>CM050888.1:148036028-149286028 GCA_027725995.1 Rhynchospora tenuis | reverse complement strand
GCATAAATAGGTTGACTTTGAATTGCATTACTGAGAATTCTTCAGATAAGATATAAAAATAATTTGAATCGCAGTTAAGGTTAGAGTTTAATTGCACAATAGTCTATTTGAGTGTTTCATTGGGTTAAATTGGTTCAATCAAAGCAACACTGCATTTAGAGCAACTTTCAGGTGTATATTGTGGTTTTGCTGGTGCTTAACTTTTGCAATTGAAACACTTGTAATTTCAGCAAATGGAACCTGCTAAGCAATTGAAGATCATGAAGGAATTTCAGAAGCAGTCAACACAGCTTGATATGACGGTAAATAAGTCTCTTTAATTTATTTGTGTTTCTTTAAATGAGAAATCACATGTGCTGCAATCGAAAATTTCTACTTTTAGTCTGAAGAACAAGAAAATGCTTATATATTATGTAAAATAAAGAAAATGACATTTATACAAATTCAGAGCACTAAAAAGTGTACCATTGTCCTTTTTCTTCCATATTTTCTTTAAAGTTTAAAGAAATTGTAAAGTATGGGATGCATAGCTGATAATTTGCACATTATCTCGCAATGATGAGGTACATATTATTATGAAATGTTAAACATGATATGTTGTGTTGTTATTGGAGGGACACTTATTTACATTTTACATGTTTATTGTATTTGTGATGAATCCATGCACAATTGCATGTGTACAAGATTCTGTCA
Source organism: Rhynchospora tenuis (assembly GCA_027725995.1). NCBI lineage: Eukaryota > Viridiplantae > Streptophyta > Magnoliopsida > Poales > Cyperaceae > Rhynchospora > Rhynchospora tenuis. The sequence goes on along the minus strand of CM050888.1, from coordinate 149,285,335 downwards.
ATGCATGCCATGGTTGAAGTGAATTTAGAAATTTGGAACCTGTTTTTGCACTTACAATATATTGGTTTCTTTTTAAACTGCACTCAAGAATTCAGCTGGCATGTCAAATAACAGCAAGGTTTTAGGAGTGCTTGATGCAGAAAATTTTGAGCTGTGTTTGAATAAATTTGTTTGGTTTGTCATCTGAAGAGAGTGTTAGAGGCACTGCAGTCATGTTTACAATGCTTTACCCTTTACCATGCATTCACCCCAATGGTTTAGCATTAACTGTAGATTGTGTAAGTTATCATTATCATGTTTATTTCTAGAAATGAGCTTCACTTGTACATTTTAAGGCTTTTAGAAAACTATAGGGCAAGCAATTCACTATTTTATATATAATGCATTTGCCAGATTGAGATGATGTCAGAAACTATAGATGAAACACTTGATAAAGATAATGCTGAGGAAGAATCAGAGGAACTGACAAACCAGGTTCCAACCTTAACCTTAAACCCTTACAATTTTTTAAAATTTACATCTACAAGTTCTAGAGGGACAAGAAAGGTACTGAATATAAACGCCAAATTTATTGAGTTTTAAGTTAATATACTTATTTTAGGCTAAATTGAATCAGAATAAAAGTGATTAATTGTGGTTAGTTGAGAAAAATGAGGCTAAATTGAAGCTTTGGTGAACATTATTGAACACATGGGGGTAAGTAAAGCCAAATGGAGAATTAATTTTAAGCCGTAATGATTGGTACAATTGTGCAATTGAGGGTTTCCATGGGAAATTTGGGGGTTAATTTTGGATCTTTGCTATATGGGTTCCCTGGCACGTGATGGCCATAATGTGCTCATTCCATAAGAGCGATGTTACCAAGAATTTGATTCAATTTTATTGCAACAATACCTGACCAATTGACTGATGATTATATCCTGTTCTTGCTCATCAGGTGCTGGATGAGATTGGAGTTGGTGTTGCTTCTCAGGTGAAACACACAGACATTTATTTTATTTATGATATAATAAATAGCATAATTTTTATCTACTCAGTTTGTTTCTTCCTGTTCTTTATTTTTTTCCCTTCTCATTTTATGATACAGCTATCTTCAGCTCCTAAGGGCCGTATTGCTGCAACTAACAGTAAGGCAGAAACTACCAGTAATCCTAGTCCCCGGTATGTAAAGTATCTGTAATTTTTTTAAAAAAAATATTTTTGCATTGTTGGGCTATGCTGCTTAATTAGGAAACTAGGGAATGGGTATCATGGTTATCACATCTCCCTCTCTCTCTCTCTCTATCTTTCTAGGAATGTTGCTCCTGCTACGACGGTAGGCCCTGAGTCCTCTTCAGAGATTGATGACTTAGAGAAGAGACTGGCTTCCTTGCGTCGGATCTAAGGCTTTCATAAATAAACAATTTAACATATTTATGTAAAAAGGTTGGTTTTTTGTTCTTCTGGGGTTATATGTATGCTTCGGAATATGCATCATGTGTAGAACAAAATTTTATTTCAATTGATTTTCAAGACAGCAAGTGATAGGTAAATTACTGTCTAGTTTTGTGATTCATCATTTTCTTTGTTTCTCTCTTGTGTACATACTCCGTTTGGCATACTATTGTCAGATGGTGGTGTTATACGTCACATAAAGCCATATAACTATGTTTTGACTAGTATTTGGCTTTTTTGCACAATGTGCTAGTGAACTCCCAAGTAATTTAACTTTGAGCGGCTACAGAAACTATCACCAAATAATCCACGAAAGCAAGGAAATGGTTTTATACGTTCGAATCTGTTCTGTCGCTCTAGCTTCGGCTGCTCAAACTCAAAGTAACCTCTCATGTTCTTTGTATTTTTCTTGGAATTGGATGACAAAGGCGTAGGTAATTATTTTTTTCATGTCTTTAAAGAAATACATGGCACTTCTCATAAGTTCCATGGGCATCCATGATATTTTGAACCTTAATATCAGTAGAAGAATTTCTCTAGACAATAAAACAAACGCAGATAAAAACAACTGAAGTAGTGTTCAAGTCCTCTGCTGACATTCTCGGAAAAAAGAAAAAAAGGTCCTCTCCTGAAGGAACTACAACTTGTCTTTACTCAATAAAATAAATAAAATGCCTGGCTCAGCACAAAGGGATCAAACACTCCCATATATGCGCTTTAAAGTCGTGCTGAGCTGAGTTACAGAGCTTTTCACTATTTATAGAGGCCTAAAAGTTTTGGACGACGAATAAAATTTTCAGACTACAACCACATATTTCTGATTGTGGCTTCCATATTCAGTCCATTTTATCATGTTCTAGTTGTTATTTTGCAATACTTTTGTAAGGAAATTCTTTTTTCTTTTTTTTTTCTATCTGAGCTTGATCATTTTCTGTTTATTTTGTTCAAGGTTGCAGATAAACTTTGTTCATCAAATGATAACATGTTCGTTCTGCAGTGTTGGCCCCAAACTCAAATTTGAGTAATCCGACATCAATACAAAGTATAAACCAAATTTTCACTCGGTGTTCAAAAATCAAGACATCAAAGATAATCTGGAAGCAGAGAAAAGAAATAATAAAATAACAAAATAACAAAAAAAAAATCAATCTCTGTCTAATAGCAAATTCAAGAGTGTATCCACAAATTACACAAGCAGAGTTGAGATTGTTGCCACTAGGGCCACACCAAAACCCAAATAAGCCGGCACAAACCTCGAACCACTCGACGGCTTAGGAGCAGGGGCACTTGATGCATTGGTACTGGCTCCAGCTGTATCTCCTGTGTCACTGCTGGGGCTGGGAGAAGAGGTAGAGGATTCGGGTACAGGGGCTGAACGAGGAGAAGAGGCACGCTTGGTCTTCTCAACACGAATGTCAACTTTCTGGCCAATGGCACAGTGTCCGGGGACGCCACAGATATAAAAGTTATGGCCAGAACGAGTTATGGTGATCGAGTCGTTACCGGATTTGTATGTAGCAATAGGATTTGTTGCATTGCAAGACTTGTAGTCGTTCTTGGTTACCAGCATCACGTTATGGAAATTTTTGTTGTACTCGAAAACTGCATGCAGCAATTGAAGTTGCGTTAAGAACTTATAATAATAACAAGTAACAACAATAACATTATTAGTAGTACTAGTAGTACTGGTGGTATTAATAATAATGATGATGATGATGATATATAACGATCTGAAGGGGAATATGGTATAAAATACAAGTTGAAAATAATATTACATCATCGCGGCCTTGTTTCTCTTTTTTTTTTCTGTTTTTATTTTTTCGCCTCCTAATGAAAAACCTCAAATAAACCCAGTTCAATTGATTGAACCTTTTTTTGGTTAAGAATAGAAGCTTTTACTCTGTCTATCATTAGCAACTTTATTATAGAGGATAGAAAAAGGGAGAAAAGGCGCAGGAAAGAAAATTTCTAACTGGATATTTCTTAGAAGAATAAAGTTAATAATGGCTATTTTTTAAAAAACGTTATGTAATTTCCTAAAATTTGTATATTGTTACAGTTTAATTTGGAGCATAATTGATGCAACCAAAAGCAATTAAATAAGAAAATAATAATGTATAGTAACATCCTTTTTCGATTTCTTTCCCTTTTTGTTCCTTTCCATCCTTTCTACTATTCATATCTCTTCCCCTCGGCTTTGGAACCAAGCATGGTGTAAATATTAAAATAATTAGGTGCCAAATTGTGTTCATAATTACATTTATACTTTATAAAAGCACAGTGTACAAGTTGGTTTGAGCGTGCTGCGTGAATCATGACATCTAATAATAGCTCTTCTTAAAAATTTTAAATTAAAAAGATAAAAGCTAGTGTTGATTTGGTTGGTGAAAAAACAAACACTTTCCAGTATTAAAATAAAGAAAAAGTGGGGAAAAGAACCCCCATTAAGTCCTGGCATACTATAATTTAACTAAACAGCATGCAAACTTTTTTAAATAATAATTCATGTTTTTAAGTACGATTGCATAATCGAAAAATGTGAAGAATTAAGTATGAAAAAGGAGGGACAATATGCACATCAATCTCATTTTCAATATCATTGCATTTTTATGTTTTAAATACAATCAATTTCTCAGAAGTTTTAACTTACGTATAACATCTCCAATTTTGAATTTCTTTGAAGAAGCCCAAGCAGAGTAGTTAACATTGCCCATGATGGTCCATCCCTTGTCATCTCCTACCTTGAGAACTGTCGCGGTGCAAAAACTCGTAAGACCCAAGAACAGGAGCAACACTAGAGCTCTGGCAGCCATGGTAGATCTTAACAGTTAGAGAGGTAGGGTTTTGAGGTAAAAACAGGGAAAATAATTGTTAAAGCAGTAAGTTGAAATTGGATGGTTTCCAAACGCGTGTATGTTGTGTATATATAGAGGAAATTTCAACAAAGCACCGACTTTTAGTTTAGATATTCTCTATGAGTATTTTTGTGGCGAGTTGGTTTTAAGTTTTGTTGTTATGGAATAATATGGATGGACTATGTGCAAAGACAACTAGCAACATAAAACGCTACAACAGGGAGAGAGGTTCAGAAAAATGGAATGTGGTATGTGTTTTGTTAGTTGAAAGTGGGAATAGGAGGATGTCTAGGAGTAAAGCAAACTCAATCAGATTTGATATGATTTCTTGCCATAATCTTGGATTCGTTCATTCACATTATAAATGATATCATGACGGTAAAATATGGTAATGACAAGACATCATATATAAATAAAATATTTGCGTTGCAAACTTTCTATGATTAAGTATGGAATCAATATAGAAGCTTTTTTTACCCCAAAGCTGTCTGTTGTCTGTTGAAAGTGCCTAAAGCTGGCTAGCTCATGCAATAATGGGCATGCACCAATTAAATTTTTTTATAATGAATAAATAAATTAAAGAGTACATGTTTACATGGAAATGAATATTAATTGAATCGAGTGTATAGAATGCCCCACCTTATAATTTGAGCGCCAACTTGATAAGGTTTAAAAATAATTTTTAGGCATGTTTAGAAACATTAGCTTGAGTATAGTGAACTGTCATGCATTATAATAAGATTCGGTATCGTTTTGTGAGCCGTATCCACTTCATCAAACAGAAATACCAATGATTATGAATTGTATCTTGTTTTCTCATCTTATCAACATAAGTCTGAAATGCCAACTGTTATGTTATGGATTTATGGTGAGTTCAAAATTTTCTATATTTTTCTCAGTTTAGTTCCAGAATATTGTTTAGATAACAAATTAGATACGCCAAATATGTTAGCCATTGCAAATATTGGTTGGCACTAAAACTAAAAAGAGTAAATCAGGCAATGGTCAATGCAGTTGGGTCCATTTCTCGTTGTTGTTGCTACAGATTCGCTTTCTTATTTGTCTTTTTCTTTAATTTGGAAGAAATTAAAGATCTAGTGTCATTTTCAGCCGAAATCTTCAACAAAAATCATACTTTGTGCATGATCGGAATGACTCTTTTTCATGGCAAATCTTCCGTCAATAACAAGCTTGTACCCCATGAAGACTTGATAAGGAATCCGGAATCCCTTTTAATATAATTGAAGCTCACTGTGTAGAAATTAACCGAAACGGTAGGTAGAAATAGAAAACTTACGCATCAATTAACTGAGAAACTACAATGTGCACCAAACATTACTCTTAAGATAGCCAACGCTATAAAGTTCATAACAATTTGTTATTAACAAATCTTGTTTGCTGTTTAGTGGATGAGATGAGACAATTTAACACATCAATTAAAACAGCCCCGAAGCTGAAGAAAACAAAACAAAAAAAAAAAAGTGCAAATTCATTCCAACATTTTGCAATCCAAACGGAAGTTCATTACAAACAGAACAAAGTCCTATCAGTTTGTAGATTTCTTACACAGCCACAAGTTTATTTCATGTTCTTTCCTTAACAGAATTGCAGTTTCATATTTTCACGTCAGAGCTTAGCAAGCAGATTATTTGGAATCAGTTTTGCAACCGGACTATCCTTGGCCTCTAACTCGCCTGCACTTGGAGGCACATCAACTGCCGGTGAACAATTGAAGAACCCATGAGGCTGTACCATGATAAAAAAGATCATGTTACTTAAGTAATACACAATGAGGAATCAAGATACAGTTTATCAAGATAAATGATTCACTCTCCCACCTAACATATAAAGCTGTTTTTTTTTTTTTTTTTTTTTTTTTTTTTTTTTTTTTTTTTTGTAGTTCCTAATTTTTCTATTCTTAAGCAAGCATGACAGCACCAGATCATATGCCAACTGTATCTTGCCATTGAGGTCCAATTGTGGTATTTTTTCAAAAGCAGTCATTTGTTAATTCTAAAGCAGTCATTTGTGTTATTTTTTCAAAAACCAAGCAATAATTTAATGCTCCTGTCATTATGGCTAAAGCAAGCCTGATAATTAGTGATTCAGTTTAAGGCTGGATTTCCTGACCCACTTGCAGTCACATTAGGTTATAGCCTAGGTTTATTAATAACTAATTGCAAACTAAGATAATGGCTAAAAACAAACAGGAACTCCATGCAAGTATTCACTCAAAAATATTTAAACTAACTAAAGATCAGTTTTTTGGGCTGGATTTCTTGGCCCACTTGCAGTCACATGAATTTAACCAACTTTTTTTTATTTATAAATTAATTGCAAACCAAGGTGAAGGCTAAATAACAGGCTGACTTCATACCAAGTATTCACTAAAAAATATTGATACTACGAATTTTAGTTCACATCAACACCACATCCCCCATCCCATTATGAACCTACTAAGTTTTAGATCACAAGAATAAACAATTTTTCTCGACTTGGGTGCTTAATTGAGGCAACTGTAAGGGGGGAGATAAAGAGAAAGGGACAGCGAGAGGAGGCAGGGGGGAGAAATAGAGAAAACAGTACCATTAACATAAAGCCAATACGTTCAACTGGCATGACTGGCCAATCTTCTAACCTTGGGATATGAGTGATTCCAAACACATACCTAAAATCACAAAAAGGGGAAAAAAATCAATGATGAAAAAAATAAACAGATAATATACTTCACATAAAAAAGTACAAATTAGAACAAAATAAGCAGTAGAACAGAATACTCCACAGCAACATTCTTTTCAGATATCTACCACCCCTAGTGGTTCACTGTGTACAGGTAATTCAACATTCTTTCCTTCGCTAATTCCTAATTCCTAATCCTCAGTTTTCTATTTTATGAAATATCATCAGTGTGGAATGAGTGAACGAAAGGTAAGTGACAATCCCATGAACGGCCACACAGTTGGAGCATATTAAATAGTCAGGCCCACAAGTACTCATAAGCTATGTAATAATCCACCAGTTATATAAAAATTGAAAGGAACAGAAAATTTTGGTGCTCAATAGTATTTTGCAAAATTAAATAAAAAATGCAATATTAGAAAAACTTGATGATTGGACAAAAACATTATGTTGTAAACATTACCAGAGAACAATGTCGGTTTCCTCCAGAGGTCTATCCTTGGTGACCCACGTGGCCAAGCCTTCATTTATTCGAGGGTTTTGGTTGGGAAACTCACCACCAGGAAACATCTCATCTCTTTTGTAAGGTGTGACCCAGAGATTGTGCTTTAAAAACGCAGCTCTTCGTAGAAATTTTGCCTCAGCTCCTGCAAGGGGCAAGCAGTTTGAGCCAGGCACCAATTTGTATCCTGTTGGTTGACCCGTTCGATTAACAGTACGAGTGTTTCTCACCTGTATTAATGCAATTGTTAATTAAGGCCGGGTAACTGTTGCATCTATTCTTGTCTTTTTAAGGGATTCCATTTTTATGCAACATTTTATAAAATTAGAATATGACATCCAACACTTGCTGTTAGGTGTAATGCTTACCAGAATTAGTTACAAGGCTACACTATGGTTTGGTTTCAAGACTGTTGACCATAATACAATTTACAATGATGGTATTGTGATTTTATTTAGAGGCCAAGTTGGTTCAGACTCAAACAAGATCTGCAGGAGTTTAAGATGTCTGGATCCATCATCTAGTAGTTGTCTCAATCATTTTGGGACAGGACAGCACAGCAATAAGTGCACTTCTTACCAGAATTTATTACAAGGCTACACTACGGTTTCAAGACTGTTGAGCATAATATAATTTACAATGATAGCATTGTAATTTTATTTAGAGGCCAAGTTGATTCAGGTTCAAACCAGATCTGCAGAAGTTTAAGAAATCTGGATCCATTATCTCGTAGTTTTCTAAATCATGTTGGGACAGGATGGCAGAGCAATAAGTACCCCATGCCATAATTTATCAGTATGTTAGTTGGGTGATGTTTTGGAAAACAATTATAGTATTGTTACTGCTTTATTATATAACATATACAACATTTAGTAAATTGGATGCTTCAATTTTTATTTTAAAATAACTATTACAATTAAGTGCCAAATATGTTGGTAAAATTATGCTTGTGATCAAAGTATATTAAGGTTTTTAGCATACTATGCAGTACAGTGATACTTTTAAGGACCAAGTATTCTTACAATCCAATGGCGTGCAACAGATGGATCGCAGTCCCGCATAGCTTTCAATTCTGATTTGAGAACCTTTTCTTCAGCATAGAATGCATTGTTGTGTACATTATTCTGCCCTGGTTCTTCCACTTTCACATTCACCTCCACAACCTGTAACAGAAAACAAGCATCTTGCATTGGCAATTACGGACTTTGCAAAAGACAAAAGTATTTACAAAATAAAATAAAAAAAAAAGATGTTGCTTTAAGCCCAAAACAGATCATGCATGAGGCATGAGTAAGAGAGATGGAATCAGGAATAATTAGTCATTTTTGGTTGCCCATAAGGACTTAGTTCAGTTTCAAACATGACGCTATTGTGGGGCAATTGTCTGTAAATTAGGGTAAGATATATGCCAAAAAAAAATCTTATGGTTTATTTTTTGACGTGTAAATCTTCTTTATGGTTAATTTGTGAACAATAACCTAATTTAGAATATTGCACTCATTTAAAAAACTAACAGAAACCTTACTCAATATAATGTACCTGATTGAATGCCTCAGTGGGTTTACAGTCAACAGCCATGTCCATTCGAGCTACAAAGAAATGCTGATGAACTGGTGCATATAGACCGGGTGCAATAGTTGTGCCATATTTTCGTGATTCACCTGGCATTAATGCACCTAAGCTTAGAATTCCGGTGAGCTTAACTTCTGCTTCAATTTTACCATCCTACGAATTAAAACACAATAGGCATGATTCACTTGAAAATACAAAAAGGAACAAGAGTTACTACTGAGATAATTGTGAGGAATGGTGACAATCGTTTACAAGAAATAAATATCCATATGTTTTCCAATACAAGTTGAACACCAAAGTACACTACATTAAAAAATAAATAAATAAAAAGTTCTAAGAAAATGAAACCAGCATATCATCAGTAACAACATATAATTTTCTCAGGCTTAATTTGTTTGACTACAAAACTAATTAATACTACAGAGGATGAGATGTTTTACAATTATGGGAGGAGAAAAGATTATTGCTGCATCTTAGAGGTATGAAACACTTCCAATTTTTGCAAGGTAGATTGACACTTTCCAGTTTGGCATAAACACTAATGGAAGTATCCCATAAATTAATTATACCTGATAAAAATGCCAATAAAAACCATATTCATAATTAGCAACTGTGCATATAAACGAGACAGTGAGCCTCCTGGAGCGCCTAACTTCTGCCAGACCAGTTCTCCAGTCCTGATGCTTCCACAAGATACCATGATCTTCTTCATGTAAGCAGACACAGTTCTCAATTGTCTCGACACCACCAGTGTAGTTTGTGAAATGGGCATCAAAGTATTTTATGTAACCCAAGCAGTCACAGCCCTAAAGAACATCAATCAATAACAGTTAATGCCAACAAAACTCTATGGGGCTACCTTATATTGTAGCCATGTACAAGACATCTTCAGTTAACATAATAGTACAGAAAAAGAAAAACAAAGTAAATGGTTGGAAGTCAATAAAGGATGTTTTACAAGAATGTTCAAATTCAGGGTAAAGATTAAAATTATTTGATGATATGTAGGAAGGTTTATCGCAAATATTTGATGGATACAACTCAATTCTCAAAATTATATGATTATTAGTTTAATATATTGTCACACATGAATCCATGCATGCTTATAAGATGAACATAAGTAAAGGTTGACCCTATTTAACTTACAAGATAAAGAGCCTAACAGTAAAACACATGTTGACCCACAATAATAACAATAAGGGATGCCAAAATATATTTCAAGAAAAAAGTTATACAGAAATCAGGAAAAAATATTAGTTTTTACCCTCTTGAGGGAATGTGCATTCTTCCCAAGTCCATCCTCCCCAGCATCAAAAGCATTCTTGCGGTAGTGGGGCTCATTTGGATCTCCATAAGGGACCACCATCTCAACAAAGCTTAATCTATGGGCCACAGGCCTACGTCCACGGCTTTCATCAATGTATGCAACAGAGTATATCACCAAGCCCTCCCTAGGGGTAAATCCAATGCGGAAGTTCCACTGCTCATAGCCAAAAAAAGGAAGGAACATATTTAGTGCCAGCAGCACAAAGGGGGAAAAGTTCTGTATCTTCATTGCAGATTTACATTTTTTTTTTTTTTTTTTTTGAGATTTGCCTATTTACTCATAAAAAAAAATCCCCATGTATGAACTATGTTCACTGCTTGATTTTACAACAGGGTACTGAGAAAGAAACAAAGACAATTTGGGGAATTGTTTAATACTAATTAGATGCTTAATCAAGAGAATAACAAAATAAGCAAATTAATCTCCTTCTCCCATAAATACATGGAAATGAAGCATATGATAAAAAACCCTCCCCAGGCCCTACCTTCCACATCTGACGTGGGTCATTAAATACACCACCTTTCTTCTTAGCTTAGTGAAATAGGGAGGGCTGTGATTCGTGTACAGCTTGGTGCTGCCTCTTGGAACAACATACAGATGAGGAATTCAATAATAAAAAATATATTGAAATTAGACGAACAGGTCATATTTTAGATGATTTACAGGGGCATTCAAGATATTTCAGTTTCTGTGGAGGCATACACCTTAGATGTTTAGAACTTTAGATGCAACCATTGTAAAGGCAGTAGCAATAGACAAGCAAGATAATATGTACCTTCTGCCACTCCACGAAATGGCCATTGATGCGGAAACTAGGTCCCTCGGGCTGAAGAATCTGCAGAGGCTTAAGATCACTCCGGTCCACCCCTCCGCGTGTCTCCCCAGGAGTATAATTCCTCAGTGGGTCAGCTGGGGGGAGAGGCACCAGCTTCCTGTCCTCAAACTCGATCACAACATTGTTTTGGATGTCAACCAGTATGTGGAGCCCCTCGACAGGCCGGGCATACCCATTCTCCATCGGGCTGTCACTTTCTGTCCTGCAGAAGATCAAAGGCTTTGCAAGTCTGCGGCTGGGTGCATCAGCTTCACTGTGGTAGCCTGCGCACCTAATTTCAGATCACATGTCAATATAAGCATCTCTAATAAAAATCTTAACTCTAGTTTAGACCCTACTCCTAAACAACATTAGTCTACACAGAAATATAATTAATTAAATTCAGAATGAAAAAGTATATATGAATTAAAGAGTATATATTGCCATCTTACCAAGCATCAACCATCACAAGTTCCATGTCTTCTATCCCTCTCTTTTTCATCGCTTCTATGAAAGGAGGGAAACTCTTCACAACTGCTTCACACTCAGCATATTCCACTGCATCCTACATTTAACAATTAATCATGGAATTGAACTATTAAAACAGGAGATTCTCTTTTAATTTTCCTAATAGGGCAAAAAGGATATTGCACGAGTTATTAACCAGGATAGCTTGTATTAGCCAACTGGCTGGCCCTAAAGCTTATGCTTGTAAAGGAGTTATTTTAAGCATTTAACCCTCTTATCACATCCACTCACATCTTGGACAACTTCTATAGTGACATCATGGGCAGCAATTACATGAAGAAAAGTAATTGATACATGGGGCCTAGTCAGGTCTTAATGAGACCTGCTGTGATAACAGTCAAATCAACTAACTGGGGCCTTTCTTAAGTCCTATTAGGTGAGACATACCATCGGAGGTTGTACATCAGGTACGACTTCTGACGACACAACCTTTCCCCTGTGGTGACCCCCCCGGGTGGCTGCATGCACTTCTGATAGTTCGACGACCCATAAGCTCGTCTCATTTGATTTTCTGTTGTATACGATAAGACGGGCTCGTCTAGGCGGCAGTCTGCCTGGAATGACAGGACCACCTTTAGTTCTAGGGATTAGTGATGGCTGGAACGGAGGGAAGAAATATGCATCAGCCAAGGCCACCACATTCTTTTCTGGCTCCAGAAGAACCACCTCAACAAACCTCATGCTGTCACGTACCTAAAAGGAATAAAAAGGTTTTTGTACAAATTGGTCAGTCTATGGTAGTAAATCACCAAGCAGCTATGCAAGTAACTCCGTATAATTATTTTAATACTCAGTGAATCGTACAATTACATCATTGATTATTTCTTGGCTGCAATTTGTTTGGAAACTGGTTTCCAATGCCACTTTTGAACATTGTGCAAGCATCTGATGTGTAGCTTTCTTTGTGTTCGCATTTTTGGAGTATTATAAAGTTCACTATCAGCCCTGCTCTGTTATGCTTTAAATTTGGGTTTATAAGGAGTTTACATTGTACGTACTACGTAGTATGGCATACTTGTACAAGTTGAATCTTAAACTAATAGTAGATGCATTTTTGGAGTATTATAATGTTCATTTAGTACCTCAGGAGTTGCACCAGCTGCCCTCACAGTTGCCACCGCGACAGCTATTTCAGCAGCGGATAGCGGGTCTAGTGGGTGGCTTGTCTGGACCCGAGTCATTATTGGAATTCCTACAAGGAGAAAATTATGATGCATACATTATATAAAATTCTTTCAATTGAAAAGCATATTATATTGGTTCTTTTTATGTGCTACAATAATATCACAAGTAGAAACACTAGTATATAGAACCAAACACACTAATTAATAAATAATAACCCCAATTAAACAAGCATGAAATTATTGGTGAAGTAGATGATCACAGAGGAGGATTTAGAGCTCTGATCACACATCAAACACAATATTTTCTTCAATTAATTACACTCCAGCTACCAACTCTAGGGATGAGCAATACAAAATCAAATAAAAAAAAAAAATGTGAATTAAAATCTCAACAGTGATTGGGACCCCACATGCATCAAAACAGAGTTCAACAGTGATCGATCACAACAGAAGATCCATAAACCCCCATCCCTATCCCACCTCAAAACAATCGATCAAACATCTAACGATCAAAAGAGATCAACGATCCGACGAACAAACAAAAGAACGCACCTTTAGCGGAAGCCTTAGCATTGGCAGTGACAGTAGCTTTGTCATCTACGGCCCATTCCTCCACGGCCGAGACCTTAGCACCTCCGACTCCACCTCCGGCGATCGGCGCAGCGGCGGAGGCTGCGACGACAGGAGCGATGGCGGCGACCTTAGGTGGAGCGGCACAGCAAGGCGTCGCCTTTTCCTGAGTTGTGGCCATTGTAGCGGGTTATCGAACTCACCTCCGTTAACGCCTCCAAAGTACCCCTCTCTAGAGCTTCCACCTCTGGACATGCAGATACAACGCTGATCCTTTGCGTGCGTCGATCGCTCTCTTGTTCGCCTTCGCCTGAGCTCTCCTTTGTGTATATAGCTTGGTTGGTTGTCTTTTCTCCTTTGGTAGGGATTGGGGAATGAAAGGAAAGGAAGAGAGAGGAGGTGCTTTTGTAGTTGTAGAAAGGAGAGAGGAGAAGAGAAGGTCGGAATGGGAAAGGGAGAGTGAGAAGGAGAGGAGTCGCAGTTGAGTTGGGTGCGGGTGGCGGAATCGCTTTGTTGGATGGATGTCAGGATGTAGTGTTGTGTTATGGCTTCCTACGTGTCCTACTTCCCAGTTATTATTTTATTGTATTAATTTGGAGGTTTGTTTGTAGGTTTGTTTGTTTTATTTTATTTGAGGGAATTTTTGTTCCTACGCGCACGATGAGGGCTTGGTGTTTTATTTAATGCTTGGACCTAAGTTTAATTCAGAGATTGGTGAAGATAAGATAGCAATTAAGTGTCAATGAGTATGGTATGATGTGGATTAAGTGGAACTATTTTTATATATGTACTTATTTAGAAGTATTTTTATAATTTTCTGCCTTACATGTTAATATTTAGTATTAGTCTTATATGTGCCTTGCTTTTACTGTGTGATAACTGAATAATGAATAATTATCGATAAAATAATAATTTATATTTAATTCGCTAATAAAAATAAATGAAAATTTTAATTGAAATATAATGTTTACATAATAATATTTAGATACAAAAAAATTGTTTTTTGTTCTTATTTCTAAAATATATAAATTACCATTTTAATAAAACTATATGGAATGTTTTATAATTTTTTATAATTCAAATATATTTACTAATAAATAATTAAAAAATATCATATATAATTCCATATATTTGTTAATTACAATATAGGATAGGATGTACAAAATAACTCTTATACATTTATATTATTTGATAAGTGAACAAAAGTTCCTTTCCGTACCCATATCCAATCTCAAATAAGTCGGATATTTAGGGAAATAAGTTGTGTTATTATTCTTAAACAAGTATATATTTTTTTCTTGTTCCATACCCTTATGGATAAGCTAACAAAAGTTACAATTGCTGTGATCTAGGTGCAGCCAATATTTTATCGCTAGAAAGCCAACTAAGAAATGGGATCGTGAGATACCGAGATACGGCAAGAGCCCACAGTATGTTTGGGTACTTCAATTATTTGTATTGCTCCATTTGTAGCTCTTTCTATGGCTGGAAAGTGCCTAAGGTGGTCCATTTTATCTAACAATTGATACCAAAGACTATAATGCCAAACTATAATAATAAAAATTACAAAAATATATATACATATATTTTTATGCTAAACTTGGATACCTTGTAAATCCTTACTCTTGCCTCAATTTAAGATGCATAAAAACGACCACTCTAAGAAAAATAAAAATGAAAAAAAAAAATCATATGATGGCAAAGGAAAAACCTATTATGTGATCACGTGAAGATCATAATTCATTTACCATGAAAAAAATCACATATAAAATCCATATCACGTGACGCATGTGATCATGTGAAGATCATAATTCAGACATATTCATGCATACATGAAACCACACATTGATCGCCATAGAGAACTAATCGATACATATCCTAACCAGAATTGTCCAGTGACTTGTGACCAAGACTGCAGGATATCTTACAGTCATTATCCAGCTGTACATCCTGTCACCAGACTGGAGCTCCTATAGTGGAGCCCACTATTCAGGGAAATTGTAAGAGAGTTATACATAGGATTAGAAACAGAGAACACCGAGTAATTGATACCTTCTCAGTTCTCAGTACAAGTAGACGGAGGACTAAGAGGAGCAAAGTCTTATCAAACAAAACTACTCTTTTATTATTTGTATTTGATCATCAAACTAAACTACTGATGAGTGGCGAGAGAGTAAAAACGACACATGGGGTGCGTCTCACCTTCCAGGTGAACTTCAATGAAGTGTGTTTGAAAGGTGAAAGTTCTCTTTTTATTTTTTTATCGGACTCTTTTAACATTTCAACTTAACAAATTGAAAATTAATAAAAAAAATAAAACTTAATTTATTGGGAAAAGTGTATAGATATATATGGATTAGACCTGTCACGCAATTATTTGACGACCAAGGATTCAGCTCTTTTAGTATCATTTTTGTTTATTTGTTGAGATTTATTGAATACAGTCAAGATTCGGATCATTTAAATCTCATTTGGTGTTTCAGATTTTCATATGTATTTAATCATTAATAATTTATAACCAAATATTGTATTATTTTATTGTCAATACCACGTCAATTCCTAGATTTGCAATTAGATTCTCACTCCAGGCTAGATGAGTCAAATTTACTCAAAACATCCAGAAAATTATTTGACAATGACAATTCATATAAATTTGGTTAGTACTTGTTAATGCATAATTAATATTTTACAAGTTCATATTAATTTAAAGGACTTGAGAATTGATTAGTTTGGCAAGTAATGAAATACATGAACTACGGTTGGCAAGACAAAAAAACAAAAAAGAAAAAAAATACTTCCAGAATCAAATTTTGTTTGTTTCTGAAACACCATTTGGTAATCAAAATAGATAATAAGGCAACAATTGACAAGCAGTGAGCGTGGTCATTATAACATTAGTTGTTCTTAAACTTACCGGAGGTTGGAATATCCTGATCAGATAAAGATAAGCGCGCAGAAAGATGGTGTGATGTACGACACAATATCAATGGGTCCCAACAGCTGTAAAGTTAATTATTTTTCTACTCCTCTCCTGTATCCATCAGTACTGGAGGCGCTCATGATTGTATCCATTAATTCAAAATTACACAGAAAATATTTACATACTGTATCTTCCAGTGAGAATAATAATAGAACTATCACTTTTTTTAAAATAATAATAATAATAATCTTCCTACCGTGCATAATAACAAAAAAACATTACATCTTTTACTCTCGCTTCTAATTGTCATCTCATGAAACATAACTTGTGAAAATGATGACAAGAGCATTTTCTTATCTTCTTATTTTATCTCACTCAAAATGTAAGCATAAGAAACCAAAAAAAAAAAATGTAAGTATAACATAATCATACAATTAGTTTGACAATAAATTTTTTTACGTTCTCTTTCAAAATTCTTGCGTTGTATAATCATATTCATACTCCTATTAAGAAGTTTAGCATTGCTTATTTATCAAACACTACTTTTAATCTTGACTTTTTATAGAAAAATTTCATGCAATAAGTTCTTGGTGCCACAAATATCACATTTTTTTATTTTACAAAAAGTTCAAAAATTTAAAATTCAACTATAGAATTTAAATCATTGAGCTTGTTCAAATCAACAAGCAATGTGTTTTCATATAATTTTTGTAAATTTTAGAGTCCATTTGATACTCGATCAAGAATCCAAATATAAACGTATCTTATAAACTATTAAAAATTAATTCTAAATTTCAAATGCATTCATATTTCGACAACTTCATCAAGTATCAAAAGAAAATAGAAAACTTATAAAAATTATATGGAAAAAATCATTCGTTAAATTAAACGAGAACAAGATTTGAATTCGAAATTTAAATTTTGAATTTTAAAATATAATAAAATAGAAAAACTACGACATTTATCACGCCGAAAACTTCTTGGCATTAAAAACCCTTCTTATATGTTAATAGAATATTTAGACAACTAGGATGCAATGTGCTGAACAAAGTAGACACGACTTTTTGTAATAAATGGAGAACTGTGAGCTCAAGAAAAAGTTTAAAAAAAGGTGCGAAAATGACATGCAAAACAGCCCCTGCAAGTGAGGAAAGAGAAGCATGAACACTTGGTTTGATTTCCTGCTCACTCCACTTCTCTATCAAAATTTTCAACTCCTCCTATGAACCTTTTTTGAAACAGTCCTCGACAAAAGTCTGCTGCTTGTCCCACAAAATAAATGCTTTTTGTAGTGACCACAAATAATGGACTAAACAAATTTTTTTTAAAAAAAATTATAACGCATAATCCACTGTCAGGTCATAGCCTCAGGGTTTGACAAAAAACAAGGGGTTCGTGCAAGTTGCTATTGAATTCTGAAATGCCAGCATACTACCAAAGCCTCTTGGTTGAATTAAAAAAATCAAGCTCGAAAAATTGATCTAGAAAAAAATAAAAGGATAGAGGGAAAAACTAAAATAAAATTTGATTGAGCTGCTGATCTGCCGAACCATTTTTGTATTTTAGTTAAAACATATTTTTCTAAAAAAAAATGTCACTAAAATTTACAAAACAAGATAAATACTTCTCTAATTAATTAATCATTTATAATTTTTGAAAAAAATACCGAGCATAAAAAGGTAAAAGTTCAAAATGCTTAATAATGATGACAATAACATTATTTGCCTTGAAAAGTTATTTTATATTTTTTATGAATCTGATTAAATCCTTAAAGATTGGAGGAGGCCAACCACCAATAAAATTCCTTATTAATGTTTTACCATTTACATTTTTCCAAAAGGAAAGTAATGCTAGAATGAGCTGGCACACACTGAACTCCACTACTACCGACCCACAGTTTCACTTCCCTCAGCGTTCCACAAAATTACAAACAACATCTCTTCTAAAAAGAAATTATAGTTTGATAGCTCTATGTAACTATGTTAAGGCGAACCGACAACTAGATGTTTCAGGGGGTTGGAGTGAATTTTTCGAAAAAAAAATAATAAATTATAGCTTTATCGAGGAAAATAATAATCGATAGAGTTAAAATTGTGGACATAAACATGTCAGATTTTTTTTTTTTTTGTTACAAAAAAAAAAAACAAGAAAAGAGTTTCATATGAAGATCAATAGAAGCACCTGGACTTGATGGTTTATTGTTCCTATTTTATCAAAGTTTATGACCAGAACTGAAAAAATAGTTTGGTATTTCTGTTACACGAGTTTTAAAACATTGCGTACTACTTGGTAAGAGAATCAAACTATAAATCTTACAAGTGAAAAAAAAACTGATCATACTCAAACAGTTCCAATTGATGAATTTGTCGAATTTCTCCTATGAGATCATCTCAAAGGCACTAATTGAAAGCTATTAGACAACAATTCATTGAAGAACTTCGAACAATATTTATTTTTGACAGATAGATTGGTGACGTTCGAATCTTTTTAAAAGGCCCCTAATGATAACCATAATTAAATTCATATTTATTTTAGCCCAGTGAAAATGAATTCAATATTTCAGGTCCTGCAGTCTTAATTATTTGACAATTTGACTGTGTTTTGATTATAACTTCTTTATACGAATTCATATTTAAATGATTAAAAATTCTACGAAAAACTTGATAAATGTGTTACAATATTGGAATTTTAAGTTTCTTTTTTTTTTTTTTTTTTTTTTTTTTTTTTTTTTTTTTTTTGTAACATTCTATAGACATGGTGGTCAAACTGGCATTCTAAAGTAACAAGTTTGCCAGGAGTTTGTTTGTCATTAATTAAATAGGTGTGAATTTTTTTTAGATTTAATTAGTCAATAAAACTATTAATAATGTGGTGTCTCATATAATGTTGTGTGAGGAGATTGCCAAGAGCTTGGAAATATAAAAAGTTAGCTGAGAAGATTTATTAATTGGTAGGTATTTTTCAAATAAACGTCGTTAAAACTGAATGTAACGAAGACTATATTTAATTATGAGATTTTTTTCTATGAAGATAAATTCTGAATCGAACTTTAATCAATATTTTTTCGTAATTTATAATGAATTAATTTTTTAAAATGAACGATTATGATCAAAATCCGTTTCAGAATTTGTATCCATTGAAGAATTTTTTTTCCGTTCATTATTACGGAAATTCATTTCTTGAATTAAAATTTCTCGGTTGTTAGAGTTACGTTTTTACTTCTTTGAGAGAGTTATCCTACTGAGTTTTTACTTTTGGTTGAACTATGTATCATTGTACTCGACATATCATTAAATTTTTTGTTCCGAACGGTATCAGTATTGATATTATAATTTATGGCTGCGATAATTAACAAAACAACTCTATTAAAAAAATTCTTTACCAAATCCCATCAAATTGATATTATAATTTCTACATATCATATGTGGCTGTGTACATCCAGCTGATTTGGCGATACAGTCACAAACCATCGAGAGTAATTCGAGACAGCATGATACAGGTATAAGGTCGTTGTTTTCTCTAAACTAGGTATGCTTTTGTATTATGTCATGGAACTATATATTGGACTCACTTACTGTGAGTTACTACACTAATAACCTTACTCACGTGCTTAGTGGATAATTGATTTTAAAATAATGTCCCTTTGACAAAAGAAAGGACATAGGCGCAAATAATAAAATACTATATTTGCTTTCTGACCCGGGTAAGACCATATAGTCAGGATGATATTGTTGGAATTCAAATAAAACTTAATATTTCAATGTTAGAGAATAGAAGACAAATTATTGTGGTGCAAAATACGGTAGCACCTTTTCTTAATTTTCTCAGCCTTTTATTAAAACTTAAAACAAAACATAGAAAGAAATAACCTAATACATCTTTTTCTAAAAATATCAATATTTCCTATTTTACTTTCCCTAAATAAGAAATTATAACATAGAAACAAAACTGCAACATATATTAATAGAATCTCTAAAATAAGTAAACTAATATTGAAAATATAGCAACATCATTCAGCCTCAAAATCGATCTTCTAGTCCACTCTGTTTTTGTGCCTGCTGTGTGTCAGTTGACTCAACAGCTTACATCTTACATTCTCCCCCTTAAGCTGTTGAGTCTGCTTGACGATTTGCACCCCAATTCTTTCTCTTAACTCCAGAAATTTCATTCTTCCCAATGGCTTGGTTAATATATCAGCAAGTTGATCATTGGTCCCAATGTGTTCAACATCCACTCTCCCTTCTTCTACACATTCTCTTATAAAATGAAATCGAGTGTCAATATGCTTGCTGCGATCATGATAAACTGGATTTTTGCACAGTGATATGGCAGACTTGTTATCAACTTTGAGTTTTATCTTCTCAGGTAGATGACCAAGTAAATCAGCACGCAATGTTTCTAACCAGACCCCTTGACAAGCTGCTGTTGCAGCTGCTATATATTCTGCCTCACACGAAGATAATGCTACCACTCGTTGCTTGTTCGATGACCAACTAACAGGATTGCTTCCAAGAAAATAAATCACACCTGTGGTACTTTTTCTATCATCCAAATCCCCAGCTAAATCACTATCAGAAAATCCCATAAGCTTGCAATTTCCATTTGACACTTTCGTGTAACAGCAACCCATGCCCATTGTCCCTTTTACATATCTTAAAATGTGTTTTACTGCTGCCATGTGTTCAGTCGTGGGAGCTTCCATGAATCGACTCACAATTCCTACAGAGTATACGAGATCAGGTCTGGTGTGCAGCAAGTATCGAAGACTCCCAACAATGCTTCTGTATTTGGTCTGATCAACTAGTGCAGAACCACTCTCTTTTCTGAGTTTAAGTCGAGCTTCCATAGGTACCTGCGCTGGATTACAGTCTTCCATACCACACTCTTTTAAAATCTTCTGAGCAAAACTCTGCTGACACAAAGTAATCATGTTGGACATCTGTTTTACTTCTATGCCAAGATAATATGTCAATAGACCTAAATCACTCATTTTGAATCTTTTCATCATCTCCCCCTTAAACTTTGCAATCTCTTCTTCATACGTTCCTGTAATTAGCAAATCGTCTACATAAATTCCCACCAAGATACATCCTTCTCCTTGCTTTCTTCTGTAAACTGCATGTTCTGATTTTGCTCTCTCAAAATTCATGGACCTCAAAGTGCTATCTAGTTTGAAATTCCAGGCCCTTGGTGCTTGTTTCAAACCGTACAGCGCTTTGTGAAGTTTCAACACTTTGTATTCCTGATCCTTTATCTCAAAACCAGGTGGTTGTGATACATAAACCTCTTCTCTCAATTCTCCATTCAAAAAAGCAGATTTTACGTCCATATGATGCAACATCCATCCTTCTTGTACTGCCAACGCCATAAGCATTCTCACTGTCTCCATTCTAGCTACAGGAGCAAAAACTTCCTCGAAATCAATCCCATGCTGTTGAACATACCCTTTTGCCACAATACGAGCTTTGTGTTTTATAATCTTACCTTCTGAATCTTTCTTCAACTTGAACACCCACTTGAGTCCTATAATTTTCTGCCCCTCGACAGGTTCTACAAGACTCCAGGTTTTGTTTTCTTCAATGGACTCAATCTCTTCTACCATAGCACCGTTCCAGCTCTTATCTTTTGTTGCTTCATCAAAGTCTTTTGGTTCTTCTGTCCCAATCAAACACACAATAGAACAATTCAATTGAACAGGTTCGGTTTCACCATAAATTTCTTCCAAACTTCGTAGCTTTATTGGTGTGCCCTGAGAGCTGACTTGATCTTCATGATCATTAACAGGATCTTGCGCAAATATGTGCTGGTTTGGATTGTGCACTCTCACATCTTCACTAGTTTCTTGATATTCATCTCCTAATTCATGCTCCTCATACTCAATTGTGAAACTAGTAGCTGCCTGGACCCCTAGCCTTTTTCTTTCAATCTCCCAGTCCCACATTTTATCTTCCTCAAATACAGCATCTCGTGTCACATGCAATTTTCTAGTGACAGGATTGTACACTCTATATGCTTTGGACCCCTTTTCATAACCAAGAAACACCATGAGAGAGCTTCTATCATCAAGTTTTGATAAATGCGGACCTGTTGACTTCACATGCACTAGACATCCAAAAGTTCTGAAATGACTTACTTTAGGCTTTCTATTGTACCATGCCTCATAAGGAGTCATTCCCGTCAGACTTTTCGTGGCTGCTCGATTCAAAATATACACAGCCGTAGTTACTGCTTCTCCCCAGAATTCAGCAGGAATTCTCATGCTCTTCATCATGCTTCGGGCCATACCTAGAACAGTCTGATTTCTCCTTTCGACCACCCCGTTCTGTTGTGGAGAATATGGTGCAGTCAAAAACCTTTTGATACCCGTTTTCTTACAATATTCAACAAAGACATCTGAATTGAATTCACCTCCCCTATCAGTTCTAAATGCCTTCACTTTCTCTTTCTTTTCTACCTCAATTTCTTCCTTAACTTCCTTGAAAGCAGCAAATGCTTTATCTTTGGTTTTCATAAGAACAACCCACATGTACCTACTGAAATCATCCACTATTAATAGAAAGAACTTGTTACCAGCCGGCGTGAGAGGAGTAATAGGTCCACACAAATCTCCGTGAAGCAATTCCAACGGCTCTCTTGCTCTGAATTCTGCTTCTTGAGGAAACGGCACTCGACGCTGTTTGCCAACTAAGCAGCCCCTACACACTTCATCTGCACATTCAATCTTCGGTAATCCCTCTACCAGATTTTCTTGATACATCTTTTTCAAATACTGAAAGTTTATATGCCCATATCTTGAATGCCACTTTTGTGTTTCAGCTTCAATACTCGTTCTTAGGCACATAGACTCAGACTTCACTAGATTTAGCTTCAGAATGTACAATCTGTTCTTAGACCTCTGCACTCGGATGATCAGCCTCCCATTTTTATCCAGTACCATTAGATTGCCATCTTCAAGTTGCACTTTGCAGCCTTTTTCTTCTAATTGCCCCAAGCTAATTATATTACTGGTCAGTTTTGGGATATAATAAACATCGGTTAAAGTTCTTTTTTCTCCTGTGCGCCCCTTAATCACCACAGTACCACGCCCTCCTATGGACACTTCTGACCCATCTCCAAGTTTCACAGTTCCTTTGATTGTTGTATCAAGATTTGTGAGGTTTTCTATGCAGCCCGTCATGTGATTACTTGCTCCCGAATCCAAATACCACATGTTCTCTTCTGTTTTCACCTTTGCCCCTAAGCATAATGCTTCGGACCCTCCAACAGTTGTTTCAACGCTTATGATTTCATTCATGAGAAGTGCTGGCTCCTCTTCCTCTTTCTCCACCAGATTTACTCTATCCTTCTTTGGTTTACGACATTCTGATGCAAAATGACCATAAATCGAACAGTTAAAGCACTTAATTTTCGACTTATCAAATTTCTTGTACATCTTCTTCTCATACTCCCCTTTATACCCTCCTTTACTCTCAGAGCCTTCCCCTTTCTTCTTTTCTTTCAGAGAAAGTGCTTCCCACTGGGCCCGTGTAAGCATCAGTTGTTCACCTTCTTCACTGTTTTGTTGTCTTCCTTTCAAACTTTCTTCAAACACTCGCAGTCGACCTACTGCTTCAGCTACTGGCATGGAAGATATGTCTCCCCACTGCTCAATTGTACTGATAATGGGTAAAAATTTATCCGGCACAGCACTAAACATCTTTTCAATAACCATAACGTCCTTCATCTCTCCTCCTAAAGAACGGATCTCCCCTACCAACCCGATTAAACTTTGTGAAAAATCGACCACACTTTCTGTGTCTGACATGATCATGCGATCAAATTGTCGCTTCAAGACCGTTGTTCTTGCTTTTCTGACACGATCTTCACCCACAACCATCTGCTTTATAGTCTCCCATGCCTCCTTAGCAGTTTCTTTTTCTGCTATGGCCATCACAACAGAATCTGGTACTGATTGGGAAATTGCAGCGAGGGCTCCCCGATCCTTAGCCTTATCAATCGAGTTCTTCCCTTCTATTTCTTCCCATACTCCTAGTGCCTGCAGTATAAACTTCATCCTGACTGCCCAAAGCCCATAGTTTGTCTCACTCAACATCGGATATTGAATCGGCACACCGCCGCCAATCGCTGGCCTAACTTGTGTCTTATCTCCACCTGTACCAGCAGCCTTATTCTCATCTGTATCGCCCATCCTTCAAATCAAACCTTAGAGGGCTCTGATACCAAATGTTGGAATTCAAATAAAACTTAATATTTCAATGTTAGAGAATAGAAGACAAATTATTGTGGTGCAAAATACGGCAGCACCTTTTCTTAATTTTCTCAGCCTTTTATTAAAACTTAAAACAAAACATAGAAAGAAATAACCTAATACATCTTTTTCTAAAAATATCAATATTTCCTATTTTACTTTCCCTAAATAAGAAATTATAACATAGAAACAAAACTGCAACATATATTAATAGAATCTCTAAAATAAGTAAACTAATATTGAAAATATAGCAACATCATTCAGCCTCAAAATCGATCTTCTAGTCCACTCTGTTTTTGTGCCTGCTGTGTGTCAGTTGACTCAACAGCTTACATCTTACATGGTTCTCCCAACTTTTACATAAATTGAAGTATTTGTCTTTAAATGGTATATAATATAATTGGCATATATCCAACAGTATGATAATTAAGTTTCTTCTTTGTTTTCAGTAAAAAAATAATAATTTATACAAGTTAATAATATGAACCTGCACTTTAGTTAGTTAGTTAGTTAGTGTGTCTGTGTATAACAGAAAAAATATTATTATATAGTAAGAGCAAGATATATTTTTTAAATTGGTTCTCACAAAACTTTGCATGTTGTCATAATTTACTCTTTTTTTTAATATGATAACAACTGATAATATCATCCTTTATATATTTCTACGCTAACAAAAAATTTATCTATGTAAACCAAAAAGTTATCCGGATCAATCGAATAGATGATGTCTACAATGGCTTAATTATTTGAAAAAGAGCAAAAATAGTAATTTGAGGGAAATAAATTGACTTTTCAGTAATTATATTTTTTTAGGTGAAATGAATATAGAACCTTACCTAAAAAAATTGCCTTAAATTGAGATTGTTGGCATTATGGGTACATGAATTTTGTGCATCAGAAAAGAAAAACCCAGTAAAAGTTACTCATAACACTAATAAAATTTTTATGTAGGATGACCTCGTAAAATAACATTTCTAAGTAACTCAATTTACAATTTGGTAGTCTTTCCTTAAAAGTATTGCATTGTAGTAGTAGATAGATATTTGATGTAAGACAAATACACCTTACGTAATCAGCACCATATTTTACAAAATGTATATTTAAAACAATAATCCAAAACCCAAAATTTTATATTGGATAAACATCAACAAAGTGAAGCAGAGCATCATAATCTATAAATTAGCTGGGTGACACTATCGCCTAACTCTTTTTTATTATATTTCTGTCCTAATGGGAAGGAACAATTCTTTGGATGCGATTTGATGAGATGGTTCCATGTTGGAAAGAATAAGGTAATCGTGTCATCTGGTCAGCACTGTACATATTTTCATTAAAATAAAGCATGAGCAGCTAACCCATTGTTATCTAGCAGAGAGAGATCCAAGAATGTTATCATGAGCGCTGCTTGGCACATATGATGCGTGTACTATTTTTTATAGAACAACTTGTTGGGTGTATAACAGTGAATAAAAAATTGCAACTTGAGCTTGTAGTCATGTAGTGTCCCAGGGCATGGAGTGGCGTGTGGACAAAAAGCCCCAACATTGAGCTGTAATCAGGAAAAAAAAGGGAAAAAAAAAACAGAGAAAAAAAAAGAAAAAGAAAGAAAGGAAGCCATAAATTGAAGACTCGAAGTGGCAACTTGCAGTGTCATGGCAATATGCCAATATGGCATTGAGTGGCATGAAACCAAAAGTTGAGCTGTAAATTTTTCAGGAAAACTGTTAGAAAAAGCATCAGAAGATCGGGCGTATTTGATATAGAAACTAATCTTGTATTATATTTCATATATTTGTGTATCATTGAATTATAGAAAGAATATTATAGAATAGAAAATAGGGATTGTTTCCTTATGCAATTGATGCGCAAGATATAGGAAGTAGCTGGCAGAAATTGTAATATATAGAGATAGTTTCTTCTCTCTGTAAGAATGATGGTTTTTGAATATCAATGAAATACGGGTGGGAAGGGAGATTCTTTGGGAGTGCTGGTGTTCATTATTGATTATTGTTTTGTTTTTCATGGTATCAGAGCGCATCCTTCTTTCCCGTTTACCGAGTTACTGGTACCAATCCTAGAACTGCTAGTCTTAAAAAAAAAAATATTTCTTCCATGGCTGATCCTAGTCAAGATCCGACTAGACTTCTTATCGAAGAGTTCACCTCAAAATTTACTTCTCAACTTAGTCAAATCTTAACCCAACAAAAATCAAAAAATTCTGAATCCTCTCCTCCTCTTGAAAATCCTAATTCTCATATATCTCTGAAGTTTGATGGCAAGAATTATCGGATATGGTCGAAGATGGCTGAGATGCATATTGCAAGTAGGGATAAATTGGAGCATATCAATGGGCCTTTACCAATTCCAAAAGAGGGAGATGCAACTTACCATCGGTGGCAGACAGACGACATGGTGGTTAAAAACTGGTTGATCACCTCTTTGGACGAGCCTTTCATTGGAGATTTTATTATGTATTCAACAGCAAAAGAGGTATGGGATGCCCTCGCTCGTACTTTCTTTGATAAGGAAGATTATTCACAATTTTTTGAATTGAGAAGAAGTGTCTACCGTCTCAAATAATCTGGTAATTCTATTGAAACTTATTATCATAATCTACAAGGGTTGTTGAAAGAGATGGACTTTCGAAAACCCAATCCCATGACATGTGCTGTTGATATTGCTAAATATGCTCAAGTTATGCAAGAAGAGAGAGTTTACATTTTTTTGGATGGGTTAGACAGTCACCTTGATGTGGTCAGGTTTGACGTTCTGAAAATGAACCCTTTTCCCACACTTGAAGAAGCATATTATAGGGTTAGAAGAGAAGACACTCGTAAGGCAGTCATGATGGATAAGGAGGAGGTGGCTGCTGTAGCAATGGGGGCAGATGGAAAAAAGTTCAGTTTTAGAAAACCAACTGAACCACCAAAATCGTTCCTCACCAAAGAACAGAAAAGCCGATTGAAGTGCACAAATTCTGAGTGCATGGGGACAGGACATTCAACTGAGATGTGTTTCAAACTTGTTGGCTATCCAGATTGGTGGGTAGAATTGCAAAAGAAAAAGAAGAGGGCGATCAGAAGGAACAGGTGGCAAACAACATGCTGGCACACAAGGTGAATACCAAGCTGCTGGTGCGCAAGGAAGAGCAGCAACTATGCAGCTCGTTTAGAAATCGGCTAATGCTGAAATTCATCATAATGGTAACTTATCACTTATGCCATCAGGATCTAGTGCAAATGAAGGTACAAATAGCTACTGTTTACTTAACAAATATAATGATATTTCTAGTTGGATCATTGACTCAGGTGCCTCAGATCATATGACATATGAACCTGAAGATTTGGTAAGTAAAATTGAACCAAGAAAAACCGAAATTATAAATGCAAATGGTGAAGTACATCCTGTTACTGGAGCCGGCACAGTACAACTGACTAGTTCTATTTCTCTTCAAAATACCTTACTTGTACCCTCCCTCTCAACTAAGCTGGTGTCAGTTGGACAACTTGCAGAGGACTTAAATTGCATTGTGTTAATGTATCCTCGATTTTGTTTGTTCCAAGATGCCCTCTCGAAGGAGATTATTGGGCGTGGTAGCAAGCGAGGAGGATTGTATCACATGAAAGATTTTTGTTTTGGACGAACTTATCAAGTACATGGCCAAAAATTATCTGATTCAGTGACTAAAATTATGATGTGGCACAAATGGTTAGGTCACCCTACCTTTGGGTATATGAGAAAGTTATTTCCAAATTTTTTTGAGAATTGTGACATGAAATTATTAGAATGTGAGACTTGTATTAAAGCCAAAAGCCATCGTGCTGTGTTTCCTATAAGTAATAAAAGAGCTTGTATGCTTATTGATTTAGTTCATTCTGATGTGTGGGGTCCTTCCCCGGTAAATTCTGCTAATGGAAAAAAATATTATGTGCTATTTGTGGATGATTTCCCACGGATGACGTGGTTATATTTGATAAAGCATAAAAGTGAAGTTGCACAAATCTTTAAAGGATTTCACAAAATGGTCTCAACACAACTTGGAAAGGAAATTAAGGTCTTTCGAAGTGATAATGGAACAGAATTTGTCAACAAAGATCTCAAGGTTTTTTTTTCTAGTCATGGGATTCTTCATGAAACATCATGTGTTGGAACTCCCCAACAAAATGGAATTGCAGAGAGAAAAAATAGACATATCTTAGAAACAGCTAGGTCATTATTGTTTGAAAATAATGTGCCGCAAACTTTTTGGGAATATTCAATTTCAACAGCTGTTTACTTAATAAATCGGATGCCCTCAGTGAGTCTAAAGTTTCAAACACCATTGCAAGTTTTGGCCTCTCAAGTTTCAATTCCCTCTGTCCTAACTCTCTCATCTCGAATTTTTGGGTGCACTGTGTATGTTCATATCTTGAAACAAAATCGGTCGAAACTGGATCCATGTGCAGAGAAATGTGTGTTCTTAGGATATGGCTCACAACAGAAGGGTTACAAATGCTATAATCCAGTCTCAAAGAAACTCTTTGTTACAATGGATGTGAATTTTATTGAACATGATAGTTATTTTCCAAGACAGCAGATTCCTTTTCAGGGGGAGATGAGAAATGAAAAGGAACCAGACTGGTACAATGCAGGCGGGTACACTCACTAGCGTATAGGTGCATCAGATTACTTGGATGCAGGCCCGGATGCAGGCGCATCTCATGACTCGGGTGCAGGCATGGATGCAGGCGCACCCCATGACTCGGGTGCAGGTATGGATGCAGGCGCACCCTATGACTCGGGTGCAGGCCCGGATGCAGGCGCACCCCATGACTCTGGTGCAGGCCCGGATGCAGGCGGGTATTATGACTCTGCAGGTGCACCCTATGACTTGGGTGCAGGCACGGATGCAGGTGCACTATCAACAGACTCAGAATATGAAAGTGAAGGTGAAGAAAATGTGATACAATCCCTTCATGAAATACCACAAAGCCCAACTCCTGAGAGACATCCTGAGGTAAGTAACACTAACTCTGAATCTACTTCAGGTTATAAATTACCTTATAGATACAATCGTGGTAAACCAGCTCAAAGGTATGAACCAGAATATGAACCAAGAAGGACGGCAAGGTATGCCATCTCAAATTATATGAATGTTTCAAAGTTATCAGGAAAACTAAAAGCTTTTGCAGCAACCATATCAGAAGAAAAAGTACCTGAAAAGGTGGAAGAAGCATTGGAACATCAAAAATGGAGGGAGGCAATGAATGTTGAAATGGAGGCTTTGGACAAAAATCGAACATGGAAACTGGTGAGCTTACCTGAAGGAAAGAAAACAGTTGGTTGCAAGTGGGTATTCACCATCAAATATGATGCAGAAGGAAAGGTAGAGAGATATAAAGCAAGATTAGTTGCAAAAGGTTACACACAGACGTACGGTATTGACTTTCAAGAAACTTTCTCTCCAGTGGCCAAGTTTGAAACGGTACGTTTGTTAAATCTCTCTTGCAGCAAATCTTGACTGGCCCCTACATCAGTTTGATGTAAAGAATGCCTTTTTACATGGAGATTTAGAAGAAGAAATTTACATGGATTTACCACCTGGCTACGACTACTCTGGTTCTAGTCGTGTGGTATGTAAACTTAAGAAAGC
Organism: Rhynchospora tenuis; assembly: GCA_027725995.1. Classification (NCBI taxonomy): domain Eukaryota; kingdom Viridiplantae; phylum Streptophyta; class Magnoliopsida; order Poales; family Cyperaceae; genus Rhynchospora; species Rhynchospora tenuis. Next base: position 149,255,130 of record CM050888.1, on the reverse strand, counting down.
CTTATATGGTCTAAAACAATCACCTAGGGCTTGGTTTGGAAGATTCACCAGAGCCATGAGGAAATATGGGTATACTCAAACTGATTCAGATCATACATTATTCATCAAGAGAAATCAAGATAAACTAAGCTTGTTGATTATATATGTAGATGATATGATTATTACAGGAAATGACAAGGAAGAATTCCAGAGACTACATGAGAAGCTCTCACATGAATTCGAAATGAAGAACTTGGGAGGATTGAAATACTTTCTTGGGGTAGAGGTGGCAAGATCTAATCAGGGCATTTTCTTATCCCAAAGGAAGTATATCTTAGATTTGTTGGCTGAAGTTGGGATGCTGGATTGCAAACCGATTAGAACTCCCATTGAACAGAACTACAAGACAAGTAGGAAAAATGAAGGAGTACCTGAAAACAAGGAGGCTTACCAAAGATTGGTAGGAAAACTTATTTATTTGTCTCACACTCGACCAGACATTGCATATGCTGTGAGTGTGGCGAGTCGGTTTATGCACTCACCTACTAGAGAAAATATGGAGTTGGTAACTCGGATTCTAAGGTATTTAAAGGGGTCACCAGGAAGAGGAGTCATGTTCAAGAAAAATGGAAGCTTGGATATAGTTAGATATACTGATGCCGATTGGGCCGGGTGCCAAATAAACAGGTGATCTACTTCAGGATACTTTACATTTGTGGGTGGTAATCTAGTTTCATGGAGAAGCAAGAAGCAAGAAGCAAAATGTGGTGTCCCTATCAAGTGCGGAAGCCGAGTTCATAAGGATGGCGAAAGGTATTTGTGAAATTTTATGGATAAGAAAGCTTTTGAAAGAACTTGGATATCCTCCCACAAAAGAGATAGCTTTATTTTGTGACAACAAGGAAGCTATTGACATAGCTCAAAATCCTGTTCAGCATGATAGAACTAAGCATATTGAAGTGGATCGGCACTTTATCAAGAGAAATTTAGAATTCAAGATCATCAAGTTTCCACACGTGAGAACAGATGAACAGTTGGCGGATATGCTAACAAAGGAAGTTTCAAGTAAAGTCTTCTACAGTTCTCTGGACAAGCTCGTTGTGTGTGATATCTACACACCGCTTGATGGGGAGTGTTAGAAAAAGCATCAGAAGATCAGGCGTATTTGATATAGAAACTAATCTTGTATTATATTTCATATATTTGTGTATCATTGAATTATAGAAAGAATATTACAGAATAGAAAATAGGGATTGTTTCCTTATGCAATTGATGCGCAAGATATAGGAAGTAGCTGGCAGAAATTGTAATATATAGAGATAGTTTCTTCTCTCTATAAGAATGATGGTTTTTGAATATCAATGAAATACGGGTGGGAAGGGAGATTCTTTGAGAGTGCTGGTGTTCATTCTTGATTATTGTTTTGTTTTTCAAAAACATAAAAGTTCAATAGTCAAAGTTCAAAATCTTTTAAGCATGTGATGTCAAAATTTGAAAAGGTTAAAAGTTAACATGGTTCGAACTTTAAGGGCGAACCTTCATTTTGGATAACTTTAAAAGTCAACATCAATAATTGAAATATCATAATAAAATAAAGTTATTTGAAATATATTTAGCACATTTGGTAATAAAAATATAATAAATCGAATTAAAATATTAATTCACTTTTTTTTCCCTTCTCTTCTGATAGTTTAATATTTTAAAATAGCAGCAATTGTAATTCTAGTACTGTTTAAAACAACAAATTTGTGTTTGATAACAATATTTTTACAAAATAGCACCTTATCACACTCTTTCTCATCTTTTCTCAAGCGTCTTTTATTCATTTTGTTTACTTTTAACTTTTGTCGGAGGCTCTTAAAGTGGTGATCGGCGGCTTATAATAATCCTCACTACTTTTTTTTTTAGTATCCACGCCCTTGGGCCTAAATCCTCTCTCTCTCTCTTTTTTTTTTATTTTTTTTCTTTCTATACAGTATCATGGAGTTGAGACTTGAGACTTGAGAGTGCCGTGTCAGCCTCATCGTTCTCTTTGATAAATACTCGGGGGAAAAAAAATAAATTAATTCAACGATATCACTCTTGTTTGATGTTCAAAGTAGCGAAAAATATTTTATTAAGTTGGTCTGGCGTGTGGTTGTTGAAGTAAAATTTGATAAGAGGTAACCAATGAGTAACTGTTGTTACATGTAGTGCTGCGCTCAGTAATTCACTGCTTTCTGCTGGTGAAAAAGGAGATTTATTTTGAAATTCGTGCACTGGCCCAGGATAAATTCGGTCCATGTTACAAACTTTAGCTAAAAGCTTTTAAGTTTTTTGTTCTTGTTAAGAAAAGTGTGTGGAGCCGTTTTCGGCGGGCCGCTGGCTGGGCCAGCGGGTCGCCGAAAGGTCCAGCGGGTCGCAGGTTGGACTTGCGGGCAGCTGAGTGTCGGGATCAGAACCGACTCTGTCAGTTCTGATCGACTCCTATATATACCCCTCTGTTATAACCGACCTCTCTGTTGGAAACCCTTCGTGTTTTGGGTCCAGAAACAAATAGAGAGGTTAGGGTTTGAGAGGGAGGAAGCCATCCGATTGCTTGGAGCAATCGGATCACACGCACGAGTCGAGATCGGCACTTGGAATTGTGAAAGGTGACGCCAAGCCCTAACTTGAGGTAGTGGTGCACCGGTTGCATACGGAGAGAGACAAGGCGCTGCAGAACCGAACTCCGAGAAGAGTCTAGGCTTTCGATCATCTTCCGCTGCGGTATATCTAATACTCTATGTTTATTTCATAGGTTAGATATGCATATAGGTTTATACCTAGTCTAAAACCTTCAGTTCTTTTTCCCCAATAAAAGAAAAGCTTTTTAAGCTTCATGACCTGATTCGTTCAAAAGCAAGAGCAATGAATTATTGAATTTGATACCGGTTTACATTTCACCTTGATTAGCTTCTTCACTTTTTTCTTTCAAATCAATGTATAATTCTCAAAATATGTAGCGGAAAGAACAATCGCCAATTTAAATTGGCCTTTTGTTCTTCCATAGCCAGTCAAGCGCTTCTCCATTCAGCAGAGGTGATACCTGCATAAAGCCGAGCGCATAAAACATCCAATTGCATAAAGAAAGCAAATAACATAAGATAGAAAACATGAACAATTGTGTTGAATATAAAGTTAAGTTAACCTTTTCCCAAACCTGAGCATGATAGTCATTTAGACATTTGATTTCCTCAGGCGACATGAGAATTAATTCAACAACCTTAGTCTGCCAAAACAGAAATTGAACAAGCTAAGAAAAGCAAAGCTATAGAAAAGTAATTTGCTTTTTGTCAATTACTATTCAGACGGATGTTTTCAATTTTCAGAATTTCCACAGATAACACATGGTTTTCTTCGAACTAACATATAGGCCTAAAAACTTGCAGAATTAAGTTCGGCTATGGTGCAACATGTTGCAAAGGGCCTTTTACAAAATGGATCCATGTTCCAATTTATAATGTCCAAAAAGGCTGATTCAAGCTTCTAAATATAATCCATATCAAAATCTTATGGAAAACCAAGTTTTACAATAATTATGGTTTTTTGAGTCCTAGTTAATTTGGGTCATGAAACTGATTTTAGCTAATTGAGTCACTCATCCGAATATTTAATTTTGTACTTCTATAGTTAAACATGACCGTTCAATTTTGTACTCCAAAATAAGCACCTTGTATTAGTTGAAAATTTGAAATACAGTCAATTGGATTATGAATCCATAGCGCAAGAGACCCTTTGCAACACGTTGCGTGTTGCACCATAGCCAACTTCTAGATACTCATAATCTTTCTTTGAAAATAAGAGGAAATTGCGTTATCAATTTTCTTCTTCCAGCTCTGCTTTTCTATATTTTTTGAAGATAAAAATGGGAGTTAAGTTTTCCATCTTATTTCGAAATTAAATGTCACAAAAGACTATATATGCTGGATTTCGAATCCGCGACTTTTATTGGAAGTGCGTTGCTTTTTGTCACTAGACGATGAGTTCGTTCTCCTTACTCATGATATTGTGAGCTAGTTTCTGAAAACAAACTTTTATTGCAGGTTTCTGAGTTTGTTTATATAATTTTTGTTTATCTTTGGCATAACTCCGATATCTGTTATTTGGAGAGTCCCGATAATTTTTGTTTATCTTTGGCATAACTCCGATATGAAAGTTGGTGATTTCTTGTTTTTTTTTTTTTTTTTTTTTGTGTGGGGATAATAGCTATGGGGTAGGGCTGATTTTTTTTTTTATTTGTTTGAAACTGGTGTTTGTATGCTGTTCTGGTTTTTCAGTAATGGAAAGTGGTGGATATAATAAGTCCACTTATTTAAAAAGAAAGAAAAGAAAGAAGAATACTTCACTGTGAAACTTGAAGTAATTGTTGTACGGACAAATATTGTTCTCTAATTTAGATGAGTTAAAGTTGGAGCATAAATTAAACACATAGATGCAATCATACTTTCAATTCTCCAATGCTTGAGAAACTAAACTTAAACATGAACACATCCTTAACATCTAAATTAGTATACTAATTAATCATGTAAAAGGGCAATGAAGATCTGTGGCTAGCATCCTCCATTTCAACATTATTCCACCAACGTGTCGTTCCCCTTATCTTCTTTAGTTTTCTGGGAGGGTCGCCAGTTCTGAAAGGCAGTTTCTTTAACTTACTGCAAGCACCAACTGCCAAAATTTCAAGGGCTGGGAAAGTAATCTTTGGATCAGAAAAATTTTCGAGCTTAAAATTTTGTATTAAGATAATTCTCTTCAAGAATTGAAAGGAATGTTGACTCACGAGAATCCCACTATTTTCTAGCTCATCGACACAAATTAATTGTTTCATACTAGTGCAATAAATGATTGTGAGTTCTCGAAGGCGCGGGAGATCGAGAACCCATGAAATGCTTGTCAGCTGAATGCAAAAGTGAAATTCTAGAAGCTCGAGTCTGGGAAAGATATTCTTTGGATCAAGACTTTTCCAAATTACTTGTTTCAGTTCCAGCATCGCATGAAAGTACAGATGCTCTATTCTTCCATGGTGATAAATGCTTCGGGTTTCATTGGTGCTCTCAAACTCTATACACTCCACATCTTCTGCGGCTCTTATTTTAAGAGAACTTAAGTGGCTTTGCAACTGGGAGTTTCTGAAAAAGGAACTTGAAAAGGATAAGCACCGTCCTTTATACTTGTAAACATCAAGCCATCTTACTGGCATAGTCCCTTTCTGAGACAACTCGTAAAAATCATGCATGCTTGAAATGGTAATTCCTATTGCTTGAAAGTCATGCAGGCACTTTAATTCTTCCTCTACTGTCCGGTATATTTCCAAGTTATTATTGTCCAGATAACAATCGCTCAAGTCTACCACCCTCAAAAATTTCAGCTTGGATAGGTACGGCCCATTCGGGAAGGTACACTGAATTCCTCTTAACAGTAGATATTTCAAATTGGTAAGGTTTGCTAACTCTTCCGGCAATGACTTCAGAGGGTTATGTGATAGGTTGAGGTACTGGAGATGTATTAATTTGCATATCTCAACCGGAAATATTTCTAATTGATTGTTTGACAAATTTAGACAGGTTAGTTTAGAAAATAACTCACCTTGATGTATACTTGAACCATGTAGGCGGTTTTGATTAAGCAACAGAGTGGAGAGGTTGGAAGAAGAACATGCGAAATAGAAGGAAATATTAGTAGCATGATTGTTCATGACAGATAAACTTTCAGTGTCACTAGAAACTTTAATCTCTTGATGTTCATTGTATGTACCAGCTTGAACAATCCATTTGTTATTGTCTCTTCCTTGATTATTGGCAATCCATAGAGCCATATCACGGATCACATCATGCATTTTAATAATATCATCGCTCTCATCGCTAACTTCCAAGAGGCAAACGTCTTGCAGTCTCCTTATATAATCATACCCAACGTTGTAAGTTGTTTGTATCTCTTGCTCATCAATTAAACCTAACCCCATCCAAAGCTCAATAAGGTCTTTTTTCCAGATGGTATAATCTTCCGGCCATAATGAGCAATGTAAAAAACATTGTCTAAGAGTATCATCATCATCATCATCATCATCATCATTTTTTCGTAAACTATCATAACTGAACTTCAATCTGTGGAATACTGATTCTTCTTCATCTGAGGATTGGATATCATTAAGGCGTGCCTGCTGAAGCCGCACAACTGCTAGCTCCCATGCCCTGAGATCCGTTTTATCAGACATAGCTCTGCCAACAGTAATAAGAGCCAAAGGCAACCCACGTAGTTCCTTCACAGCATCCTCTGCATACTTTTCAATCAGTTGATCTGAAAGCATGGTTCTTTCAGTCACTTTCTCCTTGAAAAGAGACCATGCATCATCAGAGCTCAGAACATCCACTTTGATTTTTATTGTTGCCTCCATATTTTTACAGACCTCTGCTGATCTTGTTGCCAGAACAACCTTTCTTTTGCATGTACCAGCGGCCTTCGTTGGGTCAGGGATCCCTATTGTATTGAGATTAACACGATTCCAGATGTCATCCAAAAGAAGCAAAAAGCTCCTTTTAATCAAGAAGTTGTGTATCGTATTAGTTTTCTGCTCCATGCTGTCGCCCAGCTTACTCAGGTGAAGCATATCGATGATTTTATTTTGAACCTTTTCTTCATCACACTTTTTACTACATATGACATAAACAACAACTTCGAATTCTTTAAGAAGCTCGTTGTTGATCTGCTTCAAGAGATGTGTCTTCCCAACACCACCCATACCCCAAATGCCAATGATACTGTGTTGATCATCTTTAATAACATCAAGTGCTGATTTGAGATATGGCGAAATCGATGAGGAGGCTGGCACCTCAGGAGCTAATGGTGGCTGCATGTGAATTATAACTTCAATAGTTTTTATCTCTTCGCACAAGTTTTCCACCTCAGCTTGTTTCTTTGTGGCATTTTTGCTGATCTTGTAAGTCGACCAGAGATTAGGAGAGATTTTGCAGATGCACCGGCACAGTTTCTGATACTTTTCATCGATCTCTGCGGCATTTCGTTCAATGGCCTCCACATTATTCAGCCACAAATTAGCTTCCTCTGTTGGGACACCAATTTCACGCTCCTCATTCTGTATTTTGTTTTGGACATCAGTTTTTGCAGCACCTAACTTTTGAAGGGATGACTGCAAGGCTGTTATGTTGCTGTCGATTTTAAAGGGATATGCCACGTGCTTACTAACTGGACCTGCAGCCTAGGACACCAAGCGAACAATTGGATTCAGCAACTGCAACCACTCCATCACTTCTGACAGGGAGGAGTTTAGGTAATTAAAATTGAAGGTGAACAAGGAGGTACAGGTAATTGTATAGCAGGTGGATTGGGAGAATTTGGATCAATTGCAAGGAGTTGGAGTACTTTTTTTTTTTTTTTTTCCAAAGTGGTATATACTGGAGCTGAGAATATACTAGTGTTCAACTAAAGCGAATATTGTATAGCTAGATTTTGTTTCTTTTGATTTATCGTGTAGAAGGCATTGAGATAGCAAACTCTTGGAATACACGAAAAGAAATAATAGATTCTGGGAATGATTTTTTTTTGGTTGAAATTGAGTAACAGGAAAGATCGATGAATGGGAAATGGATCAGGGATCTATTTAAAAGCGAGAAGAGTTGACCAACTATATATAATATATATTTTTTGATTGACAACTTAAAAATATATATCTTTTCATAATAAAAAAAATAAAAGCGAAAAAAAAACCCACTTAATCTAGCAACCCACCGGTGGTGGAGAAGGCTTAGGGCTCTCCTCCGCCGCCACCATGTCGTTTAGATCTTCTCTTCTTCTTTGTCGCTTGATTTGTTCTATTAATATTTATTCTCATAATTTTTTTTTTCTTTGTCTTCTCTTTAATTTTTTTTCAATGATTTGCTACTCATGTTATATATCATTTTTCTATTCTCAACATTTCTCTTCTCCTTTACTATTTTCTGACTTTCTCCTGTCCTATCTACCCTTCGTTTTTTTATATTCTCTCCTTTTCTTTCATGGACGATTTAATAAATATGTCGTTCGTGATTATATTATGGTTTAATGGTTATTTTTCAGGTTTTTTGACAATCACAAAATGACTATTCTTATTCGATACTGAAGTGACATTATGAAAAAAAAACCTACGAAGAAGGAGATATTCCATACTAAAATTCTTTCGAATCTTCATTTTTTTTTTCTTTTAATTTTCATTGATTGTGTTGTATTTATATTTTATTTACTTATGTGTGTTTTTACGTATGTATTAATAGATAGGATGTTTGGTTTGATATCGTATACTGTTGTAGATTAAAGAAGTGTATATGGATACGTAGTATTTGTTTAAGATTTATATTAATAATATGTTTAGCCTGCGGCTTTACCTAAAAAAAAAAAAAAAAAAAAAAAACAACTAACTTCAAAAGAATCATTTTATTTTTTTTATCTGGCGTCCTTGCAACTGCGACAAGGACAGCACAACCAATTACTTTATAAAGAATGACAGAAGAGTAAAATATAATTGGAAGTTAGAAGAAGAAACCAGAGTTAATTTGTATTATTCCAATCTAGCGTTCTTGTACAATTTGGAAATCAAAACAAGAGTTTTGAGTGGATCTGACATCTATTTCATTCAATTTCAAATTTTCAATCGGGCTTATTCAAGATGGTGTCGTTTGGGATGCATGAGAATTGGCCAATTCCCGGAATTGCCAATTCTATTCCCCTATTTTTCATCCAAACGGTTTTGGAATAGCCAATTCCATTCCTAACACAATTTTCAATAACACTCTTCCCAATAACACTTTTCTCTCTACTTTTCACACTTCCCAACGCTATTCCTAAACTCACCATCTAAACAACATTTCCAATTTCCGAAATAGCCAATTCCCACAATTCCTGTAAATAGTGTTTTTCCCTAAATTTATGCTATTCCTACTCTATTCCTAACTCATCCAAACGACACCGATATATATATAAGCAGTTAAGTACTCACATCAGAGTACAAATATATCTTTCGAGAAATTCGCGTTGACATTCATAACTTGCTGAGTTTCTTTTCATAATCAACCAATCAGCATAAGTTTTTTTTTTAATTTATCCAAAAAAAATTGTATTAATTAGCTTGCTTACAATTAATTTGAATGAAGACATCTAATATTTTACTTCAAAAAAGGATATTTGGATCATGGAGCGTAGTTTGACTACTTGTTTATATACGATGTTTGTGGTACTTGAAAATTTCTTTGTGCATTTCGGATTATCTTTTCAATAGAAATTACTAAATAGCATTATTTAGATTCGAAATGGTTTGTAGTTTTTCGAATCTAATAACGCAAGGCCATAATAAAGTGGTGAAAGACAATTCATTTTGAATGAAAAGTCATTGGTTCAAAATCCGACTGAAATTATTTATAAATATTTAATTTAAAAATGAATTGGAAGGCTCAATTCTCAAATTATCATAAAAAACAAACTCTTAAAAAACTTTTAGAGACAAATATGAATACGCTGATCCGCCTATTCACCATTAGTTAAATAGATGAGAAATTCCCTACCATCCTTCATTCGTTGTTAGCTAGTATTATAAGCATCTATCAGTGATAATTAAAAAAAATAAAGCATTCAATAACAAAGGGAGCTTTGACAAACCAAGTCGTAGGACTACTTCCTCCTCTCTTTTTTTTTCCCCTTCTTGATATATATGAACTTTTAAGTCGATCTCAGCCGTTCAATTTGAATCCAATAGATTTCCATACTTAGGCAGTATTGTGAGTGTTCGATTAGTTGACAATAGATATTGCGGGAATGTTTGTGTTGCCAACTTGCCATGCATTGACTACTTCAAGAGCATCTTTCTTATTTTAACCAAAATGTTTAATTATTGGGCTAGCTGACGATTATATTGCTCTGGCGTCCTTTTGAATGGGCTGGGACAAAGACAGGATAGTTAATTTTCTAATTAGAAATCGGAATTGCTTTCCATCATCCGGATGGATTCCATCATCCGAATCATCCGTTCCTAAATTGTTAAGATCCTTAAGATCGGTAAGATTCTTTCACGTGCTGAGCGCGCGTGGGAAATGATATTGCCTTACTCGACCGTTATTCCTTCCTTTTGTTTTCGATCTCTCCTCTCCTCTCCTCTCCACTTCGATCTCTCCTCTCCTCTTCGATCTCTCCTCTCCACTTCGATCTCTCCTCTTCGTTCTCTGATCGGACCTGTCCTCTCCACTGATCGGATCTTCGATTTCTCCTCTCCACCGATCGGATTCCTTTTTGAGCTCTCCTCTCCAGTGATCGCTTATCTCCGATTGCTCTTCTCCGATCGGATTCCTTTTCAACCTCTCCTCTCCAGTGATCTATCGTCTCATCTCCAGTGATCGTTCTTCTCCTCTCCAAGCGACGATCTGAAGCAAAATGGATAGGCTAGGTAAGTACTGAACACAACTGGATCTTCTTCTCATCGTTTTTTGTCTATTATTTTCTTTGAAAAATTTCATCCATTACAAATTGTAGATCATATATAATTGTATATTTTGATGTAGTCAATGTCTTCGTAACGGATTTATTAGATGAATGAATGAAATACAGTTGAAGTTATATTTGAATTTGAATCACAATTAGATTCAGAATCAGTTTTGTGATTTTTAGCTGATGTGATATTTGATTGTAACAGGTTTTGATTTGAATGAATCTTATAATCTCAATATAGAGCAGCAATCAGGTAATTGTTCTTTTTTTGTTTTAATTATAGTTTTATTTGATTTCAAATTTATTCTTAAAATGTTATATGAACTACAATTGTAAGACATATTAACTTCAATATTAAGGGTGTTGTTTACAATGCTAAGTCATATTTAGTTCAATATTAATAATGTTAATTACAACTGTAAAAAATAATATATGAACTACAGTTCAATTTATTATTTTCCTACAGATTTTAGTTGCATGGAATTGCTTGAGTTGAACATTTTATCTCAGTCAGATCTGAATCATATTGATCTCTCTCCTTCGGATTGTAAGTAAATAATTCCATATATTGTTATATATTATTTACAATAGAATCCTAAGATGTGTTCTTTTTGCTTAGTGAAAATTTTTATCTTTCGAAATTCTATTTCCAGTTATTGGACAACCTCAACCTGCATTACCAGCTGTGCCAGAGCCTTCTGCTATTCAGATTTTTTCTGGTATGAATGATATTGTATAATATGTTTTGTTTAACTAGAAGTATATCATGGATTTGGAATTAATATTCGCATTTCTTGACAGATGACATGGGTAGTGATGTTGACTATTTATCTCATCCTGATCTGGACAACTCAGGTATGTTTTTTTAAAAAATAGTTCATAATTTTACATATTATAATTTCAACATGAAACTTCAAAAGTTATATATTGTAAGTTCAATACTTATAAACCTCAACATGCTTTATATAAATACAACTAACAGTACAAAATAGTTCCAGTAATTACAACTATTTGCAATTGTTGGACATTCTCATTCTGCATTACAAGCAGTTCCACAGCCTTCTACTGTTCAGGCTTTGTGAAATATAGTTCATATAATGTTTTGTTTAATTATAAGTCTATCATCAGTTTGGAATATGCTTGAGTTGAAAAAACATTTAAATGTTGATATTACCAGTATCAGTACCTTATGTTTTGTGATGTAAAACCTTCTTCTGGTATGAATGATAGGATACTATGTTTCTTTTATTAAGAGTGGTAGATTTCATAACAACAATAGTTCTACATTATAACTTCAATAATAATTATTTTATCTTCAATAATTAATAATATTAAATTTAATATTTCTGTTTTTAGCTGTAACAATATAACATATTACTGGATTTTTCAATTTATGTACTTGCAGTTGTTGAACATGCTTCTTTTGCACCAGCACCTGCACCAGTACAAGTACCTCACTCTTCTGATGTACAACCTTCTTCTGGTATGAATGAGAGGAAACTATGTTTTTTTTAATAAAAGTAATAGATTTCATAACAACAATAGTTGTATATTATAATTTCAATAATAAATAAATTAACTTCAACAATTAATATTGAAATTTTCCATCTTTCAATATTTATTATTCTGCAGTTCTTCAGAACTCAACAGAGGATTCAAACAAAACAGTAACTCACTCTTTTCGTGCTGGAGAATCAATCATCTATTCAAATGTTCTTCCTCCCAAGAAAGGGATGACCTTTTCTTCAATAGATGAGGCTGAAAACTTTATTAACAACTATGGGTACAAAATTGGCTTTTCTGTAGTAAGGAATGGAGGTGGGTCTGCTGGTTATAAACGAAAACCAAGAACTATATTCAAGTGTTTCAAACACTATAAATCCCAGAACTGTACTGAGCGACCAGTTAATGAGAGAAATCGTTTAATCATAAAGGAGAGTTGTAAGTTCAGTATTAGTGTGTTATTTGATGCTACGAAGCAATTATGGTTTATCAGTACAGCTACATTGGATCACACCCATGAAGTTTGCCCACAATATTCTCATAAGCTGACTGGCTTCAGAGAATTACAAGATCATATCAAAAAGCAGCTTGAGGCAAATCACAATTCTGGAGTTCCAGTTAATGCTAATATAAATGCTGTTACCCAAATGGCTGGAGGTGCTGATTTCTGTGGATTTACTGAAAGAGATGCAAGAAATTACCTTGATAGTCTGAGGAGGTTGCAATTCAAGAATGGTGACGCTGAGGCTTTAATGAAGTACTTTCGGGATAAACAATCAGCTGATCCTAATTTCTTTTATCGGGTGAAGTTTAATGAAGAAAATCGACTAGAGAATGTATTTTGGGCTGATTCAATCTGCAGAGCTTCTTACAAGTATTTTGGTGATGTTGTTTCCTTCGATACAACCTATATAGTTAACAAGTAACAATTATTCTAACTCTGATTTTAAATTTTTTTTTTTTTGAAAAAAATACTGTTTACATAATTAGATTAAAGATGAGCAGTTACAATTATAATCAGCAAATCTATAGTTTACAGTTTTCACAACTTGAAATTCTTGTCACAGTTATGATATGCTCAAAAATTTATATCCTCAGTAATTATGATATCAACTTAAAAAAAAAAAGACATTATAACTTCAGGAGAAACGTTAAATATGTTCAATATTTATGTTAATATCTTCAATTTCACATAAAATCAATATACAAATTGCAACAAACAAACAACTTCAATAGTTAGCTTTATATTCTAAATCTTGTTTTATATTGTTGTGTATAAATATTGTTTTGATTGTTCAGATAATTAGATTGTTTTATATTACAGTATTGAATAACTATTTATATTACTGTTGTTTTATTATAGGGTAAGTATACATATTAACTATAATAATTTTCCTGTAGGTATGATCTACCTGTTTCTCTTGTAGTTGGCCAGAATCATCATGCTCAAACAATAAATTTTGCTTGTGCTATAATGACTTGTGAGGATACCGATAGCTACAAATGGATAATGGAAACTTGGTTAGAATGCATGGATGGTCAACCACCTAAGTCTATTCTCACAGATCAATGCCTTGCAATGAGGAATGCAATTGTTCAAGTCTTCCCACATACTGCACATAGATTGTGTATATGGCACATCATGAACAAACTCAATTTCAAGCTCGGGAACTACCCGCTTAAATGCAGAGACTTAATTCGAAGTGCTGTATATGAGTCCAAAACAGTTCCTGAATTTGAGCAAAAATGGGCTCATATATTGAGTAAATATTCATTGCAAGGTATGGAGATTTTTTAAAATTGGTTTGTTGCTCTAATCTGATTGAACATCATTTGTAGTGTGATTTGATGATATATGATTGTTTCTGTGTGTTGCAATTTTACAGAAAATTGGTGGCTTTCAAGCATATATAATATCAGGCATAGATGGATTCCTTGTTTTATTACTCAATATTTCTGGGGTGGGATGTCCTCAACACAAAGAAGTGAGAGCATGAACTCATTCCTTGACATGTTTGTGAACTCCAAAACTTCTTTAAGGTAATTTCATATTTTATATTTAAATTTAAAAAAAATGTTATTCCTTACTGTATTATATTCGTAGTCGATTTACCGTTGAACAGTTAGTTTAATAACTTCAATAAGTATTTAAATACTTTCATTTGTTATCTAATATGTTCAACTGGTCATCAAATAAGTCTTTAAATAGCACACAAATAAACAAATTGAATAGTTAGCTTAACATTCCAACCGTTGACTTATTCTTTACTGTATTATATTGCTATTAGAGATAGCCTTCAACAGTTAGCTTATTACATTCAATAAGTAGTTTAATATGTTCAAGTGAACATCAAATCAATCTACAAATACCACACAAAGAAACATCTTGAATAGTTAGCTTAATATTCCAATAATTTTTTATTTTCAAATTTGTAGTTCTTTTTTAAATGATTGGTATTCTTTATTCTTTTATAGCTTAATATTCCAACTGTTGACTTATTGTTTACTGTTTTATACTTTTATTAGAGTTACCCTTCAACAGTTACCTTAATACATTCAATATGTATTTCAATACGTTAAATAGTTATGTTAATATGTTCAACTGGACATCAAATCAGTGTACAAATACCACACAAACAAACATCTTGAATAGTTAGCTTAATATTCCAACTGTTGTTCTTCAGCAGATAGTTATTGCTTTAGCTATTGCTTCTGTTCATTTGTAATATAAATTTTTGTTTTACCTATTGCTTTTATATTTCTATGGTTTTGTCCATGTATAATAATTAGTGTTTTTTGATATTGGGATCTTTGTTTTGTTTCAGCTGTTTTGTCACATCATTTGAGTCAGCATTGCAAAGGCTGAGAAGGAGTGAGGTTGATGAGGACTGCAGTTGTTTCATCGGGCGACCAAAACTAATTTCAAACTTTCCTATTGAACAACAATTTGCTGAACAATATACGCGTAAGATGTTCTTCAAATTCCAGGCTGAACTTCTTGCTCTCATTGAATTGAAGTTTGATGTAGAGTCATGGGATGACAAGAAACTGTATCTGGTTCAAGATGGCAGTAAAGAATTCAAAGTAGAATTCAACAGTCACGACAGTACTTTTGTGTGTGAATGCCACAAGTTTGAAACTGCTGGTATAATATGTCGCCATGCTCTCCTTGTTTATAGAGAGGAGTGTGTTTCAGTGGCTCCAGAAATATATGTCCTTGATAGATGGGCTAAGTGCAATAAAGTCAACAGGGATCACTTGAATGCAGCATTGATTGCCAAAAAGGTATCAGAGAGGCGCAGTAAACACAATGACCTGTACTCCTTGCTCCAACCAGTTTTTTTGGAGCTTGTCGATTTTGCAATGATGGAAGAATCGATCAAAGATTCAGTTATTGATGGCCTCAATACACTGAGGTTGATCATTTCACAATCGCGAGAAAGGAATGTTGCTGCCAATACAGTGTCACAAAGTGCTGATACGTCTAATGTGACAGATGCAAATGTTGCTTCAAGTGTGGATATGCCAGAAGAGATTCCTATCAAAGATCCATTGAAAAAACGCAAGCGAGGTCGATGTCCAAGAACTCGACCCAAAAGCTTTGCTGAGAAGTTTGCTGAAGGTTTTAATAACAGAAGAACACCACAACGTCGAACTATACGGACACCTTCTGGTATGAATGCAATATATTGGCCTTCGTAACTTCATTATTTGAACTTACTAAGTTTAACATAAATTCATATTTAACAACATAATTCTTAAGGAAACAATTATATTTTGTCTATTTGCAGTTGTTCCTCATGCTCCTTCTACAGAAGTGCCACTAGCACAGGTTTCTGCTGTACAGACTTCTAATGGTATGCATAATACTACAAACTATATTTTGTATAACTATATAACAATTTGAAATATTAAAAATAGTAATTTCTATCAATATGTAAGAAAATAATAACGAATTTTTTTTTTCTCTTACCCAGAAACAATTGAACAGTCCACTGATGGACTTCAGCTGAAGAAACAAAAGCGTGCTCAACCTGCAGGAAAACAGAAGAATAGCAGTGTTGAAGTTTTTTGTGATGCATTCTTCAGCAGCATAGAGAAGAGAAATGCACAGACAAGAAATTGTCCTGTAACTGAAAATTTAACTGAAGGTTAAATTTCTTCTTCTGTAATTTTACTATTCCAAAATTTATACATTCCTTTAATTTTGAACTTGTGAATGAATAATTTATTTGTACATGCTATAAAATGCCAAATAAAAAAACTTTTTTTTTTTTTTTTTTGGCATTTTCAGTTGGTTCCCACCATCCTTCTGCAGCACCAGCAGTATTGCTACCAGCTAGAGGTATGAATTAATGTCCAAACTATTTCTTTAGTAACAACAATAGTTATATAATGTTACTTCACTTCTGATTATATTAACTTCAACAATTAATAATATAGTAATTAATATTTTTTCTGTAAATGTAACAATGTAACACATTTCTAAAATTCTTAAATTATGTAGTTGCAGATGATCAACATGCTTCTTCTGTAGCACTAGCAGAACTTGTAGCAGTATCACACACTTGTGATGTTCAGCCTTCCTGTGGTATGAATGATATTGCAAAATAACTTTTCTTTATTAATTTAATAATTATATTTTTAAAAATTATTAAGTTATTTCTTACCATAGAAAGATAATAATAAACAAACTGAATTGATCTTGACAGGAACAATTGACCGATCCACCAGTGAAGTTCAATTGAAGAAACAAAAGCGTGGACGACCTGCAGGAAAACAAAAGAATAGCAGTGTTGAAGTTTTTTGTGATTCATTCTTCAACAGCATAGAGAAGAGAAAAGCACAAAGAAGAAATTGTCCTGTAACTGAAAATTTAACTAAAGGTTAAAATTTTTTCTGTTATTTTACCTGTGAATTAATAATTTATCTGTACATGATATAAAATGCCAAATAAAATTTTTTTTTTTTTTTTTTGCATTTTTGCATTTTTCAGTTGCATCCGTTCATCCTTCTGCAGCACCAACAGTAATACTGCCAGCTAGAGGTTTGAATTAATGTCCAAACTATTTCTTTAGTAAGAACAATAGTTATATAATATTACTTCAATTCTCATTATATTAACTTCAATAAGTAATAATATAGTAATTAATAATTTTTCTGTAAATGTAAGAAGGTAACACATTTCTAAAATTTTTAAATTATTTAGTTGCAGATGATCAACATGCTTCTTCTGCACCACTAGCAGAAGTAGTACCAGTATCACACCCTTGTGATTTTCAGCCTTCCTGTGGTATGAATGATATTGCAAACTAACTTTTATTTATTAATTTGATGATTATATTTTTATAAATTATTAACTTATTTGTAAATATATAAATATAATAATAGACAAACTAAATTGATCTTGACAGGACCAATTGTACAGTCCACTGGTGAAGTTCAGGTGAAGAAACAAAAGCGTGGTCGACCTGCAGGAAAACAGAAGAATAGCAGTGTTGAAGTTTTTTGTGATTCATTCTTCAACAGCATAGAGAAGAGAAATGCACAGAAAAGAAATTTAAATGATGGTTAAAATTTTTTCTTCTTTTATTTTACTTTTGCAAACTATATATTCGTTTAATCTTAAACTTGTGAATTAATAAATTTTTTTGCATTTTTCAGTTGGTCCCCATCATCCTTCTGCAGCACCAGCAGTATTCCTGCCAGCTACATGTATGAATTAATGTGCAAGCTATGTCTTTAATAACTACAATATTTATATAATGTCACTGCAATACTGATAACATTTACTTCAATAATTACTAATATAGTAATTAATAATTTTTCTGTAAATGTAACAAGGTAACACATTTCTAAAATTTTTAAATTATGTAGTTGCAGATCGAGTAGCAGTATCAGACCCTTGTGATGTTCCTTCTGCAGCACTAGCAAAACTAGTACCAGTATCACACCCTTGTGATGTTCAGCACTCCTTTGGTGTGAATGATATTGCAAAGTAACTTTTCTTTAATTAAATATAAATGTTTAATTCATATTCTTATTAAATTTCATTCTTGAACAGATGGACAATCCATCATAGCCAGGATGAGCTCCAGGAAGATGTTTCTTTGATATGGAATGATAATTCTACTATTGTTCGAAAATTCAATACTGATTTTCATAATGTTTGAATTTTGTCTGTACGTTATTATTGTTTTTTTCATTTAGTTGCAGTTATCTGCAAATTGCATTTCATGATATACTCATGCAATTCTAACACTCATTATACAAACGATTCAATGTTATATTTCTTGTCACGTAGTGAATATTGAATTTGACTTGTGTACTTTTTGATTTTGTTGAAATAGAGTTCTTAACTGTAGAAATATTCTTATTAATGTTATCCATAACAATTGTATAGTTTTGAAGTATGAATTACTGTTTACTAGTAACATGTTCTCACTGCTTTTCACACAGAAAAACTTGTATATAACATTAATACAAGGACAGTAATTACCTCAATTATACCGAAAATCCACACATATATATATTTTTTAAAACATAGACACACATAATTTCAACAAAGCATGATTAGAGAAGTACATTTCAACAAAAAAAAAAAAGACATACATAATATCAATTAGTTTATACCAGTACATTTCAACCAAAAAAAAAGACATACATATTTCAACTAACCATAATACACAGTCTTCACAAAACACAATTTAAAATATATTACATAACCAAAATATCCACCACCACGTAGATCATCAAATAATTTCTCCACTTCAAAAGCTAGTTTCCTGTTGCAAGCAGAAAAAAAATTAATGTCTTATAAAAAGTAGTATATTAAATTTCTTTTTTCATCTTTAAATTAATGAATACTGTTATTAAAGTACCTTGACCAGCACGACGAGTAATTCGTTCACTCCTTCTAGGTTGCACTTGTTCCACTGATTGATGACGAGCAATGCGTGCACTTCTACGAGTTGGTTGCACTGTCAGCTCTTCTTGCACCAGTTGTTGGACACCTTCCACTGGCTGCATTGGTGCAGCGTCATCATTCAGAATTAGTTCAGGGTTGTCCCAAGAAAGATCTCTTCTTGGAATCCATGGAATATAAGGCTCATTGCCAGTCCTCCATGGTGCTTGTTGCAACACAGCTTTGTCCCATTCAGACAACTGAAGCAAAGGCATATGTCTAATTTCTTGAAGATCAGGATCCTCTTCCACTACAAATTTAATTTCACACTTTTCAGGAGGACCTAATCCTAATGGACGAACCCTATGAATAGCTTTGTCAGGTATGTCAGTCCTTCTATCAACTTGTACTTGTACTCGAAGAAATCTGCTGTCCATACCAAACAAATTCCCAAATGAGACAACTCTTCCTATGCCCTGAAATATTTCACAGACACCTTCTTTTGTTCGCCAGCGATATGGAACATTCACTAGACGCACCCAAAATTGACCACCAAGTCTTAGTGGTTGATCGAGCGCATCCATCATCTCAACAACTTCAACATGCTTGCCATTTACATTGATTCTTCCACCATATTGAGGCCCTAGAATCATTTGCTTCCAAGGAATATTCACAACCGCATGCCAACGATTTCTACCCATGTAGATAACCTTAAACTTCATACCTTTGTTGACAGTGGCTTTGACTGCACACAAGACATTGATGTACGATTCATCAACCTGAAAAAACAGACTCTCCTGTCTCAACTCTACTGCCATTATGTCAGACATGACAGTATGAGTCAATGTCCGCTCCTGCTCCATTAGGATGAAATAGACTGATCTGCAATAGAAGAAAGTATTACTTCAAATATTAGAGTTGTATGTTCAATATTTATTATTTCAAACTTCATTATTTACACTACAGAAAGTAGATATTTCGTAAAAAAAAATGAAATTAAATATGAGAAATTGTTTTATAATTTCCACTTTGGTTTTAATTTCAAGTATCAGTTATTACTTTCTGTCTAGATTGAAAGATAAACGGATTAAATCATTAATTATCCTTTTATTGAAGATATTGTGTGTAAGTATTGAAGTTATGGCAGTTTTGTTTGCTACATTTATCACAAATCTAGTTGCTAACTATTGAAGATATTGCAGTTTTGTTTGCTACAGTTATCATAACCCTAGATTCAATTTCAAGAACTAATCGGAAAAAAAACAAGGCAAGTCTTTTTTTCGTACTAATATCAGGAAAAGAATTTTCGAAAATGCATTCATTTTTCCCAGAAGACACTTACCTTGTACTAAACTGCGACGATTTCTTTTCCTTCTGTGCTTTCCTTTGCGCCTGTTCGAATGGAAAGAACCGAGAAGCATAGTACTGAATATATAATAAACGAACAGTCGCGTATTAAAAAAGACATAACGTCTTTTGGAATTTAAAATTTATTATTAAAACTTTATAATTTTCTGAAAATATATAATGTTTGAAATTATCTTAATCATAATTTTTTTTTTATCGAAAGTACAAAACATCAAATGTATAATTATGTAAAAAAAATTATTAGATGTAATACTATACATTATTTGTTCTTATAATTATAAAATTACTTTTAGAAAAAAAAAATTAGCAAGCAGGTGAATGGAAAAGTAATATAAATAATTATAAGTAGTTGATGAAGTAGACGAGCATTGAATACACAATGGTAAAAACGTTTAATACACCAGTTTTCCACCTACCGGAATTAAATTCACAATTTTTTTTTCTTACAAAATACGACAATTGAATGAAATGAACAACCTTTCTTCAACTTAAATAAAATTTAAGTTAATAATTTCAAGAAATAGTTTGATAATTTCATTATTTATGCATAATAATTTCAAAATTATGCATAATAGAATAATATAAATGTGTGTATCAGATCATATTGGTCACTAAATGTCTCATTTTATTTCTTGTTGGCAATATTGGGCTGCCACTATTCTTCCAGTCATAAACAAAATAAGTAGCATAAAAAATGTCCCTAGTTTTTAAATAACTATATAACTTCAATAATTATCCTTTTGAATTCAGAGATTAGCTCTGTTAACTTCAATAAATATGTTTTTTAATTCAGCGATTACATGTATTAACTTCAATTACATATTGGTCACTAAATGTCTTATTTTTTTTCTTGTTGGTAATATTAGGCTGCCACTATTCTTCCAGTCATAAACAAAATAAGTAGCATAAAAAATGTCCCTAGTTTTGAAATAACTATATAACTTCAATAATTATCCTTTTTAATTCAGAGATTAGCTCTGTTAACTTCAATAAATATGTTTTTTAATTCAGCGATTACATGTATTAACTTCAATTACATATTGGTCACTAAATGTCTTATTTTTTTTCTTGTTGGTAATATTAGGCTGCCACTATTCTTCCAGTCATAAACAAAATAAGTAGCATAAAAAATGTCCCTAGTTTTTAAATTAACTATATAACTTCAATAAAACCTTACATTGATGTTATTCTATAAAACTTCAAAAAAACTTCAATACTAATGAATAAAACTTCAATAAAACTTCAATAAAACTTCAATACACCCTTCAATATTGTCAACAAGAAATACAATAAGTTTTTAAAAAAAATGAAGTGTTCGAGCAACTGAGCGTGTCCTGAGCAATTCCCCTTTTATTACTCTTCCTCACTCCACTGCTCCTAAATTTCTTCTATCTCTTTCTCACTCCACTGCTCCTAAATTTCTTCTATTCCTTTCTCACTCCACTCCTCGTAAAAACCCAAAACCCTAGATACATTACTCTGTAGTTTTCAGATGAAGGATCTTTTTGAAAACAACGAAGTGTCAGCTCGCATGTCCGAACTTAAAAGGTCTATAGTTATTCAAGCTGATCGCCACGTGAAGCTAGTTGATGTCATTTGTCACATGGCCCAGTTCTTTCGGCGTTCTCAATTTCGGGTCACCGAGTACTTCTGGAAGCGATTTCAAATAGTTGGTCCTAGCACTGAGTGGCGTGATAATATGGTGAGAAAGAAATACTTTAAATTACCCTTTCTTGGTATTAAATGTCGCATTTTGAAACAAAATGAGACACATTTCCTCGATCCTAGACCTAAGCCTCGTAAATACTGGGTTCGTATTTTAGAAATTCCCTATGGTTGGAGGAGTCTCAACGGTGTGAGAGAAATAGTGAAATTTGGGAAGGTTTGTGCAATGGATTATTGTACCACTGAACAGATTGAAGGTCGATGGATGAGAGTAGAAGTTAAAGTTGTTGATAGAGAAATCATACCAGAGTATGATTTTTATAAAATTCATTGGTTGAATGGGAAAACTGAAATGACGAAAATCTGGTTTGTGGTGGAAGAAGAAGAGGAAAGTTCAGTTATGTTTGAAGCTGTGAAGAGAATTCCAAACATGGTATGGACCATTAATGAAGAAGCACTTGTAAATGGAATCACTCCAAAGAAATTTACAAGTAATAAACCAAGAAAGAAGATAGTTCTTAAACAATGGTCCAGATCTGTACTTTCAGCTAGAAAGAACTCCCTAGTTACACAACCTAAGGAACATCTTGGTAATGTTACCAGGTATCGAGGTTCAAGGAATTATGAGAGAGGTATTCAGATCCATGAATCTGATAATTGTGAGACTAATAGAGGGGTTATGAAGCATTCTGGTAAAGGTAAAGCAGTGGCTGTTGATGACACTGCTGAAAGAAAAAGATTGAAGAAAGCATTGAGGGAGAGTCGGTATTCAGCACATAGGGTTGGGCAGTCATCTCGCCCTGCTGGTGCTTGTGAAGATGATGTACCTGTAATGGCACATACAGGCAAGAAGAAGAAAAAGACTGCTTGTGTTAATGCATCTCCACTATCTAAGAAGAATAAAATGAAATCAACTGTTACCTTTGCTCCTTCTAATGTAGTACCAATTTCCTTGAATCGACCTTCCATATCTTCAATTGCTGCATCTGTAAAGCCACATGGTGGGAATTGTAATAGGAAGCCAACAGGAACATTTCCAGCACCCTTTTCTGTTCCTGGTAAAAGTCAAATTGATAATACCACTGATCATGAACATACCAATGTTGAGCAGTTGAATGTTGATTTCAACAAGGACCAATCAGATGTTGATGCTGAGAATGATGATGATGGTATTTATGAAGAAGATGATGATCATGTAGACATTGATTATGATGATGATGATGATGTTTTTGGTATTGGATATGAAGATGTTGGTCTTACAGTTGAACAGGAAGAGATCAGTCTTTCTGATTTGGAGAATATTCCAATTGTTCAGTTCTTACCTCCTCTGAAGCGGATGCAACTACAGAACAAAAACATTCCTTGCAAGAAAGGTTTGTTCATATTTCTAAATATTAAAACAGACGTATTCTTATGTGATATTTTGTGACCACATGTTAATGAGAGTTTAATAGTAGGTGACAGTGTTTTGGAACCATGATTTTTTTCCTATATTGTTAGTAGTAATGATTAGTATGCCAGAAAGGTTTGTATTTTGATTAGTATATGAGATGTTTTTAGTAGTAATGTTTTGGAACCATGATGTTTCTTTATTTGGTTGTAATAGTTCCTATAGTTCTAATTGCAGTTTAGTAAGAAATGTTCGTTTCACTCACATCAAACTTGAACTGATATAGTAATTAAAATGATCGCGTAGGTATCTGTACTTTCTCAATTTTTAATAATCCATTTTTTTTTATTGATGTTGCAGCAAAAAAGTTAAGGACATCAAGGGATATTAACGTTGATCATGATTCTGAGCTGCTTCCAGTAGAGTGTGCTGCAGCTCGTGACAATGACATCACACAAGGTAATTACAGTGGAAATCAGGCAAATGTTGTAAATGTGCCACCAAGGGATCAGGCAACATTTAAAAAGAGAGTATATTACCAACAATGTTTTTATTGTTGTATTATTGTAGTATTTTTAGAAATAAATATGTACTATAATATCTTTATGAAGCAAATTAACGTTATTAAAATGGGAGCTGTATTTTTCCAACCTTATTATTCTTTGTTTTGTTGGCAGGTAAGATAATTAATGACAATGAGAATATAGATGATTCTAATATTGCCAACTCAGGTATTATTCTGTTTTTAATATTTAATTGTTCATAGTAGTCTTCATTGAAAAATTAAAGCAAATTTAAATAGGATTATATATGCTGATCTGTATTTTTCATATTATTGTTATTATTTGTGAACAGATGAGATTGGTAGTGCTGATATTATGAAACTATCTCAGCCTATTGGCGACAACTCAGGTATTTTTTTTTTAATTTTTGATAAATTTAAATATTGTAAGTTCAGAAATTAACTTCAACACATATATATCAGAATTTCAATATTTACAAGTCACAACTTGCTGGATATGCGTACTATCAATAGTACCAGAATAGGTTCACTAACTACAACTGTAATGCCTTGTAAATTCATCTCGTAACCTTAGTCAGTACACCATGTATAAATTCATCAATCATTGTATTTCAGTTTACATATTAAACTACATTGGATATGGTAAATATTTGTTGATAACATAAATGTTGTTCTAATACTGCTAATCATTGAAGTTATACAGCTACTTCTTGTATTTGATATCATTTATAATAATATAGTTTCCTAATTATTATACTAAGCTGACTCAAGTTGTCAACAGTGAGTTTGAAATTTTCATGTTCAGTATACAATTCTGTATAAGATGAGTATAAAAAAAAATTATTTCACTAAAATATTATGTTTTCAATTTGCTGTTATTGAACATGATCATTCAGCATTACCAGCAATACAGGAGCAATCTGCACTTCAAGCTTTTTCTGGTATGAATTTGGTTATTAGAAAACTCAGGAATTTATTCAGTTAAATCACTGTATAATTTTTTAAATATTGGAGATATTGTGGCTAATATTAAGTATTCAGTTTGGTGTTTGAAAATTCCCCTCAAAATTAGGTGTTTCTTATAGCTGGTTTTGAATAACAAAATCTTAACATTTGATAACTTGATGAAGAGAGGATGGTATGCTCCAAATAAGTGCCATATCTGCAATGATGCAGAAACAGTAGATCATTTATTTGTACATTGCCCTTTTATCAGTGTCTCTTGGCTTAGTTTTAATTTGTTTAATACTAGCGATATTCAGCTGTGCTGTACGAGTTTAAATACCATTTTGCTATAGTATGAATAAACTGAACTTTTCTAATAGGGTTTACTGTGGAATATGTGCCTGGAGAGAAATAGGAAAGCTTTTAATAATGTAAAAGGCCGTAATTGTCACAGCTTGTTATTTAAGACTTTATGCCAATACTGTTTTTGGACAGGTTTTGAAGCTCAAATGGAAGACGTAGCTGCAAATGAGAGAAATCAAAGCAACAGCACTTCTGAAGGGCATGTCACAGACGCGACGTCAGATGATTTATCTCCGGTTGATGCACCCAACTCAGGTAACTACCTGTTCACAGATGAGCAATACCTTTTGAACACAATTTTGTTATCTTACAAAAAAATAATACTTTGAAATTTTTATAATTTATGGACAGATGATCAGATTATGATTCGATTAAATTCTGAGTCTCCAAACATGACAACTTTTCTCCATGGTGGTAACTGATCGTCACGACCAACATCTTCATGATTACAACTGATCTCCTTTTGTTCTGGTTCTGTGTTGTTCATAACAGTAGTGAAAACTTTGTTGGTTCATAACAGTAGTGATAACAACTTTTTTTTGTTAATCCTTTTGTTCAATTTTGTTATAACAGTGTTGGTTCTGATGTTTGTTCTCATGTTGATGTACTTGGGTCCTGGTTAAAGTAGTTCCTCTTGGTGTTGATGTACTTGGGTACTGATGTTGATGTTGATGTACTTGGGTACTGGTTAAATTCACAATGTTGGTTCTGATGTTGTTGTTGATCTTTTGAGAATGTTTGTTATTGTTAGTACTTGGCATGACAGTTATTAAATGTTTGAATTGTTATTATTAAAATGTTTACTAGCATAGCCAAATATAATTTTTTAATGCTAAATGTTTGAAATTTTCATCCTATTTCTTGAAGTTATTAACTTAAATTTTTTTTAAGTTAAAGAAATTAGCTTGATTTCATTCAATGCTCGTATTTTGTAGAAAAAAAATAATAATAACATAGTAAATTTCATTCGCGTAGGTGGAAAGGTAGTGTATTAAACGTCTTTACCATTGTGTATTGAATGCTCGTCTTCTTCATTCTTTTTGGATAATACGTCAATCAAATTAGTTGATGTTATACTAGAGATGCTGCAGGATTATTATAGTGTTAAAAAGAAAAGACAGAATTGATTTATGCACAATTACGAATTATAATGTTCAAGTTATTATCCATAATGTTGAAATTATTATGAATACATAATGACATTATTATACTATTTATTGAAGTTATTAAGTTTAATTTAATTTAAGTAAAATAAATGTTGTTGATTTCATTCAATGCTCGTATTTTGTAGAAAATAATAATAAAAAATTTTGAATTTAATTCCGGTAGGTGTCAAAGCAGGTGAATTAAACGTTTTTACCACTGAGTATTCAATGCTCGTCTTCTTTAATATTGCAGTTAACTTCTTTAATATTGAAGTTACAACATTTGTATTTGAAGATACAGATAACATAACATAGCATTACGTCTTACAGTCCTAAATATCATAACTTGTTAATGTTGTATTCAGGTGGTTCCAATCATTTCGCGCATATAGAAGCTTCCAATTTCGTAATTGTTCAGCTTACCTCAGCTGAACTAACAGACAAAAACTAGCTAGTTCCAAAAACAAAGGAGCTCAGCTGAGTTCCCTAAATCTCACTCTCTCAAAACAAGCCACTTAGGGTTTCTCGAGGCGAGACAATAGCGACAAAGAAGGAATTGTTCAACGCTGGTGCTGACTCGGACGATCGGCGTACGAACTTCGGTTGACAATACCGAGAAGGAAGGAATTGTTCAACGCTGGTGCTGACTCTGACGATCGGCGTACGAACTTCGGTAGAAGATCGGCGTATCGATACGAGCTACATTGTGTGCAAAAATCTTTCTAATTGTTACAAGAATGGAGAAATCAAGTGAATGTCTTGTTTCGAAGAAAAAAGCTGGGAGAAACACAAGAACGAACTTGCCTGTTGAAGTTTCGAGTGGATTGACTTTAGCAAAGCGAAAAAAAGGTTCAATTTGTACTTTTTGTACACTTCCTGTACGTATTTAATTTTATCAAAAATTAACCTGTTTATTGATTTGTTTCATTAGTTGATTGATAATTAAGCTTACTGTCCAATTGTTTATTTTCATTAGTTGTGATTATTTATTTTCATTCAAAATTGACTTCATTATTCAATTATTTGATTATTTGATTGATAATTGAAGTTATTTTCCAAATATTTGCAGTATTAGTTCATATCAGAAGTGTATATCATATAAATTTGATTTTTAACTTTTCAATATTACTTTTGTTTTCTGCTTTAATTTCAGGAGATGCATCTAAAGTCAGCAAGCCAAGAGGTATGAAGTATTTCATTTACTTTCAAACAGGTTTTCAATCATATAATAAGTTTTGTGATTGTCTATGGTTGTAGTTGCCTGCTATGTAGAATTTTATATGAATTGTTATTTGTCTTTAATAATTGAAGTTTGTACCCCATATATTTGCAGTAATTTTTGCAAAAAGTTGATGTTATAAGTTTAGGACACATTTTACATTGTTAATGTTTGCCATTCTGACTTACTCAACTGGATACTAATCCTGTATAGCCACAATATTTCTGCACAATTGTATTACAGCATTTAATACTCTCTTTTGTTAAAATTATAATTGTTGAAGATATAATTTCTTTTATTGAAGTTATAATTAGTTTTATTGAAGATATAATGTATAGTTTAATTTTTTTGCACTTTTCTATTTCTGCAGTTAATAGCTTCACCTGCCGGCCACAAAATATGGTACAATTTTACCAGGATATTGCTGGGAGTATTTCGGCAGAGCGATTGAACCGGCTAAATGCAAGTCCATTTGCACACTTGTTGACCATGCCGCGCATCACTGTTTCGGCTGCGCTATATGAGAGGATTGTGCAAGGTTACAACAGCGACACAAGCGAATTTCACATATTAGGTGTTCATGTGCCTTTCAAACCTCGTGACGTTTCTCTTGCCATAGGTAAGCTCTTTTTGGTCATAACAACAGAGCTGTTTATGATTATTGAACCTGTTTCCCAACTTTGTAATGATACTGCAAATTTTGATGTTGAAGTTGTAGTGTTAAATCTATTCTACTGTTACAAATAATAACATATGTTAATGATGGAAATAAGCTATGTTATTTTGTGCAGTAAGGCATATGTTATGTGAACTACAAGTATAAGGCATATTAATTTCAATATAAAGGATATTAACTACAAATGTAAAGAATAACATACGAAAACTTTGTGGAGTTGCATGTGTTATATGAAGTACAATTGTAAATATATTAACTTCAATATTAACGACGTTCATTACAACAGTAAGTATATTAACTTCAATATTAAGGACGTTCATGACAACTGTAAAGACTGGTATACAAAAACTTTGTGGAGTATGGCATATTTTATATGAACTACAATTGTAAGTATACTAACTTCAATATTAAGGGTGTTCATTACAACAGTAAGTATATTAACTTCAATATTAAGGACGTTCATTACTACTGTGAAGAGTAATGTATGAAGTAAGGCATATTTTATATGAACTACAATTGTAAGTATACTAACTTCAATATTAAGGGTGTTCATTACAACAGTAAGTATATTAACTTCAATATTAAAGACGTTCATTACTACTGTGAAGAGTAATGTATGAAGTAAGGCATATGTTATATGAACTACAATTGTAAGTATATTAACTTCAATATTAAGGGTGTTTATTACAATAGTAAGTATATTAACTTCAATATTAAAGACGGTCATTACAACTGTGAAGAGTAATATGTAGTACTAAAATTAAACATAAAGGGTAAAGATTGCCGAAGTGTATTAATTTAATTCTTTACTGAAAATACAGGTCTGCAGTTAGATGGTCAGAACCTTGATTTGTTCACTCCAAAAGGTGGAAAGAGGCGACTTACTGACAAAGGTTCTCATCTGAATCAGACATACTTTGGAGGCAGAACAGGTGTGCCATTCAAGGAATTGGAACAAATTCTCATAGATGCTGTTAAGAATCCAGAGGTTCCAACAGACGATTTTGTTTCTTTGATGGTGTTATACGTTTTCACCATGTTCCTATTCCCCAACTCCAATGGCCATGTTCCAATGGAGTTATTACCTTTTGCTCAAGATTTGGACTCGCTACACAAATATTCATGGGCAGTAGCAGTTTATGATGTTATTAAGCAACATTTGAAGAGAGGTATCAAGGCGAAAGGCACCATAATTGGAGGATGCATGACTGCTGTCATTGTAATTTCTTTTAAATCTTTTATCTAATATTCTTTGAATTAGAAAAATGTCTCAACTTTATTGCAGAGTTTAACATTGTGTGAATGTTGTAGGTCTGGTTCTTTGTTCGATGTGATGTACGGCGATTCAGTTTGTTCACAAATGCCATTCCTAGGTATTATGAATGGAACATGACGAACAAGTTCAGCTCAACACAAGTAAATGAGATTTTCAAAACCATTCATCCTGAAGCAATTCTGAAAGACTTAATTTTGCCAACGAATGGCGAAACTGAGGAAAAGATTTTGAAGAGTGGTTTCAAACTCGATTTTGTTGTTCACGGGACTAACATTGTTGAAAGAAAAGTGAGGAAATTACAATATAGCAAGAGAGGAAGCAAAAGACCAGACCAATCGACTCCTCGCCTACAAGTGCCAGATGATGATAATTCAAGAGATGGTTTGCTTTTATGTTATATATTTTAACAAACAAAATACAGTATTGAGTACATTATTAAATCTATTAACTATGTTCTTTTTTTTGAAAAAGATTTCTATGAACAAGAACCTCAAAGTTCAACTAGGATCAAGAGAAGAAAGCTTGCTGTTAAAAAAGCGGCTGATAGAGTGATTCCTGCCACAGAACCTACTTCTGGTCAAGGTATTTTCATTTATTAATTTATTTATTTTTTGGGACTGAGTGTACAACATACTATTTTTTCTGTTCAGTTTATGCACATTCTCCTTATGCAGTAACATCAGTACTACAATCACCTACTTGTATGAATTATACAGCAAACTATGTTTGTTTTACTAACAGTCGTACATTTCATAATAACAATAGTTATACATTATAACTTCAATATTAAACATATTAACTTCAAGAATTAATCATTTTGAAATTATTATTTTTCTTTACCTGTAATAACATAACATTTTAGTTGAATTTTTAAATTTATGTACTTGCAGTTGTTGAACATGGTTCTTCGGCACTAGCACCAGTACCTGTACATCAACTTTGTGATGTACAACCTTCTTCTGGTATGAATGACAGCAAACTATGTTTCTTTTACTTAAAGTGGTAGATTTCATAACAACAATAGTTATACATTATAACTTCAATAATACATATATTAACTTCAACTTTTAATAATATTAAAATTATTATTTTTTTGAAACATGTAACAATATAACATATTACTGAATTTTTAAATTTATGTACTTGCAGTTGTTGAACATGCTCCTTCAGCACCAGCACCACAAGTAGTCCCTCATGCTTCTGATATACAACCTTCTTGTGGTATGAATTACAGTGCTGAATTATATAATAATTAGATATTTTAAAAATAACTATGTTTAAAGATACCAATCAGTAATATCTTAAGGACATTTATGACAACTGTAAAGAGTAATATACAAAAACTTTGTGGAGTAAGGCATAAACTTTGTGGAGTAAGGCATATGTTATATGGAGACAAGTGTAAAGATGTCTATTAATAAAATATTTTTTGCATTTTTTCGATTGCATAGGACATATGGAGACAAGTGGTATTGCAAGTCCTATCATGAACAATAATGTTGAAGGTATTTTAATTTTATTTAAGTTAACTATTTTTCTAATTATCTACACATTTATAACTAAAATAAAATTTTTTTTTCCCAGAAGATATTGACAACATTATTAGTTCATTTGGTGCTTATTCTTCAGGTATACAAGAAGGTGAATTTTTTTTTTATTGTTACTCTCTTTTGTACTGGCTTAATTTGGAGTTTAAAAAACACACAGTTCTTGTTGACGATTGTAAAATATTATGAAACTTTTAATATTTTTTAATTATTTCATGCAGACACATTGAATTTGGAGACTGCAATACCTTCAGACAAATCTCCTTCTTCTGTGAATCATAGTTCTTTGCAACAAAGTGCAGGAGGTAAAGATAACTTTTACTAAGGCCAGATATTAGAATTAGTTTCATTTAATACACTAATTCTTTCTTAGTTGTAGTTAACAAGATTCATGTTTAACTTAGTATGACTTACACTTGTAGTTAACATAACAGTATCATTGCTATTGGAGTTGCAAAGGACACTCAAGACCAGTATTATAATTCTACAGGTTTATAGTATATTACTCTTGCTAATACTAAATACTGGATTTTAATTTTTTACAGGAAATGCACCACTTCCTGAGCTCACACTGGCTGTAGAAGTTTCAGAAGCAACAATGCAGTGTAATAGAGGAAGTGAAGCTCCAGGTGAAGCTCCAGGAATTGCACAGTCTGGTCTCAATTCTACTACTGGTGGAGAAAATTCTGGGGGTAAATATTTAGTCAAATTCTGAGTGAACTTATAGATATGTTTTGTACTAACCTTACAAAAACTTTTATTTGAAATTTTAGATCTTGTGACTGATACTCCTGTTGAGACAGATACTGCTGTAGTGGTTGATGCTACTGGTAATGTTTTTCAATTAGTGCACTAATTGTTGAATGAATTACTGGTAATTGTTGTAGTAATTGGGGTTGGAGTTGCAAAGGACAGTCAAAACCAGTATTATAATTCTACTAGTTTATAATATAGTATTCTTGCTAATACTAAATACCAGAATTTAATTTTCTTCAGGAAATGCATCAGTTCCTGAAATCACAGTATTTCGTAGATGTTTCAGAATCAACAATGCAGTGCAATAGAGCAAGTGAACCTCAAGGAATTGCACAGTGTGGTCTCTACTCTACTTCTGGTACAGGAAATTCTGGGGGTAAATATTTAGCCAAATTCCGAGTGAACTTATACATGTGTTTTCTACTAACCTTACAAAATTTTTTTTTGAAATTTTAGATCTTGTGACTGATACTGCTGTTCACACAGATACTACTGTTAAGACAGATACTGCTGTTCAGAATGATGGTGCTGTTGAGACAGATACTGCAGTTCAAAATGATGCTGCTGTTGAGAGTAATGCTAGTGGAGTAATTGATAGTAATGTTGTCAATTCTACTGATGCCCCACGAAATGATGAAGGTAAGTACTTACAAAAAAATTATACTATTGAACACTCGAATCACCTCACTATTATAGTTAGCCAATTATATCACTTGTATATATTAAGTACAATAAGTAGCTTTAAAACTTCAATGATTAACAGTATTATAACAACATCGATATTGATACTAACGATGGAATTGTTTCATCTTACTTCTCAATTATAATAGTGAGCTCACTTACAATTATAATTGTTTCATCGATATTGAAGTTCATGTTACTTATAATTTTAGTTCTTATAACTTAAGCATTACTCAACAAATTTTTCATATATTAAGCTTTACAGTTATAGTTAAAATTTTTTATGTTGAAATTAATATTCCTTACTGAAAAGTAATATCCTTGTTTTCTGTTTTAAACAGATTTCAATATTGTGGATGCAACAAAAGATTCACAAGTTGCACAGTTTGTACTTTCTGCATTGAATCCTTCTTCTCCAATTGAAAAAGACAATGCTGCAGAATGTGTTCTCAATCCTACTACTGGCCCACAAAATGCTGGACGTAAGTATTTACACAAAAATTATAATATTGATCACTTGAATCAGCTCACTATTATAATTAGCTAAATAGATCACTTGTATATATTAAGTACAATAAGTACCATTAAAACTTCAATGATTAACAATATTGTAAGAATATTGATATTGATACTATAAAGAGTACACAATGTACTGCCACACCGAATGATGCACATAACCTTTAATGGTATCTTGATGACATTCAACTTACTAAATCTATATTAAATAATTACTCAAATGTTTGTTTTATTTGTTGACAATTTCATGTGATTTATACTGTTATATGTAATACCTGTATGTTATTTGTTCGATGACAGAAACTTCAGTGCAACAAAAATCTTCTGATATCCGTGATGCTAGCACAATTATCTCTCTTCTGTCATCACGAGGTGAAAAACATACTCTGCTTTATTTACTATCATTCCTATAATATTGTGTTTTATTAATTCAGATCTGCAATTATATTAGCAGCTTTGCATAATGAGATAGAGCAGGCTTCATTAGTACAAGCTCCAGATGTTTGTACTGTTGAAACATTTCGCCGAAAGAATCTTCGTTTAGGTAATGATGAAGACAATGTAATAAAGAAGAGAAGTGAGGAAATTGCCATAGAATTGGTTGCTCCAATAGTCCTGAAGAGAGATCATAATATCGATATTTCAGTTGTCCCAACTGCAGCTGAAATTCTAGCATTAACGACACCTCTATCTGAGATTAAAAAGATTTGGAGACTATCACAGAAGCTACAAAGAATTAAAAAACACATCATTAAAAGTTATTATTTCTTAATTTATTTTTGTATTTTAAATATGTATGTTTTTTTATTTATGAAGAATTATTAATGTCATTATTAACATATAGCTAAATTTCCTTTTTTTAGGAGCAAGAACTGAAACTGCTGGCACATACAGTACACAGGCAGGAGTTGAACAAGTGGCTGAAGGTACAAATTTAACTACTGTACTAATTCTGGAACCATACATCTTAAATTTATGCAGTGTAATTTCATTAGTTATAATAACCCCTTTCTCCAGCTGACCTTATATCATTAGTATGAGCTGTTTTGAAATTATCAGATAACAAATTCTTCCATGTCTTTATATGACTTACATTTGTAGTTAATCATCTACAAGTGACATATTTCATAATAACAATAGTTATACATTATAACTTCGATAATTAAGATATTAAGAGGATTTTTAAATTTATGTACTTGCAGTTCTTCAACATGCTCCTTCTGCACCAGCAGCAGTGCCAGTACCTGACATTTATGATATACAACCTTCTGCTGGTATGAAAGACAGGAAACTATATTTCTTTTAATAAAAGTGGTACATTTCATAACAACAATAATTGCACAATATAACTTCAATAATAAATATATTAACTTCAAGAATTAATAATATTAATTTTTTTCTTCTTTTGTACCTGTAACAACATAACATACTACTGCATTTATAAATTTATTTACTTGTAGTTGTTGAACGTGCTCCTTCTGCACCAGCACCTGCACCAGTACCTCTCTCTTCTGACGTACAACCTTCTTCTGGTATGAATGACAGGAATCTATGTTTCTTCTAATAAAAGTGGTAGATTTTGTAACAACAATAGTTGTACATTATATTTTCGATAATAAATATATTAAGCTCAACAATTAATAATTAACTACAAGTGATAGATTTCATAATAACAATACTTATTCATTATAACTTCAATAATAAACATATTAACTTCGATAATTAATCATATTAATATTATAATTTTTTTTTTGTACCTGTAACAGCATAATATATTAAGAGGATTTTTAAATTTATGTACTTGCAGTTGTTCAACATGCTCCTTCTGCACCAGAATCAGTACCAGTACCTGACATTTCTGATATACAACCTTCTGCTCGTATGAAAGACAGCAAACTATATTTTCTTTTAATAAAGTGCTAGATTTCATAACAACAATAATTGTACACTATAAC
The DNA here is from genome assembly GCA_027725995.1 of Rhynchospora tenuis. Lineage (NCBI taxonomy): Eukaryota > Viridiplantae > Streptophyta > Magnoliopsida > Poales > Cyperaceae > Rhynchospora > Rhynchospora tenuis. The sequence continues at coordinate 149,220,231 of CM050888.1, read as the reverse complement.
TTCAATAATCAACATATTAACTTTAACAACTAATAATATGAATTTTTTTTTTGTGTACCTGTAACAACATAACATATTAATTTATGTACTTGCAGTTGTTGAACATGCTGCTTCTGCGCCAGCACCTGCGCCAGTACCAGCTCCTGCACCAGTACCAGTACCTCACTCTTCTGATGTACAACCTTCTTCTGGTATGAATGACAGGAAACTACGATTCTTTTAATAAAAGTTTTTGATTTCGTAACAACAATAGTTGTTCATTATAACTTCAATAATAGTTATATTAAGTTCAATAATTAATAATATTAAAATTATTAATTTTTTTGTACGTGTAAAATTATTAATTTATCTACTTGCAGTTGTTGAAGAAGCTCCTTCTGCACCAGCACCAGTACCAGTACCAGGACCAGTACTTTCTCATGTACAACCTTCTTCTGGTATGAATGACAGTCCAAAATTAGCTTTTGTTGAGTTATGTAATAATTAGATATTTTTAAAATATTAAATATGTATGAACATAGCAATTAATAAAATATTTTAGTCCTTGTGGCCTTATTTCATTAGTATAATCTGTATTGAAATTATCAGAAAACAAATTCTTCCAAGTCTTTAAAGCACAAATAAATTTCAAATACTTTAGCTATTGTTTTGTAAATTGAGGGAACAAAGTCATTTTTATATATTTTTTTTTGTTTCTAGATACAACTACTGTGCAACCCACAATTCTGCAGCCAATTGACATTGACGATTCCGAAGACGTTCCCATCATAAACCTGATGCCAAAAAAACCTACTGAACGCCTAGCAGCAAAAACGAAACAGCAGAAAGGTTTGTTTATTTTGGAGTTAATGTCAAGTATAACATGTTTATTTTTAGGTTTGTTTATTCCCATCATAAACCTTGCTAAATATAAACAAAGGTGGTGCTTCTCTTCGTCTGTCAAAAGTTGCGAATGCCTCTCATGCTGGAATACAGAATAAAGGTAATTATTATAAATTAGTAATAAAGTGTATAACATTATTTTGTATTTGTAAGTGTTGACTTAAATTATCTAACAGTAGCATACAAAGTCCTTAACTGTTGTATGTACATATGACTAAAGAGATATAAAGTCCTTAACTGTTGCAAGTACATATGAGTGAAGAGATTTTTGCAACTCTTCAATTAAACAAAAATTGTAAATGAATGATAACTGGCGTACAACTATTAATTTTATGTATTTCTTATTGGACTTAATGTCAAGTATAACGTGTTATCAATTAGTCATTTCAGAAATATATTGAAATATCACCGTTCTTTTCAAATTGCAGGAAAAACAGCAATTCGGAAAAAAACTAGTGCTTCCCTTCGTGTTTCAAAACTTGCGACTGAAACACAGAAAAAAGGTATTTATTATTAGTAGCATGTAAAGTTTTTAACTGTTCCATGTACATATCACTGATCATGTTGCATAGTGATATTGTTAGAACTGTTCAAATAAACAAAAATTGTAAATGAACAATAAGCTGCGCACAACTGTTAATTGTTTGTTCAATTTTGCTTCATAACTAAAGGTGCAACAAAACGTGCTGCTGCTATTCCTGTTGAGACTCCTGGTGCAACTGTTGTTCCTGCTGGAAAAGAGCACACAGGTAATAACTGTAACTTAATGATATATTTTTTATTGTTACTTGTATAGTTAAGTGTTTAATTACAATTGTTACATGTCAGTATTGACAATCTTATTGATAACTAAAACAAAATCCTTAATTTTGCTTGATAACTAAAACAAAAGGTGCTGCTGCTATTCCTGTTGAGACTCTTAGCCCTCGTGATGCAACTGTTGTTCCTGCTGGAAAAGAGCACACAGGTAATAACTGTAACTTAATGATATATTGTTTATTGTTACTTGTATAGTTAAGTGTTTAATTACAATTGTTACACATATAGTTTTCATCTGTGTAAATTATGAGATTGTTCCTATTGTTCAATTAAAATAAAATTGTAACTGATTAGTAAAGTGTGCAAAAAAATTAATTGACTGTCACTGTAAATATATTGCAAATTAGAAACATATAATGTTAGAACTGTCTTTTTTTTGCAGGAGTGGTGGATGACAATCAACCAACTTTTAGTTTAGGTTTAGGTTTGTCTCTAGATAGTGATAATAGTGACTGTCGAAATTGTGGTTTGAGTATGAAAAAAGAATCACAGGAGTCATTAAGTGATGGGTTTATTAATATATGTTGTGATGTCTGTGACATTGTTGAGACTTATTTGTGTTCTGATTACTTAGGTACACCAGAATCAACAGTTGTAGTAAATTCTGTAGTAGGACAGTCATCACGGATTCCTTTTGGCCAACGTTTGGACAAAACTGATGTGTATGATCCAGATGCAAAGGATTATGTGTTGTGCAGTGATTGGATATTGAAGAACCTGTCAAAGGCAAGCAGCACTGGACGCCCAATAACAGAACCAAAGAAATATGGCAGCCCATATTGTGACCCGTTTACTGTGAATTCACTCCGTAAAAAGGGCAAGAGATATAATTTCTGGAATGATTTCCGTTTTGGATCTCAGCTGCATCCTTCTGAGGAACTGATGCTGTTTACAAACAATATGATTGAAAAACTGGCAAAGCTCACAGCAGAGGGAAAGGATGTAGTGATGTTTGACAATGGCAACTATCAAATCACTTCAAGTGAAGTTGAAGATTTTTTAACAGAAGGCGACCTCTCTGTCCGTGTAAGTTTTTCTTGTGAGCAAAGCATTTGTTTTTTTTTTTAATTTTGTAGTAGAATTAATGTTCTATATTTGTTATGCAGGTCATGTCAGTCCTCATAGAGAAGATATTCCGTGAAGTTCCAACAAGTAGTTTTTGGTTGCCATTGACACCAAGAGCACTAGTGAGGATTTCATAACTTTTCTTAAACATTTTCTTTTTATTATTCATAATTATATTAACTTCAATATTAAGGGTGTTCATTACAAAAGTAAGTATATTAACTTCAATATTAAAGATGTTCATTACTACTGTGAAGAGTAATATATGAAAAGTTTGTGGAGTAAGGCATATGTTATATGAACTACAATTGTCAGTATATTAACTTCAATATTTAGTGCGTTCATTACAATAGTAAGTATAATAACTTCAATATTAAAGACCTTCATTACAACTGTGAAGAGTAATATACGAAAACTTTGTGGAGTAAGCCATATGTTATATGAACTACATTTGTAAGTACATTAACTTCAATATTAAGGGTGCTCATTATAATAGTAAGTATATTAACTTCAATATTAAAGACGTTCATTACTAGTGTGAAGAGTAATATATGAAAACTTTGTGGAGTAAGGCATATGTTATATGAACTACAATTGTAAGTATATTAACTTCAATATTAAGTGCGTTCATTACAATAGTTAGTATATTAACTTCAATATTAAAGACGTTCATTAGAACTGTGAAGAGCAATATACAAAATTTTGTAGTAAGGCATGTGTTATGTTAAGTACAAGTCATATTAAGTTCAATATTCACCATGTTAACTACAATTGTAAAGAATTACAACAAAATTAGCATGTCTTGACTTCATCATTGAAGCATCATGTCTTTTCTTTGTTTGATATTTTTGTGCAGAACTACATGGCCGAGCGTGATTTGATGAATCTAAACAACCAAGCACTTGGTTTGTTCAGCACCTATTTTGATGGTTGCAAGTTCATCGCTTGCTTGTCAGCTGACGAAGAGTATCAGTGGTGGCTATACATTGTGCAACTGAAAATGGGAGGCAAAATTTTGGTGTACACCTCTAAGCCTGAAGCTGAGATTGATGACAAGATGTTGTCTATTGTCAGGAAGGAGACAGAAGTGATAAAGAAGTTTCTATACTGGCGATACAACTGTAGTAAGAGGTACATGTGCTACAATGTTGAATTTGTCAAATCTATTCCAAGACATACGAGTTCGCAGGATAGTGGATTATTTGCACTGAGATATCTACTATCAGAAGTGCTGGGCCGAAAATTCGAAGCACCTGAACTGATCCAGAAGGTATATATTTTTGTTTTTGTGTGTGTTTGTGTGTATTTATTTTGTACGAAAGCAATTTGATTAATTATGCACTTTTAAAACAATAGCCGTATTGTCATCAGCAACACTAGCAACAATTGCAAATGTACATTACTGTTATATTGACATTTTTTTTTTGTTAATTTTTGTCACAGGTTGACATGAAAATTGACCGGTACATTCTCATGCACAATATACTACATGACCCGTGCAACAAAATTGCTAAGTCATGTTTCATGTTAGGCTGATCTTTTTGGAATTGTTTGTTACTGATAGAAATGTTGGTTCACAGAAAATGAGTATGTTAGTGATAGACTGTACAAGTTTTTTCATTCAATATTGTACGTCTTTTCATTTATCAGGCTTTTAATTTCTGTTCTTATCATTAAATTTGTGTTAACGTGAATATTTTTAAGGCACGTTCATGACAAGTTGCTAAGTTCTTATCATTAAATTTCTGTTCTTACGTTTTATTCGAATGTTATTATAATAATTTGAGCCCCTTAGCATTATTCAATATATTAAGTCTATACGGATGTTTAACTTTTTAATAAAGCCGTTTCCTAGCGTCTATTAACTGCGCCCCTTCGCATTTTTTAACTGGACCGTTCGTTTATTAAGTCGCACCTTTTGATTTCAACTAAGACCTTTTAACTTCACCTTGTACGTAATATATATTATTGGCCAAGCCTAGTACATCTGCACAGTTCCATTTTGCTCAAATACTGTAGACAATAGCAAAGAAAAAATGGCAAATAATAATTGGCAACCTGTTGTTCCACCACCTCAAAATTGGATAGACATTAATATGGAGAATCCAGATGCTATCCTCAACAATCATCGTCCTGCACGACTGAATGTCTACATGCCTGCTTACAATGTTTACCCTCCCAATGTCATCCTTAGAGATTCTGCAATCATGTATTTTGTAGCAGGAGTGCCATTTGCTAATGAAGATCTCGTGCAAAACATAATCATAAGGCTTGCACAAAGATTTGGAGGAGGATTAAACAGGTTCCGTCTAACACCAATTCATCCTAATCGCAACCGGTTCTTACTGCGATGTCAGACTGTAGCACTCCGAAACCAGGTCTGTGAGATGCAATATCTCAATTTAGGCGATCAAGTTGTTCAGTTTGTGAGATGGAGACACGGCATTGATAGTCAGATGGAAAGATCTACTTATTTCACTAGGATACGTCTAACAAACGTACCTCTCAACTTATGGAATGATAATGCCATAAGAATCCTCACATCAGGTTTATTTTTCGTTTTCCAAATGTATAAATAATTGTCTTAACTGTTATCAAATTATGCTATATAATTCCTTATGATTATCACATATATGTAGTATCGCATATTCATAACAAATTATATTACTACAATAGTTAGTTTAGTAAGCTTTGAAATATTTTTTTATATATTGATTGAATTTAAAATTATAACAGATCTAATTTTTTTTTGAATTCAGGATTTGGTACACCTATCAGGATTGCACCTCATTTTGGTCCTGGAAATCTAGAAGAACTCATTCTTCTTGTGCATGGTGGACATCCTGTTAATTTCCCCCATGAGATTATAGTGGCACAAGAGCCATTTGCAACTCCTGCACAGGTCAACATTGACGGGTTCATGCAGATCTCCGACTTCATGAATGGTGCATTTGGACCAGGTGTAGCATGGGAACAACCAAATGAAGAGGCTGCTTCCTCAGGCTCTAATATTTCAAATGTTTCAGTTTAATAAGTATTTGGTTGTTATAACAGTGTTGTTGTTGATCTTTTAATAATGTATGTTAGTACTTGTCATGACAATTTCTAAATGTTTCTATGCTTGTTATTAAATTGTTTAGTAGCATAGACAAGATGATATTAGTTTGCTAAATGTTCATGTTTGAAGTTATTAAGTTATTCTCTGAAGTTATAAGTAATATTATTTGCGTTATTATCTTATTTGCTCATGGCAATATTTTTTAAGTTTCTTTACAGTTCTCTGAAATGTCAGATTATTTTAATTTCTTTACAGTTCTCTGAAATGTAAGAACAAATAAAAAAAAAACAAAAAACAAAAGTAAAATTAACAATGCATTATCAACTGTCTATTGCTGGCATCATAAATACTTACATAAGTTTGCACACATAACTTACTTCCTATTTCTAAAATGACAGTGTACATCTGCCATTAGTTACTTGCTAATACATCACAAAAGAAACATTAGTTAATGTCAGTGTATATCACAAAAGAAACATTAGTTACTTGCTAATACATCACAAAAGAAACATCTTAAAAGTAGAACACAAACCATTAGATATATAAAACTATTTTCTTAAGACATCTTAAAATTCTGACATTTCAATCTGACGAAGAAGACCATGAAAACGAAGAAGTAGAACAAGAAGAAGAAGAAGTAGAAGAAGAAGAAACATCAATATGCCAGACCTTGTTGTTGTTGTTTTTAACTTCCACCACCACGACCTCATCATCATCATCATCATCATCATCATCATTACCAACCAAATCTTGTTCCACCTTAACCTTATTTACAAGAGCTGATTCTTTGTGAGGTTCATTGTCATTGTCACCACCTGCTGACACAATATTTTTCTGAGCAAACCTACCTAGTGAATCCCTTTTAATACGGGATGACTGACCACATTCACCTCTTGTATTCCTACTATTTCTCATAGCCTTTTTCAACATTTTTCTTTCTGTGTTTTTGTCAATTGCTAAAGCTTTTCCTTTACTAGAATAAGTTCTACAACCTTTCTTTCTCTGTGAATAACTACCAATATGGATTCCTCTCTCAATCAATCTCCCAGTTTGGACACCAGCATCACTCTTAGAACCTATATTAATCTTTTTGGCTACAGAGGGACTATTATTTGAGAAAGGGGCCTTTCTTTTCTTTGTCTTCTCTGCATGCATGGTACATTCATCAACCAATGCTTGTTCCTTTTCAGACCAAACCATTTTGGGAATATTTTTAATAATCTCAAGGTCTTCAGTCTTATGGTTTTCGTCTTCCACAACAAACCAAATTTTGGCCTGCTCCGGTTTTTTTTTTTTGACCATTCAATATCAAAAATCATATATTCTGGTATAATTTGTGTTTCTGGAACCTCAACTTCAACACGTATCCATCTATTTTCTAATTGCAGAAGGTTACAATTGTCGATGCTACAAATCTTTCCAAATTTAATTATTTCATTAACTCCTGTATTGGTACGCCAACCATATGGAACATCAACAAGTCGAACCCAGACCTTCTTTGTTTTAGCTCTGGGATCAAGGAATTTTGCATTTTCTCCTTTTAAAATTGGACATCTAGTACCAAGGAGCTTCAAATTAAAATACTTACATCTCATCATCTTGTTGCGCCATTCTATGCTAGGTCCAACAATTTGGAAACGGTTCCAGAAATGTTCTGAGACTTCAAATTCGTTTGGTTGATATTCCTGCAGCATCTCTCGTATAACATCAACCAATGTGATTGACGTATTACCCAGAATAACAATGCTTCTGGCAAGTTTGGACATCTGTTTAGTAACCTCCTCATTCTCACGGAGAACGTTGTGTCTAGAGTTATCGCTATTTGCCATTGTTGCAGTAAGATTGGAGAAGAGAAAGAAAGAAGGAGACTGGAGACAGAAAGAATGAAGTACACGAATGGTAAAGACGTTTAATACACCACCTTTCCACCTACCGGAATTAAATTCACAGTTTTATTTTTTTTTTTTTACAAAATACGAGCATTGAATGAAATCAACAACCTTTCTTTTACTAAAATAAAATTTAAGTTAATAACTTCAATATATAATATGATAACTTCAATATTTATTCATAACGATTTCAATATTATGCATAAAAGCTTCAACATTATATTTCATAATAGCTTGAACATTATATTTCAACATATAGTAAAATAATTTCATTATTTAGCTATAACAATTTCAATATTAAAGCATTGCGTTATTTGTGTATAATAGTTCAACAATAAAAAATAACTAAACATTTGCCAATAACTTCAATATTATTCTGAATAATTTCAATATTTTTTCATGTAATCTTCAATATTTTCAACATTTAATTGCTGACTCAAATACTGCGGACTTAATATGTAATCTTCCATAATTTCTCTAAGAATAATCCCGGACTGAAATACTGATCGTTCGGTTTTAAACAGGACATCTAACGGCTGCCATATCATCTGCAGATCGAGGATCGTTAAGATCGACAAGATTATTCGCGGTGATAGCGTCACTATGACGTCAGCGTCGCTACGCCGGGGAATGCGGAAAACGCGGCGAAACGCGTAAGATCGCGAAGAAGAGGGGGAAAACGCGTACGATCGCGGAGCAGAGGGGGAAAACGCGTTAGTTACGGGCGGATGATGCGGATGAGGAATCTAGCGGATGATCCTTATCAGCCCTGAATTAGAAATGATTGGAAGCTAGAAGATACAATAATTGGAAGCTGGAAAATTGGTGTATTCGACTGCCAAGTACTAACCTTCATATATATCTTCCGAAAATTGGTGTTGACATTGCTGAGCAACTTTCATCGTCAATCAATCAGGCCTCTTTTAATATATTCGTTTCTTTATTAGCTTGGTTACAAATTAACTGGAGATAATATTTTTATTAGAATAAGAAAGAGGAAACATGTGGCGAAGTTTGACTTTCTTTAATATATAGCACATTGCCGCCGTTGATAAGTGCAATCAAGCAATTAATACTAATATATGCTATAAATATATTTTTCCTTATTAAAATACGGATTATATTTTAATAAATATATGCTATAGCATAATATTTCTATAAGAAAATTTTCTTTCACTAAAATTAAATATAACGACTAACATTAACATTTATACGTGTTGTTCATCAAAATTTCTATAAGTTATCCATAACAAGAATTATTTAAAATTGATTAGTTAAATACGTATAATTAGGGCTGAATCATTTATTAGGTAAATATGTATATTTAGGGGCCGAATCATTTATTGAATCATTGATTAGGCAAATGTTGTCACGTCCCGCACCGACGGGTCACGGGATACGAGGTGAAACAGTATTTTCTGCATCCATTCGACGGCCCGTCAACCTACGTCGCAATAGAAAAATAAACAGAGTCATGTACAAACCTCAGTAACCGGTTATTTAACGACGCAACTTCTCTATACTTAATTAATATAATAACAAATATCAATAAGACTGGATTAATCCACAGATAATTATTCAATGCAATCAAGTCAATTTGAACCGTGAATCACCTTCTCTGAGGATTACCAACAGTTTACTATCACACCGCGAATCACCTTCGACGAGGGTTGCTAACGGTTGATAGTACAATTCAAATACCAATCACAATTGCACTAAATAACTTCAATCAACACCAAACGATAAATCAATCAATCAATACGAAATTAAATACAGAGAAGTCCGGTTACCTGATTTAACGATTCAAAAATCACAGACAAATCAGAACGACTATCCAATCGATGGCGATGATGTCACATATTTATATATGGTTTTAGGCCGGACTTTAACCCAAATCATAACTCAAAACCCTTGATTTTATTTACTTTTACTTATTTTCTATTTGTATTTGTAGAATTTTTGTACTGCTTGGGTTTCATTTCGATTTGTAGGAACATGGAGTCAATTCACAATGAAAACGAAATGATTAGGCACGAATCGGCGCATGAAGCGTGGCTTAGAAGACCCTGTGCGACCGCACAGGGATTGTGTGCGACCGCACAGGCCCATATTGGGCTTGGATGGTGTGCATGTGACTCAATTATGGGCCGACGACTTTGGTGCGACCGCACGGAGCTCCAAACCCTATCCCGACCCCTATATAAGACGCCCAAAGTGCCGAAATTAGGGCATCCTTCATTCCATCCCATTCTAAGGCGGCGCCGCAATCCGAAACCAACCCAGATCCAGATCCAGTCCCCTGTGCGACCGCACCACCTCCCCGCCGCCTTGGAGACTCCCGTTTCGACTCCCATCTCCTCATCATTTCACCCAAGCTACCTCTTTGTGGATCCAAAAGTCAGAAGAGGCTCGAGAAGGGGCTTTCGCCTTCCTCTTTCCTTTTGGTTTTTCATGGAGATTGTATCTTTTGCTTCCCTTGTTTTAGATGTTTGTTTTAGCATTATGTTAGGCTAAATTTGGTTATGTTCTAGGGCTAGTTGAAACTGAGGTTAGGTTTGTTGATTTGACTTGATACTTGGTTTCTACTGCGTAATACTTGTTTGATTTCTTAATGTCTATGCTTGTTTGTGTTGAATTACTTGATTGAACCTCCTATTAGGTGAATGGCCACATCTAATCTAGGCAAAGGGTATAGATTGTTTAATTGAACCAAATAAGTGCTCAAGGTAGGTTAGGAGCCGAGAGGTGACCAATTTAAGCCCGAGAGGGACAAATTTCTGCTTAGGCGAGAGTCTAGTAGATGCCTTAGAGAATCAACAAGTGGACTTAGGTGATTAAGCCAACATTACGAGAGTTGAGGGTTAATTAATCTAATGGGGGCCCTAGACTAGGTTCCATACCAGGTTCTGTGATCAAAATTACGAGAGTTGAGGTTCAGGAGATTAGGTATGGCTAGATCTGTCCCACACAAGTCAGAAACCATGTTTTCGTGTCATTTTAGCATTAACCTAGGGCCGTGCGGTCGCATGGGATCCCTGTGCGGTCGCACAGGATCTCCAGGAAAGCACGAGTCGACGGTGCGGCGCGAGAGCTACGTCCGTTGACAGCCCGAAGCCTAACCAAGGTGGAACCGAACCCCTAGGACATTTTTATACCATTTTTGTAACCAAATTACTCCCAAAAACAATTTATTTCTCTGTTATTTGTTATTTGTCTCTGTTTTTAGTAATTGTTAAGCCAAGTTTGTTTGATTCCCTCTTTGAATTGCTAGATTTAGACTTTGTGAACTTGTGAGTCCGGTACTTGATAGTCCGTTCCTGTGGATTCGATCCCGACTGTACCAACGAATCACCGTACGCTTGCGGTTATTTTTAGGTTACTTTTGGGTATTATAAGCTCACACATCAAGCTTTTTGGCGCCGTTGTCGGGGACGGTGTTGATATTAGAACTTACTTTAGTAGCAAAAGACTAGACATTGTATCATTTATCTTATTTTCTTTCTTAATCAAAAAGAACAAAAACACTTCATATCACCATGTTTCATTCTTTTCAGAAATTTGAGCAAGAAACGGAGGATTATTGGAGTGATGAAGATGATTCTTTGGCCCAACTCAACAAGAGAGTCGACCGCTTGATGAGACAAGCTCAAATTGAAGATTTGAAGAGAATAGTGAGTCGATTGGAGAACCAATTGAAAAGCAAGCGAAACATGAGAAGGGAAGAATCCAAAGAAGGATGGAGTCGACACGAAAATCCACATGCCCACTACTCGAGCCATTCGCCATACAACATGGGGATATCCAATTCGACATGTGGAGAAGAATGGAGAGAGCATGAAGCAGCAACCGCATGGGCTATGCGAGATAGCACTCGAACCGCTGGCTGGAGCAAGCAACGCTCAGGCTGGAATATGCAACGCTCAGGCTGGCACATGCAACGCGCCGACAGTGCAGTGCAGCCCTGTGCGACCGCACCAGACCCTTGTGCGACCGCACAGGCAGGAATCGATGCAATAAAGCCACCAATTTGGCCCCGAAAACCCCCTGTTTGGCCCGAACAGCAACGAACATGGCCCGCACAAGCTCACTATGCAACTGCACAGTCAAGAAGTCAAGTTGCACAGCCACCAATCTGGCCCTCATCACCCGCTCAAGGCCGGCAGCCCAGCAATGCCACAATCATCCACAATGGCACATTTGACAACAATTGGGACCTAAACTTTCAAAGGAAGCCATTTGTGCCCTATGTTGCCCCTGTTGTTGAGAACTTCATGCATGAACAAGGCAAGTGGAATTATTTGGTGGCCGAGAAATTGGATAAACTTGATGAAAGGTTGAGGTCTATCACAAGGTTAGAGCAAATGATGGAGGCGTACATTGCCCAACAAGCGAGACCAAGTCAAAGGGCACCCGAGCAACTCCCCAGTCAGCCAGAAGTGAATTCTAGGGAAGAAATCAAGGCCATGGCACTCAGGAGAGGAACCAGCTATGAAAGACCGCAAATGGCGGCCGATTCGGCTGAGTCAGAGCCTCTGTGCGACCGCACCATGGTTGTGCGTCCCCAAGTTGAGCCCCATGCGAGTCCATGCCATGTACGAGAGGAAGTTGTACCTCTGTGCGACCGTACCAAATCTCATGCGACCGCACAGGGGCAAAAACATGCTTAAAGATGGGGTCCAGAAGTGCCCGATCTAAGGTTTATACCCCCTTTGCCGTTTTCTCAAAGGCTAGCCAAAAACAATGATGATCAACACTTTACACCCCATGCCCTTCCAATTACAATTCCACTTCGATTAATTTCCATTGACAAATCTAATGAGTTGGAATTTAAGCATCCTCCAAAAGATCCTATCAATGATGAATTCAAGAAGAAAGAAGATGGTGGTACCACTCTCAAAGTCGAGGCATCCGATGCGACGAATGACAAGTTCACCAAAATCGACTTGAGCCCTCAACTTGAAGAATGCTTGGAGAGTATCGATATAATGAAGGGCAGCAAACCGCATATCAAGTATTGCATCACAATCGAACCAACCATGAGAACAACCAACAAAGAGCACACCAAGCATGTCTCAAGGGTCTTGCTCAACCATTTTTGGGTGAACTACGATGCTTTACATGGGCGCAAAGTGAAGATAAGATGACAAAGGAGGTGGTCAAGCTAAGGACCTTAAACAACCGCTTCTTGGGAGGCAACCCAAGGACTTCTTACCATTCTCCTTTTATTTTTTTATTTTTGGAAAATTAAAAAAATATATACAAAAAATATGTAGGGTAATTTAGGATTGTTAGGATTTACTTTCTGTTTTTAAAAAATTGAAAAACACAAAAAAAAATTCGAAAAAGTGAAAATGCAAAAAATTGTGGAGAAAATTTAATGCTTATTGGTTGTTGTTTGTTGTGGTATTTCAGATTTAGTGGTTGTGGATGTCCCTCGTACGACTTGCGCAAGAGCACCATGAGTCAACAACAAGGGACACTTGACTCGGCACGACCTCATGCAAGCCGGCCGATCCGCACAGTGCATACACGCCGAACTGCCACGACAAACCCAGCCAAATCACTGTTGAAGCGCTGTTGGGAAGGACAACTCATGGTTGAAAATCACTTCTCCAGGGCCCCAAAGCATTGTGCGGTCACACCAAATCCTTGTGCGGTCGCACAGCACCCTTGAGTATTTGGAGCCCTGTGCGGTCGCACAGGAGTCTCAGGCCATGGTTTTCAGCACCGCTCCACCAGTTGTTGTCCCGCTGAAGTCCAAAAATTTGCCGGCCGAAACCAAAACTGCTCTGCCACATTTGTCCGTTATCTCTCCTTGCATCTCCTGTCCAAATTTGGAGTCGATCGGACAACTGTAGCCCCTTTCGACGGCCATCACAAGTTCTGTCGACCGCCGCCGCACCGCCGCACCGCCGCAACATCGAATCAGCGCCGCATAGCACCGCTTCCCAACGAAACATGTCATGAAAATTATTTCGATATTGTGGAGCAAGTGGTGGACGCATTGTTGCCTCGCCCTTCCCACCGTCGTCGTCATAAGATGGCCGATTGCGGTTTATTCGCTGTCGGCCCGCTCCGGTATGTTTCCAAATTCCTTTTCTTCTTCTTTTCTGTGATGTGTGTTTGCATTGGGGACACTGCAATACTCAGCTTGGGGGGGAGAATTGAAGGAATTTCTTAGAAACTTGTATCTAAGACTGCATCATTGCATATTTTCGGTTGTCAGAGGGCCGGTACGGTTGCACCCAGTCCCTGTGCGGTCACACAGTCTCCCTGACAGCACCACTGCTGCTTGATTTGCACCCAAACACCCCTGTGCGACCGCACAGACCCCCTGAACGTGGCTGCATCATCTTAGTTGTATGTAATTTCATATAATCTGCATGTAAATAAGTTGAAAGGTAATTTGTTGATTTGGTCTGAGTTTTGATACATGATTTAAACTGAATTTGGTTGTGAGATTTATTGCAAGAATTTAAACTTGAGGTATTCTCCTAATTGGTTTTTGAAACAAACGGTCCAAAAGAGATTTGAATTCAAATGGATAAAACTCGAAATTTGGTCGCTTTCACAGTGGTAAACACTATTAGACAAAACCATAAAATTTTGCCGAGTGAACGGATTTGTGCCCTACATGGATTTGTTCAAAAGGGTATCTTTAGCGTGTATTTTGAGTCTTCTTGCTTTCTTCTTTTTTTCTCTTTTCTTTTATGTAAATTCTTGGCTGCCACAATGGCAAATTGTATCTTGCGAAATAAAAAAAACAAAAAAAAGAAGAACAAGAAAAAAATAATAAATAATAAATAAAAACAAAAAGAAAAAAACAAAAATCTCAAAGCAATGTATTCTTTTATCTTTTTCCTTTCTCTTCTTTTTCTCTCTGTCTTAAAGACTCCTCACGCCTTGTCACGCTAGAGATATTTCTTACAAATCTTTGGAGGGTATGGAAAAGAACAGGCAAACAACCTTGGTCTTGCATGTTGTTTATCATAGAGGAGCTAGGGTCATTGAAATTGAAAATTGGGTCTTTGAGGACCAAGTGTGGCATAAGCCAATTGTTAGAAAATTTTGAGTATAAATTCTTGTACTAAATTTCACAACCACTTACCCATTAACTCATGTACAAAACTTGAACCAAATCAATTAAATCAACTTTGCAACTTGTAGCCTTCAAGAAGTTTGAGTTAAGATTTAGGTATTGTCCAACCTCTAGGTTTAGAGTATTGCTTGAGGACAAGCAAGGTTTAAGCTTGGGGGAATTTGATGTCACATATTTATATATGGTTTTAGGCCGGACTTTAACCCAAATCATAACTCAAAACCCTTGATTTTATTTACTTGTATTTATTTTCTATTTGTATTTGTAGAATTTTGGTACTGCTTGGGTTTCATTTCGATTTGTAGGAACATGGAGTCAATTCACAATGAAAATGGCATGATTAGGCACGAATCGGCGCATGAAGCGTGGCTTAGAAGACCCTGTGCGACCGCACAGGGATTGTGTGCGACCGCACAGGCCCATATTGGGCTTGGATGGTGTGCATGTGACTTAATTATGGGCCGACGACTTTGATGCGACCGCACGGAGCTCGAAACTCTACCCCGACCCCTATATAAGGCGTCCAAAGTGCCGAAATTAGGGCATCCTTCATTCCATCCCATTCTAAGGTGGCGAAACCACCTCCCCGCCGCCTTGGAGACTCCCGTTTCGACTCCCATCTCCTCATCATTTCACCCAAGCTACCTCCTTATGGATCCGGAAGTCAGAAGAGGCTCGAGAAGGGGCTTTCGCCTTCCTCTTTCCTTTTGGTTTTTCATGGAGATTGTATCTTTTGC
The DNA here is from genome assembly GCA_027725995.1 of Rhynchospora tenuis. Taxonomy (NCBI): domain Eukaryota; kingdom Viridiplantae; phylum Streptophyta; class Magnoliopsida; order Poales; family Cyperaceae; genus Rhynchospora; species Rhynchospora tenuis. Next base: position 149,204,682 of record CM050888.1, on the reverse strand, counting down.
TTCCCTTATTTTAGATGTTTGTTTTAGCATTATGTTAGGCTAAATTTGGTTATGTTCTAGGGCTACTTGAAACTGAGGTTAGGTTTGTTGATTTGACTTGATACTTGGTTTCTATTGTGTACTACTTGTTTGATTTCTTAATGTCTATGCTTGTTTGTGTTGAATTACTTGATTGAACCTCCAATTAGGTGAATGGCCACATCTAATCTAGGCAAAGGGTGTAGATTGTTTAATTGAACCAAATAAGTGCTCAAGGTAGGTTAGGAGCCGAGAGGTGACCAATTTCAGCCTGAGAGGGATAAATTTCTGCTTAGGCGAGAGTCTAGTAGATGCCTTAGAGAATCAACAAGTGGACTTAGGTGATTAAGTCAACATTATGAGAGTTGAGGGTTAATTAACCTAATGGGGGCCCTAGACTAGGTTCCATACCAGGTTCTGTGACTAAAATTACGAGAGTTGAGGTTCATGAGATTAGGTATGGCTAAATCTGTCCCACACAAGTCAGAAACCATGTTTTCTTGTCATTTTAGCATTAACCTAGGGCTGTGCGGTCGCACAGGATCTCCAGGCACGCACGAGTCGATGGTGCGGCGCGAGAGCGACGTCCGTTGACAGTCCGAAGCCTAACCAAGGTGGAACCGAACCCCTATGACATTTTTATACCATTTTTGTAACCATATTACTTCCAAAAATAATTTATTTCTCTGTTATTTGTTATTTGTCTCTGTTTTTAGTAATTGTTAAGCCAAGTTTGTTTGATTCCCTCTTTTAATTGCTAGATTTAGACTTTATGAACTTGTGAGTCCGGTACTTGATAGTCCGTCCCTGTGGATTCGACCCCGACTGTACCAATGAATCACCGTACGCTTGCAGTTATTTTTAAGTTACTTTTGAGTATTATAAGCTCACACATCAGACGACGTAGGAATTTTAATTGATCGGCTCACTTGATTTCTTGAACAAATGACGAAAATGCTTAAATATGAACATATAATTTGGATAATGGTTTATGGTGGATGGTCATAGTATGGAGATAAAAGCTTTTTTTTTTTTTTGCACACGGTCTTCATTCACGAAGATTGTTGTTTATATAATAGCAACAAAATAGAAAGAGCAAGGAATGGTTGCCACGTTGCAAGCAATGGACATGTGTAAACTCAACTAGGTGAGGTGGCGGCTTATATAAATCATTTATTATATATTTTTTTGGGTGTTATAAGTGCAATCCCCTAATTTGCAATCACTTGTCATCCCAATTAAAAATGAAAAGGATATTAGAAGCATCCTTTCTATTTTGGGCGATGCTCACTCCCCTCTCTTCACTAATTGATCTCTTATTATAACAATCTGATCCCTTATTATACAATATGATCTCTTATTATAACAATCTGATCCCTTATTATACAATATGATCTCTTATTATAACAATCTGATCCCTTATTATACAATCTGATCTCTTATTATAACAATCTGATCCCTTAGTATACAATCTGATCGTTTATTATAACAATCCGATCCCTTATTATATAATCCGATCTTTTATTATAACAATATGATCCCTTATTATATAATCTGATCTCTTATTAAAACAATATGATCCCTTATAATACAATTTGATCTCTTATAATACAATCTGATCACTTATTATAACAATATGATCATTTATTATAACAATCTGATCCCTTATTATAATATAACAATATGATTTCTTATTATACAATCTGATATCTTATTATAACAATCTAATCTCTTATTATATTATAACAATCTGATCACTTATTATAACAATCCGATCTTTTATTATAACAATCAGATTCCTTATTATAACATTTGTGCTTGTAAAAGAAAGAGGGAGGATGATAGACGGAGGTCAAAGGAGAGGTGGAGGTTGGAGGAGAGACGAATGTCGGAGGTCAGATGAGGAGAGGCGAAGGTCAGAGATCGGAGAAAGAGAGGCGGAAATGCGGAGGAGGAGGAGGGACGGCGGAGGATGAGGGACGAAGGCGGAGAGCCGGAGGTCGGAGGTCGGAGGAGGAGAGCCGGAGGTCAGAGGTCGGAGGAGGAGGAGGGCGGAGGTCGGCGGGAGGACGGCCGGAGGTCGGAGATCGGAGTGAGGGACATAGGTCGAAGGAAGGGACGGAGGTTGGAAGGAGGAAAGCGGAGGTCGGAGGAAGGGACAGAGGTCGAAGGGAGGAAGGCGGAGGTCGGAGGAAGGACGGCCGGAGGTCGGAGATCGGAGGTCAAAAAGAGAAAGGGAAGAAGGAATGAAGGAAAATATGAATTTCTTTTTTATTTAACAGGAGGAAGGAATGAAAGAGAGGAGATGGTTTTTAGAGTAATGGAATGATACGGTATGGGATGACTCCGGAAGGAATTGCTTCAAGCAATTCCCATTTTTGTTTTCCACTCGGTGCAACCAACATAGATGGTTCTGCTGTAGAAATGTTGGTCTTAGTCAAAATTGGTCAAATATCCATTCCAACAATTCGGTCAAAGGTGTTCAAATTCGGTCAAAGCTCAAAAAATTTTTTGGTCAAGGTTAAAACACTTGGTCAACTATAATAAAATTCGGTCAAATGTCGGTGGATTGTCACAAATATACAGCGAAAAAAAATGAAAAATCTCTTTTGCCCCCACAAAATACCCTTTTGATCGGATTCTCTGCGTCAGTTTTTTGCAATTCTCCGTGCAGAGCAAATAAAAACGGATTATTATTTCAGAAATATATAAAGCTATGTATACACTTTCTAAAGCAACAGAAATAAATTCAATTTAATACCCTTAATTAGTAAATATTTACATATCAAAATTTTCAGCAAAAAAACAAACGAGATACTACAAAATAGCATAATATATAGTGATTATTCCAGGTTGACATTGTCTACTGATGTCTTCCTATCTAAGTCTGCGAAACCTGAACATGTCTCACGATCAAAATATATGGGATGAGTAGGTGAACGGAATTGCTTACCATCATTTCTCCTCAGCGTCATCCCCATCATCCCCTCCTCAGTGCATTTATTTTTTTTCATTTTCGGAAAGAACTTGTTCATAGATTCCTTCATCCAGCATCCTCATTAATGACCTCTCTTTTTTTTTCGGAATGCAATTACTCCAACGTATTTCCTTCCTTCTTTCCGTGTGTTCCTTTTCTACCTTTCATGTGTTTTCCTTCCTTACAGAACTTTTTTTTTATATATGAAATAGTTTTCCAAAACAATTAGTTTCTGAAACTAGAACAATTAGTTTTTTTTCGAGAACAATTAAATTCTAAAATGAAAACAATTAGTTTTTTTCGAGCACAATTAGATATAATAAATAGAACAATTACTTATATCAACTAAAAAATTACTTATATTAACTAGAACAATTATTATTCAAAAGTAGAACAATTAGTATTTTTTTTAGTTAATAGAGATTATTGTTCTAGTTAATATAAGTAATTGTTCTAGTTAGTATAGCTTATTGTTCTATATAATATAGCTAATTGTCAAAGTTTCATATTCTAATTATCCTGGAAAAATTAATCACTTGGAAAAAAAAAACTAATTGTCCTAGGAAAAAAAAAGCTAATTGTTCTAGTTTTAATACAAAATGTGCTGGAAAAAAAGTTCCAGAGAGGAAGAAAAATACAGGAGGAGGGGAGCACGCTATGGATAAGCAATACTAGGATGAGGATGGGAAAAACGCGTCATTAAGGAAGAGGATGGGTAATTAATGATTCTAGGGGATGAGGGAATATTAGGATGATCCTTATCAGTCATGTACGTGAATACTTAGTATGACAATATTATCTAGGCTTTTTGGGATTAAGCTATTCAAAATATTTAAACAAATATTACATAAAAGTCATATAAAAAATGTCATCTCTTTGTAAGAAAATGATTAGTAATGTAATATTTTCCATTCATAAGGTTAATGAAGATGAATGATAATCTTAACATTAGCGACGGTTTTATCATTCATTATATATCATTTGACGTGGACAATAGCATGACGAATATTAAATTCATGATCTGTTTTCTTATATCCAACTTTTCATGATTGAATCACAAGAACGATGATGAGATGCAATTAATCACTTATGATTTAGACTCGCACAGAGAAAGAAAAATTATCGACCAGGCAACCCGTTATACTCATGATTTAAACTCACACAGAGAAAGAAAAATTATCGATCAGGCAACTCGCTATACACATGATTTAAAGTTTTAAACAATAAATAGTTGAATGGGGACCAACTAGTTTTATTAGATTGTCCTAGTTTTAAACAGATTTAAAGTTTTTATAAATAAACTTTCGGATGTCACCTTCAAACAGACGATAACAATCAAAGAGAACTAGTTTTAGATTGTCCTAGTTGTATTGATTTTAATACTGTCCCTTTGACAAAAGAAAGGACATAGTTCACATAGAAATATATTATATATTTGCTGTCTGACCCGGGTAAGACCATATACTCAGGATGGTAGGTTATTCCCAACTTTGCACATAAATCCAGATATTTTTCTCTAAAAAGCGTAATTGTTGTATAGCCAACAACATGATAAGTTTACGGGAACGATAAGGGGCATTATAAATGTTTGTCAGCATATTATTTTAGCAATTTCTATTTAAAATTTTATATTTTTTTTTTCATTTTGTCTTATTTCTCTTATTTCTGAACTCTTCTGGTCTTTGGCCTTATACATACTGTAAAATGTCCTAGATAAAAACACTAATTGTCCTGGTTCTTATCGTTGTGTCCTAAATAAATAAAATACTATTTTTTTTTTCCTCACGGTAAATGTCATGGTTGTTTATTTTGATTGTCCTTATATGTAATGCAAATGTTATGGATAAAAATACTAATTGTCATGGTTTCTCTCGCTGTGTCCTAGATAATAATAATAAAAAAAAAAAATTATTTCCATTTCTTTCTTTCACTGTAAATGTCTAGATTTGTATTCGGGTTGTCCTTACATACAGTAAATGTCCTAGATAAAAGCACTAATAGTCCTGATTGGATGCGGAGTACGAGGTCAGGCTTAGAGGGTTGTGGTCGATCGGAGGAGGGGGAGTTTTGTGGTCCTTGTGGAGGGGATGAAAGAGGCTTAGATGGAAAATGTTTGCAGAATGTCAAAAATGGGCTGGAGGACAAAATTAGAAACTTTACTAAAATAAGTTGATGATGATAGAAAGAGTGTGATGGTGGTAAGCAATTTCCATAAGTTTATTCTTTGTTCTCAGTAAAAAAGTTATAATAATAATTTATTCTCTTCTAATAGGTAATAATTTATACAAATTAATATTATGAACCTGTACTGTAATATATATATATATATATATATATATATATATATATATATATATATATATATATATATATATATATATATATATATATATATATATATATATATATATATATATTTAATAGTAGAACTAATCGTTATGGTAAGAACAAGATGTCGTTACCAAAATTCTTAATTGTCTATGTTTTAAGCTTGAAGTTTATTTGTGATTTCGATGATAGGGCTCTATAAGATCTAGAAGAGACGATATATGGTTCAAAAAAATGAGCAAGACATAAATTGTCCTTGTGCCTTCTTTATTTTTATTTTATTTTTTCTGCGTAATTATTAAGAAGAGGGCTTAAGTACAACAAGTGCGCAACATTTTTTTTTTAAAAAAAAAAATAATAAGTAAGGCGCATGATGCCCTTACGTCCCTTTTCACGAAAATTTTGTAGGCATGAGCTCATTGCGACTTTGGCTGTTTATGTATATATCACCTTGTCCAATAGCCATTTGTTGAGATTTGTTTTAGGCTATAGCCGTTTAAGAAAAAAAAAAAAAAAACCCACTTGTTGCATGTATAACAGTGAATGAAAAAAAATGCAACTTGTAGTGTGCCAGGGCATGGAGTGGCGTGTGGACAAAAAGCCCCAAACTTGAGCTGTAATCAGGGGGAGAAAAAAAAAAAACCATAAATTGAAGATTTAGAGGGTTAACTTGCAGTGTCATGGCATTGAGTGGCATTAAAACATAGTAATCATGGGGTGAGGTGACGCAACGGGAACAGTAAAAAAAAAACAATTTCGCCTGGGATTTAATTTTAGCCGTTGGATCTTGATTAGACAGTGGGATCGGAATAAAATTTTATTTTTCGTGACGTCAGCTGGGTTTTTACTGGATTTGGAATAAAATAATGATTTCTGTGAGTCGGTCAGGATTAAATACGATTTCTTCTTTCCTCTTTCTCCGCTTTTTCCCCTTTCTCCGCTCTTTCCCTCCGTTCGCTCTCTCTCGCCGAGCTAAGCACCCACCTCCGCCTCCTTCTTCCCCTCTCTCTCTCTCCGAGCTGAGCACCAGTCACGTAAGTCGATCAAAGAGGCACGCTCTCCTGCCACGAGGACTCGGTAGAGAGGATGGCGGCAATGGAGCAGAGCTCGCTACCGCCTCCTCTTTGCTGGTCGGAGGTAGAGGGGAAGCAGAGAAGGTGGGTTCTGTAGAACAAACAGAATATCAAGGACGGGATGAATCCAGTACAGAGTGCAATGGAGACGATTAGAATAGTTTGTTAAGTTTGTTAGAATAGCTCAGTGGCATTATTGTAATTTCTTAGAACTTAAACACAGTCTATATATAAGACTGATACGCTGTACATTGATTGATTTTGATGAATAAAATTCATTCTTTAGAAACTCTTATATGGTATCAGAGAGAAAAGAGGAGCAAACGCTCCAATTTCAGATCTAATTCCTTCAATTTCTTCTCAAAAAGCTCAATTTGAGCACAATTCGATTTCAAAATTCAAGCAATGTCGACAACCAGTGGAGTTACGACTTCTGTTTCCTCAAAACGATCCGATACACCTATCCACTTTGCGCATCAGATCAACACAACATTGAATGGCGACAATTACCTGATTTGGAAGCTTCAGGTGATTCCAATTCTGTGTGGCCATGGTTTAATGGAGCTTGTAGATGGCACGAAGGCGCCACCTCAGCAATTCTTGACTGGAGACAACGGCGTTCAATCGCCAAATCCAGAGTTTGAGAGGTGGTCTAGGCAAGATCAATTGATCTTAGCATGGATCTACAATTCACTGTCACCACCTCTTCTAGCTCAAGTTGTCAACTGTGAGACATCGACTCAAGTCTGGCATCAACTGGCACAGATCTACAATTCTCAGTCTATAGCCAAGATACTCGAGCTCAAGCTTCTCTTGCAAACCATTCGCAAAGGTAATGATTCTTGTGCTCAGTATCTTCAGCGCATTCAGTCAATTGCAGATCGACTTCGTAGCATTGGTGCTGACACTCCAGAGCAAGACATCATCATGTATGCACTGCAAGGCTTGGGGAGTGAGTTTGAGTCGTTTGTAACAGCTGTCACGATGCGAGAAAACCCGATCTCAATGCCTCAGCTGCAAAGCTTTCTTCTTGCACATGAAGCGAGACAGAGGACAAGCTCAGCCATGGCGCACAATGCAAACGTCTCTACTCAGCTTGGATCTGCCAATATGGGCCAGCACCAAGGCCCAGCTAATACATCAGGTACATTCTTGGCCTAATCTGACAGTTTCTCTCAGCCACAGGCTTTGGCTACACAACAGGCTGCACGACAACACAACACAAACTATCAAGGCAGGGGGAATTCAAATTCAAATCGAAGAGGAAATTCGCGCGGCAGAGGCAGAGGTAGGCAAAACTCAAATCCAAAGGAGGATGTGTACTGTCAGATCTGCACCAAATGGGACCATCCAGCTTATAAGTGTTATCATCGCTTTGATATCACTTTCACTGGCCCCACTCCACCTCTCTCTCAGCATTAGTCACCTCAAGCACTTGTTGCTGAACCAGCTGTCTCCTCTTCTTCCTCAGCAACTGCAGCATGGTTTCTAGATTCTGGTGCTTCCACTCATGTCACTCCAGACATCAACAACCTCTCCTCCAATCAAGTGTACACAGGATCTGATATGGTGCACATTGGAAATGGAGCAGGTCTGTATATTTCTCATACTGGTACAGCCACTTTAGAAACTGCTGGTATACAATTGAAACTGTCAAATGTGTTGTGTGTCCCTCAATTGACCAAAAACCTGCTGAGTGTTGCCCAATTAACTAAAGATAACAACATCACTGTTGAATTTACCTCCAATTCTTGCTTTGTGAAGAAGGTGAGCACTCAGACAGTTCTGCTACATGGCTCACTATGTAATAGTTTGTATGCATTACATACACCTATAAAACATCATCAAGTTCATCAGACTACAAAATCAACAGTTGACATGTGGCATTCAAAACTAGGCCACTGTTCTTTCTCTCTTCTTCAAGCACTTCAGAAGCAGAATAAGATAGCTATAGCAATTTCAAAATTTTCTTTTTGTGCAAATTGTAATAAATCAAAGGCTCACAAACTACCTTTTACTGCTTCTTCTTTTGTTGCTGAATACCCTTTATATGTTGTACATACTGATGTGTGGGGTCCATCCTCAGTTCTTTCACATCTTGGAAATAAATACTATGTGATCTTTGCTGATCAATTCTCCAAATTTAGCTGGATTTACTTCTGTGCAGTCAAATCTGATGTTGTTAAATTGTTCAGTATGTTCAAGCAGAAAGTTGAACATTTGCTGTCACACAAGATAAAAATTGTACAGTGTGATGGGGGAACTGAATTTAAACCCCTACAGAGTCAATTTCTAGATATCACTTTCCATCTCTCCTGCCCTTACACACCTGAACAGAATGGGCTTGTGGAGAGAAAACATAGACATGTTGTGGAGCTCAGTTTAGCCTCAATGTATCAAGCTTCAATCCCACTGGAGTACTGGGACACAGTATTTGAAAGTACTGTATTTGTGATAAATAGGCTACCTACAACCCCAAATGTCATGGTTTCCCCATTTGAGAAATTATTTAAACAATCTCCTGAGTATGAGATGCTGCACACATTGGGGTGTGAGTGTTTTTCACTACTCAGACCCTATAACAGTCATAAATTGCAACCCAGATCTGCATCATGTATTTTTCTGGGGTATTCATCTTTACACAAGGGATACAAGTGCTATCACCTTCCTACACAAAGACTCTACATATCTAGACATGTAATTTTTAATAAGAATAGTTTCCCTTTTGCCACAATCAGTTCTACTGAGCCAAAACCACAGAACATGAATTCCTCAGGAACCTCTCCTCTCACTATTCTTCCTCCACCACATATCTTATTACCTGATCCACTACCACAACAACAACTAATTCCAGCACAATCAGGTAATCAACTAAGCCCAGTAGTGCCACATCATCATGCTACACCCACTGCAAGTTCATCTCACCAGCCCATGCCAGCAATTCCATCATCAAATCATCACATGACAACCAGATTAAAGACAAATCAGCTGAAACCAAAGAAATTCCCTCAACATCAATTATATGCAGCAACTAAGTATCCACTTGATACACAAATCAATGAGTCAGAACCCACCTGCTACACTCAAGCCAGTAAATCAGTTCACTGGCGCCAAGCAATGGCCAGTGAACTTGATGCTTTAGCAAGAAATCAAACCTGGAAGCTGGTGGACCCTCCTTCAGATGCCAATATTGTTGGTTGCAAGTGGCTCTACAAAATAAAAAGGAAAGCAGATGGCTCAATTGAAAGATTTAAAGCCAGGCTTGTTGCCAAGGGGTACAATCAAGAAGAGGGGCTGAACTACTTTGAGACATTTAGTTCAGTAGTGAAACCAACTACAATTCGCACTGTATTGACCATTGCAATGTCTCAAGGGTGGCACCTCCATCAATTAGATGTTAAGAATGTATTCTTGCATGGGGACTTGGAGGAAACAATTTTCATGACACAGCCACCAGGGTTTGTAGATCCAGTGTATCCAAACAAAGTTTGCTTACTAAAAAAGGCCCTTTATGGGCTCAAGTAGGCCCCAAGAGCTTGGTTTCACAAGCTCAAGCAATTTCTGGTAACAAATTCATTCACATGTTCTCAAGCTGACAACTCACTTTTCATTTACCAGCGGAATGGTATAGTGCTATATTTACTTGTCTATGTTGATGACATAGTAATAACTGGCAACAAAATGGAAGTCATCACTGCACTCATGAAGAAATTGCAAGAAGGGTTCTCAATCAAAGACCTTGGCTCCTTGAATTATTTTCTGGGAATTCAGGTATCACAATCAGCTGATGTTGTTTGTCTCTCACAGAGTCAGTACATTACCAACATTCTGGAGAAAACCAATATGGCTGGAGCAAAACCATGCAAAACTCCTATGCAAGCTGGTTTGCAGTTATCAAAATACTCAGGTATCCCCCTCACTGATCCACAACAGTACAGAACGGTAGTTGGGGCACTTCAATATGCCACCATAACCAGACCTGATTTCACTTTTTCTGTGAATAAAGTGTCTCAGTTCATGGCCAATCCTACTGACACACATTGGCAGTCAGTAAAAAGGATACTGAGATATTTGAAAGGGACAATTCACCATGGTCTACATTTACATAAATCATCAGATCTGCATATTCAAGCCTATACAGATGCTGATTGGGCAGAATGCCCAGATGAGAGAAAATCCACTACTGGTTTTGCTATCTTCTTGGGCAGAAATCTCATTTCCTGGTCATCTAAAAAGCAACCCACTGTTGCTAGATCCTCAATAGAGGCTGAGTACAAGAGTATGGCAATGGCAGTTGCTGAATTAATGTGGATTCAGTTTCTACTCAGTGAGCTAGGAATCAAATTCAATACTGCTCCCAATTTGTGGTGTGACAATCTTGGAGCTACATTTTTTGCTGCAAATCCAGTATTTCATGTCAGAACTAAGCATATAGAACTGGACTTCCATTTTGTAAGGGAACAAGTTGCACAAAAGAAACTAAAAATTCAGTTTCTATGCTCAGCTGACCAACTGGCCGATATACTGACCAAACCACTACCTGCCAGTCGCTTTCAATTATTAAGAAGCAAGCTCGGTATGCTACAAAACCCATTGCACTTGAGGGGGCTGTAGAACTAACATAATATCAAGGACTGGATGAATCCAGTACAGAGTGCAATGGAGACGATTAGAATAGTTTGTTATGTTTGTTAGAACAGCTCAGTGGCATTATTGTAATTTCTTAGAACTTAAACACAGTCTATATATAAGACTGATACGCGTACATTGATTGATTTTGATGAATAAAATCCATTCTTTAGAAACTCTTATAGGTTCGGAGGGGCTTGGGGTCGGAGGTAGAGGGGAAGCGGAGGCAGATGGGTCGGGGCGGCTGGGGTGGAGGTGAATGCAAAAAGGGAAGTACCATCGAGTTCGCCGTTGAGAAGGACGCGATGGAAGGTCGACCCTCTAGATGCACCATCGAGTTTGTCGTTGAGGAGGACGTGATAGAAGGTCGGTCGCCACTTTCAATGCATTCATCTTGGACGTTTAGGGTTGGTTAGTTGTCTCATCTTTCCGATCTCTGATTGTTATTTTGTATTTTTATTAATTCCAATATGGTTAGCTATGTAATAAGGGAGGTTGATTTGTCTATGTTCTTCCTCTCTAAAAACATTTCTGTATTTATTATAAATGTAGTACTCTTGCTCAGGAATGAAAATTTGATGCAATATGAAGAAACTTAAGTGAGTAGAAGAGGAACAAGAGAAGCATCAGTTGCGTCCGCATGGCATTTCTAAAATCATGGCTGTCGTAGATGCTGGGCTACCAGCGACACAGAGTTTCCCACTCTGAACAACACAAGAGAAGGCCAAGGCTATTAGAATATTGGAGTTGATTGCAAAACTCAGCTGGGAGCAACAGGAGGAGGTGATGTCTCTTTGGTTACATCATTTCGCAGTCTCTCTTGACTCAGATTGGTCGAATTTTCAGTCTTATTATGCACAATGGTACACTGATTTGCAGAAACTCTTGATAAATTAATTATTGAACAGGTTTATACTCAGTAGATTTGAAATTGGAAGTTAATAAAACATATAGTTGCTTGAGAATTTATTCTTATTGTTCATTATATGTAAATATTCTCTGTTATTTTCAAATCAACATTCACTTCAAAAATTAGAGTAATCATATGCTTCACTGTAGATCCATACCCTTGATTTATAGGAAGTTTTTGAGATATGTGCTAATATGAACCATCAAATATAAAAATAAAGGTCCAAGGCTGTGCTAAAATATTGCATAGGGTATGGAACTAATTATTAATACAAAAACCAATTTTCAATAAAACATATCATTTCTAATTTAACTGGGGCAGGTTAACCTGCCCCATTTTTATGGTATTTTATTCTTTCTGGTAAATGATAAAAGTGTGGTCGCCATTTAAAAGGTTTCTTCAGTTACACGCTGAATTAGTGAATAGTGATTTTCAGATATCAAATCAATATCTTACTGCTGGTATTTTAACATAATTTTTATTTATTAGATACAAATAATATAACATTATTGTAAGTGCAATCATAGAAGGAAATATTATAATATCTTGCTACTAGTATAATCTACTTTTTTGATATATATTGATATTTAGAATGAAAATAGGGATTTTTATATTTCACTGATATTTAGAAAGAAATGATTAAGTTAGTTGATAGGAGCAAACTTAGTATCAGTGAATTAATATCAAGTAGCTTGAGTATTTTAGTTAAAAAGATTACAACTTGAGGTTATCTGAACAATTAGAGAGACAGTGTGTTGATAGATATGTAAGAGTCGTGATGACTTTTAGGATTAGGATTTTGATTAAACAATGATTTTGTGATTAAATTGGGCTATAAGTTTGTGCCATTTAACTTTTAGCAGTATTTGTTATATTGTAATCATACACCATTAACCTCTGAATGTCAATTTTCTTTTCAGCATAAAGGATATAAAATTCGAGGGCAAATCAGTCAATGCGTTCTTTGGAAAGTACTGAAGAGTAATCATTCGAAATCTTCCTCTCGACAAAAAAGTGGTAAATATACAACATATATAAAGTGCAAGTAATTTGTTTTGGCTCTTAAACCTATTAGATGGTATTTGATCATATATTTATCTGGATATACTATATATGTTTTGGACAATGCCTACCTATTAGTCACTACATTCAAATATGTACTTTTCATATATATAATATAATAGATGATAATTGTCTTTGACCGCCGGTTTGGTTTTGTACAATGCTTACAGTTTATGGAATTTTTTTGTGTTCTGAAGTTATAGAGATCTTGTATGGCTATTACTTTAATTAATGGCTGGAGAAGGAAGGAAATAACATACCTCTTTGTATACCAGTGAAAAGTTCATGCCTTAGAAATTATCATTTTGGGGCTTCCTAGATTTTCAAGACCCTGACATTTGGGCCCATATTATCAGCAGTATTTTCTTTAGTAGACATGATTGCCTATTTGCCTTATCATGGGTGGAAATATATTAAATGCATATTGGGGCTTTTCTTTGGTCATCACTATTGTACTTTGAAGCTTTAATTCTGACCACAGCTCCTGGTATATAGATATGCTTCTTACCATTAGCAACGTGATTAATGTTGATTTATTTTCTCTTCAACTAAATTTGGCCTTTTCCCTTCTTTCTCATACTTTAAAGTGCAAAGGTAACTCTTTCTGGGAACTAACAACCAATAAGAATTGAAATTACCAAGGCTGCCATGGAATTGAGCATGGCGGTATGCATAACTTTTATATGTTAACAAACTATTTAAAATAGTATATTTTTGTTTCAATAGTTTCAGAAAATTGTAGCTTTCAGTTTTGTAAAAATGGCGCATCATCAAAATAACCATTTCAGCCTTAAAAAATGTTTTTGACTGACTTATAAGGTTTAAATTTACTTTGGCTGGACAAAAAAAAAATGGAACCTGAAAGTTTAAGTTTGTTTTCTCTTTCGAAGAAAAAAAATTGAACTTTGGAAGGAAAATAAATGTAGTGTCCCAAAGTAGAAAAAAAAAAGAAAAGGAATTAAGTGAGAAAGTATATTATAGATCATGTTTCAAATGTTAGGTTTTAAATTGAAAAATATTTATTTCATTCCAAAGTGGTCAAGATAACACATTGTGAAGGGGTCCCATCCCATTAGATATTTTGTTGGGCACATATAGATGGTCTACCAAAAAGTACATGCAATTTGAGTATCTTTTGGTGATGCATGAAGAACTGTAACATAAAATTATAAATCCAAATCAGTTTACGAAGGTAAAACAGTACTAAATATCATTGTTTTCTACATGTGTTTGGCGAGGCATGAAACTTGGGCACACAGTTGTGGGACCCATTTGGAATTTCTCAGCTGCTGCATCAGTATAATTTAGACCAATCAGGTTTGGGTTTTGAGGTTCAAGTCGGGTTCCAAGTTCTGGTAATGGTTCAGGTTTGCAAATAGTTGTGAATGGCAGTTTGGATGATCGTGCACAGATATGAAAGCGATGAAAGCAGTAAGAGTGTAAAATGGTAAGTACATTATAACTTTTTTTTAAACTTTTTTTTATTATTTTACTTATGTGCGTTGGTAACAATTCAAGCCTTTGTAGTCCTATGACTCAGACCCCCTAAGCTTGCAATAAGTACCTTGATTTAATGCAACAAATATCAAGTCTTACTGGTACATATTGGGTCACATAGTAATTTTCCTTCGGTGTGTTTTGCATCGCTTTGTCATGTGTCCGGGTCGTTTTAGCAGCATCAACCCTTCAGGCTTCAGTTGACCTTAGTGAGTGATACATGCCAGTTCAGTGCCAGTAATGATGTTAGTGTTACTGTAAAAATAAAAATTGCATAATTTTTTTTAATTTTTTGTGTACAACTATGGGCATTGCAATCGAAAGATAAATTCATACCCTGGCAAGAAGGAAAAAGAAAGTCATCTTACAATTTTGACCCATCGTTAGTATTTGTTATAATCATCATTTAAATTAACCTTTTTATTACCTTGAATATATTTTTTTTGTATTTTCATTCATTTCTTATTGGAGGATTAGTTAGGCCTCAATTAATCATTATTATTGGCTTAGAGTTCAATTTAGGCATGACTCAAGTTTTCTGATATAATTAATTTACTTAAATATATGTACACCAAATATAATTTAATTTAGTTATTTGTCTTATGAGCCTTTGGTGCTAATTAAGCGTTTAATTTAGGCTTAAGAAAGGAAAGAACTTTTGAAGATGGAAGGAACTTTATTAGCTGATTGAAATTACCTTTGCTAGAAATCTTCTTACTTTAACAACGATCAACTCAAATGGTTCATCCCCAAAAAAAGGAACAAGGAGAACCATTGAAGGTAGCTGGACTTGTAGCAAGTGCAGCAACCGTAAAGGTTGTGGTAATGAGATACCTGAAACTGCTGCGACCACTGATTAGCCATCCGATCAGTTTCTTTTTCGTGAAACAGTGTTATGAATCACTTTGTGAAACCAGTTTAGTCTAAACATAAGATTGAGTCATAAATCACTAACAACAAACTATATGCAATAACTAAAATCTTCTTTGTTTTGAAAAAATGCAGCAACTCAGAAGATGTCTCTCCATGATTATTAGAAGTTGAAGACAAGATATATCTAATATGAGATGTTTTGAGTTTCTGTCGGAGTTTCAAATTGCTTATTAAGTCTTTAAGTGATATAGTGTTGTTATGTACGTTGCGATGACGACTTATTTAGGCTTTATAAGTGATATACTGTTTGCTCTATAAACTTAAATTCATCGACCTGATTTAACTATGTGTTTTGTGCTGGTATTACTTCAGCCAGTTTCACTGCTTTCTGCTTTCACTTGACTGGTGCCCATTACAGCATTGAGAATAAATGGGTCAAAATTATAAAGACTTATCGGTGCACAACTGCACAATAAAATGATAAAATTGTGGCTAAATTGCACGAATGGCACTTAATTTAGACAATCTGATGCCAAAAAAAATCGCAAACAATTGCCCAAGTTTTTCATTTCTGTGGGCGTGGGCCTGGTATATTTTCAGGAGCTACAATTGCAAAAGGTGTATGAAAAGATCTTACCATTTCAAAAAGTAATCAGTATAAAAAAATAATGATGTAAAAGGACTTCATCATTTAGTGAAATATCAGACTAAGCCAAGAAAAAATATATACTTGAGATTGAAATAAACTCCGTGAGGTATTATATTGCAATTTAGAAATAAGTTTAACGTTTCTAATAAGCAATTAAAAGTAAAACGCTTCACTAGGGACCAGTTAGATTCAGCTAGTATCCTCGCATAATTACGGAGAAATTTTGTTCAAAATTAATTAAGCAAATTCTCAATCTAAAAAACATATGGCATCGAAGCTGCATCTCCCGTACCAAAAATCTATAAACTTCCAGCGGCATAAGGTAGTTAACTTATGTTTTACTCCAACGATAAATTATCCAGTGATTTTATTTTGTGCTAGCTTAGCTATAGAGATTGCCTAATGGATTGTAATAAAATCACATTAGATGTTCCATTACTAAGGACAACTTTTATCAGGCACAAAACTGCAGATTAACTCTCTTTAGCATAATTTCTACGTTTTGAACAACAGTAATATCAAAGCCAATGGAAATCAACGTACGGAAAAATTCTACAAAACAAAACAAATACGAAATACCTTTTACCTTTATACAATTCTGAATATTTCACAACAGACAATCTAGCCATGACAAATAAAATATGACATATAGAAAATAATAAAATATATAACCAGTGGCGAAGCTAGGATTTCATTTCAGTAGGATCCATAATTTTTTTTTTCCTAAAAACATATACGTACAACAAAACATCTAATATCGATATAGTATAATAATATTGTTCAAACAAACAATTCTAAAATAATATAACAAAAAAATCATGAAAAATCAAATATATCTTTAATAACAACACAAGATCTAAAATAATATATACCATATCCAAAATAATAATTCAAGACAATATAAAAAAAATAAAAATTACAACAATTCTCTATGAGTTTTCATTTTTTAATAATTTTGTATAATAGGTTTATTAGGAATCTAATTAAACGCCTCTCTTTACAATCATTCATTCAAGCATCTCACATTTTATTTCTAAATTTTGACTTAATAAGCTTCATCGTGGAGAATGCTCGTTCAATTAATTGCCAAAAAAAAAAATTTAACATGTTTTTTTTTTTTTTTTTAAAGTAACATGGTTCTTGAAATTAAGAGCGTTGTTGTACTTTATAAAAGTAACAAATGGATATGCTTTCTAATTAAAAAGCAAACAACCAAGCCAATACAGTGTGTGCTGTATAAAATGCTCCACAAATATCAAGGATACACTAAAAGTCTAAAACAATCTCGTTCAGTCAAGTGATCTCATTGTTTGTGTCAAGTTGCATAACCTGATCAAAACCAAATACAAAGTTTACATTTTTACTTCGTCGAGAACATGGAAATGGAGACAAAGCCAGGTTAAGAATTCAATTTAACTAAATTGCAAAATAAAAATGACAAGAGTGCTATCTAGAGACGAGACTGATAGAGAACAGTTCGGGAGGCAGTGTAAGGGGCGAGACGAGAGAGCCCAGGGGAAATTTCAGATGGGTCGCCGATTCTGTATCTGATAGCAAGTTAGCGACTTGTGAGAAGTTTCGTGAGGAAGGACCAGGGTCCAAATGAGGAAAGCAAACAGGAGATCAATATGTTCAGATGGGTCCTCTCAAAATTTCAGATGGGTCCTCATATTTTTTCCTATTTAAATATGGATACTAGTCCATACAATTTTCATTTTCCAGGTGGATCCCTGGACCCAGCAAGCTGTACATAGCTTCGCCACTGTATATAACATATGGAAAGTAGTCACGGCGAAGTCGCGACCACAATGTAACCTAGTGAACCATAAGTTGAGCTTTAAATTTTTCACGAAAAACAGAAAAAGTTCAAAATCTTTTTAAGCATTTGATGTCAAAAATTGAAAAAGTTAAAAGTTACCTCGATTCGAACTTTAAGATCGAACATTCATTTGAAAGTCAACATCAATAATTGAAATATATAATAAAATAAAAATTTTCAAATAATATCTAGCACATTTGACAATACAAAATATGATAAAACCGAACTAAAACTATAACTTCTCCTTTTTCCTTCACTTTCTTATAGTTTAATATTTTAAATAGCAGCAATTTTATTCTAGTATTGTTTAAAATAATAAATTTGTGATTGATAACAATAATTGTACAAATTACAAAATTAGCACCATTATCAAACTATTTCTCATCTTTCTCAAGCTTCTTTTATTCATTTTGTTTACTCGACTTTTATCAGAGGCTCTTAAAGTGGTGATCGAAGGCTTCTAAAAATCCTCCCTTTTACCTACACAGCTTCGTGAAGTTGAGAGTGCCGTGCCCATCTCATCGTTCTCTTTGATATATACTCAGGGAAGAAATTGAAATTAAATCAACGACACCATTCTCTTTGATGTTCGTCTGTAAAAGTTGAGAAGAACGTTTTATTAAGTTTGTCTGGTGTGTGTGGTTCTTGAAATAAAACTTTTTGTTATGCCTTTAATTTGATGGCTAAAATTTTGATAATATGCAACCAACGAGTAATTTTGTTACAACAAGCGCTGCGCTCTCAATGAAGAGAAAGGGTCATTTTGATTCTCGTACACTGGCCCATAAAAGATTCAGCCCATTTTAATAACATTACTACATTAGCAACAAAGCTTTGCTAGTATCATGAGTTCATGACCTGATTTATTCAAAAGCATGAGCAATTAATTATTGAATGAATTTGCACTGGTTTACATTCGGCCTTCATCAGCTTCTTCAGACTAAAAAGACATATTTTCTTTGAAATATATATAAAGGTAAAAATGTATACTTCTTCAAATGAGCTGTGGAAGGAACGATCACCAACTTAAATAGGCCTTGTGTTCTTCCATAGCCAATCAAGCGCTTCTCCATTCAGCAGAGGTGACACCTGCATAAAGCCGAGCACACAAAACATCCAATTGCATAAAGAAAGCAAATAACATAAGATAGAAAACATGAACAAGTGTATTGAAATAAATTTAACTAACCTTTTCCCAAACCTGAGCATGATAGTCATTTAGCCATTTGATTTCCCCGGGTGACATGAGAGATAATTCAACAACCTTAGTCTGCCAAAACAGAAATTGAACAAGCTAAGAAAAGCAAAGCTATTAAAGTAATTTGCTTTTTGTCAATTACTATTCAGACAGATGTTTTCAATTTTCAGAATTTCCACAGAGAACACATGGTTTTCTTCGAACTAAAGTAATATGCCTGAAAACTTGCAAGAATTAAGTTTGGCTATGGTGCAACATGTTGCAAAGGGCCGTTAAATGGATCCATGTTCCAATTTATAATCCAAAAAGGCTTCTAAATATGATCCATATAAAAATCTTATGGAAAACCAAGTTTTACAATAATTATAGTTTTTTTGAATCCTAGGTAATTTAGGTCATGAAACTGATTTTACTAATTGAGTCACTCGTCCAAATATTTAATTTTGTACTTCTATAGTTAATCATGATCATTCAATATTGTTATTTTTCTTCAACTGAAAAAACAGAAAAAGTTCCCAAAAGTGTATAGTTCAGTTTATTAAATCATTTTTATATTGACTATATTAAGCACCTTGTATTAGTTGAAATACAGTAAATTGGAATATGAAGCCATACAGCAAAGAGACCCTTTGTAACACGTTTCGTGTTGCACCACAGCCAACTTCTAGATACTCGTAATCTTTCTTTCAAAATAAGACAGAAGAAGAGAAAAGTACCTGAATTGGCACAAATGTCAGTTTTTCAAAACCCAGATATTCAATTCCACCATATGCATTTGGCACATTGGCTTCTGTCACGAGAAGTAAATTCTGAAAAAAGACAAAAAGGAACAAAAAGAAAAATTATTGCCTTCTCAATTTTATTGGATTGCCTGCCTTGTCTATTGGAAATAGAAAGACTCCTCCCCTTCCCCAACCTCCCCCCCCCCCCCCACCCCCCACCCAACCCAAAAAAAAAAAAAAAATTTGAAAGCATATTTGGCTAGTCATTACAAAATCCACAGATCCCAGATATTATCACCTGACATATCACAACAAAGCATGTTAACCTTATAAAAAAATAAATACTACTAGAATTGGTAATCAGGAGGAAAACTTGCATGCTATAAGACTAAAATCAGCTGCAGATATAACACCAAAATGACCGACAATTCCAACAAACCCAGCTAAATAACAACAATTCCAATTGCAAATAACAGCTTAGCACTTTATTTGATGTGATCACTACTTGCAATTGTAAAGTTTAAGGTGGAAGCATATGAGTTTTAATAAATCATGCCATCTGAGTTTCAATGATCACTTCAGATGCCATCTAAGTACTTCTACTGAAGTGGTTGACAAAATGATATGGACAACCTATTCATGTCTCGTTGCTTAGCTTAATACTGTAATTCACAATTATTTACAAATAGATCCAGAATGCACATATGGATTTGTTCGGAGTTATCTGAAAAAATTTATGACATATTTGTTATAACTTATAAGTTATAACCTGCACAAGAATATATTAATGAGATTAGCATAAATTATGTATTTTTTCAAAAGGGTAAAAAAGATAACCTCAATACGAATACCAAAAGATCTGTCTTCATAGTATCCTGGCTCATTGCTAACAATCATACCCTTTTGCAATGCTGTCAAATTTCCAAACCTGAAACTTATACTCTGTGGGCCCTCATGAACATTTAATGCAGCTCCTACCCCATGGCCAGTGCCTGAACATTCAGTACAAACATAAATGCTTTATACACACCTAAGATAAGTCTGTGACAAAAAAAGTTGAAATTAACAGAAACAACCCTCAACTTTAATGTCATTTGGCTCCCTGAAGTTTTAGAATGTGTACAAAACCCATAGATCTATTACTATATATATGTTTCAAAAGCATCAATTTATCCTGTAGATTTAAGTGATTCAATTATTTCACTTGCAGATAAAAACTTTATTCTGCTACTAGATATTCATTAATGGATTTCTACATTTCTAGAATGTCTAAAATTCGGTGTAAGTTCTTCTCTTTTAAGGTCATTCTCTGTGTGAGTAAAAATAGTTTTTTTCCTACCTTACAACATAAAAGTCGAGAAGATTTAAGTGAAAGCTTTATCAATTAGACAAAGTTGAAGTACAATGTCACTGATTAATCAAGTTTCCTTTTTTGTATCTTAGCTATAAAATAAATCAATAAATACATAAAGAACATGGAGGCAAAAATACCATGCCTATAATCAAGGCCAACTTTCCAAAGCGAAGAACGTGCCAAGACATCAAGCACAAAACCAGGTGTTCTTTCAGGAAATACCGCCTCATCAATGGCAATATGGCCCTACATAAACAATTAATTATAACAACTAGACCTAGAGAATGCATCTTAGCCTTAGGTGAATACCTGACAATACACTTCCCCCCATTTCTCCTTTTCATAATATTCATGGTTGCTCTGTGTTTTGTGTCAAAATTATGGTTAGTCAATGTTGAATAGGAGATACCTTTTCCCCCTCTTATCTTAAAATTACGTGTTAAGTGTTAACTGTAAATTTCTATAAGATGAGATTAAGTAGCATATAGCCATATACAATGCATGCAAATATCGTACATAATGGTGTTGTGTTATCTGCTAAAAAAGGAACCGATAATCTATTTCTCAAATCTAAGCAAGATACCTGCAGAACTCTTGTAAAGCACTCTTTCTGCCATTTAGAAGGTTCACCAAAATGCACAGTCCTTGTTATGTCAGTAGTCCCATCAACGTACTGGGCACCACTATCTAAAAGAAATAAATTCTTGTTTTCTACCAAGCTACAATCACCAGGAATCGGCCTATAATGGATTATAGCTCCATTTGCACCATAACCTGAAAATTAAAGATCTCATTTATCCTCGAACTTATACTCCCAAAATAAAGTTGACAAAGAAAGAAACTAAGGAGCTGCCTGAAACCAGTTTGGAAGTGGGAGTGACATGCTCTCAAAATGATACACATTAGAACTTTTAAGGACCAAGTTTTGAGCTTTTAAGCTTCACAACAGTCAAACAGACATTATCCAACAATTTACTCCATAAATTCTTATCATTTATTCTACCATTTAGAATAATCATAATTAACACAGTTAGCTACTAGTTCTTCACTTGTTATTTGCACTTCACACTCAACTAAACAAAATAACAAATTCAAGTACAGAAAAAACTAATCCATAAAATCCTTCAATTAAGTCCAAATAATTTCAAAACCTAAAATGAACCAAACACACATTTGACCTATTGGAGTGCTACCTGGACAAAACATAGATCGAAAGTAATATAAAGAAAAAAAGAGACAAGTCAAGTTTGGACTCAGCACCTAACAAAAATGTACTTCAGATGGAGCGCTAGATAGACGGTATGGGTGAAATTGCAGACATGAACAAAGAAAAATACCACTTATGGTGTCAAAACTGGTTTCTATAAAACCCTCCTGCTTCTGACGAAATTCAAGTAGAGCATCCGCAACATCAACTTCTGTTAGTGTAACATTACTTTCTATTTCCTTCTCCAACCAGCACCAGAATTCTACTGAAGCTGCAGCATCTCTGCCAGTGTTGAAAGAAAAAGGAAATTCAGAGCCACATTTTAAAGTGTGGCGACAAGCTCTTACTTAAACAAGAATTATGCCAAATGTCCATTCATCAACCAAAAATTGAAAGACAGTTCCAACATTCTATAATTTGCAGCATAAGTTAGTGTTAATAGAAAATAGTTTGCAACAAGCCCCTAAAATTTCAAGAATTACAAGAGGGCTCCTTAATAGAATGTACAACAGCTCAGAAAGCCTGGAGAACCAATTTTTTGAAGAAAAAAAGAAGGGCCATTAGTCCATGCACACTTATCAGTAGGGCCTATTTCAAAATTTTCTCCAATACATAGAGCTTTTGCAGTCAAGTAACAAATATTTCTTCAACCATGATGGAAGATAAGTATTAATTGCCAATTCGTACTGATGAAGTAGTAAATTGAGGGAAAGAAACTAAAGTTGAGTGACCTATTCATAATATCTAGTACAGATAAGAACCAAGAATACCCCGCAGGTTGACCCTTCTATAATTAACAAAAACATGCAATTGTCCACTACCTTAAATGAGCATTCTTCATCCCTTCAATCTCAGCATTATTTTTCACAGCCTTGGCAAGAGCAACAGGAGAGACTTGATATAAAGCATCTGGCCCACCATGGTGAATACTTTGATTGGTCGAATTATTGTTAAGTTGCATGCTGTACCTCTTACATGCAGATCTAAAGACACTAACAATTGCAGCATTTACGCTTGAAGTATCAAGCCAGAGCTTAGCACTTTTTAATGCCAAACTGAATACAAGAGCCACAGTGTTTATAATCAATAGAAAATAAGGAAAAGTAGCAATAACAAATTATCACAATGATATCCACAGGATGCAAGAACAAATTTCATGTGCTTGTGGTTATAAAAATGTCATAAAAAGAATAATAGCAATATAAGTGCCTCTAGTATTATTTCTGGTCCTATAGGCCTTATAAAATCCTTGCTCTAATGTTATGCACTTATGCTTCTCTATTATCCAGGGAGATGGCTTGACTTATTTAAGTTTAAAATAGCTAGCATCTTTATGTCTGTTTTATCAGCCGACAATAAATTTTTAGGGGCACAGGCCGCTACAATTTAGCATGATAATGCATGTCAGGTAAAACCACAAGTTTGTCAAGTCATGGAATAACCAAAACTCAAGGCAACAAAAGTCCAGAAGAATCTTATAAATTAAGCATAACGATAATACATCTGTAATTTGTGAACTTACCTCTCAATTTCAGGTAGAATTGATTCGTAAGGTTTCAACTCCACCCGAGCATTTGTCAGATGATTGAGGACCTCTTTTGTTACCTTTTTGGAATCAACAAATAACGTAGCACGATCTAATTCCACAACTAGGTACCCATAAAAAACAGGGGAGTGTGGTACATCGCTTCCTCTCTACATGCACAAAAAGTGAAATGTAAAATTTGCCCACTGATCAGGTCTTGTTACTGCCATGATAGTACACGCTCGAAAGTATAATGCAATTGACTAAATATCTATCTCTAGTGCTCCAATATTGCCTTGTTTGGTCCCTTGGGTTGCATAATAAAGGGTAATCTGAGTCCAATTTGAAAAACCAAACTCAATCACAAGTAGGTCTTGCAATTGTTTCAGCCATGCTGAATGCTGTAGAACTTATTACCAGTGTAACAAAAAGTTCCTATCTTTTGGTCCTCTCCCAGTTATCTTGGATTGCTTGAGAATTGCTTGTTTCTCACTTTCATAAAGAAGAGAATAGCAAGGCTAATTTTAGTTAAACTGAGAACAACTAGAGCTTAGTTGAGGCTTAGTTACATACTTAGGTTTGGTTATGGTACAGCACTGAACTTGCAGCTTGAGAATAGTTGAACTATAATCGAGGAAACAATCTGTTTTTACCATGTTCAATAACCAGGCAACCTCATCGAGCATTGACACCACAATGGCAGTACAACCGTATTCACCAAGATGTGACCTCAAATAAGATAACTTCGACACCACATCAGCTCCAGCATACTTTATGTCATGCACTCTGGTAGGTTTGCTAGGTGGATCAGGCCTTGAATCATTCCATATCTCATCAACCAAATTAAATTCTTTCAAAAGAATCAATTCGTGATTCTTTTTTGAAATCTCTTGCTTTAATTCCTCGGCTGCATCAAATGAGAAAAGGAACTGTTCCCTTCAAAAAACCAAAGTGAACATAACATAAGAGATTAAGACTCAGATATGCGTGGCCAAAAAAACATGGTGTACATAAAGTTTTGGTTATCAAGGGCGAAATGTTAAGAGGCGATTCTAGTTTCTTCCTATTTTCATAAATTAGGATTCCAAATGATTTATATCAAACATAATGAAGTATGTGGCTCTGCTGCAAATAAGAGAGGCGTGGTCCAGTGCATACTTACAAACCAAAACTCCGTGTTCAACACCCAATATTCTCAGATGACATTTTCTCTGAAAAGTACAATTACTTCCCCAAGCTCAACCCGAACAAAACAAAGCGAAATGAATTTAAATTATGTGTTCTCTGTTCATAACACTAGTTACATCCTACAACAGTTAAGCCATTTTGCAATACTTGTGTTTAACTTTAAAGCTTTCATGAGTACACATCATTTGCACATGTAAGAAGTGCCAGTTTTATGCATTCATGGGATTAATTTGGAAACAACGGTAATATTTACCAAAATAACAACAGATTAAGTACTTATTCACCCGTATCTCAGTATAGTTAATATGAACAGGTAAATCCAAAAAATTGACACAAGAACTCAAACAGAGGGAGCAATGAACTCACAGGGTCGATTCCAATCCGAGCACCAGGAGGCAGTATATCATTCAGCCACTCACTTGCGGTTGGCACCCCACGGGTCCCACTCCTCATAAGAATCCAGTCACGAGTCAGTTCCTTCTCAGCCTATTCATCAGATAATTAGGCCAACTATCAAAAAAAGTTCGGAGCCTTTTATCCCAAACAAGTCGGGGTGGGCAAGAAATGACAACCCGACCCTGGTCATTTTTTATATATATGGATAAGTGTTTACGCTAGCTCGCCAAGCCTATCGCAAGCATGCGGGCTTGAACCCTGGACCTCTTAGAAGTCAGCCCAGTGCTCTTACCACTTGAGCTACTAGATCACATGCAATTAGGCCAACTATCAAGTACTAAAAAATTATCGTTTGTTGAGCATTAATAAAATATATCAGCACTGTTACCCTCGGTCAGATTCTGGTACAGAACTAGTGCATAAGATGCAACTTATATGACAGGTTACCTAACAATTCCCCACAATTGCACAGCACATTATGATGACATACTTGCCATGCTTCCATGGCTTAACTTTTTTTTCTAAACCTTTATCAAAGCTAGTACTGGCTTTTACTCTTCCAAATGACGCGAACCTTATATAAGTTCCCTAAACCCAACCTGCCTCCCCATTGTCCCTCCCCTCCCTCGTTCAAATCATCTTTTGTTTCTCTCATTGATAGGAGTATCATACTCTATGTGGCCAAAAACAAAATACAAAGGGACTAAGGGCAAAACATGAGAGAACAATTCTCTGCATCTCATTTTCTATTTTTAATTTTCTATCACGTAAACCAATTAGATAGCGAGAGTTAAAATCATCTTCTAAATTTACCCCGAGGGCAAGACATGGGTTCATCAATATAAAATAAGGTTAAAATAACCCCTACAAAACGAAGGAAAATTTCAGAAAGGCCCTAAGTTCAGCATTTATAATACAAAGTTTTTAGGAGTAGAAGCAATCTCCAGAAATTGCAGAGGCACGCATGAAATCACACCATTATCTCCAGTAGAAGCATTATATGGTACTTACACAGTGCAACTAATACAGCAGTTTTTAGATAGGTACCTGAAGGAAATAGCGACCATCAGTCCAAAGAGCTGCCTTATCTTTTGTCACAACAGCAGTGCCTGCACTCCCTGTAAAACCAGTCAGGAAGGCCCGTCTCATGAAACATTCAGCTATGAACTCACTCTGAAAACAGAAGATATAATAAAAACCAAATATTCAAACATGATGGGTCAAATTCCTTAATTAAATTATTAACTCACTGAAGCACACTAAAATAGAACACACGATATAGAGATAATTTGAGAACTAAATAGTCTCAATTGATCAAACACAAATGCAAACTAAAGTTTGATCAAACATTGGTACAGACCTGGTGAGCATCTTGAGAAGGAACAATATAAGCATCAATCCCCACATCAGGCCGCGAGAAAATGCGCCGAAGAGAAAGAAGCTTCTCATCTTCCCCTTTAGAACTGTTCTCTCTTGCCTCACTGATCCCTCTACGGAGCTCAGACGAAGGCTTGGCGACGATGCGGCCGCCGTCGGATCCATGCGCGCATGAGGAGACACGGAGGCGGCGGGAGGCGATTAGGAGAGGCGGGAGGGAGAGAGGAATGAGGCGACGGAGAGGAGGCACGCGGCGGAGGAAAGCGGAGAGAGGCGGAGCAGAGAGCGTCGCCTCCATTGATTGGAGTGATTGGAGTAGAGAGAGAGAGAGAGACTGGGTTCCGTGTTGAGATAACCCCGTTGAATAGGAATAGACGATAAAATTTAATTTCCTGCGCCGATGCGCGCTCCACGTGATTTGAGAATCTCTTCTCATTGTTTTCAATACCATACCGGCACCTCTACCGGCCTAGTGACCTAAAGCCAGTATTTTCCGACAATTGCCGGTATTTACTATGACAATATCGGATACCTCCTTTTCGGTCAACGTTCCGGTACCCGGTATTACCAGAATTTTCCGGTGACCGGTAGGATATTGAAGACTTCTCCCGGTTATAGAAGTTTCAGTAGAACGTTCTAAGCTGATCGTCACTGTTGATCTTGTTACAGAGGGTGCAGATCAACTCTGAGTGGTGACCATAAGTTGGTACCTAGTTGTTTGTCTGATCCGTTACGATTGATTTGGACCATCCGATCTGAAATAGATAGTCCGTATCCTCCGAAGATACTTTGAGGTGCTGCACACCTGCACTATTAAAGAGGAGCCTATGGACTGCGTTTTTAATAAAGTTTGTTTAATAGTATCTTCTCCTCTCGAGAAATAAAAATGCTTATTCATTCTTTCGAGGTAGAAGGAATGATTAATGCGCTATATTTTTTTTTTTGTTGGGAATGAAGATGAAAGTTCAATTTCAATCAACTTTTTTTCAAAATTAAAGATCTATTTTTTTTTTATCTCTTTTGACGTCGATTCAATGCTATTACCGTTGAGTGGTCTCGAAAACTAAAGCAAAACCAATCCAAATCTAAATTAGACGGTTAGACTCTTTTTATGTTTAGTAACCGAACACATCATCAAATTCAAACTATTTTGGTATACTTTACAATTGTGAATGACCATTGTTATATACCTTCCGGTATTAATTATCCGACGATATACTCGAAGTGAAATTTTCTATAAATACATAATCACTAAGTTACTAATTCAAACCATTCCATTATACATTACAACTATGGGCGACCATTGTTATACACCACCTCTGGTATTAATTATCCGGCGATATGCTCGAGGTGAAACTTTTTATAAATGCATGATCGCTAATTTACTAATTCAAACCATTCTATTGTACGTTACAACTATGGGCGACCATTGTTATACACCACCCCTAGTATCAATTATCCAGCGATATACTCGAGATGAAGCTTTTTATAAATGCATGATCGCTATGTTATTGATTCAAACCATTTTGTCGTACGTTACAACTATGGGCGACCATTGTTATACACAGTCTCTAGTATTAATTAATCGGCGATATACCCGAAGTGAAACCGAACACATCATCAATTGTATGTTACAACTATGGACGATTATTGTTGTATAGCGTCCCTACTATTAATTATCCGGCGATATACTCGAGGTGAAACTTTCTATAAATGCACAATCTCGGACATGTCCTGAACCAAATCTCTAGAAGTCGATTGAGTTCTCACCCTAGAAACAATAGGAATGCTTCACCCCCTTTTGTAATTAAATGGTGATTAGTCTTACATATCTCATCTTTTTTCTACTTCTAATGCTTGTACTTAGCTACAATAGATGAATGTTTCGGCTTGAGAGGTCTAGAAAAGAGAAAATCATGCACCTACTGCAACTACGAGGTAAGAAGTAATTTACTCATTTTTTTTATTTAGAAAGAGTATTAATTATGGTATAAATTAGTAATTTTCGTTTAAAAATTTATTGTTCTATGTATTGACATAGTTTGTATGATAAGTTTATAATTAAAACAGTTCTAGTTAGGAAATTTGGAACATAGAATATGTGTTCGAAATTTTGTATTGATTAATTTCAACTACGTGTGTATTATTGTTCTCATTTTTGACAAATTCAGATATGCAGAAGAAACAGGTTTTTAAGATAATATGTTCATTTAGATTAGAGAGTGTGATTGAGAAACAACTTAGGTTATTATCTCAATTAGATTTGCTAAAATCTAAATTCTAATGTTCTGATTTCTTGTTAAAATATTAATTATTTTAGACTAATTAATGAGTATATAATGCCTGGCTTTATTCTTTATTACAAATTAGTATTTCATTACTCATACTCTATGTAGTTCTATTTTGAGTTTGGACTAACAAGTTCTTCAAATTCATGAAGGGGATACAAAAGTACAGCAAACAAATAGAATAATAGGTGCATGGTTTTCAAAATTAGCGCCGTTGATGAAGATGACTAACTACATTGGTATGTCCATATGTATGTTTGTGTATGTATCTCTTTTCTTTATTTAAAAAAAAAATAGAAATATTAATTATTACGTTTTTCTTTTTTTATTGAATTTGAATATATTTTTATGTTCAATGAATCAAGCAGATGGGGGCACGGATCAAGCATGGGAATATATCCTCAAAACAAATTATAAGGACAAAATCAAGTGATAAGGAAATACATCAGGACATCGACTTACAATGACTGCAAAAGTAGACAGCAAGAAGACTAGATTTTGTTAGGTGTGTAAATAGGGGTATAGACGTATAGTTACATACTTACATGTAATTATAGATTTTTTTTTTTCAATTCAATGTGATATCAATACTTTATCGCTATAGTTTCAAGCTATCTGAAAAATATCAATTGCTTCCATAGTTTTCTTTTTTTTTTTTCCCCTCATTTCTTGCTCTCTGTGATTCTTGATCAATCTCAATATTTTGGTAACTCTCTTATCCGTCTCTTGCTCTAAACTCCTTTGTTGGAGAATAGATCAACCTCTTTGTGACAAAATACAGGGAAGCAAATCAAGTAAAAATCTCGACAGTTAGAAATTTTTGGATGCTTGAAAGCCAAATAAGCAATGGCTCGTAACGACAAATGTTTCATACGCATTGACAATGATGCCAATTACTTTTACATCTCATGAAAATAGTACTTGTACAAAATTAAGCAAATATTAGATAGAACATGTTTTCCTGAACAATACGCATATATAGAATAAAAAAGTTGTTTTGCATCAACAACACCTCTTTATGAAGAAAAAACAGTATGCATAACTAAAGGACTTGAAACTTAATCCTTTATATATTTATAATCTTTGTAGTTCATTATATATTCAAAATCAATATTGCACTAATATCTAAAAATTTAGTTGTATTACTGAAATAATAACAGCAGTTAAACAGACTTTAAAACAAAAAAGATCAAATGGAGCCAACCGAAAATTTATTAAAACCGAATGGCGGTAGCCCAAGCAGGACCAACCCGCCTCAGTATCACACCTCAATGACAAGTGACTCGCCACGCCGTGTACATTCCAACCACACCAGCAGTAGATCTAACTTCTCAGTATTCCTCCGGTGTACGCATTAAATCATACACCGCGCCTGATCTGTCAAATAATCGACCCAATTCTAGACTAATCCGATCCTTTTCAACCTCTTCTTACCTCAAGCCGCTGTAATCGGAGAAGACAAGAGAGAACGAACGAGAGCAACAATGGCGCAATTGTTGGAATCGCTGTCCCGATGGCTGGTCAACCCTCGTGCTAACCCTCTCGCTGCCTGGCACATGCGCGCCGTCGCCAGCCGCCTCAAGAAATACGGTAATAATGTCTCGTCAGCTAGGGTTTCTTTGATTTTGTCGATCTGTGAATGGTCGTGTTAGATCGAGCTTAGGGTTTGTCGATTTGGGTCTGTTTTGGTATAGATTTGAGGATCGGAGTATGATTAGTTGTTTTATTTTTATTTCTTATTTTAATAGTACTGGATTGTTCGATTAGATCAAGACCTAAATTGTTTTCCTTTTTGTTTGGGAAAAAATAATTGAGTCATGCTGGGAATAATGTTTTTTTGTTGAATATAGCTACAGAATTACAATCTTATTTATTTTCTAAACTATGAGAAATAAAACGTTTGAAGAAGGGTTTTCTGATTTACCCTCCTCAAAAACTTTAGTGCTTTGGTCTGCTAGAATTATTGTCAGTTGTATTATAGGAGTACGTCTTGATAGAATTACTGTTAATTGTTACTGCTACCATGCATCTCCATTTAGCTTGGCATAGCCTTGTTCTTCATTAAGAGGAAATAATTGTTACAAATGGCCACATGTTTAATTTTCAGGTTTTGTGAAAAATTATACCTTTATTTGAAATAATGTGTATGTTCCATACTTGGGTCATAACTATAGATCACAATAATAATATGGATTATAATAGCTGTACTGCGATTGGATTCTCTCTCAGTTCGAATCCTGTGCCTAAAACTGCAGTAAACCAAGCAGTTCCAGTATAAGCATCAATGTACAATCCTTTTATTTCAGCAGAATATAAATTTAACAAGCACTGCTCCATTATGACAAGCAGATAACAATGGTCTTGTTAGCTTTATGCCTCTATGATATGATATTAAGCGGTACTTCTATACTGTGTCTGCATTTACTTTACTTTCAGTAAAGGCACTGGCATAAATTCCATGTTCATTACTTCAGTCATTTTGTAATCAAATATTTTCTACGGAATATAAAAGTGATAAATCAATGTTTGAACTTATTTTATATCGCTTTTTCTGTTTTATATACAGGGCTTCGTTACGAAGATCTGTATGATCCATATTATGAGATGGACATAAAGGAAGCTCTGGCCAGGCTTCCCCAGGAGGTGGTTGATGCACGCATTCAGCGCCTCAAGCGTGCCATGGATCTTTCCATGAAGCATGAGTACCTGCCAAAAGAACTCCAGGTGCTTAGTTTAAATTATTTTTATATAATTTTTGGTTGCAAACTTAAACCAGACATTTTGTACTTACAAGAAACACTAGTTGGTCTCTTTTTGGTTCGCATCTGATAATTGGAATTATGGTTAAGACAGAATAGAAGGAAAAAAAAAAAAGAATGTGACTGTGGATTGCACCTAACATTTTTCATTAAGCAAGCAAATTTTAAGGGGGTAGTGGTTCCAATTCTAAATATATTCAACATGCCCTTATGATGTTGGAACCCAGATATTTCGTTTTGAATTGAATTTCTCCATTTTGATCCTCGTAAAATATCGTATCATGTTATGGTAAATTAATCTGAATTCAGTTGGATACACCTCTTCAATTTCCTTTACAAAAATCTTTACTCATTTGGGATTACATATATAGACTGAGTGTTGATGTATTTGTTGCAAGGATAATTTTACTGGGTCTTGTAGTACCTCCATGGACAACCTTATAATATTGTTGTTCCCATCAATCATGTATAACCTAAAAGTTTTGTTTCTTTTATCGTCTCTGCAGGCCATCCAGACCCCTTACAAAAGCTATCTCAGTGATATGCTGGCACTGGTAAGTCCGATTTTTTAAAGGACATTTCATTTTATCCCTTATCAGAACTCTTAAACTGTCATACGTGTTATTTGAGGAATACCTTGTACACCAATGGCAAAATGTGAAATCTTTTCTATTGCTTTTAATTTATTCAAGAAAGAAAAACAGCTCCCTCATCCATCCTGATGGAAGCAGTGAGAATAGGAATACTGGTTGAAAAAAATTTTAACGAAATGTGGTAGCAAGGGGCAGATTATATCTGTGATGCTCTTTTTTGCAGTATACATGATCATTTCCAAAGTTTTTGGATTTCTATTCTTATTTCTAAGTTTGGAGATAGTATTTAAGGTTAGGCAGGAGTTTAGAAGAAATGCCTATGTTATGCAGTCAGTCTACATGCTCCAATGAACATATATAAAAAGAAAAAAGTAAAAAAAAAAAAAAAACTTTTAATTCTAAAATGTATAGGTGACCTGAGAACATCCACATTTTTTAATAAAAATTTGAGATGCACCTGGAAAGCACATCCAACTTTATGCACAAATATTGTTCATGTTTGCAGTTGGTTATGGTTATTGTAATACCTGAAATGGACCCCATGTTCCCAAAAGGAAAAATTACAAAATAAAATAATTATGGGTACCTCAAAATATGCTGTCATTTGTATGTGTATAATTGGCTGCTTTTCAGTTTTAGTTTATATATATTGGTGAGACCCAAACAATGGGTGTTGTTACTTGTTGGTTAAAGAAACTGAAATAATTTATAACGAGATTTTTGTAAAAATCTTGTTTAATAGGTGAAAAGGGAGGCAGCTGAAAGAGAGGCTTTGGGAGCTCTTCCTCTGTACCAGAGAACCCTTCCTTGAGGGGTCTTCCTTTTAATTTTTTTTCCCCTTGGCCATTTACTTTAATACCCCTTCTTCGAGTTATAATGGGTGAATAAATATACCCTGACAATGATAGAAGTTCCCACTTCTTATCTCAAATTATTATTTTTGGTAGTGTTGTGTATTGACGTACATGCTAAATCATCTTTTCTTTGCATAGACTATGGTTCAGTTGTAATGCTGTCCTTGTTGTTTGCTTTTTATGGTTGCTTTGGCCTTGATGATTATTTAAGTGTCTGTTGGTGATTTGCCAAGGCATAGATGCTCATGTTGTATTAGTTACAAACATGTATGGCATTTAAGCGTTAAATTAATAAAAATTAACATTGTTCTATAATCTAAAAAGGGAGTAGAGAGCACGAGAGAAGTATTTAATTGTAGACAATGAACTGTCCAATTATTAGCATTACCAAACTAATCATACAATCCTAGCAAATATAAAATAATTCAAAACTATCAACATTTGTATTTTGCGACATCTGAGCAAACAGTAGGATCTCATGGAAGGGAAGAGACGTTTGGTGTCAATTACCATGTTAAACCGATCAATTTATTGTCGGGTCTTTCAAATTATTGTCGCCAATGTTTTGACATTTGAGTTAGCATATGCTCAATGGTTTCTTGTCTTTTGCTCGTAACTTTCAATTAAATGCGAAGACATGTTGCTTTATTATTGGTCATTTGAAATGTCTGGATGTGATTGTTTGCGTCAAGGAAACCATCACTTCATCATTAAGATGTGTCAAAAGGACTTGATGCACTATGGACAACTAGTAACTTATATATTCCAAATTCTTAATTTTTCTTCATATCTGTTTATTACGATTTAGTCTAATCGGACAATTACGGAAAGTCAAATCTAACAAATTTAAGAAAATTCTTCATTTGTTTGTCGCTAAGTTTGTCTTACGACAGGTTGATTTGATAAGTGATAGGAGATAATCATGACATGTTTAATCAGTTGTATAAAAAGTATATAAAAAAAATTTATCATGTTATCATGCATGATGTCACAGTGCTTCTGTGCCAAAACAGTTCACTTTGATTATGTCACATGCATGACAAATAGTGATAATCATGTTATCTCCTTTTGTCTAATTTATGAGATAGATCTGGGTTAATTCTAGAGAAAATAGCAGTATCTTGAGTGAATTTCTTTTCAAGAATAATATCATCTCCTATTCAAACGACCATTTTCACAATTAATGTCCTTGTTAAAAGAATTAACGTTCAAAATATTTTATAAGGCGAGATTCTTCCAGAACATGTCATAATAAATGTATGATACCAAAGATGCTATACTTAGTTAGGCATTCTCCAACCATCTAATATAATGTTCATCCTTGCATGAAAACGATACGTACGTACCATATGAGAGTCTGATCTCTGATGCAATATCAATATAATGTGGTAAGCTGATTTATGACGAATTTCAAACTCGTCAGGGTCTGCCATCAACCTACGATAAAGATGTCAAGTGATATCTTTATGAAGATTCTTAGATACACCTCTCCAATTATTGTGTAAAATGTAATTGGAATAGGAAAATAAAATAGTTAAAATGCTATTTGATTATCTGATGGTAACGAGCCAAATATATGTTTCATTTTCTTCAATGAAATTGGGTGACGCTCCCACTTTTTTCCCAAAAAAAAAAAAAAAAAGAATTACAATACATTAATTGTTTTAATATTTACAATTTTGATAATTTATTTTAATTAAGTCAAAATAATTTCAAATAAATCAAAAAAAATATAAACATGTTGTTATAGATTGATAGTATATCAAATTTCATACTTGTTGGGTGTTATATAAATTCTATCAAATATTGAAAAATATCAACGTTGCATTTTTAATTCGTTTGATAGAAGATAAAATGGATATGAACTTTCATTATTTTTCTTACATTTGATGTAATTATACTTAGAATACATTTTAAATGTTAATTTTAAAGTTACAAATTATTTATAACATCTTCCAAAATTATCAAGTTGATTAATTGACAATAGATTCGTACCTTATAAATTACCAACAAATTTTATTTTCTTGTACATAGACTAATCTCTATACCTAGTAAGTACATTCATTGTCTTTTTCGGTTTTCCCTTTGTTTTTAGGAAAATATACATCATCACATCCACATGACCACATCTCCATTTATCAAATTGCACAATTTACAATCGACAACAATAACAGACAAGATTACACACGTCTGAGAAACTACCAACTAAACGCTCCTCTCCTCTTCCACACGGCATCCAGTTTCCGTTTCTTTGTTTCCTCCTTTCATTCCCTCCATGAAAGAACCGAAACCCCAATTTCCCAATTTAACCCTCAAAACTACATAAATCACACACACGCAAACCCCACACGATCTCCTCAAAGGAAACACAACCCAACATCGACCTCGACCTCTCCATCCATGGTGTACAGCACGGGGTTGGTGGCGGCGGTGGCGCGCACCTCAGCCGACCTATGTCAGTACGCCGCGTGTAACCCTGAACGCCTGAGCTCCGACGAAGCGCTCGACGCGATCTTTTGCATTCCCATGCGATACCTGAGTCGATTCGCGAGTAGGGTTTTCTCCTTCTTCTGCTTCCCCTTGGATCTCGACCCGAACCCGAGAAGGAGACATTTTATCCAGTACTACACTTCTTCTTCGTCCTCGTTTTCAGATTCGGGTTCGTCGTTGGATGAAGGGTATTATTCTGCTGGAGAGAGATACCATTACCACTCGGATTGATTTGGTAGATATTTTGTATTTATTACTTTTTGTTATTATTTTCCCTTGAGTTTTTTTTTTGTATATATATATTGGAATTGTCTCCTATTATTCTTTTTGTACTGAAAGGAATATATGGTTAATTGATTAGTTTTGGGTTATGATGAAATTGAAATAGGAGAGTTGTTGTAAATTTGTAATGAGGTTGCTTTGTTTGTAGAGATCAGAAATCAGCTCTTAAATTTTTTTTTTTTGGGGTTGACTTGATCCACAAATCTACAATGTAGATTCCGATTTGAATTAAATAAAAGTGTGCAAAATTAAAGAAATGTCGCGAACAATTATGACATTGGAATTATGTATAAGAACTTTGAATGGTTATTATTGAAATTGTACTGACCGAGCAAAGAGGAAAATCAAAATACTGGTACTGGCATTTCTTAATCATACTTGAAAAATAAGGAAACAAATGATCCCTTTTCTACATTGATTTGAAGTAACACCTCAAGTTCTCTTGTTAAAGTTAGAAAAAGTGGAGATGTAATTTCAGAAACATATGGTCCATCCAGCTAAAATTTCCTCGGATCTGTTTGTGGGGTGTGGTTGTATTTATGAAATGTTCTGGATTTGATTTAGTTGTACTTTAATTTTCTGAGCTGTTCCAACTACCGGTACCAATCCAGATGCAAATTCATTAATTGCATGGTTTCACATTAAAGCACTGAAACTTGTGGATCTCTAATAGTAGCTTGTATAGAATTTACACTTCCAGTGCTTCTTGTTTTTACAATTGTATCAAGTAATGCGTGTAACTTTCCTTCTATTTCTCATTTTGAAGACCAGAAATTTCCATTTCCAGTTCTGATCCCTGGAAATCATTACTTTGTTTCTGAAACGACAAGTATTGGGAGCATCAGCAAATGTATTCACTATATAAATCTTAATTTAGAAGTTGCAAATTGGGCTAGTAGAGATATTAAGGAGTAGAATTGTACAAACTCATACTGGCACAGTGGCACGGTTACAGCATATTTTTCCCTTTTTTTTAAAATTATAATTGGGCCTTGATAGTATCTAGTCTTGGATTTGATGTTTAAGCCCAAAGCTATGAGAATGAAATTCAGCCTCAAAGCGTGCTTTAACACACTCATAAATCTACACCTAATTTATGGCCCTAACTTACTACAGTATGCATAAAGCGGCCATTTTTTTTTATAGACCTTATGATGCGCTTTACATTAGATGTATATCCCAAGTAAATTTTTCATGGAAAGTCCTCTCTGGATTGGAAATATTTGTGAATTTCATGCTTGTGTTTTGTCGGATGAGATTTTTTTTCCCCTCCTGTCACTTGATGGTAATTGGTAAAAGCGTCTTATGATTAGATATCTGAAATATGAAATTGACCAACAGATGAAAGGGATGTATGCCTTTTGACTATGCTGTGCATTTATTACTTCAATTACTTCTCAATCCGTGCTAAGTTTGTCGAAGGTTTTGAGTCATAATCATACACCATGTTGTGCTACCAATCATTCAGTGGAACCTACAATCAATCATTTTTTCTTTGTTATTAAATATCATCATACCTTTTCGTTTTTTCAAGTTATCGCCTTGAGCTTAAATTGGTACTGAAAGTCACTTTTGCAATCTCTCATGTTTGCATCTTTTATATATTTCAAAAGAACCATGATTTTTGTCACTAGTCACTACTATTAAGAACCACAAAATATTTATTACTTGAATACTTTTCCTTTTGCTAACCTTCATGGCGTTTATTATTACTATTATTATGATTTTTTACTGTGATAATTTAATTCCAGTCATAGGTACCATCATATCCAATCTAGTCTCTACACTTGGCACCAAACAAATGCACACATGAAGAAGCATTTGGAATTTGACAATGAAATATACTGCTGCCCCCTCTCTCACATTATATCTGTGCCACTATCATATCTCACATTAATGTGTCTGATGAGGTGTCTCCTGAGACTAGAAGCCCATGAAATGAAACCAACGGTGCAAACTTCCAAGCCGTAACTGTTAAAAACAGGAGCACATGCCTTGATCCATGTACTGTCTACATGTGGTACCGTTATCTTGCTGGTCAGGTACTTAAAAGCACAAACACAACCCTACTAGCGCGCTCACATCACATATCTCTTACATGTTTGGATCGATTTTGAAACACTATTAATTCCGTATTTGAAAGAATGGAATGGGTAGCTATTTGGAACAATTGCTAATTCCTCATTTCTGCTATTTTGACCAAAAATTTCATAGCAACTATTCCAAAAGTTAAAATGAGCACACTAACATCACTAATCTAATTCAGGATACTAACGGATAGTAACGCAAAGATATGACCACCTGAAATTTTGACCATCAGAATTGGTAGTGAAACGATGAAATGTAATAAATTTTTAAGCCTCTATCTTTCTTCGTGGTTACTCATCCTTTCGAACCATTTTAGCTTCTATATTCATTTTGTTTCTCATAAACATCATTAGAAGTTATAGGTGTATATATATATATATAAACAACGAAGTGGGAGAAGAGAGCAAATTAAAGTAGCTAGCTAGTCTTAATTAAAAAATTTCATTATTGATACGGTTTTTTGCTTTTGAAACAGACCAAATTAATTATTTATAGGTTGAAGTTTCAGATTCCAGTATTAAGCAACATGATCCCGGTCAAGTAATTGTTTATCAAATAGCAACGCACATAATTATAAGTTCATGTTGAAGAGGTAAAGGAGTGATGAATAAAAGGGAGAATATTACAAAGAAATATACTTAAAATTTTTTATTACTATAGAAAATTAAGTACAATAAAACAAGAAGAATATTTCACAGGTAAAAAAATATATCTATATATATAATTGAAAAAAAAATGCAATGTCTAAATCCACACAATTTTTGTTAGATATCAAAGTTTTTCTTTAAAATATTCTCTAATTCATACTAAGTTATGACATTGTAAAAATAAATTAAGATTTTGTTAGCATAGTTGTATTTATCTTGCCTTTAATTAATTAGCAATAAGCATAATATATTCATAAATTGATAGATTTTCAATAATACAATAAATTTAGAAGAAAAAAAAGTCATCAAATTTGATTAAAGTAGAACTATGATATACAAATATCGTTTATGAGAATTGTCCTTACAAAATCGAATACTACAAATGTAACAGTATTCATCATAAACTAGTGTTTATGTTGAAGGTTGTAAGTAAAGACAACATACTAGCCTTACTGTAGCTACAAACATTGGAATAAAATCACAGAAAAGGAGAGTTAACTTCAAGAGCAATAACATTTAATTTTTCGATGAAAAGTGTTGAACATTTAGTTAAAAAAATAAAATTAATATAAGAAGATTTTTTCTCTTTAATATTTGATTTAGTTAGTTTTTCCCTCCAATATCTCAGCTTAATCCATTGATATGAAATCAAATGCTCTTGTTACATCGAAGTAATGCACTATTTTCTCATCGAATTTCAAGGAACAATCCAAAATCTCCATTCACGGATCCAAGAAAACAAGGCAAAACTATGTCTTGTTGCCCTTTCAATACAAATCCTTATAATGAATTTATAGCCTCGATTTAAAATAGAAAATATTTTTAACTTCTGTTCCCTGCCAGCAATTATGTTGTGATCCTTGATATTATTCATGCAGAACCTATGACAGCTGATTAGCCTACTCATCGCATTATTTTTCACCCGATGTATAATTACCAAAAAAAAAAGAGTTTGCAAGTACTTCCAATAACGTTGGCTAGTATATCTAAAAAAAAATGGTACCTCCAATAACAAATTAAGTCTTATTTTTATTTTTTAAAAAAAAAAGCTGAAGTCATAATTTCGAGCGATTTCGTCTCAAATTTCACTTTTATTCCAAGAGAAGCTAGCATTTCTCAGACACAATCTGCGTCAAGCCTTGTACTTCAATAAAAATAGCCTTAGTTTGCTTCAGCACCACGATGAGTTTTATACCAATTTAAACAAAAATAGCCTACAGTTCAACACTCAGCATCACAGTTATTGCATTGCAAGTGCCACAAAAGTGTCTTGATTCGTAATTGATTGTGTCGGCTGTGTTATGGCCTACCTTCTTTTGTAATATTGGCAACGAAATGCATGATATGCTATGGAATCTAGTGATATAGCCATATAGTGCATGGAGGCTCCACTCCATTGCTATTGTGATGTCTTTTTCTTTCAATATATAGAACTGGTCCAAACCAACAACCGTTTAAAATGGTGATGTGGACTATTGGGGATATGAGTACAAGTGTGTAATAGTGCATTTTGCAATATTCAAAACACTTATCTATGTTTTATTTAATAAGTTGCATGTGTGGTCCTTGTGTAGTACATCATGCATATCCAGTTCTGGCACCTACCGTTTGAAAGCTTCTTTCTAGTCCTGTACTCTTGGGTCATCTATATGGTCTCTGTTACTTGCGTTCCATAATTTGAGATGAAATTCAACATCAATAACATGAATTAATTCATATACATTGTCTTTCCAAATTTCACAGGGCACTCAATGGGATAAACTTTGGCAATGTTTTGTTTATTATTTTTATTTTATAGGGATGAAGATAAAGGTAGATAGAACCATAAATGACCTAGTAGTGCAATTGGTAAGTACCATGATGATCTAGTAAAATCATTAATTGAAGTTTCTATAGGCCCAAATGTAAGTATTGGAAGTCGATAATTT
Organism: Rhynchospora tenuis; assembly: GCA_027725995.1. Classification (NCBI taxonomy): domain Eukaryota; kingdom Viridiplantae; phylum Streptophyta; class Magnoliopsida; order Poales; family Cyperaceae; genus Rhynchospora; species Rhynchospora tenuis. The sequence goes on along the minus strand of CM050888.1, from coordinate 149,163,951 downwards.
GATAGGTTTTAAGATAGCTTAACAAAGGTTTTCTAGTTCAAACACAATTTTACTCCTTTCATTTTCTAGAAGAACAAGAAAATAATACCCATTTTGAAGCTTGAAAGAGCAGTCCCAAATCATCAGCTTCATTTAATATTCTAGCATTTATTTGTTAATTGGTAGTGGAGAGTTGGATACTCCACTGCCATTGTACCATCTTTTGTTTTTAGCTTTAATTACATCACAAACAACCAAGTAAACTAATTAGATATGACTAGAAAGCATGTAACGGGACAAGAGATGACAGGTAGGCTGTAAGGAAGAATCATGTGCCAAAGGGTACATTTGGTTCGTGCGAGCATGGCCGAAAAAGATTTTAGTAAAGTTGCCTTTTTATCCAAAACTTTATTTTAAAAAGTAGGAAGGGAAAATTAATAAAAGGGTGCTGCTTTATGCCTTAGGTACTTAATATTAATATATAAAGCAACATGATTATACTGGGTTTTTGTTTTAATTTTAATTTTGTCATCATAATTCCTCTGTCACACAGCTTGAAACATGCTAATTTGGAATGACTTCATAAGGTACTGTAGTCGGAGGTGTCTATTATTTTACCTTTATAAAAAGAATATGTATATTTTAGACATTCTTACATGCCGGATGCCGCTAACATATTTTGACCTTATTGGCTCGAACTGCCATTCAATATCCCATGAGAAGATACCTCTTTGTACATTTAATTTTTGTGAGATATATTGGAGATTCAATCAAGATTCGGATGACAAGATAAAGGCATTTGATGTCGGTGATAGGGATTTGCACAACATTTTACCTCTTTAGTCCTGCATCTCTTAAAAATTCTTACGTTTCCTATTATTTGTTACATTTTTTTTTTAACAAACACTTAGCACATATTCATTCTCTGTTATTTTCAATTAAAATTAGTCATCAAGCTTCCATGGTTCTCAGTTTATATGTGGTCACAAATTATTTGTAAACCGTCCAGTTATAATTTTTATTTATATGGAGTGGAATCGACATCCATTATATTATTATCTTTTAGCCCCTACAAAATTTTGTACCGAATAATTTAGGTATTTTATTTTGGCAAAAAAGAATACAGGAAGGACTGTTCATGTGACTTGACCAGATGCTCTGCAGGAATAATGGAATTTCGAATCAGACGTGTAAAAGAACAAAGTATACCTAATTACCAATAATAGTACATGATCAGCATTAATTAATTAAATTCAGATATATTCCATGCATGATCAAACCTATATCAGAATTCTTGTAGGCGCCGTTGTTGGTGCGATGAGAGAAGAATCGCACTTTTCTAAGTAATAAAGAAAAGTATAATGGTATAGCATAAATGATGTAGAGGGCTGATAGGGACCACACAAATGCTACTGCCAGTGCCATTGTGTCACAAAATTGAAATTGATATACAATTGCTTAGTTGGAGGAATATAGTAGGCCAGTAAGGTCTATTATATATCAAAATAGCAGTGCATGATCAAACACAATACAAGTTGGTAATGCTATATTTTAGGCAAAACTTGGTAACATGTAGCAAAGAGAAAGATCATTTTTTTAACGGAATGCACTAAGGATTTTTACAGTAGCGGGGATTATCATTTTTTATATGAAACATATAGCTCGAAGGGATTTTTTTTTAAAAAAAAAAAATTCTCTAGATTTGCATTTTATTTTATACAATCTGTTAGGCACTAGAGCTCAACTTCATTACCGACCAACTATAAGGCCTAGTGTTGTCTCAACAACAGAAACTTTTTGCGCAACTTCGTTCTTGCTTTGCTGATTCTAATTTAAAGCTTCAACGTAAGAATCCATTAAGTTAATTGTCTAGTAATGATAGCGCATATGAAGTACTATAGTTAATATAATGCCAAACATGACAATCAATTAAAAATGCTGCTTGCTATATCCATTTTTTTTAATGTGTGGGTTAGGACTGATTATTAATAATTTTAGGCCTGTCTACAAATTAAGGAACAAATTTTCAAAAACGAAAGACATATTCTAATTTTTTTTTTGTTGTGTCTTAAGGTTCTTGAAATTTGACTATTGTTTAACATTATAAAAACGCTTATAAGGCTCTTGCAAATTTCAAATTGTTTGATCGATAGTAAAAGTTATATTAAGTTCCACCAATTTTTACATCGAACTTGGATCGAAATATATTTATATTATTGTTAAAATCATGCTTCGATAAATGGACGGGAAACGTCAAATGATTGAAAAAAAAACTCTATTTTTTTAAACGGTGTTTCGAAAAAGGAGAGAGATTGAACAACATGAACTTTGGTTCTCAATTTCTATTCTACTCCTTTTTTGTTCGTTGTTCCTAGAAGGAAGGAGGGAACAGGTGAGGCTATGTGCCACAAGTGGTAGGATTGGAGAAACTCATTTTGTTTGCTTCAATAAATTAAACTTTTAAATGACATATAATACTAAAAATAAACTTTCTATGCTATATTTCTGTAATGATTGATCAATGTTACAATTATGAATCTCAATTTTGAGAATTCAAACTGTCAATCTAAAATAATCTATATATTGAAGCTTATATTAAACAAAAATTTATCTTCCTTTAAGGATATTTTTTATTTGTTTATATGGAAACATCGCTCCTATTTGGACGGTCTAAATTTTTAATCAATGATTTGTATGCTTATTTTAAAAATAATTAAAAGAGTATTTTAAAATAAAAAAGCTAATTGTCTTTAAAATTTGATGTGAAAAACACATCGAACAGCTTAACTACTTATTTGAATTTAAAAAACAATTTAATTGAACTTATAATGTTTTAATATTGTCTAATTCATATTATGCATAGTACGATGTCTTATTTCTAAAAATATATTACTTGGCTGGACGTACTATAACGAAATGGAATATTTGTTCAATCTCTATTCGACCATTTTGCTTCGTTCAACACTCGATTAATCATGGCATTGAAAAAGTAGCATTTATTAATATTCAATTCAATAAATACACTGGCCATTTTTAATGATGAGCCCAGTTCCCTCAAAACTTAACGGTATTGAAACAGAGAAATTTCGGGAAACAAAATCACAAAAAAAAAAGAAAAAAGAAATCATTTTTGTGTACCAGTTCCTTAAAAATGTTTATGTTTAGAGTTTATACAATGGGGTGCAAACATTCTCTTACATTAACTGCATGCTAAGCTTGACTGCATCAGTTGACCATATGGGTCCCACTGAAAATAGTACCTTCACTGTTGCCTGTGGTCAGAAATCAGAGAACATATTAATTGCGTTTTGCTTTAATGCTACAATTAATTGTGCTACTAAATACATCAAAAGCGACAAACCACAATGGCCATTATTCCGTACTCTCCCTTGTAATAATCTTCTCCAGTGTGTTATTAAATTTGGACATTGCCATTGTTATATATCTGATAGAGACCGATACATGATGTGCAATCCATGTCAAATTTAATTGTGAAAGAACTCATGCATTGAACTTACATTTGAATATTCTGAATTAAAATTGGTACGAATTGATCATTCTTCGTCAAATGCGTACTAAGATTTGGCAATTTTGGCATACTTGTCGCAACAAAAAACAAAACAATATTTTTAGACTCTCTAAGTTTCGCCTTTCAAAAATAATGAGCATAATGTACGATTAACTACTTATTAAAATAACCCAAGAACTTAACTTGAGAACATGGAGTCAAGTACAACGGGTCAATGCGTTCGTCGTTTACCTAAATGCAACATGCAACGGGTTCAGTTTATGCTTGATGCATGAGAAAAGATAAAGTCAAATTGTTGACTGGGGTATGTGTCTCTAACACATCTATTTAATAAGGATAAGGAATTTTCAAACCAATCTATTTAATATAAGTAACAGATCTTTATGCCAAACTATAGAATTTTAAGATATTTAGCATAAAATCAAATGTCAGAAAGTAGTAGAAATGAATAGGTTAAGAAACTTCTAAGCGTTTATTTTCAATAGGTTTTTATACTAAATGAATTTTTATTTAAAGAATTTAATGTACTGTAAACACATTATTAGTGAAATGGAAAAATTTGAACAATTTAGATTACCGCCAGAAATCGGCCTGTATGAACATAATTGGACAAAGAAACCTTTATCCTATTGATTGCAGCTAAAAGCCTTCAATTACAGCTCCATGCTCCAATGTATTTCACATGATTTGACAAAATAAAAAAGAGGGTGAGGATGTGGTATTAAAAATTGTAGACGTATTGTTGATCTTATATAGTTGTTGGCTTGTTGCGTATCAAATTCATTTATTTATTGTACAAAATACCATTCAATCTCAACAAAAAAACTTGTATTCAATATATAATTTTAGAAAATATATTTCAAAACTTTTTTTATAATATATAAGAATTAGTTCTATTTATCAATGGATTCCACTGTGGGAAAAAAAAATTGAGTGGAATAGTCTGTTTAAAATGTTTCTCCATTTCAAAAGTAATGGAGAAGAAGTGTGGACTAAGGCAACGGGCGAAAGATTTCGAATCCAATGCGACTCGCACGAGTTCAAAACACGAGGCGTCAGATCGTGACATTTCGCTAGACCAGGCACGAATGAACCGAACTCATTTAAAATTTCACTAAAAAAAAATAATCATTTTAAATTTTTGCATCGTACATTTTTTTTTTTAAATACTCGTTCAAATATTTGCAGGGGTCATTTCGCAAATGGTGCCGTGCTCTGGCTTACTGGCTATTTCAGGACCCTCAACGGGAAGCATCAAGTTCAAACTAACTAACAGTGCTCCGTAAAGGATTAATTTTATTTTATTTTTTTTTAAAAAAGCTCGATCAAGTTTTCCATATGGTGATTAACTAATTTAACAGACGATATCAAGTCTATCTAAAAAATAGATGTACGGTGATTTCCTGATGTTATTATTAATTAATTTCGATAAAAATCAGTATCAACATTTGGAGGTATACAGGAGAATATATATATATATATATAGTATTACTCTTTATAATGTTTAAAGATTTGACCAATTTGAAATGGTAATTGAAAACTTCGAAGGAATCAAATGTAAACACAATATATCGAGAATGTTTTATGCATTGTACTTAACTACTTACAATGTAAAGTACTACTCTGACTTCATAGTATTCCTACAATCCTACCATCCCAGAAAGTAAAACAAAAGGGGAATAAATTAAATTTAACATATTTTAATATTGTAGATTTCTAAAGTCAACCTTTAATGTTTTAAATGATCAATTATCTGGCAATTTGGAAAGAATGAAGCATGAAAATAAATTTCTTTGCCTCTCAAACGCTAGAAACTCATTTACCCATGCATGTGTTCACTGGTTGGTTCGGTGTGCATTGGTAGGTTCGGTTCACTCAATACTAAAACTAGTCAAATCAAGTTTTCGTCGTTTCACATAAAAAAATAAACACACAACCGAACAAATAAGCCAATGTACGAAGTAAATACTGACCGAAAAAAAAAAATTAAATATCAAATTTTAATTGGACTGGATAAACTAAAAATAATATAAAAATTAGTTCGCAAGTCGCAAGCAGTAATATGAATCCAACGATTCATTCCTATACGAATATATTATTAAATGGTTGCGCGATTTATTTTACGCTATATAAAAAAATATCATTAAAAATTAAAAATACTATTCAAATATTATATGAAACTGCCACAGAAAATCCTAAACACTATTTTTGCCACAAAAGATCGCGCGCCATAAAAAATCCGGAACACTGTGAGCACAGTGTTCCCATTCGGAACTCACGCACGCCGATCTTTATATATTTATAATTCACTAATATTTCCTTTTACCTAACTTTCAACTATTAAAAATGGAATAAAAACCTAAAACCAAATAATCACTAGTTTAACGAAAACTATTTTGATTTGGTTATAGTCAACGTAATGAATCCATTTGAAGTTTTGAATATGCGGTCATCAATTAAAATATTTTTATTGTGAATGCAATTTTAATTCGATATTATTTCTCATGCACTAGTAGATTGCCAGTACATGTCTGTACAATTTATACAGACGACATGATGATAATTATATAATACACTTTTCTGCACTCGATGTACAAATATCGTTAACTCTATTATTGCACTTTTTACCCATCAATAATGGACCTGCATGCCCAATCCATCCATGCATTAGGAACAAGCTATAATAAATTGTGAGAGAAACTACTCCGGCAAGGCTGGAATTAAGCGAAGGTAAATAGATTATTTTTTACTTTACTCAAATGATGAAATCAGAATGGGCATACGAGTCAATTTTTTTTTTAAAAAATGAAGATAAATGGCGTCAAGCCTCCCAACTTATTTTTAAATTAAATTTCTATCGAGTTTTGAACCTGCGACCTTTCACTCAAAATGCATTACTCTTTGCCACTAGACCAAGAGATGATTCTCAAGTAAAATATTTTTTAATTTACTTTTGGAGTGTAATGACCAATGGATCCCATTCCCTCGACTTCAAATATTTTAATATTTGAATAGATTTTGGATAATTCTAGGACAAATAGTTTTAAACTAGGCTTGAATTCTGGTTATTTATCATGTTCATAATTTAAAAAAATGATATGTATTTAATTATGATTACAAAATTTAGTTCACAGCGGAATTATTCCAAAGTTTTTAATTAAACTTTTCAAATGCAAATTTTTATTTTATTTTTTGTTTTTAGTATTCAAATATTTGTTAAAAAAATATTTACTTCAGAAGCACCAACCTTTTTAAACACTTTTAGTTGTTTTGACGAACTTTCTAATTAAAAGTCGCGTATGCGCGCATTATGTCCGTATACTCACCGTCCGTTAGTACAATGATAAAATACATATTTTAGGAGGTTCAGAAATGAGTTATAAAGATCAAAATAATTGTATAACAACCATCGTAATATATTTTGACCTGGTTTAATTGTAACTGACAAGCCCGCATTAATCAATTTATAGCGTGCATTTGCACGATAAACAAATGTATATTCCAAGTAACATAAAAAATGGTAGAAATATTTGACAGATGATTTTACATTTGCATTTAAAAGCATTATTATTTTTTTTTTTTATAAATACAAGTATATCCGAACGAATACATCCAGATCTTGTCTGTCCAAACGTCAATGTTCAGAAATTCTCGTCAACAAATATAATAAGATATTACTGTTATTATTTAAAAAACGAAATGCCCAAAAAATTCAATTTAATATGCCCAAAAAATTCAATAAATAATTAAAAGTTAATAAAATGTGGCCTTTATAAATTTCCCAAACTACTACACCGATCAATTAGTGCGCCACTATACCTCGGTGCACACAGAATGGGCGTAGAGACATAAATCTCAGGAAGGGCATTTTCGTCATAAAAATATATACTCGAAAATGGTAAAAGTTTGGCAGAAGAAGCGCAGAGGCGCCAGTTACACAAGGCACCCACCCACCTCATTTCATATTTCATATACTTCTTACCTTACCTATCTATCTGTGTACCAAACCATATTTCCTTCTTTTCTCTAGTTAAAACTAATCCACCACATAATTTGCCACTCTATTTCGGAAACATATGATCTGTCACAACACAGTCCGACACGAAATTTCGATTTGTATGATACTATATTCTCTATAGCCTTCTGTGTATGCAATTTGTACAGTGAATAAATTTCGAAAATGACTCGTTACACGAATGTTCATACATAAATGAAGTGTGTGGCGCAGCACCACCTTTCTCTGCCTCCTACTGTGGACAAAACGACAGAACCTCCCAATATACAAATAATATATACAGCTCCAAAATTCAATACTTCGAGATTTGAGAGAGAGTGAAGTGGGAGCGAGAGAGAGAAAGAAAGAGTGTGAACCAAAGAAAGAGAGAAGGTAGAGAGAGAAAGGAGGAGGAGAGGGAGCGCACTCGGCGCAGTCTCGCCACCTAACGGCTACATTTATACAAACAAGAGAGAGAAAGGGAGCTCCTAGAGAGAGAGAGAGAGAGAAGTTGGGTCTTCTAATGGTGATATTTTGAGTTGGGTTTGGGGAGAAAAGGTTTGAACTTTGAAGTGCCATGGCAGTGCACATTAGCGTAAGACAGAGATTAGCACAGTTGGTTTTGGTACTGATTTGCTTATCGTGCGCCGAGGGAAGAGAGATTGGTGCTAGACGGCGTCTAGCTGATGTGCATAAGCATCTCAAGCGGGTCAATAAACCAGCTGTTAAGAGCATTCAGGTTTGGTTTTTAGCTTTTTGTATTTATTGGTTAAGGTTTGTTTTATTTTTTATTTTTATTTTTTGAGCTTTAAGGAGGTGGGTTTTTTAGTTATATATTTCAAATAATGAACTATGGAGTGTACATTTTTTTAAAATTTATCTAATGAGTTGACAATTTTGCCTTTGACTGATATTCCTTTGCTACACCCTGGCAATTATTTTTATTTTATTTTATTCTTCTGCTAAGGTTTATTAGGTTTGAAATTCTTTGTTAGTCAGAGCTTTAACTTTTGTTAAATTATTATTATTTTTTTAACAGAGTCCAGATGGAGACACAATAGATTGTGTGCCTGTGTCACACCAGCCAGCCTTTGATCATCCCTTCCTCAAGAATCACACAATTCAGGTTAAAATTTTGCTTTTTTCTTTCTCTTCTTTTTAAAAAACCTTCTCCCTTTCTCGCCTTTTTGTGCTGAATAATATGCATTATGGCCCTCTATGTTGTACTTGGTATGTGTTTTCAGTCCCCAAAGTTTCTAAAATATGTGACAAGCGTGACAAAAAGGTATAGCATTCTTTGAGAGGTGAATCTATGTAAGAAGTTTTACTAAGAAAAGTCTCTTTTGTATGTTCTACAAAACAAATTCTTCAATAATTGACCTTTTCAGAAAGAGGATTTTGGTCCCTTTCAACCTTTAAATTTTGTTTTGGCATTTTTCATCATTCTTAAAACTACAGTAGCAAGACGTGGACAGTACAATTTTATTTTAACTGAAATGACAATTATGAAGTTTGCTTTTGTTATACCACATTTAAGTTTTAAGCAAAAGCGAGTCAATAATGTGTGCAAAAATATGTTGTAAAGACTGAAATTATATTATCTGAACTCTAATTTTTTTTCCCAATATTCTCAGATGAGACCGACGTACCATCCCGAAGGACTAACATTTGAGCAAAATAAGATTTCCTCAAACGGAGAGAAGCCAATGACACAATTATGGCACCAAAACGGCAGATGTCCCCCAGATACAATACCAATCCGAAGAACAAAAAAGAGCGATGTGTTAAGAGCTAGTTCTATCAAGAGATATGGCAAGAAAAGGCACAGAAGCACCCCAAACCCCACCTCTGTCGACCCTGATATGCTCAATGAGAGCGGCCATCAGGTATTGTTTCTTGGACTAAATTCTATTTTTTGTTCAGTTTAGTTATTTTGATTGTTCACACGATATGTTGTTTTCGTTTATAGACATGCAATATATAAACTTGAGGACAAAAATGGAGTTTGATTTGTGTGAATTTTACTTAATAATCTTTACAATAATAGTATGGCCTCTCCATGAGAGCAGCCACCGGGTATTTTATGGTTAGAATTTGTTTTTTCTTTGGTTCATAATGGAGTTTGTATTAGAAAATATGTAATATTTTTTTATTTGGGTCCACACTAGTATATTTAAACTATTTAGGGACCATATGAGGATATATTTAACTTTTATTTATGCCTCCACAGTATTACATTACCCTTAAAAGGCTGTCCATAATCTCAATCCTCTCAGACCAGTTGATGTACTGAATTAAGGCTGCCATCAGTTATCTGATTGTTTTGTTTCATTTCCGTTTCAGTCCCGGTTGAACATTTTTGTTGCATGAAATCTGGTACAGGAAATCTATCTTTATTTCATTGTTAGATTGATGGAACTTTAGTGACAAAGTTAATTAAGCGTGGGCAGATGTCAGTGATTAGTACTAGAAGCTAACAATAGGAAGATGACAAGCCATACACTGGGAATAAAAGATCAAATGAAAATTTCTTGTAACCATATTCTTTTTTCACTAAAGCTTACATCTCCTTTAATCCATGCCCCATGACCTAACAGTTTAATTTCTCTTTATTTTTTTTTAAATGACACCTTCTTTAGTGTAGGGTGGTATCAGGAACTAACAACAGAACTGGATTCTGTTAGCTAAAAAGATCATTTACGTAATTTACTTAAATTCCTTTTCTATAAAGTGGGAATCTTTTTAACTTTATCCCATGCCCACTTTCATCTCTTTATTTTTAAATAATATCCTCTTTCTGAACTCAGTGTGCAACATGGACCAGTATTATATATTTTAAACTTTAAGGACAAAATGAGAACACCACTCTCTTAATTCCTTTTTCCTTATAAAAGCAAGCATCTTTCTACCCATGCCTAGTTTCCTTTCGCCCTTAATTCTCCTCTAATTTGGAATGATCTACTTTTTGTGGCTATGCACATGCAGCAACACAAATTGTGAAAGACCATTGATGTAAACTTACTCAAAGTAATTCTGTTTTTAATTATATGAACTAATATGACTTTTTTGTTGATATAGCATGCAATTGCATATGTGGAGGGGGACAAATATTACGGTGCCAAAGCCACTATAAATGTGTGGGAGCCTAAAATTGAACAGTCAAATGAGTTCAGTCTCTCTCAACTTTGGATTTTGGGAGGCTCCTTTGGCCAAGACCTTAATAGCATTGAAGCTGGCTGGCAGGTGCTTTTTAAATTATGTGTTTTCTTTGAAATATTAGACAGAGGAGTTCCTCTCGTCAAATAAAAGCGATAGCCATATCATTTTGAGCAAATACCATATAATTAATATCTTGACAACAGTATAATTTCATTAGGTTTGTCTTCAAATTTAGCAATTTGGACTCTAAATTATGTACTTCTGAAATTAAGGAGCATTTTAGAGATGAGGATTTTTTTAATAATTGCTGCATTGACTATTTGGATTGATTTTCCTTACCTTTTATTATTTTTTCAGGTCAGTCCTGATCTATACGGTGATAACAATACAAGGCTCTTCACCTATTGGACAGTAAGTCTACTTGTAATGATTGTAATTGTAAAATATTGTTTTACCACAACCCCCCCTTATTTGCGTATAGTTTTCTAGTGACACAATTACCCTTAAAAAAAAGGGGTGTACAGTTGCTGACCATTAATAAAGGAAATTTGTTTGCATTGATTGGTGGTGGTACTGTTGGCTGAAAGTAATATTCATTCAAAATTTTAACTTTTTTTTTTTAATTTATTTTTTTCCTTGATGTTGCTTGACAAAGTTTCTTCTTGGCGCAGAGTGATGCATATCAAGCGACAGGATGTTACAACCTATTGTGCTCTGGGTTTATTCAAATAAACAGTGAAATAGCTATGGGTGCCAGTATTTACCCGACCTCAAGCTACCATGGATCCCAGTATGACATCAGCATTCTTGTCTGGAAGGTAAATACCAATAATTTTTAAATTCTGCAAAATGTTAAACGTGATTCGTGATCCTGATAGAACATACCTCTACACGGTATGTAGTAGCTTGAAATCATATAGGCCCTGATCACAATGATTTTCACTCGGGATTTCATTTCATTTCATTTCATTTGAATTGATTTCGTAAGATTTCATAGGATTTCGTTAGACCTAATTACATAGGAATTCCAGCCAAATGACACCAAATCCGCTCATTGTGATCAAGAATTTTCCAATGAAATGAAATGAAATGAATTGAAATCCTACGTTAAAAAAAAGGGTTTGTGATCAGGGCCATACTGTATATACTATATAATAGTTTGAAATCCTAATGAGAAAATTATGGAGAGACCATCTTGCTAATAATTTACTAAACACTGTCACATGCAAACATATCCCAAAAATATTAATCTAATGAGTATAGAATCTCTGCCACCTGTATTTGATTACGCCTAGCAATGCAGGTCTCTGTATTAAGAACAGTATTTTCAATGAGTTGGAACAGGATGTAAGTAAATAATGGGAGGAACTTCTTTCCTCCAACAGAATATAACCGACGGAACTTTGTTTTCTATATTTGTCAAATGGGACCATGCTTTATGATATCTCTTAGTAGATAAAATAGTTGGTCCTTTGACCAGACAATTCATTACTTAGTTATATATTATCATAGTTTGGCCAAAATGATTTCTTTTGCAATGTTACTTATGATAAATTCTTATGATATTTGTGATAATTAGGATCCAAAAGAAGGTAATTGGTGGATGCAATTTGGAAATGACTATGTGTTGGGCTACTGGCCGTCATTTCTCTTTTCATACTTAGCTGATAGTGCATCGATGATAGAATGGGGTGGTGAAGTCGTAAACTCTGAGCCTGATGGATCCCACACCTCCACTCAAATGGGTAGCGGCCATTTTCCAGAAGAAGGTTTTGGTAAATCGAGTTACTTCAGGAACATTCAGGTAGTCGATTCATCAAACAACTTGCGAGCGCCAAAAGGTGTTAACACCTTTACGGAGCAGTCGAATTGCTATGATGTGCAGAGTGGTAACAATGGCGATTGGGGCAGTTACTTTTACTATGGTGGTCCTGGTAAAAACCCTAATTGTCAATAGTGGTAGTGGTAGGTGGCTTGTGTGGACAACTTCCCTTGTAACATTTATCATTACCAGTAAAAAAAGGTATATTATGCCATGTGAATGCGTTCTCTCTAGCTCAGAGATTTTTGGTTGGATGTATTTTTCCTTTGGTTCTTCCTATAATTTTTATGCGGGTTTTGTATTGTCATGTTTCTGAAGAGAAACAGGCATGTGATAGTCCTCTTTTTAATGGATGGATTGGGTTGTATTGTCTTTTTGCTTTGTCTAGGGGCTTGTAATTATTGGGTTTTTCAGAGGTTCTTTTGACCGTGTACCGTGTACTTGGTAAAGTGGTAATGACTAGATTTTTTACTATTTTACTGCTGACAAAAACAAGTGGACCCATAAAATCCATGCTTTGAACAAGGCTTTTTTAAGCGTCTTTGCTGACAAAAGCCTCAAACTTTACAAAAGTTGTTGCAAATTATACTTAATAAACAAATAAAAAAATAAAAGTAAGAAGTTTCTGCAAGTGGAAGTTGTGTGGTGTCTCGTTTAACTACATGCTAACTTGAAGTTCACAAGTAAAATGTTTGTTTTATTAATGGTTTGAAAAACCTACAAATCGACCTCCAAAATAACTGAAATGTTTCAACAAACTAATGATTTGTGGAACTTTATGTGGTTAGATAATAAAATCTGGGTTTAAAATAGGTTGGTAAACAGTAACTTGAATTGATGAAGCATGAAGGTAAGAATGTGGGTCTTAGTTATTGGGAGGTGAGATGCATTGCATGTGCGACTGCGCTGCCATGTTTCCACAATTGCTCCCTCTTTTTCTGATTCTGAGTGGGGCAAACCTCAATTATCTCCTAAATTATCTCGGAATCTACTGAATTTATGAGTTCAAAGGTACTCTGACTCGCCACCAACAAACGACCCCACCCCCTCTCACCAAAATAAATAAATAATTAAATAACCACCAAAAAAAAAAATATAGAGAACTATTTTAGGGCCCTTAGTTCGTTGTGTTTTTCTTCACAAGATGATAATTTCGTTGAAAAAGCTCTCCACATTACTTCCCCTTTTCAGACTCGTGATTATATTGGATTGACTAAACCGTCTTTTAATAGTTCAAGTTTTTTTTGACGAAAAACAAGGGTTAGCCCGTGCCTTTTTATTATTAAATAAATAAGAACTGTACAAGGTACAAGATTCATTAGCCAGTGGCTAATTCTAATAGTTCAAGTTTTGGATTTATAATTGATTAAACTTGAAATTTACCCATCTTAGTCTATGTTTCTAAGAGGAAATCATGATGGGAATTCTTTACAGTGGGCGAATGTGTGGAGGAATAGGGATGCAAACCCGTAAAGATTATGAACCCTTTAAAGTTAAACAACTCTAAAAAACCATAGTTTAAAATTCCTTAACCAAAAAAAAATAAAAATAAAAAAGAGCAGTCTTCTTTTCATCTGTAGTACTTTCCATGGAAGTTTTTATTGCTAAAGAGATCTTGCATGCTATGTAATATATTGGCGAAAAAGTCCAGTAAATGGAAGATTCTTAAATTAATTTTTAAAGATTCATACGTCAGTTGAACTATGAGTCTATGACAACTTCCCTCCTTTGCACAACTAAAAGTGAAGGCATGCAAAAGATTGAGCTGTATAGGCTTTAGAACTTATGAAAGAATTATTTAAAACAAAAGTTTGAAGTCTGCTAACTCTTAGACAAATCCATAACAAATATAAGAGGCCAGCTACCTCATAAGGTGGTCTAGGACCGTGAGGCCCAAAAAAGGAAACAGATCACAACAGATAAAAGCCCTTGTATCTCTCAATTATAGTGAATTGGATACCTCGTGAATTAAAAGTAGATCCGAGAGATGAGGAGCTTTCAGTAACAACTAACAAGCTGCAATGAGGCTATATAGCTAATTAGATATTTTATTTTGTATATCAGAAAAATGAGATAACGAAATCACATTTTCAGAAAACAAGTATACTTGAAAATTCAAATCCGTACTTTGGAAGTCCTCCCGTGTGTTGAAAACAATGGACCTAAGTTCAAAATGTGGCTCAGACAAATTGTGTTTGGAGGTTGTCTGGACTTTATACGTCCGATCGGTTACTTGAAAAAAAATGGAAAAAAAAAGAAACTTTGCACTGTGCATAAAAAGATAATATTTTTCCAGAATTTAATAAAAAATACATAATATTTGGTCATATATGCTACGGCCATATAATACCATGGCCACAATGTTCCTGGACAAACAAAAATATTGTGCCACAAGATTGATCTAGAAAATAGGTGCTAAAAGGACCACAATGACAAGGCATAGGAGGCTGTAATTAGTTTTCAAGGACCTGTAACTACTCAAAAGATATTGCTTTTAAGAAGCTAAGAGCTATTTTGTAGTAAGATAAAATTTGAGGGCTTGTTTGTAAAGTTTCCTTATCAGCCTTGTTTTCAACTTTTCATATCTAGTATCTTCATTCATATTCTAGAATAGTTAAATGGCACTAATATTTTAGCATAATAGGAATGTCTGAATCTGTGAAGAGTGAAGACCTATTTATTATTTATAATTACTTTTTTGCTTGTCCGACTTGCAAAAATCTTTGAAAAACCTGTTTTATATGCTTCTCTTGGCTTCAGAACTATCTCTGAAATTTTGTATGCATTTGTGTGGTGCTGATGGTACCATGCTTAAAATGGATAGCGGTGGTTTTCCTAATGTTCAGCATTTATCAGTATAAAAGCGCTCATGTTTGAGGGTTGAAATAAATATATACACTCTTTTAAGAATAGCTCTTTGGATGAAGAATGCTAAACTTCTGTATGAACCTCCATAGCTAAAGGCCGAAAGCTCTTTTTCTTGAACAGTCCACATTCTTCAATTATAATGGGAAAATGTGTAACGATGTAATAATAAACCAACTAGCCTTATTACTCGTTGTAATGGACCACCAGAAAATTGAAATTTAGTTGGTTTTGGCCTTCTCTCTACCAATAAAAGCTATTACACACAACACACTTATCAGGCCAGCTGACAGAAGAATAACATCTCCTAATACAAAATATACATCTGCCTTTTGAAAATTAACGTATTAACACATGGGTCAATTGAAAGACGTAATCATTAATTAATGTGTTTAGAAAATAATAACACAATTATCAGGATCCGTAAATTATATTAAAGGGAAGGAAAAAATCTCTTTCATTAATCATTCAAACATGCAAATATTAAAATTCTCTTTGCTCGTCCTCCCCTCTCTTCAACATTTCTCTTCCTTACTACTTCCGTCATGTTAATTATTCAAATATAGCTGCCTTGTAAATTTATCAGCTATCTAATACATGGTCCCAGAACTACTTAAATTATGAATTAATAATACTCGTTGAATTGGATTCATATGATTTTGAGGTCCGTAATTTAGAAATCAGTATATAGGCAGCGATTGTGCAATGGTTGCATTATTGCTCACGGTGAACACTACATCAGAGAGTAGCAATACTGTATTTGGCAGAAAGACCAGTCGATATGACAATTTGCAATGTGATGCATACCTGATGAAAATAACAAGATTGTCATACATAGATGCGTCACAATCTGAAAAAACTGTACGATCAATATTATATAAAAATGTACGTGTACAAGACGACTATAATTTTACAAAGAGTGAGCACGACCGTGATTGAGAAAACTGATATCATTCGTTTTAAAGAAAGCTGTCAAAGTTTCATTAGGTCAGTAAAGTCAGCGACCTGCAGACTATATTCTGCGGTCCTCAGATAAGCAGCAGAATCAGTACAACATGATCGGAGAGAAGGCACGGTAGTAGTACATCTGCACAGAAACCGTGCCCTAGAGTAACATCGGAATGGGAAACTTAGAACAATAAAATAAAACACAAAGAATAAAAATAGACACAAAATTTATCGAGGTTCAGCCACCAACTAAGTACTTACGTCCTCCACACACACTATTTTTATTTCTTTTTAATATTTTGATTTCATACAAATAAGGAGAGAACTATAATAAAAAATATAATACTATTTTTTTTCCAAGACACAGGTGGAGAAGAAAGATAATAAAAATATGTCTAATAATTCTTTCAAATTCTGCCAATTCAGATCTTGTCATGTGTATCGCGGTGATGCATGCCCTGCAGATCGCGATACACCAAATCTGATCTGGATCAATCAATCACCTCTTTCTTTGGGCACGATTTTTCTTTTCTTGAGATATCTTTCATTCATATTCTCCAAGACACCTCCCAATAATATCTGAACTTTTCTTTTCTATGTGCCATGCATAATGCATTGATCCAACATAATAGTATATGGCATCGTATGTATCTCTTGATGCCATGCATCAAATCTCAATTCTGATCTTCTGCGGCATCATAATTCAACGTAAACAACACATGACTACACCATTTAATTATCTAAGCAAAGAGTTTCCAACACCACATCAAAAGGACCATGATGAATAGCAATGCGACACACACATATACTACAATTGAAGGAAATACTGAAAATGAAAGCAAGCACACAGATCTAAGCAAGTTAACCAAAATATTTTAGGAGATGACTCGATTGCTAGCAATTAGCTAGTTTCCCGATCAAGTCAGCTTTTTCAGAGGAATATAGAAAGCACGCATACTAAACTCCACATGATTCTCATCTTGATTGAATCAACACATTCTTGTATGTAGTGCCAGCTCGTAAACTTGCCTGTCCCGCCAACAATGGCCCGCTGACCTTGTGTTCACCTCAAGTGTTGAATCCTTGAACCTATATATTTAAGTCATATATCATCGGTGACAATCAATTAAATTGAAATAAAATCAAATAAGCTGGTTGATTCTAAATTTGAAGTATACCTATATATGTAACATATATATCTTTAGTTAACCACAAGGGGGAAATTATATGTTTGCAACTTTGCTAGTTAATTAGACATGTCGACTTGGTGGGGACTACCAAGTCTTATAAAAAGGAAAAAAAAAAATTATAAAAGTCAGTGAGATCAATATATACGAGCTAGCATATATGTGTGCGTGTGTCTGTGTGTGGCGTGTGTGTAGAAATATTGTCTGCACTGCGCCACTACGAAGTTAATTAAGACACGAGGGCCAACCAGTCAAAAAAATGTTTCCAATCCTAATTTCTAACGCTTAATATATTGCCAGCCTTACTTTAATTAATTAATTCATTCATAAATTAATAACGTGGAGTCTTATTTACCTCTCATCCACGAAGAAAAGGTTCATAGCTTCTTGGACTTTCTTTTCAGTAGAAATGATTTTGAAAATGCCGGGTTTCATGTCTTGGTAGCTCGGACCAGAGACACTACAGAGGTTTTGCTCACGTTGGTGTTCTGCCTCTCTCATCTCTATGGAGTTGTTCTGTGCTGGATGAGAGTAAAGATCCCAATATATAATAGGGTTTGGGGCCAGCAAGAAGTAGAAGGCTACCATGCATGTTACTAAGCTACTAAGCTATTAATGCGCTCCATGATACCCAAGTGGACTTGCTTAACTAAACAATAAATACGTTTTGTTTTAATAATTAAACGTATATATATATATATATATTTAAATACTGGGAAGGAAAAGTCGCTGCTTAGCTGTTTCCTAATGTTACTACAGCTGGATATATAACTTGTTGAAAAAAAAAATAATTTAACCTCTTTTAAGATATACATAAGAACTATGATCACCTCTTAAATTAATTACACTGGCCAGCTGTGAGAAAGTAAGGCCACTCCCTGCATGTGGGCTGTGGCAGGAGTCCTAGACTCCTAGCCATGAGAAATAAATAAATAATTAAAATAGAAATGTACCTAGCTGGCTAAGTAAGAGGCCATATACCTCTAAAAACTTATGTATGATAAGATATTTTTTTATTTTATTAACCATCACAACAATTTCCAAATATTTTGACATTTTATTTTATTTCCAAACTTTATTCATTATGACTGTATGGATAATTATTTGGAATCGCGATAAT
Organism: Rhynchospora tenuis; assembly: GCA_027725995.1. Lineage (NCBI taxonomy): Eukaryota > Viridiplantae > Streptophyta > Magnoliopsida > Poales > Cyperaceae > Rhynchospora > Rhynchospora tenuis. The sequence continues at coordinate 149,145,348 of CM050888.1, read as the reverse complement.
TGAGAATTCAGCAAAGAATAAAAAACAAAGGCAAAGCACAACTTTGAAGTTTGAGAAAGCCTCAAAATTATACCAGAGCTCGCCTAGTTAAAGCAAAATTTGGGGCCTGTATGGTTGAAGCTAGATCTTAAAAGCTATACATAGGTTGCTGATCAATAGCACACAACTACACAAGGAACAACCAAAAGTAGGGGTGGGCGCGGTATACCGCGAATACGCGAAATCATTCTGTTCCGTCCATATGGAACGTGTAACGGAATGGAATTTCGTTACGTTTCGCAAACAGAACGGTAAATGAAATGCATTTCGTCATTCTTTTGTGTGAAATACAGTGCAAATATAGCCGTTCCGCGGAATTTCATTGAAACGGAACGAATACGAATCATTTCGGTCATACCGTTTATTGAAACGGAACGGAAAACAAAACAGTCCATTCCGCTCCCGTTATAAACGTCACCCACCCCTACCCAAAAGCATGGCAAAAAACCTTCAGCCATATTAACTTTACAACGAAATAGATCATGCATATTCTTTTGAAATTAGGTACCTGAACCTGAAAGCCAATCAACAATATTGTATTTTCTTTTGAAACTAGGTTTCTGACCTAAATGCCTACTTACCCTTTTGAAAAGTCATGCACAGGGTTGGCAGCCTTATCCACATAATAATTAATGCTGCCGTTCGTTTGACAGCCGCTGTCAAATTTTCGGAAAAAAAATAAATGCTGCCGTTATTGATAACTCTTACGGCTGCACAATGAGAAACATATAGTGTGCAACAGGTTTATTAATTTTAGCCTATATAATTGCCATGTTTATGGATTATCCAAATGCCTTGGACAGCATGAGCAATACTTTGATCTTGAGAAAAAAAAAAAATAAGAGTTTTGAAATTATTCAACCATATATAGCATGACCAATGAATAAAATTTTTACTTACCTCCTAGCCACAAAAACAGTATCCCCCATCATTTGTGATTACTCCAAAAACACGGTGGTGTTGATTTTCAAAAAAAAAAAAAACACGGTGGTGTTTTTCCATTATTAAATTTGCAACATCTGATAAAAATTGGGACAGATCACACCAGAGTAAGACCAAGCCCTTTCACAAGATTGGAAGCATGGATTGAGTTAATTTGGATCAGACTGGGGATCTGATATTGGTAAGGGCACATAGCCACAACAAATGCAGAACGGGATCAACTTTTTGGAAGAATTATTCCAAAATAAGAAAAAAGAAATTATATATATACAAAAAGAAAAAGAATTCCTAAAAAAGATTTTTTAGCAACTTCCTGAAAATTTATAATTTAACACAGTAACACTAAATGTTCTTATTATCCCCTATCAAATTAAAATAGCAACAAAATTGCTCTCTGCCTTGTCCCATCTATTTTGTTGCATTAATCATCACTCTGACTCATTCTCCATGTACATAGCCTTCAGTCCTCTACTCCTTTGCACGTAATTAAGTAAATTAAAATAAGAAGAGGCGCTCTCTCCTGACTGTCCTCTTGCGATTATCGCCTTGCAATTAACACTTCTCTTACGACCTGAGCACACCCCACCTGGTAGTCACTCTATACTTTGCGATTTTGTCCCAATTTGTCTGACTTTCTCAATCTGGTTAAAAGAGGTTTTAGTGCAAAATCTCTCTCTCCCTCTCTCGGAATTTTCACGGTTTGTGTGATTCGATTTACTCAATTCGGTTAAAAAGAGGTTTGATGCAAAATCTCTCTATCTCTCTCGCTCTCTCTCTCTCTCTATGCACAATTTGTGTGATTTTTTAATTTGGTTTAAAGATGTTTGGAACTTTGGATGCAAAATCAGAGGCTGCTTCAATTTATGAGAAGCTTGTTGCTATACCTCGGCAAGTTTAATGTGCTAGTTGGGGCTCGTCAAATCCTTATGCGACTATCTATGTTCACAGCAATTCTTTTAATATTTCGTCCTAATTTCATATTGTATTAATTTCCTTGAATTCTCGTAGGCAAAAGAACTCTTGTCAAAGTACCAGCCAAAGTTTAATAGTGCTAAAGCGGTATATAGAGAGCACCAAGATGATATATTGAATGGAACACTCATTAAATAATCAGGCCATATTTAATTTTTCTGCTAAACAAGTTTTTAAGGATCAGAAAATATGGTACAATTTGATTATTTGCAAACTTACATTTTTTTTAATGGTCAATTTGACATAATGATTGATATATTAGAGAAACGCGGTAATTTACTCGTTTAGTTTGTGATTATATTCTTACTCTCAGTGACAAGAGTCCTTACTGAGATGGTCAAGCTACGGGATAATATGATCCAACTTTGTCTCCGAGAAAAGCTGTGGCAGAGGGAACGAGGGCCGTGGCCGTAGTGATAGCATCAAAATATGTAGATTATTTTTATGTTCAAAATATATCTGTTATATATTATTGGGGCTGATAATTACCATTTCCAGAATTAAACATCCCCATTATTTCCGAGGCGATGCGCTTTATCTCTTTCCATTTCTAGAATACTTTTTCAATGCATCCTCATTCTTTTCGTTTCTAGAATATCATCCGGCATGTTACTTATCCCTATCATCTAGAGCATACCCATCCCCTTCCCTATTGACACGTATGCTTCTCCCCCTCCCCTCACCTCATAAACTAGGACAATTAGTATTATTTTATATGCTAATTGTCCTAGTTATGTATACTAATGGTCCTAATTTTGTATGTTAAGTGTCAAAGTAAAAATTAATTGTCTTAGTTTCCAAGACAATTAGTATTTTTGTTCAGATAAATGTTAATTGTCCTAGTTTTGTATGCTAATTATCCTGTTTTTGTATTTAATTGTTCTAGTTTCCAGGTTAGTTAGTATTATATTCCAGTATAGTTAGTATTATTGTTTGGGTAAATTTTAATTGTTTTAGTTTTGAATGACAATGGTCCTGATTTTTATGCTGATTGTTCGGGTAAAATATCTTAATTGTCTGGAGAAAATTTAACTATCCTAATTTTGTATGTCAATTATTCTGGTTTTTATACTGATTTTTAAAATTTTTATACTAATTGTCCTAGTATTGTATGTCAATTGTCATGTTTTTTATGTTGTTTGTTCCTGAATTTTATTCTGATATTGAACGTAATTCTGATAATATATAATTTTTCTAGTTTTGTAGAAGGTGGGGTTCCCATGAGGTGAGGGAGGGAGGGAAGCGTAGGTGTCGTGAGGAAAAATGATTGGTACGCACTGGATGAGAGTTAAAGACATATACGAAAAGGATGGGGGATGACAAGTATCCAAAAATAGAAAGAAAAAAAACGAGTCGGGATGATTGGATGCTGCTAGGAGGGGTGGTGTTAAGCAATTTTGTATATTAGGCTCATAATATTAGCAAATAATAGAAAAGGTTATTGCTCTAATTATAAAATATTTTCTTGAGTTTATAATTTTCATATGAAATTTTGACTGATGCATATCCTGTCTTGACAAACAATAATTATTTGGAAGAACATAGATATATGAAATTTGGATATTATTGCATTTTTTCTATTGGACGATGTCCCTTTCTACAAAATCGCTAAAAATAAAAAAAATAGAGATTTAACGACATAACGGTTGTTAAAAAGTAAAAAAAATATATTATATTTTAGCGGTGGTTTTTATTTAAAAGGCGTTGTTAAAAATGAAATAGTGACCGTTTTTATCTAAAAACCATCGCTAAAAAATGAATGATAGTTACTTTTTAGATAAAATTGTAGCTAAATTTGCAACGGTTATTATATCATTTAGCGACTTCTACAACAGAGAGAAACTATAGTTATTGATTTTTTTGAACCATTACAAAATCTAAAATCATCACAAAATATAAAATCTACTGTAGTGTTAGTTCCTTGCTCAAGTCAGCTTTTATGGAGGAGTATAGGTAGCCAAGTCAGCTTTTTAAGAGGAGTATAAGTAGTACGGATATATACTAAGCTCCACAATTCTCATCTTGCTTGAATCTTGCAACACATTCTTGTATGTAGGGACATGTGAACTCGCCAGTTCCGCCAACAATGGCCCACTCACATTCTTGTATGTAGGGACATGCCTTGGTGAACTTGTCGGTTCCGCCAACAATGGCCCACTGGCCTTGCATTATAGTCCCTATCACTTGAAGTGTCGAACCCTTGAATCTATTTAAGTCATACATCATGAGTAACAATCAACTAAATTAAAATTAAATCAAATAAGCTGGTTGATTCTAAATTTGAACTCAACCTACGTAGAACATATATATCTTTAATTTGTTAACCACATGGGGAAAATTATATGTTTGCAACTTGCAAATTAATTAGACATGTCAACTTGGTAAGCACTACAAGTCTCAAAAGGAAAAGAAAAAAAAAATATGCATGTCAGTGAGACCAATACGAGCTAGCATATATATACGTGTGTAGAAATATCATCTGCAGTGTGTACTTGGTAGCCACTACGAACTTAAGACATGACGGTAAAACGGAATCCTAATTTCTAACGCTTATTATATTGCTAGCCTTACTTTAATTAATTAATTCGTTATTTACCTGCCATCCACGAAGTGATTTTGAAAATGCCGGGTTTCATGTCTTGGTAGCTCGGGCCAGAGACACTACAGAGGTTTTGCTTTAGTCGATGTTTTGCCTCTCTCATTTCTATGTGGAGCTGTTGTGCTGGATAAGACTAACTTACAAGAGTAAAGATCCGTATATATATAGGGGTTTGGGGTCAGCAATAAGTAAAAGGCGCGCTACCATGCATGTGACTAGCTACTAAACAATTAATGTGCTCCATGTGGACTCACCTATCTAAACATTAAATACATACGGTTTCAATAATTTTTTTATTTTTTTTTTTTTTTGGCTTAAAGGCCCGTAGGCATGAAATTCATTAATCAGAACACAGTCAGTTACAATCTGTTACACACGGCAAAGGAAAAGTAAATCCCTGGAAATCTAACAAATTCTTCCTAGCATAGTTAGCAATACAGTGCGCCTGAACATTCAAATTCCTAGGACAGTAAACACAAGAAAAGTCACTCCTTTTAAAAGCTTCCACTGCATCCAGCGCCTGAGAAAAGCATTGCCAGGGAATTGCATCAAGACCTGCTTTGCCATTGAGGAGTTTGCACAGAATTTGACAGCCCAAGTGAAACACACAATGTTGAAATCCTTCCATTTGCACTGCACGCACTGCCAGCACAACAGCATTCAATTCTCCATGAAATGGGGATGTAATTTTTCCAGAACCAGCACCATATAGCCTGAGGGTATTGTTGTCAAAAAGTATGAAAGCCCACCCACCCTCCCCCCTATCATCATATGAACCATCAACCCAGCAGTGAATCCTTTCACTAGTAATATTTGTTGCTTGGTTATCTTCTGCAGCGCTAAAAACTGGCAAGTCACTGTGTTTTATGGTAATACTGGAAAGTGAATCATAGGAATCAGCAACCTTCAGTGCCGAGAAGACATTAAAGCTCTTTCCTTCATGTATCACTCCACATCTATGTTTCCAAAGAGCCCACATTTGATTTGCAAAGCAAACAAACATGTTCTCCTGTAGCGCAGTGGTAATGGAGTGAATCAGTTGTCTCGGGTCATCAGGCAGAGCATTTGACTGTAAGCCCAAGCACGATGTCAACCAAAAAGATCGGGCAGAAGGACACTTGAACAGTGCATGAACCCCTGACTCCCCTCCACTGTCACATAGCTGGCAAGTCGGCATGTCCCTTCGCATTTTGCGGGCATAGGTACCAAGAGTGGGGACTGAATCATGGAATAACTTTCACAAAAACAATCTAACTCTTGGTAAAATTCCTTTTGTGTGCCAGATGGTTTTCAAGATTGCTCTATCTCTCTGATCAACATTATCAGTGACTTCCGCGAGCAATCTAGCAGCTCCTTTGAACGTGAACTTTCCATTTTGTACTGGCTTGAAGACCAGCTTATCCGATCTGTCATCCCTGCCCGGCGGTTCCGGGTATTTGCACGCTATAAAGAGAGCTCCATGGAATCCAAAGTAAGAGATCAATTCCTGAGTACGCTAAATGTTTGATGAATTGTCAATAAGCTCCTGCAGCAGCATACCCCTCTGCCGACTGTTTTGTGGTAGATATTGTTCCCAAAAATCAAACTAAGGCTCTCCAAATACAGAACACTTGTCTCCTCTACCCACTTGCCAAATTAAGTTTGGTTTGAGTATCTCGCGCATGCCTAAGACTGCTTTTCAGAGTTTAGTACCATCTGAGATGGCAACAGCTGTCCACAATGTTCTCCTTGCCAAATACTTTGCCTTGAGAATCCTGACCCATATCTGGTCATCATGTTCCTTTGCTGCTAATTTCCACAAAATCTTCATGACTGCTGCCCCATTAATAACTGCAATGTCCCTCAAACCCAAGCCCCCATTCATTTTTGGTTTCGTGATTGTCTTCCAGCTCAAGAGCTGCATTTTTCTAGTGCCATTACAGCCCTAAAAGAAGGATCTGATTTTCTGGTTCAACTTTTGAACAGTGGAGTCAGGAAGGAGGCCACCAGCAACTCCATACAACACCATGGGCTCTATAACAGATTTGATTAGTGCAATCTTACCAGCTTGTGACAACAACTTGGTACTCCATGAATTGAGCTTGGCTTGTACCTTATCTACCAATCTGTTGAAATGTGCAGGCCTTGAGGCAACCACCGGAACTCCCAGGTAAAGTTGAGAATCATCACCTGGCAAAGCATTGAGCATGGTTGCGATACAGTGCCTCGTGCTTCCTGGGGTGCTTTTAGAAAACCAGATTCTTGATTTTTCATGACCAATCTGCTGTCCTGAACAGTTGCAGAATACTTGAAGTATTCTCTGTATGCGCATTACTTCTTGGATGTTGGCCTGACCCAAGATGATGAGATCATCTGCAAATAAGATTGAAGTGAGGGGAGGGGCATTCCTTGCAAGCTTAACTCCTTGAATCAGACCTGAAGCTCTCTCGTGTTCAAGCATTCTAGCTAATATATCCATTGCAAGGATAAAAAGGTATGGAGAGAGAGCACACCCTTGTCTCAATCCCCTGGTAGGAGATATGAAACCATCAGCCTTCCCATTAAGGAGGATAGAGAACCTAGCAGAATTAAGACACGCTCTGATCCACTGCACAAACTCTGAGGGGAACCCATGTGAAGAGAGGGTCAGCAGCACAAAATCCCATTCCATCCGATCAAAAGCCTTGGAGAGGTCACACTTAAAGGCAAAGGCATGCGTGGTGAAATTTCTTCTATTAAAAGTATGCATGACCTCTCTAAGGATGATGATATTCTCTGTAATTTCCCTGCCAGGGGTAAAGGCACTTTGGTTCTGAAGAATTAATCCAGGCATGAGAGACTTCATTCTATTTGCAAGCAGTTTTGAAATCACCTTGTACATAAAATTGCACACCGAGATTGGTCTGTAATCTGTTACTTTTGTCGAGTGATCAACCTTAGGTATCAAAACCATATTGGAAGCTGCAATTTTATGATCTAAGGCAGCACTATTGAAGAACTGGGTCACCTCATGTATTACAGAAGGCCCAAACTCGGTCCAGAAAGTCTGAACTGCCCTCCCATTAATTCCATCTGGTCCGGACGCTTTGTCGGGGTTGATTGCAAAGGCTGTTTTTGTTATTTCATTCACTGTGGGCTGGGCCGCCAGGAGATTAGCTTGCGCTACAGAAATGTGCTGAATTGAGTTTATGGCTCCCAGCGGCAAAGAGATATTTGCATAATCTCTGGTTGAGCTGTAAATCTCTTTGTAATGCCTTACAAAAGCTCTCCTGATACGATCCTCCTCAGTTGCAATAGATCCATCTTCCAACATGAGACTGGAGATATTGTTGATCTTCCTTCTATGCACAACCGAGGAGTGATAGAAACTTGTATTGGAATCACCCAAAAAAGCCCATTTGATACGTGATCTTTGTGCCCAGTATGCTTCAACTTGCAGTAATAAGTTAGAGTACTCATGCTGCAGCTCCTTATTTCTCTGTACATTCACCTCAGTTGGGGTTTCTTGCTGTATAGTGAGCAATTGTTCTTCCAAATCATGCAGCGCCAAATGTGGAGTTGGTACTTTCTTGAGCCACTTCTTGACATCTCTTTTGAGGTTGTCAGCAATTAAGTTCCATTGAGCACCCGCCGAAGCAATTGCTTGACGACAAACCTCACCAAAGTCTTCCCTTAGAAGCCACCAATTCTCAAATTTAAAGTTCCTTGGTTGGGGTCTCTCCATCGGCATCTGACTAAGAAGGATAGGGCTATGGTCGCTGTTGGCTCTAGGTAAGTGAAAGATTTTTGCCTTTGGGAATCTGGTACACCATGGGATGGTTGCCATTCCTCTGTCCAGCCTTTGCATAATCAGCTTTCCGAAGTCCCTCTTGTTAGTCCATGTGTATGCCGGGCCGTGGAACCCTAGGTCCACAAGACCCGAGCGCAACGCCATATTCTGAAATCTCCTATGCTTAGGCTTAATTCTAGAAGAACCACCCAACTTCTCATTTGGCGCACCAATTGAGTTAAGATCACCAATCACACACAGGGGATGCTGATCATTGACTGCATAGTCTATGATTCTTTCCCAAATATAGCCATCCACAGCTCCATGAGGGTCACCATAAACAGCACCAAGCAACCACGGTTCTACCAGTGGAGATTGGGTAATTTGAGCAAAAATAAAATAGTGGCTCTTCTCCAAAATGGTGACTCGAACCGAGTCATCCCAAAGCAGCCACAACCCTCCAGAGGACTGATCCGAGGGTATGATTTCAAAATTCTTTAGGGGTAAAGAGGAAATGCGCCTAACCGCTTTATTAACACCACATCTAGTTTCTGAAATGAAAGCCAAGTTTACCTTAGCACTGTAGAGGTATCTCCTCATCATATTGACTGTTGCGCGGCCTCCACTCCCGCAACAATTCCAAGAAAATATATTCATAGAGGAACGCGGGGCGGAATAGGACCCGCTTCCCTCGCCCGTTTGTTAGAAGTAGAGGAGACATCAGAGTCACCAGAGAGTGTTCTATGAGCTGAGTGATTGACACAAACTTGAGTGCTGCTTATGCCAAAGGTCACATTCTGCGAGAGATTTGCATCGGCAGTAGGTGTGGGGCTATTTGCAGGTGGAAAGGGTGTCGGTTGGCGGGCAGGTTCCATGTGTGGATTGTTGTGGTTAGGTGTGAGCGACATTTGTTGGAGAAGGCTGAGGTCAATGTTTGGCGGGAGCAAACCATGCCAGAGGCGCTGCTGGTCCAAGGATTGAACATGGGCTGGGAGTTGCAACAGGGTATTATTTTGGGCAAGAGCAAGAGAGAAATTAGTGCGGGCCTGGTTAATGGGCTGAGGTGGGGAATTGTTGTTGGCTAGTCCAGTAGGTATTATGGTTTGTATCAATGAAACAGTGGGAGAGGTGTTCACCTGAGTTGATGTTGCAACACAGTCAGGCTGAGCACCACCGAGCGACGCCGGGGTGGTTGAGCAGAAGTCAAGGGGGACCTGGGAACCGTCCGCCACCCACACCCGTACGGTGAAAGGAGATAGATCTTGCAGCTCTGGCCTCGAAGCATAAGCCGGATCTTGAGAGAGTCTCAAAGCACGTGACCAATCCTTGCATGTGGTGAGATCATGCCCGCAAACAGCACAATAAGAACAATATCTCCTTAACTGCTCGAAAGCAACATATGCTCTTACCAACCCCATAGTGGGAAGCTGTACTTCCAACTCGTCCCACAGCCTTTCCCTGCAATCAATTCTGACTTTTGCTTTAATGAATTTCCTCCCCCCAGCTGATGCTATGCTCACGGGCGAGACTAGGGTACCAACATTAGCTGCCAGCATAGAGGCTCCTTCTTCAGAGAGCAATTCTAACCTCTTAACATGAATTTGCACCCACACATCAACACACCTCACCAAGTCCTCCGCTATATCCTGAGGCTTAGTAATTTGGGAAACTGCCACAAAGTCAGAACGATACGTCCATGGTCCCGCATTGATAACATGCTGCAAATCCCTCATGGAGGTGAATTCAGCTAAAAACATGTTATCAGTAGAGCAGGTGATTTTAACTGGCTGCTGCAGCTTCCAAGCTCTGAGCATTTGGGCAGTAAAGTTGTCAAGCAAAGCCTCTTTATCGGACCATACCTTCAAAAGCAAGGTTCTAGTCCAGTCGGTTGCCACCTCAGCCTGCTTAGGCAGAGAAACTCTGCGTGGTGTACATCTCTGACCACTCTTGGCAGCGAATTGCTTAATAAACTCATCATCATTTAATTCCATTTGGGGGCTTAGTATTTTGGAGACAGAGAGGGTGAAAAGAGAGACTTGTATTTGCTTTCTGTTTCTCCTTAGTACAGGAACTAAGTTTACTGGCATTATGGCTTCCTGTAGCTATGGGAGGAGCGCCAAGTTTAGAGATCAGAGCCTGAGAAGTAATTATGCCCCTTGCAGCCTCCATAAAAGCCAGCTGTTTAATGTCATTAGATAAGGGAGGTGCCGTGCAGTCACTTTTGAAAGGAGTCAAATGATATTTCTTATTGCAGGGCCCCTCACTTATCTCTTTATGCTTTTTTCTTTCTTCGTAGGGGCCCACTAGAGAGGTCTTACTCTCTAAGAAACCGTTATCCTCCCCTGTTGTAAGCATGGGGTCCACCTTATGGCTTTTTGTGTCAAGTGCACAATAAGCACATGCATTAAATGCACAACCTGCTTCTGTACTGGAAGCGTACAAGGCTGGGGGGTGAGACATATTTCCCAAGGTGTGATAGCAGAGAGCCTTTTGTCCAATCATTCCTTCCCAAGCTGCACCTATCTCAATAGGAATAGAGCCTATAGCTATTGTTTTCATGATGCAGTGAATCTCTCTTGGATTTTCTGACAAAGATACACCCTTATCCCAACATGAGGATGGTGTATTCTGCAAGTGAGTGCACCGAGAGCCAAAATTGAACACTGGGGGTGGGACCAGAGCACTAACTCATCCCCCGTCCAAACATTATCTACCAGGATCTCAGCTCCGGCAGGCCCGCCAGGCGCACCCTGCCCTCCCCTCCTGAAATTCCACAAGTATCGTTGATGAAAGTTAGAGAGCAAGCGATACGGGGTGAACAGTGGGTCCCCTTGATGAATGCGCTCCCTTAGCCTCTCCATTTCCCTTGCATTTTCCAGGGAGTTGCCATCCCCTGCATAGAGCAATTGCCAGTCATCAATTTCTACTTTGCATCGGCACCATTTCCTCCAGAAGTCAAGAATCAGATATTCTGGAATCCCATACGGATCCCGACAATCCATCCACAATCGCAATACATCTCTCCCCAATCTCTCATGACCTTCATAAAGAATTTCATGTATCTTACCAAACCCCAGAAACAATCATCTTAAAGAACTCCTCATTCCAGAATTCCTGTGGGTAATCGCAAATTCTAATTTTGACCCTGTACGCTGGGAAAGGATAATGCAACCAAAGATTAGAGTACGTGTCGATGTGGAAATCATTTTGCACAGCCCAGTCCACATTTTCTTGAACAACCACCTCCGGTCTCAGCGCATCTGGCAGTTGAAGCAGCACCTCATATTCAGTTAGGTTGGTGACATTGTACCTATCTGAGGGGCCCCCATAATTTTGCGCAAAGTGCTCCTGGATTTGAATTGTAACGGTTTCACTGATTCTGCTGGGTAGGGAGATTTGTATCGTTTGTGCTAGGTCCTCACACAGTTGATCAAAGGTGGTGTTTGTGGGGAGGCGAACATGGAGACATCCTCTCCTGGCGGTCCTGAAGGGGTAATCACTTTCCATTGGGAGAGTGTTTGTTGTGAGTGAAGAGGGAATGGGAATGTGGGATAAAGAATAATGGGGGAAAAACGACGAGGTTTGGTGAAAGGAAATGTAAGTTTTAATTGGGGTCCAGATGAGTAGAGAAGGGTACTAAATGTTGAGAGAAGAAATCAAAGACAATTAAAAGTAATAAATGTAGAAAGAGAGGCAGTAAATGTAGAGAGAGGGTTGGGTAAGTACCAAAACCAGTAAGGGAAGAGAGAGGGGTGGGAGAGGAGAGCTTCAGTCACCGGCGATTAACCCATTGGGAGAGCACGGTCATAAGCCCCGGTTTCAATAATTAAACGTATATGTATATATCTTTAATACGTGGGAAGGAAAAGTCGCTGCTTAGCTGTTTCCTAATGTTACTACAGCTGGATAACTTGTTAACAAAAATAAATTTAATTTTAAAGGGTCCTAGATTAGTCCATAAAAATATCTAAAATTCTGAATTAGTCTGGGAAAAATTTTCAAGTATAGAATGATGTATGAAAGTATCTAGATCTAGAACATTCATGGAAAATATTAAGAATACTTTTATGTTAGTCTAGATAGTTTTTAGATGTAGTATAAATATAGGTATCATATCATCAAAAGTTGTAACAAGACAGCTTGTAATCACAACCGGAAACAAAAAATACATAAGCATTTTAGCATATTCATGTGTCATACATTCTATCTTCCGCAAATCTCCATCCAAAATAGCCTAATTTAATTCCCAAGTCCCAACATAACTAACATTCTATTATTAAATAATTTTCTTAATTACTATTATCATTAATAAAAATCATGGGTCAATATTGGATCTGTCACTTTCATTAAATAAATAAAAAAATTTATAAACCGTACTTTCATATCCAGAAATCACGGGTGATGTAATTTTAAACATCACTATTTTTCCAACTGCGATTTTGTTCTTGTATCACTATTTTTCCTAATGGCTTTTGTATTCGTATTAGATTATCGTCCATGCTTTATTAGGAACACCATAGCTAATACCTCAACAGTAATTGTACTTAGTTTTAGAAAATGTTTAACAAAGAAAACTCAAATGACGATATTAATTTGATTTAAACATGTGGTTTTGTAGATTTTGACGTAAGTTTTATTTGATTTAGACGAGCATTCATTTTAGAATAGTTTGAATAAAATGACGATATTCATAAGTTGTAGTAAATTAGTATGAAGTATACGACAACATATGTTGTCGTTCAACCTAGCATTTACAATTTACATATGTACATTTTAGTTGAAATGAGAATGCATTAAAGGATTCTACATGTAATGGTTTGAATACTCTTAAATGTAAGAATCACGAGCACTCTGCTCTAGACAACTAGTATTAATTAAACAATTCATAATAATTACATAAGAAGTATGACTTCTTAAATTAATTACACTGGCCAGCTGTGAGAAAGTAAGAGGTTACACACCCTGCACGTGGGCTGTGGCTGGAGTCCTAGCAATGAGAAATAAACAATAAATAAATAATTAAAATAGAAATGTACCTAGCTGGCAATGTAAGGGACCAAAATCCTCTTGCTGCTGGCGGCGATTTCGTCCGAACCGTTGAGATTTGATCGGACGGTTAATTTTTTTCGGGCCTATCAATCTGGTATTATTCACGGGGCACCCATCATCCATCGAACGGTTGTGATGAAACCGCAACTATCTGCTGCGCTGCCGAGGATGTGAATTCGCAATATAAGAGGCCATATACCTCTTAAATGTACTTTTGCAGGGACGGAGCTATTAAGAGGCAAGGGGTGGCACTTGCCTACCCTTGTTTTCCTAAAATTAATAACCAGATGTAATTTTGCTATTAATTCAAAACTTAGAAATGAAAGTGCCCATGCTTAATTTACCGGAAGTGCCTAGGCTTTTAATTTTTCTCCTTTATTTCTTGTGGCTCAGGAGACGAGACAATCTGAGATGATTTTGCTTTTTAATCATGACTTTGTATTTTTTACAAATATAATATGAAATGCATCATACAGCTATCAAATTTTTTTTGGGACTCGCACAAGCTGAAGAGTTATTTCTTAAAAATTAATATTTTAACCTCTATTGTACTGATCATATACTATTTTTCGTTGTCTTGTTTTATTCGTAGAGTTAAACTTTATACCATAATTCATGTAGTCTAGATATAAATACATCGTAGTAAAACATTTTTTTTTGCTGAGGTACTTCTTTTAGGAAAAAAGGTAACGATGTGATTGAGATTGATTACCATCTCAAAACCTGGTATTATCATATATAGTGTAAAAACCAAACAATTATTTCAATTTTATTATTTCTAATGTTACATTTGCTTGTAATAATTTAATATGTTATTCAATAATAAAATTTCATTATTTATTAATTAGGTTTAATATACTTTATTAAAATTTTATCCTCATGGATTATTAATAGTTTTATTACCTAATATTAATTATTTTGAGAAAATAATATATTTTATTAAAAAATTTATCTAATATATGTTTTATTTTTATATTAATTTATTATACTATTGATTTAATTATTTGTTATAGTGCCCATGCTTAAAATTTGTCTGGATCCGTCCCTGTACTTTTGTATGATAAGATACTTTTTTATATTTTATTAACATAGCATCCCAACAATTTTTCCAAATATTTTGATATTTATTTTATTTCCAAACTTGTTCATTACTATTTACTAGTGCTAATCTCGTGCGTTGCGCGATTCATTCCTATACAAATATGTTATTAAATAATTTTTAATGAAATTAGCAACTGTGTGGTCAAGATTGATAACTATAGAGCGAACATCGCGCATATAATTTTTTTATAAAATTCAGAACACTATATAAAAAATGCCATAAAAATTGAGTATACTATCGAAATATTATACGAAAACTGTCACAGAAAATCCTCACCAAAAAATTACGCCACACCAAAAATCTAACAGCTTGACCTCAGAAGATTTGCACGGTCATGCCTCTCACGCCAGCCCAAATTTACGTATTGATAATGACTCTAAGGATAATGTTTTACAATCTTCGCGACTATTGAGAATTCAGCCACCCTTAAAAGAATGAAAAACAAAGGCAAATCACAAGTTTGGAGTCAGAGAAATGACTGAAATTGAAACAAGAGCATGCCTTTAGGCAAAATTTGGGGCCTTTCTAGGTATATTTTAGCCTATATAATTGCCAGGTTTACGGATTAATCCAAATGCCTTGGACAGCATGTGCAATACTTTCACACAAAAAGAAAACGGAAAAAGAAAAAAGGATGAGCAATAATATAAAAAAATAAAGAATTTTGAAACAATTCAACCAAACATAGCACGTCCACCTCCTAACCACAAAAAATAGAATGCTTATGGTTGCTTAACAACGTTTATCAGATTCTGAATGAGAAATTGATAGACTTCTTATTAATGTTCTCCATTTCATATCTCAATCAAAGGAAAACGCCAAATATTCAACTCAATCACATAATCTGTGATTACTCCAAAAACACTGTGGTGTTTTTCCATTAATCAATTTGCAACATCTATAAAAGTTGGGACAAATCACACCAGATTAAGACCAAGCCCTTTCACATAATTGGAAGCACGGATTAATTTGGACCAGGTTGGGTATCTGATATTGGTAAGGGCACATAACCACAGCAAATGCAGAATGGGATCAACCTTTTCGAAGAATTATTCCAAAATAAGAAAAAAGAAATAATATATACAAACAGAAAAACAAAAATTCCTGAAAAAGATTTTTTAGCAACTTTTGAAAAATTATATTTTAACACTAAATGGTACTTATTACCCCCCTATTAAATGAAAATAGCAACAAAATTGCTCTCTGCCTTTTCCCATATATTTTGTCCATTAATCATCACTCTGACTCACTCTCCATGCACATAGCCTTCAGTCCTCTATTCCTCTGCACTTTAAGTAAATTAAAATAAGAAGAGGTCATAGGTGGACAGTAAGATTGCCAAATATGAAGACAAGGCTATGCACCACCGACAATTTTATATTGCTTTACAACCTCGATCATTTGATACTAACATACAGAGCAACTTTAGGAAAACCCATGCTTTGGTAAGAGAAGGTACCAATCCATATATTTTCATACTTAATGCAGTAAAAAGTAACTAGTTCTAGAAATTTGGATAATTATCTTTCTTTTTGTGAAGGCTTGAAGTGCTGCACTTCTTTTCTTTTTCAATCTGATAAAGTGTAAGAAGTAAGATGGATACAAATATGAAAATTTCTTTTAATTAAGAAGTTTGTGGAGAATGAAAGCAAACCACATTAGTTTGTGGATATTGTCACCGAACCTAACTATGCTATATTGTGTAGAATGAATTACAAGTCACTGTTTGCGAGCCAAAAATGAGTTCGCATACAATGACTGCGAACTTTGTAGTTTGAACCCTCTCTCTTGTAACTTTTAAAAAAAGAAATGCAAAGAAGAGGGAAGTGCTGCATCTTTCATGGCCCCACTGCAGAATTATATTGTCCATCTTTTCAAAAATGCTAATGCTCCAAAAAGTATTATCTAATATGCCCTTGTTTAAATTTTGGGCTCCTTTTTTCCTTTGTCCTAATATAAAGATTAAAGCAGTTAAAGAAAATCATAATTCATATGAAACATTACCTTTCTAGCGGCTTTCTTCTCCCGGACCTCATATCGCTCATGAGAGAGATCTGATAACCATGCTCCAGGACTAACAGTCTAAATCAAAACCAAGCAAGATCAAAATAAAACTCCAATCAGTACCATTGATAAATTAACTTACAAGGACAGAAAACCACCTCTCCATATATTGCAATTCTACTTCTCGAATTCATAAACTGTTTATTATGAGCAAAGTCAAAGCCCAAAATTTCGCCCATTCCTTGTATATTCAATTGGTGGGAGGCGGGAATGCCTAGGGCCGACAATTTCTAACTGATATGACCGAAATAAGACTAAGCCTACGGTATAATGGGTTGGGTCCAAGCCAAAATGTTCCAAGAGCCACCTATCGATTCAGACTTGGGGCTGTTCCTGGTTGGCATGACCAGAGCAATTACCTGGTTTCATGTACCAGTTATATAATTTGAAAACACCCACGTGCACAGAGGCAACAGATTGACCTGTTGTCAGACAGATTGGTTGAAGTCGGGCAATCTCAATCCGAAGGTGAACAAAAAAGATAAAATACTGCCAACTCAAAATGATTCACTGCCACCCCTCGCATTGCTTATTTAAGAAGTTAATTCAAGTCTCACCAAAACCTTTCCCAATGCATTGTAACCCCCTTTAAACTTCCAGCAAGGAAAGCATTCATAACAATTCATGTTGGTCAATATATCAACTGCTTGGGAATAACTACAACCCATTGATCCATTTTATTGGATCTTTTCCAAAAACTGGAAACCGCAATTTGAATCTGAAAGCATAAGAAAGGCCAAAACAAAAACTAAAGAAATAATGAGGTACATACGAGCAAGCACTTCTGCATGGATTTGGACCTCTTTTTTGGCCTCTGAGGTAGCTTACAACCCTTCATCCGCATGAAATCCTCTTCTTTTTCTTTAGTAGAGAGAGAGATGAAGAACCGAGGAAGCACAATTGAACCCTTCTCATCAAGACCTAACATGCCATTAGCGGGGCCATTCTCTTCAAACACCAAAGCCGAGCCTCTGGTCGGGTAATACCGATCTTTATTTGCAAGATTCTCAGCACCGCCCAAGTCAGACTTTCTGTTAAACAATAGAAAATTTTAGGTAATTTATTAATGAACTAAAGTTAGAAAAATAGATTGGGCATATCAAAAACCATCTATTTCCCATCCAATGGAGAAAAGAAAACATATATGCATTTTACAGGGTTCGTCACTACATAGGCAATCAATAGAGCAGTCTACCATGTAATTTAAAGAAGCACAGGGACCATAACAAATTAATTAGCTAGTTTGGCTCAGATAGCATAATTTTGTATATATAAAAGAATTTTTATGAGAGATGTACAGTCCATTTTTCACAAATTCCATTGAAAATTTCAGTAACAAATTCTAGAAACAAAAATTAAAAATTAATTTACTTCTTTCACTAGTATTCACTTTCAAAAGACAAAAGTAAAATAGAACCGCTTCATGGACAAAAATCTAGTCCTACAACAATGTTTGAAATACAACCACAGGGTACATATGGGTTCCTTATATTTCCTGTAGTGTTGGTCTGGAATAGATAAGACTCGAGGATTTGATGCAGCCTTTATAACACGTGTGTGTTTTGCAAGTAATACAGCAGCTAAATCTGCTGTAGGACTGATTACTGTTCAACTTCATTTGTGAGGATTTTGATTGACCGAGCGAAAAATACTGTGCAAACTCTAGAAATCAACTCATTCAGAACTATTACTAATCATACAAATATTCAATATTTGATAAGGCATAGAAAATACAAGGCTTTGGAAATGGTCTCTTTACACTATTCAGCATTCAAACAAAAGAGGATCTACATTTACATCTTGAACCAATGGAAGTCATTATTAACCTTCCTCGTTTGCACAATTTCTTATGCAGCTGGCATTTCACATTTGGTTAGAACTATGTAGACTGCAAGATGACTTTATTCCCAAGAATCCCAAACCCAGGAAAAGAGATTGCTAGGAATAAAGAAACATACAATGATTACCATTTTTTATTTGCAATGGCAATAGAAGGCATTCAATTACAAAAAAATGAGTTCTAAAATTGCCAGTTTGCTAGGCAACACTCTGACCTTTCCTTTTTTTCTTTCTATATATTTCACTAGGTTCTCTTTTTTATTAGTGTTTTCCTCACCAGAATCCCATAACCAATTTTAGCAAATTGCCAGCAGCTTCCTTGTTAGTCGAGAAGGAAAATATAGTAAGAAATAAGTACCACAATACCTTTAGAAGGCTATGTTCAAGTGAAACTGAAGGCGACTAATTCAAACAAATGGGAGATACTGATACAAATGATATAGAAGTCTTTTATTCACCTTCTGAGGGATGCTTTGGGATTGAGGCCAGAGAGGAGGGGAAGACATGAAATTGCAAGTGATACAATAAGAACAAACATGTAATAACACCATATCCCCTCTATATTCGAGGTAATCATCTAACTAAAGCACTAACACAATTCCACTTTAAGACAACATGAACCAACATAATTTTACACATGTAATTCAGAGATCACCACAATAATTTAAGAACAATAGCCTTCCTAAATAAATATCGAGAAAACTCAATACATAAAATTAAAAAGGCAAGCCAGGAAGCAAGACATATTACATATTTCAACCTATTTATGTTTACCCATGTTCTTACCTGCGATGAAGGGAAGAAGGTTGGCTTGAACTTGGTGATGGCAAAAGGGAGGCCTCATTTTCTCCTAAGATCTGACGGCTCACAGAAGGAGAGGATTGTTTCAAACCATTAAATTTAATTGGATTGATTTCATCTCGAGCCTTCCCGCGGTGAGTTTTCTTACGGCTACCCCATCTTAACACCAAATCAGGTTCTGGATCCATCTGGTAATAGACATATTAATCATTTTAGAAAATTTCTAAGTTTAGAAATTTATGTCTAGGAAGTAGATAACTTTCAGATTGAAGCTTTTAGAAATAAAAAGGTACTGATATATACTGTTCATAAAACTAATTTAACAGATCTGTAAGAATTAAGGCAAAGGGATAAAAGACCATGAATCCAGGTCTAATTTAACTCTACTTGTTCAGGAATCAATAGAAAGGACAGAAAAAGGAGAATCAATTGAAATAAAATTTATGAATTAAGAGTACTCATGGAAAAAAAAAGAAAAGTAAAGGAAAAAACAAAAAAGTTACTGACGATTTCGCCACTTAATACAACAAATCGAAAGCATGCAATCCACAGATTGGATTAAGAAGAGTTCTGATAGTATGAATCAAACACTGAACCCCGTTTGAACTCATAACGAGAGAAAAAAAAAAAAAAAGGAAAGAGAACTCCTCTTTCCCAAAAAAAAATTTGAAAAAATTTAAGAAAATCCAACAAGCCTATTCCTTCTTGGATTAAGAAGAGTTCTGATAATTGAATCAAACACTGAACCCAGTATGAACTCACCCAGAAAAAAAAAAAATGGGCAAAAAAAAAAAAAAATCCCTCTTTCCTCAAAAATTTCCCAAACAAATAAGAAAATCCAACGAAACCTGTTCTATCTCGCTGAGAAACTCAATACTCATCTCAAACCACATAAAAAGGAAAATCAGAAAACGAAAACAAAACTATTCAGCCAAAATATTCTACTAAAAACGAAACAAAAATCGAGAAGAGATATCGAAACCTTACTTGGATAGGGATCTCTTGGATTTCTCTGACCAACAAGAGGAAAAGCGATTTTGGTTCAGAGGATGAAATGAAACTAAACTAAAAAAAAATGATATCTATCTATTTCCTCACCAAAACATAAGAGGCTGATGAAGGCATGCGCCTCGGACGAAACGAACCGTCGGATCATGGAATGGACGGACGGATGAAGGGGTTCATCCAAAAATCGCTCCACTTCTAGTACCACTTTGGCGCCGTAGGTGAAGTACTGCGTTACGGCTGGCTATGTATAACTGGATATCTCCAGTTATCTTTTCTTTTTATTTTAATTTTTTTTCTGAATTAGGTCTGAGCAAAACTAGGCTGTCAATTGAAAGCCCAAATTAGGCCTGTGTAGAACTGTGTTTTACGTTTATGGCCCAGAACAGAATTGCGTATAAATTACTCAAATCTGCAATTTTTTCTTAATTCATTTTTGTTTCTTAACAACGTCTTAATAGTCCAAACCAGAAATTCTCTACTCTTCATTATGCTTGCAACTAGGTTAGAGTCCATTGGCTTGAAATTATCTCCTGTGAAAATAAAAATAGATAATTAATATGAGCATTTTTCTGACGAATTTCTTGGTTGATTAGCTGAACAGCTTATATTTGTACAATTTTCTTAAGCTAGACTATTGGTGATGTTGAGCCATTTAAAGCTGAGAAAAATGAACTGACATAAATTTGTGTGTGTTCTTTCGGTGTTACTTCAGTTTTGCCTTACTTTTATATAGTAAATAATTCGATTTGGTTTATTAAGGCATTCAAAATTGCTCGACATTTAATGTTGGATGCATATTCTATTAACACAGCGTTAGACTAGGATTAGTTCCTTTGAATTTCTTAATCAGTTTTATTTCTTAACAAATACCATTTTAAATAATATTTGCACTAATTCAAATAATATAAATTAGTACTCTTCTATACTATTTCAATTTATACTCTTTTATATTATTTTCACACATCTATTCAAAACTAATATTCTCACACCATTCCTTGATGATTGAAACATACCTTGGAAGCTTCAATCTAGAACTTCGCTCCAAACATTTGTCTAATTTAACATTCTTGTAAAAATTTTGGTTATAACGATTACTTGAGAAAGGCATAAACACCATCACCAAATTTGTCAACATATTTTACCAACTTAATGCTTGTATAATGTGGAGCAATAGAAGTTCAGTATTCTTTGTTAGGATTTATAAACAGTTGGTGTCCTAAATTAGAAGTTGAACCAAGACATGAACTACCTGCCTAACAACTGCTCATGTCATACCAAGTAGATGCAACCCAAAAAGAAGGGGAAAAAGCATGGAACTGCAAAAACCCAATCTATACATTGAGCTTCATACAGTCAAAGGAATAAGATCAAGGAGCTCAGCTCAAGTTTCAACCTTAAAATTACACAGCTAATTATAATCCAAACAAAGCAACCATTCCACATTTCACTATAACCCCCATAAATTAGACAAAATACAATTTACACCTCACACATCGAACACATTCTTCCCGGTGAACTTAACCTCGATCGGGCTAACGTTCTTGCCAATGTTCCTGAAGTTCTGGCCGACTCCCTGACGGCCCGGGTTGACCTTCTCGGGGTAAACGCCATCCTTCGGGTGCAAGTACTGGACCTCTCCGTTAGGGAAAACCCTGTAGAACTGGTAGTTGATCTTATACTTGGACCGCAGCCTTGTTCCAAGCGCAAGGCATTGTTCCTTCCTAGCAAGCTTCAACAGGTTTGGTCCTTCCCTCATGATAGCAGCGCCTCCGGTCGGCATTTCAAAGACCTGCTCCTTGGGGGAAGTCCATGTTATGACGTAGAATTCTTCAACCTGGGCCTTGCGCAGTAGACCTCCGGTGCTTCCAGCGAAGATAGGGGAAGGGGTGTTGGGGTCAAGCTGAGGCGGGGTGAAACCAGCGGGGGCCTCAGCTGGAGCAGGGGTCTCAGCTGGAGTAGGAGCAGCAGGGGCAGGCTCGGCAGATGCGGCTCTGATCGGGATGGTGCGGAAACGGACGGTGGAGATTTGTTTGGAGGCTACACGGGGCCGGGAGGTGGCAGGCCGGGAGAAGAGAGAGGCTTGGGTCGTGGTCATGGATGCCATGTGTAGTTGATTGTATGATGCTGTAAACGGGGAAGTGTTAGTGCAAAGTGAAGAGGTGTAAGAGAGATCAAAGAGAGTTGGAGCGTTAAGAGAGGGAATGGATTTGGGTGGATTTGGAGAGAGGTAAGAAGTGGATAAGGGGATATGGGATTAGCCAATGGGAAGGGCTGATTTTGATACGCTCAGGAGTTGGCTCCACATTTTTGAGCTAAGGAGACTGTTTTTTTCCCCCTTTTCTTTTTTAGTACTAGTTTCAGTTGTATAAAAATCGTAGAACATCCCTCATGTTTTGAAAATTGTAGATTAAACCCTCTTTTCTTTTGAAATTTGAATAAAGAATTCACTTTTTTTTTTGTTTAATTTGTATTGACGCCGTTAATTTAGAAAGTAATGGTGAGATCAACTTGATCGGAATAATTTTATAAACTTGTTATGCAAACCAAAATGAAGTCAAAATAATATATGATTGTTATGCCAATTAATTTGCAGCTAAAATTGAAGCCATATATAATGGAGGTGCCGAATGTGCAAACAGTTTAACTTTCATACAATTCCATTATTTTATTTTTATTATCATTGTTCATCCAATATAGTACGGAAGTTGCAAACAATGAGAAGATAACATTTTTGTACTATGAACCATAAACCCATGAAACGATTTAAGCCCTGAAAAAATCAACTTATAAACCATCATTTAAGCAAATATAGTACGGAAATAAAGAACCTTTTTATTCGGAATTCAAAAGCCTATATTCATTACAAGGACAATTCCGTACATCCATTCTGACAAAATAGTAGGAAAGCACATCAAATCTAGATCATCAAAGACAGAACTATAGCTTATTGAATTCAAATGACCCAACTACAACACAAAATTATTTCTAAGGCTATGAACATAGAAAACTGGAGTTCGTTGACATAACGACACAAAAGACCTATGAAACCTAACAAACACAAACTCTTTTGATAAAAGAACCAAGAAGACCCGAACTAGAACATAGACCTTTCTAAGTAAAAGATCTGACACAAGACCAAAATCTCAGGACAGATACTAAAAACACCTAAAAACCCAGGGATTGAGGTCTAAGGAGCAGACACAACCTCTTTTGATAAAAGACCCAATGCAAGTCCCAAACTATACATATGTATTAACAATAGAACATGACCTCCTTCACATTCTCCTTGACCTTAGGTAGGGGCTTGATTTCCAGTGGCTTATCCCTTGTCTTGGCTCCACCAGTCCTTGTGCCTGCCAGAGTTGACCCACCTGGTCCATTTCCACCAGATCCTGGACCTGATCCACCTTCACCTGTGTTGTCACCTTCACCTATGTTGTCACCTTCAACATAGTACCTTGCTCGAAATGCTGCAAGGTGAGCATAATATGCTGGCGGTACTGCAGAATCAAGATAATATACCACTAATTACAAACATAATTCAAACCTATGATTACAGTATTCAACAACTTAATGGCATATACAATTAACGACTCAAATCATGGTCTAATGTTAAGTGTAATTTCAGATCAAGTACTGTACTGTGCTGAGCATTATAATATGTGTTTAATTAAAGCTAGAGACCTGGCATTTAACACAGCACAAACAATAATTTTACAGGAGATTTTCTCTAGGCCATCTAATAACATCTACATACCAAAACTCATTAATAGCATTTACATACACAAAAATGGAGAAAACAGAAACATTCATAAAGCATAGTGTGAAACTGATGATGAAAAAAATTAAGATTTCAAAGATACATACCAACTGAGACAGAGCGCGTGCACCTTGCATAGCTGTTTTGAACATGAAAGATATTAAAACAAATCCATTGAAATTGTGATCAAAGTGAAAACAGAATAGTGCTGTTCATGGTTTTACTTACGTGTAGCACAAGTTGTTGGTCATGACCTGGATTGCATCCGCTGAGTACCCATTTTCATCAAAGAGGACATGGTAATGGGTAGGTCTGCTGGTACCCTGGAAATTAGAGACCGAATTAGTTAAATAACAATCAACACTACTAAAGCACATGTAGAGCTTCAGTATTTCAAGGTCAGGATTCAAATAATACCTGAATACCAGCATGACTGCAGAGATAGAAGTCAAATTCTGAAGGGTGACAGATCATTTTGTCAACAACAGTCCCTGAAAGCAGTTACATAGCAAAAATTAACTTTTATCCTGAATTATAATTTGAAGGTGTGGATCTAAACGAATAACATACAGAAATTCAACTAATAATAGCAATTCTGGTGTAAGATCTTTGTACAAATCCCAACGGTATCAGTTAATTAAAATTTAGTTAGGAAAGGTAAATGTGATACTAAAATGATCTAATACAAGAAAGTAACAGAGCAAACATTACAAACATACCCGGAAGGATGTTTCCACTCCTGTCAGTCATGTCGCGCCTTCCATGCACTTCTGGAAAGAGGCGAGTGTGATGCCTCTTCTGCACAACCACAAATGTAACTTTTGGCAAATAACCATCCTCCAAAGACTGACAAGCCTACAATCAGGTTGAACAAAAAAATAACTGATATTTATTACAAATTTAAAACATAATATCTAGCTGATCTGAGAATGATAGAAGAAATAAATCAAGAAATTGATTCAGTTGTATTACCTTTCTGATGGAATCCATTTCATACAGTAAGACATGGTTGAACTGTCCTTCACTTACACCATCTCTGCAAAAGACAGAAGTCAGGGCTTTTAAATTAAAACACATTCAAAATATTTGCATAAAATCTTAAAAATGATTAGTAGATGTAATGTAACCTGTAAAAGATAATTCTGGCAGGCTTCATTTTTGTGGCTCTGTGAAAGGCAATGAGCAACTCCCTGCAAACAAAAGGAAAAGGGAGAAAATTAGTTTTATTTTTTTTTTTAAAAAAGCAGGGCAACAAAAGAGAAAATAGTTAAAAGCTGGTTACTCACCTAACCATGCCTCCATACACGGTGCCCTTTTGAGCATCCGGCTTCTCTGTGAACAGATCATTGATAATCTCTTGCCTATGCTGCTGGGCACAAACAAGGCCCTTGTACTTGGTTGCAGTTGGCCAATCCATGGATGCCACAACCTACAAACAATATTCCCAAACAGTATTTTTTTTTTTAAAAAAGCCATAGTGATATTCCTTTCATTTGCACACTTGGGAAATATTCTCTTCTTAATTGATAGAAATATCAAATTTATTGAAGGAGATTTATAGTTTACAGCAGCAATTGAAGGTGAGGAGTCCTCGCCAGGTGGTGGGTGTGTGACATCAGCACCAAAGATGATTGTCGGCTTGTCAGTCAAGAAAGGGTTTCTGTCAGGACCATTTCTCAAGAGTGTGCTTTCAAGGTATGTGTTGGTTCCACCAACCTGTTTTGTTGTTGTTGTTTTTTTTTTTTTTTTTTCCCAAAAAGTAGTCAATCGTTAATAACATAACAATACAGATAAGCAAATAAAACTTAAGCAATGTATTGTACCATGAGATATACCTTGACATTGATTTTCAATGCAACATTCTCAAGGTACTGCTTGTTTCCCTTCAGAACATTCTTAGGCAAGCAGCATTGAGACACGATTCCTAGTTCAGTCTCACAAACCCTTTTAATCTTGCCTACACATTGAAAATCAAAACTCACACCAACCACAAGTACAGATGGTAAATATTTGAAGACTTTTGGAAGTAAAGGGTTGTACCATAAGAGCCACTATATTCAGGCAAGATTACAAGTAGCATTTTAAGATCTTGACAGTCCCTATGAATGTTTCTCAGAGTCGTTTCAATTCTATCAGAGCGCTCCAGGCGAAAATCAATAGTAGGCTGTCGGTTGAATTTCTTCAAAAAAGAAACACAGAACATTTTACATGCAATTTTAACCTAAAGGGTGCATGTAAAAGGGGGCAAAAAAAATTCCATTTTGTGAAAAAAAATTGCAAGTACCATGCCAATGTTGTTGCACATCTGTACAAGGTCATCACAGAACCTTCTGACCTCCTCCAGACGTAAGCGGGAAAAGCTCACACAGGTCCACTTTTCAACAGCCGCTCCACTGACCATTTTCTGAATAGACATATTGGAAATATTATCGAACGATGTTCTGGATGATGAGATTGTCTGTACAGTTTTTGTGACTTCATTTGTTGGGATACTAATTATTTATCTTGTTTGACATTACTTCTGTATTTTGTTCTTCAATAAAGCCTTCGTTTTTAAGATGGATAATATCAATAAGCAATTCTTCAAAAGATATAAAGAAAAATAAATACATATTTAGGATGCAGTTCAAAATTAGAAGTTAGGTATAGATCAATTACCTTCCCTATCATGTTCCATTGCCCAACACCAGGAATGCATGTTTTTTCTCTGCCATATTCACTATACTTTAGCTGAAAATTAGCATTGCTTAGTCATCAGAAACTTCATTAGATCAGCTGGAGTTAATTGGGAAAAGAAAGAAACATGATGTAAAGAAAAAGCAAGAAGCAATACTGTAGGTGCTGGCAGTACACGGGCATCTACAGTGATGAGCTCGTCAGTGACTTTGATACCAAACTCTTTGGCATACTTGTCATTATTATAGTCATTGCGACGAACCATCTGCAATTAACAAGGAAGAAAAAATGAAAAATGATCTAGCATCCTTAACACCATGGATTTGAGCTACTAAAATCTACAATTCATACATTAGCAATGCTGCTCTCTCTATCACTGGGTCTCTGACATGTGGCCCTTAGCAACCCTGTAACCTGCTTGTCGTTCAGCTTTTTGGAGAATTTCTGTCCTTCAATAATATTGCATACCTACCCACAAATTCAGCCAAATTAGAGAAGCATCTGATGATTAATGGAAAATTATGCATAAGGTGGGACCAACATACCTCCATTGGCAAGTAGGTGGGTCTGTTGTCATTGCCAGACTGGAGACAAGGCCAGGCTGTATACCTCAGGTTGCAATTGTATCGCTCCTTGAAATAGTCCACCACAGAGATCCTTGTGCCCTCCTCGTCAACTGGGAACCTGAACAACAGAAAATAAATTTAGTATTTGTATAGAAGGATTACATGATGTATTTATTTGAGGAAAGAGAGTATAGAAAAATACATTAGGTTACACATAGGAACTGTCGTAATTCCACTGATTTTGTAACGCTGAACCATATCTTTCCTATGTGTAGACTCCACACGAAGTCCTCTGAGTGCTTTCTTCAACTACACATTTCAAAGAAATATCCTAATTAGCATCAACATTATGCCTTCTGCAATAGCAAGTTGAATGTGAGCTATACAAGATAGCAGGCTACCTTCAGTCGGTCTTTATCGCTGAGAGCTCTGGATGTGTCTTGAATGTTGAGAGAACATTTAACAAATTCAACCACTGGCATTGGCCGATAGAAAGCTGTTGCTGAGATATCTATAACACGAGAAAAGAAATGAATAAAAACAAATTATTACAAGTTGGATTATCTTTGTCGGTTAAGAATTAATTTCAGAAATAAATTACCAATGTTCAATGAGAGCCCCATTTGGGTGGGACGAAGGCTCTGATAGTAGCCTTTCCAGCATTCCAAGCCATCACCAATGTCACCTCTGGGGCCCAAAAGGGGAGAGAAGAATGACCTCGATACAATGGTATAGCTGCACAACATCCAATTCAAACAATGATTTTACAAATTCAGACAATTTGACTTCATTTTTTCTTGAATTATTTAATGTTTCCAACTTGACATAATGAAATTATGTAACTGATCAGTAAAAGAACCCACGACATTTTAAATAAAGGGTGTTTGATGACCTAGATAAGTCCAGTCAATTCAGAAGCAAACAAACCCTTCCATAAATTGAAAAAAAAAAAAGTCAGAAAGCACGCACTTAAGGGATGGAGACTCTCTCAGAACTACATCAAGGGCTTGGATCGCCTCCTGAGGCAAGTCCCTTAACTTACCATGAAGGAACTGCTGAAGGAGGGCCAGATCAGCACGGCCAGCATGTCTGATGGTCACCTTGTATTCTTTGTCATCCCTAGACATTTCATAATTCAAAAGTTAAGTTCAATTAGATTTATGATTGCCAATATGTTAAATCCAGGCAACAATAGTCACTGATTAACCAACAAATTGCGCAACAGTGACATAATATTGAAGTAAACACCAAAAATTAGTCAAATGTATATTGCATTATAATTGTCAGGATCAATGCAAGTGTAAACACTTCACAGGGTATGCTAAGATAAAGATCAACCATCACAGGTAACTGAAATCTTTCAGTTTTCCATGGCTTAATTGAACCCCAATTGCAATAATTATAAATTTAAATGAGCTATTAACCTAGTTTGTAAAAGTATATACCTTAGTTTTCCTTTCTTCTCTTTGTCTTTGTCTTTATCTTTCTCTTTGTCTTTGAGCTTGACAACAAAGTCCTTGGATTCAAATGGCAGTGATCCAGCAGTATATATGCTCTTCCTTCCATCATATGCTGGCAGTTTTCCGCCAAAGAAGGAGTCCTTATGAACTGCAACGAGTTCTGCCATTACAGCTCTGTTGGTGCCCCTTGATTTGGCTTCAGGAGTGATAGACACCTAAGAAAACAGAGAGACATGTTAAGGTATTGTTGATAGAATATAAGAAATCTCATGCTCACAAGTCACTAGATGGATCCTCAATCATCAGATCTATTACTAAAGCAACAGCTTGATTTTAACTAATTAGTCATTAAAATAGGAAAGATATCATTAATGGACATGACACTTTTCTCATGATCCATTCATAAGAGCTCACATAATGTACTAATCACATATCACATAGAAGAAATAAAAGACAGTCGAGCAACTGAATCTAGCAATATGCCATAAAGTAAATCAAGTTCCTAATACAATCATCCAGCCTAGGGAAGAAGGGATACACACTAAATACCACAGCTGTCCCTAGTCCTGCTTATATGTGTATAGCTTCTCATAGGATCTAAAATTTTATCAATAGAGATGATCTTTTAATTTTAAAGAAAAAAATGGAATATTATTAAGATAAATCAGATGAAATGCAAAACATTTTGTTAAAAAATGAACAAAAAGTACTTAAAAGAGATGATAAACCACAAATCGTAGGCATGCTCAAACATCCTTTAATTATGATCATTGTTGTGTAGATAAAGCATGACAGCGAACTAAAACTCTTATCAACATTATCAATTCATAATAACTATAAACAGAGTTGAAGGTCAAGAACAAACTTTTCTAAAAAAGTTTATAAATGCTTGACTAAAGTTATTAAATAAGCAAACTGAAAACTCTCTCTGTTAACAAGAACATGAAAATCATACGGATCTTCAATAAATACTCTGTTCATCAACGATGACCATATAGATCTTCAATAAATACTCTGTCAATTATACAATGCAACCTTAAGAGCTTTGTGAAAGGAGAAAACATATGAAAGCTCACATAAAGGTGAGATACATTGATCTCGCTTCATGAACAAAACTACAAAGTTTCATAAAAATATCATAGCGCACTAATGCAGAGAGTATACTCTGTTCATCGTTGTGAGACATGTTTTTTTTTTCTCTTTAACAAGTAAGATCGGGTAGATCACTAACTCAAACGCAAGATCTCAACAAAAAGGAGCAAAAACTAACGATCTAAACAAAAAGAACCAGATCGGATTAAGAAGACAAAGATGAGCTTACATCGTAATGATAGAGATTGTTCTCAGCGACTTGAACGAGGAAGTGATTCGCTCTGACACGGCACTTAGCTCCAACGGTGCCTGAACCAGGTCGAGGCGCATGAACTAGCGCCTTGCTTGAGGCAGGCGGGAGAGAAGAAGGCACAGTCACAGCCGACTCGGCCACCGCCACGTCAGCTCCAGATCCAGATCCGACATGATCTGGCTGCTCAGTCAGAAACAAACTCCTCTTGATCTCTCCAGCCAGAGATGCCACGTCAGACGGGGTATAGCCTGACGGAGCGTAGGTACCTCTACCACTACCAGAGGAGGCGTAAGAACCACCACCACCTGATCCCCTGCCACGTGGCCCATATCCTCCCTCTCCACCACCACCACGGCGACCTCCTCCGCCACGGCCGCCGTAATCACCACCACGACCGCCTCCACGGCCGTCTCTTCCACCACCTCGACCACCTCCACGGTACATTATCACAGAAATGGAGAAGATTGTAGAGGGAAATGAAGAGAGATGGAGGTAAGTGTAGTGCACTGGAGGATTTAAGAAGAACGAGGTGAGAGTGTTTTGAGAGAAAATGGAAAGATTGAGCTTTCTAATGACAGACTTGACAGTGCACTGCTTTGCGAAAGGAAAGGGTCTATTTATAGACCCTGAGGTAGGGTCAGGTGACTCGAAGCTCGATTTTCGTGATGTACCATTAAGGAAATTGCTTTATCGCTCCACATGGGTACACAGTTTTGTGGTTGTACACTTGTACTTTGCCTTCCTTTTTGGTGCTGCCTATTAAGTAGTAAATAGGAAATTATTTGAGCTATTTCATTCATTTCATTATTGATTCCTACATCAGCACATAGCATTTTTATGTTAAAACTGAAAAGTTTAAAGTTTTAATTGTCGGTCACATTATGATTTTGTTGAATAGGGTTCGGATTTGATCCATATATTCTTTTATGAAGTCGAATTTTACTGAGCCACGTCGTATAGTATATCCGCATTATTGATTGATTCAAAATCTATGTATTTAAATGTTGTATTGATATAGTTACAATAAGAACATGTAGGACGACATAAAATGATTATTATAACAATGAGCCTATTAGCCTAATGATCATCTTTTATAATATTTTTCGTTTGGATATATACAAAAATTTTAGTTGTCACGACATTTTAAAATTGAGTAGTTGTTGTTCGCTAGAGACAATATATGAAATTCAAAAGAATGAATATATAGGTAGAATATTAAATGTATTTTAGTGTATACTTTATTTCGTTTTTTTTTCGTTTCTACACTAATCAATTATGGAAAGATCAATAAAATAACACAAAACACTGTGTTCCTACTTTACTATGATAATTCAATAAAGTGTTTCTCTAGTGATATTAATTGTCCGTCACATTGACAATTAATGATCTAGAAAATTTGTGCCCGCTAACTTGTAAGTTGAAACAACAGACATACAATGTTATTTATTGTAAACCTGATGCATTTTTTTTTTTTTAAGGATTTGAACTTTCACACTTATTGTCCAAGTCACTCGAAAAAATGTATAATTAACTATTGTATAATGGGTATTTCTGAAATGCACAAATTATTTAATTAAATCGATAAAAAATAATTGCAAGACACTTTATAAATCGTTAAGAGTTAGAGGGATTGATTTATGTAAGGTTCAAAATAGAACACCTCCAAGGTCCAACTCTTATTTTGTGGGAGATAAAAGGATGACACCAATCATATCTCTTTTCCCGTAAGAAGCATCTTTGTCATTTGTCAGTAAGTCGTATAATTCGTGGGTGCAAAACGATAATAATACATTGCGCGCAATCTATGACAGCTGCAAACCGTAATGTGGAGCTAAGATTCCTGTTTGCGCTCGGTGTAGCAATTGTTAATATACAATTAACTAATATAAAGCTCGGAGGACCCACTTCTCATGAAATGGTTCTTTCTAGTGGTGTGGTCTTTGTGCATATATCATTAATTATCATTAATTCAGTTAAGAATCGATTCGAGCATTGTAACGAGTTCGTTCAGAAAATCAGTATCAGGCGGAGAACTGAGTGGTCCCGGACCCAGCCTCGTAGGTTAATATAATTTTTGAAATATCTGATTATTTTTAAGTTTTAACCTCTCAACTTCCTGGAAGACATATAAGTTGTGGGACCCACTTGTCAGAAGTCAATGAATTAGGCGTAATCAGGCAAAATTAAGGCGGTAATTCTGGTCTTCGACTCCGGTACGGTAATTCACAAGCAATTAATTTTAACTATCGTTCAATCTTGTAATTCAACTGTGTGAATCATATACGACCATAAAACTTTTTTTTTTCCCATATTCAAGCATCGTATAAATATTAATATTAAACAATTAATAAAGAATCAGATATAAAATACGAGATTGTAAAAGTTTATAATGAGACAATTTATTTATTGTTATGTGATATAAATATAATTTATTTAAAAAAAATGTATATGCAACATTAAAAAGATTATGTCCATGCATTATCTAATGCAAACGGGAATTAATGTCTCCTGTTCTTTATTAAATATAAACACTCGCTCTAAATGACACAGTCTTCGTAGTTCGCACATGGCTATGCGAGCAGTCGAGCATCTAAAAAAAAAAAAAAGACCTTATTTTTTTGGGTGTTGTCCTGATGTAATGGCGCATTAATTTTACCACGGAGGAAGTTAACTGCTTCCATGCGCAGGAAGTCTCTGGGCCACCGTGTAATTTCCTGTTGAATTGGATTGCAAAATATCATATATTGAAAATAAAAATATTGACCGATCTTAGAGAAATTCTGATTAGAAATAGATATATTATATATAGAATGAGCTATTTTTATTATTTTTTTAATGCAAAGGATGACCGCAATTATTATTCTGTTTTTGAAACTAGATTCCAATCAAAGAATGAGCACAAATTTTATTAATTTATTTATTTTCCTCATTTCCTGCAATGGAAAATATTGGAATATCCATTTACTACATACAATGTATCTTTATTGATGTATTTAATTAATTTTAGCATAATCACAAATTCTGAAATCACCAAAACTAATATAAATATTCTTCAAATATAATTTAATTTATTTAGAAATGTGTTATTGTGTTAATCCAAAAAAGATACCTCAAATTTTAGCGAACAAAAATGCTGAATTATATGTGTAGCAGACTCTATGTGCATCTTTATTGAATTTTTTATTTTAATTTTAATTTTAATCTCATATCAATTTACAAAATTACAAATAAAAACATATATGCTCCAAATATATAATCAAATATGTGGAAAGCGATACATCTAATCTTTACCAAACAAAATTGTTAAAATACATTTACAATAATTAATAAATCAATTTTATTCTGATTTCATATAATAAAATCACCCAATTTAACTGATATCCTAATATATAATCTATAATAGGTCGCAACATTTTTCTTTTTCTAAATCCTAATACATTTTTATTTTTTTAAGCATGCAAAACTGCTTTAATGCATTTACTGCATGTTATATTTACATCTGTGATCTATTTAAGTATTCCTAGCAACGTTTGATGTCGTAAACTCTGTTCTCTGTAACACTAATTGATATATTGTTATATTTGTAATGTAAAATATGCATTATAGAAGTTGAGAGATATACTTATAGTATATTACATGCTTTTAATTATGAATTTTTATCAAATATATATGACAATTTATTTCCAGTATGTTATATGTTCGAAATCATAGTGTTACGCCCAGTTTTGGTAGAGAGTTTTGTTGATCGGGGTCAAAGGACAGAGCTTCTCCTTCCGCCAACCAGCCGCTCCATGCGAAAGAGTAAGACTCTGTTGCCTAGAATGGGCAGATTCGGCCGCCCTTTGAGTAGAAAGACAGTGCCTTTTATATGAGGTTGTTAAGGCAATGTTGTTATGGGCCAGGCTGGGCCGAGTTGAGCTGGATGGATCATTTCGGACCCTATCACATAGATTCCAGTTCCCCAAATATAAGGCGGGAGCAACAGAGCGCCAAAATAGTGAGATTACAAAATTCCTATAACCCACAGATGTGATGCGCCTTTCAAATCTACGCCAAAGCGGGTCTTCCCTCTAGAAACATATTTGTTCAAATTGGTTTACACTTTACAATCAAGTGGATGTCGTTTAGAGCAACTGACCTGATTGCTCTTTTTGAACAATTAAATTCAAGAAAGCATTGGACAGATTATGAATAACATAACCAGTTGTACAAAACAATGTGCGCTCCATATTAATTAGTGCAAACTTTTAGCTATACGAAAAGTAAATATAGTTAAATAAATTGTGTACTTTTAGATTGGTAAGGTGGTAAATTTATCTTATGCCCTCTGCATTAATGTTCTCAATTAATCCAGCTGAAATCTAATTGAACCTAATAAACATTAATTTTCATATGAAAATATCATTTTTTAATGTAATCACCAGTACTAATATAAAATATTATCTTTTAGCATACATTTGAAGAAGATAAAAAATTCAAATAATAATTATTTCATTTAGAAACACCTGAAAAAAAATGACACAAGTCACTTAGAACATAAATTGAAAAATAAGTGTATATTACACTCTAATAGCTAGCGTTAAAAGGCTTGATTTATTTGAGGTTCAAAATAAGGCTTAACATGAAATCTTATTTTTGGGGAGAATAAAAGGATGATACCAAACATTTCCCTTTTTTTTTCCTTTTTTGAAAAAAGTATCTTATGTCGTAAATTCCTTTGGTGCACAAGGACGAAAGATGATCAACTGCATTCGAGAACGGTAAGGCGAAGCTGAGATTATATGCAATAGATTCTATTGCTGCGCTTGGTGCAGCAATAGATTATATGCAATCAACTGGTGCGAAGCTAGTGGGACCACCTTTCAGAAAAATGGCTCTTGCATGTGGAGTCGTTGTTCATATGTATGTATACAATACTCTTGAAATTGGAAACGATTCGAACATTGTAACGGCCTAACGGGTTCGTTAACTCAAGGAAATCAGAAATTCAGAACGGAGGAGAATTGAGGGATCAGTGGTCCCGCCTCCCAGGAGTTAATATGATTTTTTTTTTCTTTTTTGAAAATTTATGATTATTCTCGGTGCATAAGCTCTCAACTCAACTGCCTGAACGACAAATAAGTAGTGGGACCCACTAGTCAAAAGTCAATTTAACTTTTTTTTTTTTAATAATGGAAATCAATTAACTCCGCAGAGGTAATTTACTGGCAGTTAACTCCTATGCGGAGAATTTTTTTTTTTCTTTTTTTTTTTGAGAAACACCAGAGAAATATTTTAAACCATGACAGTTAACTCCTATGCGGAGCTATAAAATCTTTAATTCAAATTCAAGCATTACATCAAATATTAATAATTTAATATTAAATATAATAATATAGATAATCACATATAAAATTACAAGATTAACAATGATAAAATTTTTTATGGGGTTTAAATATGTAAATATTTTAAAAAAAAAAGTGTATGTAGCATTATAATATTATATATTCATTCATTGTTTTATAAAAAGATGGGAGGTATTGTTCCTGCATTTGCCAATATATTTCGTACTAGGGTGGTTTCGAGTCGAGTTAAGACTAAGTTAGTATCAACTCGAAATCAACTCGTGAATCGACTATTCTAGTCGAAATTGAATTTAGTTATTATGCAAGGCTAATAAATTATCATGTAGTCCATTGGTACAATGCTTATTATTCATCATAAAAGGCACAAAACTAAACTTAGCTTGAGATATTATTGTGTTGTACACTAGTACACTAGAACACTAAGTCAAAATGTCTGGGAGTAATTTTGGGCCGCTACACTTTGATGCGCCAGGATTATTTTTTTGATATTGATTATTCAAGTTAGGACCAATCGAGTTAAGCCCAATTCGAAATCACATCGCTTCATTTCGAGTTGTAGCAACTCGATTTTTACTAACTCGAGTTATATTTAAGTTTTTTTCGAGACGAGTTCGAGTAATTCACGAGTTACTATTTTTTTTCCACCACTAATTCGTACACATTTTTTTTTTTTTTTTAGTTAAGCAATTCGTACATACTTGGCTATGCGAGCCGAGATAGCAGACGAAGCATCTATAACTTTCTCTTGCGTGTCAATGTTATTTAGTTTTTGACCTGATTTACTGGCGCATTAATTTTACAACAGACGGAAGCTAACTGCCTCCATGAGTAGGAACTGTGTCATCTCCATTTGACTTGGGATTACACATATCCAGTACAGCTGACAATGACGCAAAAATTAGAACCTAGTAATGCTTGATGCCCTCAAGAAATTCCTTATCTACAGTACCGTTTGTTATTTTGTAAGGAATTAATATTGATTTTTGGATTGAGCGTACACGGTGCAGTCCACCGCTCACCCTTTTTATTTTTGGCTAATATTAAATTGTTGTGCATCTCTATTCCATATATAAAAGCTCCACAATGAGACGCATAACAAGTTAAGAATTTATGGGGAGTAGTGTCGAGTTTACAAATTGGAAAGATATACCAGTGTCAGGTTTACAAATTGGAAAGATACACCATTATATTTTTCAGATGAGACAAAGGAAAGGAGTTGATATAGGCCAGGGTGTACAAGCCTAATAATTTAAAAGGTTCTAACTAATGAAACAAGAAAAATATAGAGTACACATGATTTATATTTGCCGACATAAATCGGTGATACTAAGGGGTTAATAACCAAAATAAGAAGAAAATTAAGGTATATAAAATGGTGGGCTATTTTAAATACAACATTTTAGAACTTAAGGATTTTGTTATGTGCGTGTAGAGGTGAAGAAATCGACTGGTGACAGAGTAAATAAATGAATGTGTATTCAAAAATTAATTTCATGAAAATTTTAAATAAGTTGGTCAAATAATTTGGACAGATAATGAAACGAGATCAGATAAAAGAAAATATAGAAAGATCATAAATTGATTTGATATAAATCATATACCACCGGAAATATTTTGACACACAATTAGTAGTGAAATTTTTTTTTTAAAAAAATGAAATAATGTATGAACCAAAATAAGAAATAAATACAAACAGAATTTAGGGGCATTTGAAGCCATGATTTTTACCACTTTAATTATTTTATGAGAAAACCTATGGTGCATACTAATGTATCAAAATTTTGGTGCATACTGATCCAAACTCTTCGATCTACTTCAAAATGACCGATCCAAACCATCTAATATAATCATCACCCTATTATAATCTCCTTGCCGACCAAATTTTATATTTTTTTTCTTACTATTTTTCTTTAAATTTGTAAAAGGTCTAATCAATTTTTTTTGAACCGTTTAAAAATAGCAGCTTTTAATAATCCGAAAAAAATACTTATAATTTCTGAAAGAAAATGTAAAATTTGGTCGTCAAGAAGATTTCAATAGTGAGATCATAGTAGACAGTTTGAATTGGTCATTTTAAAGCTGATCAAAGAGTTTGGATCAGTATGCACCGAAGCTCCGGAATATTAGTATGCACCATAGATTTTCTCTTAGTTTATTATAATTATTTTATTCTTTCCAAAAATTTTCAATCATATATACATCAAAAAGTATGGTTAGCCAGCTATATAAATATTATAAAAGAAAGAATCTTTTACAAATGATTTACGAATGATGCATGTTGACCGAATATTTGCAATCACACGGCGTGATCGACCACAAAGACTTCATGGACTATTGTTTTAAGTGACAGCCGTTGACGCCTACTTTTGGTGCTAGACTAGCATGAAAGAAAGTCCATAATAAACAAAAGTCAAATGCTCACAACTATCTATGCACCGCTCATTCATATATAAACCTTCTCTTATGAGCTGTCTTCACCATATTACTACATCGCATAGACCATTACACGTGTCGATATATTGAGCATCCATGAAATTTAAAAAAAAATATGTTATCACTGTGTAGAAATAGCAAAAGAAAAAGAGAACCTTTCCGTGCAACCACCTCTATATATACCATCTATTATAACAGATTTAGCACCCTACCCATCTACACCATCTCTTGCATAAAATAAAAAAAGCCTCTCGCAAAACCATGTCTCTCTGTGAAACCGATGCCAAGGCACAACTCACAAAGATGCTATCCTACCACCAACTTGCTGAATGCCCATGTACACACCCGACTCAACCCTCCGAAGCCATGTCGTCATAAGCCTCAAGAACCCACACGGCGTGATCGACCACAAAGACTTCATGGGACTAGACGGTGTTTCTTACAAACGTTCAGAAGAAATCGCTTGCCGATGTGCTGCCCAATATATCCGTGACTATTACGCAGAAGACGCTGCATTTCATAAATACCTCTACACTGACATCACAGACCCATTCGAACTACATTAAATAGCATATCAGTCGGCAATTGAAAACATCGGGCTCAAAAACAACCTCAAAATTTTAGAATTTCAGCATGAAACCGTCCAACACAGCCTACAAAAGCTCGAAGAACAAGTACAGCATCTCCAACTAATTCAGCACCTTCCCTACGATGAAGCCTACAAAAAATTAAGCACACAGATTCAAGTCATACGAGCTAAAAACAGGGACCTCCGACGCGAGCTCCAAATAAAAAATAGAATGATCAAAAAAGCCACTAAAGCCTTGGTGCCTACCGATTAATAAAACCCCACACTTCTTATCTTCCACCATATACAAAGACCTTGGACACATCACACATGTTCTCCTTTACTCTACAAAGTACTTACTACAACCTAATGTAGCTGTCCTTCCTAGGCATCATATGTACATGAATGTTTCTGTAACTTTTTGGGTTGACATTTATGTACATCCTTCATATATGTAGTCAATGTACATGCGTGACTTTTTTCTTTTTGCACATGACACCCATGTACAATCTTTTTATATTTAATAAATATAGTACATGTACACACATGTCTTTCTTTGTTTTTTCACTTCTTCCCTATGTAAGTACATCCTTCATACCACCTACAATTTTTTTTCTAACGACATCACATTTTTCTCTATTCATCACACCGACGCATGAAGTTCTAACTTCTATTAATCAATCTAACAAATGTCAAACCAAACTGCTTGCCTATCTCAACGACAACATTTTCACGAACATATATTAATCAACGGACACATAATCTAGGGGTTGGTCGCGGCGAAGCCGCGACGGCAAGACAACTAGTGGAAAGAAAGGCTGGAGAGAGAGAAGTGAAATGAGTGTCTTATCTAGTTAATATGAAAAGAAAAACTAGATTGTATTATTGCAATTCCTTTTACAATACATGAACGCGCATTTTTTTTTTTCATCAAAAGCATGAGCAAAATTAAACATCTATTTGCAAATCTACATTGCGTATAAACAATTTTCACAAATACGTAAACTACAAACTCTTCCGCAACAAAGACAGCCACAGCGCGTGGTTGTGTTAATCCAAATAGATACATTAATATCTTAGTGAACAAAAATGCTGTATCTGCATTTAATTGAAGTTTTTATTCAATTATAGTCTTGAATAAATATTACAAAATTATAAATGAAGACATGTATGCTTCAAATATAAATAATATGTGCAGAACATTTCGGCCCGATCAGAATGACAATTTTTTAACATGGAATTTCGTTTCATTAGAATTTTTTTTTATCAAAATGGATGAATTTCATGTCATTTGATTGAGATTTTTTTTTTTTTTTATATAAGACCCAATAAAATCTCACGAAATCAACTCTAATGAAATGAATTAAAATTCCGCGGAAAATTCATATTGATCAGGGCCTTTGTTTGGGCAAAGTTAAAGAGATGCATCTAATTTTTAGCAACCAAAAACTCATGAAATCCATTTACAGCACATTACGTGCATCTATATTGACATTTTAAATCATTTTTAGCCCTTTTAGGATATAAAATTTCGAAGAAAGATATCCTTAATATATATGATCTCAAATCCTAATACATACATTTAATTTTGAGTATACAAAAATTGCTCGAATAATGCGTCTACTTTATATTAAGAGTATTTGTTGATTTTCTTAATTTATGCTAGCTAGTCTAATCTTAATCCATATTATCAGTAAAAACGACATATATATTTTTGTAATATAATCTAGAATACGTAGAGAATATTGTATTATGCGTGAGAAACTACGGATCAGAGTCACAAAGTAGGGAGGTTCCAATATAAATAAATATATAAAACCCACATCTGTTAATGGGCCTCCGTTGGTAAGCTTTTGGTCTTTTCTTCGACTCAAAAACATATTCCACAAGTATGCCTACGGGCTTTATGTTTCAAAAAAAAAAAAAAAAAAATTCCACAAGTTGTGTTTCTTTCTTTCTTTTTTTTTTAAATTTTTTTTTTTTAATCAAGTGCAAGTGCATTCATTTTTTAACAATTGACCTGATTATCACAACCGAACTGAAATATATGAAACAACATGGACAACCAAATTAATTAATTAGTCCAATACTTTTTGCTATGCAAAAAGCGTTTACAGTTAAATTGCGTTATAGATTGGAAAGGTGGTAATTGTACTATGTGAACGAATGTTCTCATTTAAGCCAACTGAAATCTAATATATGCATTGAACTGTTAACCGATTGAACATGAACCGGATCCTCAGCAGTTCTTTTAAAAGTTTGGATTCGGTATTTGAATTTTAAAATTTTTAAATATTTTAAAAAAAAATATTTTGGCTGCTCAGCGGTCCTTTAAAGGACTGATTGAACCTTATCTCTTCAAATTGCACTCGAGTTGGGGAAAAGTAAATATACACCAAAAGGAGAAAATATGGTCAATTAATCCGGTCCCCATACACCCTTTGTATCGAAGGCCTACTTTTGCCTGCAAGTTGCTTGATAAAATGCTATAACTGGATTAAGCATGCCTTTTTCCTACTTGAAAGACAGTAACAAATGCGTTATAATTTCGTAATTCCTATTAGTAATTTTCTTTAAAAATTCTTACCAGAAAAACGGAATGTGAGTCATTGATGGATTATACCAATCCTTCTTCATTCTTAGACCTACAATTCTTCCTAATTTAGCTTATTCTATACCTTTACAAATATTTGTTGGTTAGATTAAATTAATTAAGTTATCCAAGTTACATTCTCTAATAGTACTGTTTCTATCAGATCGTTGCTGTATTGTCAATTATCATCCTTTTTACCGCTGGTACCCCTTGTAAACTAATAACTTTTTCCTTTAAATCCAGTAATTGGCTCTGTATTTATCAAGTAGCCCTGGTGTTTGGTATAATGGTACTTACATTTTAGTAATACTTCTTATAGATTGAGTAATTGGAAGGGTTACTTGCTGATAAGATAAACAAATGGACAGAAATTTAAACGCCAGAACACATTAATTATTTAATTTATCCAAGTGTTACTTCATGCTCTTTCAGCTAAGCTGAAATCACTTAAAATGGAGGTAAATTTATTTTCACAAAAATATTTACCTTTATATCCTTTTTAATAACTAACACAAATAAAACTAAAAGGCTCAATTGACTGACACTGCACCTAGATATTTTTGACACACCTGGTCAAACGGCATGCTCATGTACCAGTTTGATCAGATACAGCTTGCACTTGCCATTGCCAGGATTAACTACAGCCACCAGGTCCACCGTAGCCGAAATGATCATCCGAAATCATCAATTTCCCAATCCCATAACAATTGGGATAGTAAAGCCTTCTATAATGCATATCAAAGTATTGACCATCTGGCCTGATGTAATAGACATTTGTCATTATAGCAGGAAGAGGATCTCTAGGCGAAAGAAGCTCCTTTGCATAGACACCATTACCCATTGGTGGGCTTCTCTGAGAACTTATGAATTGAACTGCACCACCGAATTCAGCATAATTTCCACTGTCAGCTAACCCTGTAAAAAGATACTTGGGGAAGTAACCTATCTGACTGAGATAAGTATCACCGACACCAGGTCCAACAAACAACCCCCAATCTCCAGTGCAGTTATCCTAAGTCACAGAGTTCAAAAATCATATTAAAGTGGATCCAAGAGCTATCGTTACATCTGGTAGGTGAAGATATATTTTGGTTCAATATTCGATAAATATAATATGTCCACAAAAAAAAACTGATTTTCCCTGCATGGTCAGCTCAGTGACCTGCCATGTAGATCTTACCTTAAGAAACTTTATTGTTATATGACTATCAGCATCCATTACTTCTCCAGGAGCTAAGAAAGATCCATTAAAAAAATTAAATCCATCACGACAGAGATCAGTACAGCTTTTTCCACCGGCACCCTGTTGCTCCAAATTAAAGAATACTACACAGTTATTTAAGAAAGCAGCAAATAGGAATACCCAAAACAAAAAATTACAAAAGATAAAAAAAGAATAATGCACACCCTCCAAAATGTGTAAAATCGTGTTCTTGAATCACCATATTTCCAAGGATCAATCTGCATGTATATTCATTGATCGTTTTAAAACAAACAATTGAAATGGGCACCAACAACAACACTGAATAATTTGTCCTGAAACACACAAAAATTTATCTTCAAATGTAATTATAAACAGTAAAAGGCCTTTACTTACCACCCATCCAGCTGCAATTTCATCAATTCCATCACTGGGTTGATTGAATGTATTCTGAATACTGACATATGATTTGCTCATTTGCCCACTACTCACAGTCGGATTGTACACTGTTAGTGATGCTGTAAAGCCGGTGAACCATGCAGGTGTAATAAAATACACAGCATACTAAAACGAAAAACAAATAAAAGGGATAATTTAATCTCTTGAGAACAGCGACTTGATATATTGGAAGCATAGTACTTTTGAGGTATTTTTATACTTACAGCTTCTTTGACGTCATTGATATCATCAAAAGGGTTTTCTGTATCATTGGAAAAAGTACTATGGAAATCTTCAGAATTTGAAGGGGTGCGGTCAGAGGTGTCGTTATGTAATTTTGCTGCTGCTGCTTCTTCTCCAATGGTAAAAATGATGACAGTAAGAACAACAATTGCAAAGCACAACCCTTTAAAATCCATTACAATGGAGATAAAAAAAATGATTTTACAAGCAAAAACAGAGTACATTGAACCTTTGTTGTGGTTATATATATAAGAAGATCAATATAGTCCTGAGAATAAAAATTATGACTTAACTCGACCAATATTGCTGGTAATTTCATGTTTTCTTCCTTGTGCAAGTAAAGAAGGATTGTGAATCCTTTATCATTTAGTACACATTATTTTTACAGATACACTGCTGGGGGAGTGGGAAAGTTAAAATTGTATCCTAAATTTGTTTAGTAGTGTTTTTTTTTTATTTTTAAATTGTACACTAAGTTCGAAGTATATATACAACAAATTAAGTAAGACAGCTATTATTCGTTCATTCTTTAATTTAAGGTATAGAGAGTATAACAATACGATGTAGGAAATAAATATTTTGAAACATTGTTTTTGACATCAATGTTATAGAGATATATTTTTCTTTTTCAACATTGCTTATCCATTTCGTCTCTCTCTCACACTCACTTATCCACATTTCAATATTGTACAAATAAATTACAATATTTACTGAATTTCTTTGATACATTTGGGTGCTTGCACACTCAAAATGTAAGCAGTACCGTGTCGACAGTTTTGATATATCCCCTTTCCTTACATCATTACAATCCTCGAAGGTAATGGGAATGAATCTTTTAGCAGTAAAAATAATTTGATAATATTGAAATAATTTTCAATCAATCAAGAATAGTTTTTTTTTGAAAAACAAAAGTTTAGAGGTGTGCTCACACTTACTAAAATTGCAAATTGATAGCCTACTTATTAATTGCAATGAGAATAATGTTTTGTAAAGCATCAAAATGTATTAGATTTAGATATTTGTACAAAGAATGTGCCATCACTTCACCTCCAAAAATAATTTTTCAGATTTTAGTTAGATGTGCATATTAATAGCATATAGGACAGTAATATGTTTTTTACCTCCTTTTTGTTATGTTTTCGACATGAAGAAGCTTTGCTATTAGATGGTTGAGGACGTGACCCGTTTGTACACATTTTGCATGTAATATGTAGCCTCGAATTTTTTCCGATAATATCAAGATAAAGATGTAATATATAGTAACCACTAATGCGCTTGATTTGTAACTAAGGTTTTAAAAAATTCCGTTTTTTCGTTTTATCGCCGTTTTATTTTAATTTTGGTTCATATCGTACTGCCGTTTTATCTGTTTTATCACCGCATAAACCATTTTTTTACCGTTTTATCACCGATAAACGCTAAATTACCATCCAACCGTCAAACTACATAAATCACATTTTAAAACCTTGTTTGTAACACATATTCGAAGAAAAATTTGCAGGGCTATAGAAATAATTTGGTTTATTGGTTGTGTTGTTGACTTCATCTGCACTGATGGGCTTTTTCAACACTTAATGCTGGCCTAAAGTGTGTTTACATGGGCTGTTGGGTTAACCTTAGAATTATCTCAAAAAGCTTCAAATGTCCAAGCGGCCCAAAGATGGGATGGTATCCCATGTTTAATTTGCAGTATAAAGTATTAAAGTGAATAGTATTCCAGACAACTCTAGTCTTATATGCCTTCTAATAGTTTATTTCAATTGTCTAAAATAAATCAAAA
This sequence comes from Rhynchospora tenuis, assembly GCA_027725995.1. Classification (NCBI taxonomy): domain Eukaryota; kingdom Viridiplantae; phylum Streptophyta; class Magnoliopsida; order Poales; family Cyperaceae; genus Rhynchospora; species Rhynchospora tenuis. Next base: position 149,100,777 of record CM050888.1, on the reverse strand, counting down.
TTAGCATATATTTTTGAAATTCTACCGTAAAAAATATTGTTGGATTCGAAATGGATTCAGATATATTTTGTTGGATATGGATCTCTTTTGAAAAGAAAATATTATTGATGACTTTATGACTTCTGGAGCGGAGTCATAACCGTTTCTCTTGGCCCGCACGGGGAATGGGAAAAAAGAATCATTTTTCTTGCGGGTTTTCCGTGTTCTCCTTAGCCATCGACCATGAAATCAAGAACTTTTTGCATCCTTGTAGTTGTTGGCTCCGTAATTGGAAGTTTTTAATAATCAAGGAGTAATTTTTTTTTTTCGAAAGAGAGAACCCTTTAGGCATTAAAAGGAAAAAAAAAAAAAGGGTACAGAGGGTCAATACAACGCGAATAAATCCCATCCCTGTTCCTAGACCATAAAGAAGTTTAATAATCAAGGAGTAATTTTTTTTTTTTTTTTTCTAAAGAGAGATCCCTTCAGGCATTAAAAGAAAAAATTAATAAAAAATGGTACAGAGTCAATACAACGCGAATAAATCCCATCCCTGTTCCTAGACCATAAAGCGACCTCCTGTCTGTCTCTCACTTCACCGAATCCCCAAAATTTTTTTTTTTGAAGGTTCCGAATCCCAAAAGTTAACCCTCTTCCCCATTCCCAAAAGTTAAAAAAAAAGAAAAAAAAAAGAAAAGAAAAGAAGACATGAGCAGAAAAGAAAAAGAAAAAGTGGAGAATGCTTCTCGCCCCTTCCAAACACTCAGATATTTATAAATCACCATCGTTTTCCTCTTTTTAAAATTTTTCATATCAGAACACCATCTAGCTGCGCATCCAGAAGTTTTCATAATCAAGAAATTGAAAAAGAAAAAACAAACTGACGTTTAACCTTTTGCACATGCATTATTTTTCAAATATAAGTTTTTTATATTTTTTGTTGCTTTTTGGTAGAATGAATAGTGATTATGAAAATGACTTCTAAATTATGCATAAAACTGCATGTTGTCTCTACAACCCAACTGATGCACAAAATGGATTAACATGAAAAGAAGGACAATAGGGTTTTTATCATCTTTAAGTTCTACTTATTTTCTTATTTCTTAATTTACGAACCAAACGAAAATAATTTCTTCCTCCTTAATATTAAAGAGAATTGATTAGGAGCATCCTCCGAATTATCATCCCCTGTCATCCCTTCTTAAAGAATAAAGACATTTCCTTCCGTAAACTATCTCTCGCTTCCGATCTCTTCTCTCCCTTACGTAACTCTCCTCTCATTCCGATCTCGCTCCCTCTCTCCGACCTCCTCCCTTCCGATCTCTCTCGCTCCCTCCCTCTGACGTCATCCTTCCTCCCCCTCCGACCTTTCTTCCCCCCTCCGCCTTCCTCCAATCTCTCTTCCTCCGACCTTTCTTCCTCCCTCCGACCTTCCTTCCTCCGACCTCCCTTCTCCCTCCGACCTTCCTCCCTCCCTCCGGACTTTCTCCTTTTGCTCTGTCCGGTCTAAAGACATTGTAATAAGGGATAAGCTAATAAGCGAAAATGATCAGTTTATCGCAACAAAGGATCATCTTATATGTGCATCAATGATCAACTTATAAGCATAAATGATTAATTAGGTGTAATAAGTGATCAAATTATTATAATAAGGAATTAGATTGTTATAATAAGTGATCAGATTGTATAATAAGGATCAGATTGTTATAATAAAAGATCAGATTGTATAATAAGAGATCGAATTGTTATAATAAGAGATCAGATTATATAATAAGGGATCAGATTGTTTAAATAAGAGATCATATTGTATAATAAGAGATCAGATTGTCATAATAAGATATCAAATTGTGATAATAAGAGATCAGATTGTCATAATAAGAGATCAAATTGTCATAATAAGAGATCAAATTATTATTATAATAATAAGAGATCAGATTGTTATAATAAAAAATCAGATTGTTTTAATAAGGGATTAGATTGTCATAAGAGATCAGATTGTTATAATAATAATAGATCAAATTGTTATATTAAGGGATCAGATTGTTATAATAAAAAAAAAAACAGAGGACTGGAAAGGGAGATGGGGCACGGGAAGGAGGCAGGGGAAGGGAAAACTGAAGAGGGGAACGAAAAGTGGAGAGGGGCACGAGAAGGGGAGAGAGAATGAAGCGCGTGAAGAGGGAAGGGGAGCGGAAGTGAGAGGGAGAGCGAAAGTGAGAGGGGAGACGCTGAGGGCAGAACTTTCCGTTTTTGGGATGGGATTACGGGGATGATAAAATTAGAGATTACACTTATCACGCCATTAAATAATTCACAATCAATATAAGTTTCGCATATATGAGTTTGCGCTCCAAAATTAACCAAAAAATATGAGGATCCAGGCTAGGAAAAGAGTGCAATGAAATCAAATCTGAATGAAACTGTCACACTTAAAAATCCTAAGGTGTATGGAAAAATAAGAGTTAAAGTAACACTGAAGACTAAGAAGAGTAAAAAAATAAAATAAAAAAATAAAGATATGTCATTCTATTTTTTAAAAAATATATAAAATTTGTCCTTTAATTAGAGTTAAATAAATAGAAAATAAAAAATTACTATTGAAAGGAAATAGACTTTTAAATTTTAAAAATATTGAAAGGTAATAAATTTTAAATTCTAAAAATTCAATTTGAAAATTTGAAAATTTGAAACTTTAAAAATTTGAAACTTTACAGGAACATGTATTTTTAACCAACAATCAAATTAAAGTATTTTATATTTTTTAGTTGCATAAATCAATTATTTCTTTTGAAAAGTGATATTTTTAATTTTAATGTTTTATAATAGAAAATTTAAAAGAATAGAATGAATATATGAATTGGTACCGCTGTAATAAACTTAATTTTGTGATTTAGTAATGAAATAAAAAATAATTTAACATTTAATGATTGACATATTTAAACTTTTGCAACGAGGTGATCATAATCACTCTAAATAATTATTCATGAATAAATCACTCTAAATTATTTCCACGAGTTGTACGTCACGAGTCTTCTAATTATACGTTTACTTTTTTGTTAGTTTTATTCGTCAATAACCCTTCATGTTTCATATATATAAAATACTGAATTTTTTTTTACATTTTAAATTTATATAAAATACAGGAAATAAAAAAACTATTCAAATATTATATGTTTTTAATTGTATTTTCTTGTTTCTGCTAACATATTATAATATAATCTAGGCCGAAACATTATTTGGATATTTTGGAAATAAAAATCTTACACCTTGATAAATTATGAGAAGATAATCTCTTTTGTTAAGTTGTTTTAACAATCATTCTTTACACAATTTACAAGAGTATTTATATTTTTCTGCAACAATTCTAATATGTCCAATGTTTTGAATATTGTATCGAATATCGAACTGGTAAAACAAAAGTATCGGAGATCGAACTGGTAAAACAAAAAGGTATGGTGCTTATAACCGGTTAAAAAAATCGAATGTTTCCAATGGAGATTTTTATAATAATAAGTTTGCTGCACGTATACATGCACCTTTATAAATTTAAATAATATTTTTTGTACATTTAATTTTTATGATTTTATATATCGTAGTTTGTAATTAGTTTTTTTTTAAATTTCTATGCAAGTTTATTTTCTTTAAACAAATTAGTTAGCTGCAATTTATATAAAATAAAAGGATGAAATTAATTAGTTAGCAGCAAAATATAAAAAAAGTTAAGTTAGCTGCAATTCTAAGAGAAACCCCAATGGGAAAGGATAAAAGTTTTCTTTCTTTATATTTATTTATTTTTTTTGATATGTCCTTGACAACAACATATTATACATCAGGCTCTACGCCATTTAAGTTTTTTTTAGCACCGATTAAAAACGTGTCTTTAAAACCTGTTGTCAAGCGCTGTTAATGACTTTGATTCGGATTAACTTAGCAAATATCCAGGTATTAACTAAGCATATAACAATGACTTTGAGTCGGATTAAGACAAATAAAATATCGATTGTTGTATTATTCATAAGCTCTAAATAATAACAGTTCGTAACTCAGATGTTAATTGAATTAACTGCAACAACGATGAAAAAAAGGCTAAAAAGCATCAACTGACAACAAGGGCTACTCGATCCTCACAATATTTCCAGTAATCAACTATAAATCAACCAATTCAATCAGGGTTATCAGATTAAATGCATTTCTAAATCAGGGCTTTAAAAGAAGAAAATTGGTCATTTTACAAAGATGTCTACTAATTGAGAAAAATTGACCGTTTCAGAATCCGAGCTTGGACTACTCTAAGCAAATAAAATTCTACTTATTTATATCTTATATTTCATTATAAACTATATATTATATTAAATTATATTATATTTTATTTTTGGATTTGGATCTAATCTTATTGGATTTGAATTTTATTTGTAGCCTACCTAACGAGTTTGGAACTAAAGGCTTTATTGTTGAGAGAGCAGAGAGTGTTATTGTCATCATGATGAAATTTTTTATAATTTAAAAAGTAATTAAAATCTTTGATGAGGGTTTTTATTGTGAAGTAAGAAGATTATGGAGGTGTTATTTTCAATTTAAAAAATTACAAGGGTTCATTTTCAGTTGAGAAGATTGTCGGGGAATGTATCAAAATTTGGATTTTTTTAATCTAAATGGAGTCCATAAATGGCCATCGACATCCGTGGTCTCCAGAACTCATCTACCCAAGCCGCCTTAATAGATTCTACAAGTTTGTCCCGGGACTTAATTATAAGGTAAAACTCCAAGCTCTTAGGTTTGATTTGTATACGAAATCATGGATATATATATAGTCCGGCCTGACAATAGCTGCATGTTGCCAAGTCGCATATATAGAATATCTAATTGTTTCAGGGAAAAAAATGGTCACATCGGGCGTGTTAACAAGACATCTAACGCATTCTAGCCCTTCCAGTTTGAAGTAGTGCAGAGTAATACCAACAAATTAGGTTGTAATACCGTTGGTTTGCTTTATCTTTTCATTTTGTGCAATAATTTTCAAAATAAATTAATTGCGTGCATGTTTTGCACTTTTCAGGGAGTTGAAATTTGTATTGTCCCTTTAGGGAAACATGGGTATTATAAATGATATACGGATATATGGTCCGGACACCGTTACTCAAGCGTACGCGATTAGAGCTTGCATTTACGTTTTTTTAGCAGTAATTTTGATTGTGCTCTTGAACATCTTCCATTTCTCCCCTGTGTTTTATGTGAGGCGACTTTACATCCCAGCTCTGGACAAATCCTTAAACTCTTCAACAAATGCAAGCATAATTTTCGACTTGAGCTTTATGAACTCGGAGACACTTTCAAACGCATACTTTGATCCAGTAAATATAACATTCTACGACAGCCCAAACCAGAATCACTCCATTGCCAACTTCACTATACCTGAATTCATTGTGAAACAATTCGAAGTCAAGGCTTACGAAGCGATAGGAGAAGTGAAGAGTGGAGTAGTGAATGCAACGGGGCTAGATTTCGAGGCTGCAAAGAGGGAGATTGCAGCTAATGGGTTTAAGGTGTTCCACGTAAGCGTCGAAACAATGGTGAGGCATGATTGCTATGCGTTTTGGAAGACTAAACGCTATGTATACAAAAGGGGGAAGGATGTGAAAATAGGTGATACCGGTGCTGCAAATTTAGGCAAAGAAATTTTTGTATGGTTCAGAGTCGCACTTGTTTGTCTCGTGGTTATGTTTCTTTCTGCCGATATATATTTTTGATAAGTTTTTTTCAACTTTCAGTTTGGGGATATATTATGGCCAAATTTGAATAATAGAAAGTACATGCATGGTTGTCAATCTTGTGTTCATGTTGGATTATTGTCAATTTGGTTTAATGTGATTTTTAGTTATCATGACTACAATTATACGTTCATTTAATAGAAGTCTTTAACGTCACTTTTTAAAAAGCATCGTCGAAAAAATTACATATTTTAGCAATGTAATCAACAAACAAATAAAAAAAAAATTTCAAAAAATTTTCAAACAAATTCACGCACATACACATATATACACAAGTTGTATTGTAACAAATAAAAAGATACATCAATATATCAAGAAACACTACTTACCACAGAATATAAAAAATTACACGATGGGCTTTTGAAAAAAATTCAAAAAAAATTGTCAAAATTTGGGAGAGGGAAAATCTTCGAAGTTGATTTTGAAGGCTCAGACGTCATTTTTTGTCCCATCACGGGCCATCATGAACTACGTCCGAGTAAATCTCATTTCAAGCTTTCTAGAAAGTGATTATATGAAAAAAAATTAAATGCTCCTATCACTCAAACATATAATTCGGAGTCTCAAAAAGTTGTTCAATGCATGAAAGGATTGGGACGAGGGGGACAGACTTGTTGAATCTTTATCCGCTGCCGTGCGGCTAGGGTGCCGCGCACCATCCGAGCCGTTTGATCTGATCTCGACAATTAATCTTTTTCGGGCTTATTATTTTAGTATAATTCACGGGGCATCCATCATCCATTGGATGGTTGGAATCGTGTGCGGCATCCTTGCCTCGCGACAGCATATTTCAATTCCTTACTTGCTAGGTGCGGGGATGTGTGTGGCTAGTCGAGAGGATGGGAGGTTATGGAAAAATTAGATATGTGCCACTCCAAAATTGAGAAATTAGAAATTTGCCACTTCAAAATTAAATCTTTGAAAATAGCGACTCTAAATTCAATTTATTTTGAAATTTGACACTTTTCATTTTCAACTTTTTATATTGACAACAATACCCTCTTCGTTATCTCCCTTGTTGAAATTGCCCCAGCTTACCGATTAAAAAAAATTGCCTCACCAATTATACGAGGAATATGTAAATGAAATTGTAACCGATTACTTGAATCTTTCTTTGTTAATCTCTTCTCGAATCTGAAAATTGGTAATTATGTTGAGAGATGAGGCTAGTTAGCGTCTTTCTTAGTGCCAGTGGCTAAATTAGTACAAAATGTTCTATAAAAGGACCAAATTCTAAAAAGTAAACCTATTAAAATTGTGCGCACTTTTGTCTCCAAACCAAAAAGCATAAAAATGCTGCCATCTCCTATGAAACTTGGATTTTGGATCGTGAAACAATAAGTGATTTTTTTTTTTAAAAAAAAGAAAAGTTCGGTAGAAATCTAAGACATGCGATTTCAAATTTTCACCAACGAGACAGAAGGCAGAGAAAGAAGAGGATATTTTGGTCAATATGAAAAGTGACAAATTTCTAAGTAAATTGAATTTGGAGTGGCAATTTTCAAGGACTTAATTTTAGAGTGACAAACTTTTAATTTCTTGATTTTAGAGTGGCACATATCTAATTTTCACATTAGTTATTATATTTAATTAGGGAGACAATTTATATAATTTTTCTAAAGACAAAACAATATATAGAAATTTTACCATTTTTGGGCCAAGGGGGGCATTGCCCCCTCTAGCCCCTCATGTGGCTCCGCCACTAGTGGCTAGCTAGTTAAGGTTTAAATTATTGAGCGAGAAAGAGGTTCTTTGTACTTCGAAATTTTTTTAAAACATGAGAGAGCAGAGAACAAAACATGTAACACAGAATGTGAATCCAGAAACATATAACGACTATTAATTATACAAAACAGTCATCCCTACTATTTATAAAAATAACATATTCAAGATCTTAAACCACTAGACGAATGGTGTAAATTTATGTTTACTCTATTAATTCTTAACAATTTATCGTTTAAATCAACTTAGCAAAAATGTCCTCAATATACGGGCAAATAAGAAAATAAAATTTTGATATTATTTTTGTTTCATATAAAACTTTACATGTTAGACAATAAAGATACGGTAAAATCAATAATTTAGTCTTTCCTTTTAAGTAAATAGCTAATTTGGTAATAACTTAATTTTTTCTAATAAAAAGTCTGACCTTAATCTAGACCACTGATCAAATCAAATCACACAAATCAATGGTCCATAATTGATATAAAAATTGTTTAACACCCTTTTAGAAAAATGTCATCACTAAATGACAAAATTATATTTATGCCATCACTTAATTACTTTGACTATTCTATCCTTTAAAATATGCCACTATGTAATACTAAAATTAGAAAATATGTCACTATAAAATATTAAATTAGAAAATGCAATTGTGAAGTAAATAATTGATTTTATGTCATCAACAAAAGTAACAAACTTTCTAATTTCAAAATTTAAAAGTAAATAATTTGAAAGTTTTAACAAATTTTCAAACTTTCAAATTTAGAATAACATTGCTCTAATTATAGTGGGATATCTCTAATTTTAACAAAAAAAAAATAATGGCATAAAACTAATTCTAACCAATTTATAGTGGCATAAAACTAATATAGAATTTAAAAGTGCCCTTATCTCTAATTATCAGGTTTTTTGGTGGCATGTATCTAATTATTTTTTTCTTAATAATCATCATTATCGTTGAATTTTTTTTTTGACGCATTTTAATTTAACGCAATCCTTGTATGTGTGTTAAAAAGCATTTCTGTCGTTGTGTAATAATAATGCCATGTAGAAAATGCATACTCTTTCATCTGAGTTTTTTTAAATTCTGTCACCAAATCGAACACGAAACCTATATTATATATACGACGGATCACGGGTCTAATATCAATAATCATTATTATTTAATAAGGGCGGTTCGCTTTGACGTGAACTGCTCAATCAAAACCATTTATTATTGACTGCCGGTAGGGTTCTCCAACTGTGCGTGTCGTGTCGTGTCGTGTCAAACACGATCGTGTTAGAGTCTCGTGTCGTGTCGTGTTGACACGAACTACTTTTTTAATCGTGTCGTGTCGTGTCGTGTTAAATGGTGAGAATAGGCAACACGACACGCATTCTGACACGACACGACTAACACGATCGTGTCGTGTCGTGTTGACACGTCGTGTTAGTCGTGTCACATCGTGTCATATTATTTATTATTTTTAAAATTAAAAATATAAAAAAATTAAAGTAAAGTAAAAAAAATTACTAAATAATAATTAAATTAGAACAATATGAGTCAAATGATGGCAAATAATATGATATAGTATTATAAATTGAATTTAAATTATTAATTTTGTTTAATTAATTAACATTAATAATAAAATTTGTGTTAATGTGTCGTGTTAATTAGTGTTCGTGTCGTGTTCGTCTCGTGTTGCGTGTCAAATCGTGTCGTGTTGGTTCGTGTTAAACTTTCTAATATCCCAACACGACACGATTATGACACGATCGTGTCGTTTCAATTTTGTATTCGTGTCGTGTTGTGTCGTGTCAACACGCACACCGTTGTTAGGAAGTGTTTAATTCTATTTTTGTGCCATCAAATAGCAAGAAATAACAACTAAACACCATAGATCTAGTGCTAGAAGCATTCACACATCAAAACAATGAGAACAAGTAGGAGAAAGTTATACCTCTCATGAAATCGCATTCATGAGGCTCAAATCTAAGGCATGGGAGTCGATGGGGTGCGTGCTCCACCACCTCCACCATCTAAGGCGCCTCAAACCCACCAAGGAGCTAACCACGAGCTCCATGAAAGTGCTAGCTTTCATGAGCTCCTAGCTAATCCCCTCTATGAACCTCTTCATCATATTAACTATTTTAATGGAGGAGAAGAAGGAATGGTGCTCAACACATGAGCAAGAGAAGGGAGGAAGATGGGTGGCGGCTAGGAAGAGAGGAGAGAGAAAGTGGATGGAGGCTAGGGCTTTCCCAAGAGGTGACCCCTTTATATAACCAACAACTCTCATCCTCTCTTTGAACTATTTACAAGTATGCCACTAGGGCTCTAGCTGAAATTAATAGGGCTATTTTGGGCTACATCAAATGTTGCAATGGCCCAATAAACCATCCCATTAATTACTCCTTCATCCTTCCTCAAATCGGGCCTTTAATTAATTAAATAACTAGAAGCCCAAATAACTCAAACTATTTAAAGTGTGTTGAACATACTTAATTATTAACTCATTAATAATTAATTTAGGATTAGCTAATGCATTAAATTATTTCCATATAATCCTTTTGACTTAATTAATTATAACGGTTCATAACGGTATATAATTAATTAATCAACTTATCATATTTCACAATACTAACTGTTGCGAATAAACAATTAATGCACCGTGTGGTTAGAGTCCTATTTGTGCGACCCTATTGAGGATTTACGCTATGTTGGCTATGAAAATAGATCGTTATTTATTTCCAATAATCATAAGCGGTATCTAGCAACACGTTATGATTCCCAATTCGCATAAATAATGTACCGTTACAATATCTTAATCCTGCACAAGAAATATAAGTATTTCCTTGTCTGATTCTTATGTCACATGATATCATTGTATAATCCAAGATAGGAATGTGTCATTCTTGCAGATTATACATTTCTTGATCTAGAGTTGATCGTCTAGTTTGCATGCATACGATCCAACTCCATCAAGGGGCCCAAACAAATATCATCACTCACTAGGTATACTAATGAGGGACATACGGTTTTCTTGATGAACAACTTTTCCCCGCACAATTCAAGAGAACATAAATAAAGTCCTTATAGCAGCATTTATCAGGAATCAACGTTAGACGATATTTATTGAACCTATCCTCATGTGGAAAAGGTGAACATCTCAAACTTAGAATCAAACTTATATGAAATAAACAATGACACTTAACACAATCCATATGTTTATTTCATTGGGTCAAGTCCTGTACTGTGTTCTAATAACATACACATATGCAATTAAGTTGGTAACTCCTTACGTATGATTTGTAGAACTTAATCATCACTTAACTTGCATACTAATCTTTTATGATAATTAATGTTCCTTGTTAATTATCAAGATTATGGACGATTTAGATTTATTATTGTCATTCTAATGAATGATCCACAGAGATCTACAATTCAGATCCTCAACCTGAATGATCTGTCAATAATAAATTCTAGGAACAAATGATCAAATATCATCATTAACATAAACTAAGAAAATAAGTCATTAAATATTGACTTCTAGGACATAACTCCAACAATCTCCCACTTGGCCTAGAGTCAATCAATAGCGACTTCTAGCCAGTGAAGAATTAGAACAATGTCATATATCCATATATATACATGTCTCGAACCTCAAAAGATATAATACACTTAAAACAAGTTACTCATACGTCCATTACGCATGGATGCACAATTGCATCTCGTATACCGCTTAAGGTAGAGGTTAAGTTAGAGTGTTCGCTGTGTCCGCGAACCTATCCAATTTTGTTTGACCCTACATACATATATACTCCTATATATGTGTTCTTGATCATCATCATGTGAGATCAAGTGACATCGTCATAGATCTTAGTTGGATCACCAATTTAATATTGGGTTCTTCAAGTTTAAGCTATGGTTCGAGATGCACAGAACCAAATTAGCTTGACTGAGAACTTCTCGATCCATACTATATTCTTTCATTGCTTCATAAGTTGCTATATATATTTTGTTTTTGGTGACGGAAACGGTTGTAATATCCCATTTAGAACACCTTCTAAATTTACAACACCACATTTAAACAAAATACGTAGCTCAATTGTATTCATATCAATCTTTCGAAAACTAGCATCAATATATCAATTTATATGAGCTTTCTTTCATCAGATGAAATATATCATTCTTTCTCATAAGATACTCGAAGATATTCTCGATTATTGTCCAAACGTGTTTTTCTTTGTATCCAGTTGACAACTGCTTGTCATACTCCTTGGGTACAACACATTGGGGCATGTGCATAAGTATGGCGTACGTAATGAAACTCATAACAGAAGGATGCTCGAATTGTATCGTGCACTCTTCTCGAATTGAGTTGCAACACACCGAGTCGAACTCAAGTGTATGCCATACAACGTGGTTAGACATCCTTTTTAGGAGTCTATCTTTTCGTGTAACTATAACACCTTGTCATTATATGCACATTTTGCTCAAACCTAACATCCATCATAATCTATCTCCATAGATTTTGTTTCCTTGGATTAGGTGACTTGCCCAAATTCTCTATTGAGAAAAACATTCTTTAATGAGATCTTGACAATAATCATTTCCTTAATTTTATTCCCAATTAATGTCTTGTATCTTGTACAATACATGTAACATATTAATGCTCCCACTGAATATCTTGTCTATACAAGATATTTTTGACGAAGTTCAACTCCTTGACTTTCTTGTCAAAATGTTTATTCCAATTTCCACAATACTTGCTTCAATCCATTAATGGATCATTGAAGCATATATATGTTTCTAACAATACAACAAATCCTCGGTTTGTGTCAAATACACTACAACTTCTTTCATTCAATCGAAGAAGACGGTTTTGATGTATCTTTCCATATATCTATATATACGAAATATAACTATTGTTAGAATGATCTTTATTGACTTATACACAGCTACAAGCGAGAAGCCGTGCTTTGTACATGGTCAACTTGTTATCGACTTAGACATAGCATCAATCATGAACTTGTGCTTTGTACATAGTCGATTTGCTATCCATATCTATATTTCCTTTAAAGATCTTAATGTTCTAGATGGATCGCTCCTTCATGAACATCAATCAATGTCTATACCTTGTTGTTATATATATGGATTGTACTTAAAGATCATATAGATTCAAACCATACTTGTGGAATCAGATATTTCCATCGCTTCTGTATTTATCAATGGATCCTCATATGTCAAGTACGAGGATGTTGTGAAGCCTATGCACTTTTCAGTTTAGGCAATTCACTCTCGTTGATCTTTGTAGGATTGGTGCTTGAGGTCTATGAACTACTTCTACAACATCTTGTAGAATAAGTTCTTGATCCTAATGTACTGCACGAGTTTCTCTAACATCATCCATTCGTGAGATGTTTGAGTACTCTTTAGAAGCGAGCGTGCTTATAAACTTCTTCCTTTCACAACTGCTTGTGAATTAAGTTCCGCTCAACTCCCACTAGGCACCATGTATAGAGTGACAAGTTTCCCATAAAGGTACTTCTTGTAGTGATGCATAAACTCCTTTAATGCTCACTTTACTCCCACTACTTCTTCTTGAGAATGTTATTCCTTCTTGAGAATGTTATTCCTTAAAATTATGATTAGCAACAACTATTTTGTTCTTATCACGTTCGTAGAAGTAGTACCTTTCGGTTAATTCAAGATATCCTACAAAATATTAAGCGTCTTATTTGGGTCCAAGCTTATCAATCAATCGAACTTGAAATAAGCTTCTCAACGCCAAATCTTGAGAAACAATATACCTAGAGATCGAATCTCATAAGATATCTTTCTCAATAGACTTCGATGAAATTTTATTCAGTGTAAACAATATTGTCCTCAAACACAAATCCCTTACATGAGTCGAACAAGTCAATTTGATTTATTACCGATCGAACTATATTAAACAATGTTCGATACCTTCATCCTTGGATACATTTTTCAATGTTCTTCATGAAGCGAGTAGTGAAACGTCTTTCATACTATTTAGGTAATATATCAAACTATATGACTTAACTATTTACCATGATCCATCTTAAGACTTTTGCTTTTATTGAATAGTTTTTCAACTTTACTCTTGAAATCATTTTGATCTTGTCAAAAGATTCATACTTATACCATATCAAATAGATACGTTAATATCTACAATGATCGTTGGTCAAGTGGTAAAGTGTCAACAACCTTTCAATTGCACAAGTCCTATAGGTCTATATACATCAATATGTATAAGTCTTAATAAAGTTACTTGTCCTTTAAACCTTCGTAGTTCAAAGGCGTTTTTGTCTTTTAACAAACACGATTCGCATGAATTTCAATTGATTTGCAATCGAATTGATTTAAGAGCTCCACGTTACGTAGACTCTCATAATGCGATTCTTGTTTATATTCGACTAAGCGACTATTTTACATAAAAGTCAAATACTTTATGTGAAGTCTTACACATTTGTCATTCAAAATTTGTTTATCTATTTCAAACAAATTCAATCAAGATGCATGAAATCTTATACACAAATTTATAACAATAAGAGAACAACATTTCTCTATTACAAAACATGATCATCCATCATCAAATATGAAACGGAGATAAGGTTTTATGAGATGTTTGGAATAAGGTATACAACCTCAAATTCCTAAACAAACTCTTTATTTAGTAAAGATAACTCTACGTATTCAATGGTAGCGGTTTAGACGTATAAGCCATTTCCAAAACGGAGTTTACTTTACTTGTCTCGAACTTTCTCTTATTCATCATTGCCTACACATTTCGTTAAATGCGAGCACATGAACTAGCACCTAATTACTAGTGCGAATTAGAGATAGTGAGATAATTTGAACGATAAATATCTTAAGGTTTAGAACATCATGGTATTTCGGACAACCTTTCAAATGCCTCCTATAAATGGCAAATGAAACATCTCATGTGACACACGGTCACTAGTGAGGGTCTCAAAGTTTCAACTCATATCTTGGTGAAGTATTCCTTTAATACTTAACCAATTACTTTTAGCACTAACAAGTGTGCGAATAATATATCCTTTATCCATGACAATATCAACAATCCTTGATATTGGAGATCTTAATATCTCTAGTTGTTAATTAGCTACTCAAACCTTTCGGTTCGCAAGCTAATGAAATATTTATCTTCTTATAAGAAGAGTCTCTTAGTTAACTCACACTCCATTTCTCGATCATAAATGATTGAGTCTATATTTAATTTCTCTAAGAACGTCTTTTTGAGTAAGTGAATGAGAGTGTAGAAGTCTAGTCTAGTCCTTATGAATTCTCCAATTCAAAAGTCTAGAACTTCTAAAAGGATATAGGCATTCGCTTTATTGAATAATTTTCGTCGAAACTAATCAATCATTGCGAAGCTATGTTCGGGAAGTCGAGGAACGTTTTTGGGATTAAACTTGCTCAAGTTTCTCATTTCCAAGAACATGTCTTAGGAATCGGTATTACTTCTCCAAGTAAATACCTTAGAAACGAGCTTTTCGTTTTCCAAAGATTGATCGCAACGAAATTAACATATTTAATATCTATAACAATTTCAATTTAAGGTCATTTAGTTTATGCAATGTTTTGTTTATGGAATGATAAACAAAACTCCCACTACATTTAAATAATGTTCCAAATGTAGTTGGTTTTTCAAGATCCCCGTTTTCATCAAGTAGAGCCTGCTATGGCACGACACCCTACTTAACTAGACAAGGTAGGTTCTCCAACCAATCATATCAACCATACGACTCTTGATTTGTGAATATCTAAGTATATTTACAAACTTCGCCCCGACGTCCAAGAAAACTTGTTGGGTCCATCGATAAGCAACCTCTCTCTATTTGCTCCTAACAAATCTTTTCATTTGTACCCCGATTATCAAGCTTGACAACCATGACGTCCGCTATGGCGGACCGCGCCATGATTGGCAATTGACGTGAGGGGGATAGAGAGAAGGAGGGCGGTCGACTTAATCAATTTAGTTTGGGACAAAAAATGTGACTCTTGTTTGGTGGTCGTGTAAGCATACACCCATACCTACCTATGACAATTCAAGACATTCACAAACAATCACATAACATAAGCATCTCAAGCATTGTCGTGGGTTTGTATGGCTCCCGCTTGCATTAGTCTTCGTCGCATCTCCATGTAACGAAACTAATCTAATCAAACCCTCCCACTAATTACTAAGATCCTATCTAATAATTAAGGGAAATAAATACATGTGATAAAATCTTAAAACCTGCCTAGGCCTTAGGGGCATGCAAGCCTCACAAGTTACATCAAGAATTAATCAATTATTAATTATCAAGGCACCTTAGGCCACATTACAAGCAATCACATGCATTCACAACATTTTACAACACACAAGGCATTGACATCTTGAGCCATATCAAACCCACATCCTCCTACAAAAATAAGTTAGCACAATATACAAATATATGTCTAAGTTGTTCATAACTAGTGAGCTCTTAAGTATCTTTGCGTATTGTTTGCTAATTTGTGTTTTTCCATGCAAAGATAGTTTAACATTCAAACAACTAATTGCTTAAACCCTTTGATAAAATCAACATTCAAAAAATCCAATGGATGACAGCAAGGAGAGTTCTAATCAACTTATCAACTAATTGATTAATTAGAACGAACACCTTTCATTTAACGGGACCCGAAAAAATCAAGAAATTTTTCGGTCTCCAAAAAATCCAGAAAAAATTATGAGCAATCCTTATCAAGAGACAAACTACCTGTTCAAATTTCAGGAAGAAATCATTTACCAATCGGGAGAACCAAAATTATCAAACTTCAGGTTGTGTATTAAAACACCGGTTTGAAGTTTCAGGTTTTGGCCTCAATCTTTTGGACTGTTTGACCATCTTCCAAAAACTTTTAATGCAAAATAATTTTACAGTAAACAATCACAAGTACAAGGCTAGTAACCATGAAAGATTTACAATTTTACTCATTCAAGATCATCAAGTTTAAGGAGTTTGAATACAAGTCCCCTGTTCTGGAACAGCACGTCGACGAAATTGATTTTGAGTGTTTGAGGTACCAAAACTGGTCCGATTTACATGAAATCAATTTTCATGGATTCAGGACTTCAAAAGAAGTTTTCTATTTAAACACTTTTTCTATAAAAAGTCTCAATCAATACCAGTTTTCAAAACAATCCAATCGGTACAGAAAACCAACAGGACCGTTCTTGTCTTTCATCAATTCAAAAAAATAGAAAGACTTCGATCCATACCATCAAATTGGTATGGAAGGAAGTACACAAAGTCTAATTCATTCCTAGCCAATAAAATTAGGGTCTCTTTATCAAGATAACTAAAATAATACCCACAAAACCAGATCTGATCGCACAGAAACCAGTCCTGCGCACCGTCACGGAAAAATTCATTAAAAATCCATAGTAACTCGGATTAAAATGAAACCAGTGGAGAAATGCTCATAATTCATTCCTCTTTCAAATCCATCAAAAGGAAAAATCGAAATAAAATCTTTGCTATGCGAAAAACACAGAAAACTTAGGAAAAAATAGAGTTCCAGAGTGCAAACAAAGGCAGCAACTTAATTACTCAACTAATTACACATTTCTCATCTAATTAATGTGAAAAATAGCTTAAGCACGACCTTGTGCTCTGATACCACTGTTAGGAAGTGTTTAATTCTATTTTTGTGCCATCAAATAGCAAGAAACAACAACTAAACACCATAGATCTAGTGCTAGAAGCATTCACACATCAAAACAATGAGAACAAGTAGGAGAAAGTTATACCTCTCATGAAATCGCATTCATGAGGCTCGAATCCAAGGCATGGGAGTCGATGGGGTGCGTGCTCCACCACCTCCACCATCTAAGGCGCCTCAAGCCCACCAAGGAGCTAACCACGAGCTCCATGAAAGTGCTAGCTTTCATGAGCTCCTAGCTAATCCCCTCTATGAACCTCTTCATCCTATTAACTATTTTAATGGAGAAGAAGAAGGAATGGTGCTCAACACATGAGCAAGAGAAGGGAGGAAGATGGGTGGCGGCTAGGAAGAGAGGAGAGAGAAAGTGGATGGAGGCTAGGACTTTCCCAAGAGGTGACCCCTTTATATAGCCAACAACTCTCATCCTCTCTTTGAACTATTTACAAGTATGCCACTAGGGCTCTAGCTGAAATTAATAGGGCTATTTTGGGCTACATCAAATGTTGCAATGGCCCAATAAACCATCTCATTAATTACTCCTTCATCCTTCCTCAAATCGGGCCTTTAATTAATTAAATAACTAGAAGCCCAAATAACTCAAACTATTTAAAGTGTGTTGAACATAATTAATTATTAACTCATTAATAATTAATTTAGGATTAGCTAATGCATTAAATTGTTTCCATATAATCCTTTTGACTTAATTAATTATAACAGTTCATAACGGTATATAATTAATTAATCAACTTATCATATAATTTCACAATACTAACTGTTGCGAATAAACAATTAATGCACCGTGTGGTTAGAGTCCTATTTGTGCGACCCTATTGAGGATTTATGCTATGTTGGCCATGGAAATAAATCGTGTCGTGCCAACACGATCGTGTCGTGTCATTTTGGAGAACACTAACTGCCGGCTTACCAAGTGGCCGCTAGATTCCATCCTTGATGTTTTTTTTTTGGGTTAATTAGATTTATGCCACTGCGAAAAATCGAAATTAGGAAAATGCCATCACTAAATGACAAATTATTTTTATGCCACTATAAAATAGTAAAAATTAGTTTTATGCCATTGACCTATTGATTTGACAATTTTACCCTTTTAAATATGCCACTACAGATCGATTTTTTTGAAATCCCTGAAAACACGGAGCTCAAGAAAAGGCGATTCCCTGGCGATGCGGCGCACGGTGGTTGTACAAGACAAAGATGGATGGAACATGGTACTAGCCAGGCCAAGGAGGGTACGAAGAAGTGCTTTCTCTGAGAGAAGAGTCAAAAGTCTCCGCCGATCTGCACGAAAAAGTACTGATTCGAGTTTCATTCGCACCTTTGCCCCGCAACTTGAACTGTTGGGGCTGGTAGTTTATCCATGGAGCGCTCGCATTGACTCACAACCATGTGAGTACCCCTTTAAGGTTTGGCTGGACCTTTATAAGATGCCGATTCATGCTTGGGATACCAGTTACTTGGTACCATTGGTTTCACAATTTGGTTTGTTACTTGACCATACTCCTCTGGAAAAGGTTAGAAGTCTAAGCACTTTGAGAGTTGTACTGGCTGTTACAAGCTTACTGGATGTGCCAAAGTTAATTCTCTTAATTGTTAAAGGTCTCAAATGGGAGATTAATGTTAAGGTTGTTGGCTGGAATGAGGAACCAACACTTATTCGCTTACCCATTGATCCAACTCCTTCAGTTGAGTACTTCCAAAAGGTTCAAGACAAGCTCTCTCTCAGTTTTAAGCAAATGAAAGATTCTCAACCCAATGAGTTTCTTGTACCAGTAACTTTTGATGACCTATTCGAAGTCTGGTCAGGTTTGCCTCCTTCCCAAGAGAAGGATAGGCTAGAAACAAAGCTTAAAAGCTCAATATTTTGGGACATTAAAAAGAATAAGGAGATGTTAAAGGAATCTCTTTCTGGAGAGACCTCAGTCCCTTTATTGGAGAAGAATCAGGATAGCCCTAATGGCTCCCCAATTGGAGAGAACGCCTCTGTGCTTCCTTCATTGGATAATTTTCAAACAGGTCAAGCCTTAAAGAGCCTCTCTTTAACAGCCCAAGCTTCTCCTAGCTCAATGAATAAAAAACAACTGAACTCGGTTGGATCGAACAAAGGAACTGGGCTGGAAAGGTCAAACAAATCTGTAGAGAAGGGAAGGGGCTCCTGCTCCCTCACCAACCCAGATATTGTTGGGGAAAAGAAGGTAGCACCTAAGAAAAATGGAACTGAAAGCAAGATTCTTGTGCCTGGAGATAAGGAACGTGCTATTTCAGGTACTTATGCTTCCCCTCCTTCATCTCAACCATTTTCTCTTCCTACTCAGGATACTTGGGATTTCATTCCTGTTCCAATACAAGCTAACCATAACACTGGTTTATCTTTAGATTGTTCTTTTCCTATACCTGTTAAGGTTGCAAAGAAACAAAATTTGTCTAAGAACAAACCTTTGCAGACATTCTCCCTAAGAAGAAGTTCTAGATTGTTAAAACTAAATAGAGATCTTACTGTTTTTAACACAGGAAAGAAGAAGTCTGCTCCTAAATCGACTGTTACAGCAGGCAAGAAGGCAATTAAGGATGCAATTACAGTTGCGGGTCTATCGCGTTGCCTTGATGCTGATAATTTCACGGAGAAAGTAACCCTGTCAGATGAAGAGGACCAAATTCAGGATGTTTGTGGTGTTATCCAAGCCACACAAGACTTTGTTGCAGAACCTGACACTCAGGGAAGAGTGGAGGATGACACCGGCCTTGATGATGATGACATTGATGATGATCTCCAGCTGGATGATCTAGAAGACCTCCCTGCGGAGGAGAGTGAACTCAAGTTTTGAAGCACTTAGGTTGGTTAGCCCCACCTTTTGGTTTAATTGCGATTAGATAGTTCGCATTCTAGACTTGTATTTTGGATGATGTATTGCTCATTGTTACATTCTAGTTGGTCTGTTGTAATGTTTTGGTTTAGGCTTGCTAATGTAAGGGGTCACTGTAATCGACTTTGGGACTTATGTGGGGTTTGTGCTTTACAACTTTTGTTGGAATTTATGATTATGGTTTTATTTTTTCTGACTTTGCACTCTAAGTCCATTATGTTGATTGCTACTTCTTTGACACTTAGTTTTAATGCTCTTGGCTGGCGCTTGTTTAATTCCTCAATCTGTGCTTTGACTTGTCTCCTTGTTTGGCAGTTGGTATTACTGGACTTTAAGCCCATTACGTTGTCCCCTTTAAATAATGTTACAACAACTTAATTTAATTTCTTGGAATGTGAGGGGATTATCAGATGAGGGAAAATGCCATTTAGTTAAAGACACAATTCGAGATTCTCGTTGTCAAATTATATGTTTGCAAGAGACAAAATGGACTGCTTGTGACATTTTTCGAATTAAAAAGATTTGTTCTTTTCAATTTGACTCCTTTATTGCGTTAGATTCGCAAGGTGCGAGTGGAGGGATTCTCTTAGTTTGGTCTGACGCTTTCACTACTATTTCAACTTATCAGAATAATTTTTCAGTCACAGCAATATTGCGAAGGGAGGGACATGACTTTATAATCACCTCTGTATATGGTCCTATCGATGACAGAAGGAAATTAGATTTGCTAATTGAACTCAAAATGGTAAGAGGTCTTAATGATCTACCCTGGATTTTAGCGGGAGATTTTAACTTACTTAGAGAACAATCTGACACAACTGGAGGGGCTAGGACCCTCTCCTCTATGTTGCATTTTAATGATTTCATTCAAGATATGGACATTCTAGAGATACCACTTAGTGGCCGTAAATTTACTTGGTCTAATAAAAGACCTACGCCTTCTTTTTCTAAGTTGGATAGAATTTTTCTTTCACAACACTGGCTTATTCTCAATAGAATATTTTCCCTACATGATCTTCCGACCACAACTTCCGATCACGTTCCTCTTAACCTACAGATCAGAATGGCTAATCAGCCTTCAAAAAGAAGGTTTAAGTTCGAAACCTTTTGGCTTAAGTACCCAGAAGTGGAACAAGTTATTAATCAAGCGTGGAACTCTGTCCCACTTGCTCGGACCCAGCCCTCAGATTTGCTAGAAAGCTCGCTGCAGTGAGAAGAGCAGTACGCTCTTGGGCTAGAATTAAATTTGCAAACTATAATGTCTATCTTCAAAGAACCAAATGGTTTATAAGGTTTTTTGATTTACTTGAAGAGCGAAGGAATCTCACAACAAGAGAATTGAGGCTCAGGATTACTCTTCGAGAACATGCTCACAAACTAACTCTTATTAAAGAGGAGAAGTGGAGACAAAGAACTAGTGCAACCTGGCTAAAACTAGGTGACAAAAATACAAAATACTTTCATGCAATAGCAAATGAAAGGAGAGCGAAGAATACAATCTCCGCTATTAAAGAAGGGGATCGTACTATCAATAATGAAGAAGAGATCCTACTGGCATTTAGAGATTTCTACAAAGGCCTTCTAGGTACCCCACCACCAGTTCCACCTCCTTTTGACTTGACAGGGAAAGTTGGCAATCGGATTGATTTAACTGTTATCCAAAATCCGATCAGCTTGGATGAGGTAAAAAATGTAGTGAAAAACCTAAAGAATGGGAAAGCGTCTGGTCCAGACGGCTTTCCGGCAGAATTTTACAAAAAATTCTGGCACATTATTGAATTAGATTTTATGGATCTCTTGTTGGCTTTCCAGGATAATACGTTGCAATTGGATATCCTAAATGAGGTCCTTATTTCTCTCGTTCCCAAGGGACAGAGCTCGGAGGGGGTAGGAGATTACCGTCCAATTAGTGTTATCAACACACCTGTCAAAATTATCTCTAAGATTATTGCAAATAGACTACGTTCTTTTTTACCTTTCTGGTGAGCCCTTACCAAACGACTTTTACCAAAGGTCGTACCATCATGGAATCTTACTTAGTGGCCTCCGAATCAATTTCCTACCTTCATAAGAAAAAGATACCGGCTGTGCTCTTTAAAGTCGACTTTACAAAGGCATTTGATTCGATTTCTTGGTGCTTTCTTGTCAACTTATTAGTTGAGAAAGGTTTCCCTCCACTATGGATCACGTGGGTCATTTCTATTTTGCGATCATCTACCTCGGCAATCCTGATGAATGGATTGGAATCTCAGACCTTTCGACATTTTCGTGGACTCAGACAAGGCGATCCGCTTTCTCCGTTACTTTTTACTCTAGTTGCAGATGCACTACAATGTTTCATGACAAATGCATCACAACTAATGGTACCGTCTATTTTACTATCTCCGCGGACCCTCCAATTCGCAGATGATACGTGATGAAGGAATTAAATCCTAGGTCAAATAAATTAAACCTATGAAATACCTCACTAGACGTTCGAGTAAAGCAAAGGTGTCGAACCCACAAGGACGGTTGAATACCAGACTTAATCTTTCTTAAAAGCTAGAGGATGAATTTTTGTGTTTTTAGAAATTTAAAAGGTAATAATAATAGTAATAGAAAAATAGGCAATTAAACAAGTAATAAATAATAAAATATTTTTGGGATTATTTTTTTATGTTTTCGGGACTCAAACAGATGCAATAAAATATCCTAGGGATAAGTGTTCAATTAGTTTAGCTTTAAGACAACTCTACCACGATTTTCATCGAGGCAGAGAGTCATTTCGGGGCGAAACATAACCATTTCGGTGCGAAATAGGTTCTGTCCAGCACCAAAACTTGCCTTAAGCCTGTTGTTTCGACTTGACAATTTTACAAGGTACTTTGCGAAGGTTACTAAGCGACCAGACCCTAACCCTAACCTCAACTTTCGCTTCTTGGTTCTGGTTTAGATTTGATGTCGGGTTTTGCCACAAAAACAACTAATCCTATACTTACGTATTAAAACTAGTTTGTTTAGGAATACTTGAATGGATTTCCAGAGATATTTAAAGTCCTGTCGGTGCAATAAAAGTTAGATCTTTCGATCGTTAACTAACCTACCCTTTCGAGTTTTAGTTTATCTCAAGTGCTTTGATCTACTAATTATTTGGTCGAGTTAAATCCTATCAACGCTACGTATCATCAATAAGCTAACTTTCAAGCAAACAATTAAATCAATCAAGCAAGCAATAATTCTCAAACAAGTAAATCGCAAAATATCATAATATAATCATCAAGTCATCACAACATACTAAACTAATCTACTAACTATCCTAAGACATCATAAAACTACTCACTAATATCCATGACAACAATAACAACAATAAACATGCAAATAATAAAGGTACAAGCCATAGAATAACAAGATAAAAGCATAAAAGAGTAACCGAAGTGTCCCTTTATGCAAATACTCGCTGGTCTAGGGCAAAGGAATCGATGGAGAACTTCATGCCTTGCTGCTGTCGCCTTCAAAGCTTGCTGTCCTTCAAAGAATTCCGTGGAAAGAGCCAAAATAATGGAACGAGAGGTGGAAATCAATGGTAGAAGGTAGGATCCCCCTTCTGGAGGCAGAAACGTGCATATAAAGTCATCCCAGGTGGCCAAGAGGCGGCTAGGGCAAAGGGGAGCCGGTTTGCACTTTCTTCTTCGAAAATTACCAAAAACGCACTTTCCAGAAGTGCATTTCGCACCGAAATCCGTACATTTCGGACCGAAATGGCAGCACAGCGCACCGATAGTATTTGGGCCGTAATTTCCTCATCCGGATTCCGATTTAGGTGATTCAAAGTTCGTTGGAAAGCTTAAGATGAGCTCTACAGTTCTATGGACCCATTTAGTCATTTTGCTTCTCCAAAATCCTCCTTTCTATGCAATTATTATGTCCAATCCACCAAGTTCCTACAAAACAAATGAAATGCCACGGCAGTACCAAAATCTAGGAAAATATAACAATTTATGAGATAATTTGTAATGGTTTGATCAATAATTAAGGGCCAAGTACGGTCAAAACATGTATAACATAAGAGACATCAATACGGCTATAGTAATAGAGGCTCACCCAAAGAATTTACGCATAGTGGACAAAATCTTAAGCCATTTTGCTGCTTTGACAGGCTTAAAGATCAACAAATCTAAATCTTGCTTTATGCCCATAGCAATGCAACCTGAACACATTCCGATCATCCAGTCGATCCTAAAATGTCAGCCAAAGACGAATCTAATGTCCTACCTGGGACTTCCGTTGTCGGTCAGGAAACTAAAGAGAATTCATTTTCAACCGCTTCTTGCAGCTATTCAAAGGAGATTACAAGGATGGAAATCAAAATTTCTCTCCCTCGCAGGAAGGTTGACACTGGTTAATTCAGTTATTTCGGCTATGCCGTTACACTACATGCAGGTTATCAATTTGCCAAAATGGGTAATTAATCGAATTGATAAAATGCGAAGGAATTTCCTTTGGAAAGGAAACAATAAATGTCTAGGCGGTCACTGCCTTGTCAGTTGGGATAAATGTTACTTGCCAAAATGTAATGGGGGACTTGGAATCCTTAACCTTCATACTCAGAATGAGGCGTTGCTCGCCAAGTGGATTTGGATGCTGCGAGCTAAACCTGACTCCGTCTGGACAGCCACAATCCTACACCTCTTTGGAACAAGAGACCCTAACCTCCTGGGAACCTACGCGACAACCTCTACGTTACTTAAGGACATACTCAAAACGAGCCCCCTCTTCTCGCGTTTAAGAGAACCCGATGATCTTCAACCGGTCCAAGATTGGCGCTGGACAACAGACGGCTTCTTCACAGTCACCTCAGCTTACAAAATCTTAACTTGGTCGGGAATCTTCTCTCCCTTCCATAAACCGCTTTGGAAAATGAAGGCCCCCCCAAAAGTTATCCTTTTCTTTTGGCTCCTGCTGCGTGACAGACTGTTAACTCAATTTGATGAAAAGAGGTTGGCCCTCCATCTCGGCTTGTAAGCTTTGTCAACTACAGGCTGTGGAGACAGCCGATCACCTCTTCGTTTCTTGTCCGTTTGCCAAAGAGATCCTTACTAGGGTAACAGTGCAGTTCAACATCTTTCCTTGTTCTTCGACTACTAATGTTCACACAATCTGGCTATCTACTCTTAACAGCTTACCAGCTCAGTTTAAGGAGTTATGGACTACGCTCTGGGCCACAACCTGCTGGATGATCTGGAAACAACGTTGTTCCTCGATTTTTTAGAATCAACAACCGTCTGTGCAACGTTTAGTCTTTGACATCGAGTCCAAGACGAGACTATGGTTGCGCTTCACTGTTTAGAGAAGCATGTTTATAGTTTTTGTTTTGTAGTTTTAGGTAGCCTTAGCAACTAGGAGGCTTGGTTCCTCTTCCTGTTCTTGTAAATATGTTTTTGTTTTTCTTTTTTTAATAAAAATTTGCCACTGGTACGTTGCCAGCTGGCCCTCAAAAAAAAAAATATGCCACTACAAAAATTAAAAATTAGAAAAATACCATAACTAAAATAATAAATTGGTTTTATGCCACCACAAATAATAAAAATAAGCTTTATGAAATTTTAAAAATATAAATATTAGTTTTATGCCACTAATGTATTAAAACAGTGACATAATTTTTTTTTGCACAACAAAATAAAAAATGTATATATATATATGGTTTATAAATCACTATATAAGATTTTTACAAATCAAAACAAACCACTATGTATATATGGTTTATTAATCATTTTTCCTACCGAATGATAAGAAGACAAAAATAATAATAATAATGTACATTGATAACATGTTCACAGGAGAACCGAATTACAACTTTATATCAGTATATATGCTTCGCACCCACGGAATCTGATTGAAAATTTATGTATTTTTATTGTTATTTGTTTCCATAATTAATCTGATTGTAAATTATTTCTTTCTTCTAGTTTATTTTCCTTTTTGGTACAACGTAAGGAGGGTAGTCTGGTAATATTTTAAATAGTGATAGATTTAAGAGTGGCATATTTATAATTTACTATATTTTTTTAGAAAATAATGGTATAAAACTAATTTTAATAATTTTATAGTGACAAATATCTAATTATCAATTTAACAATGGTATTTGTCTAATTAACAAGTTTTACCAGTGGCATAAATCTAATTATTCCTTTTTTTTTTTTTATCAAGGGTGTCAATTCTTGACCCGACCAACTTGTGATATGTTTGGCTGTATATATGACTTGTTCCTTTAGTAGAGATGTGAGAGCGGAGTAATTACTTGTTCCTTCTAATATGACTTGACTTTGATAGACTAGATGTTTAATTATGAGAGTTAGTTCATCATGATCGATCGATGCATTCATTATTTTTTTTTTTTGAACAAAAATGAGGGGCTTGTTTTTTTTTTTGAACAAAAATGAGGGTCAAGCCCTCATCTTTTCATTAATAAATAATAAGAAGTACAAATTCAGCTAGTTGCTAAATTGGAAAAAAAAAGAAATAAAAGAAAAACTATAACGGAATAAAATGATAAAAAGATTAAAGAGATGTATTCTAAGAGTTCACGTGGAGAGCCTTCCATTCAGAGATTGTCTGTGTAATGAGGATTTCAGGATTTGAGAAAATATCTCTGAAAAATACGAGTGCACCTCTCGCGCCAAATCACAAAAGATAAAATTGCCAATTGCTCCCTATGCATTTTGTCTCCAGAAACATCCAATAGCAAAGGAAGCAATTCAGGAACTTGCATTCCCCTGAACATGTTGTGATGTGATTTCGCTATATGTATTGTTTGAAAATAGAAGGGACAATCATTGTACATGTGGTGAGCAATTTCTTCTTGAGAGTTGCATAAACAACACCGATTAGGTAATTGCCATCCTCTTTTTTTAGGTTATCTAGAGTAGCCAATCTATTCTGAGCTAGTTGCCATAAAAATATCAGCATTCTTGGAGGAATTTTTAATGCCCAAATTGCAATCAGATTTGAAACTTCTCTGGGATGAGACTTCTGCAACTTGTAAATTGATTTTAGTGAGAATGATCCATTGGCGTTTAAACTCCAGGAATATTCATCCGGAATGTCAGAATTGTGTAATAGTATGTTATCAACTTGCCTAGAAAGTTCCTGCAACTGCTGGAAGGCTGAAGATGAAGCATTCAGTAGTTCTCTAAATAAGTTAAGACCTCTGAACCAATGTTGTACAAATGATGCTAGTGTGATGTTGACATCCAAAGCAAAAGTGTACAGATCAGGATAAACAAATTTAAGAGTTCCAAATCCCCAATTTTGTTGCCAAAATAGCACATTATTTCCACTGTTTGGAATAATTTTCACAGCTACAGAGGAAAAAAAGGCAAGATGTGCTTGAAAATCTCATTAAGTGGAGAAAATTCTGGAATCAAAGTGAAAGAATTAGATTGTAGAGCTCTGACTAGATTAGTCCATAACGAATCCTTCTTAGCAATCCAACACCATAACCACTTGGTTAAGAGTGCCTTATTCATTGCCTCAATGTCCAAAACACCAAGCCCTCCTTGCTTTTTGGTGTCACAAATTTTTTTCCAAGATACCATGACCAACCTCCTGTTATCGGTTGATGACCCATGCCAGAAAAATCTCATTCTGATTCTTTCAATTTCTCTCACAACCCATTTAGGAAGGTGGAAAGCAGATAAAAAATAAAGTGGAAGGGTCGTTAAGCAAGAATTATCTCTCTTTAATATTCAACAGAAATTGAATCCGTCACTTCTAAGATAATTTAACTATGGCGAACTCCCACATTCTTATAAATTTCAAATTTAACTCAACTTATTAATTATTGCAATGTGAATAATGTTTTATAATGCATCGAAAGTTATTACATTTAGACATTTCACAAAGATGTGCCATTACTTCACCTCCGAAAATAATATTCAAATTTAGTGGGATGTGTATATTAATAGCATTTAGGAAAGTAAATTTTATTTTTTACTTTTTTCTATTATGTTTTGAAAATTAAAAACTTTTCCTATTAGTTGGTTCAGGACGTCATATGATCCCTTTGTTCACATTTCGCATAATAATATATGTAGCCTCCTTGCAATTTTGTGGATAATATTAAGATAAAAGATGTAATATATAGTAATTAACCACTAGCGCGCTTGACTTGTGACACATATTCGAAGTAAAATTTGCAGGGCGATAGAAATAATTTGGTTTATTTTGGTTGTCTGTTTGCTTCAGTGCACTGATAGTGATTGGCATATTCAACACTTAATTCTAGCTTAGGGCCTAAAGTGTGTGTTTACATGGGCAGTTGGGTTAACCTTAGAATTATATCAAACAGCTTCAGATTTCCATGTGGTCCTTAGAGGGGATGGGAATCCCATGTTTAATTGCAGTAAATTGAATATTCCTCGCCTTTATATGCATGCATGCTATTTGTTTTTATAGTTTATTTCAATTGTCTAAAATTAATAAATTAGTATTTTTTTAATTCTAAAATAAGAAATATGTTAAAGAATTGTAGTTATGATTTGTGCTATTAGTTTTGAGTTGTGTCGAGGCCTGTCGTACACAATTCTTTGCTCTGGGCTACTTTGCTAAATTGAAAGCATGATATTAATTTGTTTGTATGCTTCTACAACCTTGTAAACGGAGCAATATTCATCGATGGTATTGACAAACATTACTGGACCGATTGAAGTGACAAAACAAAAAGCATAACAAAAGTAGAGAACTAATTTTCAAGATTAACTTTTTTTCTTTATATTTCACTGATAAGTTTCACATACATATTTCAAAATTTTGGAGTGAGTACAGGGTTTAAAATTTCCCTTAAGATTTGATTGGCGTGGTCAAGAGCAGGAAAGAAACTCAGCTGTTAATGAAAAACAAAGCAACTTGTAGGAACTAGACTCGTTTCGATAAATAGCCGATTCCTGTATCCTTAGGACAAACAACCTCCAGGTCCGCCATAGACGAAATGATCATCACGACCAAAAGGTTTCCCAAGTCCATAGCAGTTTAGATAGCCGAGTCTGTAATTGTATGAATTAACAGAGATGAACACACCATCTGGCCTGACGTAAAAAAGGTCTCTCATCATAGCAGGCCAAGGTTGTCCTGCTGGAATAATATCTCTTGCAAAGACACCATTACCCATTGGAGGGCTTGCCATAGAATTGATGAATTTGACAGAGCCACCGAACTCGGCATGATTTGCTTGAACTGCTAACTGGGTGAAAAGGGATTTAGGGAAGTGACCTATCTCGCTGAGGAAATTAATGCCGGCTCCAGCATACAACTTCCAATCTCCTGTGTTGACATCCTACATCACCAATTATTACAAGAAAAGTCATGGTGGTTTAGATTTAATCCGATAAGTGTACTTTATTAAAAAGAATTGCAAACTGATTTATTGAATGCCAATCTTACCTTGAGAAACTTTAGTGTCAGATGGTTGCCTGCATCCAGTGGAGCACCTGGTGCTATGTAAGCGCCCTGTTTTGGTACAAATTCAGTACGACATTCAGAATTAGGACAGCCGACACCCTGTTGAATTATACCACAAGATTAGTTAAGCACCTAATAAGATAACAGAGAAAAGGAAATGATACAAAATATCACAAGCAAAAGAAACATATAAAATGCCCACCTTCCAGTGTACAAAAAAGCGAGTTCTTGAATCGCCATATGTCCAAGGATCAACCTGTTTGTGAATTCATTAAACGTTAAAATCTAATTAAGAAACTAAAGTCAGAACCAGTAACAAAAGGAACAATCTTCCTCCTGCAAAATGATTTTAAAATGAATTGTAAACTGGAAAGATGGTTTTACTTACCACCCATCCAGCGACGATTTCCTCATTTGCATTGCTCTGAATGCTAATATATGACCTGGTCATCTGCCCTCTCCTGAGATTGTGATTATACACAGTCATCGATCCTATAAAGCCGGTGAAGTCGTGATTCGTTGTAAAATACACTGAACGCTGTTATAAAAAATGGAGACATTAACCTTTTTTATTGTCGACTTCTTTTATTTGAAGCACTTAATATTAAGGAATGTTTAAGCTTACAGCTGTTAAGATGTCATCAGGATTGGCGAATGCTGTCCATGCATCGAAATCTGAGAATTTGCCTCCGGGCTGACACAAATATATTTAAGCGTCAAAACTTGACTATTAATAATTTCATATTTATCAAAATGAACGGATTCTTTAGCACTCCCCCAAGAATTTAAATTAAATGATCATGACAATGTTAAAAAACGTTTTGTTTATTTACGCGGGTAGCACTATGAAGTTATCAACTTATCATTGTTTACAGTAGTAAAAGCAACTTGTACGCATACATTTTAGCATACAATGATATTACCTGTTGGGAACCCAAGCCACGCACTTCTCTTGCTTGTACCTCTCCAATGATAAATGTAGTGATACAAAGAACAACCATTCCAAAGCATAATTTCGAATCCATGATGATGGATATATGGTTGTTCTTTTTTGATAAGTGTATTGTTTCGTTAAAGTAGGTTGGTAGCAACCTACTTCAACGATTTTTACTTTTTTTCTTCTTATGTTAATGATTTAGATTAGATGTATATATAGACTTTTTCCATCTGAAGAAAAATAGAATGACCAACCTGTTAAAACTAACAGTCGTATCTTATGAACAGAAAAGTTGTTGGTATGAGTCATATGACAGTAAAATTTAAAATTGGCTGAGCTGTGTTATTTTCTTTTCTTTCTTTACTTTTTTCTCTGTTTATTTTTTCTATTGAAAGATTATCAGAGGCTGGCAGTCACCTGTATTGATAAAATAGAGACCAGTTTACATCATTACAGAGCACAAAACCAGAAATAGAAAATGAACAGGAAAACTCTGTTCATAACATTTCAGGTCTCATGATAAGCCATGTCCATAATATGCAAGCTACACAGTGGCACTTGAATAATTTTTCATCCTAACGGTGCATTAACCGTAGATTTGTTAATCAGGCTAATTTATAAGGATCCTCTTCCTGATATGAAAATAATTTTAAGTATCATATTGATAGTACAAATCACATTTCAGAAGAGAAAGGACAGAAAAAAACAGGGGTGTAATATTGCAGTCTCTACTGATCCCGGATGTTGAAAGGTGCAATATTGATTAAAAATAAAATTCATTTTAATTTTTGCATGAAGAACTTGTTGTATCAATAGTATTAATTACATTAACATAATTTAGTAACATAAGCGATTAAAGTAACATCTAATCATAGTAGTAAAAGTAGTTAATCTAACACATGTTGATGAACATGCCCGATGTCATTTATTTACACTAATGCAGTAAGATTAATTTTTTTCAAAACTAATCAAACGTTATAACTTATGTTCTTTCAATCAATCAACTGAATCTGATCAATTAAGGGCAATTTGGTCTTTTACATCCTTTTTCAAGATGATGCTAAATTATTATACTCCATCTAGCTATGTATATTTCTGCCATTTTACCGAATGTTAGCTCCTTAGTACATAAAAAATACAAAGAAAGATGTGTGAGTGTTAGAATCGTTTTAGTTAAATAATGTAGTCCGACACTTCAAGCATTGTGAAATAACATTTTTTGCAATTTCTGTAAGTGATACTCTATAACT
The DNA here is from genome assembly GCA_027725995.1 of Rhynchospora tenuis. Lineage (NCBI taxonomy): Eukaryota > Viridiplantae > Streptophyta > Magnoliopsida > Poales > Cyperaceae > Rhynchospora > Rhynchospora tenuis. The sequence continues at coordinate 149,069,089 of CM050888.1, read as the reverse complement.
ATTTATGTGCCGGATATTATTGCTCATAAAACTAATCTAATTCACCGATAAACAATAATTTGACAACACATTATTTTATTTCTGATTTTTATGACTCCTTCCTATTTTCATTTTTGTTTTATCTCTATCTCTCTTTTGTGTTGCTCGGAGTCTCTCTCCACCTTTCTCTTCTACTTTTCTGGTAGCACTGCCTCATTCTCATACCCTTCTTTTTTCGTCAATATGACCCTATCATACTAAATTTAATTATTTTCATTTTATATATAACTTAATTATAAGAACAAAATAAAAAATAATATAATAAATTACTTGTTAGAGAGTACGTAAGAGCATTAAGACATCTCCATTTTGTTTTCAGAGTCGTTTGATCTTTGTATGCCAACAAGTTTCAAATTTTTGAAGCAGGCCACAATTGTTTAATTTTTGGAATACTGAATTATAAGTTTCATTTGGACCCTCCTATTAAGAAACGATCGACAAGTCAGATTGGTCCTGAGTGAAGGGCTGATATTAAGAGAAGTAGAGAACTCATTGCAAGCACTGCTACATTTTATCCGATCTGAACTTATGTAGGTCACTTTTTATTTATCAGATCAAACTAAATTAAGATCGACAAATAATCTCTAAATGTTGTCCTCTACATATAAGGAATTGTTTTACGCTTTTACAGTGTTCCATTAATTTGTCAGTTAATGAATTTATTCAATGTCGACCATACTTCTCAATTTAAAATCACACAATCTGAAAGATAATGTACATCACGTCTTTTATATGCTGAAAAATTATTTATAGAAAATTCATGAAAGTACATAACATATATTACAAATAAAACGTTGCTGGAATGCATTTTTACAGTGCAATTTATGCCTTGAGTAATGTTTTAATCAATTTTGGCAATTTTTCTCACTCTAAAATCACTTAAACCAATATATCATCTATATATTCTATTAATTATATGTTCATGAACATATTTTAGAAAATTCATGTCGTTAAGATACGTAAATAATACTTGAATTTAAATTTATTATTTTTCTTTTTGTAAAAATGACTTCTCAACTAACTTTTAGTTAATTTACATACGATAAATGCTAGAGTCCAATATATGGGATAGATGAGGTCAGTCTAATATGACCATTCTCACGATTTAAATTTTAAACAACTGATCCGAATAGTTTAATATGTTCTCCATGTTGAAAATGTCTAGGAAACTAATTTATATATATATATATAGAGAGAATATCTATTGTGAACTATGGTTCATTTAGGCCTCCGTGAACCATGATCGTTTGATCGGTGGTTTTGCAAATTGACAAATCTAAATTAACAAACCAAATCTATATATTGAAATCTCATATCAAACCAAATTTTATAATTTTTGAAAATTTTTTACTATTTTTTTCGTATTTTTTAAAACTTGTCGTTTTTGGACGATAATTCACTAATTATCGTCCAAAAATGGCAAGCTTTAAGAAATTTGAAAAAAATAGTAAAAAATTTTCAAAAATTGTAAAATTTGGTTTTCTATGAGATTTCAATATATAGATTGGATTTGTTAATTTAGATTTGTCAATTTGCAAAACCACTGATCAAACGATCATGGTTCACGAAGGTCTAAATGAACCATGGTTCACAATAGATATTCTCATATATATATATATATATATATATATATAATTATTTTACTTTTTTTTTTGGTGTTTTAGAAAATCTGTGTTATTGGACGATCCATAATCTTTATATCATGAATTTTCTAAAATACCAAAAAAATAGTAATTTTTTAAAATGTAAATATTTTTTTTGAAGAAAGCAAAGGGTCAAGCCCCAAAACTTTTATATAATTAAAAAAAGGGTAATTACAGAAAAAAGAGGCAAAGGTTTAGAGAGAGAACCTTCGCAGAAAAAAAGGAAAGAAAAGAGTAGAAAATAAACTATACAGGGAGCTGCAAAAAGCTTAGAAACTTAAAAACTTAAAACTTAAAAACTTTGAAATTTGGAAGCCTAGGCAGCATTAAGTGAGGCAGTTAGGCCCCCATTCAAACACAACTTCTTCAGTAATGGCTTCAACATCCTTGGCAGCAGAGGAGAAGATTCTAGCACATCTTTCTCTCCATACCACAAAACAGGTAATCAGCAACAGCTCTCTCTGTTTTTTGAAGGGTGTCTGTGATGTGAGTAAGATGGCAGTTGTGGCAGTGCAAGGGAGATGAATGCTTGTAACTTGGTAAACTTTGTGAATAGGAGAAGAAAGGACAATCCTGTGAAAGATGGACTACGCTCTCCTCAGCTGAGACACAGAGGGGACATCTATTGGCCAGCTGCCAGTCTCTTTTTTTAAGGACATCCATGGTTGGTAGCCTTTGGAAGCAATTGCCATCCAAAAGTGATCATTATGGGGGGAATGTGAAGCTTCCAAATATGCCTAGTAGGGAAAGGTGGAGGGGGTTTGACTTGAAGAATTTGTAGGAGGAGGAGGAGTTGTAATGGCTATTACTGAGTCTCCAAAGTGGCACATCCTGAAGCTGGGAGTGAATAGCTGAGAAGAGGTGGTTGTTTGAAAGAATAGCTTGTTTTAAAATGTAAATATTGGTTTTTAATTTTTATTATAAGTTCTCAATATGTTTAACATATTAAAAGATTCGGATCGGTCATTTGAGATTTGAAACGTGAGAACCATCGTATTGGATGGAGTCATCCGTCCAATATATTGGACACTGGCATTCCTCTTTAGTCTTTACATGATGCAGGAGAAAGACAGCGAGGAACAGGGTACATACAGACCAGCAAAAGCCGATCAAGGGATTCTAGTTCTAGGTGAACAGTTGCAGAAAAATCTAAAATCTGATCCCAATTTGATTCATTTGGAGAAAGAAAATCACAGATCCCCACTGCCTTTGGGATTTACTCCTCCCAGTCCCTTCCTCGATTAATTTTTTTAAATTGAAAAATCATCAATCATGGTGTAAAATTACATGGATATTTTTATCGTCCAGTGGAAATCTATAATCGAACTTCTACAACTTGTTAAGCGAGAGGAATAATGAAATGATATCAAAACACATTATTATAATTAACTAAAAGAGAACTGTAAGCATAAAAAAAAGTACAAATTAAATAAAAATTTTCATTTACATATTTACAATTTGTTAAGAGGTAGAGTCCAAAAGTGCACTTAACATCTCAATTGAAAGGTCAAGCTGTGCTGGTAAAAGCCGTTAATGGAAAACAAAATACATTATGGATTTCATTAAATAACCACTTTCGTGTCCTTATGCACGACTACAACCTGCGACTCCACCGTAGGCGAAACGACCACGATCATTAGCTGATTTCCCAAGGCTGTAACAGTTTAATTTGCCTATCTTGTAAGTGTATGTTTTAATGGAGTCGAATTGACCATCCGGCCTAACATAATAGACATCTGTCATCATAGCAGGGGTAGGTTTTCCAGGTGGAATGTTATCTTCTGCAAAGACACCATTACCCATTGGTGGGCTTGTCATATAATCAAGGAATTTGACAGAGCCACCGAACTCGGCATGATTTGCTTGAACAGCTAGCTCGCTGAAAAGAGTTTTAGGGTAGTAACCTATCTCACTGAGATAAGCAGCACCAGGTCCCACAAACAACCTCCAATCTCCTGTGTTAGCATCCTAAATCATGGATCATAAATTAAGAAAATGGTTCAGAGCGAATGTTAATGTAAGAGAAATATATATACTTAATTATTAGAATGAATTGCAAACTGATTTAGTGAAATATGAACGTTAAGTACCTTGAGAAACTTTATTGTCAAATGGTTGCCTGAATCCAGTACATGCCCAGGTGTCAAGTAAGCGCCTTCTTTGGGTACAAATTCATTATAACATTCACTGTTGGGACATTTGAAACCCTATTGCTCCAAGATAGTAACACATAATTAGTTAAGAACGCACCAAACAAAGTTAATTAATAAAAAAGGAAAAAGGATACTAGCAAAAGAAGCAAGCAAGAAAAGAATGCCTACCCTCCAATATGTAAAAAACCGAGTTCTTGAATCACCATATTTCCAAGGATCAACCTGTTTTAATTCATTAAATGTCAAAAGCTAGCTAAGAAAATAGAAGCTGGGACGATAATAAAAGGATCAATTTTTCTCCTGTAAAATGAATCTAAAATCAATTGTAAACTGAAAAGATGGGTTTACATACCACCCATCCAGCAGAAATTTCCTCATTTGCATTGCTTTGAATGCTAATATAGGAATTGGTCATCTGCCCTTTCTTGATGTCGTGATTATGCACAGTTAGTGATGCTATAAAGCCGGTGAAGTCATGATTCGTAGTAAAATATGCAGCACGCTATGATAAAAATGGAGAAGTTAAAATCTTTTTTAGGGTCCACTTATTTCATGTGAACCATTTTGTTTTGATGAATGTTGAAACTTACAGTTTCTACAGTGCCATCACTATCGGAATAAGAATTGTCTAATGAAACTTCGCTTGCAGGCTGGCACAAAAGCAAATATATCGTCAAAGTTTGGTTGATTGATAATTCCATAATTCTATCCAAATGAATGAGCACAGTAACACTCATCAAAGAATTTAAATTAAATGACCACTACATTTATCAAAACTTAAAAGAACATTTCGTTAATAATTGAATAGGGTGGCACTATAAAATTATCATTGTTCTCGTTAGTGTAGTAGTAAGAGCAACTTGTGTGCATACATCTTAGCATATGAAACATATTACATTATCGACCAAAAAAAAAGAGCATATTACCTGTACGGAGCTCAAGCCACGCAGCTCTCTTGCTCGTACTTCTCCAATAGTTAAAGTAGTGAAACAAAGAACAACAATTGCAAAGCATAATTTTTTGATATCCATGAGGATGGGTACTTTTTTGGGGTATATTTTCAGTAGTTTTATGTCAAAGTGGGCCGTGACCTAATTTACTTTTTATTATTTTACAACTGATTTAGTTATATGTATATATAGACTTTGCCATGAGGAAAGAATTGAGCAGTCGAACTGACATAACATCCTTTCCCGAACAGAAAAGGTGTTGATATGAATTATATGATAGTAGAATTTGAAATTCTGAGCTGTGATTCTTCTTCTCTATTCATTTTCTCTCTGTTATTCTCTTTTGAAAGTTGCTAGAGGTAGGTAATAATCCTTATTTGACAAAAAAAGAGGCCAGATACAGTGCGCATAACCAGAAATAGAAAATGAAAAGGAAAACAGTGCTCCCAACATGTCAGGTTTCATGATCAGCAGTGTCCACAATATGCTAGTTATATCCTGGCACGCGTAAATTCTATCTAGTACAACAGACACAGAACACAAAAACCATTTGTAATTAATCCTGGCTGTTTGAAATATCAAAATAATCAACGTAGGCAACCCCGAAATAGAACATAATAAGTATAAGAACTATACAATCAAACAGAAAAAAATGGGCTTGTGTCAACAGGCACAGAACAGAAACACCCCAATTGTAAATGGGCTGATCATCTAGTTTGATGGGCTCTTTCACATTTTAAAAAGGTTGTTAAATACAGAGGCCTGAGGCCCATTACAGTAACAAGTTAGAACACCTGACACTGAGCCGCTTTTTAATGGAAGTACTGTTTGACCGTTTCTTTTTCATTTTTTCCTTCCGTGGCACAATTTAGTTTTATAAATTTTGGGAATTCAATTTTAAGTCAACTAATTTTACGAGTTATAATTTCTAAGTAACAAAATATTTTCCCTTTCGTTCTCTGTCCTACTTATTTGAAAGAGAATATTTGAAATTGTGCTGTAATATTCAAATATTGGATCGAATGGAATAAACGTAATATACAAGTCAAATAATTTTACTGGTTATAATCTCTAAGCAAAACATAATATTTGCCATTTCGTTCTCTGTCCTACTTATTTGAGAGAGATTGTTTGAATTTGCGCTGTAACATTGAAATATTGGATCAAATGGAATAAAAGCTAGTTTTAGACGCAGACTATGTTGTATGTACAGTTTGCAGCCAGGAACTACATTTCATATGTATTATGCGGTTTATGCCCCTACCACGTCCTAATTTTGTTTTATGCCATAGAATTATAAAACTTTCTTAACAATTTTTTTACATCAGTTCAATAAATCTTCAAAAATTGAAACGTCGGATTAGTGGGTGCATTGCTTGATATATAAAAATCCTATCTAAGTTTCATTTAATATAATAAGTAGTTGGATAATGCATCACCAATCATTACATTCAGATGATTTGAAATGTTCGAAGTTATTTTTATATGTAGATCATTGCTATAAAGTTGAAATTACTTCAACTTCCTTTTGATAATGATCATAATTGTGAATTGTATCCTTTGCCAACGTCATGTGAAAAAACATATTGAGGCCTGATTTTTTAAAAATTGGGAAAAAAAATGAATGATCTGTAAAGAGACAATCATTTGTTGCTGATTATCATTAATAGGAAATAAATGAAGTGCCTAAAGCTGGGTGGCATCATCAAAGAAATCAGGAAATGTGACGCATTTGTACACTTTACATTTTTCACACAATATGCAGCCCACCTGCAATTGTGAGAAAACATGAAGTGAGAAAAATTGTATGTACATCAACCAACAATGGAGTCGATTTGTATAAATTATTGCAAGTAATAAGAAAAATTAAAGGTTCAGGCCGATGCTAGTATCTGTGGTTCAGTAATCAGAATTACTCAAATATAAACACCATACATATACCAATTGGGAAATTTCAAGTTCAATATTCTTATTTAGGGCCAAAATTGTGTGCTTGCAATGGCAATTGGAGTAGACCCAGCATGACTGGTTCGGACTGCAGGTCAGGTTCAGTACCGTGCTAATTAATTTGACGTTTATGAATTATACAAGTAGGGAGAACTAAAGAACAGAAAATAATTTGCATGTTATGAATCAAAAGAAAGAGAAAGGATTGATGCACATACAGCTTTACAAGTTGGGCAGCGGCGGTAGATGCGGTTCTTCTTTGTCTGAACATTTACTTTCTGACCATTGCAAAAGTCACAGAGCAGCCATCCCTTTCCCTGACATGCGTCACACATTATCCCTTCCTCTTGCAATCCTTCTTTCTCATTTTCTTCTTCTTGCTTAGAGCAATCAATTACAAATTGGAAACTTAAGATATATATAAAAAGATTTTCAGTTCATATGACAAATTTGAATATAAATTTGTTGGCGAGAAAGAAAAGAGAAGCAATAGACCTGATCAAGAAGTGGGGTTTTGGTTAGTGAGTTGTTGAGGGGAGGAGAGGGAGCAATGGCAGCTGAATGATTTCTGTGGTAAAGTTAGATGATTTTGACTTGGATATCTTGTTGTAGCATGATAGATCCATGGATTTATCCGAATGTTCAGGTTCAGTTTGAGACTGCCTCTGATTGGTATTTCCATGAGCAAGTGCTGTTTATTGCTTTTCTCTGGTTGTGTGTTTATGTCTGAGCCGTAAAGTGGGGGTGGATAGAAGGAAGGATAAACTGTGGCACATCTTAGCTTGAATATTTTTTGTTCTTTTGTACCGGGACGGAGAGCCTCATTTTGTGTGGCGAAGTGCTGTCAACTTGGATCACACACGGAGCGAAAGCCCTACTGCTACTGGCTATTGCTTATTGTTTGTTCCGACTGTCTTGTAATTTTGGCACTTGTCATGTGAACACGTCACGAATTAGCACATCTAGACACGGCACGAATGTATTAGATGTGTAATGTACCAACATATTTTAACATAAATTTTTTTAAAAATATATATTTTGACATAAAAATTTTGAAAAGTACATATTTTGACACATCTCCTTTTAAAATTAACGAAAAACACTTCCTAAAATAAGTTAATATAATATTAAATAATGTGAGTTGCAATGTCACCAAAATTTGTTGTTACGGAATATCACAATTATATTTTTATTTATATCCCAAATTTATATGTTTTTTCAAAAAAAAAAGGTCTCAAATACATATTATAAAATTTATATGTTTTATTTATAACCCAAATACATATTGATTTTTTTTATTTATTTGTTTTGTTTTAATAAGTTAAAGATTCGTTTTTTTTTTTAATCTCACAACAAGTTATTTGAAATTACGCTTTGAAAATATAGATATAGATAAATAAAAAAAAAGAGAACATTTATGACACCAAAATTGGTGCCAGTTTAAAATAAAATACCGTTCATTTAAATAAAATAAATTAGGATATTCTGCGAAGCACAGAGGGAGGCCGAAGCAATGGCGAGAGCCTTGTTACCCAGGCCACTCACTCTCGCTTCTTCAAACAATAGCAAGGTAATATTGTAATTACTGAAAACCTCTCTCTCTCTCTCTCTGTTCCTTTTCCGATTTTATAAATAAGTGTTGACCTTCTCTCTCTCCCATCTGTTCTCAATAATATCAATGTAGCACAACTCACGCCGCTTTTGGTGTGCCGCTCGTTCCAACAACGGCCGAGATGCTTCTCCGGTAATCAAGCTAGCCGTTGAGGGTGTCACCGAGCTATTGAGGCTTTTCTCTTCTAAGAATCCTAGGTCTGCTTGGACTCGCTATTTTTGAACACCTTATTGGTTTATTAATTATAATAAGTCAAGTCTGGTTCTGTAAACTACACATTGTGGCAAACACCGGCATTGTGGACTGAATGCCTTTAATTTTATTTCTTTTATGTTCTTAACTTTGAGCACTCTTATAATTGATTTGCCATCTAGTGTGGGATGAGTGTGCCAGAACCAGAAAATGTGAACTCCGTTTACCACAGGCCAGTTGCAAAGTGACATACTAGCAATGTTTTGAATACCCTACTGGGTGCCGGAAATTTCCGGTAAAACCGGGTTTCGGGTCTGGATCCGGTAGGAAAAGTCCCAAAAAATCCGTTGGTCAAGAACCGGGGAAAACCGGTCAAAAACCGTAAAAACCGGAAAATCACTATATCCACTTTGTCCGGTTTCCTTCTTCATTTCCATTTACGCTTTAGTTCTTCCTTTCCGTTTTCTCAAGAAAAAAGTAGATTACTTTCTTTCCATTTTCATTGGGAGTTAAAAGACAAATGACATTGGGATGCAAAACATACCCTAATTTTTTTCCCTCCGCCTCCATCCTCTGTCTTTACTTGGCTCAGGTTTTTTCTCTTTTTTTTTTTGTCCTTTTTTGTAACGAGTAGCTGATAGAATCCAAAGAGTACAAGTTAAAATTTGCTTCAGAAACTTGAATTAATTGCAAAGTACCTTTAGTCTGATCCCAAGCATGAAAAATTATAAACGAGTTCATTGTTCTGAACTTAGGCAATTTCTGGCAAGCCCAAAAACTGTTCACCTTACAAGCATATTTCTTACTGACATACTTAAGAGTCGAGACAATGAGAAATTATGTCTTGAAATTCCATTAGAACCCTTTAATTTAGTATATATCTATTGTCATTTTGATGGGATCATTGTCGCCCCTGGACAATTAAATGAAATAAGTAACATGCCAATACTCAATTTATGAAGGTGAAAGGGAATAGTTATAGACTTATAGGTAGTTCAATTTCAGAAAGAATTTAAAAGGAGAATTTTGAAAGTACATATTTTAAACATCAATGAGTAAAATTGAAAGTATTGTGTAAAGGAATCCAGCTTGAACACAAATGTTTTCAACCGTGCATAATTCAATTTCAGACTCAACTTAAATTGAAAGTCTTGTTCTTTATGACGAGATATGGACTGACAAGCGATAAGTATGTGTGTGCTGTTATGTTGTTTGTTTTAATGAAAGTTAAACCCAAAGGGTATTGGTCAAAAAAAAATTTAATATATATTCTGGCCAATGAGTAAAATTGAAAGTATTGTGTAAAGGAATCCAGCTTGAACACAAATGTTTTCAACCGTGCATAATTCAATTTCAGACTCAACTTAAATTGAAAGTCTTGTTCTTTATGACGAGATATGGACTGACAAGCGATAAGTATGTGTGTGCTGTTATGTTGTTTGTTTTAATGAAAGTTAAACCCAAAGGGTATTGGTCAAAAAAAAATTTAATATATATTCTGGCCAATGGGTGAATCGATCCCCAGTTGAACTTGACAAGAACCAAGTGCGCTACCACTAGGCTGAAAGGTCTTACAGTTAATAACATGTTAAGTATATATATATTAAAACCAATATTAACCGGTATTATATATCACAATACCGGTAATACCGGTAAAACCGGATACCGCCCCCCTCGCCGGTATGATGGCCGGTAGGGTATTAAAAACATTGCATACTATCATATCTGAAATAGTGAAATAGCTTACTTATTGGTAGCATGTTTCTGAAGTGCCATTATGCCCTCTAAAGAAACAATGCGGGATCAAAATTTGTGCAATATGTCCTGTCTGGGTATATAAATATGAAATTACTTGTTGTGCAGTTTAATATTACTGGTATTAGTATAGTTTTGTTTCAAACTTCTTAATTCATAATATCTATGGCATAAACTGTAAGCCCAATGTCGTAATAAACCACTTAAATTAGTTGCACTGTAGTAATTACTTGAGATGAAATTTTGTTTTGCATCTCCATTGGAATATTAACCTGCAAACTGAAAAAGAAAACTATAAAAACAGAGAACCAAATGCGAGAAATAGAGAAAAGATGCCTGCAATTAGCTGTGTTGAAGATGTTTTAGAGGTTATTCAAGATGACTACCAACGAACTTATTTTCTCACTCGTATTGGTTTTTAATGTTGACCACATTATTATTTACCAAACAGCCCCTGAAATCTAGACTCAATTAAGTTTCCGTGATGCCTATAACAACAATGCAAGTACAAAGTAATAAAAAAAAAGAGGTTGGTATGATGAAATTTGTATTTTGTACCTATAACTTCTAAAATAATCACTAAGGACACCAGTATCTGTCTATTGGTATCTTAGTGGCAAACCGTGAGAGGTTCCTTATGGGTATATGGAAAGTAAATCCATGCTTTGTTGCTTTGTCCTGGTACACAAACAGCATGAGCCAAGTGCAGCATGGTGATTGAATTCATGCTTTGAGGAGCTGTCCTGTCATAAATATCAAGAGCCAAATCGAGTATGCTTCTAAAATTAGCTTATGCTCCAGAAAAAGATAACGATTCATATTGGGGGAAGAAAACAAGTACAGAAACTGATCAAGATAACCCGTAGATATATCTTCAGTTGAAAATTGGATCCTTTCACTATTATTTTGGTTGTCTCTCTCAAACAGGTAAATTCACACCAGACATCTATGCTGAAGACTGCTTGTTTGAAGATCCTACGATAAAATTTCGTGGTATGTAGTATCTTCTTATCAGGTCTTTTCTCTAATAAAGCATTCGTTACAGTTTAGAGTTCACAATTGTAGGAAGAAAAAACTACTATTTGAGCCCTCAGGTTCGCTATTAAAGCATTTAAATCAGGTTGTACCCTTGAGCTTAAATATTTTGGCTGAAAATAATTCAAGCACTGTATTGCCTAGAGGGATTCTTTGCAATTTATTGATTAGAAAAATTATGAAGTTGAAGAATGATTTTTTTTCTTGTTTTACAAGGTAGAGAACGGTATGGTCAAAATTTGGACTTGCTTGTACCTTTCTTTGACAACCCTTCTCTTGAGCTAGAAGAAATTCAGAAGGTATTGAACAACAAACTTAACCTACATAAACTTGGATCATGTATATTGTTTGGTAAACGATGTTAGTAACGGCAGGGATAGCAAATTTTTATTATTCGCTTGTCTTGTAGGATCTTTGCATTGAAACAAGTTCCATTTTGGCATCGTGGAAGCTTAGGTACTAAAACTAGATCTGCTTATTTTATTTCCTCCAATACAATTTAACTGTTAGGTGCATTATGACAAGTAAGAAACTTTGTTATTCTTTTTTTTTTTTTTGAAGTTCTGTTGTATTTACAGAACTTACCTAAAACTTCCTTGGAGGCCACTTATTTCCATAAATGAGAGACGAACAAAGGAGTGAGGAGAGATGGAGGTCATAGGAGGAGAGGGAGGTCGGAGGTCGGAGGAGGAGAGGCGGAGGAAAAACGAAGGAGAAACGAAAGAGAGGCCGGAGGAAGGCGGAGGTCGGAGGAAGGAGGAGGGAATCAGAAAGGAGAGAGAGATTATAGAAGGGAGAGAGAAATTACATAAGTCTTTAAGAGGGGATGATGAGATTACAAATTGGAGGATTGCTTAGAGCAATTTCCAAACAAAAATAATATCAACTATTTTATTTCTTAATTTGTCCACATATGGAGATATATTATGCTAGTTAAAGTTTAAATTAATTGAAACAATTTTATGGCCAGACTACCCTTAATTAGCAAGCTCTCCTATACTGATCTTCTATATAGCGTATTAATTCTTTATGTTTTCTGCTTTCTTCAACATCAAAAGAATAATTTCATCTCTCTTTTTAATTTGTACTTGCATTTTATTGTTAACTTGTCAAAAAAAGAGACACAACTTATTAAATCAGATCAGTCACTTAGTAAGACAACAGTGCCGCTCCAAATTCCAAATATATACATAGACTCTGTACCAAAAACTGTGAACTCGTGGCCAGCAAAAAATAAAATAAAAATAAATAAATTACGTGTACAAAATGAGATAATTGAATAAAGGCTATGTACGTTGTCCCTAAGTACGGCCTAGAGGGAGGTGAATAGGCATAATTTCAAGTCACAAACCGGTTTGGACAATTTTGCGGAAACTAACAATATAATGGTTCACAGACGCAATTAACTAATAATTGCAAATAAAATAGAGAAAAAGTAAGAGAAATTGAACACTTGATGTGATTACGGAGTTCCGACCCGTTAGGAAAGGCTAGCCTTAGTCGTACGTCTCCGGAAGTTTCGCTACTACTAAAGGGAGCGCTTCATTCGATTCCACAAAGAACATGTCTACAACTTCGAACCGAATCGCCCCGTCACAATGACACTCGAGGTGGATCGGCCTAACCTCTGAACAATCAACAACAACTCAAGATTGATGCTATCAATCAAAACACTCAAAGTTCTAGCTTTGGAGAAGCTTGGGTTTGATTGAAATTAACTAATCTCAATGATTTTACTCAAATAATTGCTCAAATAAAGGGAGGAAAGGATCTAGCTATCTGGAGCTCAAAGAATGGTGTTTTTCAAGAGTTCCAAGAGAGAAAAACATCTCAATAATAGCTGATATATAAAGAGGACGCAACCAGTTTTAAAACAGTCAAATTTCCTCTGTTGCGTTGTACAACGGATCACATAACTGTTATAGTAAAACAAAATGGATAAACTAGCCGTGTGAATTTCTGACACGTTGTACAACGCAACTGGTGCGTTATACAACGCATAAGAACAATTTTCAAATGAACACAAGGCTATCAGAATGTTATACAACACACATGAGGCGTTATACAACGTTGCACTGGCATGTTACACAACTCAAGATCGCGTCACACAACGTATTACAATGCAGCGTGGTTTGGGCTGCTATGCAGAGAGGGAAGAGCTTGGGATGATTGAGTCACCAAAAATTTCAGACATTTTGCACAGGCACGTTGTACAACGCATTGGTCAGTACATTATACAACGCAAAGAAATGTTATGTAACACACTGGTATTGCGTTATACAAAACCTATAGGGCGTTGTACAATGCAACACTTTAGAAAGTTCAGAAGACAAGCTGATACTGGGCAATTAAACAACATAATGATTGAGATGAGTTTAGAAGCTAATTATACCTAAACCAAAGACTTCCAAAGATTAAACTAAGTCTTCCAAGGCTTTATAAGTCGTATTAATCTTGCAAAAATCGTTTTCTTGAGATAAAACCTAAATAATCACTTAAATTGAAGATATTAGTAGTAGAAAAGTTTATTTTGCAAATCGAAAAATTGAGAGATAATTGTTTAGTCCAACTTAAGAAATGACAGTTTAATTACGTTCAATCAAAAATCTTAAAAAAAAAAAGGTACGGTCAAATAGTGCTTTGAAACTACAAACCGACTTAACTTACAGCAAGAAAAAAAAATTAAATCCATAAAAGTAAAAAATAACTCAAGTTGACAACAACAGATTATACATCGCGACCCCACACCAAATATTGGAATATCAACTAAGCATATAACAATGACTTTGAGTCGGATTAAGACAAATAAAATATCCATTGTTGTATTATTCATAAGCTCTAATTAATAACAGTTCGTAACTAAGATATTAATTAAATTAACTGCAGCAACGTACAATGACAAAAGGCTGAGAAGCATCAACTGACAACAAGGGATAGTTGATTCTCATAATATTTCTAATAATTATTTATAACTCAACCAATTCAATCAGGTTATCAGATTAATTGACTGTTCATTTTTAAATCAGGGCTTCTTTTAAGAAGAAAATTGGTCATTTTACAAAGATGGCAACTAATCGAGGAAAATTGATCTTTTTAGAATCCAAGCTTGGACTACTCTAGACAAATAAAATTCTACTAATTTACATTTTATATTTTATTATATATATATATATATAGAGGATTGCTAACGCGCCATCGATTTTTCATTCACTCGTTTTTCAAGATTCAAAATTCAAACGGCCAATCCGAACCGTTCAAATTGATCATCATATTGAAATATCCTTGGCGACCAAATTTTATATTTTTTAGAATTTTTTTACTATTTATTATGATATTTTCAAATTGGAGGGCCTGAAATACTCCGATTATAATGTTTTTGAAAATATCATAATAAATAGCAAAAAAATTCGAAAAAATGTAAAACTTGGTCTCCAAGGGTATTTCAATATGGTGATCAACTTGAACGGTTCGGATTGAGGATTTGAATTTCGGATCACGAAAAATGATTCGATGGCACGGGACCCTCCGTACCATCAATGGTGCGTTAGCATTCCTGTCTCTCTCTCTCTCTCTATATATATATATATAGATTATCTTGTATTATTTTTTATTTTTGAATTTAAATCTACCATCTTATTGGAGAACTTTATTTCTAGCCTATCCTAACTTGTTTGGAAGTAAATGCTTTATTAATTCTTGAGAGAGCAGAGGGTGTTATATATTGTCATCATGATGTAATTTTTTGTAATTTAACAACTATTTAAAATCTTTGATGAGGGCTTTGTTAGGAACTCAAGTCCTTGTGCAATTTTAATTTTTATTAACATTTAATAAGCAATTAATATGCACGATTAACGGATCTAGTTATTCAAGTAATTAATGTATAAAAGAGAACGTGTAGGAGATTATACCTCTTCTAGTATCGTAACTAGAAGGCTCGACCTTTGCTTAGGAGTCGATGGATGCGCACTTTCGTTAACTCTAGTCCACCTAGAAGATTAACCAAAGTCTATAAACAAGTACTAGCTTGTTTTGAGACGATAGCTAATTCCCTTTTGATTTTTCTTCGCGCGATTAACTATTTTTCATGGAAGAAAAATTAACGCTCAACACATGAGCTATTGAGAGAAAGATGGAGGCGCACCAAAGAGAAGAAAAATTCTGCTCCTTTTTATTTCTTGCACAAGGGAATAAAAAGAGAGAGGCAAGAGATCTAGGGCTCGGTGTTTCCATAAACAACGTTGCCATATTTTGTTATTTCTAACCCTTGCTCTCTTTCCATAATTTTGTCTTGACAAAATTATCCCTTCATTGCTGAAATTTTGTGTATGATTATAGGTTATATAACATATTATATTAGCCTATTAATCAACTCCATTAATTAATCTCAAGTCAGACTTTTAATTAACTGATTAAATAAAAGACCGACTAGCTCAGTATAATAAATATATATTGAACGAATTTAATTATTAACATATTAATAATTAATTTGGAATTAGCATATGCATTATATTGTTTCTATATGATCCATTTGAGTTAATTAATTATAACGGTTCATAACGGTATACAATTAATTAATCAACTTATCATATTTTCGCAATACTCGCTACTACAAATAAACAAATAATGCACGTATGGTTAAAGTCCTATTTGTGTGACCCTTTGAGGATTCATGCTATGTTGGCCATGAAAATAAATCGCTATTTATTTCCAATAATCATAAGCGGTATCTAGCAACACGTTATGATTCCCAATTCGCATAAATGAATAATGTACTAATACAATCATTTAATCCTGCATAAGAAATGAGTTTCTTATTATTTTGATTCCTATGTCACATGATATACTTGTATAATCCAAGATAGGAATGTGTCATTCTTGCAGATTATACGTTTCTTGATCTAAAAATGATTGCACAAGTTGCTAGCAAGCAATCCATCTCCATCAAGGGGCCCAGTAGATATCATCGCTCATCAGGTGAACTAATGAGGGACATACGGTTATCTTGATGAACAATTTTTCCCCGCACAATTCAAGTGAACATAAATAAAGTCCGTATAGCAGCCCTTATCAGGAATCAGCGGTAGACGATATTTATAGAACCTATCCTCATGTGGAAAAACTGAACCATCTCAAACTTGGAATCAAACACTGATAAAATAAATAATGACACTTAACACAATCCATATATTTATTTCATCGGGGTCATATCCTGTACTATGTTCTAGTAACATATACATATGCAATTAAGTTAGTAACTCCTTACTTATGATTTGAAGAACTTAATCATCGTTTAACTTGCATACTAGTCTCATATGATAATTAATGTTCCTTGTTAATTATCAAGACTATGGACAGTTTCGATTTATTATTGTCATTTACTATTAAATGAAATACAGTTGATCGGCTCGGAAATCAAGTCAAAACAAATCCTCAGGATCACCGATGTAAATCGTTTGCAGTGATAGCTTAAGGGTCGAATCCACAGGGACGGACTGTTCAAGCTCTAGGACTTAACTAATTCTAATTGGTCTAATTTGGTGAAAATAAGTCAGTGGTAAAAATATTGGTAGAAGTTATCTTTTTGGTGTTTTTTCGATAATAACTAAAAGTAAAACAATTAAACTAAGCAATCAATAAAGAGTAACAGTTCTAAACAGTAGCAAACAAAGTTTAAAATACGAAATTCAACAATTGGTAAAAGTTAGGGTCAATTGCTACGGGTTCCTACTCCTGGCCGTGTTTGGACGGGTCCGACTGATTTCAGACGGGTCCGACAGAACACGCCGCTAGTGCAAATTACTTTGTTAGACGTTCTATGTGACATGC
This sequence comes from Rhynchospora tenuis, assembly GCA_027725995.1. Taxonomy (NCBI): domain Eukaryota; kingdom Viridiplantae; phylum Streptophyta; class Magnoliopsida; order Poales; family Cyperaceae; genus Rhynchospora; species Rhynchospora tenuis. The sequence continues at coordinate 149,051,934 of CM050888.1, read as the reverse complement.
AGGTTCTCGAATTGGTCCAGGGCTTACAGCGCTAACTCTCGTTCTTGGCTTAAACAACTGGGTTCAACTCTTCAAATCTCCTAAAAACCCTAAGTTTCAACTCTCGTTCCATGGCTTAGGTTTTCTAGGTTTGACTTTCTTACCGGTAGGATAACCTTTATCTCTCGATCTCAGGTAGAGACACGTCTCTCGACTAAGTCCCGGGTTCACCTCTCGGCTACTACTAATCCTATAGCAAGTGATTGTAAAAAGGCTTAAAGTTCCGGTTCTTGCTACCTAGCAAACTAGACTCGGCCGCGTCTATTGGGTATAAATCATAGATCCAAGCAATTCACAAACAACAAGATTTAACAAGACAATCAAGAAAGCCAAAGCAAATCCAATAAAACGTCAACAAGAGTAAAGATCACATAACTACCAAGTATCGGTTCCCTACAATTGCCCCTAAACTAGAAAACTACCCACAAATCATCATAAAACAAGCACAAATAATCAAGTATATTGTATCAAACAACATCTCAAACCAAAATATATTGTTTACAACAATATATGAAGAAGATCTGTAGCAAAATAATTCCTGTCGGGGTCGACAGGATCCTGGCGGGGGTCGACAGAAATGCCCGGCGGCTGCTGCCCTCTAAAATCACTCAAGAACTTGACCTAATTGTAAAAATTTTCTTTCTCTCTCTTCCTAGGCGCCTAATCAAGCTAGGGACGCGTCCTGGGCGCCAGCTAGCAAGTTTCCAAAGTTGTTCTGGCTTCCTGGGCAAGAATCTGGCTTCCAAATCTGCTCTCTGTCTCGTTTCTGTCGGGTCCGACCAAATCCTGACAGAAGCGGTTTTTCTTCGTTTTCGAGCCCAAATTGGCGCCAAATATTCCAAAAACATGCAAAACACAAAGGGCAACAGCAGTACCTCTATTCTAACATAGAAATAACATAAAACAAACTAAAAATACAACTTTTTTATTGGAATTGGGGCCTAAATGCGGTTGAAATGTGTGCATGAAACCCCCCGATCAAATCCCCCCAAACTTAAAATTTGCTTGTCCCTAAGCAACAGTTAGAACCAAAGAGAAGGATTTAGGACCAAATTACAATTGAAAAGTCGTTTCACTACAAGTTAAGAGAAATCTTTAGGGAAGTTATAGTCGTGCCTTTGAGAGTTTTTGGAATCGAAAATGACAAAGCAATTTTAAAACAAGACAATTCAATTTCAAGTTGAGTTAATCCATTTGTGAACAATCCTAGAGTCAAACTTGAGCTGTCGATCAGGAATCGTTTGCCTAACTAATAGGTCGGTTAATCTTTCAAAGAGCTTCAATCGATTTCAAGTCAGGTAGAAACGGGATCGAACCCCCTCAACTAAAATGACTTGAACTAACCCTAAGTCGTGAACCACATGTTTAGACATTTCGAACCACTTCAAACAAAAATAAATTAAAATTTAGATGTTAAGTTGCAGCGATTCATCGCTTAGGGTTTTACGCCTTACCGCTACGGTCCACTTGTGGAAATATTACGCCTTACCGCCACCACCCTCCAATATTTGTGGAATTTTTCAATTGGAATTTCAAGTCCCTTCGCACCCTCATGTTCGCAACAGGAATTATTATGTTTTTTTTATAAATAAATGCAAAATAACTTAAAGAAGTGGTTCGACTATTCTAAACATGCAAGACACAACTTATGGTTAGACAAACCTTTGAGTTGAAAGAATGATCTTAGACAAATGGTGGTTGCCCTTTGCCGGCTCTAACCAACGAATTCAACTAAACCCTTATCAAATTAACCACCCCATTAGTTAGAAAAAAAATTTCCGAAAAACTACTCTACCTTTCGCCAAGAAGTTCAAGCTTTGGATTTCTCAAATTCATTTTCAAAACAAGATTTTTGCAACGCATTTTCCAAGTTCAAATTCTCTCAAAAACCAAACTTAAACCATCTCCCAAATCAATCCCTCAACTTTCCTAAATGCAAACTTACATGAATTTATAATGCAAACAAGTTTCCTACATGCAATGCAACTCAGGACCAGATTTCAGACGGACCCGACTGAAAACAGACGGACCGACAGAATCCTGGCCGAGAGCAAAACTCATCCAAACGGATCTGATGAGTGAATTTTATATATATATTTAGGTAGAATTTTGACTCCAAACTAAACCAATTTGTCTTGAGTTAAGATAGTTTAGATAATTTAGGTTAGTTTAATTAGAGTTTTATGTCAAGAATGAGTTACTACCATAGTTTCTAATTTTATAGCAGATTTTGGACAAGAAATGGCTTGGATGAATTCATGAAATTGTAGATCTCGTTCCAAGCTTTCTAACGGTTTTTGAATCACCTCAAACGGAGTCCGGATGAAGGAGATATGGCCAAAATACTGACAGGATGCAGAGCTGGATTTTTCCAGCGGGTCGCTGAAAGCTCCTGCGGCCTGCTGATCCTGGAACCGCCAGAAATACAAGAATCGTCCGATTTAGCATTTCTATGTTTGGAAGACGGTTTCTACCGACTCCAGGTGCATCTAGAATGTGTCTTTAGTTATTTCCAGCGTTTCTACACCTTCCCAATGCCTATTTAAGTCCAGTTTGAGGAGATTTTGAGAGATACAACAAGAGGGATCAAATCCAAAGTCAAAGTTAGGGTTAGACATAGAGTTATTTGAGAGTTTGGTCTCAAGTCCAGATCGTGGGTGCGCCGAGCAAGTCGATTGCGACAGCAATAGACGTGTTTGATAGGAGATTTCGACACGCAAGAGCAAATGGTTGTAATCTTTCTTTGTTTTCCTTTTCTCTTGTGTTTGTATGATGTCTCTTAGTTGTTGATTTGTTTGTTCTAGGGCTATGGTAGTAAACCTTCTAATTTATGTTTGATAATATGCTTTAAGTTATATTTTGTTTGTTTGTGTGTTGTGTTTTATGCTTTGATTTAATTGTCTAGATTACTTTAATTGAATTGCTTGGATTGAATTGCTTGCACTCGTTAAGTTAGATGTCGCTTAATTGTTAGGTGGTTAAATCCAAATGCTTTCAAGTAATTAGGTTAAAGTATGGTAAACACGAGAGTTGGTGCCGGAAGGTTATGCTAGGGTCAAGAAACAGAAGTTGAAGCCCTTCCCGATTACGGAAGTATAGGGAGTCGTAGGTCGTAAAGCATAAACTAATTTAACTTAGACCAAGAAACGGAAGTTGAAATCTAGGTTGAATTAGAGAGAAATAAGATTAACTATAGGAAACCTGGCCTTAAACGGAAGTGGGATTGAGGAGCCTTAGTTAGAATTAATTCTCTACAGAAAACAACAATTAAAATATACAAAAAGCTGAGTCTGCGCCAAACCTAGCGGGCCGCAGAAGGTTTATGCGGGTTGTCTATGATCCCAGACTTCTGCGACCTTCTTAGGGGTCAGCGACCTGAGTTTCAGCGGGTCGCAGATAATCTCTGCGGGCCGCTGATTCTGGAGTAAACTGAAGAATAAAACTACCAAAACCCTAGAATAACATGATTTTTTGAATTTCTCTCATTAATTCTTGTTTTGACCTCGAAACTAGACTTAGGATTTAGAACCTCTTGCAATTCTTGAATTCTTAAGAGTTGAACCGTCAAAACTAATTTAGCAAAGTAAAAGACCAATATTCCAACACCGTCCCTATGGATTCGATCCTCAAGCTTTACCACAAACGATTAGATCAGGTAAACGAGGTTTTTATTTTGAACGTGGTCCCCACCTCGCGATCAAAATTGGCGCCGTTGCCGGGGACAGTTTGCTCGAATATTGGTATTTTGTTTTAATAAATTAGTCTTGACACCCTTGTATCCTTGTATCTTACTTATTGTATCTTATCTTTAAAAACCCAAAAAAAAAAAATTCTATCACTATGTTTCATTCTTTTCAGGTATTTGGACAAGAAATAGAAGGTGGTGATTCAAAGAAGATCGTCGCATCCGATAGAACAAACGAAGAGTTCACCAAAAACTTGAGCAACCCACCAAGAAGGTGCTTGGGAAAAACCGATGTGATGGAAGACAACAAATTTCATATCAAGTATCACATCATAATTGAGCCAAGGAAGATGACATCCAAAGAAGAACACACCAAGCATGTTTTAAGGGACCCGCTCAAGCACTTTTGGAAGAACTATGATGCGTTAAGAGGGAGAAAAGTGAAGATAAGATAAGCAAGATGCAAGGTGGTCAAGCTAAAGACCTAAAATAAGCGCTTCTTGGGAGGCAACCCAAGGCCCAAAAATTTTAATTTCTTTCAATTAGTTTAATTTAGATTTAGATTAGGTTTAGATAGGTAAAACCCATTGATATTTGTTCTTGGTTTTCAGGTTTAAAGAAAGGTAAAAAAATCAGCTTTTGGAAGCACAACCACACGAATTGTATGCAAGAGCTCAAGTTTGGGGGATACACCATGAAGGAGCATACAAGTCGTTTTATAAGTCGCACCAACCCCTATGCGAACTTCACAACCACTACAAAAATTTGATGAGTTTCTCTTTTCTTTCTCTCTTTTAAGTTTTGTTTTCCTTGCATTGAGGACAGTGCAAAGTTTTAAGCTTGGGGGGGGAGAATAGGAATTTGTATCTAGGTTTGTATCATGCATTTTAAGTGTTAATTCCCTATCTGTCTCAGTTTCGACGGCCCACCGAAAGCCTCAGCGGGTAGCTGAAATTTTCGGTGGGTAGCCGAAATTTCCTGCGGCCGGCCGAAATTACTTGTGGGTAGCAGAAATTTTCAGTGGGTAGCCGACATTTCCTGTGGGTAGCTGAAATTGGAACTGATAGCTGAAATTGTGCATTTTCATTTAGGAATTGTATATATTGCATAATAATTTCATATAGTTGCATTTAGATAAGTTGGAAAGTTAGTAACCCGTAAATAAATGATGACTTGAGTGTTTTAAGAGCATTAACATAAAATTTTTCTAAATTTGAATGAATTTGATCGATTAAACCAAATGACAAGCTAGGATAAGAGTTATAATTATTCATGAAATATCTTAACTAGTCCTAAGTTTAATGAATTTGATAGATTAAAATGATTGATTGGATCAAATGAATCGGTAGATCAATTAGACCAAATCAAAAGTGTGTCAATTAAGGAAGTGAATAATTAGGTCGAGAGCCGAATAACTGTTTATTTTTTTAAAGTTTATTAAAAGTCGAAGATGTAAATAAACACTTTTGTAAATAAATAAATTGAAAATAAAATAAAAAAGGGAACTAAAAAGCGGTGCTTTGATAGGTGACCACTGCGGAAGGCTATAGGACTATGTGGTAAAAAAAGTGTCATCTTAAATAAGGACTAGTGAAGAGATCAAGGTGGGTCGTAGGTTTTGTACCTTATTTTTGCCTACGATTTTTACATCCCATACTCCAACGAAATCCAAACCACATAACTCCTGGCCGACCTTTGTCGCAAATCCTCCATGCCCCATGGAAAAGAAAAATGTAAATAAAAAGTAAATTAATTCAACCCAAAAACTTTGGAATAGAATGGGTGAGGTGTTGTACCCTTATTTTTGCCTCACTTTAGTTCGACTTCCAATGCGTTTGCGAAAATCAAATAAACGGTTAAGTAACCAAAGACCTAATTAGGAATTGAGATAGTTGACATATTTTTTGATTTGGTAGAGTTAGATCCCGTTTCATTTAGGAAGTCAATTGGTTTAATCTTGATAAGTCAATAAACTTAGGAATTGATGAGATAAGTCATGAATAATGATTGCAAATATCCTAATAAGCGTTTGAGTCAAGTCAATGATCAACTAAACAACTTGCTTGTGAAATTCAAAGTAAAATGATTTTATAAGTTGTCAAGTGAAATCGCTCGAGTCATGGTTTGCTTTACTTGTTATTAATTTTCATAACTTGTAAGTCTCAAGTAATTGTTTTAGTTTAGAGCCAAATCATTCTCTTAAGATAGATATTTGCTTGGGGACAAGCAAAGGTTAAGCTTGGGGGATTTGATGAGTGAATTTATATATATATTTAGGTAGAATTTTGACTCCAAACTAAACCAATTTGTCTTGAGTTAAGATAGTTTAGATAATTTAGGTTAGTTTAATTAGAGTTTTGTGTCAAGAATGAGTTACTACCATAGTTTCTAATTTTATTGCAGATTTTGGACAAGAAATGGCTTGGATGAATCCATGAAATTGTAGATCTCGTTCCAAGCTTTCTAACGGTTTTTGAATCACCTCAAACGGAGTTCGGATGAAGAAGATATGGCCAAAATACTGACAGGACGCAGAGCTGGATTTTTCCAGCGGGTCGCTGAAAGCTCCTGCGGCCCGCTGATCCTGGAACCGCCAGAAATACCAGAATCGCCCGATTTAGCATTTCTATGTTTGGAAGATGGTTTCTACCGACTCCAGGTGCATCTAGAACGTGTCTTTAGTTATTTCCAGCGTTTCTACACCTTCCCAATGCCTATTTAAGTCCAGTTTGAGGAGATTTTGAGAGATACAACAAGAGGGATCAAATCCAAGGTCAAAGTTAGGGTTAGACATAGAGTTATTTGAGAGTTTGGTCTCAAGTCCAGATCGTGGCAGCGCCGAGCAAGTCGATTGCGACAGCAATAGACGTGTTTGATAGGAGATTTCGACACGCAAGAGCAATTGGTTGTAATATTTTTTTGTTTTCCTTTTCTCTTGTGTTTTTATGATGTCTCTTAGTTGTTGATTTGTTTGTTCTAGGGCCATGGTAGTAAACCCTCTAGTTTATGTTTGATAATATGCTTTAAGTTATATTTTCTTTGTTTGTATGTTGTATTTTATGCTTTGATTTAATTGTCTAGATTATTTTAATTGAATTGCTTGGATTGAATTGCTTGCACCCGTTAAGTTAGACGTCGCTTAATTGTTAGGTGGTTAAATCCAAATGCTTTCAAGTAATTAGGTTAAAGTATGGTAAACATGAGAGTTGGTGCCGGAAGGTTATGCTAGGGTCAAGAAACGGAAGTTGAAGCCCTTCCTGATTACGGAAGTATAGGGAGTCGTAGGTCGTAAAGCATAAACTAATTTAACTTAGACCAAGAAACGAAAGTTGAAATCTAGGTTGAATTAGAGAGAAATAAGATTAACTATAGGAAACCTGGCCTTAAACGGAAGTGGGATTGAGGAGCCTTAGTTAGAATTAATTCTCTACACAAAACAACAATTTAAATATACAAAAAGCTGAGTCTGCGCCAAACCTAGCGGGCCGCACAAGGTTTATGCGGGTTGTCTATGATCCCAGACTTCTGCGACCTTCTTAGGGGTCAGCGACCTGAGTTCAGCGGGTCGCAGATAATCTCTGCGGGCCGCTGATTCTGGAGTAAACTGAAGAATAAAACTACCAAAACCCTAGAATAACATGACTTGTTGAATTTCTCTCATTAATTCTTGTTTTGACCTCGAAACTAGACTTAGGATTTAGAACCTCTTGCAATTCTTGAATTCTTAAGAGTTGAACCGTCAAAACTAATTTAGCAAAGTAAAAGACCAATATTCCAACACCGTCCCTGTGGATTCGACCCTCAAGCTTTACCACAAACGGTTAGATCAGGTAAACGAGGTTTTTATTTTGAACGTGGTCCCCACCTCGCGATCAGGATCCGACCGAAATCAGACGGGTCCGTCCAAATGGGTCCAGAGGCTAAACTGACTAAATGCCATGATGCAAATCTAGATACACGTGAATCTCTCCCAATTTCCTCAATTTCCCTTCCCCAAACTTGCTCGATGGCAGCACAAAAACTCAAAAAAAATCAATTTTAAAGGAAAGTAAAAAGAAATAGTCGAGAAAAACTCACAAGAAAGTCGTGGTGCTCGTGGTGGGGGCGTCTAGTACGCTGGATCATTCGACTTCGGCCCGTAGTGGGGGAAGAGCCAGTCGTACATCTCATTCACTTTGGTCCTCGTCGCCTCATCTTCCTTCTCCTTCTCGAGCAAGTAGTTGATGTCGCGCCTTGCTGCGGCTTGCTCCCGCTCGATGTTATCCACCTTGTCGCTTATGCGCCTCCCGAGCTCCAGAGACTCGTTGGAAAGTCGCGCTATCTCCTGCATGTTAGCAACAAAAGCAGAATAATCGAACTCCTGTAATACCTGATGACGCCGAGGCCCAGAGCTCGAAGAAGCCAAGGGGTTGACTGGTGGTGGCACTTGTTGCTGAGGAGCATCAGGTCTCGCCGCTCCTCCTGCCGTGGGCATGGGCCAAGTCTCCTCATCCCTTAATGAGAACCGCCAAGAGAGGGGCAGCGGTAGAGGCTCGCGCACATGATTTCTCCATCCCCAAGGTCCTTCGTCCGGACCAACCAGAAACTCGATGGCCTTGAGGTAGGGGGCATCCATCAAGCTAGGTGCCGTGGCCTCCGTCAGTCTCTCAAGCCTCGTCGGGTCTATCCCCTTTAATTCGGCGAGGCACGTGATGTACCCCCAAGTGTGATCTGGCCTTCTCGGCCCTTCTTGACTTAGCCACTTTTTCCCAATATTTGATCATCATCACCGCAAGATCAAGTGGCTTGTAGAGATTGCCAAAAACCATTCTAGACATCACTATCAACTCCTCTTTTCTCATTCTTGCGGCCGACTCACCTCTTGCAAAAATTGTATGACCCAACCCTCTCTGGATCATGCGAAAGACGGGGTACTGTATGAACCTACCCCTTGGTTGCTCAGCGGGCTTCTCATCAATCCCAGTCAACATCCTCCAAAGATCATCATCAATCTTGCCCTTGAACCCGCCCCCGGGTGTGAATCCGAACAACTCAGAGATCTCGGAGGCGGTGGAGGAATAGTCATTGTCTAGGAGGCGGTAGTAGATGACATACTCGTCCTCCTCCAATTTTACTTCCAGCGAGGCCAAGAACTCAACCGTGAGCCTCTTGTATGTGGGCCTCCTCATCTCCCAGAATCGCTTTTCGACTCCCCCCTTTTGAGTCACATGGAGGAAGTCCTCAAGAATACCCATCTGCTCCAAGGTATCGAGATCAACGAAACGGGTGTTCTCAATTTTTTTATTCTTGAAGTGCTCAACTGCTTGGGTCATTTTTGTGCCCGTGCAGAGGATTGGCCCAACAATTTCCTCCTCCCCCTCATCCATAGGGTCAGACCCGTCGTGCGAGTCATTGTGAGAAGAGGACTGAGAAGGGGATGGGGTTGGTTCCGGTGTCGGGTTTCGGCGTGAGGAACTTGCACCGGACACGGAAGAGCGGAGACGCTTGCCTATTCCCCCAAAGTTGAAATTTTTGGTGCGGGGCATGGTTGGATTGAGTCGAGGTGTCGCTGGAGGGTTTCAGACGGGGTCGACAGAAATTGGGCGGACCCGACAGAAACGGGTCAGTGGGGTTGGTGTCAAGAGGTGTTCCGAAAGTTCCCCAAAGGGTCCGTTTCCGTGTAGGCGGGTCCGGTTGAGTCGCGGCGGGTCCGGCCGAATCAGATCCGAAGCGGTTTTCGCCGAGTGTTTCCTCAAACAAAATCCCCAATCTCTGCACTAGATAGGTTACTTCGAAAACTTTTAGATTTTAGGAAAAAGGAGGAGCGACAGACCTTAAATCGGTTGGAGGCGAAGGAGGTAGAAGAGGCTTCGGCGCGGAGGAGAAATCTCGCGGAGATCGGCGAAACCGAAGCCGTGATGGAGCTTCTCGCATCGAGGAAAGCGCAGAGAGGTGCTCGGATCGTCGGACAGAGGTCGGAATCGCCGGAGGTGGTGGCTCTAGGGTTTTCGTCGGGTCCGTTTGTGTGGCGGTTTCTGAGCGGAGGAGAAGAGAGGAAAAGAGGGAGGGGTCGCGATTCGGGAGAGAAGGGGACGCGTCGTGTTTAAGTCGCGCGAAAGGGTCAGACCCGAAGCATCGTGTCGCGAATTTTTTTTTTTTTTTTGCTCCGACCCAGTTTCTGACGGGTCCGTCCAAAATCAGGCGGATCCGTCCAAAATGCTCCGGAGCAGAAATTGATCTCCCTTCCTCCATTTTGCTCTCTGCTTTGTTTCCGACTGGTCCGATAGAATTTAGTCGGGTACGACTAAATGCCTCCAGAAGCCTGAAAACACATACGACTTAGCCAATTTTTATAAAATTTTCATTTTTCGAATTTTTTTTGTATTTTTCAGATTTTCAGGACTTAAAATTAAAAATAATAAAAAGTAAATGAAAACTCCCTAAACCCTTGGGTTGCCTCCCAAGAAGCGCTCTTTTATGGTCTTGAGCTCGACTCTTGCAATTTTTCAGTTCTCTAGTGGGGTTGGGTCGTTAAGAGACCAAGAAGCAAGCTCTTCTTTTTCCATGCCATCAATGTAGAGCTTCAATCTTTGCCCATTCACCGTGAATGAGCCTTGCTTCTCTCCCCAAACTTCAACAGCTTGCCCGGAAACAGCTTCAATCTTGAGTTGAAAAGCAACACTCGATCCCCTTCCTTGAATTCCCTCTTTTAAATGTGCCTGTCGTGCCAACGCTTTGCCTTTTCCTTGTAGATGCGAGCATTCTCATAGGCATCAAGCCTAAACTCTTCGAGCTCATGCAAATCCAAGATGCGCCTTTCTCCTGCAGCTTGGGCATCCCAATTGATGGCTCGAACCGCCCAATAAGCCGTGTGCTCGATTTCTACAGGCAAGTGGCACGCTTTTCCATAAACCATCTTGAAGGGGCTCATACCGATCAGCGTTTTGAATGCCGTCCGATAGGCCCAAAGCGCCTCATCCAGTTTAGAGGCCCAATCATTCCTTGTGATTCCCACTGTCTTTTGTAAGATATTCTTAATCTCACGATTTGACACCTCAACTTGACCGCTTGTTTGCGGATGATAAGGCATGGCAACCTTATGAGTAACTCCATACTTTTTCAAAAGGTTATCAAATTGCTTATTGACAAAATGCTTACCACCGTCACTTATGACAACCTTTGGAATGCCAAGCCGAGAAAATATGACCTTGTTGAAGAGCTTCTAGACGGTAGCCGAGTCGGCATGCTTGCTTGGAATAGCCTCCACCTACTTGGAGACATAGTCAACCGCAACCAGAATATACTCATTCCCAAAAGAAGGTGGGAAAGGTCCCATGAAATCAATTCCCCATACATCGAAAATTTCTACTTCAAGGATCGCTTGCTGGGGCATCTCTTGTTGCTTCGAGATGTTGCCGGTCCTCTGGCATTGATCACACTTTAAGACATAGTTTCTTGCATCCTTGAAGATGGATGGCCAAAAGAACCTAGATTGCAGCACCTTTGCTACGGTCTTGGAGGTTGAAGCGTGTCCCCCATAGGCCGATGAATGGCACTCCCGAAAAATGGCTTCCACTTCCTCGCTTGGTACACATCTTCTGAACATCCCATCAACTCCTTTCTTCCAAAGAATCGGGTCCTCCCAAAAGTAGTACTTGGCATCCGCAAGGAATTTCTTCTTTTGCTGAAAAGATGCGCCATGTGGGAGAATCCCGGTCGCATGATAATTGGCAAAGTCCGCAAACCAAGGAGTTTTGTCGGATCCGCCTGGATTCTGGCGACCCGTCTGGATTGCGGTGCAGTTGAAAACCAGTTCTGGATCATTTCTGTCGGACCCGACTGAATCCGGTCGAACCGACTGAACATGGACAGCAAGCAATTTCTCACCAGGAATGTCATCATTTATGGGCAGAGCTTGGTCCTTTCTCTCCTCCACTCGGATCCTTGACAAATGGTCTGCAACCAAATTCTCCGTGCCTTTCTTGTCGCGAATTTCCAAGTCAAATTCTTGGAGGAGAAGCACCCACCGTATCAAGCGCGGTTTCGCATCCTTTTTGCCAAGGAGATACTTGAGTGCGGCGTGGTCGATATAGACAATGACTCTCGACCCCACCAAATAGGGCCGAAACTTGTCGAGGGCGTAGACCACCGCTAGTAGCTCCTTTTCCGTCATGGTATAATTGACTTGTGCTTCGTCCAGGACCTTGCTTGCATAGTAAATCGCGCAGGGCCTCTTGTTCTTCCTTTGCCCAAGGACGGCTCCAATCGCATAGTCGCTGGCATCGCACATCAACTCAAAGGGCAACGACCAATCCGGCGATTGAAGAATAGGTGCTGACACCAACGCTTCTTTCAACCTGCAAAAAGCATTAACACAATCTTAATTAAAATCGAATTCTACATCTTTCATAGTGAGATTGGTTAAGGATTTTGCAATTTTTGAGAAATCTTTTATAAACCGCCGGTAGAAACCGGCATGACCCAAAAAGCTCCTGATGTCCTTCACACATGAGGGTTGAGCCAATTTCTCAATGACTTCCACTTTAGCTTTGTCCACCGAAATGCCATTCGAAGATATCACATGTCCGAGCACCACCCCTTCTTGCACCATGAAGTGGCATTTCTCCCAGTTCAAGACCAAGATGACTTCCTCGCATCTCTGCAACACTTTAGACAAATTAGTCAAACAATGATCAACTGAATTTCCATAAACCGAGAAGTCGTCCATGAAGACCTCCATGTCCTTCTCGATCATGTTGGAGAAGATTGCCATCATTGCTCTTTGAAAGGTCGCCGGCGCATTGCAAAGGCCGAATGGCATCCTCCTGTAGGCATATGTCCCATAAGGACACGTGAATGTTGTCTTCTCCTGGTCCTTCGGGTGAATGGGAATCTGAAAGAAACCAGAATACCCGTCAAGATAGCAAAAATATGAGTGATTAGCAACCTTTCCAGGAGTTGATCAACAAAGGGAAGTGGGAAGTGATCCTTTCTGGTGGCACTGTTGAGCTTTCTATAGTCAATGCACATCCTCCAACCCGTCACCACACGAGTTTGGATTAGCTCATTCTTCTCATTCTTGACCACCGTGGCTCCACCCTTTTTGGGCACAACATGGACTGGGCTCACCCATTCAGAATCGGAGATCATGTAGATGATGCCCGCTTGGAAAAGTTTAAGGCACTCCTTTCTCACAACCTCAGACATGGCCGGATTCAACCTCCTTTGGTGCTCAATGGAGGGTTTGTAATCCTCCTCAAGAAAAATTCTATGTGTGCAAATGCTTGGGTCAATACCCTTAAGATCATCAATTGAATACCCTATGGCTTTGCGGTGGGCATGCAATTCCTTCAAAAGCTTCTCCTCTTGCTCTTCATCCAAGTGCGCACTCACGATCACAGTGTATGTCTCATTCGGCCCAAGAAACCGATATCGGAGATTGGAAGGAAGTGGCTTCAATTCAAGCTTCGGCGGCTCTGGTGTGGAGTTCTGGCGGATCCGCTCCAATTCCGACGGGTCGTCAGAATTCCGGTTGGGTCCAGACACCTTAGCGGCCATCACACACTCTTGCACTTCACATTCACACTCCTTTTCCACAGTCACTCCCTCCTCAATTTCAAGATCATAACTCCCAATAAAATTTGCATAGAACTCATCCTCAATCAGCTCATCCAAGCCTTCCATAGAGAAACAAGTGTCAGCATAACTCGGTCCTCTCATGGCCTTCTCAATCTCAAACTCAACAACTTTGTCATCAACTCTCAAAGATATCTTGCCTGTCATGCACTTAATAAAAACATCAGCTGTCGCTAGAAAAGGCCTACCAAGAATAATAGGTACCTCAGGGTCCTCATCCATATCCACAATAACAAAATCACAAGGAAAAACCAAATCTCCAACCTGAATTGGCACATCCTCAACAATACCCAAAGGTAACCTTACTGACCGATCCGCGAGTTGCAAAGTCATGCGGGTGGTCCTCAGCTCTCCTATGCCCATCCGATTGAAGACGGTTTCCGGCATGAGACTCACACTAGCTCCCAAGTCCAACAAAGCTCGCTTGATCCGCGCATGGCCGATCTTGCATGGTATGGTGAATCTCCCAGGGTCTCCCAACTTAGGAGGCATCTTCTTGAGTGTGTAGGAGTTACGCTCATGAGTTACAGAAATTGTTGCACAACTCTCCAGTTTCTTCTTATTTGATAGGAGATCTTTTAGAAACTTGGCATAGGAAGGCATTCGAGTGAGCATGTCCGTAAAAGGAATGGAGATTTGAATTTGCTTGAGGATCTCCAAGAACCTTCCATATTCCTTCTCTTACTTTGCCTTGGCCAATCTCTGGGGGAAGGGGACGACTAGAGCATACTTGGTCGTCAAAGGCACTGTAGGATTGCTCTCTATTGGCTTTTGGTCGGACTCGACTGAATCCTGGCGGGTCGTTAGAACTGGACCAGAAGCCTTATCCTCACTTTTCTTCTCTGTCTCATTTAGGTCGGACCCGACCAAATCCTGTCGGGTCGTCAGAATCGGTCCAGTGGGCACATGGGGAGTGATTTCTTCTCTGGTCTCATCCTGACTGGTCCGACTATTTTCTGACGGGTCCGACGAAATCGGACCAGCGACTTCTTCAGGCATTTTTGGCCCGACATATTGAGTTCCACTCCTTAAACAATGAGTTATGGATTTGAATTCTTCCCTCGGGTTCACATCAGCTTGACCAGGAAACATACCGGTTTTAGTGATTGTCCCTTGATTTTGGGCATTCTCCTCGCTCTTGAACCTTGACACGAGGTATCCAACATCTTCCCTCAACTTAGACATCTCATCTCGCACAGAGAAATTAAACTTGCTCTGATCTTGCATAAACCCATCAACATTTGAGCGATATTGAGCCCAATAGCCCCCTTGATTGTTGCTTGAAGAGCTATTGTTGAATCCCCCTCGATTCGCCGGTGGCGCTTGAGTTGGATTAGCACTACCGCCAGGATTTCCATAGGAGAAACCAGCATGATTCCTTTTGTCGCGGTAAGTGTATTGACTTGGTGGGTTGTTTGTTGGGAGATATTGCGGGGGTGCCATGAGAGCATTCACATCCGCAATCGGCTCATCTCGCTCTACCATATAGCAAGTCTTCGCTGTGTGTCCTTCTTCTTCGCAGATTTGGCACTGGTTCACTGGCTCGGGCCTAGAATTCATGTTCTTTATCATGGTTGTAAGGGCATCCAGCTGAGATTGGAGGTGCGTGTTTTTGTCAACTTCTAGCCTTCTGCCACCACCGCTGCTCTTGCTCCTCACGGACCAATTAGTTTGGGCACTCGCCATGTTCTCTATTAGATCTTTTGCGTCCTTGCACCCCATGTTGAGGAATGATCCACCTGCAGTTGAATCAACACTTTGACGGGTTAGATGAGTCAAACCGTCATAAAAAGTAGTGATTAACCTAGAGTCAGCTATGTCATGGTGGGGACACATCCTTTGCAAATCCTTGAACCTTTCCCAAGCCTCAAACAAGTTCTCGTCACTTTCTTTCCTAAAGGTCAACAGTTCTCTAACAATTTTTGCGGTCTTAACCCTAGGGTAAAACCATTCTAAGAAAGCTTTGGTCAGGTCATCCCAGGACTCAAATGGTTTGTCATTAAAACTGTTCAACCAATCGGCGGCTCTATCCCTAAGAGAAAAAGGAAAAAGAGTCAATTGAGTGATTTCTGGTGTGACATCCTCAGGAAGCACGGTTGCACAATTCTGCAAGAAAATTTGCAAGTGTTTGCTCGCATCCTCCGATGGCGAGCCTCCGAACATGTCATTCTTGATCAATGATACAAGGCTGGGGTTGTAGAAGAGATCCTTCAGCCTCTTAGATTTAGGAGGTTTCACTCCAAGCCTGATGTTGTTAGCCGTCAGAGTGCTGAATTCCTTCAAGCGGCGGTTGTCGGCTGCCTCCTTCATCTCTCTCATAGCACGCTGAAGTGCTCGTTGGAATACGGCCTCATCAATGGGCACTTCCTCTTCGCCCGGCACCTCATCCTCATCCACTCTATCATCCATTAGCTCGGATTCGGCTTCAACAAATTCTTCTTCCAAATCGCTGGACAATGTAGTGGGTTGCCTGTGTTCACGAGGAAGCGAGGTTGTTGTTCCTTGGTCCTCGGTTGGTCCCTCCAAGAAAAAAACTGTTGGAGGTGCAACTAAGGCGAGAAGCTGCTGGCTCTCTTCACGCTTCTTGCGCAATCTCGTGTTGTACTCGTGCTCGCCGAAAGGTTGGATTGTCTTTTTCCTTCTTCCGGCCAGTGCGCACACCTACAATTTGAGAAAAACGAAAGAAAAGTGAAAAGAGAACAAATTAAACCAAATAGAAAAAGAATAAATCCTAAAACTTGGTCACCGTTCCCGGCAACGGCGCCATTTTTGATCGGCTCGGAAACCAAGTCAAAACAAATCCTCAGAATCACCGATGTAAATCGTTTGCAGTGATAGCTTAAGGGTCGAATCCACAGGGACGGACTGTTCAAGCTCTAGGACTTAACTAATTCTAATTGGTCTAATTTGGCGAAAATAAGTCGGTGGTAAAAATATTGGTAGAAGTTATCTTTTTGGTGTTTTTCCGATAATAACTAAAAGTAAAACAATTAAACTAAGCAATCAATAAAGAGTAACAGTTCTAAACAGTAGCAAACAAAGTTTAAAATACGAAATTCAACAATTGGGAAAAGTTAGGGTCAATTGCTACGGGTTACTACTCCTGGCCGTGTTTGGACGGGTCCGGCAGAACACGCCGCTAGTGCAAATTACTTTGTTAGACGTTCTATGTGACATGCAGGTTCTCGAATTGGTCCAGGGCTTACAGTGCTAACTCTCGTTCTTGGCTTAAACAACTGGGTTCAACTCTTCAAACCTCCTAAAAACCCTAAGTTTCAACTCTCGTTCCATGGCTTAGGTTTTCTAGGTTTGACTTTCTTACCGGTAGGATAACCTTTATCTCTCGATCTCAGGTAGAGACACGTCTCTCGACTAAGTCTCGGGTTCACCTCTCGGCTACTACCAATCCTATAGCAAGTGATTGTAAAAAGGCTTAAAGTTCCGGTTCTTGCTACCTAGCAAACTAGACTCGGCCGCGTCTATTGGGTATAAACCATAGATCCAAGCAATTCACAAACAACAAGATTTAACAAGACAATCAAGAAAGCCAAAGCAAATCAAATAAAACGTCAACAAGAGTAAAGATCACATAGCTACCAAGTATCGGTTCCCTACAATTGCCTCTAAACTAGAAAACTACTCACAAATCATCATAAAACAAGCACAAATCATCAAGTATACTGTATCAAACAACATCTCAAACCAAAATATAGAGTTTACAACAATATATGAAGCAGATCTATAGCAAAATAATTCCTGTCGGGGTCGACAGGATCCTGGCGGGGGTCGACAGAAACGCCCGGCGGCTGCTGCCCTCTAAAATCACTCAAGAACTTGACCTAATTGTAAAAAGTTCCTTTCTCTCTCTTCCTAGGTGCCTAATCAAGCCAGGGACGCGTCCTGGGCGCCAGCTAGCAAGTTTCCAAAGTTGTTCTGGCTTCCTGGGCAAGAATCTGGCTTCCAAATCTGCTCTCTGTCTCGTTTCTGTCGGGTCCGACCAAATCCTGACAGAAGCGATTTTTCTTCGTTTTCGAGCCCAAATTGGCGCCAAATGCTCCAAAAACCTGCAAAACACAAAGGAGAACAGCAGTACCTCTATTCTAACATAGAAATAACATAAAACAAACTAAAAACACAACTTTTTTATTGGAATTGGGGCCTAAATGGGGTTGAAATGTGTGCATGAAACCCCCCGATCAATAGTGATCTACAATTCAGATCCTCAACCTGAATGAACTGTCAATAATAAAATCCAGGAACAAATGATCAAATATCATCAATAACATAAACTAAATAATTAAGTTATTAAATATTGACTTCTAAGACATAACTCCAACAGGCTTTTATTTTGAAGTAAGAAGATTATGGAGGTGTTATTTTCAATTTTAAAAACTACAAGACAAGGATTCATTTACAGTTGGAGAAGATTGTCGGGGGATGTATCAAAATGTTGGATTTTTTTAATCTAAATGGAGTCCATAAATGGCCGTCATATGTGATCTCCAGAACTCATCTACCCAAGCTGCCATAATAGATTCTACAAGTTTGTCCAGGGACATCAATATAAGGTAAAACTCCAAGCTCCTGGCTTCGATTTGTATACAAAATCATGGATATATAGTCCGGTCTCATGACAAGAACTGCATGTTGCCAAGTCGCATATAGAATATCCACTAGTTTCTGGGGATAAATGGTCACATCGCCGATATTTAACGCAGTTTTAGCCCTTCCAGTTTGAAATAGTTGCAGAGTAATACCAACAAATTAAATAGGTAGTAATACCGTTGATTTGCTTTATCTTTTCATTTAATTTGTTCCTATAAATTTTCAACATAAATTAATTTCGTGCATGTTTTGCACTTTTCAGGGAGTTGAAATTTGTGTTGTTCCTTTAGGGAAACATGAGATATTTAGCTGATATACAGAGATATGGTCGGGACGTCGTTGATCGAGCGTACACGATCAGATGTTATATTTGGCTGGCTATAGCAGTAATTGTTATTGTGCTTTTTAACATCTGCCAGGTCTCACCTTTGTTTTATGTGAGGCGACTTTACATCCCAGCTCTGGACAAATCATTAAACTCTTCAACAAATGCAAGCATAATTTTCGACTTGAGCTTTATAAACAGGGAGATACTTTCAAACGTATACTATGATCCAGTAAATGTAACATTCTATGACAGCCCAAACCAGAATCACTCCATTGCCAACTTCACCATACCTGAATTCACTGTGAAACAATCGGAATACAAGGCTTTCAAATCGACAGAAGAAGTGAAGAGCGGAGTAGTGAATACAACGGGGCTAGATTTCGAGGCCGCAAAGAGGGAAATTGCAGCTAATGGGTTTAAGGTCTTCCACGTAAGCGTCGAAACATCGGTGAGGCATGATTACTATGTGTTTTGGAAGACTAAACGCTATGTATACAAAAGGGGGAAGGATGTGAAAATAGGTGATACCGGTGCTGCAAATTTAGGCAAAGATATTTTTGTATGGTTCAGAGTCACACTTGTTGGTCTCGTGGTTATGTTTCTTTCTGCCGATATATATTTTTGATAACTTTTATTCAACTTTCAGTTTGGGGATATATATATTATGGCAAAATTTGAATAATAGAAAAGTACATGCATGGTTGTCAATCTTGTGGTCATGTTATGTTATTATCAATTTGGTTTAATGTGATTATTAGTAGTTATCATGACTACAATTAATTATACGTTGGTTTAATAATAGAAGTAACGTCACTTTTTAAAAAGCATCGTTGAATAGAAGCCTTTTAGGACACTTTTGACTAAAAACCATCGTTATTACATATTTTAGCCACATAATCAACAAACAAATTAAAAAAATTAAGAAAATTTCAAACAAATTCACGCACATACACACACACATATATATAAACACAAGTTGTATTGTAACAAATAAAAAAGATACATACATCAATATATGATGAAACAATACTTACCACAGAATATGTAAAATTACACGATGGGCTTTTAATTTGAAAAAAATAAAAAAAAAAATATAAAAAGAAAAAATTGGATATAACCCCCTCCAATCTTCTCCAACTGGATATAACTCTTGTAATTTTCAAAATTGGATATAACCCCTCCAATCATGTCTATTAAGAATATAACCCCTTTCTATTAATTTTATATATCTTTTGATTAAAAATAAATAAATAATTGAAATTATGACCAAACACCCTTATTCTCTCAAATAACGTTTCACCTTTTTAAACATTCAGGATACAAAATTTTTATGCATAGCATGGTCTCTTCTTCTTTCCATCTATCCCTCGTTTGTTTGCCGATAAAAATTTTGATTATTAGATATATTAATATAATATATTCCTGGACGGAAGCACCAAACTAGCACAAGTTTTAGCAACATTTCCTGACCTATTAATCTGAACTAATATTTAGTTCATGAAGCATTAAACTGGAACAAAATTATTGGACCAAAGCAATTTGCGATTATCAAACCAAAGCAAATTGCGATTGTGTATAATAATTTTTAGAAGTCGTGTGTTCTAGATTGAATACAGTATTCGATGCAGAAAAGGGCCCCCATTATTTAATCCCAACTCCATTATTCAATGCAGAGAGATACTAGAATTTTAGAAAGAATACAGTATCGTTAATTAGAAAAAGGAAGATGAAAGTTGTAGAAGGATCAAAGAGATATTGATGCTATTAAATTGTCTTCACTGTTGTTTTGTGTTGCTTACGAAGGTATATATAGAAGAAAAATGTCAGATAGGAAGTTTGGAGAGGAAGAGGGTAGATAGGTCATAATTTTATGTTGTTTATTTTTTATAATAAAAATAATTTAAAATTCATAGAGAGGGGGTTATGTCCTTAATAGACATGATTGGAGAGGAATTATATCTAGTTTTGAAGATTACAAGGGTTATATCCAATTTTTCCTTAAAAAAAATGTCAAAATTTGGGAGGAAAAAACCAGCTTCGAAATTGATTTTGAAGGTCCAGACGTCACTTTTTTTGTCCCATCATTGGCAATCATGAACTATGTCCCATGATCCGCGTAAATATCATATTGTAAATTTGTAAGCTTTCTAGAAAAGTGATTATATGAAAAAATGAAACACTCCTATCAAAAGTTATACTCAAACATAAAATTCGGAGTCTCAAAAAATTGTTCAACACATGAAACACTACAAGAAAGATGGGCTATAGATAAATTTTTTTACTAGACTTTTCTATAAGTGTTGTATCTTGATCTATTGCTAGACTTACTTGATACACTAAATCTAGCAATTTTTCTAGCAAGACTCAATTTTCTATGAATATGTCCTTAAAAATTTAGCAATTTATTTTTTGATAGACTTTTTTGACTATTGCAATATCTAATGTAGCAATATTTTGAGTCTAGCAATTTATTTTTGCTACATTAGATATTGCAAGATTAGAAAAAGTCTATCAAAAAACGAATTGCTAGATTTTTAAGGACATATTAATAGAAAATTGAGTCTTGCTAAAAAATTGCTAGATTTAGTGTATCAAGTAAGTCTAGCAATAGATCAAGATACAACACTTATAAAAAAGTCTAGTAAATAAAATCTATCTATAGCTCGTCTATCTTGTACTAGTGAAAGGATTGGGACGAGGGGAATTACTTGCTGGGCGCGGGTATGTGTGTGGCTAAGGAGGGAGGTTGAGTGGAGAGAGAGCCTAAGATGGTGGCTAGTTAGGATTTAAATTGGTGACCATGAAAGAGGTTCTCTATACTTGAAAGAATTTTGAAAACAAGAGAGAGCAGAGAAAAAAAAAAAACATATGACACAGAATGTGGGATCCAGAAACATATAACGACGATTAATTGTACAAAACAGTCATCCCTACTACTTAAAAAAGAATGTATTCAAGAACTTAAACAATTAAAGGAAGGATATAAATTTAAGTTTACTCTATTTATTCTTAATAATTGATCCTTTAAATTAATAACTAGATTTTAGCGACAGATATAAGTTTATCGACTCTTCACTTTTAATAGAAAGAAATTTGTAGCTTGATTGGTTGTGCATTGCATTTGGAAACAGAACACAACACATATGGAAAAGTTTCATAAAATTATAATTATTATTTTTTTTTCATTTTCAAAATAGAGCACATACATAAAATTTCCTTGAGTGTAATTTTTCAAATAATTTCATTTATTAAGAAATAATTTCAAATAATTCTACTAAATTATTTTTAATTTCAAATTTCATTTTTTTTGTTGAAGTATAACTATTTTTCTTAAGTGCTAGTAAAATAAAACTGAAAAAGATAAAAGGCAGATAATATAAACGGCGGATAATATAAGTGACCGTCATTTAATTTCAAGAATCAATGATATTTTTTTCTTAGGGTGATTTAGGTTTATGCCACTATAGAAGTTAGAAATTAGAAAAATGTCATCACTAAATGACAAGATTAAATTTATGGCATCAGTTAATTACTTTGACTATTCTGTCATTTTAAATATGACACTATATAATACTAAAATTAGAAAATATGTCACTATTAAATATTAAATTAAAAAATGCAATTGTGAATTAAATAATTGATTTTTATGTCATCAACAAAAGTAACAAATTTCAAATTTCAAAATTAAAAGAAATTAAAATTTCAAAATTTAACAAAAAATTAATGGCATAAAACTAATTCTAACCAATTTATAAAACTAATTTACAATTTAAAAATTCCCTTATCTCTAATTATCAATTTTTTTGGTGGCATGTATCTAATTATTTTTCTTAATAATCGTTATTATCGTTGTTTTTCTTTTTTTAGACACAAGACAAAAGTATAACCACGCATTTTAATTTAACACAATCCTTGTATGTGTGTCGTTACAAAACATTTCTGTCGTTGTGTAATAATAATGCCATATAGAAAATGCATACTCTTTCATCTGAGATTTTTAAATTCTATCACCAAATCGAACACGAAACCTATATTATTATTATATATACGACGGTTCCCGGGTCTAATAGCAATAATCATTATTTAATAATGGCGGTTCGCTTTGACGTGAACTGCTCAATCAAAACCCTTTTTTATTGACTGCCAGCCTACTTGGAAGTGGCCGCTAGATTCCATCCTTGATATTTTTTTTTTTTTATCAAGGGTGTGAATTCTTGACTCGACCAACTTATGAGATATTTGGCCGTATATATATTTAGTAGAGATGTAAGAGCGGAGTAATTACTTATTCCATCGAATATGACTTAACTTTGATAGACTAGATGGTTAATTATTAGAGTTAGTTTTTTTTTTAAAAAAAAAAAAAAAGTTTTCAAACAATTATGAGAGTT
This sequence comes from Rhynchospora tenuis, assembly GCA_027725995.1. Classification (NCBI taxonomy): domain Eukaryota; kingdom Viridiplantae; phylum Streptophyta; class Magnoliopsida; order Poales; family Cyperaceae; genus Rhynchospora; species Rhynchospora tenuis. The sequence goes on along the minus strand of CM050888.1, from coordinate 149,029,271 downwards.
AGTTCATCAAGATCGATCGATGCATTCGTCATTTTTAACTATGGAAAATAGAGTTATCTCTCTTTCATGTCCAGCGGAAATTGAATTCGTCACTTCTAGGATAACGACGAAGTCACTGATCATCTATGTTGAACTTCCACATTCTTATAAATTTCAAATTTAATTCAACTTATTAATTGCAATGTGAATAATGATTTATAATGCATTAAAAATGATTAAATTTAGATATTTGTACAAAGATGTGCCATTACTTCACCTCCGAAAATAAATATTCAAATTGAGTGGGATGTGCATATTAATAACATATAGGAAAGTAAATTTTACTTTTTACTTTTTTCCATTATGTTTTGAAAATTAAAAAAAAAAAATTCCTATTAGTTGGTTCAGGACTTCATATGATCCAGGACTTCATATGATCCGTTTGTTCACATTTCGTATAATAATATATGTAGCCTCCTTGCAATTTTGTGGAAAATATTAAGATAAAAGATATAATGTATAGTAAGCACTAGCACGCTTGACTTGCAACTAGGGATGAAAACGGACCGGATTTTATCCGCTCCGATCCGTATCCGAATCCGAAAAATGTGCGTAATATCCGAACCGTATCCGTATCCGTATCCACCATAAAAATATGGATGAGGATATGATTTGACATTATTCGATCCGAATCCGTATCCGACAAAAAAAATATGGATATTATCCGCATCCAGTAGATATTAATCTGTTTATCCGTATCTTTAACGGCATAAGATGATTAATACAATTACTTCTCTATATTATAGAATCCTATTATTTAGATAATACTTAACTTTTATTATATAAATTCTCTTACAATAATATTTTCATTTCGACTAGTAACATAAAATTATTTTTATTTTCTATTATTGAGACGATTATATATGATAACAACACTGAAATTAATTTTTTTTTCTAATCATGATGACATTCGTATTTGTACTAACATAGACACTGAGTATATTAATATCATTATATTTTCAAACTGCTATTGTAAATACATAAAAATGATTAAAATGCAATCCGTATCCGACAAAATATATTCGTGTTCGACTCCGTATCCGATAATATATGAACCGTATCCGTATCCGCTTAATATCCGAACGCATCCGTATTTGTATCCGTATCCGAAAAAAAATATGGATGCAGATATGGGAAGACCAACATCCCCTCCATATCCGATCTGTTTTCATCCCTACTTGTAACACAGATTCGAAGTAAAATTTGCAGGACGATAGAAATAATATTTGGTTTATTGGTTGTGTTGTTTACTTCAGATGCACTGATAGGCTTATTCAACACTTAATTCTAGCTTAGGGCCTAAAGTATGTGTTTACATGGGCAGTTGGGTTAACCTTAGAATTATCTGCAAAAAGCTTCAAATTTCCATGTGGGCCTAAGAGGGGGATGGGAATCCCATGTTTAACTGCAGTAAACTGAACATCCTCCCCTTTATATGCATGCATGATAATTTTTTCTATAGTTTATTTCAATTGTCTAAAATTAATAAAGTTAGTTTTTTTTTAATTCTAAAATAAGAAATATGTTAAAGAATCGAGTTGTGTTGAGGCCTGCCGTATACAATTCTTTGCTCTGGGCTAACTTTGTTAAATTGAAAGCATGATATTAATTTGTTTGTATGCTTCTACAACCTTGTAAACGGAACAATATTCATCGATGGTATTGACAAATTACTGGACCGATGAAGTGACAAAACAAAAAGCATAACAAAAGTAGAGAACTAATTTTCAAGATTAACTCTTTTTTTTTTATATTTCACTGATAAGTTTCACATACATATTTCAAAATTTTGGAGTGAGTACAGGGTTTAAAATTTCCCTTAAGATTTGATTGGCGTGGTCAAGAGCAGGAAAGAAACTCAGCTGTTAATGAAAAACAAAGAAACTTGTAGGAACTACACCACTTGTTTCGATAAATAGCCGATTCCTGTATCCTTAGGATAAACAACCTCCAGGTCCGCCATAGACGAAATGATCATCACGACCGAAAGGTTTCCCAAGTCCATAGCAGTTTATATAGCCGAGTCTGTAAGTGCATGAATTAATAGAGATGAACACACCATCTGGCCTGACGTAAAAAAGGTCTCTCATCATATAGCAGGCCAAGGTTGTCCTGCTGGAATAATATCTCTTGCAAAGACACCATTACCCATTGGAGGGCTTGACATAGAATTGATGAATTTGACTGAGCCACCAAACTCGGCATGATTTGCTTGAACAGCTAACTGGGTGAAAAGGGATTTAGGGAAGTGACCTATCTCGCTGAGGAAATTAGTGCTGGCTCCAGCATACAACTTCCAATCTCCTGTGGCAGCATCCTACATCACCAATTATTACAGAAAAAGTCATGGTGATTTAGATTTAATTAGATTAAGTATACTTTATTAAAAAGAATTGTAAACTGATTTATTGAATGCCAATCTTGCCTTGAGAAACTTTATTGTCAGATGGTTGCCTGCGTCCAGTGGATCACCTGGTGCTATGTAAGCGCCCTGTTTTGGTACAAATTCAGCACGACATTCAGAATTAGGACAGCCGGCACCCTGTTGAATTGTACCACAAGATTAGTTAAGCACCAAATAAGATAAAAGAGAAAAGGAAATGATACAAAATATCACAAGCAAAAGAAACATATAAAATGCCTACCTTCCAGTGTACAATAAAGCGAGTTCTTGAATCGCCATATGTCCAAGGATCAACCTGTTTGTGAATTCATTAAACGTTAAAACCTAATTAAGAAACTAAAGTCAGAACCTATAACAAAAGGAACAATTTTCCTCCTGCAAAATGATTTTAAAATGAATTGTAAACTGGAAAGATTGTTTTACTTACCACCCATCCAGCGGTGATTTCCTCATTTACATTGCTCTGAATGCTAATATAGGACCTGGTCATCTGTCCTCTCCTGAGATTGTGATTATACACAGTTATCGATCCTATAAAGCTGGTGAAGTCGTGATTCGTTGTAAAATACACTGAACGCTGTGATAAAAATGGAGACATGCATTAACCTTTTTTATTGTCGACTTCTTTTATTTGAAGCACTTAATATTAAGGAATGTTTAAGCTTACAGCTGTTAAGATGTCATCAGGATTGGCGAATGCTGTCCATGCATCGAAATCTGAGAATTTGCCTCCGGGCTGACCCAAATATTTTAAGCATCAAAACTTGACTATTATTCTATTAATAATTTCATATTTATCCAAATGAACGGATTGTTTAGCACTCCCCCAAGAATTTAAATTAAATGATCATGACAATGTTAAAAAACGTTTTGTTATTTACGAGGGTAGCACTATGAAGTTATCAACTTATCATTGTTTATGTATACAGCAGTAAAAGCAACTTGTATGCATACATTTTAGCATGTGATGATATTACCTGTTGGGAACCCAAGCCACGCACTTCTCTTGCTTGTACCTCTCCAATGATAAATGTAGTGATACAAAGAACAACCATTCCAAAGCATAATTTCGAATCCATGATGATAAATCTATGGTTGTTCTTTTTTGATAAGTGAATTGTTTCGTTAAAGTAGGTTGGTAGCAACCTACCTTAACGATTTTTACTTTTTTTTTTTTTCTTATGTTAATGATTTAGATTACATGTATATATAGATCTTTCCCATCTGAAGAAAAATAGAATTACCGACCTGTTAAAACTAACAGTCGTGTCTTTTGAAAAGAAAAGTTGAATATATGAATCATATGACAGTAAAATTTGGAATTGGCTGAGCTGTGTTTTTGTTGGAATAAGCCCTGTGCAAGCTGAGACATATCGATATGTCAAGAAATCAACTTTATTTTGTAGTCTTAGAAAGTATTTTAATTTTATTTTATTTCCTTCGTTGGCTTGTGGAAAATAAGAAACCACATGTCTGTTTTAGAAAGTATTGTATTAGGTTTATTTGTTACTATGTTTTGTTTTACGAAGTTGAATAAAAGGAAGCAGAAAATAGAAAACGGTGCTGTTGTTTTTTGCACCACAATTCCTCTGTGTCTCTTTGATTTATACAATTGTTCTTGAAAGTTTTTCTAACACTTGGTATCAGAGCACCGAGGTTCGAAGTATGGCGGGAGAAACAACACCACCTACGAGAGTAACCGTACCAATTCAGTATCCAATGCTGAATGATGCAAACTACGGTTTGTGGGCAGTTAAGATGAAGATCATCCTAGCAAATCTTGGTGTATGGGATGCGATAGATGGCAAGGAGCAGGCTGCAAAAGAAAAGGACCAGGCTGCTTTGGCTGCGATTTCCCAATCGATACCAGACGCTATAATCATGGCGATTGCTGACAAGAAAACAGCAAAGGAGGCATGGGAGATCATCAAGCAAATGAGTATAGGGGAAGATCGCGTCAGAAAAGCAAGGGCGCAGGTATTGAAAAGGCAATTTGATAGAATAAGTATGCCAGAGACTGCAAGCATCGGTGATTTTTCTCAAAATTTGATGAGCATAGTAGGTGAAATCAGGTCTCTGGGCATGGAGTTGAAGGAGAGTGCTGTTGTAGAAAGGTTATTCAGTGCTGTACCAGATAAATTTTTGCCAATTATCGGAACCATAGAACAATGGGGTGATACATCTGAGATGCCTGTAGCAGAAGCAGTCGGAAGATTGAGAGTATTTGAAGAGAGTTTGAAGGGTAGGCAGTCACAAAAGGAAGAGAATGAAAAACTGATGCTCACCCGATCACAGTGGGAGGCTCGCGAAGATGAGAGTGTATTACTAACAAGATCACAGTGGGAGGCACTATCACTTAAAGAGAAAAGAAGTGGTGAAAGTTCTGACAAGAAAAAAGAATCAGAAAAGAAGCAGTTTAGAAAGTTTGACAAATCAAAAATCAAGTGTTTCAATTGCTCAATCTACGGTCATTTCGCATCAGAGTGCAAGAGACCAAAGAAAGAAAAGGTAAATTTAGTAGAGAAAGAGGAAGAAGAGCCAGCGTTATTGATGCATGAGGTGATTAAATTTCAAGAAACTGAGAGTTTACACATGGGGGCAATTGCAGAAATAGGAGAGAATATCTGGTATTTGGATTCAGGAGCGAGTAATCACATGACTGGGTGCAAAAGGCATCTTACAAATCTTGACACAACTGTCCAAGGGAGTGTAAGGCTTGGAGATGGATCAGAGGTGTTGATAGGAGGACGTGGAACAATTGTTATTAAGGGACGGACTGGGGAGCAAAGGGCAATACCCAATGTGTATTATATTCCAAAGCTGACCAGTAACATCATTAGCTTGGGTCAACTTGAAGAAAGAGGGTGCAAAGTAAAAATTGAAGATGGAAATTTGAAGGTATTTGACAAGAGTGGAAGATTGGTTATTCGAGTTCAGAGAACAAGGAACAGGTTATACGTTCTCAGACTTGACTTAGTGAAAGAGGCTTGTTTGAAAACAAGTGTTGAGATTGCTTCACAGAGGTGGCATGCAAGGTATGGTCATATTAATTTTCAGGCTTTAAGAAAGCTGAGTGAAGAAAACATGGTGGTAGGATTACCAGAAATTGAATGCAAAGAAGGCGTGTGCAGGGGGTGCATGATTGGCAAGCAACGCAGATTATCATTTCCTGACAAAGCAAATTTCAGAGCAAAAGAAGTGTTGGAGCTAATTCATGGGGATTTGTGTGGACCAATTAATCCTTCAACCCCGGCAGGTAACAAGTATTTTCTTTTGTTGGTGGATGATTACAGTAGGCATATGTGGATTCAGCTAATCAAAACTAAAGACAAGGCATTTTCTGCATTCAAGGAAGTAAAAGAGGTCATTGAAGTTGAGAAGAATGCAAAGGTAAAAAGTTTTAGAACTGATCGAGGAGGGGAGTTTAGATCAGCTGAATTTGATGAATATTGCAGACTGAAAGGAATTAAGAGATACTCGACTGCACCATACTCTCCACAGCAGAACGGAGTGGTTGAAAGGAGAAATCAGACTATTCTAGGTATGGCTAGAAGCATGATGAAGAGCAAGGAAATTCCTTCAGAATTTTGGGGAGAGGCAGTGTCCACTGCAGTATACATATTGAATCGGGCACCAACGAAGAGTTTGGAAGGAATTACACCATATGAGGCATGGAATAATAGAAAGCCCAGAGTTGACCACTTTAGAGTATTTGGAAGCCTAGTGCATGTAAAAGTAGCAAATCCTCAGCGATCTAAACTTGAAGATAAGAGTGCATCGATGGTATTTTTTGGATATGAAAAAGGGTCCAAGGCTTATCGGGTGTACAATCCTAACACAAAGAGAATACACGTGACAAGAGATGTAATATTTGAAGAAGATAAGAAGTGGGACTGGAAGATAGAGGGAGATGAACAAAACATTCAGACTAGTACCAGTTTCCGTGTAAACCAAGGAGCTTATAACACACAAGGTGAGTTGGAAACCGAATACCAATCTGGAGAGAATGAAGTAGGGCAGCAAGGCTCCGAGTCACCAACTGCGATACCAGATTCTGGTGAAGGTGGTTTTCATGGAGAACTTGAGGACTCTGAAGAAGAATCACAGGGAACACCTGTGAGATTAAGGAGCTTGGAGGAAATATATGATGACACAGAACCGATTGAGTTGAATTACACAGATATTTGCTTAATTGGAACGGAAGAACCAAGAAATTTTGCTGATGCATTTGAGGATGAAAACTGGAAGAGAGCAATGGTGGATGAACTTGAAGCAATCCAAGAAAACAAAACCTGGAGCTTAGTGGAACCGGTTCATGGTCGAAAGGTTATAGGGCTCAAGTGGGTTTTCAAACTAAAGAAAGATGCTGAGGGTAAGTTAGTAAAATACAAAGCACGTATTGTAGCAAAAGGGTATGTTCAGCAGCAAGGAATTGATTTTGAAGAAGTTTTTGCTCCTGTAGCAAGAATGGAGACAGTGCGGTTGATTGCAGCGGTTGCAGTGCAGCAAGGGTGGTTGTTGCATCACATGGATGTGAAATCAGCGTTTTTAAATGGAGAGTTAAAGGAAGATGTGTATGTCTCACAACCACCGGGTTTTGAAAAAAGTGGCAAAGAGCATCAAGTGTTGAAACTGCACAAGGCACTGTATGGGTTAAAACAAGCTCCGAGAGCTTGGAACTCAAAACTTGATAGCACATTGAAGTCGATGAATTTTAAAAGAAGACAACTAGAACATGCAGTATACAGGAGAAAGAAAGGGGAAGAAGTTATTTTAGTGGGAGTATATGTGGATGATTTGCTGGTTACAGGTACTAGTGAGATAGAAATCGCAAAGTTCAAATTAGATATGATGAGAAAGTTTAAAATGAGTGATCTCGGTTTATTAACTTACTATCTCGGCATAGAGGTGAGACAAACTGCTGGTATGGTAACTCTGTGTCAAGAAAACTTTGCTCAGAAAATTTTAAAGGAATGTGGAATGGAGGAATGCAATCCAGTACTTGCTCCCATGGAAGCCAAACTCAAACTGAGTAAGAACAGTAAGTCAGAATCAGTGGACCAAACCAGATATAGAAGCATAGTGGGAAGTCTTCGATACTTGCTACACACAAGGCCTGACTTAGCATATTCTGTGGGAATTGTCAGTCGGTTCATGGAATCACCTAAAATTGAGCACATGACAGCAGTAAAGCACATTTTGATATACATAAAAGGGACTACCAATTTGGGGTGTTGTTATGTAAAGAGTTCCAAGGAATGTCAACATCTTCTAGGTTTCTCCGATAGTGATATGGCGGGTGATATGGATGATAGAAAGAGCACTACAGGAGTGATTTATTTTCTGGGGAGCAATCCAATTAGCTGGTTTTCAAGAAAACAGAAGGTGGTTGCTTTATCTTCATGTGAAGCTGAATACATAGCTGCTGCATCAGCAGCATGTCAAGGGGTTTGGCTGGAATCTTTAAGGGCAGATCTTTTGGGCCAGAAAACTCAGAAAATAAGAGTTAAAATTGATAATAAGTTAGCAATCGCTTTATGCAAAAATCCTGTTTTTCATGATCGGAGCAAGCACATAGATACAAGGTTCCATTATATAAGGCAATGTGTAGAAGAAGGGAAGGTGGAAGTTGAACATGTTGGAACCAGAGATCAACTAGCAGATATACTGACCAAACCGTTGGGAAGGGTAAAATTTTTGGAGTTAAGAGAACGATTAGGAGTGGTTAATGCAAAAGATGGCACAACGGGCTTAGGGGGGGAAATGTTGGAATAAGCCCTGTGCAAGCTGAGACATATCGATATGTCAAGGAATCAACTTTATATTGTAGTCTTAGAAAGTATTTTAATTTTATTTTATTTCCTTCGTTGGCTTGTGGAAAATAAGAAACCACATGTCTGTTTTAGAAAGTATTGTATTAGGTTTATTTGTTACTATGTTTTGTTTTACGAAGTTGAATAAAAGGAAGCAGAAAATAGAAAACGGTGCTGTTGTTTTTTGCACCACAATTCCTCTGTGTCTCTTTGATTTATACAATTGTTCTTGAAAGTTTTTCTAACAGTTTTTTCTTTTCTTTCTTTAGTTTTTTCTCTGTTTGTTTTTTTCTATTGAACCAGAAATAGAAAATGAACAAGAAAACTCTGTTCATAACATTTCAGGTCTCATGATAAGCCATGTCCCTGATATGCAAGCTACATAGTGGCACTTGAATAATTTTTCGTCCTAACGGTGAATTAACCGTAGATATGTTAATCAGGCCAATTTATTAGGATCCTTTTCCTGATATGAAAATAATTTTAAGTATCATATTGATTGTACAAACCACATTTCAGTAGAGAAAGGACAGAAAAAACAGGGGTGTAATATTGCAGTCTCTACTGATCCCGGATGGTGAAAGGTGCAGTATTGATTAAAAATAAAATTCATTTTTTTATTTTTGCACGAAGAACTTGTTGAATCAATAGTATTAATTACATTAACATAATTTAGTAACATAAGAGATTAAAGTAACATCTAATCATAGTAGTAAAAGTAGTTAGTCTAACACATGTTGATGAACATGCCCGATGTCATTTATTTACATTAATGCAGTAAGATCAATTCTTTTCAAAACTAATCAAACGCATAACTTATGTTCTTTCAATCAATCAACTTAATATGATCAATTAAGGGCAATTTGGTCTTTCACATCCTTTTTCAAGATAATGCTAAATTCTTATACTCCATCTAGCAATATATAGTTCTGCCATTTTACCGAATGTTAGCTCCTTAGTACATATTATTAAATCCTCAACATCTATTTTCGTAATTTTTGCTGCCGAATGGCTCCTAAGGGACATGAACTATCAACTAAATTACTTGTTAGAGAGTAAGAGCATGAAGATATCTCCATTTTGTTTTCAGAGTTGTTGATCTTTGTATGCCAACAAGTTTCAAATTTTTGAAGCAGGCCACAATTGTTTAATTTTGGAATACTGAATTATAAGTTTCATTCGGACCTCCTATTAAGAAACGACAAGTCAGATTGGTCCTGAGTGAAGGGCTGATATTAAGAGAAGCAGAGAACTCATTGTAAGCACTACTATACATTTTATCCGATCTGAACTTATGTAGGCCACTTTTTATTTCTCAGATCAAACTAAACTAAGATCGACAAATAATCTCTAAATGTCGTCCTCTACATATAAGAAATTGTTTTACACTTTTATAGTGTTCCATTAATTTGTCAGTTAATGTATTTATTCAATGTCGACCATACTTCTCAATTTAAAATCACACAATCTGAAAGATAATGTACATCATGTCTTTTATATGCTGACAAAATATTTATAAAAAAATCATGAAAGTACGTAAAATATAATACAAATAAAACGTTGCTGGAATGCATTTTTACAGTGCAATTTATGCCTTGAGTAATGTTTTAATCAACTTTAGTAATTTTTCTCGCTCTAAAATCACTGAAACCAATATATCATCTATATATGCTATTAATTATATGTTCACGAACATATTTTAGAAAATTCATGTCGTTAAGATACGTAAATAATACTTAAATTTATTGTTTTACTTTCTTTAAAAATGACTTCGCAACTAACATTTAGTTAATTTACATAAGAGATGCTAGAGTCCAATATATGGGACGGATGAGGTCTATCCAATATGATCATTCTCAATATCATGAATTTTCTAAAATACCAAATCGATAGTTAATTTTTTTTAAAAATGTAAATATTGGTTTTTATTATAAGTTTTCAATATGTTTAACATATTAAACGGTTTGGATCGGTCATTTGAAATTTGAAACGTAAGAACCATCGTATATATTGGACACTAGCATTCTTCTTTAGTCTTTACATAATGTAGGAGAAAGACAGCGAGGAACAGGGTACATACAGACCAGCAAAAGCCGATCAAGGGATTCTAGTTCTAGGTGAACAGTTGCAGAAAAATCTAAAATCTGATCCCAATTTGATTCATTAGGAGAAAGAAAATCACAGATCCCCACTGCCTTTGGGATTTACTCCTCCTAGTCCCATCCTCGATTAATTTTGTTAAATTGAAAAATCTTGGTGTTAAATTAATTACATGGATATTTTTTTATCGTCCAGTGGAAATCTATAATCGAACTTCTACAACTTGTTAAGCGAGAGCAATAATGAAATGATATCAAAACACATTATTATAATTAAATAAAAGAGACTTGTAAGCATAAAAAAAGTACAAATTAAATAATTAAAGAAGATTGTCGTAACTAGAGTTTAGTTTTAAATTTTCATTTACGTATTTACAATTTGTTAAGAGGTAGAGTCCAAAAGTGCACTTAACATCTCAATTGCAAGGTCAAGCTGTGCTGGTACAAAAGCCGTTAATGGAAAACAAAGTACATTATGGATTTCATTTAATAACCACTTCTGTGTCCTTATGCACGACTACAACCTGCGACTCCACCATAGGCGAAACGACCATGATCATTAGGTGATTTCCCAAGGCTGTAACAGTTTAATTTGCCTATTTTGTAAGTGTATGTCTTAATGGAGTCGAATTGACCATCCGGCCTAACATAATAGACATCTGTCATCATAGCAGGGGTAGGTTTTCCAGGTGGAATGTTATCTTCTGCAAAGACACCATCACCCATTGGTGGGCTTGTCATATAATCAAGGAATTTGACAGAGCCACCGAACTCGGCATGATTTGCTTGAACAGCTAGCTCGCTGAAAAGAGTTTTAGGGTAGTAACCTATCTCACTGAGATAAGCAGCACCAGGTCCCACAAACAACCTCCAATCTCCTGTGTTAGAATCCTAAATCATGGATCATAAATTAAGAAAATGGTTCATAGTGAATGTTAATGTGAGAGAAATATATATACTTATTAGAATGAATTGCAAACTGATTTAGTGAAATGCGAATGTTAAGTACCTTGAGAAACTTTATTGTCAAATGGTTGCCTGAATCCAGTACATGCCCAGGTGTCAAGTAAGCGCCTTCTTTGGGTACAAATTCATTATAACATTCACTGTTGGGACATTTGAAACCCTATTGCTCCAAGATAGTAATACAGAATTAGTTAAGAACGCACCAAACAAAGTTAATTAATAAGAAGGGAAAAAGGATACCAGAAAAAGAAGCAAGCAAGAAAAGAATGCCTACCCTCCAATATGTAAAAAATCGAGTTCTTGAATCACCATATTTCCGAGGGTCAACCTGTTTTAATTCATTAAATGTGAAAAGATAAAAAAAAATAGAAGTTCGGACTGATAATAAAAGGATCAATTTTTGCTCCTCTAAAATGAATCTAAAATAAATTGTAAACTGAAAAGATGGGTTTACATACCACCCATCCAGCAGAAATTTCCTCAGTTGCATTGCTTTGAATGCTAATATAGGAATTGGTCATCTGCCCTTTCTTAATATCGTGATTATGCACAGTTAGTGATGCTATAAAGCCGGTGAAGTCATGATTCGTAGTAAAATATGCAGCACGCTATAATGAAAAATGGAGAAGTTAAAATATTTTTTTAGGGTCCACTTATTGAAAGAATTTCTGATGGTGGAAGTAGAAAGAGAGACAATACTGGTATGCTTACAAGTATATTAAGCAAAGAGAATAAGGAGAAATATCAGATTCTTCTAAAAAACTTTTTCTATATTAAACAAAATCTACGCATACATAATTTATAGTACTGATACAAACTAAAAATAACTGAAACTACAGCACTACAGAAATAACTAACCATTACATCACTACTCTTAAAATAACTAACAACTAATGCTAAACATACCCTTGCTGGTACCCATGATGAGATACCTCCTGTAACAGCCTCAAATCGTGCATAACTCCTGAAATTAGTTTTGAATCATATTTCCAACACTCCCTCTTGATTCAAAACTGCTCACTCCAAGCAAATCACGAAAAAATTCAAACTTTCCCTTGTCTAATGCCTTTGTCAGAATGTCTGCAACTTGATGCTCTGTGCTGACATACTTCAACTCAACATGCTGTTCTGAAACTAAATCTCTGATAAAATGTACTCTAATATCAATGTGTTTAGTTCTTCCATGAAAAACTGGATTCTTAGTCATGGCTATTGCTGATTGATTGTCACAGAAAATTGTAGTTCGCTGCTGCTGCAGCTGATCCAAATCTTCTAGTACCCTTCTCATCCAAACTGCTTGGCATGCTGTTGAAGTAATTGCCACATATTCAGCTTCTCAACTTGACAATGCCACTGACATTTGTTTCTTGGAACTCCAACATATAGCACCAGAACCAAGTGAAAAAATAAAACCTGATGTGCTTTTCCTATCATCATTGCAACCTGCCCAATCACTGTCACTAAAGCTTATGAGTTTGAAGTCATTTCCAGTCTTGTACCAAATTCCAAAACTAAGTGTCCCTGCTACATATCTCAATATTCTCTTTGCAGCGCCAAAATGGTGATTTGTAGGGGTTTCCATATATCTTGAGACAACACCAACTGCATAGGCTAAGTCTGGCCTAGTATGAGTCAAATAAATTAATCCACCAACAAGACTTCTGTATTTAGTTGCATTGGTTGTTCCTGAGCCATCATCCATCACCAGTTTCTCATTTTTATTCATCGGAGTTGATGCAGGTTTGCAATTTTCCATTCCATTCCTTTTAAGCAGATCTAACGCATACTTCTTTTGAGAAACAAATATTGCACCTTCTTGTTGTTTGACTTCCAGACCCAAAAAATAATGTAAGAGTCCAAGATCTGTCATCTCAAACTGTTGCTTCATGCTTCTTTTGAATTCGTGTACCAATTTCTCATTAGTACCCATATACACCATGTCATCAACATATAAGCACACGACTAAGAAACCATCTGCCCCTTTCTTCTTTATGTATAAATTTGGCTCACTCTTACTTCTTTCAAATCCAGAATTGATAAATTATGAATCAATTTTGTTGTACCATGCCCTAGGTGCCTGTTTCAACCCATAGAGAGCTTTTGCCAATTTATACACACATCTTTCTCTGTCTTTTACTTTAAATCCTTCTGGTTGTTGCACATAAACCTCTTCAATGAGGTCACCATTTAGAAAAGCTGATTTAACATCAAATTGATACACTGGTCTCTTCAATTGTGCTGCTAGTGCCAATATCAATCTCACGGTTTCAAACCTTGCCACTGGGGAAAATGTTTCCTCGTAGTCTATACCATATTTCTGAGCATATCCTTTAACCACCAACCTCGCTTTGTGTTTCTGTATTTTGCCATCTGCACCATATTTGGTTCGGAACACCCATTTTACCCCTATTGCATCCTTGCCTTTAGGAAGTTCTACAAGTGTCCAGGTTTTGTTCTTCTCAATTGCCTCCAATTCTTCTTGCATTGCTTGACGCCACTCTTCTTTCTTTGATGCTTCTTCATAAGTTACCGGATCTGCCACATACAACACTTGAGTTGTATCATACAATTCTTGTAAGGTTTTACTCTTCTGTGGTGGAGGTTGATTGCTTCTTCTTGTATAAACTTGAAGTGGTTTTGACAAGTTTGGTTCAGGTTGAAGCTCTATGCTGCCCTCATCTTCCTCATCTTCTAAAATAATTGGTGCTTCAAAGCTATCTTGATTCCATTTCCAACTCATATTTTCATCAAACATCACATTGCGGCTAACAATTATCTTATTTGTTTTAGGATCATAAAGTCGATATCCCTTTGATTGAATGCAATAGCCAATGAAAATACATTTTTCAGATTTTTGGTCCAGCTTTCTTCTATTTGGGGCACTGAGTAGAGTGTATGCAATGCAACCAAAGACTCTTAGATGTGCTACACTTGGCTTTCTCTCGAACCATGCTTCAAACGGGGTTTGATTGAGCACGGCTTTAGTTGGAGATAGGTTAAGGAGGTACACTGCTGTTGCAACTGCTTTAGCCCAGAAATAGTTTGGCAGTCCCTTTGATTTTAGCATGCTTCTTGCTAATTCCACCACAGTTCTGTTTTTTCTTTCCGCAGCTCCATTCTGTTAAGGGGTGTATGGCATGGTTAGTTGATGTTGGATGCCTTCACTCTCTCAATATTCTCGAAATTCATTCGATTGGTACTCCCCTCCTCTATCTGATCGAAGCATCTTCAAATGCATTCCTATTTGATTCTCTGCCATAGCTTTGAATTTCTTGAAGGTATGAAATGTTTCACTTTTGTTGCTTAAGAAATATACCCATGACATGCGACTGAAATCATCAATGAATAGCAGAAAATACCTACTGCCTCCTAGAGATTATGTTTCCATCGGACCACACAAATCTGTATGAACGAGCTCTAGCACCCGTTTTGCTCTCATTGCCTGATTTTTGGGAAATGGCAATTTGGTTTGTTTGCCATAAATACAACCTTCACACAACCCAATTTCCTTTATTTCTGGTAAACCAAATACCATTTGCTTTTGGCTAAGTAACTTGAGTCCATTAATATTCAGATGCCCATACCTGAGATGCCAAATCTCACTCGGGTTTGACAATTTGGCAGTCATCAACTTCTCCTCTACACTTGAAATCTCCAAAGGAAATAGTTTGTTTGTTGCCATCTCTACTTCAGCCATGATCTGTTGTGTGGCCTTGTCAATAATTGTGCACTTCTTCTCTTCAAAAATGAGAAAATATCCATTCTCAATCAACTGACCAATACTCAATAAGTTCTGTGTTAGTTGGGGAATGAAATAAACATTGTACAAGAGTCTTGTGTTGTGCTGACTGGTTTGAACTGCTACTGTTCCTTTACCTTCTACATGGATTACCTTATCATCTCCCAACTTAACCTTCAATTTGTGGGTCTCATCTAGTTGATTGAACAGATGTTTGAAGCCTGTCATGTGATTGGAACAGCCGCTGTCCAAAAACCAGATTTTGCTGGCATCTAAATTCTCCTCGGTTCTAGCCATGAACAGTTTTGGTTGATCATTCTTTTCTTCTACAAAACTGGCCTGCCCTTCATCTCTTTGCTTCTTGTGACAATCAGCTTGCACGTGCCTATACTTGTGACAGTAGTAGCATTCTAGATCTTTCTTTGATTCATCTCTTTGCTTTTTGTAGCATTCGGCCTGCATGTGACCAGGCTTGTGACAGTAAAAACATTACATCTTTTCTCAATTGTCCATCAGTTTGTTGTCTATTCTCGACTGACCTTCCTCTTCCTTTTCCTCCTCTTCCACGCTGACCTCTACCGCCTCTGCGCCTTCCTCGTGTATTTGTATGTGATCTGCCTCCAGAAGACTCACTATTAGAATAAAAGGCCTTGCTGTCCCCCTTTTCTTCATGTCTGCTGAGTCGTGTCTCATGTGTTTGCAAAGATCCCATGAGTTCATCAAAGGTGTAAGTTGCCAGATCCTTTGATTCTTCTATGGCAGCTACTACATGGTCAAACTTTGGTGTGAGACTTCTCAACACCTTTGCCACCAAGATCTTCTCTGATAATTGATCTCCATATGCTCGAATTTGACTAACTATGCTTGATGTTCTCGATAGAAAATCCTGAACTGTTTCTCCTTGTTTCATGAAGAGAGTTTCAAAATCTCTACGCAAACCTTGCAGTTTGATTTGCTTAACCTTTTCAATTCCTTGATATGCTGTTTTCAAAGTGGTCCATGCCTCCTTGGCCGAAGTTGCTGCTGCAATCTTCGAGAAAATGCTCTCATGCACAGCCTGTTGAAGAAAGAATAATGCTTTGGCGTCCTTCTTTTGTGTGTCTGCATCGGTTTCTTTTGTGCCCTTGTCTACTAAATCCCACAGCCCTTGAGACTTGAATAGAGTTGCCATCTTGATGTTCCAGAATTCATAGTTCTCTCCTTTGAACATTGGAATTGCTGGTTGGATCGAGTTGCTGCCAATTTCACCCATCACGATCTCCACAAAACAACCTAAGCGCTCTGATACCAAAATTGAAAGAATTTCTGATGGTGAAAGTAGAAAGAGAGACAATATTGGTATGCTTACAAGTATATTAAGCAAAGAGAATAAGGAGAAATATCAGATTCTTCTAAAAAACTTTTTCTATATTAAACAAAATCTACGCATACATAATTTATAATACTGATACAAACTAAAAATAACTGAAACTACATGCACTACAGAAATAACTAACCATTACATCACTACTCTTAAAATAACTAACAACTAATGCTAAATATACCCTTGCTGGTACCCAATGATGAGATACCTCCTGTAACAGCCTCAAATCGTGCATAACTCCTGAAATTAGTTTTGAATCATATTTCCAACACTTATTTCATGTGAATCATTCTGTTTTGATGAAGGTTGAAACTTACAGTTTCTACAGTGCCATCACTATCGGAATAAGAATTGTCTAGTGAAACTTCGCTTGCAGGCTGGCACAAAAGCAAATATATTGTCAAAAATTTGGTTGATTGATAGTTCCATAATTCTATCCAAATGAATGAGCACAGTAACACTCATCAAAGAATTTAAATTCAATGTCCACTACATCAAAAAATACTATAACGTTAGGAACATTTTCTACAGTGTTTCTTGATGACGTCAGCAGTTAATCTCAGCGGTACATTTCATCGATCAAATTCGTTGTTTTCTCCGCCATTCCTTCGATCAACTTCGTTGTTTTATCCGCCATTGATACGCTCAAAGAAATCATCTCTCTTTCAGTTATTTTTTCCATGCTCGCCTCTCTCTCTCTCGCCTCTCTCTCTCTCGCCTCCTTCAGTCATGCTTGAGGTTTCATTTTTGAAGAAATTAGACCAAGATCGGTGTTGGGTTTTATCGCTTCGTTCTGATCTTCTCATGATTTTGTAGATATCAAGTAATTTTGCGAATTTGGTTTTGATGGGTCAAATCATCTGCTAGGGTTTTGATTGGAGAAGCCATCGAATAAGTTCTAATTTTATGCTCTTTTGTAGAATTTTATGTGGTGATTAGCTCGATAACCCAAAAATTAATCTTGGGAATCTCCTGGAATTGCCATTTGGAGGGATTATTGACTTGGGACTCTCAATTTGAAATCGATTGAGCTAAATTTGATCATGAATTTGGCATCGGAAATGCAATTTGAGGTCGAGAACCCATCCTGCTCAAACATGGAAATTGATGAATTTGAGGACAAAGTTGGACCCGACTCATCAGAGAAAGGAGATGAGAGCAAAACAAGCAATGTCATATTCTCGCGAGAGAGCCCTCTAATTTGCAAAGAGGCAGCTGATTTGATCCAGCCCCAATCCTCTTATTCTCTGTCTGAATCTCCAGAGAAGAAAATATACCGATATGGTCGAAATCAATTGGGTCGATCATACCACCTAGCCATTATTTCTCACAACTGGGATGTAGCTGAGAGCTTTGTGGCCATTGCCGATGTGCAAACCCTGAATCACATGATGTGTATGACGCTTGATTTTGTATGGTTTTTAAACACTAGGCAAGATTTTTGTAGAATTACCAACTTGATAAAGGGGATTGTCAAAGGGGGTGCAAGCGATTTTATGCGGGCTATGCTTCGAACTGCATTTCTGGCCTCATGTGTCTCAGCTTATCAGAGCAATTTGATTTGCTCAGGAGAGGGTGGCAATGTCTTATCTCAGAGGTAAGCTCATACGATATAATTTTATTTCATGCTAATTGATTGCTTGTCTTAATTATTTCAAATAAGCCTGATGTCCTGTTCCTTTTGATGTTAAGTTTTTTGCTTTTCCCATGGATATGGTACAGTCATTACAGCTGGGTACCTGATAGTGTGTTTTAACTCATTTTGAATCAACTTTTATTTGCAAATGAATCTATGTGATTATCATACACTAGCACCTAGCTGTACCAATCAGAACTGGTACAGGGCTTATTTAGTATTTGAATATTTGATACAAATAATGTTCCAGGAAGCACATTAATATCATGTTTAATTGAAGTATCACTTACACGCCAGATATAGTCATTCATCCCTGCATATGCATTCAGATTATCTCACAATAAGATCTAATGACACTATTGGATATCTCTTAGGTTGAAAGATCGCCTGAAATAGTACCATGGGGATGACTTTTTAAAAGCCGAGGCAAGCCAGAAAGTGCAAAAATTCGCATCCACAAAGTATGTTTTGGTGATCTAAACTTGATTTTTTTTTTCTTCTTTATCCAATAATGATTTTTGTTTTTTGATGCGGACATGTTTACATTTAGGGCAAGGTTCATAGAGATGAAGCACCAAGCACCCAGCGTAATTATCATGGCACTAGATGCTTCTCGCACTATGCTGAAAAAAAGTGACAATTTGAGGGTATTTTAGTTTGAAGGTCTTATTTTTATATTTTCATTTTTTTTCATCTTTTACTGATCAGGACATTTCACAGAGACCATGGTAGATATGTTGCAATTAAATTTTTTGGTTGTTTGGACATTATACTGTACTAGAACAGTGAGCATTGCACACAAAATGCTTATGCTCTCCTTCAAAATTATTGGGTTAGAATATGGTGTTCACTGAGCAATTCCTTCATTTTGCTTGGTTTTAGAATAGTCATTGATTGCTGAAATTGTTGGGTTTGATCATAAATAAGTTATAGAATTATGATATTCTCTTAGCGATTTTTCATCTTGCTTTATTAGTGTTCTAAAATGTTTATCAGGTTTAACTGTTAGGTTTTATGTAGTGATTGCAAATCAAGGAAAAGAGGGAAAGAGGTTTTATTGTGCTTTTGGTTTTGCATTTCTATTTGTATTTTCTGTTTTGGTCGCTGCTGCGAGGTGGTCATGTAAAGAGGGAGAAATCTTGCACTGTGGTTGTCTGTGCTTGCTTTGGCTATTTGTTTGCTTCTCTATGGAGAGAATACTTCTTTTACTCTATAACTCTTGCTGATGATCTTTTCTTTATTGAAAAATCGACTCTTCTGATTTTTCTTTTTGGTTTCCTTCTGTTTATGTTCTAAAGGACATTATGGATTGTTGTTGTAAAAGAAAGGTGCATCTGTTGGGCTGGAATCAGTTTTTTCCGTCTATTTTTGCTATGTAAATTTGTTGCTTATTTTCATTATGTCTTCTGATTGTTCTATGTTTTTCTTTGCTATGTGTTTGTTATTTTTTTTTTGTAGCATCTACAGAGAACACGGCCCAAAAAAATAGTTGCGGCACCGGCTGCAGACAAAAATGTTATTTGCTTGAGATGATAGGTTTGTAAGAAAATCTCATCAGTTGCCTCACAACATGTTCTATCGGCAGATTTTTATCAATTTATTTTGTCAGAACATAATAATCCATCTTTCACCATCAAAATATTTTATTGTTATGTGTTCATTTGTATACTTAATTTATAATTTATTCATTTCCAGTGAATTCTTACTATTTATGCAAATTAATACCTACTGGGACTACTCATAAGATGAACCTGCCAACTGTTTATGTATCAAATAAGCTTTATATAAACACAAAGGTTTTGAGAAAATTGTTCCCTTCAATTCAGGTGTGGCAAAGATTCAAACATAGTTTGCATGTTGTGGTAATAGGAATGAGTCAAAAAGGGTTACAGTTCCACATCATTTTTTGTTTATACAATTTTTTTTCCTATTTTTTTTCCTGATGTGTCTTATGGACGACAAAATAAAATGCTTTGTCATCTCTCTCCCTTGCAGGCTGTGTTCTAAAGAAAATGAGGCTGCCTTGGTGCATTTATTGAACCAGTAGAAAGAAAAGAGATATTTCTGATCCAGGTAATTTTTTATTCGTCTCATTAGACATTGAGTATGAATATCTGGTATTGTATGCTGCAATTGAGTATATAGATGTATATGCTTTGATCTTTTTTGTGCCAACATTGTAGAAATAATAGGGTATGGATATTAACTTCTGTGTTAGTAAAGAGTGAGAAATGTTTATATGCACTTTCTTTTATACTAGGGATACAGCAGTGATTAGTCAAAACTTTCTTTTACAGTAGCGATCAGTCAAGAAAATAATATTTGTTTCTTAGTTTGTTGTTCTTAAAGCATAATGTGTTTCTCAATCTTAAGCATGATGTTATCTTTGACATTATGAGATGTGTGGAATTTTAAAAGATATGTACTTTCTTTCTAGAAATAATAAAGAATGAAAAGATCTACATCATATATCACACCACAGTACCATCTCTAGAGCCAAAAAAAGGGGAAAAAACGATGCCTTCTAGACAAATATTTTTATAATTTTTTTCAAGGAGCTCTTGAAAGACTTTTATGTTGGCAAATATGTCATCTCTGGTTTTTATAGTTTCTGTTATTGGATTTAAAATCTAATATGCTACTGCACCGTCCCATTACTCTTTGATTATAGATTTTCAAAGTACATGTATGCTGGTGCAAGAAGCATTTCTATGCTAACATGAAAGGTGGAGTATCCTTTAGGTGCGGTATTCTTTCACTGGTATAGACACTTTTTGCAACATTGTCATATGTTTTTTGCTTTTAGTTTTCCCTATGTTTGATGATTCAGAGTGTGTTGGCTTTTTGCAAGGACCTGCAAAGAAGATTGCTACATCTATTTAGAAGTATATATCCATAGTTAGAAATGTTTAAAAAATGGAAGCCAAGATGTAACTCTGGTAGTTTTCCTAGCTCTGACAGTACATTCTGAATCAGATGACAGAAGGTCAAATAAATAAAAGTTTAAATTCCATATAGTATGAAGGAAAATGACTAACAAAATAAAAACATGGTATTTTATTTGTTATTATTATTAGTATACCAATAAAAAAAAATTCTTATGCATTTTGCAACTGACATTGTTCAGGCTTCTTGCAATAAGCCAATAATATCAGCAAGGAGATATTGCTTGTAAGGAAGTTAAGACAGAGAGAAAATGCTTGGATAATCACCTCAAGGTCTTTCTATATTTACTGTCCGTTCAATTGAAATTTGTCAGATATCATTTTTTATTCCAATTGCGATTAAAAAGTCTTTTGTTGAACAATATTCAGCATCATTTTTTTAAACTGAATGGGATTAAAATTCTCAATTGTATTCTGCAGGGGAAAATATGTGCAAATCTGGAATATAGAGTGTGTTTTTAGAAAACTGTAGGACTTCTTTAATTTATGCAATATAGAGTGCGTTTTTACTTTTTTGTACACTATAATCATTCACACACTCAATTTTTTTGTTGTTAATCTCTCAGCTGTTTATTTTTATTTATGCACTCTTCTATTTATTGCTTAAAATTAATTTTTAAATATTGTTTATAATTTTAGAGACCATGTGACCATTAAAACTTAATAATAGTATTTGTGTATATATTTGTCTAAATGTTTATTTTTGACGTATACATTACAAATACCAATACTACCCTATTATTTTCTTAAAGTTACCATGCCTTTGTTGCCTAATTACAATAATAAAACCTCACGCGCGAAGCGCGTATACAACGCTAGTTTATCAAAACTTCAAAGAACATTTCGTTAGTAATTAAATAGGGTGGCACTATAAAATTATCATTGTTCTCGTTAGTGTAGTAGTAAAAGCAACTTGTGTGCATACATCTTAGCATATATATGAAGCATACTACATTCTTGACAAAAAAAAAAAAAAAAAAAAAAAAAAAAAAAAAAAAAAAGAGCATTTTACCTGTACGGAGCTCAAGCCACGCAACTCTCTTGCTCGTACTTCTCCAATAGTTAAAGTAGTGAAACAAAGAACAACAATTGCAAAGCACAATTTATTGATATCCATGAGGATGGGAATTTTTTAGGCGTATATTTTAAGTAGTTTTTAGTTCAAGTGGGCCGTGACCTAATTTACTTTTTTTTTTTTTTTTTTTTTTTTACAACTGATTTAGTTATATGTGTATATAGACTTTGCCATGAGGAAAGATTTGAGCAGTCGAACTGAAATAACATCCTTTCCTGAACAGAAAAGGTGTTGATACGAATTATATGATAGTAGAATTTGAAATTCTGAGCTGTGATTCTTCTTTTCTATTCACTTTTCTCTCTGTTATTCTCTTTTGAAAGTTGTTAGAGGTAGATAATAATCTGTATTTGACAAAAAAAGAGGCCAGATACAGAGCGCATAACCAGAAATAGAAATTGAAAAGGAAAACAGTGCTCCCAACATGTCAGGTTTCATGATCCCCAGTCTCCACAATATGCTAGCCATATCCTGGCACGCGTAAATTCTATCTGGTACTATCTGGTACAACAGACACAGAACACAAACACCCAATTGTAAATTAATCCTAGCTGATTTTGAATTTTCAAATTAATCAACCTAAGTAAACCCAAAATAGAACAATATAACGGAAAAAATTATAACTAACTTTAATTAATTTAGAAATTATAAAATAATCCGTTTTTAATTATTTTTTTAAAAATGACTGCGCAGTTTCGAAATCTGAGATTCCGAAACTAATTCTGCTTAGTTTCATTATAATAGATATTTATAATGAAAACACCACAGATGGCCTATATGTCATGATTACAGCTGTACACCTATATGTCATGATTACAGCTGTACACCTATATGCCATAATTGATTACAGCTGTACACCACAGATGGCCTATATTTCGGTTTTAACTTCTAATAATCTTACATGAGTAAAAAAATTGTAAAAAAATTGTAAAACTAGTCATTAAATTGATATGTATTATATTTATAAAAATGACAATAAAAAATAAATGATATGTGCAAAATAATAATTATTTATATGGAATTATAATATTTGTTTTATTTACTTTTTACTTAGGTGGGTATTCAGATTATAATTATAATTATAATTATAATGAAGAAGCCATTAATTATAATTATGTCACATCCCGACACATAGGATGTAACACTCCCGCCACGAAAGTACAGATAATTGTACTTCCGTAAGGCTTAACATGATCCCTGACCGTTTTTTTTTTTCAACAGATAATATAATGAATATTATCTGACTAAAGTATAAAGAAAGGAAACAAAGTAAAAGATAAGCACTCATTCATTTTCTTAACTGTATCACTTATTATATATAATAACCTGAAGGTACAGTACAAGTCAACTGTTTGACTTGTAAGTTTAAGGTTCATTTACAAGTTTAAAGTCTACTTCAAATATTAACACCAAGAAAAGACCTAACTGGTATATATATATATATTCAAAAGTTCAATCTAAATAACTATATCATAGGTAAACCATCTAAACTATATCTGGTACATGGTACGTTGGTGTTTAGATTGGGCACAAACGTCCTTATGCACATGCAGGACTCATCAGTAGCCGTCAGCATTGATCTCCTGCATCGTCTGCATGTCATCTGGAACCCCCAACCACCGAGGAAACATGTAAACAAAAACGGAGTGAGAATAAATTCTCAGTGCGGGTTTTACTTCCAGACGTGGATTTCTGGTTGAAATCTAGGTCTAGAGTAACACCCGTAAAAATCAACATGAATATTAAAACTTAAATTGAATAAATAAACCATTAATAAATATAACCAAAATACTTTAAAACAGTGCAATGCAATCTTAATCATATTGTACTCAATGCAGCGTAGTGGAAATGGAATTCAGTTAAGTCTCATGAACTTTCACATGCATATAAACAATCATGAATAAATATAAAACAGAAACTTGTCCCAGAACATATCACAGATAAGCATCACATTCCAAATTCTCATTCTTTCTTTCCCTTACCTGGTCAGCAAAAGGGACGTATCCCTAGACCAGGTGGCAAGAGGGAATACCAGTACATGCTTCAAATACTCACTCAGGTTCCCTTACCCAACCGGTTGGGTGGCAAGAGGGTAACCCCTCCCTTACCTAGCCGGCAAGAGGGCATAGCCCTTGGTCTAGGTGGCAAGAGGGAGTTCACTATCCGTATAGCGCTATCGAACAGGCCGAAGCCGGGGATCAACCGACTTCGGGGAGTGGTGATTTGTATCATATCACATCCATATACCATATCATACTTTTCCTTTCCACATTCATTCATATATCATCACATTCCATATTCAGACTGTCAAGCAAGAATAGAATGAACTGGTACAATTCAGTTTATCATAACCAATGAATATGCAAACTTGCTTGATCTCTTATAACAAATTAAACAAAGGAGATGAATCAGCATGAGTTGTAATATATGTTCCTTTAATTTAATATGATCAATTCACAATGCATTCAAGAAATTTATCAACATGCAATGCATATAATTTAAAGTTACCGAGACCGGATTTCTATAAAAATCCACGTATCCGCACCTGAACAACGAGCTTAAGCGTCTTCTTGATATATGATTATTCGAGTGTTTGACAATCATCATATCCGGAGTCTTCCTGCTTGACTGTCCTTAGGCTCGATAATCTCGTGTTACCGATCCTAGATCAATTCCTTAAGAAGAAGAAGGTGATTATCTTAATAACCGTTTAATAGTGACATAGAATACTTAAAGTAAAACCTAGATAATCTATTTTCAGGCGGTTCTTGGGTTACCATACTAACAAACTGGGTTAGCCAGACTGGTCTAGATTTGGATGATTAAATCCAGATTCTTGATTGATAAAATTCTGTTTTGAAATATATATTAAGTATTTTATTTAATTATTCAATAATTGAGTCATTAATAAATTGTTGTGAGATTTTGTTTATATGTTTTATTCTCTAAAATTACTTGAAATTCATAACTCGTATCTTTAAGTTGGAAATATAAGGAACTAACTACTGCTAATTATATTAAGCTATGAAATGATAATGCCATATAATTATTTCAATAAAACGTTATCTTGATAAATTGTTATTTAAGTATAAACCATAATATCCTTGATTAAACATATTTTGGAGTTGAGAATATTTCACTTTATTTTATTTTCCAATTCCAACGCTATTTAATATCAGTTTCAACAACTGCATAAAAAGTCTTGCATAAGTCAACAATTGCTTAGCATAATCGTTAGACAATTAACTTTGTTCTAGTTTGACTTCCAAAAATTTCAACTAGTCGGCCTCCAAAGATAAGTATATGCAATTAAAACTTTTGTGGCTTTCATGTGTTTACGGATTATACTCATCATCTAATTAGATGCTTTCCTCAATTAATTAGTAGTCAAACTTTGTATATCATACTTTGTATTTCAAAGCTTATAACTAGCTCTCTTAACTTATAGTACGGTCCAGCCTAGAGGTTTGAGTTTATAAACAAGCAATTAGCACTCTTTAACTTTATTTATTGTCCTCACTACACTTTGGCCCTTTGGAAATTACTACTTTTATAAACGAGTCCTGAAATATTTGAGTTCCCTTATTACTAGTTTCCAACCGAACCAGTACCAGATCGGTACAGCCTTCATAACCGTGTCAGCAAGGTAGCAAGCACCTCATAATAACACTTCAAGTACTAATTATCCATGACATCGGCCTAAAGAATAACCAGTGAATTGATGGGTAATTTGAGGAATTACCTTAAGCCACAAAATTGTTAATCTCCAGGTTTCCACCACCTTAATGCTATGACCCAACTTAATCAAGGAGAGAACAAAAGAGAGAGTATGAAAGAAGTAAACGGGTATCTACCTAGAGGAAAAGGAAAGAGAGGTATTTATTTGACAAACAGCCAAGGAGTGGGCCAACCAAAGCTCACCACGTTATCAATTTGGATAGGAACAAAGATTTGAAAGGAAGAAGAACCGTTGATTTTGATCAAACGAAGGAAAATCACACCACGTCTCATACCACGTCAAAGGAGATAAGCTCAAAGGGTAGTCGACAGGATGAAAAAGAGTAATATATAGAGAGAGATAAGGATAAAGAGCAGTTGAGGTTTATTTGGGTCTAGACCTTTGATCAAATGGTGGATAAAATTTCTAAATAAATTTTCTTCATCCAAAGATCCATATTAAACATGAACTTAAATTCAGGAGGATTTGATGTTATAGTATTCAAAATTTATTTCTTTAAACTTCAAACATTTCCAATTTTAATTATCTAAGATATTTAGTAATTGATTTACATGTTTTCAAACAACTTGTATCGTATATTTTTAATCTTATTCATAGTTGGGTAGAACCAAATTAATTTGGTTATATTATTAATTTGAATCAGTTATAATAAAATTATCGATTCCTGCTTTAATTCTTTAATCATACTTTGTAATTTGTTTGACAATTATTTAAATAAAACTTGATAATCATCTATTAATATTAAATATTTTCGCAACTTTGGTGGTTACTTTATTATTTATCATACTTTGGCCGTACTTATGACAAAATTTTCATTGCTAATATTTTTAATAAAAATTAAAATTCATATTATTATTTATTTTATCTTTAGTGAGAGGTCAAAAATTTCGAATTCAAATTGATTTCTGTGTTAATTTGAATTTATTTCTTTAGAATATCACTATTTTTATAGATTAATTTTCTTAATTTTATTTTTAGAATTAACTCAATTAATTTAGTCAAATCTAATAATTTTTACTATGTTACATTTCACCCCCCTTAAAAAAAATTTCGTCCTCGAAATTTCTAAAGAGGGATTTTAAGATTGGTATTTTCAAGATCAATTTCTGCTGTATTCTTTTTGTCATTTTAATGGAATCTATGATTATTATTTATTCTCCTTATAATTTATTTTGTTTCTTTGTTGCCAATACAGATATATCAGGGTATGACTTCAACTTCCTTGGTAGTCAGTCAGAGAAGCTAAAATAATACTCTAAATATCATTAGATCAATCTCAATATTGGTGACTAGTCAATATTGATTCAATCTTTGTACGTAGACATGTTGTTAATATTGTTATCTATTTGATTTCATGATAATTCTCTTTAAATTAAAATTTAATTATTAAATATTTAAGTTATTTTATCATTATTATTATTTTTATAATGGTCAGATTTGAATTTCTAAATTATTAATTCTTATAAACGAGATTTTTAAGATTTGAAGGTGACCTGCTCATTAAGTATGTTTGTCTATCTAACTATCTTGGTGCACTCATGTCGAAAAATAGAAGAATAAACGAGTTAACAAAGCGTTGACATTCTCCAATCCAAGTGTAGAAGTTTCTTTTCTTCATTAAATTCCATGTTTTTCGCCATCTGTTTTCTTCCCGTATCAATCATTGCTACTTCCATTCTTCTGTTGTTGGGTTTTGGGTACTTCATTTAATTACAGCTTTGATTTTGTCAAAATCAAATGCTATCTTTTTTCCAAGTTTAATATAACCTTGTTCAATTCTCCATAGTTGATATATGGTTTCAAGATTCTCTTTTCCTTTCGAATACATAGAGCAGAAGCACTTAAGAAGAGTACTAAATTCAACGATTTGAATCCTTTCTTATAACTTCTGTTAACAGTCCCTCGAATTTTCTCTAATTTTGTAGGAGTCGTGCAATATGGGGTTTAAGAATGAGAGTAATTCCAAATTCAGAATTACTTGAATTTCAATGTTTCCTTGGGCAATAAATCTGAACTGTCATTCAGAAATATGTTTGGATAGCCAGAAACATTAAATATGAAGATGGAATCTAATTCTATTGATTCAACTTGATTATAGCAACTAGACAAGTCCTATATTTGGTTTCTACCAAATATATATAGTCTCAAAAGTTAAAATCTTGGGTATTGAGTCATTAAGTTTTCTGGTATTTCGAGATACAAAAGGTTCAGTTTGTAATCCCAAAGGTTACCTCTCTTCTTGCACTGTTCATCACAATTGAATGTTGAATCGGCTAACCTGTCTCCATGAGTACATCATAATCTAAAACTTCTGTATCCAGTACATCAATCTTTAATCCTTATTGTCTATAAGGGAGCCGCAGCTTCGGTACTGTCCAATTTTTCAAGTAATTCATCTTAAGGATATCTAACTTATAAAATTTTATTCCTAATTTTATCCATTCACATATTCCTTCTATTGAGTAGGTACAA
This sequence comes from Rhynchospora tenuis, assembly GCA_027725995.1. Lineage (NCBI taxonomy): Eukaryota > Viridiplantae > Streptophyta > Magnoliopsida > Poales > Cyperaceae > Rhynchospora > Rhynchospora tenuis. The sequence continues at coordinate 149,000,981 of CM050888.1, read as the reverse complement.
TAGAATAACTATTTCCAATATTCATCAAAATATAAAAAAAAAAATGGTTGTCCGGAAACAATAAAGTACCTGTCAACATGTTTGTCGTTCCGGTATTTGAGTTTTTTCCTTACTTCTCCAATAACTTTCTCTGCTACTGGTGCTTTTTCATGAATTAGTTCACCTACCGTGTTCGTTGTATGCCTGTTTGATCTTCGATTAGCAAAACTTCCACTTGCAGTATTTTGTTTCCACTGGGTTGTCCATGTTTCACAGTTAGCACTGGTTCCAGAGATAGTTCCTTTCTGTTGATAACCATAGGGTCTTGGGCAATCTTTAACCCAATGATGAAGACTACCACAGTTATAACAAGCACGGTTGAGGTGTCGGCACTGGGTTTCTAGATGTGGACGTTTACACCTGTTACACCAATTAGATTTGGATGGGTGGGGTAATTTGATTGCAGTGGTTAAAGGTTGTTTTTTCGGCTTTGTAGTCTTTATCATTGAAGTACCCTGTCTAGGTACTTTGGTCCTTTGTTTCTGAACATTTCGGTTTTGATTCAGGTGTAGTTGGGTCTTTCTCTTTAAATATACATCTACCTGTTCCGCTGCATCCATTAATGCTTGCAGCCCTTGATTAGCGCTGTTATCCACAGCTATTGCAATATCTGGATCAAGTCCATCCAGATACTGTCGCCTTTGTCGATAGGCATCATTGGCAATATCTGGAGCATATTGGGATAAACTCAGAAACTGGCTATTATATTCAGCAACCGTTCGCCCTAGTTGTTTGAGTGTTACAAATGTCAATCGCATTGCTTCCTTATGCACTGCTCCCATAAACCTTTGTTCAAAACGTTCTTCAAACCATGTCCAAGGAATTTGGGCAGCATCTCCTTCATAACCCCGTTTTATTCCTTCCCACCAAAACCGAGCAGCATTCTCCAGATAATAGGTTGCTAGACTAACTTGTTGTTTTAAAGGAGCTTGACATACCTCTAATCGAGACTTTATTGCAGCTAGCCATTCCTCCGCTGCTTTAAATCCATCTTCTCCATTAAACCGGGGAGGTTCTAAGCGAGCAAATGTTTCAAATTTCCGAAATGCTGCTTCGCCTCGATCCCGGGAACCTTGTTCAGATCTACCTGCTATCCTCCGACCATGTTCATAGGCTTGTAGCAAACGATTCACCTCTCGATCTTCTTTATTCACTTGTTCTTCTCTTTCAAGCTCTCGTGCTCTACGCATACTACGTCGTTTTTGCCGTTCACTAGTGTTTTCCATTATTTAATTCTAACAAAAGAAATTTTATCCTACATTAACTATTAATATAGAGATATTATAAAATTATTTTTAATGTAGACAAGTAATTTGGATGCATGCATGTCTAGCCTAATGCAGAAATTGAAATAAGTCGCCTTAGCCCGACTTCTACCCACGCTTTGGCGAGACTGGTTTAGGCTTACACCATACTAACCTAAAGCTCTGATACCACCACAAGACTGTCACATCCCGACACATAGGATGTAACACTCCCGCCACGAAAGTACAGATAATTGTACTTCCGTAAGGCTTAACATGATCCCTGACCGTTTTTTTTTTTCAACAGATAATATAATGAATATTATCTGACTAAAGTATAAAGAAAGGAAACAAAGTAAAAGATAAGCACTCATTCATTTTCTTAACTGTATCACTTATTATATATAATAACCTGAAGGTACAGTACAAGTCAACTGTTTGACTTGTAAGTTTAAGGTTCATTTACAAGTTTAAAGTCTACTTCAAATATTAACACCAAGAAAAGACCTAACTGGTATATATATATATATATTCAAAAGTTCAATCTAAATAACTATATCATAGGTAAACCATCTAAACTATATCTGGTACATGGTACGTTGGTGTTTAGATTGGGCACAAACGTCCTTATGCACATGCAGGACTCATCAGTAGCCGTCAGCATTGATCTCCTGCATCGTCTGCATGTCATCTGGAACCCCCAACCGCCGAGGAAACATGTAAACAAAAACGGAGTGAGAATAAATTCTCAGTGCGGGTTTTAGTTCCAGACGTGGATTTCTGGTTGAAATCTAGGTCTAGAGTAACACCCGTAAAAATCAACATGAATATTAAACTTAAATTGAATAAATAAACCATTAATAAATATAACCAAAATACTTTAAAACAGTGCAATGCAATCTTAATCATATTGTACTCAATGCAGCGTAGTGGAAATGGAATTCAGTTAAGTCTCATGAACTTTCACATGCATATAAACAATCATGAATAAATATAAAACAGAAACTTGTCCCAGAACATATCACAGATAAGCATCACATTCCAAATTCTCATTCTTTCTTTCCCTTACCTGGTCAGCAAAAGGGACGTATCCCTAGACCAGGTGGCAAGAGGGAATACCAGTACATGCTTCAAATACTCACTCAGGTTCCCTTACCCAACCGGTTGGGTGGCAAGAGGGTAACCCCTCCCTTACCTAGCCGGCAAGAGGGCATAGCCCTTGGTCTAGGTGGCAAGAGGGAGTTCAATATCCGTATAGCGCTATCGAACAGGCCGAAGCCGGGGATCAACCGACTTCGGGGAGTGGTGATTTGTATCATATCACATCCATATATCATATCATACTTTTCCTTTCCACATTCATTCATATATCATCACATTCCATATTCAGACTGTCAAGCAAGAATAGAATGAACTGGTACAATTCAGTTTATCATAACCAATGAATATGCAAACTTGCTTGATCTCTTATAACAAATTAAACAAAGGAGATGAATGAGCATGAGTTGTAATATATGTTCCTTTAATTTAATATGATCAATTCACAATGCATTCAAGAAATTTATCAACATGCAATGCATATAATTTAAAGTTACCGAGACCGGATTTCTATAAAAATCCACGTATCCGCACCTGAACAACGAGCTTAAGCGTCTTCTTGATATATGATTATTCGAGTGTTTGACAATCATCATATCCGGAGTCTTCCTGCTTGACTGTCCTTAGGCTCGATAATCTCGTGTTACCGATCCTAGATCAATTCCTTAAGAAGAAGAAGGTGATTATCTTAATAACCGTTTAATAGTGACATAGAATACTTAAAGTAAAACCTAGATAATCTATTTTCAGGCGGTTCTTGGGTTACCATACTAACAAACTGGGTTAGCCAGACTGGTCTAGATTTGGATGATTAAATCCAGATTCTTGATTGATAAAATTCTGTTTTGAAATATATATTAAGTATTTTATTTAATTATTCAATAATTGAGTCATTAATAAATTGTTGTGAGATTTTGTTTATATGTTTTATTCTCTAAAATTACTTGAAATTCATAACTCGTATCTTTAAGTTGGAAATATAAGGAACTAACTACTGCTAATTATATTAAGCTATGAAATGATAATGCCATATAATTATTTCAATAAAACGTTATCTTGATAAATTGTTATTTAAGTATAAACCATAATATCCTTGATTAAACATATTTTGGAGTTGAGAATATTTCACTTTATTTTATTTTCCAATTCCAACGCTATTTAATATCAGTTTCAACAACTGCATAAAAAGTCTTGCATAAGTCAACAATTGCTTAGCATAATCGTTAGACAATTAACTTTGTTCTAGTTTGACTTCCAAAAATTTCAACTAGTCGGCCTCCAAAGATAAGTATATGCAATTAAAACTTTTGTGGCTTTCATGTGTTTACGGATTATACTCATCATCTAATTAGATGCTTTCCTCAATTAATTAGTAGTCAAACTTTGTATATCATACTTTGTATTTCAAAGCTTATAACTAGCTCTCTTAACTTATAGTACGGTCCAGCCTAGAGGTTTGAGTTTATAAACAAGCAATTAGCACTCTTTAACTTTATTTATTGTCCTCACTACACTTTGGCCCTTTGGAAATTACTACTTTTATAAACGAGTCCTGAAATATTTGAGTTCCCTTATTACTAGTTTCCAACCGAACCAGTACCAGATCGGTACAGCCTTCATAACCGTGTCAGCAAGGTAGCAAGCACCTCATAATAACACTTCAAGTACTAATTATCCATGACATCGGCCTAAAGAATAACCAGTGAATTGATGGGTAATTTGAGGAATTACCTTAAGCCACAAAATTGTTAATCTCCAGGTTTCCACCACCTTAATGCTATGACCCAACTTAATCAAGGAGAGAACAAAAGAGAGAGTATGAAAGAAGTAAACGGGTATCTACCTAGAGGAAAAGGAAAGAGAGGTATTTATTTGACAAACAGCCAAGGAGTGGGCCAACCAAAGCTCACCACGTTATCAATTTGGATAGGAACAAAGATTTGAAAGGAAGAAGAACCGTTGATTTTGATCAAACGAAGGAAAATCACACCACGTCTCATACCACGTCAAAGGAGATAAGCTCAAAGGGTAGTCGACAGGATGAAAAAGAGTAATATATAGAGAGAGATAAGGATAAAGAGCAGTTGAGGTTTATTTGGGTCTAGACCTTTGATCAAATGGTGGATAAAATTTCTAAATAAATTTTCTTCATCCAAAGATCCATATTAAACATGAACTTAAATTCAGGAGGATTTGATGTTATAGTATTCAAAATTTATTTCTTTAAACTTCAAACATTTCCAATTTTAATTATCTAAGATATTTAGTAATTGATTTACATGTTTTCAAACAACTTGTATCGTATATTTTTAATCTTATTCATAGTTGGGTAGAACCAAATTAATTTGGTTATATTATTAATTTGAATCAGTTATAATAAAATTATCGATTCCTGCTTTAATTCTTTAATCATACTTTGTAATTTGTTTGACAATTATTTAAATAAAACTTGATAATCATCTATTAATATTAAATATTTTCGCAACTTTGGTGGTTACTTTATTATTTATCATACTTTGGCCGTACTTATGACAAAATTTTCATTGCTAATATTTTTAATAAAAATTAAAATTCATATTATTATTTATTTTATCTTTAGTGAGAGGTCAAAAATTTCGAATTCAAATTGATTTCTGTGTTAATTTGAATTTATTTCTTTAGAATATCACTATTTTTATAGATTAATTTTCTTAATTTTATTTTTAGAATTAACTCAATTAATTTAGTCAAATCTAATAATTTTTACTATGTTACATTTCACCCCCCTTAAAAAAAATTTCGTCCTCGAAATTTCTAAAGAGGGATTTTAAGATTGGTATTTTCAAGATCAATTTCTGCTGTATTCTTTTTGTCATTTTAATGGAATCTATGATTATTATTTATTCTCCTTATAATTTATTTTGTTTCTTTGTTGCCAGTACAGATATATCAGGGTATGACTTCAACTTCCTTGGTAGTCAGTCAGAGAAGCTAAAATAATACTCTAAATATCATTAGATCAATCTCAATATTGGTGACTAGTCAATATTGATTCAATCTTTGTACGTAGACATGTTGTTAATATTGTTATCTATTTGATTTCATGATAATTCTCTTTAAATTAAAATTTAATTATTAAATATTTAAGTTATTTTATCATTATTATTATTTTTATAATGGTCAGATTTGAATTTCTAAATTATTAATTCTTATAAACGAGATTTTTAAGATTTGAAGGTGACCTGCTCATTAAGTAGGTTTGTCTATCTAACTATTTTTAAGATTCTTATAAACGAGGACTTCACTGACGAAGAGGCAGAATTTTTAGAGTCACAGGGTTTGGACGAACAACATATGGTTCTTAACCGAGGTCAACGGTATCATGTTACTGGAAGAACAGACACTTATCATCCTGTTCTCCAAACTTTAGATTGCTCTGAGTATAGAAATTCTATTCCAGAATCGTCCATACCACAAAATTCGGGACCTTTAGCTGAAGGAAATATTTTCTATTCTAAACCACAATTACAACAAGCTTGTAATAATTACTCCGTAGAAAATAATGTAGAACACAAAACCACTAAAAGTACGCCCCAATTGTTGAGCTTACATTGCAAGGTATACTCATGCAAGTGGCATTTGTATGCCCGTACAGAAAGGGAAGGTCAATTTTGGAAAATAATAAAGAATGAACATGAACATACATGTGTGAGAAGGTTCGGAGAATTCACACATGATAATCTGACGGCGACAGTTATCGCCAACTGCATCAGGAATGCAGTAAAAAGAGATCTTGGTATTTCCATAGAGGACGTCAAATCTATGTTAGAGCTGAAATATCCAAATGTCAAACCGACTTATAACAAACTTTGGCGTGGGAGAGAGAAGGCAATCGAGCAACTTTTCGGGTCGTGGGAGGGCGCATACAACAAACTTCCAAGCCATTTGTTGGCCATTCAGGGGACGACCCCAGGGACTGTTATCAAATGGTTGGCTCCAACTTGTGGCAATCCCAACAGAGCTATGTTCCTTGCAGCAGCGTGGGCATTCGGTCCTTGCATCGCAGCGGTGCCATACCTTAGACCAGTTATCAGCATTGACGCGTCGTTCTTGTCGGGTCGCTATAGGGGAAAATTGTTAGCGGCGGTTGGTTATGACCCAGAGCAGCGGTTGGTTCCGCTTGCATTTGCATTAGTGCGAACTGAGGACGAAGCTTGTTGGGGTTGGTTCATGAAATTTCTTAGGGATTATGTAATTGGAGAAAAGAAAAAATTTTGTGTTGTTTCAGATCGCCACTGGGGAATAAGAAACACGTTCAAACGCCCTCAATACGGATGGGAAGAGAGTGCTAATCCTTCGTATGCTGTGCATCGGTATTGCATGCAGCACGTTTGCGAAAATTTGTTCAAGGCATGTGGTCGAGATCTGTCTCTGGTGGAAAAATTTAGAAGTAAGTTGGCAAACAAGAAAAAACGTAGGGCCTATGAAAGAATGTGGAACGAATTAACATTAACACACCCTGAAGCGATCGCATACTTGACAAAGTGTGGGAAAGAGCATGAACAGGATGACAGAGAGCCTGCCAAGCCTGAAAGGTGGGCACAGACGCATGACGGTGGTCCTCGTTGGGGGCTTATGACCAGTAATGGATCGGAGAGTCTCAACAGTAGATATAAGGCTGAGAGAAGACTCCCAGTTGTTGGATTGGTCGAAGGGACTTGGTATAAAACGGTCTCGTGGTTTAATGAGAGAAAACTCCTATCATTTGAGAGAAATGCAGAGGGAGAGCGATGGCCAAAAACAATTCAAGAAAAGATTTCCAAGCGTACTCTAAAAGCAGGTACCAAATTTAATTACTAATAATTATTATTTACGTTTTATTTTTGAAATAAATGTATAATCATATAAATTCATATTTACAGTGGGAATAAACGTTGTGCCTATTGATCAAATGCGTGGGGAATTCGAAGCTCGAGTGCCCTACGAGAAATCTGAGCCAGGTGTAACATGGAAGTACAAACTTTTAATCAGACGAGATTACCAACCAACTGATCCTCAACTACCCACCAGGCGTGCCGTATGCCAATGCAGAAAGCCACAACTGACGGGAATACCGTGTGTTCATGTCATTGCAGTCTGCAGTAAATACAGATGGGAAGTTGATGACTTTGTAGATGACAAATATAGCACGGAGAATATGCTCAAAATATGGTCATCCGGTGAATTTCACTGCTACGGAGACGAAGAGAATTGGCCTGTTTACGATGGACCCTTGATTTATCCTGATAGGAGAATGATTAATCGGGGAAGACGCAAGAAGGACCGTGATTGGATGTGGATGGATGCAATGCGAAAGAATAAAAATAAAAGAAACAGAGGTAAGGAACCTCTTACGACTATGGAGGACGTTCAATCCGGTCGCCGAACCACCAGCCAAAGGACGACAAGAACAAGCACAAGGAACCGAGCTCAATCATCTGCACGAGAAAGAGGCGAAACTTCTAGGACGGGGGCCAACACGTCGAACGATCCAGTTCAACCAAGCCGGAATTCCATTAGTACAGATCCTCGCACAGAAAGTCGTCTCGGTCTAGGAATAGAAGGTCTTCAACCACGTCGCAATTCAATAAGCTCGGACCCACGATCCGTTTCAACACGATATCCAAGTCAGCAGGCATCAAGTAGCAGAGGAGGACGGGGGCCAACAGAAAGTACAAGCAGTGCTGGGGGAAGAGGAATACGAACAGGATTTGCCAAGCTCGGTGCGCGAATCCGTAACAATATATCAGGATGGGGAAGATAGTAATATTTGTAATAATATTTGTATGAATGTTGTAATATTGTCAAAACATTATTTGTATGAATGTTGTAATGTTGTAATATTGTCAAAACATTATTATATCATGTAAAAAGATAAAAAAATATATTATTATTATATATGACATATAAAAGAATTTTTTTCTCATTTTTTCAAATTTTTACAATATTTTTTTCTATTTTTCTAATATTAACCTAATTTATTATGCAATTTTGTACTATTGTATCATGTAAAATAATAAAAAATTATATTATTATTATACATAACATATAAAATAATTTTTAATGATTTTTTCAAAATTTTTCCTATTTTTTCTATTATTAATCTAATTTTGAAAGCAATTTTCTATTATTATAACATGTAAAAAATATAAAATTTACTAAAATATATTTATCCTAATTAATAGAATTTAATCTGATTTTTTATAATTTTTTTATATTTTTCCTATTTTTTCTATTATTAAACTAATATAACTAAATAAATTATAAAAATAAATAAATTATAAAATAAAAATGAGAGGGACAGAGAGGTTCCCGCTACTCCCGATTTCTAGGCAAGTCCTAGTTTCGGAATCTGAGATTCCGAAACTAAGCAGAATTAGTTTCGGAATCTCAGATTCCGAAACTGCGCAGTCATTTTTAAAAAATTAATTAAAAACGGATTATTTTATAATTTCTAAATTAATTAAAGTTAGTTATAATTTTTTCGGACAATATAAAAATACAGCCGAACAGAAAAATGGGTTTTTGTCAGCAGACAGAACACAAACACGCCAATTGTTAATGGGCTGATAATCTAGTTTGATCGGCTATTTCACATTTTAAATGGGTTGTTAAATACAGAGGCCCAGTAACAAGTTAGAACACCTGACACGGTCACACGGAGCCGCTTGTTTAATGGAAGTACTGTTTCTTTTTCCTTTTCTTTCTTCCGTGGCACAATTTCGTTTTCTAAATTTTCGGAATTCAATTTCAATTCATTACGAGTTATAATTTCTAGGCATAACAAAATATTTGCCCTTTCATTCTCTGTCCTACTTATTTAAGAGAGATTGTTTGAATTTGCGCTGTCATATTCAAATATTGGATCAAATGGAATAAATGTAATATTCAAGTCAACTTATTTTACAAGTTATAATTTCTAAGCATAAAAAAAATATTTTCCTTTCCGTTCTCTGTCCTACTTGAGAGAGATTGTTTGAATTTGCGCTGTAATATTAAAAAAATGTATCAAATGGAATAAAAGCTAGTATATTTTAGGAGCGGACTACAGTTTACAGCCAGGAACAACATTTCATATGTATTATGCCCCCTTCCACGTCCTTTCATTTTATCATTTATGGCATGGAAGTATAAAATATTCTTAACAATCTTTTTACATCTATTCAATAAATCTTAAAAATTGAAACGTCCGATTAGTGGGTGCATTGCTTGATATATAAATATTCTATCTAAGTTTCAAATAATACAATATACAGTTGGATAATGAACACCAATCGTTTTAGATGATTTGAAATGTTCAAGTTATGCACAATAGTAAAACATGCATTGTATCTTTTCATTTTTATATGCACAATAGTAGAACATGTAGATCATTTCTATAAAGTTAAAATTACTTCAACTTTCTTTTTATAATGATCATGATTGTGAACTGTATCCTTTGCCAACGTCATGCGTAAAAACATATCGAGGCCTGATGTTTTTTTAAAAAAAAAAAATGGGAAAAAAATGAATGACCTGTAAAGAGAAAAACTTTTTTAACTGATTATCATTATTAAGAAATAAATGGACATATAAAGTTAAATAAATGAAGTGGCTAAAGCTGGGCGGCATCATCAAAGAAATCAGGAAATGTGACGCATTTGTACACTTTACATTTTTCACACAATATGCAACCCACCTGCAATTGTGTGGAAAACAGTAAGTGAAAAAAAATTGTATGTACATTAACCAACAATGAACTTGATTTGCATAAATGATTGCAAGTAAAATACTAAGAAAAATTAAAGGTTCAGGCCAATGTCAGTAACGGTGGTTCAGTAATCAGAATTACTCAAATATAAACACCTTACATATACCAATTGGGAAATTTCAAAGTTCAGTTCTTTTTTGGGGCCAGAATTGTGTGCTTAAATGGCAAGTATACCCAGCAGAACTGTTATGAGCTTTGGGTCGAGTACAGAACCCGTGCTAATCAATTTGATGTTTACGAACTATATAAGTAGGTAGAACTGAAGCACAGAAATTGAATTTTGCATGTTATGAATCAAAAGAAAGAGAAAAGATTGATGTACATACAGCTTTACAAGTTGGACAGCGGCGGTAGACGCGGTTCTTCTTTGTCTGAAGATTTACTTTCTGACCATTACAAAAGTCACACAGCAGCCATCCCTTTCCCTGACATGCGTCACACATTATCCCTTCCTCTTGCAATCCTTCTTTATCATTTTCTTCTTCTTGCTTAGAGCAATCAATTACAAATTGGAAACTTAAGATATATATAAAAAGATTTGCAGTTCATATGACAAATTTGAATATAAATTTGTTGGTGAGAAAGAAAAGAGAAGCAATAGACCTGATGAAGAAGTTGGGTTTGGTTAGTGAGTTGCTGAGGGGTGGAGAGGGAGCAATGGCAGCTGAATGATTTCTGTGGTAAAGTTAGATGATTTTGACTTGGATATCTTGTTGTAGCATGATGGATCCATGGATTTATCCGAGTGTTCAGGTTCAATTTGAGACTGCCTCTGATTGGTATTTCCATGAGCAAGTGCTGTTTATTGCTTTTCTCTGGTTGTGTGTTTATGTCTGAGCCGTAAAGTGGGGGTGGATAGAAGGAAGGATAAACTGTGGCACATCTTAGCTTGAATATTTTTTGTTCTTTTGTACCGGGACGGAGAGCCTCATTTTGTGTGGCGAATTGCTGTCAACTTGGATCACACACGGAGCGAAAGCCCTACTGCTACTGGCTATTGCTTATTGTTTGTTCCGACCTGTCTTGTAATTTTGGCACTTGTCATGTGAACACGTCACGAGTTAGCACATCTAGACACGGCACGAATGTATTAGATGTGTAATATACCAACATATTTTAACGTAAAAATTTTTAAAAATATATATTTTGACATAAAAATTTTGAAAAGTACATATTTTGACACATCTTTTAAAATTAACGAAAAACACTTCCTAAAATAAGTTAATATAATATTAAATAATGTGAGTTGCAATGTCACCAAAATTTGTTGTTACGGAATATCACAATTATATTTTTATTTATATGTTTTTTCAAAAAAAAAGGCCTCAAATACATATTTTAAAATTTATATGTTTTATTTATATCCCAAATACATATTGATTTTTTTTATTTATTTGTTTTGTTTTAATAAGTTAAACATTCGTTTTTTTTTTTAATCTCGCAACAAGTTATTTGAAATTACGCTTTGAAAATATAGATAAATAAAAAAAAAGAGAGAACATTCATGACACCAAAATTGGTGCCAGTTTAAAATAAAATAACGTTCATTTAAATAAAATAAATTAGGATATTCTGCGAAGCACAGAGGGAGCCAGGGAGGCCGAAGCAATGGCGAGAGCCTTGTTACCCAGGCCACTCACTCTCGCTTCTTCAAACAATAGCAAGGTAATATTATAATTACTAAAAAACCTCTCTCTCTCTCTCTCTGTTCCTTTTCCGATTTTATAAATAAATAAGTGTTGACCCTCTCTCTCTCCCATCTGTTCTCAATAATATCAATGTAGCACAACTCACGCCGCTTTTGGTGTGCCGCTCGTTCCAACAACGACCGAGATGCTTCTCCGGTAATCAAGCTAGCCGTTGAGGGTGTCACCGAGCTATTGAGGCTTTTCTCCTCCAAGAACCCCAGGTCTGCTCAGACTCGCTATTTTTGAACACCTTATTGGTTTATAAATTATAATAAGTCAAGTCTGGTTCTGTAAACTACACATTGTGGCAAACACCGGCATTGGGGACCGAATGCCTTTAATTTTATTTCTTTTATGTTCTTAACTTTGAGCACTCTTATAATTGATTTGCCATCTAGTGTGGGATGAGTGTGTCAGAACCAGAAAATGTGAACTCCGTCTACCACAGGCCAGTTGCGAAGTGACATACTAGCATATCTGAAATAGTGAAATAGCTTAGTTATTGGTAGCATGTTTCTGAAGTGCCATTATGCCCTCTAAAGAAACAATGTGGGATCAAAATTTGTGCAATATGTCCTGTCTGGGTATATAAATAAGACATTACAGGTTGTGCAGTTTAATTTTACTGGTATTAGTGTAGTCTTGTTATAAAACTGTTAATTCATAATATCTATGGCATAAACTATAAGCCAAATTTTGTAATAAACCACTTAAAGGAAATAGTTGCACTGTAGTAATTACTTGAGATGAAATTTTGTTTTGCATCTCCATTGAAATATTAACCTGCAAACTGAAAAAGAAAACTATAAAAACAGAGAATCAAATGCGAGAAATAGAGAAAAGATGCCTGCAATTAGCTGTGTTGAAGATGTTTTAGAGGTTATTCAAGATGACTACCAACGAGCTTATTTTCTCACTGGTATTGGTTTTTAATGTTGACCACATTATTATTTACCAAACTGCCCCTGAAATCTAGACTCAATTAAGTTTCCATGATGCCTATAACAACAATGCAAGTACAAAGTAATAAAAAAAAAAAAGAGGTTGGTATGATGAAATTTGTATTTTGTACCTATAACTTCTAAAATAATCACTAAGGACACCAGTATCTGTCTATTGGTATCTTAGTGGCAAAACGTGAGAGGTTCCTTATGGGTATATGGTAAGTAAATCCATGCTTTGTTGCTTTGTCCTGGGTACACAAACAGCATGAGCCAAGTGCAGCATGGTGATTGAATTCATGCTTTGAGGAGCTGTCCTGTCATAAATATCAAGAGCTAAATTGAGTATGCTTCTAAAATTAGCTTATGCACCAGACAAAGATAAATGATTCATATTGGGGGAAGAAAACAAGTACAGAAACTGATCAAGATAACTCGTAGATATATCTTCAGTTGAAAATTGGATCCATTCACTATTATTTTGGTTGTATTTCTGAAAACAGGTAAATTCACACCAGACATCTATGCTGAAGACTGCTTGTTTGAAGATCCTACGATAAAATTTCGTGGTATGTAGTATCTTCTTATCAGGTCTTTTCTCTAATAAAGCATTCGTTACAGTTTATAGTTCACAATTGTAGGAAGGAAAAACTACTATTTGAGCCCTCAGGTTAGCTATTAAAGCATATAAATCAGGTTGTACCCTTGAGCTTAAATATTTTGGCTGAAAATCATTCAAGCACTTAATTTCCTAGAGGGATTCTTTGCAATTTATTGATTAGGAAAATTATGAAGTTGAAGAATGATTTTTTTCTTGTTTTACAAGGTAGAGAACGGTATGGTCAAAATTTGGACTTGCTTGTACCTTTCTTTGACAACCCTTCTCTTGAGCTAGAAGAAATTCAGAAGGTATTGAACAACGAACTTAACCTACATAAACTTGGATCATGTATATTGTTTGGTAAACAATGTTAGTAACGGCAGGGATAGCAAATTTTTATTATTCGCTTGTCTTGTAGGATCTTTGCATTGAAACAAGTTCCATTTTGGCATCGTGGAAGCTTAGGTACTAAAACTACATCTGCTTATTTTAATTCCTCCAATACAATTTAACTGTTAGGTGCATTATGACAAGTAAGAAACTTTGTTATTCTTTTTTTTTTATTTTTTTTAAAAGTTCTGTTGTATTTACAGAACTTACCTAAAACTTCCTTGGAGGCCACTTATTTCCATAAAAGGAAAAACAACTTATAACTTGGACCAAGGCTACAAGGTAGTTACTCTTCTTGTACGAATTTTTGGATATTATGAAATCTAAGTGCTCAAGTAATATCGATCTGAACACAATACTTTTTGTAATTTTATTTTAATAGATCATAAGACACTCTGAGAGTTGGAATATATCTGCAATCGAGGCTATAGGTCAGATATTTGGGTTCAGTTCTAGAGAGAATGATTTGTAGATTGTACAAGAAGTATCGGCATCTGTTGTTATCTGTTCAGCCATTGATATAAGTCTTTAAATTAATTAAAGACAAGCAATGTCATAGTAAAACGATAGAAGTATAAAAAAGTTGTATATATGCACATCTATTTGTCTACATGCTCCTATTCACATTTGAAGTAAATCTGTCTCTGTTATTATTATATTCAGTCACATCGATTTGAACCATGTACCAAAGACTGAATAAAGCAAATTATATTACTTGTGTTTAAATTTTCTTCACTGAGTGTGAGTGGCATCAAGTTTTCATAAAACGGGTTTCTACTTCAAACTCATTGCTCGATTCATTTTTAAACTGTTTTTCACGAAGTGAAGTTTTCATAACACGAGTTTACACTTCTAAACTGCAACAAATTGTATTTTTCTTGTTGCTATTGCTGTATTGCTTGTTTAAGTAATACTGCCAAATTATTGGATATTTCGATGCATTACAGAGGACGTCAACTTGATCTAAAGTTGAATCCTAGTTTCAGCATGAGAATTTGATTTGTTTCATTTGCAAGATCAACTGCAGCTTGAAACCAAATGAACTAAATATTAACGTAATCTACAATGTACAACATAAGAGCCTCATTCTTCAAAGTTTGCACAAGCCATCAGCCCATCACTGGCGAGCTTTAATGTTTTGCTTAATTGAAGCTCGTGAATGTAACGAAAATAAAAATAAAAACAACTTACCACTTTGCTACCTACCATCCCCTAACTATGCATAACACATTAAACCACTACAGATGTACTAAACAGAAAATCATTGCTACATCAACCATGTTCAATAACACAGTTTTACAACACATCTAACATCACAATATTATTTTTAAAATTAAGCTAACAATCAACAACTGCTTACATCAGAACATGTTAACTTCCACTAAATTACAACATTAGGTAGCTGCCATCTATCCTCCTGCATTTTTACAAGCAGTTATTAAAAAGAACAGAACTATTCAGGCATTTAAGTCTAACGACATTATTTAGGCTATATGTGACCTAACAATAACAAATTTGAGATAACAAAGAATTTTCTTTTTTTTTTAAAAAAAAAATGACAGCATCCTATAAGCTAAAAGTTGCCAGTACCTGAACTCAGATGAAAACAATGGAAAGAGACTGATACAGCAGCAATATTATCAGACCCCAAGGATACCTAGGTGAAATATAAGTAGAGGAGCACATCAATAAGTATGGTAACAATATTTTTTTGTCCCAACTGTTATGTAGAAAGGATGAAATTAAAACATTCAAGAAGTCAGTGTCATCAATGAAGAATGTAAATGTACACATATTTCATTCAAGAAGTCTGCTTCAAATCAGTACTCACAATAACAGTCCTAAATTAATAAATGCATACAAATCATCAACCACTGTATTTACTTGGCAATCCTACCAATTACCATATATAAAATTGAAATGCGGACTCTAACAATTAAGGCTGATCAAGAGTACACATCTCATGTGTATAACATATAGCACGTTTTACTATTCATCGAATGGTTTGAACTTAGCAACAAGTCTAGGTTTAGCAGCTCTTGATACATCCTTAAAACATACTCTGCATAAAATCAAAAGATATTCTATCTCTTTGTCCAACAATATTATACTCAATTTTTCTGTTACTTTTCAAACTTATAGGAGCGATCTGACAAATTTTTCAAAGACTGTTAAGTGGATTACTTTTCAAACTTATTGGAGTGATCTGACAAATTTTGCAAAGACTGTAAAATGGATCCAAACCCTTTAAATAAATAACCCCTTTATCTGAAGCTAATCAACAAGAAAAAAGATTTCAAAGAAAAATAAAACAAGGACATTCTGACAAAACAACCATTAATTCAAGCTCAATGTTTCACAGTGATGATACAGTATTAAACCATATTCGATTAATGAACAAACATAGAACTTTTTTAAGAGAAAAACAAGGTACCATTTGCGGCACGAAGCAGCGGGTTTCCTTGTGGGCCCCTAACTAAATTATGAGGTTGAGCACTTGATGACGGCCCAGGTGCAGGAAGAGCTGCATGGTTGCCCATCTCAGAAAACCCACTTGTCTGAAAGATATGATCAAGGTGTTTCATGAGTGCATTTGACTGGCTCTCAATAAACCCCATTGCCTCATCAGCCCTAGCAGCCCTAGCTGCTATCATGCTAGCAATTCTACAGAGATCCTTGTACCGTGCCTCATTGGTAGAGGCTCTGAGACTGCTATCCAGATCAGTAGTAAAATGACCCGATCTTGCATCCTTGATCCACCTTCTGATAATGTACTGCTCTGGCAGCTCCTTGATGTTTTTCAAGTCAAGGACCTTAAGCACGTGTGCACACTGGATGCCCGTTGATTCAAAACGCTTGCAAGTGCATGTGACTGAGCCATCCAAAGAGTCGTACCTGACAGTATGCTCACCCGGTTTCTCATCGATGGTCACTTTGTACTCGGAAACCATGCCAGCTGCTGCATGCGGGTATGCCAAGCTGTTCATGTAGTCCTCAAACTCGGTTTGAAACATTTTGAAAGCCGCAGTGGTATACAGGTTGCCAACCTGTTTCAGAATTCTGAGAGTAGGGATTGGTAGGGGTGCCTCAGTGTCAACTGGCAATTTTGCAGCTCTGTACTCCTCCAACATAAGATCATACTTTTTTAAAAGCTGAAGGAGATCTTCCTGCTCATTTAGCTCTTTCCTCAGCTGGCTCATGATGTTCTCCTTTCGCAAAGTGGTAATAATGTCAGCTGTGAACACATGCTTCCAATATGGCAAAGCCCAGCTCTCTTTTGTCCTGTACAACTCATTCATCCACTCATTGTCACCAAGATTGTACTTCTCAACCAACTTATCCCATGACAACAGAAACCCTGGTTCATCTTCATTTTCAAACATGACAGGTGCAAAGGAATGCATGAAACTAGCCTTTGCATTGTCAACCAGCTGCTTCAAGTTCTTTTTTGCACTGTGATACACATGCCACACTGTGGCATGATGCATGCTTCCCGGCCAAACAGCAGCTACTGCATCAGCATACTTCTGACCCACATCTGTCAGCACTGAGCCTGGTTGCTTGCCATGCATTGCATCATTGAAAGCCTGAAATAGCCATTTAATGCCCTCTGGGCTGTCGTCATACATCAATGCGGCTCCAAAAATCATCGGCTGTCTGAAGTTATCAACACCAATGAATAGTCCAAAAGGCCGGCTGTAGGTGTTCAGACTGTATGTTGTGTCATACAGTACCACATCGTTGAAGTACATGTAGTCAAGACACGACTTTGCATCAGCCCAGAAGAAGTTGATTGCCTTGCCTTCATCGTTGCAGCCAACAGCATAGAACAGTGAAGGGTTTTCAACCTGAAAGGGGGGGTGTTAATAGATCAGATTTATACTTAAGCAAGACACTAGACACATACTCATGACAAGGAAACTTATAAAGGATCCAAATGAACTTCCACTAAGATTGAAGAACAGATGCACCAATCAGGCTGATAAATTTTCAATGCATATAACATTTAGGTATCAGTATATAATGGTCCTTGCCTTCAGAAATGAGCTACTGGAACAAGCTATCAATATTATATCTTTTTACTCGTAATATTGTAGAATTATTAAGGGTAAATATGCTAAAATCTTCTTTTAATTGATTGTGGCTCTCCTCGAGCAAAATACCAAAACCCTGCAAATACCAATCCATTACAAGTAATGGTACCAGTTTGTACTACACAGTCTTCTATTCAAAAACCAGATACCTGGAGGTTCTGAAGGTACTCAAGAGCGGCTCCTGCATCTCCAGCCAGCATACCATGCATGCGCTTGCGGCGCTCTGGTAGTTCAAGCTCTAGCAACTTGGACTTGAGCTTGTGCGAGCGCAGTTTGTGGACACTCTCAGGGTCCTCTAGTGGGTGATTGTGATCTGCGACAAATTTGGAGACTTTAAATGTTTTGCTTGGAGGTTGGACCTTGATGATCAGGCAAGCCTGGCAGCCTGTCCTGCTCGGAGTCGGCCCTGCCCGTCTTGGTGTATCTTCTGGATCCCTGTGCTTGTCCTTCTCAGCTAAAAGGGAGCAGAAAGTGATATAAGCAAGATCAAAAACAAAAAAATGGAGAGGTGCAATTGTAAATTGGTATTTGCAAATTGAATACAAGAAATTTCAATCAGAAGTTGCAATTTGACAGAAACAGCTTTTTTTAGATATCAGCAAGACCCTCTCCAATGAGAATTCTCGACCAAATCCTCATCTTAATTAACAATATTACTGTACAAATAAGTAATAACTAAGAACTGATAACACGGTATAATCAGATTGAATTTGTTAATTGGTAATTTACGCGGACTCGGAAGGAAGTGACCTCACCAAAGTTGAAATACAATAAGCTAAAAGAGGGGTTTATTCCCACCAGTCACTATTCTTTATATTGCTAGCAGCTGTGACACAAACCGTGTATCAATTGTTAAAAGAAACTCACCAAAGCCCTCCCGGGAGCAGACAAAAATGCGCGAGACAAGCAGGCCTTTGTGCTTCTTCTTGTACGACTTGCGAACACTGAAGCCGACGTGCTCGGCATACTTGTTGTAGAAGGCATACGCATCATCCTCAGTCTCAAAGCGCATGTCAAGTGCTGGTCCATCCTTTGGGTCATACAACGGTGGCGGTGCTCGTGGTCCCAGCACCATCTTAACCGCAGGCTGATCTGCCAGGGGATGGTTGTGCTCCTCCACAAATTCTGTGACCCTGAAATATTACAAAGTTAGGGTTAGTTAACTGAACAAATAATTCTGTTTTGATTTTGGTAGCCTGCTGTTTTATTTCACACGGAAAGAAAAGCAAGCTCAAATTCATTAAGTGCTGTTTGATTGATTACAAAATTGGAAATACAAGTAAAGAGTGTTTTCCTCAAGAAAATAGGAGATTGCTCTTTACAACAACTCTAATATTTCATTTTCTCAGATTATACAGTCAGTGTGCTTCCTCATATAAATATCACGATTTTATTCAATGTTCATTATAGAAACAAGGTTTGTTGGGACTTGGGAACACTTAAAGCTCAAAGTAAAGAGAATTTGTCAATCAATACATGAGAAATGGAGTCGTCAGTCTCAGAGAATGAAAAAGGAATCTCCGTCAATGTCTTTAAAATAATATCTTTCTTTTCTTTCCACAATCTTTTAAGAAATTCTGATATCCAATTTAAGGCATCTTTTTACGCAATACAGCATGACATACTTTTTCAAACAGCCCTCAGTTTAATGTGCTCCGAAGAGGGTGAATGAGGAGGGGAAGAAGTACATAAATTAATTTCAGTAGAGCAATGGTACACAATGGGAGAATCCCTCTAAACATTGTTTAAGACTTTTTCCGTCCTAATATGGAATGTAAGAAAGTTAATCTGCTTATCATTCTCTTCTCTTCCAATTCTTTTCCCCTAGAAACTCAGGAGCAGAACCAGACCTCACAAACACAATAAAAAGCTTCCTAATTTTTTTTTATTCATTTAACAGTTTTGGTTTAAATGAAGTGACCCAAGAGCTAAAGATAATTTATACCAATCACTCCTATTTTTCTTGCATTAAATGAGTACATTTAATATCATTATCATAAATCCTTTATAACAAAAACAAAATCATCATGCCCAATATTTAATTTCATAAACTGCATACAGCACATACACAGAACCACACAAATATATGAGTTTAAAAAAAAAAAAAAAAAAGAAGTTACCTAAATGCACCACAAGGAATGATCTTTATACAAAGACAAGCTCCACACCCAGTTCTCGACCCGGGTGCGCGAGGATTCTTGGTTTCGCTTCTCTCCTGCTTGAACCCTTGTCTATGGCACACAAACCACCTCTTGGTAACAGCCAAGCGAGTATTTCGGCTCTTATGCGACTTCCTAACAACAAACCCAATTCCCTCCGCATATTTCTTGTAAAACTCGTACGCATCATCCTCCGTCTCGAAATACATCCCAATCTTCGGCTTCAAATCGAGTTCATCGTCATCGTCTTTGTCTCGTTCGTTCTCTCCTTCATCATCCTCCACCATGGCGACTGCGAGGGATGATTCGTCGGGGTTGGTGTCGGAATCGGGTCCCGGGAGAGGTAGCACCTCCGGATCCGCCATTTTGGCTAGGGTTTTGGTCGGATCGTTGAGAGAGAGAGAGGCGGAGCTGAAATAAATTGGGATTTGCTATAACCTAGAATGGGTTGTTGCCAGATGTGTCGAATTGGGGAGTCAAAGCCTCTTGCGCACGATTACAAATCTGGCTGCACTTGGTACGAGACATTAAACCAAGACCGTAACATTTTAATAGTAAAGTGGGACCTGCTTTCAAAGGTGGTGTATTAAGTACGGACCTGACCTGGTGTGTGAGAATGATGTTTGATTGGACAGGAGAGAGGCTGGTTGTGCGTGCGATAATCGCAGTGAATTGGGAAGGAAAAGTGGGAGGATGAGTACACAGTGAGGTCACATGGTTACGGACACAAGGATTGAACCGAACAGACCGGAGTTGCCGAAGTGGCTCGCTGGAGAGTACAGTGAAACAAGTTAGAAGTGACAGTCCTTAATTCTGTCATTTTTGCGCCACTGTTTGTTCAATGAGGCCTGTTATGCACAAAATAATGAAGCTTTCTGAAAGCTTAAAAGCTTTTTTAAAATATATATATATATATATATAATATATAGATAACATGTTAAAATGATTCCAAAAATCACCGCCTAGATAAGCACCCTGTTTTCTTTTACGTGAACCATTTTTTAAATATTTTAAGAGCGAGGTTAAAATCTACTGTGTTCGATGGAACGGGTCCACTTGGTGTGCCTGTTATCAAATTTTGAGTTTAAACAACCAGTCCGAGTCATTCAATCTGAAATTATTATCAAAATCTTGTACGAATTCCATTTTATAATTTTGAGAACTATTTAACTAGTTTTTCTAATTTTTAGAAAAAAAATAATGTTTAAAGCATCGAAATTCGAGAATCCTAGAAATATATAAAAAAGATAACATTTTTTTAGAAGATTTCAATATAAAAATCACATAAATGACCGTGTTGGATAGAGTCCAATGTCCAAATCTAAAGAACCTTGTGTATTGTTTTTTTTTTTTTTTTTTTTTTTTTGAACTTTTGAATACCTTTGTATTTGCTAATCTCCGATGACAATATGTGGTATGACTCTTCTAAATGTGCCAAAATAGATGGACAATTTAAGAGTTTTGGGATGTATTTTTCTGATCCTTTTTTGTGTTTGGGTCCATGGCTAAATGTACTAGTGCTAATCTCGCGCGTTGCGCGATTCATTCCTATACAAATATGTTATTAAATGGTTGCACAATTTATTTTACGCTATATAAAAAAAAATACCATAAAAAATTGAGAATACTATTCAAATATTATATGAAAACTGCCACAGAAAATCATAAATGTTTTTTGCCACAAAAAATCACGCGCCACAGAAGATCATGGTCACTGTGCTTACTACAGTAAATTTGCTGCTCACGTGCATCGCACGACACAGCAAATTTATATATGTATAATTTCACTTCATTGTCGATCGATTTGAATGATAATATGACTAAGGTTATACAACATCCTATTGCTCGATCAATTACTAGTTGATCTTGAAAATCATACTTATTAGTCATGGACTTTCTGAGAGATGCATGGATCAATGTATACACTTTTTATTTTTAAAAATCTTAAGTACGCTTTAAGCGTAGCCGCTATGAAAAACGGTCACAAATAGATTTTTTTCCTTTTTTATAATTTTTATTTTTTATAGTTTCCTTAAAATAAATTCAAAATAGTTGTACCAATTAAAAATAGTCGTACCAATTATTAATATTAGCAAGATTTTTTTAGGTAGAAAATTTATTGTAAGTTTATATAGCAACTTTCTATGGAAGAAGTTATTAATTTTGAACTCAATAATTTTTGTCTATAAATTTTAACAAGTTTTTTACGAAAGATTTTTTATATTTTACATTAGAAATTTTTATATTTTACATAGTGCAGCGAAACTGCGATTGTCATGTCTAAATTAAAAATAGTTGTACCAATTAAAAATAGTCGTACAAATTATTAATATTAGCAAAGTTTTTTTTAGGTGGAAAATTTATTGTCAAGTTTATATAGCAACTTTCTATGGAAGAAATTAGTAATTTTGAACTTATAAATTTTTGTCTATAAATTTTAAAAAAAATTTTACGACAGATTTTTTATATTTTACATTAGAAAATTTTATATTGTACATAACGCAGTGAAGCTGCGATTGCCATATCTAGTATAACATTTATTTAGAAAATCTAACATATATATCGTATATATTATGTGATATAGCTTATTGTACATCATGATGCATAGACTCTTTTGTGCATTATGACCATTTTCGTCGGTATTTTTGTAATTTGACAAATCTAATTTAATCAATCCAATCCATATAGTGAAATTTCATACCAAACAAAATGTTGTCATATTTTTAAAATTCCCTTACTATTTTTTTTTCAATTTTTTTTACTTACTATTTTTGGAATGCTTTTTTTATTAGTTTGTATCCAAAAATGACAAGTTTAAAAAAATTTAAAAATAGTAAAAAGAATTTTAAGAAATATTAAATTTATTTTGGTATGAGATTTCAATATGTAGATTGAATTGATTAAATTAGATTCGATCAATTTGCAAAAAAAAAAAAATACTGACGACCTTGCATGATACACAAAGGGGTCTGTGTATTATGATCCACAATATACTTTCTCATATTAGGTTATGTCGTGGACTATAAATCTTATATGTTGGAAGAGGTGAAAAAGCGATTGACATAATTAGATTTATCGACTAATGATCAAAGGGCTAATAAACTCGGACTTGAAAATGAACTTGATCAAGAAGCAAAAATATGAACGTATTAAAATTAATGTATCATACTTAACTAGATCGTTAATTATTCAATCTCTTGTTCGAGTATCAAATGAACTTGAAAATTTATAAAATTTAGATATAAACACATCGCTCGTTAAATTGAACAAAATCAACATTTTGGATTTGATATTTGAACTTTAATTTTTTTAAAAAGTAATAATAAAATTAGTTTGGGACATTTTGCGGCATACAAAAAGGCGGATATTGGAATCCTCCTCAAATAAATAACATTTTGTATTCTTCTAGAAAAAGATGGCTCATATGCCATGAGCTGTTATTATTTGGTTTTTAGTGAAACCTAAAATATATAGCGAGAACAAAACATGACTTACAAGTATCAAATTTTTTCCTTTAATAAAATAAAAAAGAGACCGTATGATATAATGCACATCTTTTTTGTTACATGTAATCATACATCAATTACTTTTTCTATTCAATGTGCTACCAATGCTATACCTCTATAGTTTTAAAGTGCCGATAGGAAGAACACTTGTTTATATACTCTTATACTCTTCTTCATTTTTTGCTCGTTGTGATCGTCAATCAAATTTCGGTATCTCTCTTTGTTGTGAGATTTTTATGTAACTATTATTTGATGCATCAACGGTTTACGGGACGTGAGGAAAAACTGTATTTTATGCATCCATCTGATGTCCCGTCAACCTACGTGGCAATAAAAAAACAAACAAAGTCAGCTACAAAACTCAATAACTAGTAATTTAACGACACACTTCTCTATACCTAATTAATATACCAAAATTCAATAAGACTAGATTATTTCATATAACAAATAACGTAAGAAATAAATTACCAAAAGTTCTTACTTTTCAAAAAATTTTCATAAATGATTCATTTAAACAAAATGGAAGGGTAGTGAACTATGTGAAAGTGGAAGAAAAATAAGATGATAGAGCTTTTATGTATTGAATTATAAATTTGAGGAGATCAACAGATATCCTATGAAATTAACAAATAACTAGCAATATATAAGTTATAATTTTTATGCAAAATACATAGATAAAAGTAGAAGCGAGGAAAGGACTCAAAGGAGTGGATGGATCTTAGAGGGAGGGGGAGGGATAAATAAAGAGAAAAAGAGAATGCACCTAAGAGTGAGTATAGTTCAAGTATGGAGGAAGCAACTGATAGAGAGATCAAGGAGGAGAAATTAAGCAATTAATTTTCTTTAAATACTTTCACTACAAAATTGCAGATATGTGAGACACTCAATACAAATGTTATTTGCATCATTAAACAATTAAAAAAAATAAAAATATAACAATACATAACTAAAAATCTAACAATAAATTCTTATTGAGAGAGACAAATCAAAATATTGAGATTGATTGAGAATTGCAACGAGCAAGAAATGAAGAAGAGGAGAGAGTATATAAGCGAATAATTTTTCTATAATGGTAAAATATTGATACCATATATATTGAGTTAGAAAAAAAAATGTATGATTACATGTAACAAAAATAATGCATTTCTATCATGTGGTCGGTTTTTTTTTATGATATTAAAGACAAAAAAAAAACTTGATGCTTTTAAGCTATATTTTGTTCTCGCTATATATAATCAAATACTTGGCTTTATTAATACTAAATAATAATAGTTTATGCCCTCAGAGTCATCTTTTTCTAGAAAAATACTTAAAAATATAATTTATATAATCAATATATGTATGCATCAAATGAACAATATTAATAAAACAAAATAATAGTTTTCAATTTCTGGGCAACTTTTAATAGCTGTAATACCAAGGAATTGATTGTTAGGGAAACTAATCTGCGTAACTTATGGCAATATAGTTGTTCCCTTCGTAAGGAACATCAGAGGTATTTTAAAACTTTATTGGCGGCATTTATGTGGTCAATCTGGGGTTGTAGAAATAAGAGCATTTTTCAACAACAAGGGATGGGTGATAACTTAAATACCTCTAATATGTATATTTCTGTGTTAAGTCTTTATCACTACTGGACAGGAAATCAGACAGGAATGGAACAGCCATTACATCAGCAAGAGGTTGCGCAGGAGGATGAAGATTTGCTAGGAGATTAGCAACTTCGCCTTTAAACTGTTTTACTGTGTTTCTCTTATTGGGGTTATGTTGACTGTAGTGGTTGTACTCTTGGTTCTGTTATTTTCTTTGTTTTGTGCTAGCTTTTTTGTTAATTCTGTTAGTCACTAGCTTTGTGACTTAAACCTATGTAAGAATCTTTTTTTGGCATGCTTTAATGGGATGCAGGTGCCTCTTTGAGGGTACTGTTTTCAAAAAAAAAATAAAACAAAATAATAATGTGCTACCAGTGCCTTGGGTAAACGGTTTTCTCTTAATTAATTAACTTTTTTTTTAAAAAAAACTTTGATATCATTGTCTAGTGTAAGTATACATTGAGCTTTCTTTTAAATTCTTTTGACGACACTTTTTCTCTTATATGGCCTTTCTTGGTTCAGACCCTTATGGTCCAAATTTTCTAGCTAGCACTAATTTTATTATGGACTCATCATACAAACTATGCATGTGCATCTGTACATGCATGGACACAAAAGCTTTCAAACAAAAAATTACTTCAGTAAACTGTATATAAATTTTTACGCTCCAAGATTCGCTCCAAGATTTACCTTCTTCTCCGGTGCTAAGGTTAGCTCTCCTCTCCGGTAGGGGGATGGAGCGGGCTGGTTCCCCCTCCAGGCCGTCTTATTCGGCCCAGTTAGAAGGTGTTATTCTCCCTTCTCCAGTCCCTCTCTCTCCGTTCTTTAAGACAAGTTGTAGAGACACGGCGGAACTGGAGAAAGAGAGGCGTAGGTCGGATACTCCGCTGGTGCATTGTACCACTGAAAGAAGCAATCTTGAGCCGTTTGACAAGAGCGATTTTAACCGTTGGATTTCGAATCGCTGTCTTAGATGTGGCTTGAAAGGACACAAAGCTGCTAAGTGCCGCAAACCTAAGTTGTGCTACCGGTGTAGATGCACAGGACACCTGGCGAATCTATGTCCACATCTTTTCACTGTAGAGCATCGTTTCCCTCGCAACTCTTCATTTCCCGCTTCTCTTCCAGTCTCTTCCGCTTCTCCCTCTGTCTCTTCCGATCCTCCCCTTGCTCTAGTTCCTTTTGACAATACAGCAATGGCGGATCAAGATCCGATCAGGTTAGAAGAAGATGAGATCACTCTGACCCAAGGAGAGGAGATCGCGAGGTGCATAGTTATTCAGGCTGATGAGAGGGTGTCACTGCTCGATGTGATGGAAGAGATGAGGCGTAGACTCCAGCACGAGCCTCATAGAGTCGCAACCATGACTAACAACAGGTTCCTGATAGTCGGGCCTAACATTGCTTGGCGAGAGGAGATGTTCCGTAATGGAACACTCGAAGTCACTGACAGCAAGAATCAAAGGAGGTCATTTCGCATTCTCACTAATGCACCTCCTGAACTGATCACGATGATCACTAATACCTCAAGACTATGGGTAAGAATAGTAGATATCCCTATCGGTTGGAGGAATTGGCATGGCGTTCGCCAAATTTTCAGATTTGGTCATCTTTTGCACACTGATGTACCAACTCATCTGGGAATAGATCATCGTTTCTACAGAGTAGAGGTGATTGTGGAGAATAGAGATCGTATTCCCTCCTCTAGGGTTTACATGTTTGTGAATAACCAAGGGCAAGTTAACTGGGTGAGGATCTACTTTGTAGTTGAAGAAGATGTGACCAGATCTGACTTTCATGAGCACATAAAAGCTCTGCCTAGAGTGGAATGGACAGCTGCTGAAGAAGCAAGATTTAACAAACTGGCTAGCTTAACCCCTGGTGCCAACATAAACAGTATTCACAAGCAAGCTAATAAGAAGAAGGCTAAGAGGAAAGCTAGAAAGAAAACCACCTCTCCAGTGGCCAAGAAGAGGAAGACAGATGCTGAGACGGCAACTGGTAACACTCCTTTAGCAATAGGCACTGGTACTGCTACTGGTACTGGCACTGGCACTGGCAGGAACAGTACTCCCCCTGCCAGAATTATTCCTGCTGATGGCACAGGTATCAGTCCTGGTGCTGTCACTAGATCTCAGTCCAGATTGGGTAGTGGAACCAGATACACTGGAATACTAATTGGTGATAGAAGAGTAATTAATGAGCCTGAGATAGAAATTGCTGGTAAAGGCAAAGAGGTAGCAGTAGATGAGGAGGCTCAGATGAGACAAGCACTTAAAGAAAGTAGGGAAGAAAAAAGGAGAAGAGAAAGAGAAGGCCCTGGGCAATCAAGTGGCACTAAGAAGCAAACTAGTGCAGTTCTTGCCATGCCTATCACTAAAGCTACTCCCACTCCTGTCTTATCTAGAAGAACTCCTGCTTCTGCACCAGCTGCTACTATTCCAGTCTCTGCTAGAAAGACATCTGCAGTAGCACCTACTGCTTCAGATACCCCTTCAGTGCCTCCTGGTTTCACTAGAGAGATGGCCAAGGCTAAAACTAGTGTAAAGAAGGAGAAGTCTGACTCAAGGAAGAACCAGAAAGAGGCACCAGCTGAACAGAGGCAGAAAAAGACTAATGTTTATAGCAAAGGTATGGGTAGCAAAGTGGTGGAAGCAGCAGAGGAGGGAATTAACTGCACTATTGAAGACATTCCTGACATCATCATGGATCTTGTGGATGAAGGTGCAATAGAAATTAACAAGGAAGTTGATCTAGTCTTTCAAGATGACATTAGAGAGGAAACCAATGACCCCAGGGACAGAGCTTCTATGAGGCATGAGGAAACCAACACTATGAGTTTCAAGATGAAGGTTATTGAGGCACAGAATCTGGCTCTCCAAAACCAAATCAGGCTCCTGCAAGAAAGCCTCAAGCAGCAAGGAAATGATCAAGGAAATGCCATGGTCATCAGCTCCCAGGAGGGAACCAACAGCTCCACTGACAGTATTAGCAGCTTGGGGGATTCAGACTATGAAGATGTGTTCACAGCCACTGATACTGCAGCTAAGGAAGTTGATGCTGGAGGCAACAAGGACTCAGAAGCTATGGATCAGGAGCTAGGACAGAATCAGCTGGGAACTATCAATGCCACTGGTAACAATGGTACACTCCTTGCTCTCCCCTTTAGTTCTTTTAATACTGATAATGTTGAGTTTCTATTGGATCAAATTGGTATCTCTATTAATAACTTAGATAAGAATAGCTTTATTAATAAGCTGATGAGTAAGTCTAGTGTTCAGCATAATAGTGCTCATAAACATAATAGCTTAGCAGCTATTAATCAGTTAGGCAGTGATAGAAATTTGGCTTCTCCCTTCATCAAATTCCTAAACTGGAATTGCAGAGGGTTGAGAGGCCCAAATAAATTAGGGTATTTAAGAGACATCATAAATGATGAACATTTAGATATTATTGGCATACAGGAGACCAAAAGAGACACCTTTAGGAAGTCTTTTTTAAGAAGCATCTCCACTAATTTCAAATGGAAGTACATAGCTTCTACTGGTACAGCTGGAGGAGTACTTCTAGGTGTAAACATCAACACTTACAAAGTGTTAGATTGGAAAGTATTGAATTACACCATAACTGTCAATGTAGTTCATAAATTCTCTAATCTAACTTTCTCCTTCACCACAGTCTATGGCCCTTCTACTAACAGGGGTAGAAAGGATTACTGGGCAGAATTGCATGCCATAGGTAATTCTATCACCAACCCCTGGGCAATAGGGGGTGATTTTAACTCTATTAGGAAAAGAACTGAAAAGATAGGAGTGAGCTATGATTCTAGGAATATTAATAACTTCAATAACTGGATAGATAGTCATAACCTCCTAGATATGAGGTGCCCTGATAGGAAATACACTTGGGCCAGGGGGGGACAAAGCAGACAGTTTGCTTGTCTGGATAGAACCTT
Organism: Rhynchospora tenuis; assembly: GCA_027725995.1. NCBI lineage: Eukaryota > Viridiplantae > Streptophyta > Magnoliopsida > Poales > Cyperaceae > Rhynchospora > Rhynchospora tenuis. The sequence continues at coordinate 148,971,906 of CM050888.1, read as the reverse complement.
GGTTAACCAAGAGTGGATAGAGACTTTTCCTCATGCCACTTCTTACAGTTTAGCTAAAGGATTCTCAGACCATAATCCAATAATACTAGACTCTGCTGTCCCCAAGCAAAAAATTGCTTACACCTTTAGATTTGAAAAAGTCTGGTTACAGGAGGAAGAAATACACACCAGAATGGCCTCTTGGTGGTCACAATTGGACCTAGGTTTTGACAGAGCTTTAGGTTGGTTAGACAAACTAAAGTTAATTAAGTCCAAATTGAGGGGGTGGAGTAGCAACTTAGGAAAAGAAGTCAAGGACAAAAAGAAAAAACTAGTAAATGATATCAAACTGCTAGAAGATAACTCAGAGGATAGGGTCTTAGAAAGTGATGAGTTAGAAAGCCTCATTAATTCCAGAAAAGAATTATATGAGATCTTTAACAATGAGGAGATTTTCTGGAAACAAAGAGCAAGAATCAACTGGCTCAAGGAAGGAGATAACAATACCAAGTTTTTTCATAGAATAGCATCCATTAACAGGAATAGGAACTTCATTACTCATTTGATGATTAATGGAAGAGAAGTTAGGGACTCCTTTGCAATACAACAGCACACTCTAAACTTCTATAAGAATCTGTTTGGAACAGATATACCTACTTTAGGTAGTTTAAAAGCTGAAGTTTGGTTAGATAGTGATATTTTGAATAGAGAGGATAGTGACAAGCTTACTGTCCCTTTTAGTTTAGAAGAAATAAAGCAAGCTGTCTTCTCCATGAATCCAGGCAAAGCACCAGGCCCTGATGGATTCAATATTCAATTCTACCAATCCTTCTGGGAACTACTTAAAGATGATATTTTTCAGCTTTTCAAGGAGTTCTATCAGGGGAACTTAGACATCTCCAAATTTCATAGAGCCACTCTTTGTCTCATTCCTAAAAACAAAGAGGCTAGTAAAATTGGGGATTATAGGCCACTTAGTATGTTAAATTGCATTTACAAAGTCTTCACAAAAGTGTTAACTATTAGGCTAAATGAGTTCATACCTAATCTCATTGGGCCAAATCAGTGTGCATACCTGAAAGACAGATACATACTTGATGGTGTTGCTGCAGCACATGAAGTGCTGCATCATGTACATACCACCAAGGAAAAAGGTATTCTGCTAAAATTAGACTTTGAAAAAGCTTTTGATAACCTAAATTGGAGTTACTTGTTTGATATCTTGAATCAAAGAGGCTTTAACTCAATTTGGGTAAGATGGGTTAAGCAAGTCTTAGAGGGAGGCAAAGTTGCAGTGAAGATTAATGGTAAAACAGGAAATTACTTCCAGTGTAGAAAGGGGTTAAGACAGGGTGACCCCCTATCCCCTTATCTGTTCATTTTAGCTACTGAGGGCCTAACTAAACTGCTAGACAATGGGAGGAAAAACAATCACTTCCAGGGTCTGGGCCCCACTTTAACTGATGGCAGCAAGGTTATGCATTTGCAATATGCTGATGATACCTTGCTGTTCATTAAGTATGATAAGGAGGGATTTGAAAAACTTGCCTTAGTTCTAAAGGCATTTTCTCTCCTATCTGGGCTCAAGATCAACTTTGCCAAGTCAGAAATCATTCCCCTAAATTTAAATCAGGAAGAGAAACAGTGGGCTACTTTTCTGCTAGGTTGTCAATTAGAGAAGTTGCCTATCAAGTATCTAGGGTTACCTCTGCACTGGAGGAAACCAAGCAGGTTAGATTGGAGCAAACTTATTGATAAAGTTAGCAGCAAACTTTCCAATTGGAAAGGCAGAATGCTATCTTTAGGGGGCAGGCTAATACTCCTCAACTCAGTGCTCACTGCAGCACCACTATACTATCTTTCCTTTTTCAAATGCCCAAGTTGGGTAATCCTCCAAATGGATAAAATTAGAAGGAACTTCCTGTGGGGGAGTGTTCAATCTAAGAAAAAGAAACTTAGTTTAGTGAATTGGGAAATTATTTGCAGAAGTAAAGATCAAGGAGGTTGGGGTATTCTAAACCTAAAGCACATGAACTGTGCTCTACTAGGAAAATGGGCTTGGAAATATGTGTACAAAGATCACTATTCCATTTGGAAGGAATTAGCTTTAATCAAATATGAGGGCAGATTTGATAATTATAACTCTTCCAATCTATGGAAAGATATCTCCACTATACATACCCAGTTCATGATAGGTACTAGAAGAGTCATAGGAAATGGGGAACACATTAGGTTCTGGAAAGATGTATGGTGGCAAAACTTGCCATTGTACAAGCAATTCCCCAAAACTTATGAAAAAACTAAAAATGTCTTTAGCACCATTGCTCATTGTTTTAACAACGGCAATCCCAACTTAAGGCTTAGTAGAGGTGTCTCTGTAGAAGTAAGGAAGGAAAAGAATGAAATTTTCAGTATCTTACACAATATAGACTTCAATGATAGCATTGATTCTGCTATCTGGATGATGGATAGCAAAGGAGTGTACACTGTTAAATCATTCTACAACTTCCTGAATAATAGAGGCATCAGTTGCAATCTAAATGAGTCAGTCTGGCACTTAAAAATTCCTCTGAAAGTGAAACTCTTTCTTTGGTTAGTTATTCACAACAGAGTGTTAACTGGAGATAATCTCCAGAAAAGAGGAATAATAGGACCTAACAAATGCTCCTTCTGTCAAGATGCTGAGACTGTTAATCACCTATTTGTCAACTGTAGTTACATTAATGATTTTTGGAAAGGTTTTAATCTGTTTAATGATAAGGGTATTTCTTTGAATTGTTGCTCTATAGGAGACATTTGGATTAGCTGCAACCAATTGAGTACCAACAAAAGAATGTATGCTAAAACTATGCTAGCTGCATTCTGTTGGAGTCATTGGTCTGAAAGGAATAATAGAATTTTTAACGATTCAAAAGGAAAGTCATCTCTTAACATTATCCTTAACACCTTGCACTTATTCCATTATTGGACAGGTACTAACTCAGGCATGGAAGGAAGTTTCAACAACTTGGCCAATCTCCAAGCAGCAGCAAGGGACAGTGACGCCGGCACCAGCGAGGGGCATGTCACTGACACCACTTCTTCTGCTAACAATTGATTTGGCCGCTTCTGGGTTGATTTTACTTTCAAGTTTGATAGATACGCTGACTGATACTTGTTTTGTTGTTTGATATCTTGGTTAGAAGATATCAGTTGCTTGGTTTGTTTGTTTTTTGAGATTTCAGATACTTTAGATGGAAGAGTGCGCCTTAAGAACACTCTTCTATTTTATTCTGTTGTAGTTGTTGTAATGACTCCTTTGTTGCTAATTGAAGCTGGTAACCCTGCTTGGGTTGCTCTCATTTCAAAAAAAAAAAAAAAATTACTTCAGTATACTGAAAAAAAAAATACTGATTTTCAGATAAAAAAAATAGAGTAAATCATTTCTTACCTCGCAGCCGTGGTAAGTGCAAGAATTTCTTTTTCTAGATCGCTCAAGCTGAGATATTGTCTATTGTAACTACAAGTATTAGAAGCAGAAAAAATGATGAAATATGTGAGAGTAATCTCCTTCGAATTACCAAAAGACTAAAACATTTCTATTGTTTAATTTCTAGGGTGAGAACTCAATAAGATCTATAAATTTGGTTTAGGATCGTCACCAAAATTATGCTTTATGGAAGACTTCACCTCGGATATCTCGCCAAATAATTAATACGGGGGCGGTATATATTGAACAATGGTCGCCCATAGTTGCAACGTACACCAAAATGTTGTGGGCGTTTTTATCGATGATGTGTTCATTTACTATATATATTTAACAGAGTGCAACGGCGTAGAATATTGGTTATGATTTTGTTTTCAAGATAATTCTAATTATAAGGTCTTGATTTTGTTAATAAAAGATCTTTCTGTTCATGGTAGGAATGAAGAACTGAACATGTGTCCGTCCGTCCGTTGACAAAGCCAACCCTTTTTATAAATGTGATTAATTAGAATTTTCGTCATTAAAATTTAATTTTTTTCTTTTTAAATTTAGAGATATGATGGATACATAAAAAAGGATGATTGGAATGAACTTTTTTCCAAGTAAAATATGCCTTAATTGACCTTATTGCAATAACCATAACTGTTTACCTGTTATTATTATTATTTTTAAAATGGTCATTTACCATTGGAAACAATTCTGAATGATTTTATATAGTATATCATGAAAAAAAATATTTATTTTGATAGTACCGGGAGGTTTTGTCACACCAATTTAATTTCTGTGTATTGTTTATATTGATATCTGATGTTACTAGAAATCTAAAAAGACAACATAAAATTTATTACGTAGTAAAAGTTTTTGCAATACGACTTTAAAAACTGCCTAATGTTTTACGCGATAAGTGATGTTATCAAATGAACTTAAAAATTACTAAGAATTCAGCGAATCAGAACAACATAACATTCATAATTTCATGATGAGTGGTTTATTCATACAATTTTAGATTATTTTTTATTGTTAAATAATATATAAAGATAAAGGAATAACTTAAATCATCGTTATCCTTTTATCCTCGACTTTATCCCGTTTCAAAATAGATCATATATATTTTGTAGTTAAATAAAATATGAAGATAAAAGTTAACTCCTATTATGATCATTCTTAGAAAAAAGAAGTTATCCTTTTAGAGTTTTATCTATGAATTTATCACTTCAAAATAAGTGTTATCTTCTTATCCTCTGTTCACTTTAATCATCAGATTCATCTCATCTTATCTTTATATTTGATTGGTGCGGAGAGAATCAGGTTATGCGAGCGCTAATCGCAGTGAATTGGGAAGGAAAAGTGAGAGGATGTCTACATGCCTACATGGTCAGGTCATGCACATATATGGTTCTGGACACAAGAATTGAACCGAATAGATCGGAGCTGCCAAAGTGGCTTGTGGAGAGTACAGTTGACGAAGTGCAAGTGACCTCCAATTTTGTCATTTATTATTTATTTTTTCCCGAAAGGTCTTGGTAGAAGCTACCAAGATAAGAGTATATATTTTGTCATCAATGAACGCACTAATGCTCAAAACAATAAAGCAATTAATTATTTATTTATTTATTTTCAGTTTAGTTCCTCTAATTAGTTTCTTGTTTAACAATGTAACAATGATCTTTCTGATTGTTTTCAGCGATCATTTTTCTCTCCCGTGAAAACTATTATGTTTATTCTTAAATTGTTGGCTTTTTATAGAAAAAAAATGTGCGAACAATAGTTCTAAAAAAATGAATAGCGTTTCAAATAGTCTGCAACCTCTGTTATGCCACGCTTTTTTATTCGTAAATATCAATTTATATGTAAAAATTATAAATGTATGCCAATCCAACTACATTGTATTATAATTTGTCATATTACAACTAGGAATTCATGCCGCTCAATTTTTTTTTTTTGAAAATTCAAATATTATATTTGTATTTATTTTATCATTTAGAGAATTTTCAATCTATCTAGTTATGTCATCTCCAATTTTAAAAATTATAAAAAAAAATGGTTCTATTTTTTTTTAAAAAAGTAAAATTTGATCTCTAAAGAAATCACATTGAACAATTGAGTTTGACTATACAAAATGCCAATAATCTAAGTTCTAAACGAGTTTGATTTTAAATATATTTGACTCTAGTATCACTCAAAAATTTAAGTTACATTATAGGACATGTATCAACCGAAGCAAACAAAATTTTGCCTATCGATAGTTTTTTTTTTTTTTTTTTTTTTTAAATTAACTTTCAGCACATGACAAGCTCACTTTCGCTGCAATTTTTTTCATTTATTATGTTGATTCTTAAGTTGTCATGTTTCTGTTTTGAAATATAAATATCACATTAAATAGTTCGAATAAATCGTCCAGAATCAGAGAACATTTAGTTCAGGGAAGAACTTAAAAGTGGCAGTATTTGTGGAATCTGTTTAAGGTGCCTGTATTTAGGCTGTCATGTTTTTTCTTAAAATAAGTAAAAGTATAAGTTAAACTTCTTATTAAAATTAATTATAAATTTTAATATAAATATTACATTAAAAGGTTTGAATTAATCGTTCAAAACTTTTAATCCGTGGCTGGGCGTATTGCATTTATATAATAGCACATTAAAAAGTGTTCTTTTTTTACTATCTTTTTGAATACATTGAATTTTATACTCTAAGCGTGTTTGAAATGTTTTTTTATTATTATTATTTGATTTTTGATGGTAGCCAGTAGGGTGTTTGGATTGTGGTTGAAATAATCAGAAGAGTGCCAAAGAACACACGGTGCGAATCTCTGTGCCAAACAGAAGAATAAGTTGAAAGTCTCAGATGTACTTTTAAGGCCTAACTAGATATGCATCGTTCGGCCCAATATATATAATCGAGTCCTGGCCTATTATTTTCTTCTTTCTTTTGGTCTATAGCTAGCTGTGCACTTCATGTCGTCGTTGATCCGGAAGGCTGGTAGGACTGAGCCCATAAAATTTGTTATTTTTGGATCAGAGGCTGGTCGATCATAAAATCGTATGAAATATACATGCGCTTTTGGTTTTAGTTTGTAATAGGTTTAGCTTCTTCTTGGCTTATCTATGATAAGTAGAATTGGTACTTTGTTTTGTTTGATTTCGGGTGCTGTAGCTTGTAGAGTCATTGCTGTGACTCAATAATTTTCTTTAGCTAATTTTTGGATCCCTGTTAGTTTCAATAAATAAATAAATTAATAAAAATACCTGGGCTTTATATGATATGGTTTACATGTAGACATTTTTATTTTAAGAAATATGACATGTATTTAGATGAGCATATAACTACCATGCTAAAAAACTCAACCATATAACATATTTGTCTATTTCTTTTAATTTAGAAAACTAAATCTAACATAGATATATGGCATATCCATTATGTTGGTGCGTACGTAGTTGTGCACTGCACATTTTATATCTTATTGGAAAGGCGATCGGTGATTATTTGTCACTGTTAGAATTAATTCATAAATAGATCTTGATCAAAGCTAATAGACTAAAACCATGAGGCATCAATCATATTGCACAATTTCTGGCATCATCATGTGTATCTTAGATTCTGGCGTTCGCTAACTCTTGTAGAATATATATATATAGCTATTATATATATATGGGCAATCAGTGATTGTGAGATCGTAAGAAAATTAAGAATATGGAACAAGCCTTTAAATGGAAATCTGATAACATAAAAGCCCACAGTTTTCGCACAAGATACATTATTTATTATACGCAAATTCTGAAAAAAAAAATAATAATAGAGAAAGACACTGCAGGCACAACATAGATGGAATTACTGTCGACCCCCTCTTCCACCTTCTACTTCTTACTCAGGTACTCCAAGACTGCTTTCTTGGACTTGAAGGGCTTGTTGGTGACCGGCTCAAAGTACATCTGCATAAAGTAATAGAACAACAATTAATTTAGAAACTACTCAAAATCAAATGATAGATGCCTGTATGAGTTGCTGGCTTACAAGTAATTCTGACCTATTTCATCTTATAGCATATATGCATGCTAATCCAAGCTTCAGCATTAACTGACTGCCCAAGTTCTTCTTTCTATATATTTCTTGTTTTTATAAACATAAAATGCAAACTCTGAGAACGATGCCAGAATGACAGATATTTTTTTATGTAGCAAGTACGTCGTCTGTCATTGATAGAAACTTTCTTTCGGATCGCATACTATGTTCGCGACTGTAACTATATATATGCAGTCTTATATATATAAAATATGTATCATGAAATCCTGTAAGCAAAAAAATAAAAGTAGCCCCTAAACAAAACAACAAAGTTTCTAAAGTAAAAGTATCACATTTATGTAATAAAATAAAGTCCAAGAGATAAATCTTCCTAATTTTGTAAAATTTAGAGATCAAGAACATGCAGATGGTACAACTGTACAAGAACTAAGTTTCAACAAAAACAAATTAAAGAGTGGAATTCAGTGAAGAAGCTGCTTACCTTATAGGTGGTTCCGGGGGTTTTGCCCCTATGCCTAACACGTATCTCCATTTCCCATCCAGCTGGGAGATCAGGATCAGCTGGATGCCTGCGGTAGAAACGCTTGAAATGATACCGTGGATCAACACCAGGTAGGGCATATGAAATGGGGTCGGGGTTTAGAATTGCCGACCCAGGTGGGATAGTCGATGAAGTGGCCGATCCCGATGACATTCCTGCTTAATGCATATATTGACCATGCATGTAATAAGGATTAGTTAACATATACCATTTTCTTTACAAGATCCAAGATATATAGCTGCCATACAAGTATTGATTTATATAGAATGCTAATTGTTTGACATGTCTAAGTTAAAATCAACTAGAATGTTAACAGATGGAAAGATTTTAAAAAGAAACTCGTCTAGTAATAACACAAAAGCTACTCTAATAAGAATTTTATGAGATAAAAAATAAATTTAGAATTTTTTATATATTTTATTGGCATATTGTTTTTATGAAGTTTTACCTTAAAAAGGACGTCAAAGTCGTTAATTTAATTAGCTAGCTAGCTAGGCTGGAACATATTTTAATGGGTACCTTTTTTTTAATTAAGAAGTTTTATCTCAGTGCAACCGGAGGTGTGGTTAAACCAAATGGCAGGGTTTATTAATTGGAGCAATATATTTAATCAAGTTCTTTTTAAATGTAAATAACAAATAATTATAAGTTTGGAGGAGTATATTATAAAAGTTTTGGGGCTTGACCCCTTTGCTTTCTTCAAAAAAAAAAAAAAGAAAAGAAAAAGTTTGGAGTATTATAGCTCATTTTTCATAGGGACAGCGTACGTTAAAAGGAAACTAATAATTACAACTACCGAGCATGGAAATAGAGAGTATTTGAAGGTGCTTCTACGTACATGCATGGAGAAAAATGTTATTTTGTGGTTATGGAAATACTCAGTCGATCGAGAAAACTATCATCTAACTGAGTAACGTGCAAATAACTAGCAAATATCGATCTAAGTTATAATTTTTATTTAACAAAATTTAGGTTAAAGTAGAATGGAGAAAAAAAGAGGAGTGAAATTTGTAACCTCTTTACTATTCAATTCAAAATTTTGGGGCTTGACTCCTAATTTTCTTCAAAAAAAAAAGTAAATAAATAAAGGAGCGGAATGCATAGTACTTTGTGTGTGTGTGGGTGTGGGGGGGGGGGGGGGGGGGGGGGGGGGGGGGGGGGGTATGGGAGGGAGGGAGGGAGAGATTTACCTGGTGATAGAGATGATAGAGAGAATTCAGAGAAAGGAGAAAGCAGATTGACTAAACAATTGAAATGAAGATGATAATAAGAGTATATATTTATACAAGTACTCTTCCTATGGGCACTTTAAAACTATAACGGTAGAGTTTGATAGCACATTGAATGGAAAAAGTAATTATTGTATGAATATGATTATTTGTAACAAAAAAAAAAAAGATGTGCATTATATCATACGGTCACTTTTTTTTATTTTATTAAAGGAAAAAAATTGATACTTGTAAGTCATCTTTTGTTCTCGCTATATACAATCAAATTTTAGGTTTCACTAAAAACCAAATAACAGTTCATTCCATAAGAACCATCTTTTTCTAGAAAAGTACAAAATATTATTTATATATACTCATTCTATATATGCATTAAAAATAAACGATATTGATAAAACCAAATAATAGTAAATGGTTTTAGAATACCACTTTAAAAATTGCCTATTGTTTACTTGCTAAGTGATGTCATCAAAGGGAGTAAAAACTACTAAGAATTCAAATAATCATGGAAAACATAACATTTGTAGTCTGATTGAGTGGTTTATTCATACCGCTTTAGATAATTTTTATTGTTAAATTAGATATAAGATAAAAAGATACAACTTTTATCATAATTATCTTCTTATCGTCGATTTTATCCCCCATTTCAATATAAATTATGTATATTGTGTTGTTAAATTAGATTTGAAATAAAATGATAACTCTTATCATCCGAAAGAATAAAAGTTATCTTCTTATCTTCGAATTTATCAGATTTCAAGATAAGAGTTCTCTTCTTATCCCTTTATTCACTTTAATCATCATATTTATCAAATAATACAATGAATTAGGGATTTGATTCTAATAAAATAATGAATTTATGGTAATATAGAAAATCGAAATATTCATGCATGCATCAATGAAAATGACGTTCTATTAACAAATATATTAAATAAATACTCCAGTTGAAATTTAATATTACATGTATCATATTATTATGTTTTATTGTGCTTCTATTTTAAGTATTACCAAGTGATCTTCTTATGTTTGGGAAATTTAAGTGACTTAAGTAGAAACAAAGAATAGCCACCACACAACTAAATTTTGTTCAAATTACAATCAAATATTGTAGAACAATTTAAGATAAAAAATATAGTAATAATTAATTCTATTTCGTCTGGATTAATTTATATTTTGATAAATTAATTCAATTATGTTGAAACATTATTAAGCTACCTCTCATTGAAATTTAGTGATCATGGTATTATGTGAATACTTAAATTACCTACAACTAAATAAACGTAAAGTTATAATATAGAAAAATTAAATTTTCTCTCTTGATATGCTCTATATAAGTTTTTAATTACTAATTATTAAAGTATCAAATAAGGAAGGAAATTAATTCTCTACTATCAGTAAACCATATAATATAATATGTCATAAATTCTTTAATTAATCAAATAATATGTTAACTGTATCGTTCTGAAAACTTTTTAGTCCAATTGATAATATGTCTAAACTATTCATTTAAATAAACAATGGGTGAATAGTACATGGTATTACGATACCACCCAGCCATATATAATATTAATATAATTTTGAGTAAGGCTAATGTCCAACACATTGGGCGGATGAGTCTTGCCGAAAGATTAAAATAGTGATAAACGGACATATATAGCGGATATGCTAATGTCATAGAGGATAGCGAATAGTGGATATTTAGCGGGAGCTATCAGACCATAGCGGATCTGCAGATACAAGTATATTTTGAAGGTCTAGTTTAGTCTAAAATAAAAAATTTAAATATTTTCATGCAACTAATTAATAATAACTAAAATTATATTTAGTTTTTATGCATATTTGACCATTAATTTTAAGAATTTGAAAAATATTAAAAATTACGACTTATTTTGTAAACTTACCATAGAACTTTGAATCACATCAATCGACTTTCATATGTGCAAGCTATGCCCAAAATACTACTATTATATCAACAAATTATAAAATTGCACCGGTATTATACCGCTATAAGCCGCTATTTTCCTCTTACGTCGCGCTATGGAACAGACCGCTAAATTTGTATCGTTGTAGCTCTGTATCAAATAGCACTGCTATTTAAACATTTTGGTCTTGTCCAATGTGCTTCTTTTCAAATTTTGAACCTCAGATACCTGATCTAAAGGATTATATATGATCTTCACATTAAAATCTAGTACAAAAATAAATTTCATATTTTCTGAATTCTTTTACCATTTTTTATATTTTTGAAATATATATTCTTAAACATTTAATAATTTTTTAGATCAATAATTTTCGAAAAATACGAAAAGATAGTAAAAAAAATTAAAAACATATATAAAATTCGTTCTGTACTAACTTTCAATATGAATAGCGTATTAGCAGTTTGGATAACTTGTTTGAGGTACAAAATTTAAGAACGAGCACATTGACGGAACTCTTACGTCTAATGCATTACACATTAACCCTAATCTACAATTATATAAAATCGTTATCCTCTTTCATCACTCCCAAAAAAAATTATTTTCTAGAAAGCTATTCCAATTAAGTTACTTTCTAAAATTATAAGTTCTCGGAAAAGATTTAGTTTATAAAAAATAATTATAAACATAAGCATCTAGGAAACCTATATAGTATATACTAAATTATTGTCTAAAATTCGTTATAAACATAATTAAGCTATTTGGTGTAGAGCGCAACCTAAGTAACTTGAAAATAAGAGACTTAGTTTGCTCATTTATTTCGATTTTCATTATTTGATTTAATACCATATATCAACAGTAAAATTTTATCACATGAGCATCTTCAAAATTATACAAGTGGTCTCCAAAGTATCATTATTTCATGTTGTATAGCATTACACCAATGGTTATTAAAACTATATTCCTGAACATAGCTAGGCATGCATGTCGTCATAAAATCATTTATGCATGCAAAGCATTAATTTGTTATTTGACAACATATAATTACAAGACTAACTTGTACAAATTAATAGTTCCAAGTTTATTAAAATGAAGAAAAAAAAATCCAGGAATTGAGTACAATATGTTAATAATTACAGTTTTAGCAGTTGATGATAATAATAAAAGAATCTGACACTACATGTGGATATATAATTGACTTCCGATTCAGCTCTTAGCAAGGATTCTCGCTAAATTTCTTTGTTTCGAAGTTGTTTCAAAACGGGATTCCAAAGACAACCTCTCGCCAAAATATTTCTTCCCGCCTCGTCTTCTAGGAACTTTTTCCGCAAGAGAATAATTTTGAATCGCATTTTTGTGTCCATGACATGGTTTTGATCAAGGGTTATAGAATTTCAAAATTTATGTAAAAATTATTTAGAATTTTTAGTTGCACATTTTGCGGTTAGCTAAACACCTTTTATTTTTTTGTGTGTAATTACAGGAATAAAGCCTTTTTTTTCAAAAAAAAAAAAAAAAACTACCTGACAAAACAAATAAGTTTTGTTTTTCCTTTGATGTCAAAGCATATCTATACATAATTATATATATATGGTTCTAATATAAATACATGAATATTTAATGACTTTTTAGTATACTTATATTTCACTTACAAACTATATATCATCTAAGTCATAGTTCCGCATGGCTCCCGCAACCGTGCATCTAGTTGTATAATACTTATGATCAACCGAATCAAATAAAATTTGGTCCAGCGACCAATTAAAGTTAACTTCCGCACCTGACAAGTACATATTCGTTGCAATTTTTCATTTCTTATGTGATTCTTAGCTTGTGCTGTTTATGTTTTCAAATAGCCATATATCACTACAATACAAAAGATTTTTGGAACCACCACATTAATATCGATTCTAAAAATAACCAGTGGCATTTTGAATATTGCCAGATGTTATTTTTAGAACCGATTTTTCTAAAAAATAGGTTCTAATAATTCTATTTTTAGCACTAGTTTTCTAAACAAAACTGATTCCATTTTGTACCATTAAAAAAGAAAAAAACAGTTATTTTTTAGGACCAATTTTGTTTAAAAAACCGGTTCCAAAATGAAATTATTAGAATCGATTTTTTAGACAAACCGGTCCTAAAGATAGTCTTTTTTAAAATAAAAATCTGCATGATTTTAGAACTGGTTTTTAATAAAAAAATCTGTTCTAAAATCACACAAAATTTTCTTTTCTTTTCTGTTTTTCTTTACTTTTGCTTAATTTTGTATGTGTATGAATTAAATCAATATGATATATATGTAATAAGTGTCTTTTAATTAAGCAAAAGTATGTTAATTGCCATTGTATCTAAAAAAATTCTTTAGTGGATGACCAAACAAATCAGTGGAAAGTGAATGAATTACAGAGATCGTTTCAGCCCAACCAAGTTCAACAAATTCTGGTAAGCTCAAACAAGCCAGATATGCAAAGATGAGACAAGGATCGATTAATTTGGAAGGTGACTAAGAATGGAAAATACTCAGTTAAAGAGGGATATAAAATGATTTTAGAAGAACATGGTGGTGTGATGGGGCAAACTGATTTTGATTGGAATTTAATATGGAAATGGAAAAGCATTGTGATTGAGCCAAAAATAAAAATCTTCCTATGGAGATTAGTGCACAAAGGTGTGCCGGTGGCGCTCAATTTGTTTAACAGAATGAGTCACTTTGATCCAGTGTGTCAGAGGTGTCATCAGGAAAATGAGTATGAAATGCATTGTTTGTTTTTTTGTAACACGTCTAGACAAGTGTGGTTTGCAGGGCAGATGGGAATAAGGGTGCATGAACTCCCTCTGGAAATTTCAGAAACACTAGCAAGATTGTTCAATGCTTTGGATGAACAAGAAATTAGGATGGTTGCTAGCACAATGTGGGAAATCTGGAAGGAGCGCAACAAAGCTGTTATCGAGCATGATTCTTTTCACCCAGGGAGCTAGGGTATTACAAAGAGTAAATGCAAGTCTAAGATTTGAAGAAAAAAGCATCCAAGCAAATTTAGTAGAAATACAAGAAGGCAGTAATGAAAAGTATGAGTATTGGGCGCATGGATGGCAGGTTGTAGTGGATGCATCGTGGCAGGTAGGAGGGAGAGCGGAGGGAGCTTTTGTGGTTTACAAAAATGGAGAGATACATTCAGTGGGACTGAATTCTTTCATAGTAGATCCTTTTCATGCTAAAGCAAAAGCTTTAGCAGATGCTGTCTCCTATGTGTATGAACAACTCAGTGTACAGGAGCAACACACTGTACTGGCACGGGCAAAAATACAATTTTTCTCTGATTGTCTAAACCTGGTATTGGCAATCAACCAGACGGATACAACAGACTTACCATCTTGGAGGGCTCAGCATGAAGTCGCCTATGTGATTCAAGAGACACAGGTCCAGCATAGAAATATGGAGATCATACATGTCAGAAGGGCAGCAGTTTTACAAGCTCATAATTTGGCAAACCTGGCGAGGACAAATCAAATACAGTACAAGGGGCTTCCACATATGGCGTTGCAACAACAAAAGAGAATTGAGAGGGTGATAGATGGAAAGTACTTTCAGAGGGTGCAGGATGATCCTTCCTGAAGTTGTTGGTCAGAAGTACCTGGTGCATTTCTTTAAAAGTTTTAGGGGTAGTATCTTTAATTTCTGGAACAATTATTACTTATGTTAGTTCTGAATTTTCGTTTAGTAGTTGGTTATTTTTAGTTATGAATTTTCTAGTTTTATTAGTAATTTTTGCACCAGGGAAGAATTTTATCTTTTTTTGGATGTTGTAATTTGTAGTTTTTAACACTGCCTTTATTAATGAGAATTTAGCCTACTGGCACTTATCAAAAAAAAAAAAAAAAAATTCTTTAAGCATATGTTTCCTTTTTAGTCCAATTAATAATTTTGATGAAACTATATATTTAAGTAAGATAATTAATGTGCGATAAGGACGTGGTTTTATAAAAAAAAAAAAGGCAGCGTAGCCATACTACCAATATAATATAAGTATATACACCAAAGACAAAAAAAATTCAAAAATAATTTTATAAAATTCTAAGCTTCAGAGAACGGTATAGTTTGTGAAAATTAATTACAATTTACAAATATAAGCATCTAGAGAAGTTACTCAATTATTCTCCACATACTTGAAGCTTTGCTTTGATTTTCGAAAAAAAAAAGTGTTTAATAGATTTAGTTTTCAAAACCGCTGATGCTAATCATTATTTTAACTTGTTTCTTTCCTCTATTAATGTACCATCTTGAGTTCTTTACATTTATCATAGGAGCTGTTGTTTGGCAACTCTAAACAACAACAAAATGCAAAACAGAAATTGAGGCACGCCAGTCGCAATCAGGGTTGAAGCTTGCCAACAGGCTCGCCTAGCTAAAATATACACAAAGAGTTGCTTTATAGGAGGGATTTATTACCGGGTGATTCAATTATAATTACAAGGTCTCCTGTCCAAATCAGCACCAACCTGATATTTGGGAGCTTACGATATGTACTAATTGGGTCGGTTGGTCAAATTAAGACAGAGTCCAGTCTATTGTTTTCATATTTTGAGAAGAATTATTTGGTCCTCTGTTATTACTCGAGTTTTTGACCCAGTAGTGGCTACCTAGTGGATTATTGGTCTCGCTTCCCTCCTGCTTGAACCCTTGTCTATGGCACACGAACCACCTCATGGTGACAGCCAAACGAGTATTTCTGCTCTTATGCGACTTCCTCACCACAAACCCAATTCCCTCCGTGTGCTTCTTGTAAAACTCGTACGCATCATCCTCCGTCTCGGCTTCAATTCGAGTTCCTCATCTTCGTCTCTGTCTCGTTCGTTCTCTCCTTCATCATCCTCCACAATGGCGACTGGGAGAGATGATTCGTCGGGGTTGGGTTAGAATTGGCGAAGGGAGAGAGGAGAGGAGGCGGAGCTGGGAACGAAATCCTCTGGTCTGCAGACCAGTGGTCTGTTTAATCTGGATCGTCTGATTTAATCTCAATGGATAGAAATGCCTGTGAATAATACCAGATCGATAGGCCCGAAAAAAATTAACCGTTGAGATTAAATCGAACGGCTCGGATCTAAACAGACCACCTGATCTGCCGACCAGAGATACGGATCCGGCGGAGCTGAATGAAATTGGGATTTGCTATAACCTAGATTGGGTTGTGCCCGATGTGTCGAATTGGAGAGGCAAAGCCTCTTGCTGCACTTGGTACGAGACATTAAATCAAGACCATAAGATTTTAATAGCAAAGTGGGACCTGCTTTGAAAGGTGGTGTATTAAGTACGGACCTGACCTGGTGTGTGAGAATGATGTTTGATTGGACCCGAGAGAACCAATGTTTTGAAAACCGGACCGGACCGGCCGGTTCAACCGCGAACCGGAGGCCTGTCCGTTTCTGGTTTAACCAGAAAAAACCCAGTTCAACCCCGGTTAAACCAGTAAACCGGCCCACCCAGTAGACTGTCCGGTTCAGTGGCCGGTCCGGTTTTCAAAACATTGGAGAGAAGTTGGTTGTGCTTGCGATAATCGCAGTGAATTGGGAAGGAAAAGCGAGAGCATGAGTACACAGTGAGGTCACATGATTTCGGACACAAGGATTGGACCGAACAGACCGGAGCTACCGAAGTGGCTCGCTAGCGGAGAGTACAGTGAAACAAGTTAGAAGTGACACTCCGTAATTCTGTAAATTAGATTTTTCAGAATGATTATACTATTTAAATTAGTCAAAAGGATAAATGACAATAGTAATTATGATTTGAAGAATATATGAATAATATAAAAAAATATAAGAATATATGACTAATTAGAGAAGATTTTGAAGGGCATACGACTGATTCTTTAAATTCTTTTGACAGCATCTAATTCTCTAATGGCCTCTCTCGGTTGAAACCTTTATGGTCCAAATTTTCTAGCTAGCACTAATTTTATTATGGACACATCGTACAAACTATGCATGTACACAGAACAAAAAGATTTTGAACCAAAAATTACTTCGCTATACTAGAAACAATACTGGTTTCAGATAAAAGAATGGAGTAAATTATTTCTTACCTCACAGCCATGGTAGGTGCAAGATTTTTGTTTTCTAGATCGCGCTCAAGATGAGATATTCCCTATTGTAACTACAAGCGTGAGAAGTAGAATAATTAATACCGGGGTGAACTCAATAATGGACATTCCTATTGCTTTCCAGGGTGAACTCAATAAGATTTATAAATTTGGCTTAGGATCATTACCGAGATCATGCTTTATAGAAGACTTCGCCTCAGATATATCGCCAAATAATTAATGCCGGGACGTTATATAACAATGTCGCTCATAGTTGTAACGTACACCGGAATATTGTGGGCGTTCTTATTGATGATGTGTTCATTTACTATAAACTTAAAAGAGTACAACGGTCCAGATTATCGATTGTGATTTTGTTTTCAAGATCACTCTGATATAATCTCTAGATTTTGTTTATAAAAGATATTACTGTGCATGATAGGAATGAAGAACAAAACTTGTTCGTTGATTGCTAAAAGGAAAATTTAAAACGAGTTATTTCTAAATGGATTTGCTCATTTTGTTTTACGAGTGTGCCCGACCGTCCGTTGATAAAGCCAACACTTTTTTTATGATTGTAATTAATTAGAATTTCGTTATTAAAATTAAAATTTTTGTTTTTAAATATAAAAACATGATGGATACATAAAAAAGTATGATAGGAATGATCTTTTTTCTTAGTAAAAATTTGCCTGACTTAACCTTATTGTAATAACCATAGTTTTTTACCTATTATTTATTTTTAAAAATGGACATTTACCATTGGAAACAATTATGAATGATTTTGATATAGTATATCATGAAAAAAAATGTTTATTTTGATAGTACCGAGAGGTTTTGTCACACCAATTTAATCTCTATTTATTGTGTATATTGATATCTGATGTAACTAGAAAGCTAAAAAACACTTTTTCTCTTCAAAAATTAATTAAAACTAGATGGCTCTGGTGTCGAAGCATTGCCGCGAAAAATGTCTCTAATTTTCTTTCATTTGTTTTATTTTTTTGGTTAAAAGGATTAAACATGTTAGCTAGTTAGTATCCATATTTATTGATAAATGTTTGAAACTATTGCATGGTTTAGATCAGATTGATTCGTGGTATATTGTACTAAATTTTTGGCACCCAAAAAATTTATATTTAATATTTTTATCACAGGAAAGATAGGTGGACTGATTTTTTAGTTACGAATTATAGAACAAATAATTAGAACCATTATATATGAAAGAAAACTTAAAAGAAATGACATATACAATGATAGGGAAAAAAAATATTATAGAGATGTATACAAATCTACAACGACCACACCTACATCTTTCCGACATATATTTTTGTGAAGCAACCACAGAATTTGTTATGGAAGACCATAGTGCGACAAACAAAGATAATCTCTAAATCTAACCACTGTTCTACATATAAAACAGTATACTTGGTTCACCATTTACATTTCCAAAACCATCGATCTCCTATTGCAGATCCAACATGTCACATCCCACACCGACGGGTCACGGGGCGTGAAGTGAAATGTTATCTTCTACATCCATCCGACGATTCACAACGATGCTTCTCTATACTTAATTAATATACAACAAATTTCAATAAGATCATATTAATCCGCAGTACAAATAATATATTTTACGAAGATAGGCGGGTTTAGACAGTCAGTCAGTCAGAATGATCCCTCCCTAAACTCAAGAGGATTAGGACCGGCCCCTCCCAGGAGGATCAGGGCTCCAAATTCAGATTTAGTTCCAGTTTTCAAACCTGATATCCCATAAAATATACCAATCACAATTCAGGTAAGCAGATTCAATATATCAAAACCAAACGATAAATCCATTTCAATCAATCAATACAAAATTAAATACAGAGAAGTATAGTTATATAGATTCAATAAAATCAAATAATAATTAGATCAATCAATAAAAAAAGTAAATAAAACGAAGTCCGATTACATAGATTCAATCAAAATCAAACGATAATCACATCAATCAATACGAATTCAATAAAGAGAAGTTCAATTACCTGACTGAGAAGTTTAGAAATCACGATAGAAATTGCAAGAATGATTACACGCAGCTTCAAAATCTCAATCACTCAATTTAATCAAATATTGATTTTATATGAAAATGATTTATTTAGAAGAGAAGTCGACTCATGAAATTGGATAGAAATAAAGCACCTCTGCTCGTTCGGTTTTCATTTGCTTAAATGAATTAATGAAAGTTTATACGGTGCAACAATTAGAAAGACAGGTGGAAAATGCTCAAGCAACATTAATGGTTCAATGGCGGTTTGTAATGATCAAAGCAAATTCAGTAATTTTTTTTTATCTCGATCAACAATATGATAAACGTTTATCTAGTCAAATGAAACAAATATGTGGTCAAACGGTGATGTGTAATGTGTTACACAACAGTACATCCAAAGAAAAAAAAAAAAGCCAAGATAATTCTTTGAAAATTAAAAATTTTTACTGTAGATAAGGAAAGAATTGGGGTATCAAGGATTACTAAGTTTAAATTGCTGAGGAGAATATATCTGGTTCTAACAAGAATTGAGGGGTATGAGGCCAATTTTAAAGATTTGAGGGGTTAGTATCTAAATAAGAAAGATTTGGATGGTATGTGTCAAAATTTTCCTATAATTTATTATGTAGTAAAATTTTTTGCAATACCACTTTAAAAACTGCCTATTGTTTACGCGATCAGTGATGTCATCATAGGAACTACAAAAATTACTAAGAATTCAACGAATCAGGACAACATAACATTCATAGTTTGATGAGTGGATTATTCATACCACTTTAGATTATTTTTTGTTGTTAAATAATATATAAAGATAAAAGAATAACTTATATCATCGTTATCCTTTTATCCCTCGACTTTATCCCAATTTAGAATAAATCACATATATATTGTAGTTAAATAAAATATGAAAAAAAAATTATGATCATTCTTAAGAAAAATTTTTTTTAACCTTTTATCTACGAATTTATCACTTCAAAAATAAGAGTTATCTTCTTATCCTCTGTTCACTTTAATCATAAGATTCATCTCATCTTATCTTGATATTTGATTGGTCCGGAGAGAAGCTTATT
This sequence comes from Rhynchospora tenuis, assembly GCA_027725995.1. Taxonomy (NCBI): domain Eukaryota; kingdom Viridiplantae; phylum Streptophyta; class Magnoliopsida; order Poales; family Cyperaceae; genus Rhynchospora; species Rhynchospora tenuis. The sequence goes on along the minus strand of CM050888.1, from coordinate 148,951,576 downwards.
ATGCGAGAGCTAAACGTAGTGAATTGGGAAGGAAAAGTCAGAGGATGTGTACATGCCTACACGGTGACGAAGTGAAGTGACCTCCAATTTTGTCATTTATTATTTATTTTTTTCCCGAATGGTCTTGGTAGAAGCTACCAAGATAGGAGTATATATTTTGTGATCAATGAACGCACTAATACTCAAAACAATAAAGTATATTTATTTATTTATTTCAGTTTAGTTCCTCTAATTAGTTTCTTGTTTAACAATGTAACATTGTTCTTTCTGATTATTTTCGGCGATCATTTTTCTCTCGCGTGAAAACTATTACATTTATTTTTAAATTACAATTGTTGGCTTTTTAGTTTTTATAGAAAAAAATGTGCGAACAATAGTTTAAAAAATGAATCGCGCTTCAAATAGTCTGCAACCTCTGTTATGCCACGCTTCTTTATTCATAAATATCAATTTATATGTAAAAATTATAATTGTAAGTCAATCCAACCCCATCGTATCATAATTTTTCATATTACAACGAACAATTTATGCTGGTCAATTTTTTTTAAAAATCAAATATTATATTTCTATATTTTTTATTATTTAAAAATTATAAAAATGGTTAAAAAATTTTTAAATGTAAAATTTGATCTCTAATGAAATCACATTGAACAATTGAGTTCGACTATACAAAATGCCAAAAATTAAAGTTCTAAACTAGTTTGATGTGAAATATATTTGACTCTAGAATTACTCAAAATTTTAAATTACATTATAGAACATGTATCGACCAAAGCAAACAATATCACATCAAAACTTTTAATCCGTGGATGGACATATTGCATTTAAACAATATCACATCAAAAAGTGTTCTTCTTGACTAACTTTTTAAATACATTGAATTTTATACCACAAGTTTGTTTGAATTGTGTTAGAAATAGAATCAAAAGAGTAGCAAAGAAGACGCGGTGCAAATCTATGGAATCCAGATTCTCTGGATGTCTTTTGATAGGGTTGTCCGATTTGATCTTAATGGTTAATTTTTTTCAGGCCTATCAATCTGATATTAATCACGGAGCATCCATTATTGATCAGACGGACAAATCAAAGACTATCAATCTGTGCCAAATAGAAGAATAATTTGAAAGTTAACAGATATACTTTAAGGCCTAACTAAATATACATCGTTCTGCCTAATATAATCGAGTCCTGGCCTATTTTTTCCTTCTTTCTTTTTGGTCGATAGCTAGTTGTACTTCATTCCGTTGTTGATCCGGAAGGCTGGTAAGGCTGAGCCCATAAAATTTGTTATTTTTTGATCAAAGGCTGGTCAATCATAAAAAATTGTACCAAATATACACGCGCTTTTGGTTTTTAGTTTTTGTAATAGGTTTAGCTTCTTCTTGGCTTAGCTATGATAGCTAAGTAGAATTGGTACTTTGTTTTATTTGATTTCAGGTGTTGTAGCCTGTAGTGTCACTGCTGTGGCTCAATACTTTTCTTTAGCTAATTTTTGGATCCCTGTTAGTTTCAATAAATAAATAAATAAATAAATAAAATGCATGGGCTTTATATGAGATGGTTTACATGTATACACTTTTGCTTATAGAAATATGACATGTATTTAGAAAATCTAACATATATATATATGTCATATCCATTATGTTGGGTAGGTACGTAGTTGTACACTGCACACACATTTTATCTTATTGGAAAGGCGATCAGTGATTATTTGTCACTCTTAGATCATCAATTAATCTTGATCAAAGCTAATAGACTAAAACCATGAAGCATCATATTGCACAATTTCTGGTATCATCATGTATATCTTAGATTATGGCATTTGCAAACTCTTGTAGAATATATATATATATATATATATAGAGTTTTGTTATGGTGAATTGCGACTTACAGACTCTTTGGTGAGTAAGCTAGAATTACTTACATGCCTACTAGGACTATATTTCTGAAAGAAGCTAGAATCCAGAAATCAAATATATAGGTTCACTGAGGAATAATATCTAATCCTAGGTAGGACATTGGATTTTAATTCTATTAAGTTTGTAACCATATAATTTTGCACTCTGATTGATTAAAGAGAGGTGCAAAGGCTCCACATCACCCAGTCTAGCTAGATATCACGTCTCTGCAATTAAATGCATATTACCATATTCATTGTATATAATTTGTACATATAAATTTTTCGGTGATAGATATAATTTAAATAAAATACTATAAACACGGTAGAGAGAGGAAAGAATTGATCACTTCATGGTTATCTCTAGCTATATCATTTTTTCTCTCAAATTATCTCTCTTTCTATTTGGATTCACCACCTGCTAATTTAAATTCTTCTATCACTCCTTTTTTTGTCTTCTCTTATTTCTAAAATTACACAAGGACATCCACAAATAACTAGCAATATCGATCTAAAATATAAAAATTATAGGTTAAAGTAGAATGGAGAAAAAGAGGAGTGAAATTTTTAACTTCTTAATTTACTTATTCAATTCAAAAAAAAAAAAGAGGAGTGGAATGGATAGTACGTAGAGGGAGGGAGAGAGAGAGATCACAATGAGAAGAAGAAATGAAGAAGAGAATGAGAGTATATACAATTGATCTTCCTATGGGCCCTTTAAAACTATAACGGTAAAATTTGATAGCACATTGAATAGAATAAGTAACTAATGTATATATGATATATGTAACAAAAAAAATGTGTATTATATCATACGGGTTTTTTTTTCTTTTATTAAACTTCCGATATAAGTTAGAAGCCAAAAATCAAACAAATTGTACAATTAAGACCAACTGAATTTTTATTTGAATTATATTTCTATGACAACCATGTCTGGTGTGCAAAATTATAGTAAATTTGTCGTTTCCAAGTAATTAATATTCTTTATAAATAAACCTGTCAAGAGAATTAATTTCCTAGCACTGTTGATACAAAACTTCAAACACACCGTTCCAAAAAAGTTTGGACCCCCAAAATTACTTTATTATACCAGAAACATTAGCAGAAACATTAATTGTCTTTAGAATAAAAAATGAGTAAATGTATTTCTTACCTCTCAGTCGTTGTAGGTGCATGATCATCCTTTTCTAGACCGCTCAAGCTAAGGTATTATCTGTTGTAACTAAGTACAAGCATTAGAAGTACTAAAATGATGAAATATGTGAGAGCAATCTCCATTGAATTAATAAAAGCGTGAAGCATATTCTTATTGTATTATAGGGCGAGAACTCAGTCGAGTTCCATAGATTTGGTTTAGGACACCCAAACATCATGTATTTATAAAAGGGTTCGCCTTGGATATATCGCCGGATAATTAATACCGTGGGCGGTTTATAACAATGATCGTCCATAGTTGCAAAAAAACAATGGTCGCCCATAGTTGCAACGCACAACGAAAATATTTGAATTTCATGATATGCACTTACAAAAATAAAAAATGCAACAGTTTGATCTGGAACGTTTTTTTTTTTGTAAAAACCATTACAATCTGTTGAATTTAATGGTCCAATCTGTAACGGGGGCTACTGTAACGTGCCCATGAACATTACAAAGGCTTTTTTTAACGTTACAAATCCCATATTTTCGCATGGTGAGTTTTGAATTTTTTCATGTAGATAACTCAAATTTATGCATGCTTGTCTATCTTATTGTCGCCCATATTTCATTTTCTAGGCTCTATTATATATTGGGTCCCAATTTGTTTTTTTAAACTAAAATCTTCTTTCTCTGTGCATGATATAGGAGAGAAGCTGAATATACATTAAGTAGAAAACAAAGGAGTTATCAATGCGTTTGCTTATCTGATTTGCCACTTATAGAAAGGAATACTCGTTTATACTTAATTTCATGTGAATCAAAACTCAACAACTAAACATATCTAAGAAATGAACTGAATGTACCACTTCTAAAATGCCCTGACTATGCAATCCTTAGTTCATTGTACCAAAATGAGCGACCAATAGACAAAAAGAGTAATGAGATGACTGATTCTTAGTCCATGGAACCAATTTTAGGGAGCAATTTGGACACAATCTGATTCTGAGTACAATAATGAGATGAAGCAGATGAGCAACCCTAAAGTGAGCGGAACAATTATAGTGAGAACAAAATTTTTGATCTGGCCATTTGAAGTGCAAATAAAGCAAAATAAATGAGGAGAGAAAACCTAGTGATGGAACAAACCAAACCCAAAGAACAATCTGCAGTCGCCACAAAATACACAGCCGTACCTGAAAACAGCAGAAGACGCAAGGAAAGTGTAACATAGTAGGAAGATTAAACCAAATTAATATCACACTCATAAAGTAAAATGAATAATCTAAATAACTGCATAGTATATAAACGACGATAATAAATAAAGCAATAAAAGTTGAAAATTATAAAGTGTAGAACCATCAACGTGAATAATCCATTTCATGAAAGAGGAGAAATTTGTCACATTAATATCATAAAATAATCTTTGAGAATTGGGAATATTATACAATGACACCAATCACATGAAATAAACGATATTAAAACAAATACGATTAGATATAAGCCTGACTTTAAACACGGTAAAACGGTACAAAATCATGAGAACTAATTTATAGAAATGTTTAGTAGTAAACGCTGAAATTTTGGGGATCAAAATTAATTAAAAATTCTAAAATTGTAACTATCAAATTTAAATTTAATATACTAACTATCTGATTGATCAAGGCCGCTGGATCTTAATGAAAATTTCAGAATTTTCTTTGCCGTTGGATATTTGGACCCCAAACATTATTAACTCTTTAGTTTCTATCTCTCCTGCTTCAAGTCTGACCCCATCTTTTGTTCTTATCCTTCTCCCTATCTACTGATTGGCTCGAGTAAGGAGCAGCTCTCACTCCGTTAGATCAAAATCAAGTGTGTTCTCTCTCGAATCTCTTCGTTCTTATCTCCGTTGAACCGAGGTTCAACCTTTGTAAATTGGTAATCATTTGATGGGCAACGTAGTGAACCTGGGTTGGTTGTGTTTATTTCTTCTTTCCGCCTATAACTCGTGGCACCTCATATTGGAGCCACGTTACTCGTTCCTTGTCTTTCTTTGGTATACCTCAGTTCTCTTTCTCTCTCTTTTGTTATGGGCTGAGGATTGAGGGAACGAAAGAATAAGAAAAGAAGGAAAAATAATAATAATAATAGGCCTTGATTCGGCTGAGATGGGTGCTGGTAAAAATAAGAGGTAGAAGGGAAAAGGAATAGAAGTCGAGATGGTTCCTGGTAATTTTTGTTTGCGATCATAGTTTCCTCTTTCTCTTGTGTTATGATGACAAGAACGGGTATGAGAATATGGGAGCAACAAAGGAAGGGCAGTATAGAGAGAAGAGGGACTAAAGTAAAATGGCCTGATGCAGCTATTCCTGTTAGGTATACTTCTTGAATTACTTTCGAGTTTTCCTTCTCATAAATTCAAGAATACCTCAATGTTTGGGTTAAATACCGGCTTTTGTATCAACCATGTACATGTTTTCTTCCTAGTGTTCATTATGCAGTGTTGTTACGGCCTTAGTACCACCTCTGTACCAGTTCGGAACAGCTCACACTTGGATGCTGGTAAATTAAACCATAAGAATCATGAACCGTGTTGTTTAAAGCTTAGAAATTTATTAATATAAAAGTTTAACTGAACTACAAAATCTATGTGTTAAAGAATTGGATTATGTTGGCCTATAGATTATTACATTAAATATATGAAACTGAAGATGTTTAATAAAATGTATAAAAGATAAGAGCTTTGATAATAAAGATTGTATTATGAGTTAATTGATAACAGATTGTACTGGCTTTATGTTTATATAGGCCAGCGACTTCTATTCCTGGCAATACATCCGAAAATAGCAATTATTATCCTAATTACATTTTACTAATCCCCTGACCGGTATATGATATTGCTTATCTCTAATAACGCATGATCAAGGGCCTTTTATTTTACTCGAACCTATCTTCTGTATTTTCCAAGTATGTTGACTCTGCTAAAACATGTCAAGCCAAATTTTGATAATTTAATAAGCTTAGCTAGTTAGTGATTTACAATGAATAATAAAGTTAAGTTAATAAATAACGTGGGTGCGGAATTAAAACATAAAAACAAAATTTAATAATGAATGGATCAAATAATTGAGTATGGAAACCAATGGGGAAACTGACCTTGCACTAGAGATACATTTGAATCATGAATCATTTTACGTTATAGTTTAATAAATAATAGTTAACAATTCTTTATATTTTCAACATAAAGATACGAAATAATATGCAAACTGTCATTTTCTTTAATAAACTATTATACTAGAAATGTCTTAAGCAATTTGGTTAAGAACTTAAGATAGATTTTTAATCACGACTTATTCATCTATAACAATTATTGAATAACTAGATAAAATATTTAACAATATATTTTAAAATATAATCCCTTCAATTAAGAATCTAGATTTTATCATCCAAACCAGACCAGTCTGGTTAACCAAGTCTGTTAGAATGGTAACCTAAGAACAATCTTAGAATGTGATATTAGGTTTATCTTAGGTATTCTATATAACCGTTAAATGGTAATTAAGACAGTCACTCCTTTCTTGTTAGGAAAATAATCTAGGACCCTTAATACGAGATTATCAAGCCTAAGGACCGTCAAGCAGGAAAACTCCGAATATGATGGTTGTCAAGCACTCGGGGCATCATAGGATAGCGATAAACTACGATCAAGCTTGCTATTCAGGTGCGGATACGTGGATTTTTTTATAGAAATCCGGTCCTGGTAACTTTAAATTTATGCATGGCATGTTGCTGATTTTGTTGAATGCATTGTACAATAATCATGTAGATTTAGGAACAGATATTACAACTCAAAAACTCATGTTGAAAAGATCTCCTTTGTTAAAATGGTTATATAGCCAGGCAAGTTTGCATATTCATTTGTTATGAATGAGCTGAGTTGTGCCAGCTCAATATAATCTTGCCTGATAATTTGAAATTGTGACTGTATGACTGAGACTGTGTGGTAACTGAGAATGATATGGTAATGATTCACATCACGACTGTGTGAAGGGCAGTGTGATGTACTGAAATGATAGTCAAAGCCACTCTCCGGAGTCGGTCGGCCACCGGCTTCGGCCAGTTCGGTAGCGCTATGCGGATATGGAATTCCCTTATGCCTGCCTGGGGTTAGGGACTCGTCCCTTATGCCTGCCCTAGGTTAGGGAAAGGTCTCCTTATGCTTGCCCAACCGGTTGGGTTAGGAGACCTGAGTGAGTTTTGGTGTTATACTGTTATGAAAAGATATGATAAGACTGGAATATTTTATGATATGGGATTCCCTTATGCTTGCCTAAGGTTAGGGATTCGTCCCTTATGCCTGCCTTAGGTTAGGGAAAATGTTTTGCTCTTGATTCAATTGTGTGCATATTCATGGAAAATGGTTATAATGGAATCGAATTTGGTACGCAACTTGTTATAAAATTGGTTAAATATTTTGCATCTGCATTTCATGTGTAATTTGATTAATCTAGTTATTTAAATGGTTCATAAGTTACATGTTCATTTTGATTATTATGGGTCTTACTTTCGGGCTAAGATTTCAATTAGAAATCCACGTCTGGAACTAAAACCCGCACTGAGAATTTTATTCTCACTCCGTTTTTATTTTGCATATTCCTCGGCGGATGGGGGTTCCAGAGGACACATCGCTTGCATTAGAAAATGATTTTTGATGGTCCGTAACGAAGATCACCCTTGTACAGAATGCTAGTGACCATTCATGGTGTGGTAAGAGATACTGTTAGGTTATTTACCTATTTATAAATAAGTGTATGCAATCGACTGTCTGTCGATATGTTTTATTTTATGCTTTATTTTGTTTATATCTTTAGCTTGATAATATTCGATTTATATTATCAAAAAAAAAAAAAAAATTACAGCTAATTTTACGTTAAGTTGTAGTTTAAGCCTTACGAGAGTACAATTATCTGTACTTTCGTGGCGGGAGCTGTCACGTCTGGCTGCGGGATGTGACAGTCTCTTTTGGTGGTATCAGAGCTAGTATGGTATAAGTCCTAACCAGTCTAGCGAAAGCAAGGGTAGGAAATGGGCTAGGACGATATAATTCAATTTCTGCACTAAGTTAGGCATGCATGCATCTTATTTTATTTGAAAAAAAAAAAATCTTGTGAACGTCATGTGAGACACGATAAACATAGGATACCTGCAGTTAACAAGGAAGGACATGTGAAATTAGAAGACGATGGACTGAATTGCATACTACAAACCTATGGACGTGGTTAATGTATGATAGACAGAGCTAAACAAGGTCCCCGGATAGGGACGAAATACATTGGAGAAATGGAAGCATTTGCTCTACTAGAATCACCCCGGCTTAGTGAAGAAAATGAAGTTAAAGCAACAGAAGAATGATTTGCCACAATAAAATCTCACTTGGAGGCATGTCAAGTCCCTTTAAAACATCAGGTTAGATCAGTAACTTGTTATCTATAGGCCTGCTCAATCGTGGTGAGAAGAAGTGAAGTATGGATATGAAGCAAATGCTGCTCGAATTCGTTGAGCATGGGTTAAAGAATAATTTGAATACAGATTATGGAAGTCGTGCATATGGAAGCAGTGAGAACTAAATTGCAACACTCAAGTACCTGGAATGAACAGTTGCTGAATATAACACCCAGCTCCTCATTTTATATCAATGTGCTCCTGACATTTTCAATGATACCTATCGACAAAGGTGTCAATATCTTAATGGGTTAGACTCAGAAGTTGCAATCACAGCTGACAGTCAAGCAAACCAAGGACTTCAAACCCTAATGGACGCAGCTGAATAAGTGGAATGTACAACAATGGATGGTTCAGACTCGGGATATACGTAGGCAAAGTACAGTAGGACCCAAACAAGTAACCCCAACAACACAGACTTCGAAGCCAATTCTATTGCCTCCATCCTCCAGACCTAATTGGTTGCAGGTGTAAATGTTGACATCTGGAGACACAATACTATTATTCTACTCGAACTTGTTCTCAATGTGGTAGTTCTGATCATTGAATTAAAGATTATTCGAAACCAGCATCTACTTTTGCATTAAAGACAACTACTACTGGAACTAGCTCAAGTCGTAGATTTGGAATGCCATAACGAGGACATGATCATATTTGTGGTGATAAGATTCACAATAGATCTGTAATACCTATTTTTGGATATCATGGACGACGTGCATTAAGAAGAAAGAATGACAATAGAAGGAAGTAAGGATAAAAGTTGCAACTACTGAATAGTGACATGTAATGGACAAATTAGGATACTCTTGGAGTAAGTTATCAGAGCCAATGTACACTATGAATGGAATTAAGATTGATCTACTGGATATAAGAAGTGATTTACTGGATATGGAGATTGTAAGATATAATATATTTCTGAAGACAAATGGTTGATGCAACATTCAGTTATAAGTAACTGTACAAGAAAGGAAATAATATTTGGGTTTTCAAACCAAACTACTTGTATTTTAGAATGCTGGAAGGATAATACCTCAAGACTCTCAAAATAGAATATATAATGGAAATTGGACGATTTAGCTCACTGGGTTATAGTAATGGACTAAACTCTATAAATTTAGACCTCTCTTCCAATACTAATTGCTTCCACTATTTTGATATATTTCATAAGGAAATTTTTGGGATTTTGTAATAAAAAGGAAGAATTTAATTTCCTATTGACCTAATACATGGAACTATACCCATTTCCAAAACCTCTAACAGATAGTCCCTACAAGATGGAGAAAATAAAAACCATGAAGGAACAAAGGCAATTAAAAGTGATTATGAGATTTCCTTAAGACGATATATGTGCTTGTCTTCAAAATGTGGGAAACTAGAGATTTATAGAAATTGATCCTAACCATGGTCGGAAGGTTAACTTCCATAATTATTCAAACCAATCTACAAAATTAAATTAGAGAGGTTTGACGGAAAGACATCAAATTTGACCAATATTATGAATTAGCCAGGAACAAGTTAACTCTATTATTCAAGACTAATGAGAGAGAAATTTTAATAATCCGGGGATAACCTTTGTATACTGGACAACCCTGAATTTAAAACTACAAGGTTATCGGAGGTACATAACTCCGGGTATGTTATCTATTCTGAATGTATGTTTAAAGGATTGAAAAGGAAGCATCGATGATTAAATAGAAATAAGGAAGTAGAAGAATGTTTTTGAAGGATGCCAGATATGCTAGTAAATTAGGGCGGATCGATAAGAAGCTACTGAACTTCTGTCACTTCCTTGAAAACTAAGATGAATCTATCATAATGCAATTGGTGATAAGAGTTCCATGAACTACAAAGAAATATGACTCTATCTGGAGACATAATAAATTGATTGACCAAGATAACCTATTATATCTTTATTCAGATTGATTTTAAGAATAAAGAGTTAATGAGGATACTTATGAACCTTTGTTCTAGATAACAAGGATATCTGAAGGGAATTATTTTTGGAAGGAGATATGAGATTCACATCTCGGTTTTGGATCAGTTTTCAATGATATGCGAGTATAAAGGTTATATTTAGCTCAATACATGATCCCTAACCAATGGATAATACTTCAGAAGAATAAATTAAAATTATGAAGAATAAATTGTGGACATGTAATCTTAGTTTTAACAGTTGTAGATGTGAATATTCACATTTGATGGAATCTGCTTACAACAAGTATAAGTATGATGTCATGTGAAGCTTTATATGGAACATCATACCAAACGCCGAAATGGCAGGGATTACAAAAGAAATATTGTGAACCTAACAAGATTTCACTTAGAGCAGGAGACATTGAGAGGAAGTCAGATTTGTATTCAAGGGGTTGAAAGCAGCATATAGTGGATACAAGAAAAGAAATTTCTACACTGAGATTGGAGAATGTTAATGCTTGATTAATTTATCTACTCTTTTACTCTCGACATGAGTGCGCCATGGTAGTTAGATAGATCAACCTACTTGAGAATTAAGTCACTTTCAAATTTCAAAATCCTGCTTCTAAGAATCAATACTCTGAATTCAAATCTGATCTTTAAAGTGATAATAAAAATAACTATTATGAAATCAAACAGATAACAATAATAACAACATGTTTGTGTACAAGGATTAAATCAATATTGACTAGTCACCAATATTGAGTTTGATCTTGTGATATTTAGAGTATCACTCTAGCTTCTTTGACTGACTACCAAGGAAGTTAAAGTCGTACCCTGATATATTTGTACTGACAACAAAGAAATAAAATGAATCTTAAAAAAAAAAAAAAAGAATTGGTATAACTAGAAACTAATAATAATAATCATAAATTCCAGTGGAAAAACAAAACAAATAACTTAACTTTGAAAATACCAATCTTAAGTCCCTCTTTAGAAATTTCGAGGACGAAATTTTTTTTAAGGGGGGTGGAATGTAACATAGTAGGAAGATTAAACCAAATTAATATCACACTCATAAAGTAAAATGAATAATCTAAATAACTGCATAGTATATAAACGACGATAATAAATAAAGCAATAAAAGTTGAAAATTATAAAGTGTAGAACCATCAACGTGAATAATCCATTTCATGAAAGAGGAGAAATTTGTCACATTAATATCATAAAATAATCTTTGAGAATTGGGAATATTATACAATGACACCAATCACATGAAATAAACGATATTAAAACAAATACGATTAGATATAAGCCTGACTTTAAACACGGTAAAACGGTACAAAATCATGAGAACTAATTTATAGAAATGTTTAGTAGTAAACGCTGAAATTTTGGGGATCAAAATTAATTAAAAATTCTAAAATTGTAACTATCAAATTTAAATTTAATATACTAACTATCTGATTGATCAAGGCCGCTGGATCTTAATGAAAATTTCAGAATTTTCTTTGCCGTTGGATATTTGGACCCCAAACATTATTAACTCTTTAGTTTCTATCTCTCCTGCTTCAAGTCTGACCCCATCTTTTGTTCTTATCCTTCTCCCTATCTACTGATTGGCTCGAGTAAGGAGCAGCTCTCACTCCGTTAGATCAAAATCAAGTGTGTTCTCTCTCGAATCTCTTCGTTCTTATCTCCGTTGAACCGAGGTTCAACCTTTGTAAATTGGTAATCATTTGATGGGCAACGTAGTGAACCTGGGTTGGTTGTGTTTATTTCTTCTTTCCGCCTATAACTCGTGGCACCTCATATTGGAGCCACGTTACTCGTTCCTTGTCTTTCTTTGGTATACCTCAGTTCTCTTTCTCTCTCTTTTGTTATGGGCTGAGGATTGAGGGAACGAAAGAATAAGAAAAGAAGGAAAAATAATAATAATAATAGGCCTTGATTCGGCTGAGATGGGTGCTGGTAAAAATAAGAGGTAGAAGGGAAAAGGAATAGAAGTCGAGATGGTTCCTGGTAATTTTTGTTTGCGATCATAGTTTCCTCTTTCTCTTGTGTTATGATGACAAGAACGGGTATGAGAATATGGGAGCAACAAAGGAAGGGCAGTATAGAGAGAAGAGGGACTAAAGTAAAATGGCCTGATGCAGCTATTCCTGTTAGGTATACTTCTTGAATTACTTTCGAGTTTTCCTTCTCATAAATTCAAGAATACCTCAATGTTTGGGTTAAATACCGGCTTTTGTATCAACCATGTACATGTTTTCTTCCTAGTGTTCATTATGCAGTGTTGTTACGGCCTTAGTACCACCTCTGTACCAGTTCGGAACAGCTCACACTTGGATGCTGGTAAATTAAACCATAAGAATCATGAACCGTGTTGTTTAAAGCTTAGAAATTTATTAATATAAAAGTTTAACTGAACTACAAAATCTATGTGTTAAAGAATTGGATTATGTTGGCCTATAGATTATTACATTAAATATATGAAACTGAAGATGTTTAATAAAATGTATAAAAGATAAGAGCTTTGATAATAAAGATTGTATTATGAGTTAATTGATAACAGATTGTACTGGCTTTATGTTTATATAGGCCAGCGACTTCTATTCCTGGCAATACATCCGAAAATAGCAATTATTATCCTAATTACATTTTACTAATCCCCTGACCGGTATATGATATTGCTTATCTCTAATAACGCATGATCAAGGGCCTTTTATTTTACTCGAACCTATCTTCTGTATTTTCCAAGTATGTTGACTCTGCTAAAACATGTCAAGCCAAATTTTGATAATTTAATAAGCTTAGCTAGTTAGTGATTTACAATGAATAATAAAGTTAAGTTAATAAATAACGTGGGTGCGGAATTAAAACATAAAAACAAAATTTAATAATGAATGGATCAAATAATTGAGTATGGAAACCAATGGGGAAACTGACCTTGCACTAGAGATACATTTGAATCATGAATCATTTTACGTTATAGTTTAATAAATAATAGTTAACAATTCTTTATATTTTCAACATAAAGATACGAAATAATATGCAAACTGTCATTTTCTTTAATAAACTATTATACTAGAAATGTCTTAAGCAATTTGGTTAAGAACTTAAGATAGATTTTTAATCACGACTTATTCATCTATAACAATTATTGAATAACTAGATAAAATATTTAACAATATATTTTAAAATATAATCCCTTCAATTAAGAATCTAGATTTTATCATCCAAACCAGACCAGTCTGGTTAACCAAGTCTGTTAGAATGGTAACCTAAGAACAATCTTAGAATGTGATATTAGGTTTATCTTAGGTATTCTATATAACCGTTAAATGGTAATTAAGACAGTCACTCCTTTCTTGTTAGGAAAATAATCTAGGACCCTTAATACGAGATTATCAAGCCTAAGGACCGTCAAGCAGGAAAACTCCGAATATGATGGTTGTCAAGCACTCGGGGCATCATAGGATAGCGATAAACTACGATCAAGCTTGCTATTCAGGTGCGGATACGTGGATTTTTTTATAGAAATCCGGTCCTGGTAACTTTAAATTTATGCATGGCATGTTGCTGATTTTGTTGAATGCATTGTACAATAATCATGTAGATTTAGGAACAGATATTACAACTCAAAAACTCATGTTGAAAAGATCTCCTTTGTTAAAATGGTTATATAGCCAGGCAAGTTTGCATATTCATTTGTTATGAATGAGCTGAGTTGTGCCAGCTCAATATAATCTTGCCTGATAATTTGAAATTGTGACTGTATGACTGAGACTGTGTGGTAACTGAGAATGATATGGTAATGATTCACATCACGACTGTGTGAAGGGCAGTGTGATGTACTGAAATGATAGTCAAAGCCACTCTCCGGAGTCGGTCGGCCACCGGCTTCGGCCAGTTCGGTAGCGCTATGCGGATATGGAATTCCCTTATGCCTGCCTGGGGTTAGGGACTCGTCCCTTATGCCTGCCCTAGGTTAGGGAAAGGTCTCCTTATGCTTGCCCAACCGGTTGGGTTAGGAGACCTGAGTGAGTTTTGGTGTTATACTGTTATGAAAAGATATGATAAGACTGGAATATTTTATGATATGGGATTCCCTTATGCTTGCCTAAGGTTAGGGATTCGTCCCTTATGCCTGCCTTAGGTTAGGGAAAATGTTTTGCTCTTGATTCAATTGTGTGCATATTCATGGAAAATGGTTATAATGGAATCGAATTTGGTACGCAACTTGTTATAAAATTGGTTAAATATTTTGCATCTGCATTTCATGTGTAATTTGATTAATCTAGTTATTTAAATGGTTCATAAGTTACATGTTCATTTTGATTATTATGGGTCTTACTTTCGGGCTAAGATTTCAATTAGAAATCCACGTCTGGAACTAAAACCCGCACTGAGAATTTTATTCTCACTCCGTTTTTATTTTGCATATTCCTCGGCGGATGGGGGTTCCAGAGGACACATCGCTTGCATTAGAAAATGATTTTTGATGGTCCGTAACGAAGATCACCCTTGTACAGAATGCTAGTGACCATTCATGGTGTGGTAAGAGATACTGTTAGGTTATTTACCTATTTATAAATAAGTGTATGCAATCGACTGTCTGTCGATATGTTTTATTTTATGCTTTATTTTGTTTATATCTTTAGCTTGATAATATTCGATTTATATTATCAAAAAAAAAAAAAAATTACAGCTAATTTTACGTTAAGTTGTAGTTTAAGCCTTACGAGAGTACAATTATCTGTACTTTCGTGGCGGGAGCTGTCACGTCTGGCTGCGGGATGTGACAGAAAGAAGATGGACGAAGAACAGCAAAAACCAGGGTAGAACGTCCAAAACCGCAATCCCTGGTCCACAATACCCAACGTACACAAAAGGAGAGGCAGTCGGAAGCAATAGACCGGGATCCGAGCGCACATCAACAGGAGAAGCATCATAGAAAGAGTGGCGCACAGACCACGACCATCTCCCGAGCAACAATCGTACACCACCCACATGGCACCACCATCTATCGGGTCCATAGAGACTTGGAGAGCACCTTCGGAATCGAATGAGAGAGAATGTAATGGAAGAAGAAAATCGAGGCATGCAGGGAAAAAAACTAGAGCGAAGAACAATCGAACGGCAGCAAGGAATCGAATCGGACAACCAAGATCTAAGCAACGAAATGAACGGGCCAGATTCATTTACGGTTGGTGTACAGTTGTTTGCTACAGAAAAGGATCCGGATCTAATTGGCCAATATTAATATATGTTTTGATGATCCTTAAAAAAATTATCCATATCGGGTACGTTGTTCCTTTATATATGTATTTGGTTACAGTTATGCATATGTTTTAGGTTCTTTTTTTCGGATGAACACATCTCAGGTTCTTAAATACTTGACATAATGTTATTAAATTTTTAAAAAATATTAAATTAGATAAGAAATGAAATCAATGCCAATAAAGGCAGGCCCCAAATATGAGGATCATTTATGAAGCCGAAAGGTTACTACAGCAATTGCAATATCCTTCATATATTTTAAATCCATAAACACTTCAGAACCCTAAATTTTGATTGTTTTGCTGTCACTCTAAATAATGAATGGTTATAGTACCATTGGCTGAATTTAAAACAATTAGCGTTGCATGAAAAGTGCAGTATAGTAATAAAAAATTAGTGAGCACGATTTCATGATTTGGGGCTTAAGTAAAGGCTGAATAATACCAGCGGAGTGGTACCTTGGACTTACATTGCGGGCCGGGTAGCAAAGACAAATAGGAAAATTGTCCCAAATGTAAATCCAATTTGAAATCGAGTTGAGTAGCAATTAATTATTAAAAAGGAGTGTCCGGAAAAATAGTCTCTCTTTTCTTTCCCCCTTTTTCTCTATGTATACTATTAAATCTTTCTCTGATTCCTTCTCTGTCATATTCCTTCTCATCTATCTTGCACTTTTTTTTTTCAATTTTTAACAATCATATCTGCACATGTATTTTCTTCACTTATCTAATAAAAATTTTGTATTAAATTGAAAACTAATTATAATAGTTTATGCAATTATATGTAACATTTAGATTTGAGAACTTTGAAAGTGTATTTTGAAGGTTGAGATAGTGTTTTTTGGCCCCGAAAATGGTAGTTACGGGGTAAACCCCTGTAAATCATGTAGATCTCTTCGCAAGCTTTCCGAATTATGGTCATATACGTCAAACAAACGTTCGTATCAAAAGTTACACATACCTGAAATCCTACCGCTAAAAAATATATAGTGTGTCACGAAAACGGTCGTAGGGGGGGTGCCACGAAAACGGTCGTATGGGGGGTGCCACGAAAACGATCGTAGGGGGGGTGGCACGAAAATCGATAAGGGATAGAAATGAAAAAGGGACTTGGCCGTAGGGGGGAGGCACGAAAACGGTCGTAGGGGGGTGGCGCGAAAACGGTCGTAGGGGGGGTGCCACGAAAACGGTCGTAGGGGGGTGGCACGAAAATCGATAAGGGATAGAAATGAAAAAGGGACTTGGCCGTAGGGGGGTGGCACGAAAACGGTCGTAGGGGGGGTGGCACGAAAACGGTCGTAGGGGGGGTGCCACGAAAACGGTCGTAGGGGGGGTGGCACGAAAATAGATAAGGGATAGAAATGAAAAAGGGACTTGGCCGTAGGGGGGGTGGCACGAAAACGGTCGTATGGGGGGTGGCACGAAAACGGTCGTAGGGGGGGTGGCACGAAAACGGTCGTAGGGGGGGTGCCACGAAAACGGTCGTAGGGGGGTGGCACGAAAATCGATAAGGGATAGAAATGAAAAAGGGACTTGGCCGTAGAGGGGTTGCACAAAAACGGTCGTAGGGGGGTGGCACGAAAACGGTCGTATGGGGGTGGCATGAAAACGGTCGTAGGGGGGTGCCACGAAAACGGTCGTAGGGATGTGTGGCACGAAAATCGATAAGGGATAGAAATGAAAAAGGGACTTGGCCGTAGGGGGGTGGCACGAAAACGGTCGTAGGGGGGGTGGCACGAAAACGGTCGTAGGGGGGGTGCCACGAAAATCGATAAGGGATAGAAATGAAAAAGGGACTTGGCCGTAAGGGGGGTGGCACGAAAACGGTCGTGGGGGGGTGGCACGAAAACGGTCGTAGGGGGGGTGCCACGAAAACGGTCGTAGGGGGGGTGGCACGAAAATCGATAAGGGATAGAAATGAAAAAGGGACTTGGCCGTAGGGGGGGTGGCACGAAAACGGTCGTAGGGGGGTGGCACGAAAACGGTCGTAGGGGGGATGCCACGAAAACGGTCGTAGGGATGTGTGGCACGAAAATCGATAAGGGATAGAAATGAAAAAGGGACTTGGCCGTAGGGGGTGGCACGAAAACGGTCGTAGGGGGGTGGCACGAAAACGGTCGTAGGGGGTGCCACGAAAATCGATAAGGGATACAAATGAAAAAGGGACTTGGCCGTAGGGGGGGTGGCACGAAAACGGTCGTAGGGGGGGTGGCACGAAAACGGTCGTAGGGGGGTGCCACGAAAACGGTCGTAGGGGGGGTGGCACGAAAACGGTCGTAGGGGGTGGCACGAAAATCGATAAGGGATAGAAATGAAAAAGGGACTTGGCCGTAGGGGGGGTGGCACGAAAACGGTCGTAGGGGGGGTGCCACGAAAACGGTCGTATGGGGGGTGCCACGAAAACGATCGTAGGGGGGTGGCACGAAAATCGATAAGGGATAGAAATGAAAAAGGGACTTGGCCGTAAGGGGGGTGGCACGAAAACGGTCGTGAGGGGGTGGCACGAAAACGGTCGTAGGGGGGGTGTCACGAAAACGGTCGTAGGGAAGTGTGGCACGAAAATCGATAAGGGATAGAAATGAAAAAGGGACTTGGCCGTAGGGGGGTGGCACGAAAACGGTCGTAGGGGGGTGGCACGAAAACGGTCGTAGGGGGGGTGCCACGAAAATCGATAAGGGATAGAAATGAAAAAGGGACTTGGCCGTAGGGGAGGTGGCACGAAAACGGTCGTAGGGGGAGTGGCACGAAAACGGTCGTAGGGGGGGTGCCACGAAAACGGTCGTAGGGGGGGTGCCACGAAAACGGTCGTATTGGGGGTGCCCCGAAAACGGTCGTAGGGGAGGTGGCACGAAAATCGATAAGGGATAGAAATGAAAAAGGGACTTGGCCGAAGGGGGGTGGCACGAAAACGGTCGTAGGGGGGGCACGAAAACGGTCGTATGGGGGGTGCCACGAAAACGATCGTAGGGGGGTGGCACGAAAATCGATAAGGGATAGAAATGAAAAAGGGACTTGGCCGTAGGGGGGGTGGCACGAAAACGGTCGTAGGGGGGTGGCACGAAAACGGTCGTAGGGGGGGTACCACGAAAACGGTCGTAGGGGTGTGGCACGAAAATCGATAAGGGATAGAAATGAAAAAGGGACTTGGCCGTAGGGGGTGTGGCACGAAAACGGTCGTAGGGGGGGTGGCACGAAAACGGTCGTAGGGGGGTGCCACGAAAACGGTCGTATGGGGGGTGCCACGAAAACGATCGTAGGGGGGTGGCACGAAGATCGATAAGGGATAGAAATGAAAAAGGGACTTGGCCGTAGGGGGGGTGGCACGAAAACGGTCGTAGGGGGTGTAGACACCCCAAATTTGCCATCAATTTGGATAAATTGTGTTAAAAAGAATTAATGATTTAAATCAACCAAGAGAAACATATTCTCATATTGAACAAACACAAGCTAGGTTTCATGGACTTGTCTTTTTTTCAAATAACAATACGTAAAAGTGAAACAGCATGAAGGATAAATTAAAGACTATATTTCAGCGACTAGTTGTCGTTTTACATTACTCCTCATATATATTAAAAAAAAAATAGAAAGCCGTGTTTTCTTATGATTTTCTGCATATTGCGTTTTAAATTATCCTTCTTATATAAAAAGAAGGGAAAAAGGGATACCATGAAAACGTTTAGCATAATTTTTAACTCAGCAACAAAACCTTTCAAGCTCCTTTCACATACGTTATTATCATTAGAGCATACGGTCTATACTTTTCTTAATCCAGGGTACTTATTTTGATATTCAGTTTTATACATGATTACACTCCTAAGCAACACAAAGCACGATTTTTCTAGCAAAGGAGACAATCCTCCTGATGTTTTCTGTAACTTGTTTGACTAAGGGAGGACCCTCTCTATTACTGAAAAGTTTTTCCCAAATTAGAAGTTATCAGATTCAGTAAGAAAAGGCTGAAAAAAGCTTTCATCAGAAAAACCTCTATTTCAAACTACTCTGAAATGAACTATTTTACATTTAATAAACTATTTCGTGAAGAAATTGCTCATAGTTTATAAGTATCAAAACAAGACTATTTTCATTTAATAAACTATTTTGTAAATTAACCTGAGTTAATTTCAAGTTGCAAGAATTGTTGTAGATTGTTTATTCAAATGAATTGTTTCTATTTGAAAATCATCATCCTAGATGACCAGTCATGGAAGTAGGGGAAAAATACTTCAAATATTACTGTCTTTATGATTTTATCAGGTCCAGTAACGTAGATGATTTTTTTTGTTCTCTTGAAAGATATCCTTGGAAATGGTATTTGAAATGATTTGCAGAATAAACAATCACCCTAGTGTTTTTGGAAATATAATCTACGTAAACTATTTTGTTTTCATAAAAATTGCTTATTCTGGAGAAAGAATTGTTGTTCTTGCATCCAAGAGCTATCCCCACTATTTTTTTACTTATATCCTTTAGAGCAAACAAGAGCCTTTGACCATATTTTATCTTGCAAGTTGCCATTTTGCTTCCTGCAGAGGATGATCAGACCACTGCTTAACAATGGCAGACCAATATCTAGAGCAGATTTCATACATTCAATACCCGATAATTTTCAGTTTCCACGTTCAATAATTGATCCAATGACAGATATATTTTGACATATTAGAATTGAAATTGCAATCACAAATACCTCTCCTTTTTTTACTTAGAATAGGAAAATTCATGACGTTGATGCATTTGGTCATGAACTTCAAACCTTTCCATGAAAACCAGCTCTTAAATGTAACTTGCAAAAGTTATACTGTCTTATGCACGATAATCATTTTCTTTGAAAACCGACATGTTTAATTAGCCATTGCTCTGTTGAAAAATTAATGTAAAATTCTGAGCTCTTTTCAAAGTGAGTTTCTTTTACTCAATTTGTTTTCCAACAAAATTCTACGATTATGAAATGCTTAAAAACTTTCTGATATTTTCTATAAAAAGAAATAATTGATTTAAATTTCTATGAAGAAGTCCAATACAAAGTCATGTCCAGTCAAAACATAAAGACTTTTTTTCCACACCTTGATCAGAAGGGGACCACCATGAGGGTTACTGTTCATTGCAGGGTGCAGAAGATAAGATGAATATTTGTCTATTCTCTAAAACACCTGACCTTAAATACTATAAACTATCTCATATTGATAAAAGAAGAATTTAAATAATATTTGTGTGGAGACATGTGTTCTTAGAAATCTCAGCTTTTCTGAAAATGTCCTATCCAGTGAACCAAACCAAATAAGTTCCTACTGCTACAGGATTGGATTTCAGAAAATACTATTCAAAATACTTGCAGTCTGATTATAGCCTCTTTATAGTCGACAAATCACAGCTTGACTCCAGGATAAGTACTTTAATTCCACATGTGCGACCTTATTCAGAGAGAAAAGCTCCACCAAATGTTTCTTTCTGGTAAAATAATCCCCAAAGGAATGCACAGGTTGTATTTTATTTTTTATTTTTTTCTCACTTTCAACAATTTCAATACACATGGAAATATTAGCGCATGGCAACCATGAAGCAATTATCATTTCACTTGAGTTAAAATTATGTCAAGGCATTGATAACGTTAGAATTAGGCAACCCAATTAGTAAATTTCATCCCCTGTCAAATGCAACTTTATTGATGAAAATTGAGTAGTTCCTATAGATCAACATATCAAAATAAGTGTAAACAAATAATCATGCCTCAGCTTATATCCTCCAGTTAACCTATTGCATATTAATATACCACCAACCAGCAAATCTGATAAGAAACCCTCCTCGCTGTATTTCTATCAAATCAAAAGGGCCACCAATTTCAAACCAGAACACTGTTCATGTACTGTTGATACAGGTGCACATCATGAACCCTGCTGACTTGTCCCACACTTCTATGGGGAAATGTAAAATTTGTCTAAACTGATTATGAGATATGATAATTAAGAGTGATTAAGGTTATGCTTTCAGCAGTATGCTAGTGATACTTTATCTTATACTACAGATCATTTGGAGTGGTGAGAAAAGACTCTCAAGGAGCTGGCGTTGCCTATAAATACAGGCCTCCACAAGCTTCAAAGGCATGGCTGGAAAGTGCAAGAATACACAGAAGAAAGAGTGAAAAGAAATTCAATATCCTGTCTTGAAAGAAGCTATTGCAATCTAAAATCTTCCTGCTTCCACTAGTTAAATGAATGAATGAGAGACCAACTCAATATCCATTTCGAAATCTGATCATCATCTATCAAATAGCCAGTCATCCAAGTCGTCCAAACATCCTCTGCTATGTGTAACAGCTAGTAACCGAGGATTTGAACGGCTTGCTACATCGATATTATTCTGCATTCTTCTCTTCTTTTCTTTTATTTCATTTGTGCTTGCTGCTGTTGTTTCTTTTGTTTGTGCTTCTGTACTTCAAATTGTGATGAATAAAATCATTATTGAAAGCTAGAAATAGTAGAGACCGAACATTTGTTTGGGTGGTTGTGATGCCTAACACCTTCCACAATCATAACCGAGATACGAACCACTTATCCATGGGCTAAATACATTGAAATCAATCTTATTTCCCGGTTTCACATCGGGTGGCGACTCCAAAACACTAAGTTTAATCAAACAGTTAGGAGTTTAGTTAGTGGGTAGCTACAGCTGGCGACTCCACTAGGGAAAATCTCAACTTGAAAATTTCTAGCTTTCTGTTTTCTGATAAATTTTCTTTCTGCATTTATTCTAGCTTCTTATACTGTTTCTCTTTCTTTTCTTTCAGGAATTGAGTCACCTCGCTCGACGAGTAAAGGGAGAGAAAATCTTGCTGCAAGGAGCTCACGTTCAAGCAAAGAGGAGGAGCAAAGCCAAGCACCAGAATTTTAATCACAACAACCCTCTTACAGTAAAAAAAAAAAAAAAAAGAAAAATTTCTGCTAAGTTCAAGTCCCTTAAACTTTATATTTTCTCAACTGGAGTCTAGTGTTAAGAAAGTTCGTAAGCCAAAAAGGTCTAAGACAGTTCCGGTAAGAAGTCATATCGTGACCAGGTCAAGGGCAAAAATGAGTAGTGCCGGTGGTTCTAATGAAAATCCAAATGAAATAGCTCCTCAGCCTGAAACCAATACTACAAATACTGATCAATCTTTAAAAGATTTGCTCACTGAAACCATCCAAACAATGAATTCCATGATGACCAAGTTTGCTGCTATGTCCCAAGTCCAACAAAATCCAAATATGTCCATACCTAATATCCCAGAAGCTCGAAATCATACACCACCTATCCAACCTCTAGAAGAACCAATCCCAACATCCAATCACAACCAATTTGCATCAGCAAATACTCCTAGATCAGAACAATCACCATCTCTAATTGAATTTGACCCACTAAAAGCCAGAATTGATAGAGTAGAAGCTGAACTTTCCAAAATAAGAATCGGGGGTACTAAAAGCATATCATTTATAGATTTATGCCCATTTCCAAATGTGTCACTGCCTGATAACTTTAAGTTACCAGAGTTTGAAAAGTACAATGGGGAGGGTTGTCCAGTGTCACACCTCAGAGCCTATTGTGGGGATATGGTCCCATTGAGGTCAAACGACCCATTGCTTATTCGTTGTTTTCAAAAAAGTTTGACTGGGCCAGCTCTGAAATGGTTTACCTCATTGGATTTATCTAGTTTCACATCATTTGACCAATTGTCAAATTTATTCATTGACCAGTATTCGTACAACCTGGATATGGAGCCGCGACGTGAGGATCTTGAATCTCTTAAACAGAATAATGGCGAGTCGTTTGGAGCTTATGTTGGGCGATGGAGAGCAGTTGCCGCCAGAGTGAAGGCAAAGCCCACAGATGAAGAATCCATAAGCCTAATTATTAAATCAGCCACATCATCAATTTCTGGCTACCTAGCAATCCAGGAACACCCTGATTTTCCAACTCTAATCAAGGCGGGCTCACGAATTGAGTCGGCTGTAAATCAAGGATTGGTTCTAGCCCTAGGCATGCAATCTTCCTTTCCGAATCATTTCAATGCTAAACGTACCAGAAACGATCCGAAGGCCACTGTTGCTGCTAGTGTCTCAAAAACTTCAGAGGATGTCAACGCAACTTTCGAAGTATCAGCTGCCAAAAACCATTATACACCAAGCAACTTCTACCAGAATAACAAACCCGAGGGACAGCAAAAGCAAGCCCAACTGAACGAAAAAACTGAGAGCTCAACAAAAGCAGACGTTGTCAATCACTCTCCTACGAACCAGCCGCAACAACCTCGAACTTTCAGAAAATTTACACCTATTGGCGAACCTGCAAGTTCCATCCTCGCCAAGTTAGTAGGGGCAGGAAACATAACTCCGCTGAACAGACAAGTGAATCCCGGGTCTCGTGGATATGACCCAACTGTCTTTTGTGAATATCATCAGAGTGTGGGGCATCATACCGACAACTGTTACAACCTCAAGCATGCCATCCAAGATCTAATTGACAAGGGTGCTATCACAATCAAAGAACCACCAGCCGAAACCACTAATATCATGACAAATCCTCTACCTCAACACCAGAAAATAGAAGAAGCAACGCCTCCCCATGCAGTGAACTGTTTTGAGTATGATGATGGTGATTTCAGTTTTTCTAATAATCTTGTTAATCACATAGAAGCAGAAATTGTCATGCCCCGTACGAAAACAATTGAGGTTATGGGTGTAAAACCAGTAAATCCAACAATGCCCACACAATTTAGAAAACTAACTGAAGTGTTGGGGGTCAAAGAGCATGAGCCTAAACCAATTGTAGTCTTGGGGCCTAAACCAATTGAGGTTTTGGGAAAAACAGGTGTGACTAACTTGAGCAAGGTTCCTTTTGATTATGACCAGACCCGCACCTGTGCCGAATTAAGCAACATGACCAGGTCTGGTAGAATTTACAAACCACCACACCTCACTTCAGACCCTCCACTTGCAGAAATTAAAAGTAAAGATGATACTGACACCCAACCAAAAAAAGATGTGTCTAGTTATGATGTAGTATCTCAACTCAAAAAAACTAAAGCTGAAATTTCTGTTTGGGAATTGCTCACTAAATCTCCAACTCATTACCAAGCCTTGCAGAGGGTCTTACAGACAGTCAATGTTCCAGTTAATGTTTAACCAAGGGACATAGAGAAATTGGTAGCCCCAATATCAGAATCATCCCGAAGCATAGCATTTTATGATGATGAACTCCCACCCGAAAAAGAAAAACATAATAGATCCCTGTACATAAGGGTCCAGTGCAATGGCTATCATATCCCGTTTGTACTTATTGATAATGGTTCTGCTTTGAATGTGTGTCCATTACGCACCGCCATCAAAATCGGGTTAGACCCAATGAAGTTCCGAAAAACTATAGGTGAAGTCAGAGCATTTGATAGTACATGTAGGGAAATCATTGGGGAAGTAGATTTGAAGTTAATAATCGGGTCAGTCGAGTTTGGGGTTACTTTCCAGGTTGTAGACATAAAATCCACTTTTAATTTGATTCTTGGTAGGCCATGGTTGCATACATACAAGGTTGTTCCTTCCAGCTTGCATCAGTGTCTTAAATTTATTTTTAATAATGAGGTAATTGTTATAACGGCTGAACCTGAAACCGTAGTACCACCGGAGGCCGGGTCTTTCAGCCTTAACCATCAAGTGCCTTTGATTGATGTCAATTACCCCAATCCTGAAAAGATGTTTGAAAATCTCCATAAACAGTGGAACTATGTGCCAGGTCAGGGACTAGGAAAAATGAATCAAGGGATGGTAGAACCATTGAATCTGACCAAAAATAAAGGGACACAAGGTTTAGGTTATGACCCAAATAAAACAACAGTCAAATATAAGTCGACTACCTCAAATACGCCTCTGAAAGACACTTTTATACAAAAAGGTATTATTGAACCTGATGAAAGAAACTCTAAAGGTCTAACAGAAACATTTGAAGTAAATACTTTAGATGGAATACCAGTAGATATCACAACTGGACAGCGAATAAGAAGACTTATGGGGGAAGTAAATTCCATTCCTGTGCGTCCCCTGAACCAACCACAAGATGCCCCATCAACATCTGGAGCTCAGCCTAGGCTAAACACTGAACCGCAACCAGGCAGCAAAGACCAGATAAAAGAGGTGATACTCATGCAATTAGAGGCCTTCCAAATGTTGATGCGACTCATTTCTCAGGGCCTAGGGGCAACAGGTATGCAAATGCCAATGTCGTCTCGAGGTTTGTACATGCCACCTACTCTTGATCCATTGTTCATGCAATTACAATCACTTCTGGGTAGAATTGACACCCTCCTAAACGTTGTGAAAAACAAACCCGCTGAAAATAAGCCACCTGAAAAATATGATGGCATGTCATGCCCAATTAAACACACGGTAGAATATTGCAGAAAACATGCTCCCCTAAATTATGATGATACCACCCTCATCATGCTTTTTGGCGTAACTCTCAAAGGTGAGGCACGTGAATGGTATGACAGCCAGGTAGGAAGGGAGCGAATGACCTGGAAGAATTTTTGTACTAACTTTTTACACAGGTTTACAAAGATGTGGGGTACACCTTCTTTCTTTGATCTGACAAACCTGGTCCAGGAACCCAGTGAAACATTTGCCATGTATATAGATAGGTGGTTCGAGGTAGCCGATTGAGTGCATCAACCAACTCCACCACTGAGTGAACTAATTAAAATAGCAATCAGAGGATCACGACCCCCACTCCCTAATATGCTGGCATCGCAAACATTTCAAGATTTTAAAGAGCTAAAAGAATATGGAAATAGATGTGAAATGGCACTATTACCAGTACCAGTTCCAACTTTGAAAAGAACCCGAGAATCTGGTGACCCTCTGAGTCTTCAACTAGCCATAACTCCTGCCATTCAAGTCCCAAACCCGGATAATCCAGATGAGGCACTCATATACGAACCTGAACAATACTGTGTTTTCCACCGTGTCAGGGGTCACCGCACTGAATATTGCAGCGAATTGAAAAAGATATTAAGAGCTCTTGCTGGTCAGGAAATCGCAAACCAGCAAACTGGTAAGGAACCAAAAAGAACCCGGTCGCATGGAAGTATCAATGTAATTAATGGTGCAGAAAGTGTAATTGATCCACTTACCATAATTCAACCAGTTAGTGAGAGGGAACAACCCCAACCAGACCAGTTGAATATATCTTTCATAGATGAAATTGATCCAGTAAGCCTTGTTAATAGTCTAGACCCAGATGATGATGATCTACCAACAGATTATTTAGAAATTTATGATGAACATGGGCATGCACATATTAACAAGAAAATACAGAAGAAAATTGCCATGCATAAAAGAATACAAGAAGCCAGGTCAACTCTACCTACACCCCAGCCAAATGAAATTCAAAAGGCGCAGAGATCCAGAAGAAGAAAACCCAAATTCAAGGTGCTGAGGAAGGTCATGGCGAGAGAAGACGTTTCAACTTATATTGAAGACACAACAATGAGGTTGGCAAATTGCACAACTTCAGAACCGGTATGTCCTGACAAGGATTGGCCAATTTCTAGTTCCACAACTACTAGTACAGGTGAGGTACCTATTTGTAATCACAACTCTCAGGTAAGCAACTCAATTTTTGTTAGCAGCAAGGACCAGGTGTCACACCCCCCTGGTTCTCTAAAAAAAAAGTCCCACTGAGTTTAAGTTTAAGGCACTATGTATATAGTTTATCAAAAAATTCCAAAAAAATTATGAAAACGACAAAATCCAAAAAAATGAAAATGCAAAAACCCAAAAAAATTAAAAAGGACGTTAAAGACAAAAAAATCATAAAAAAGGAAAAACCCAAAAAAATTAAAAAATCAAAAAAGCAAAAAAAGAGTAGATTAGTATTTTCATTTTCATCACGTTGTATTATTAGCTTTAGAAAACGTTGTTCTTTTTCTAAGTATCATTTAGATCTTTTGGCTATAGACGACTCTTATGAAGCTGAGGATGAAGAACTCTCCACACTGATCAACCAACAGGAGAAATCAAACATGTCCACTCTGGAGGAGATGGAGGAAATAAATTTGGGAACAGATGAAGAGCCAAAATGCGTCCACATAGGAACCAACTTATCACCAGAAATGCGATATGAACTTATTACTTTCTTGAGGGGTTATATAGATGTATTTGCATGGTCATATTCAGACATGCCAGGTTTAGATGAAAATATAGTAGTACACCGTTTACCACTAAAACCAGAGGCAAAACCGGTAAAACAAAAACTCCGTAGACTTAAACCTGAATGGGTCTTAAAAATTAAAGAAGAAGTAATAAAACAGTGTAATGCTGGTTTTTTGCAAGTTTCCCCATACCCTGAATGGTTAGCAAATATTGTACCAGTACCGAAGAAAGATGGTAAGGTGAGGATGTGCGTAGATTATAGAAATTTAAATAAGGCCAGTCCTAAAGATGATTTCCCCTTACCTCACATTGACCTTCTTGTTGATAATACTGCTGGTCATGAAATGATGTCCTTCATGGATGGATTTTCTGGCTATAATCAAATACATATGGCACATGAAGATAAAGAGAAAACATCTTTTATAACCCCTTGGGGCGTGTTCTGTTATCGTGTGATGCCATTTGGATTGAAAAATGCAGGTGCGACATATCAAAGGGCTATGACTGCTCTATTTCACGACATGATGCATAAAGAAATAGAAGTATATGTTGATGACATGATTGCCAAATCCAGGAGCGCTGACAGTCACATAGAATGTCTTAAGAAGATCCTAGATAGAGCTCGAAAATTCAAATTGCGTCTTAACCCACAAAAATGCTTTTTTGCTGTTACTAAAGGTAAGGTGTTGGGTTTCATTGTCAGCCATAGAGGCATTGAGGTTGATCCAGGTAAGGTTAAAGCAATCACTGAAATGCCACCGCCAAAAACAGAAAAGGAGGTAAGGGGTTTATTAGGGCGTTTGCAATACATAAGTCGTTTTATTTCACAACTAACCCCTACTTGCGAACCATTTTTTAAATTACTTAGAAAAAATGCACCTAAGGGGTGGAATGATGAATGCCAGTATGCCTTTGAAAAATTAAAGTTCTATTTGTCAAATCCACCTATACTGGTACCACCAAAACCTGGAAAACCACTTCTCCTTTACTTATCAACAACCTCAACTTCCATGGGCTGTGTGTTAGGACAATATGATGAATGGAATAAAAAACAGCATGTTATTTATTACTTGAGTAAATTGTTCTCAAATTGTGAAAGTCGGTACACACCCATAGAGAAAATTTGCTTGTCCTTAGTATGGGCTACCCAAAGACTGAGACACTACATGTTATCTCACAAAATTCATCTTATATCCCGAATCAACCCACTAAAGTATTTGTTTGAAAAACCAGCTCTGGTAGGTCGTAGTTCCAAATGGTTGCTTCTATTATCTGAATTTGACATCACTTATGTTACTCAAAAATCCATAAAAGCTCAGGCCCTAGCTGACCACTTAGCTGATCTGGCAATCCCCGATTCTGAACCCATAAATGAAGAATTACCAGACAACGAAATCCTGTTTGCCACCACTTGTACATTTAATAGTTCCAGCACGAATTTACCATGGAAAGTGTATTTTGATGGAGCCGTTAATAAACATGGAAAAGGTATAGGGGCAGTCCTTGAGTCACCAAATGGTAATAAAATTCCTGCATCTGCTAAGGTTCATTTTGATTGCACTAATAACATGGCAGAATACGAAGCATGCATACTGGGATTAAGAATGGCCTTAGAACATAAAGTTTCACATTTACATGTCTTTGGTGATTCACTTCTCATAATTAGTCAAATAAAAGGTGAATGGAAAACTAGGGATGAAAAACTAATACCATATTTTGAATACTTGGAAAAATTAACAGAAGCGTTTGATGAAATTGAATTCACCTATTTATCTCGAAATAGAAATTCATTTGCTGATGCTTTAGCCACTTTAGCTTCTTGGGTAGAATTAAACAATGATGTTATGAAAATACAAATAACTGGTTATGAAGAACCTGCTTACTGTTTTCAAATAGAGTCCAGTGACTCATGTGATAAATTGCCTTGGTATCATGACATTAAAAGTTACCTAGAAAACCAGACTTTTCCCCCGAATGCTAACCAAACAGATAAGAATACCTTACAGCGTTTATCAAGGCAGTTTACATTGTGTGGAGGGCACTTATATAAAAGAACTCCAAATTATGTCCTTCTCCGGTGTGTCGATGAAACAGAAGCAAGAGAAATAATGCAAGAGGTGCATGCAGGGGTATGTGGCTCTCACATGAACGGTATGATGTTAGCTAAAAAGGTAATGCTTCAGGGTTATTATTGGCTAACCATGGAAACAGACTGCATTGATTTTGTAAAACGTTGTCATGATTGCCAAATCCACAGTAATCTCATTCATGCCCCTGCATCCCAATTACACAATTTAACATCACCTTGGCCTTTCTCTGTATGGGGACTTGATATAATTGGTAAAATAAGCCCAAGAGCATCAAATGGCCATGAATTCATCCTAGTTACCATTGACTATTTTAACAAATGGGTTGAAGCAGAGTCATATTCCACAATAACAGCAACCCATGTGGCGAAATTTATTAGGAGAAATATAATATGTAGGTATGGTGTGCCCAGTGAAATTATTACAGATAATGGTTCAAATTTAACTGCAAAGAAAATAGCTGATTTGTGTAAACAGTTTAAAATCAAACATCATCGGTCATCGCCGTATCGCCCTCAGATGAATGGAGCAGTGGAGGCAGCTAACAAAAACTTAATCCGCATTATCGAGAAGATGGTCGTGTCACACAGAGATTGGCACGAAATGCTCCCGTACGCATTGTGGGCCTACCGTACCTCGGTACGCACATCCACCGGAGCTACTCCATATTCCTTGACATACGGCATGGAGGCAGTGCTTCCGGTTGAAGTTGAAATCCCATCTTTGCGTGTCCTGATGGAGGCCAGGCTAGAAGAAGGAGATTGGGTTCAATCCAGGTACAATCAATTAAACTTAATAGATGAGAAAAGATTGAAAGCAATGTGCCATGCACAATGTTACCAAAAAAGAATAGCTAGAGCATATAATAAAAAGGTTAAACAACGAGAATTAAAAGAAGGAGACTTAGTCTTAAAACAAGTTAGGAGTAGTGATGGTAAATTCAAACCCAATTGGGAAGGTCCGTATGTGGTCAAAGAAGTATACATAGGAAATGCAGTCCAGCTCAAAGATATGGATGGAGATGAGCACCCAGAACCCATCAACGTACAATATGTGAAGAGGTATTATGCTTAACTCATTTTCCTTTCAATTAACCACCCCTCATATGGTACACCGGAAATCTCTACTTTGATATCGTACCCCAAAATTAATTTTGCACATAAAAAAAAAAAAAAAAAATCATCACTTTTAGTTCAATTGATTGTTTGAGAAAATTAAATACGTATTTTGAGAACTCAAAACATTAGTTAAGACTTGCACCATGGTATGTAGTTTAGTGAAAATTCTTGGGCCGTAACTATGCATATCAGATTTTTAGTTACATCAATAACTTGCATCCACCTAAGTATACATAAAATCCACCCATGACCGCTGAAGCATTTTAAAATGGATATTTTTAAGGAGTTTTTATTGATATAAAGTTGGACTGTTATGGGTGGAACGTACGGTTTGGTAATTTTATAGTTTCACATACATAAAGGATTAAAGAAAACCCTTCCTTTTTATTGAACTTTTCTTTTGACAACTCGGGATATTTTGGGTCTATAAATCAACAATTTTAGTTTATAAGAATTAGAGGCGAATTTGTGAAAAGGGAGTTATCTGTTTAGTGAATGTCGCCATATTGTTATACACCACTACTAATCTTATCACCCCTTCTTTCTTTCTTGCAATTACTCGCAACATTATGTAATTGCCTTTTTTCTTTTTTACCGCTACATCATTTATGCGGTCATGTATATATTTTTTTCTTTTATCGCTACACCATTTTTGCGGTTATGGAAATCTTGATTGTGTCTCTTGTTGGCAAAAAAAAAATCAAAA
The DNA here is from genome assembly GCA_027725995.1 of Rhynchospora tenuis. Taxonomy (NCBI): domain Eukaryota; kingdom Viridiplantae; phylum Streptophyta; class Magnoliopsida; order Poales; family Cyperaceae; genus Rhynchospora; species Rhynchospora tenuis. The sequence goes on along the minus strand of CM050888.1, from coordinate 148,919,787 downwards.
AAAAAAAAAAAATCAAAAAAAAAAAAATCAAAAAAAAAAAATTTAAAAAAAAAAAAAACGAAAAATATCATGCAATAAAGTTCAAAGCTCTTAAGATCAATTCTCTCCAAAACCTCATCCTGCTGTTTCTCCCTCTCTCTCCTGTAGTGGTGGATAACCGGCATGGGGACAATTGTCAAATAGGTTAACTTTCTTTTCCATAATTCCCAATAAGTTTTATAAAAGAGAAGTGTTGATTTATAGGTACAGGATATCCTGAGTTGCAGGGACTGATTGATAAAAGGAACTGGTCAGTATTTGAGCCTTTATGTTGTAGGGACTTATAGGATTGTCAAACCGTATGCCCCGCACATAACAGTACGAGTTGTATATTCGTAGAGGCTCCTGTTATTAGAAAAATTTCCAAAAAAGGCCCATTCAAAATTATTTCAGGAACGTGCATAATTATAATAACATCTGGGACTATTTTAAAATAGTAGTATTTTATAAAATTAAACAAGATATAACAAAAAAAAAAGAGAAAAAAAGGGGGGTTTTATGACTTGGTTGTAGTAATTTGTGCGATGTGAATAAATGAGTTTTTATTAGTGATTTCTCAAAATGTCGTCTTAAGTTTCTCAAACAAGCTTTTGGTGATGACTGTACCGTATCCCTCACATTTAAGTAATTTTGCAACTTGTACCACACACAAAAAAAGAGATGTCATTTTCAAAAAAAAAAAAAAAATATTATTATTATTCAATCCAATTACTTACATGTTTTAATATTTTTGCAGGTACCTTGCGTGTGGATCCCTATAGTGCCGTTGATGAAGCCTTTAAAAAATAAAAAATCATCCTTATGGATCAAAATAGTTTTGGCATCTGAGGCAAAAATACTATAAGGGACCGCCGATTTCCAATACGCCCCCAATTTAACCATTTTGACACAAAATGTCAAAAATGGGAATAACAGGGGCAACATTTAAATAACAATTTAGTTCTCTATTGTCTTATCCAGGTTTCCAATTGTTGTACTACCAACCAGGAATCAAGGCCAGACAGTCTAACTCATACCTAAGACACTGATGGGATTCATCCTCAAATGCCCAATGCCTGAGGTAACCATTTGGGCAAACAAGGTACGAGGTTAGCGGTTTTATGCCAATCATATGCTTATATGGTAAAGGGTGTCTTCTGGCTTCAGCTCAGTGTTATCAGATAACACTAGCTGAAGAGGGGCAGCTGTAGACACCCCAAATTTGCCATCAATTTGGATAAATTGTGTTAAAAAGAATTAATGATTTAAATCAACCAAGAGAAACATATTCTCATATTGAACAAACACAAGCTAGGTTTCATGGACTTGTCTTTTTTCAAATAACAATACGTAAAAGTGAAACAGCATGAAGGATAAATTAAAGACTATATTTCAGCGACTAGTTGTCGTTTTACATTACTCCTCATATATATTAAAAAAAAAAAAATAGAAAGCCGTGTTTTCTTATGATTTTCTGCATATTGCGTTTTAAATTATCCTTCTTATATAAAAAGAAGGGAAAAAGGGATACCATGAAAACGTTTAGCATAATTTTTAACTCAGCAACAAAACCTTTCAAGCTCCTTTCACATACGTTATTATCATTAGAGCATACGGTCTATACTTTTCTTAATCCAGGGTACTTATTTTGATATTCAGTTTTATACATGATTACACTCCTAAGCAACACAAAGCACGATTTTTCTAGCAAAGGAGACAATCCTCCTGATGTTTTCTGTAACTTGTTTGACTAAGGGAGGACCCTCTCTATTACTGAAAAGTTTTTCCCAAATTAGAAGTTATCAGATTCAGTAAGAAAAGGCTGAAAAAAGCTTTCATCAGAAAAACCTCTATTTCAAACTACTCTGAAATGAACTATTTTACATTTAATAAACTATTTCGTGAAGAAATTGCTCATAGTTTATAAGTATCAAAACAAGACTATTTTCATTTAATAAACTATTTTGTAAATTAACCTGAGTTAATTTCAAGTTGCAAGAATTGTTGTAGATTGTTTATTCAAATGAATTGTTTCTATTTGAAAATCATCATCCTAGATGACCAGTCATGGAAGTAGGGGAAAAATACTTCAAATATTACTGTCTTTATGATTTTATCAGGTCCAGTAACGTAGATGATTTTTTTTGTTCTCTTGAAAGATATCCTTGGAAATGGTATTTGAAATGATTTGCAGAATAAACAATCACCCTAGTGTTTTTGGAAATATAATCTACGTAAACTATTTTGTTTTCATAAAAATTGCTTATTCTGGAGAAAGAATTGTTGTTCTTGCATCCAAGAGCTATCCCCACTATTTTTTTACTTATATCCTTTAGAGCAAACAAGAGCCTTTGACCATATTTTATCTTGCAAGTTGCCATTTTGCTTCCTGCAGAGGATGATCAGACCACTGCTTAACAATGGCAGACCAATATCTAGAGCAGATTTCATACATTCAATACCCGATAATTTTCAGTTTCCACGTTCAATAATTGATCCAATGACAGATATATTTTGACATATTAGAATTGAAATTGCAATCACAAATACCTCTCCTTTTTTTACTTAGAATAGGAAAATTCATGACGTTGATGCATTTGGTCATGAACTTCAAACCTTTCCATGAAAACCAGCTCTTAAATGTAACTTGCAAAAGTTATACTGTCTTATGCACGATAATCATTTTCTTTGAAAACCGACATGTTTAATTAGCCATTGCTCTGTTGAAAAATTAATGTAAAATTCTGAGCTCTTTTCAAAGTGAGTTTCTTTTACTCAATTTGTTTTCCAACAAAATTCTACGATTATGAAATGCTTAAAAACTTTCTGATATTTTCTATAAAAAGAAATAACTGATTTAAATTTCTATGAAGAAGTCCAATACAAAGTCATGTCCAGTCAAAACATAAAGACTTTTTTTCCACACCTTGATCAGAAGGGGACCACCATGAGGGTTACTGTTCATTGCAGGGTGCAGAAGATAAGATGAATATTTGTCTATTCTCTAAAACACCTGACCTTAAATACTATAAACTATCTCATATTGATAAAAGAAGAATTTAAATAATATTTGTGTGGAGACATGTGTTCTTAGAAATCTCAGCTTTTCTGAAAATGTCCTATCCAGTGAACCAAACCAAATAAGTTCCTACTGCTACAGGATTGGATTTCAGAAAATACTATTCAAAATACTTGCAGTCTGATTATAGCCTCTTTATAGTCGACAAATCACAGCTTGACTCCAGGATAAGTACTTTAATTCCACATGTGCGACCTTATTCAGAGAGAAAAGCTCCACCAAATGTTTCTTTCTGGTAAAATAATCCCCAAAGGAATGCACAGGTTGTATTTTATTTTTTATTTTTTTCTCACTTTCAACAATTTCAATACACATGGAAATATTAGCGCATGGCAACCATGAAGCAATTATCATTTCACTTGAGTTAAAATTATGTCAAGGCATTGATAACGTTAGAATTAGGCAACCCAATTAGTAAATTTCATCCCCTGTCAAATGCAACTTTATTGATGAAAATTGAGTAGTTCCTATAGATCAACATATCAAAATAAGTGTAAACAAATAATCATGCCTCAGCTTATATCCTCCAGTTAACCTATTGCATATTAATATACCACCAACCAGCAAATCTGATAAGAAACCCTCCTCGCTGTATTTCTATCAAATCAAAAGGGCCACCAATTTCAAACCAGAACACTGTTCATGTACTGTTGATACAGGTGCACATCATGAACCCTGCTGACTTGTCCCACACTTCTATGGGGAAATGTAAAATTTGTCTAAACTGATTATGAGATATGATAATTAAGAGTGATTAAGGTTATGCTTTCAGCAGTATGCTAGTGATACTTTATCTTATACTACAGATCATTTGGAGTGGTGAGAAAAGACTCTCAAGGAGCTGGCGTTGCCTATAAATACAGGCCTCCACAAGCTTCAAAGGCATGGCTGGAAAGTGCAAGAATACACAGAAGAAAGAGTGAAAAGAAATTCAATATCCTGTCTTGAAAGAAGCTATTGCAATCTAAAATCTTCCTGCTTCCACTAGTTAAATGAATGAATGAGAGACCAACTCAATATCCATTTCGAAATCTGATCATCATCTATCAAATAGCCAGTCATCCAAGTCGTCCAAACATCCTCTGCTATGTGTAACAGCTAGTAACCGAGGATTTGAACGGCTTGCTACATCGATATTATTCTGCATTCTTCTCTTCTTTTCTTTTATTTCATTTGTGCTTGCTGCTGTTGTTTCTTTTGTTTGTGCTTCTGTACTTCAAATTGTGATGAATAAAATCATTATTGAAAGCTAGAAATAGTAGAGACCGAACATTTGTTTGGGTGGTTGTGATGCCTAACACCTTCCACAATCATAACCGAGATACGAACCACTTATCCATGGGCTAAATACATTGAAATCAATCTTATTTCCCGGTTTCACATCGGGTGGCGACTCCAAAACACTAAGTTTAATCAAACAGTTAGGAGTTTAGTTAGCGGGTAGCTACAGGGGGGTGGCACGAAAACGGTCGTAGGGGGGTGCCACCAAAACGGTCGTAGGGGTGTGGCACGAAAATCGATAAGGGATAGAAATGAAAAAGGGACTTGGCCGAAGGGGGGGTGGCACGAAAACGGTCGTAGGGGGGGTGGCACGAAAACGGTCGTAGGGGGGGTGGCACGAAAACGGTCGTAGGGGGTGGCACGAAAATCGATAAGGGATAGAAATGAAAAAGGGACTTGGCCGTAGGGGGGGTGGCACGAAAACGGTCGTAGGGGGTGGCACGAAAACGGTCGTAGGGGGGGTGCCACGAAAACGGTCGTATGGGGGGTGCCACGAAAACGATCGTAGGGGGGTGGCACGAAAATCGATAAGGGATAGAAATGAAAAATGGACTTGGCCGTAGGGGGGGTGGCACGAAAACGGTCGTGGGGGGGTGGCACGAAAATCGATAAGGGATAGAAATGAAAAAGGGACTTGGCCGTAGGGGGGGTGGCACGAAAACGGTCGTAGGGGGGTGGCACGAAAACGGTCGTAGGGGGGGTGCCACGAAAACGGTCGTAGGGGTGTGGCACGAAAATCGATAAGGGATAGAAATGAAAAAGGGACTTGGCCGTAGGGGGTGTGGCACGAAAACGGTCGTAGGGGGGGTGCCACGAAAACGGTCGTAGGGGGGGTGCCACGAAAACGGTCGTATGGGGGGTGCCACGAAAACGATCGTAGGGGGGTGGCACGAAGATCGATAAGGGATAGAAATGAAAAAGGGACTTAGCCGTTGGAGGGGTGGCACGAAAACGGTCGTAGGGGGGTGGCACGAAAACGGTCGTAGGGGGGGTGCCACTAAAACGGTCGTAGGGGTGTGGCACGAAAATCGATAAGGGATTGAAATGAAAAAGGGACTTGGCCGAAGGGGGGTGGCACGAAAACGGTCGTAGGGGGGGTGGCACGAAAACGGTCGTAGGGGGGTGGCACGAAAACGGTCGTAGGGGGGTGGCATGAAAATCGATAAGGGATAGAAATGAAAAAGGGACTTGGCCGTAGGGGGGGTGGCACGAAAACGGTCGTAGGGGGGTGGCACGAAAACGGTCGTAGGGGGGGTGCCACGAAAACGGTCGTATGGGGGGTGCCACGAAAACGGTCGTAGGGGGGGTGCCACGAAAACGGTCGTATGGGGGGTGCCACGAAAACGATCGTAGGGGGGTGGCACGAAGATCGATAAGGGATAGAAATGAAAAATGGACTTAGCCGTAGGAGGGGTGGCACGAAAACGGTCGTAGGGGGGTGGCACGAAAACGGTCGTAGGGGGGGTGCCACTAAAACGGTCGTAGGGGTGTGGCACGAAAATCGATAAGGGATTGAAATGAAAAAGGGACTTGGCCGAAGGGGGGTGGCACGAAAACGGTCGTAGGGGGGTGGCACGAAAACGGTCGTAGGGGGGGTGCCACTAAAACGGTCGTAGGGGTGTGGCACGAAAATCGATAAGGGATTGAAATGAAAAAGGGACTTGGCCGAAGGGGGGTGGCACGAAAACGGTCGTAGGGGGGGTGGCACGAAAACGGTCGTAGGGGGGTGGCACGAAAACGGTCGTAGGGGGGTGGCGTGAAAATCGATAAGGGATAGAAATGAAAAAGGGACTTGGCCGTAGGGGGGGTGGCACGAAAACGGTCGTAGGGGGGGTGGCACGAAAACGTTCGTAGGGGGGGTGCCACGAAAACGGTCGTATGGGGGGTGCCACGAAAACGATCGTAGGGGGTGGCACGAAAATCGATAAGGGATAGAAATGAAAAAGGGACTTGGCCGTAGGGGGGGTGGCACGAAAACGGTCGTAGGGGGGTGGCACGAAAACGGTCGTAGGGGGGGTGCCACGAAAACGGTCGTATGGGGGGTGCCACGAAAACGATCGTAGGGGGGTGGCACGAAAATCGATAAGGGATAGAAATGAAAAAGGGACTTGGCCGTAGGGGGGGTGGCACGAAAACGGTCGTGGGGGGGTGGCACGAAAATCGATAAGGGATAGAAATGAAAAAGGGACTTGGCCGTAGGGGGGGTGGCACGAAAACGGTCGTAGGGGGGTGGCACGAAAACGGTCGTAGGGGGGGTGCCACGAAAACGGTCGTAGGGGTGTGGCACGAAAATCGATAAGGGATAGAAATGAAAAAGGGACTTGGCCGTAGGGGGTGTGGCACGAAAACGGTCGTAGGGGGGGTGGCACGAAAACGGTCATAGGGGGGGTGCCACGAAAACGGTCGTATGGGGGGTGCCACGAAAACGATCGTAGGGGGGTGGCACGAAGATCGATAAGGGATAGAAATGAAAAAGGGACTTAGCCGTAGGAGGGGTGGCACGAAAACGGTCGTAGGGGGGTGGCACGAAAACGATCGTAGGGGGGGTGCCACTAAAACGGTCGTAGGGGTGTGGCACGAAAATCGATAAGGGATTGAAATGAAAAAGGGACTTGGCCGAAGGGGGGTGGCACGAAAACGGTCGTAGGGGGGGTGGCACGAAAACGGTCGTAGGGGGGTGGCACGAAAACGGTCGTAGGGGGGTGGCACGAAAATCGATAAGGGATAGAAATGAAAAAGGGACTTGGCCGTAGGGGGGTGGCACGAAAACGGTCGTAGGGGGGGTGGCACGAAAACGTTCGTAGGGGGGGTGCCACGAAAACGGTCGTATGGGGGGTGCCACGAAAACGATCGTAGGGGGTGGCACGAAAATCGATAAGGGATAGAAATGAAAAAGGGACTTGGCCGTAGGGGGGGTGGCACGAAAACGGTCGTAGGGGGGTGGCACGAAAACGGTCGTAGGGGGGGTGCCACGAAAACGGTCGTATGGGGGGTGCCACGAAAACGATCGTAGGGGGGTGGCACGAAAATCGATAAGGGATAGAAATGAAAAAGGGACTTGGCCGTAGGGGGGGTGGCACGAAAACGGTCGTGGGGGGGTGGCACGAAAATCGATAAGGGATAGAAATGAAAAAGGGACTTGGCCGTAGGGGGGATGGCACGAAAACGGTCGTAGGGGGGTGGCACGAAAACGGTCGTAGGGTGGGTGCCACGAAAACGGTCGTAGGGGTGTGGCACGAAAATCGATAAGGGATAGAAATGAAAAAGGGACTTGGCCGTAGGGGGTGTGGCACGAAAACGGTCGTAGGGGGGGTGGCACGAAAACGGTCGTAGGGGGGGTGCCACGAAAACGGTCGTATGGGGGGTGCCACGAAAACGATCGTAGGGGGGTGGCACGAAGATCGATAAGGGATAGAAATGAAAAAGGGACTTAGCCGTAGGAGGGGTGGCACGAAAACGGTCGTAGGGGGTGGCACGAAAACGGTCGTAGGGGGGGTGCCACTAAAACGGTCGTAGGGGTGTGGCACGAAAATCGATAAGGGATTGAAATGAAAAAGGGACTTGGCCGAAGGGGGGTGGCACGAAAACGGTCGTAGGGGGGGTGGCACGAAAACGGTCGTAGGGGGGTGGCACGAAAACGGTCGTAGGGGGGTGGCATGAAAATCGATAAGGGATAGAAATGAAAAAGGGACTTGGCCGTAGGGGGGGTGGCACGAAAACGGTCGTAGGGGGGGTGGCACGAAAACGTTCGTAGGGGGGGTGCCACGAAAACGGTCGTATGGGGGGTGCCACGAAAACGATCGTAGGGGGTGGCACGAAAATCGATAAGGGATAGAAATGAAAAAGGGACTTGGCCGTAGGGGGGTGGCACGAAAACGGTCGTAGGGGGGTGGCACGAAAACGGTCGTAGGGGGGGTGCCACGAAAACGGTCGTATGGGGGGTGCCACGAAAACGATCGTAGGGAGGTGGCACGAAAATCGATAAGGGATAGAAATGAAAAAGGGACTTGGCCGTAGGGGGGGTGGCACGAAAACGGTCGTGGGGGGGTGGCACGAAAATCGATAAGGGATAGAAATGAAAAAGGGACTTGGCCGTAGGGGGATGGCAAGAAAACGGTCGTAGGGGGGGTGCCACGAAAACGGTCGTAGGGGTGTGGCACGAAAATCGATAAGGGATAGAAATGAAAAAGGGACTTGGCCGTAGGGAGGGTGGCACGAAAACGGTCGTAGGGGGGTGCCACGAAAATCGATAAGGGATAGAAATGAAAAAGGGACTTGGCCGTAGAGGGTGTGGCACGAAAACGGTCGTAGGGGGGTGCCACGAAAACGGTCATAGGGGTGTGGCACGAAAATCGATAAGGGATAGAAATGAAAAAGGGACTTGGCCGAAAGGGGGGTGGCACGAAAACGGTCGTAGGGGGTGGCACGAAAACAGTCGTAGGGGGGTGGCACGAAAACGGTCGTAGGGGGGTGGCACGAAAATCGATAAGGGATAGAAATGAAAAAGGGACTTGGCCGTAGGGGGGGTGGCACGAAAACGGTCGTAGGGGGGTGGCACGAAAACGGTCGTAGGGGGGGTGCCACGAAAACGGTCGTATGGGGGGTGCCACGAAAACGATCGTAGGGGGGTGGCACGAAGATCGATAAGGGATAGAAATGAAAAAGGGACTTAGCCGTAGGAGGGGTGGCACGAAAACGGTCGTAGGGGGTGGCACGAAAACGGTCGTAGGGGGGGTGCCACTAAAACGGTCGTAGGGGTGTGGCACGAAAATCGATAAGGGATTGAAATGAAAAAGGGACTTGGCCGAAGGGGGGTGGCACGAAAACGGTCGTAGGGGGGGTGGCACGAAAACGGTCGTAGGGGGGTGGCACGAAAACGGTCGTAGGGGGGTGGCACGAAAATCGATAAGGGATAGAAATGAAAAAGGGACTTGGCCGTAGGGGGGGTGGCACGAAAACGGTCGTAGGGGGGTGGCACGAAAACGTTCGTAGGGGGGGTGCCACGAAAACGGTCGTATGGGGGGTGCCACGAAAACGATCGTAGGGGGTGGCACGAAAATCGATAAGGGATAGAAATGAAAAAGGGACTTGGCCGTAGGGGGGGGTGGCACGAAAACGGTCGTAGGGGGGTGGCACGAAAACGGTCGTAGGGGGGGTGCCACGAAAACGGTCGTATGGGGGGTGCCACGAAAACGATCGTAGGGGGGTGGCACGAAAATCGATAAGGGATAGAAATGAAAAAGGGACTTGGCCGTAGGGGGGTGGCACGAAAACGGTCGTGGGGGGGTGGCACGAAAACGGTCGTAGGGGGGTGGCACGAAAACGGTCGTAGGGGGGGTGCCACGAAAACGGTCGTAGGGGGGTGGCACGAAAATCGATAAGGGATAGAAATGAAAAAGGGACTTGGCCGTAGGGGGATGGCAAGAAAACGGTCGTAGGGGGGGTGGCACGAAAACGGTCGTAGGGGTGTGGCACGAAAATCGATAAGGGATAGAAATGAAAAAGGGACTTGGCCGTAGGGAGGGTGGCACGAAAACGGTCGTAGGGGGGTGCCACGAAAATCGATAAGGGATAGAAATGAAAAAGGGACTTGGCCGTAGAGGGTGTGGCACGAAAACGGTCGTAGGGGGGTGCCACGAAAACGGTCATAGGGGTGTGGCACGAAAATCGATAAGGGATAGAAATGAAAAAGGGACTTGGCCGAAAGGGGGGTGGCACGAAAACGGTCGTAGGGGGTGGCACGAAAACAGTCGTAGGGGGGTGGCACGAAAACGGTCGTAGGGGGGTGGCACGAAAATCGATAGGGATAGAAATGAAAAAGGGACTTGGCCGTAGGGGGGGTGGCACGAAAACGGTCGTAGGGGGGTGGCACGAAAACGGTCGTAGGGGGGGTGCCACGAAAACGGTCGTATGGGGGGTGCCACGAAAACGATCGTAGGGGGGTGGCACGAAGATCGATAAGGGATAGAAATGAAAAAGGGACTTAGCCGTAGGAGGGGTGGCACGAAAACGGTCGTAGGGGGTGGCACGAAAACGGTCGTAGGGGGGGTGCCACTAAAACGGTCGTAGGGGTGTGGCACGAAAATCGATAAGGGATTGAAATGAAAAAGGGACTTGGCCGAAGGGGGGTGGCACGAAAACGGTCGTAGGGGGGGTGGCACGAAAACGGTCGTAGGGGGGTGGCACGAAAACGGTCGTAGGGGGGTGGCACGAAAATCGATAAGGGATAGAAATGAAAAAGGGACTTGGCCGTAGGGGGGGTGGCACGAAAACGGTCGTAGGGGGGGTGGCACGAAAACGTTCGTAGGGGGGGTGCCACGAAAACGGTCGTATGGGGGGTGCCACGAAAACGATCGTAGGGGGTGGCACGAAAATCGATAAGGGATAGAAATGAAAAAGGGACTTGGCCGTAGGGGGGGTGGCACGAAAACGGTCGTAGGGGGGTGGCACGAAAACGGTCGTAGGGGGGGGTGCCACGAAAACGGTCGTATGGGGGGTGCCACGAAAACGATCGTAGGGGGGTGGCACGAAAATCGATAAGGGATAGAAATGAAAAAGGGACTTGGCCGTAGGGGGGTGGCACGAAAACGGTCGTGGGGGGGTGGCACGAAAATCGATAAGGGATAGAAATGAAAAAGGGACTTGGCCGTAGGGGGGGTGGCACGAAAACGGTCGTAGGGGGGTGGCACGAAAACGGTCGTAGGGGGGGTGCCACGAAAACGGTCGTAGGGGTGTGGCACGAAAATCGATAAGGGATAGAAATGAAAAAGGGACTTGGCCGTAGGGGGTGTGGCACGAAAACGGTCGTAAGGGGGGGTGGCACGAAAACGGTCGTAGGGGGGGTGCCACAAAAACGGTCGTATGGGGGGTGCCACGAAAACGATCGTAGGGGGGTGGCACGAAGATCGATAAGGGATAGAAATGAAAAAGGGACTTAGCCGTAGGAGGGGTGGCACGAAAACGGTCGTAGGGGGGTGGCACGAAAACGGTCGTAGGGGGGGTGGCACGAAAACGGTCGTAGGGGGGTGGCACGAAAACGGTCGTAGGGGGGTGGCATGAAAATCGATAAGGGATAGAAATGAAAAAGGGACTTGGCCGTAGGGGGGGTGCCACTAAAACGGTCGTAGGGGTGTGGCACGAAAACGGTCGTAGGGGGGTGGCACGAAAACGGTCGTAGGGGGGTGGCATGAAAATCGATAAGGGATAGAAATGAAAAAGGGACTTGGCCGTAGGGGGGGTGGCACGAAAACGGTCGTAGGGGGGGTGGCACGAAAACGTTCGTAGGGGGGGTGCCACGAAAACGGTCGTATGGGGGGTGCCACGAAAACGATCGTAGGGGGGTGGCACGAAAATCGATAAGGGATAGAAATGAAAAAGGGACTTGGCCGTAGGGGGGGTGGCACGAAAACGGTCGTGGGGGGGTGGCACGAAAATCGATAAGGGATAGAAATGAAAAAGGGACTTGGCCGTAGGGGGGGTGGCACGAAAACGGTCGTAGGGGGGTGGCACGAAAACGGTCGTAGGGGGGGTGCCACGAAAACGGTCGTATGGGGGGTGCCACGAAAACGATCGTAGGGGGGGTGGCACGAAAATCGATAAGGGATAGAAATGAAAAAGGGACTTGGCCGTAGGGGGGTGGCACGAAAACGGTCGTGGGGGGGTGGCACGAAAATCGATAAGGGATAGAAATGAAAAAGGGACTTGGCCGTAGGGGGGGTGGCACGAAAACGGTCGTAGGGGGGTGGCACGAAAACAGTCGTAGGGGGGGTGCCACGAAAACGGTCATAGGGGTGTGGCACGAAAATCGATAAGGGATAGAAATGAAAAAGGGACTTGGCCGTAGGGGGTGTGGCACGAAAACGGTCGTAGGGGGGGTGGCACGAAAACGGTCATAGGGGGGGTGCCACGAAAACGGTCGTATGGGGGGTGCCACGAAAACGATCGTAGGGGGGTGGCACGAAGATCGATAAGGGATAGAAATGAAAAAGGGACTTAGCCGTAGGAGGGGTGGCACGAAAACGGTCGAAGGGGGGTGGCACGAAAACGGTCGTAGGGGGGGTGGCACGAAAACGGTCGTAGGGGGGTGGCACGAAAACGTTCGTAGGGGGGGTGCCACGAAAACGGTCGTATGGGGGGTGCCACGAAAACGATCGTAGGGGGTGGCACGAAAATCGATAAGGGATAGAAATGAAAAAGGGACTTGGCCGTAGGGGGGGTGGCACGAAAACGGTCGTAGGGGGGTGGCACGAAAACGGTCGTAGGGGGGGTGCCACGAAAACGGTCGTATGGGGGGTGCCACGAAAACGATCGTAGGGGGGTGGCACGAAAATCGATAAGGGATAGAAATGAAAAAGGGACTTGGCCGTAGGGGGGGGTGGCACGAAAACGGTCGTGGGGGGGTGCCACGAAAATCGATAAGGGATAGAAATGAAAAAGGGACTTGGCCGTAGGGGGGGTGGCACGAAAACGGTCGGAGGGGGGTGGCACGAAAACGGTCGTAGGGGGGGTGCCACGAAAACGGTCGTAGGGGTGTGGCACGAAAATCGATAAGGGATAGAAATGAAAAAGGGACTTGGCCGTAGGGGGTGTGGCACGAAAACGGTCGTTGGGGGGGTGGCACGAAAACGGTCGTAGGGGGGGTGCCACGAAAACGGTCGTATGGGGGGTGCCACGAAAACGATCGTAGGGGGGTGGCACGAAGATCGATAAGGGATAGAAATGAAAAAGGGACTTAGCCGTAGGAGGGGTGGCACGAAAACGGTCGTAGGGGGGTGGCACGAAAACGGTCGTAGGGGGGGTGCCACTAAAACGGTCGTAGGGGTGTGGCACGAAAATCGATAAGGGATTGAAATGAAAAAGGGACTTGGCCGAAGGGGGGTGGCACGAAAACGGTCGTAGGGGGGGTGGCACGAAAACGGTCGTAGGGGGGTGGCACGAAAACGGTCGTAGGGGGGTGGCATGAAAATCGATAAGGGATAGAAATGAAAAAAGGACTTGGCCGTAGGGGGGGTGGCACGAAAACGGTCGTAGGGGGGGTGGCACGAAAACGTTCGTAGGGGGGGTGCCACGAAAACGGTCGTATGGGGGGTGCCACGAAAACGATCGTAGGGGGTGGCACGAAAATCGATAAGGGATAGAAATGAAAAAGGGACTTGGCCGTAGGGGGGTGGCACGAAAACGGTCGTAGGGGGGTGGCACGAAAACGGTCGTAGGGGGGGTGCCACGAAAACGGTCGTATGGGGGGTGCCACGAAAACGATCGTAGGGAGGTGGCACGAAAATCGATAAGGGATAGAAATGAAAAAGGGACTTGGCCGTAGGGGGGTGGCACGAAAACGGTCGTAGGGGGATGGCAAGAAAACGGTCGTAGGGGGGGTGCCACGAAAACGGTCGTAGGGGTGTGGCACGAAAATCGATAAGGGATAGAAATGAAAAAGGGACTTGGCCGTAGGGAGGGTGGCACGAAAACGGTCGTAGGGGGGTGCCACGAAAATCGATAAGGGATAGAAATGAAAAAGGGACTTGGCCGTAGAGGGTGTGGCACGAAAACGGTCGTAGGGGGGTGCCACGAAAACGGTCATAGGGGTGTGGCACGAAAATCGATAAGGGATAGAAATGAAAAAGGGACTTGGCCGAAAGGGGGGTGGCACGAAAACGGTCGTAGGGGGTGGCACGAAAACAGTCGTAGGGGGGTGGCACGAAAACGGTCGTAGGGGGGTGGCACGAAAATCGATAAGGGATAGAAATGAAAAAGGGACTTGGCCGTAGGGGGGGTGGCACGAAAACGGTCGTAGGGGAGGTGGCACGAAAATCGATAAGGGATAGAAATGAAAAAGGAACTTGGCCGTAGGGGGGGTGGCACGAAAACGGTCGTAGGGGGGTGGCACGAAAACGGTCGTAGGGGGGGTGCCACGAAAACGGTCGTAGGGGTGTGGTACGAAAATCGATAAGGGAAAGAAATGAAAAAGGGACTTGGCCGTAGGGGGGGGGTGGCACGAAAACGGTCGTAGGGGTGGTGGCACGAAAACGGTTGTAGGGGTGTGCCACGAAAACGGTCGTATGGGGGGTGCCTCGAAAACGATCGTAGGGGGGGTGGCACGAAAACGGTCGTAGGGGGGGTGCGACGAAAATGGTCGTAGGGGGGGTGCCACGAAAACGGTCGTATGGGGAGGCCACGAAAACGGTCGTAGGGGGGTTGGCACGAAAATCGATAAGGGATAGAAATGAAAAAGGGACTTGGCCGTAGGGGGGGTGGCACGAAAACGGTCGTAGGGGGGTGGCACGAAAATCGATAAGGGATAGAAATGAAAAAGGGACTTGGCCGTAGGTGGGGTGGCACGAAAACGGTCGTAGGAGGGTGGCACGAAAACGGTCGTAGGGGGGTGCCACGAAATGGTCGAATGGGGGGTGCCACGAAAACGATCGTAGGGGGGTGGCACGAAAATCGATAAGGGATAGAAATGAAAAAGGGACTTGGCCGTAGGGGGGTGCCACGAAAACGGTCGTAGGGGGGTGCCACGAAAACGGTCGTAGGGGGTGCCACGAAAATCGATAAGTGAGAGAAATGAAAAAGAGACTCGGCCGTAGGGGGTGCCACGAAAACGGACGTAGGGGTGTGCCATAGGAAAAAAATGTCGAGGGGTGCCACGAAAATGGTCATAGGGGGTTACACGAAAATCGATAAGAGAGAGAAATGAAAAAGGGATTTTGGCCGAAGGAGGGTCCCACGAAAACAATCGTTGCGGGGGTGCCATGAAAATCGATAACAGAGAAAAATGAAAAAAGGACTTGGCCGAAGGGGGTTCTACGAAAACGGTCGTAGGAGGGTGCTACAAAAACGGACGTAGGGGTTGCCACGAAAATCAATATGTAACATTATGAATTTTGCTGAACAATTGACAGAAACAAATTATAGTTAAGTAAGAATTTTAATATCTATTTAATGAATACAAAAATTTATAATGATAATATTGTGACGCAATTTCTTAAAATTTCGCATAAAATAAAACAGTTCCAATCACTTAATTCTATGGTATGATCAATAAGTTAAACTATGAATTGATAATGTTATTGTTACAAATTCAAATTAATAAGCTCATCAAATTAATATGATATCATCGAATTACAAAGAAAATCCATTATACATTGAAAGTTGTCTAAAATCATATGAAATAACTAAAAAAAAATTATACGAGGGAATTTGAGATTCTAAGATTCAAGTTAAATTAAATTCTAAACTTCACAGTCTATTTTTTTTTTAAAAAAATAACCTCTTGGTTACCGGTTTCATTAGAGAAACATAGTTCATACAAAAAGCCCAACAAAAACAAAATAAAGCCCAACAACCTATTTAGTCTCACATAGATTAACATCTAATAAAACCTCTCATAAACATCCAAAGATTACACGACATAACTATTTGAAATAGAAAAAACTTCAACATTATTCATCGCTGCTAGAGTAACAAACAGAAAGTATTGTAACAAGGGTCTTATGTCTTTGCAATTCGATTATTTTTTTGTGTCAGTTATGCCCAGCCAGTATGAATCCTCCCATTGGTATCTCTTCATCATTGTCATCTCTCTCTTCCATACCCAACAAATCTCATGGCAGCATCATTTTAATTGGAATCTCGTCCCAATTTTGTGGAAGCCACTTAAACATCTTGCTCCTATCAATGCCTTTAAGTAAAATTTTCCAATATTCAACCACACTATTAATCATCAACAAAATATTTCTCATGCTTTTGATTGATACTTGCTGAAAAATTATATGGTTCCTATGATTCCAAATTGTCCAACAGTGAGCACTAAAAACCAACAAAAAAGATTCCTTCTCATCTGGTGGTAAAGTATGAGCAAAATTAATAATATCAGAAATATCATTCCGTTGAGTGTAATAGTTTTGAGCTTCTCCTAACCAATACCAGATATGAGCAACATAAGTGCAGTGCAAAAAAAAAAGTGATTAACTGACTCTTGACCCTGACAAAAACAACAAGTATCACATCCTTGCCACCCTCTTTTCACAAGATTATCTTTTGTCAAAATTCTATTTCTTTCCAGTAACCACATAAAGATTTGTATTTTGTGTGGAATATGGATTTGCCACCAAGTTAGAGGGTGTGAGTGTAGAATGCCCCCATAAGAAAGGAAGGTATAGCCAGACTTAGTGCTAAATTTTCCAAAATTAAGCCATCTCCAAATGATTTCATCTGGATTGTCATTCAGTTGAATTTGTGAGATCACAGCTAACAAATCCCCCAACTCTTGTGCACCTATGCCTGTCAACAGCCTTCTAAAATTCAAATTTCTGCCTCTAGAAATAGAGACTTCCTGTACATAACAGTCAGTTGTTGTACAGATTTTATATAAAGAGTGAAATTGAGTGGCTAAAGAACATTCTCCCCACCAAGTCTGATGCCAAAAAGAAGTAGTTTGGCCATTCCCAATTTGATATCTGGTAGAAACTTCCCTAATGGGGGAAACTCTTTGAATGTTGGACCAGAAGGACTTTTTACCACTTCAGTTTTTTCCACAGGGAGGTACAGTTATTATCATTCAGTTTAACCACCATTTCAGTAAGAATGCATTGTTCATATATTGTAAATTCAATACTCCTAAACCTCCCATCTCTTTTGGGTAACAAGCTCTTGACCAGTTGACTAGACAATATTTTTTTCTAGGTCTTGCATTCTCTTGCCACAGAAAACTCCTTCTAATTTCATCTATAGCCTTACAGATTTTGACTGGCATTTTATACATAGAAATAGTATAGAGAGGAATAGTACTCATTACATATTTAATGAGAGTCATCCTACCCCCCATAGAGAGTAGTGAACCCTTCCAACCCTGAAGTTTACCAGCTATTTTATCTACCAATCTACCCCAATCACTACTCAGTAATTTTTTGTAATGTAAAGGAATTTCTAGGTAATCCAGAGTAAAAATCCCAAATTTACATCTAAAGATATTAGCCAAGTGTGTAGCCTCAGTTTGCGAGATATTGATAGGTAACATTTCTATTTTATGGAAGTTAATTTTCACTCCTGATAAGGCTTCCAAACCTATCATTGCCCAGAAAACATGTTCAATATTTCTAGCAGAAGCTTCTAAGAATAATATTGTGTCATCAACATAATGGACATTGGTAACTGCTTTACTCAGCTATTGTGTCATCAACTATTTAATTTTGTTTCTAATCATTATTGATCATTGGATCATTGAAACCAAGCCCTGACTTTTCTCGGCTGTCCAATAAAGAATGTGGACGGCTGGACCTCGAATTATATCAACTGCCCCTTGTTTCCTGCACCTAGATCCTCAGCAGTCGAATTTTTTTTTTAATATTTAAAAATTTTAAAATTTAAATGCCGAATCCAAACCGTTCATATTGTTCGATTTTACGGGCGATGTGTTTTCATATAAGTTTTATAAAAATTTGAAGTCGATTTGATAATTGATTAAGTGCTTAAATTATAAACATATTAGAATTAATCAAACCAGGTTCGTTCATTTGTTGACCACTTAATCAATTATCAAATCAACTCCAAATTTTAAACTTATATAAAAACTCATTGCCCGTAAAATTGGAAAGATGAACGGTTTAGATTCGATATTTGAATTTTAAAATTTTTAAATATTAAAAAGCTAAAAATTTGACTGCTCAGCCGTCGTTGAGGATCCGGTCCCTTCTTTCCTTCTCTCTTTCCGTTCAAATCCACCGTTATCTCCCTCATTTTTTTTACTCTTCAATCTTATTTGCTTCTCTTCTCCATGATTGGCTCGAGCAGATGGAGATATTTCTCTCCGTTGGATCGACATTGTATGTGGTTCCTTGATGCTTATCCCTTTCTTTTGAACCGACTTGACAAAAGGGAACCGCTTGGTCATTTTGCCACCTCAGCTGCTGCCATGTACGTTGTTCTTATCACTTGCATCTTCTCTAGCCAATCGGCAGGCTTCACAGCCTCTTCGTTGCCTATATAAAGCCCTCACCCCTCTCCTTTTTACACTATTCTCAATCATTCATTTCTTTCTTTAACTAAAAGAAGGTCTGTTGTGAGACAAAATGGGTAGAGAGAAGGAAATTATGTAGACGAAAGTGGCAGCAAGAGGAAGTAGCGGAGATGGCGGACTAGTGATGGCTGCCTAGCTCTCTCATGTTTTTCTTGTTCGATTGAGGTATAACCCCCAAATTTCCATCAATTTGTTGAATTTCCTTGAATCCTTGACCATATAGTCAGAGTGGGTACCGGTTTAGATTGTTTGAACATGGAGAAAGGCTCGGTACCAGATTATACCAAGCATGGTTGTATACTGGTACAAAACCCTTATGTGTTAGTAACTTCTTTTCAAGATTTTCCAATTTGCAACACCTATTCTCGGATTTGGTCCAGATATTAATAATTTATAATTTCTTATAAATTTTCGGTAAATTAAACTATAACTCAAAGAATAATTGGGTGTTTAGTTGATGGCTTAGAGATAGTTGATTCTTTAATGAGTCAACCTCCAATTGTGTTTCTGGGTACACATTGGTTTCAGGGATCAGTATCTCGTTCATGCTATTCCTATTTGATGAAAATACGTATATTGTTTTCCTCAACCAAACACTAAACTAAAAATAAAATGAATAAAGGTTGCTAAATTAGATATCATGAAAGGTTATTAGTGAGTAGAGAGGAATTATTCTAGTTGACTACACAAACAATAGTACGACATTGAGTACACTACTTATATGAATATTGCAAGGATATAACAAAACAATTATAAATAAGATAAATATGGTTTTCTTTACAACACGTATTTAAATTAAATACTGTTAAATATACTAGTCTGACCATTCTGAAAGCTTATGACCTTAAGGGTCTGCTCCAGAAAAGTCTTTTCGGAGGAAGGGAAAAGAAGGTAGAGTAAATCTTTGAAAGTTTACTCTGCCCGAATAAGTTTACTTGCTCCACAAATCAATTATTAATGGAAGGGAAAGAAAGACAATAGAAGAGACACATTCAAATTAGCCAAGTTTTATAGTAAAATTGTACACTCCAAATCGGAGGGTAACAAAATCTGGACAACTTTCCTCTCCTCTACTCTACTCTTCTTTAATATATGTGTTGTGGAACAGACCCAAAACTAAATGATCATATAAAGTATTCCATGATCGTTCATCAAAGATGTTATATAAAATAATTCTTAGAAATATAAAGTAATCATGCATTTAAGAACATGTTGCATTTATGTCGCTAATACAAGGGGGTTTTGGGTACCGAGAAACAATCATGATTTATATGTTCAAAATTTGCAACTAATCCAAAATCGTGAAAATGAATAATTAACTTTTAAATATATTTAGAAAGTAATTGCAAGATTTCTAGAAACATAAATTAATAATTTGTATAAGAGAAACAAACAGAATGTTATCATAATTTATTAACAATTGAAAAGTCAGAACCAATTTTTAAGTAACTAAATGCACACATCTAATAATATATTTCAAAACAGAATTCCATCAATCAAGAATCTAGACTTAAACATTCAAATCCAGACCCTGGTTAACTAAGCCTGTCAGTATGATAACCCAAGAACCGCCCGAAAATAAGTTATTTAAAATTTACTTTAAGTAAGTATACGTTATCATTAAACGGTCATTAAGAAAATCACTCCTTTTTATTAGGAAACTGATCTATGATCAATAATATGAGATTATCGAGAATTCTGGATAGGGTGATCGTCAAGTACTCGAGTCGCCATAGAATGTCAAGAAGACGCTTAAGCTCGCTATTCAGGTGCGGATACGTGGATTTTTATAGAAATCCGGTCCTGGCAATTTTAAATTATGCATGACATGTCGTTGATTCCATTGAATGCATTACACAATAATCATGTAGATTTAGGAACATATATTACAACTCAAAAACTCATGTTGAAAAAATCTCCTTTGTTAAAATGGTTATATTAGACAGGCAAGTTTGCATATTCATTTGTAATCTTGCCTGACAATATGAAATTGTGACTGTGCATGAATGAGACTGTGTGGTAATTGAGGATGATATGGTATGATTCACATCGCGACTGTATGAAGGACATTGTGATGTTTTGAAATGATAGTCAAATCCACTCTCCGGAGTCGGTCGGCCACCGGCTTCAACCAGTTCGGTAGCGCTATTTGAATATAGAATATTCTTTTGTCGGCCCAAGGTTAGAGATACATCTCTTTTGCCTGCCCTCGGGTTAGGGAAAGATCACTATTTTGTTGGCCCAACCGGTTGGGTTAGGGGACCTGAGTGTGTTTTTGGTGTCATACTGTTATGGACTGATATGCTTAGACCGGTATGCTTATATTCCCTTTTGCCACTGGTCTAGGGATACGTCCCTTTTGCTGACCAGGTAAGGGAAAAGTTTCTTGAAATCTTGATTTGTTTGTATGCATGTTCATGGAAAAATGAGTATAATGGAATCGTTCTTGGTTCGTAGCTTGTTATGAAACTGGTTAGATATTTTACATTTGTATTGCATTAATGATTTGACTAAGTTAGTTATTTAATTAATTAATAAGTTACTTATTCATGTCGATTATTACGGGTGTTACTTTTGGACTAAAATTTCGACCAGAAATCCACATCTGGAACTAAAACTCACACTGAGAATTTATTTCTCATTTCATGCGTTTGAATATTTCCACAATGGATGTGGGTTCCAGGTTGAAGAGACGGGCTCAATCAAGTCAAGCGAAGATTAAGCCAAATATCTTGCCATGATGACTCATTGAGCCATAGAATCTAACGTGGTAAATAATGGTAAGCTGGAACTTATACCTTATAAATGATAGGAAAACGCTTCGCGGATATACAGAGATTGTGTATTCGCAGCGGGATTGTTACATCCTTTGTGTCAGGGTGTGACACTCTGAAGTTGGTATCAAAGCATGGTTTTAAGCCATAACTAGACCAGTAATTCGTGAGCGTGGGTAGCATAAACAGATAATAATAATATGAAATTTTATTTTAACTTAAATAAATTAAGATGCTATACAAAATACGATATTAGAAGCGATGAAATGAGTTGATAAATATCCCTAAGAATATTGTACAGTATAAATTTTGTAAGCTTATAATTTATATTTATGAAGAGTTGTTCGGTATATATAATTTACAAGTACTTAATTAGTTTTTCCAAATTGTTTTAAATTCCAATTTTAATAGGTAATGCTAAGTAATTGAGAAAATTAGATAGCACAAGAACTTCCTAATTTTATATATTGAAAATTTTCAGTAGACATTAACGTTACTAGGATTTTTTTCTACTTGTGCATTTTAATTATAAGCTAAAATATTTTATAGCAAATTCAAGTATCTAGTTTAATTTTTAATATCAACAAAATACCTCCTATATTGTACCAGTATATAATAAGTTAATACTTAAATATATAGCACTACTTATTATATATTGAGTAAACAATGGTAATAAGATTTTCACAAACAGATATTTATTACCTAATTATTTTCTAACAATTTTGTGTTTAGCTCAATTTGAATATAATTAAGGTTAGATTATAGATTTAGATATAATGATAGATTTATTTTAGCTTAAATTGAATTTATTTTCCTTATGTCCGTAGTAGATAAATTGATTTAAACTAGAATATGTAAACATTGTAGAAGTTTTTTTTTTCGAAACATTAAACATTGTAGAAGTTAAGATATAATTTCATAGGATACATGTATATTAGCAAAATTTTAGAAATTAGAACCAAGAAAATTTTGTATTTACTGTTTTGTTAAAAAAAGAGATTTTCTTTAGTTAATTAGGTAATTAATTTACATATGATAGTTAATTTAAATTGTTTAGCTTTATGGAAGCAACCCATTATATTTAGTTATTACTTGGACATAGAAGTGTTATGTTATTAATATTTAAGTTTTGACATAATTTTAAATTCTATTCGTTATTAAAAATAATAGTACTTAGTTTAAAAAAAAAAAAAGTTTAGATGACGTGATCTCAAGAAACGACTAGACTGTACAAGGAAGACCGGCATTGATGATAATGACTGCTGATGGATAAGATAAGAAAGCATGACCCATAGTCTGCACAAAACCTGTAAAATAAAATATTGTACCAAAATAATTATGGTATGATTGTAATAAGTTGCCTTGTCTTTATTCCCAATATTATCACTTGTGTAATATCTACTCCAAGTATGGAAATAACGATTATTGAGTTAAAAGATGGTTCTAAAATATATTTAATTGGAGACCTTGATAAACTCAATGAGGAAAAAGTCATGGAAAATATATTCCCTTGATCCACGAGTGAGACATAATCCTCAGCATAAATCAGAAAACTAGGAGGAAATGTCTCGATACCAATTCTGGATACGACTGAAAATTTATTCCACCTATTGTTCTATGAGATGATTAGCTATGTCAATAGACACCTGTAATAGTCGTTTTATAGTTATAAGTACTAAATAAATGTACTTGTATAAATAGAAATAGGTGGAATTAAAAGAAGAGGACTCATTAACAGTTCAATAGTTATGGATTTTGATGAACTATAGGACAATCCGAATGTTTAGCAACCATTTAACTATTCCTATATGAAGTTTTAGATAAACTTTCTAATAATTTCATCTATACCCTTAGGTGTCAGATATTGGATGATTTGAGTCCATAACTTGTTGACGCTTAAAGCAATTAGCTTGTTAAAATACAAGTTATAATGCTTATTTGACTTGGAGTTAATATCTCAATTATTCTAATTAATTTTAATATCTTAATATTTTCAATAATTTTTTTTTTGAGATTTCCTCTAAAATAAGAAATCTAATATTTTAATACCTTAGTATCTTATGTTGCAATGAGAACTTAAAACACGAATAAAATTTTTGTGAAGCAGTAAATTATTTGACTAAGTAATACGTTTTTAAGATATTAATTGTTTATAAAAGGGATAGGTTATTGTTTTTAAAATTTAAATCGAGTTACTATTATAAATTTTCTGAGTATGACAGGATACTACCAATTATTTGAAAAATGTTGCGTAGATAAATTGTCCTGTCTAAAAGTACTTCTCAATAAAGAGAAAGGAAAATGCTCAGGAAATTAATAAGCATACAAAAATGAGACAAGTATATTGAGCGTATATTTCAGTTATATTAGGTTTAACCCTAAGAAAGGCACTTATGCCATATCCTTATTGGATAACATAAGTTTCTTGTTAACTGAGATTATCTGAATAAGATGACTTGACTCGTATATGAGAATACTCAATGTGACTTGAGCTGATAGGAAGCTCATGACTTGACTATTTTGTAATAACATGATTTACAGATATTCTAAGTCAGAGTAATTAATTTAGTCATGCTAGAAGTATTATGAATTCTCTAAAAACGATTGTGACTCATGAAAATATATCAGTTCTTATAAAAATAATCGAGTTTTGTTTTGGAGGAAACTTCAACAATGAAAGTAGAAATTTGAACTGATAACATGTTCTAAGTCACAAAAGAGAAGGAACTTCTTGTTTAAAAGGAACTTCTCGTTTAATTAATAAGTTACTCATTCATGTCGATTATTACGGGTGTTACTTTTGGACTAAGATTTCGACCAGAAATCCACGTCTGGAACTAAAATCCGCACTGAGAATTTATTTCTCATTCCATGCGTTTGCATGTTTCCACAATGGATGTGGGTTCCAGGTTGAAGAGACAGGCTCGATCAAGTCAAGCGAAGATTAAGCCAAATATATTGTCATGATAACTCATTGAGTCATAGAATCTAAGGGGGTGCCACGAAAATCGATAAGAGAGAGAAATGAAAAAGCAACTTGGCCGATGGGGGTGCCACGAAAATCGGTAAGAGAGGGAAATGAAAAAAAGACTATGCCGAAGGGGATGCCACGAAAACGGTTGTAGGGGTGCCACGAAAATCGATAAGAGAGAGAAATGAAAAAAATAGCTTAGCCGAGTGCCACGAAAAAGGTCGTAGGGATGCCATGAAAACGGACCTTACATTAAAAAAATCAAGCTTTTCGATGCTCTTCATCAATTTTCATCATTCTTCCTTTTAGCCAGGTTTTCAAAATAAGATTTGTTGACAACAGTGAATTTTCATCAATTCAACTCCCGTGACTAATTTTTCTCTATTCTGATCATAGATTTGAACGGAATTAGATTTTCAATTTCAATTTCAATTCCATACTTTCCGACCAGTGCCTTAAAGTAACTTTACGTGGGCACCGTTAGTTAAAGTTGTGTATTTGCTTGGATTACAATATGGAAAAGAGAATGGAGAAAATTTTTATGACATTTCTCTTCTGTATTGACGAGATTAAAATATTCTTTTTCTCTGACAAAAAAAATGTTGCAAATTCATTCATTTGTAAAAATAACTGAGATGTGTGGGCATTTTACTGCATAAAAAATAACTGAATTGTTGTCTTGAGGTGTGCATCTTATGCCCTCAATATTAGGAATGCTCTAATTTGGCACCCTCAGCTAATCGGGCTTCTCTGCTCCAAATCTGATGTATTCTTTTTACAATTTAATAAGGTTACAACTTAATCACAAGTGCTCATTTCTTTCTATATGGAAGCCTTTCTTTCAGCTTTAGGGTGTGTTTGGCATTGCGCCGAATAAGCTAATTCGTCCGAATAGCTAATTCAGTCAACACCCAAACGCGGAACAAGCTATTCGAACAAAAAATGAATAGCTAATTCGACCCTTATTCCAATTCTTTCTATCTAGGCGAATAAGAAAATGAATTAAAGGAGGAGAGAGAAAACCCATGTGCGCTATTTTCATGTAGTGCATCTAAAACTCGGCGACCAACTTCTCTTGGTTGAGTCATCAAAAAGTGTGAAAAGTTGGAAGGAGACGTCTGGATGGGTTATATTAATGGACTCCAAGGCTCACACTGTTGTCAGTTGCACGTCAGTCAGACTCGATCGTTTTCTCTGTAGTGAACGAATTTTAGACCTAAACAAATCCTATTTACGAAAAGAAAAAGAAAAGAGAACTCAACGCCGGGTTGTCTTTTCAAACACTTCATGACAACTGAAATTTAGAAGTAAGAAATAATTTAGCAAATTATAAAGTTAGCCATTAGGACAGATAGTATAAAGTTAGTGGGTAAAAGAAGAAAAAAAGGTAGATTAACACAATAAAATGTAAACTGACAAATATGGTCTAAACACAGCACTGATCCGTCTCCAATCTGCATTTACCTTGTATAAGCGAATGTAGGTGAATCAATGAACAACAATTAACAAAAGAGAAAAAAAATTCCAGAGCAGATTATCATTGGATAATTCTACCAATCAACTTTAAATTATGAGCATTCATCTCTATTCATAATTTTGAACGATATGGATTGAAACCGAGTTACAAAATTATGTCCACAAAAAAAATTGCCTTATTAGGAACCCTAAATTTTTTTAACAAATAGTTAAGTGGGTCCCCTCAGCCTAGCCCAGCACATTCCACACCCTACTTGAACACTGAAGCTATCCCAAGTCCCAACCCTTCTCTCTTTTCTTTTCATTTTACTTAAATTGAGAGAGGAGTTATTCAATCGTTATCGCAAAATCAGATGTACTGCTTTGATCACTGTTTTGCACACCATACTGCTTCAATCTTTGACCTCTTTAACAGGCTTAAATTGTCTCTATATCCCATGGTAGAGTCCATCAGCGTCGTCATGCCACATCTCATAACCTAAAAACAAAACAAAACTCAAATATTTCCTACCAGTATCGGTACAGCATTGCAACAGTGCTGCCATACCTTACAGTAGCGCTACCCTAACCTAGGAAACAACTATTACAACATTAAAAACCTAATTAGTGCTCACAGTTTCCAACCCTTTAACTTGAACAGCATAAAAATTAAATCCAAACAAAAGCTAACTTGAACAAAAACATATTATTATTAGCAAGGGCATAACTTTGGAATAAGAAAAACAATTTCCTTGTACTGTGGCCTATTTCTATGCATGATGCGTGTGACACATCCTATTCCTATCTTACCTCCTTTCTCTCGTGACTCAACCAAACCATCATCTTTGGTTTTTCGGTAATCACATGATTTACAGAACTAAATAAACAAAATTCTTCTTCCCCACAAACCTTTTATCCTCAACCTTCTCTTTGGTCACTTCTAAACCATGCTACTACTAACTTGTGCTTAGAGTATCTTTCATAAAAGGACCACCTTTTTTCTTTTTCTTATGCGCATTTCCAGTAATACCAACCAAAATAATTTTAAAATCATTCCAAGAAACGCAAAATAAACAGTGCTAGTACAGACCTCAAATCTGACTGAATTCGCCTTCCCTGCATACACCTACATCAATGCTCATACTGCTCTGGTCACCGCCCGGTGCGGCCAATATCCGACAGCAATTCCTTCTAGGCGACTGCAAATTCATGTATACATCATTAACAAAACAATAAATAGCATTAATTATAACAAAAAAAAAAAGGAGTCTATGTGACAGACACAATTACAAAGAGAGCAAATTTGGTGAATTAAAATAACTAAACATAGTCACAGTCAACAATAAAGGTTTAAGGAGAAGTTAATTACCCGGTCCCACAATCCAGGGTCTGGTTTCTTGTATACAATAATGTGGTCCAGCATCTCAGCCGGGTCGAACATCTTCCACCGGCACGCCGGTTGGTCAGTATTGTTGAGATCATACTGTGTCACAGTGGTACGCTTGGCTGCATCGTACCTTGCTTCAGACATATAATACACATATGGCTTCTGGCACGGGTTTCTTGCCACTGGTCGGGTGTTAAAGGCATATGCAGTATAATCAGCCCGTCGGTACCAATTCAAGAATGTTCTTGCGGGCATCTCCATTTCCCTTGGTGACATGATCCCTCTCACCACCTGCACCGCAAAACCCCAGGATACTGACACTGTCAACCGGTTAACCTTATCATAGCATATCGACTGCTGCATGACACTGGCTGAGTCCAGCCTAACAGGCCCCGCAAATAGTTTCTTCAAAGCAACTGCCCGAGTGGAAGAATTTGGGAAGATCGGGTGCACGACATCAAGATGGTGCAGGGAAATCAATGGGGCCACAGGGTGCGCCAGAAGAAGTCCCAATAAGTCACCGTACACGTCATATTGGTGGAATCCCAGGTGCCGGGTTAGCGGCACACCTAGCTCTGCCATGCATGCCTGAATCCGATCATCACTCCTGTACAGTGCAGGGTATCTATTGAGGCACCCATCTTGCATGGACGCAAGTGCCTCAGCCAGAGGCCGGCTGATTGCAAAGCCGCCACCGCCAAAAGCCATATTGTACGAGAAATAGATGTTTTGCAAATGACTTTCCGAGTTCGAGCCAATGTAGTACATCTGGCGATGATCAAACTTGGCGAGGGTTCTGACGAGGTTGTCGGGCACAAAGACAGTATCTTCGTCGCCCATGACGTACCAACGCACGTTTGGGAGAGAAAGGCGATGAGTCTCAGCAACAATTCGCGAGAGGCGAATCGCTGACCGGCGGCCCTGCCGATGGGTGTACCGAAATCTTGATGTGTCAGAAGAGACCTTGAGCACAGGGAGACCAAGCCGGTGAGGCGGCACAGTGGAGTTGAACTCACTAACGGGTTTATCTAGCCAAACGAAGCCCCGCATTCGGTTCGGCTGCCACCAGACCTTGATGTATTCTTTTCGCTTGTCCCAGAGCCGTGCAGAGGCGGCAATGCCGAATACTATGTGTTGTAGCCCTGTCTCAGCGAATTTCTTCTTGGGGTTTGAATCATTGGTAAAGGAGAGGTGATTGGTGGTGGTGGTGGTGGTGGTTGTACAAGGTTGTCGAAAGTTGGCGGAGGAGAGAACGAAGTTTAAGGTGTACAAGAAATAGAAAGAAAGCATGGGGAGGAGTAGGTACAGCATTAGTCGGCGCCGGAGAGGGTATGGGTTGGTGCCAATATCTTTGTGACCCAATAACCCGTTATTGTACTTCATTTCTTTGTCCTGTTGATTGAATCGGAAAAGAGGGAAGCTGAGGTGAGATTGAGATTGTTGGGTTGTTTCTTTCTTGCGTGGGGGATCAAAATTCGACAAAGCAGGGAAGAGAAAAAAGGTATCGAAGTTGAGAGAGAGAGAGAGGAGGTGGAATGGCGGGGTGCGTGCCAGGTGCCTAGTTGCAAAATAATAACTCGCCTTTGCAATTCTCTAGTTTTACCAGTCCAGAATTGATTTCATTCCGTGGTTGGAAACGGAATTCCTATTTTAATGAAATTTCATGATCGGAACTGGATGGGAAACGAGAATTGATTTCATTTAGTGAGATTCTCAGATTCAGCAGGAACTTTTTCTTTTTTTTTTATGATTTCATTGAATATTAAAGCAAAGGTGAATAATGCTAGATTACTAGTATGAGAGGTTGTAAATTGAACAAAGCAAAGATGTCATTATTATTCACTATTATTTTTAGAGAATTTTTTCCGACTTGCTCACTGTAATTATTTAGAGAGGGGAAAAAAAAAAGGCAGAATAGACAAATGACAAGGTTGAAATCAAATCATCTGAATTTTCAGAACACCACATTATCAATTCCCCCAATTCCTTGTGTATTATTTCGATCACCAAATTTTAGTTGAAAATCATCTTCAATCAACTCTACACTAATGAAATCAAATGAATCTCATTCGTACACCTTTTGGATCAAGGCCTAAGAGATGAAGAGCTCAGTGGGCTGGTTACGGAATTAGGCCGAATTTGTCCGAGTTGGGCCGAGCGAGTCATTGTAGTCCGAAAAAATTATAACTAAATTTAATTAATCGGAGGTGATATACACCATCCAAGGTTTTCCCATCCAGCGCCATCCAAGAGGTCTGAACAGACCAAAATAGCATTTTTCCGCATGCTGACGTCATCAAAATTTTTTGACCAATTTCTGAAAAATTTTTTGTGCTGATGTTATCAAATATGCTGATTTAAGGGTTCAGTTAAATGTTTTAAAGGTTGAGTTAAAGTGTATAAGTGTTCACTTAGATGCACCAATAATTTGAAACTTTAGTGTTTTGTGTTCAGTTAAATACGTTAAGGGATGAACATAAAGTATCTATATGTTCAAATTTCTAGTTTTTGTGTTCAATTAAACTAGTTAAATAAAAAAATAAAATGAACGGATACAACAAACATAGCGAACATTTACAATAACAATATGAACATTTACAACAATAAACTGAACATATATACAAATTTCCTGAGTAAGAAATAAATGATCATATTCAACATACAAAGTGAAATAAACTATTATTGCATCTAACTGAACACTTACATACTTTAATTCAACCCTTAAAACATTTAACTGAACCCTTAAATCAGCATATTTGATGATGTCAGCACTAAAAAAATTTAGAAAATTGGTCAAAAAAATTTTGCTAACGTCAGCACGCGAAAAATCTGAATTTGGATGGCGCTGGATGGGAAAACCATGGATGGTCAATACCAATTCTATTAACCAATTAAGAAATTTTAAAATAATCTTAATTTGATCAAAAATTTAAAAATGACTTCGCCGATACTAATTCTGCTTGGTATAGGAATCCGAAATTCCGATACAAGCTAGTATCAGAATCTGAGATTCCGATACCAGTTAGTATCGGAATTTCGGATTCTGATACTAGACATAGTTTAGTGATGATCTCGGAAAACGAAGCACAAAGTTGGGTTTCATCACATTTTTATTGGAAAAATAATCCTTCTTGAAATATTACAGCAGTACATAGAAAATGAAATGATGATGTTTTGTTACCTTCCACCGCTGTTTTGTTACCTTCACCCAGTCTGTAGCCATAGAAAATGAAATGATGATGTTTCACAAGCTATATTTGTTCTTTTGTATCAAGTATACTCTATCAAATGATGAATCCAACCGACATGTTTGAATTAATCTTAACATTTTTTTTTTAGATTTTATTTATTGACAGTTGGGTATCCATCAAAATTTAATTAATTGAATAATAAATTTTGATGGTATAAATTCTACAGCTCTTATTAAAAAAATTTCAATGAAATTTGCAAAATTCCCAAAAATAACTGTCTAAAAATATCATGAATTGCATTTAACATGCTAAAAGTTGAGACTTTGCAACTGCGCTATATTATAAAAAATGAATGCCTACAACTTATCTTTTTATTTTGATAAAACTCTTGTTGATGAGAATCCCTGACCATAAAGTTGAGTGGTCCAATTATAGTACTACAACTTATCTTTATCACAAAAAATTGAAGCAGTTTTGGTGATAAGAATGTAAAAAATAAAAATAAAAATCCGAATACAAATAATACAAAAAAAAAAATAACGACAAAAGGAAAAAAAAAAAAAAAAGATAGTGAGCTCGATTTTTTTTTTTTTTTTTGGACATGCTTGACAGTAATTGTCTAGTAAAGAGATCCATTCCTTCTCAAATCAAACAAAAAGATTGAATTCTAGCTATTACTGCATTTATTGTAATTTGTTTCAATTTTTATTTATTTTTAGTTAGGTTACAAAGTTAGAACCCTTGAAATCTCCAATTTTGAATTTTTATTTTCTATCTTGAACTCAATTTCAATAAACAATTATTGATCCGATGATATCCAACATTTTTTTTGTTCTTATGGAGATAAGAAACCAAATAATAAAAAGAGAAAAATAATTATCTTAATAATTTTGGAAATATATTTTAAATCAATACAAACAAATTCTTGAAATTAAAAAAAAAAACTAATGACGTCTTTTTAGCCAACAATAATAATATTAAAAGGAGCAAAAATAATTATCTTAATTGTTTTGTTTCTGATGACATCCAACATTTTGTTTCTGGACATAGATTTCTTGTATATAAAAATTCCATGCAATTAAAATAACATTTGATATTCTCGGCAGCTATTACATCTAGACCATTGTAAATTCCGAATCTTATGATGAAAAATAAATGTAATAGGTTGTAGATTAAAAGTCTTTGATGATGCCTACGGGCTTTAGTTTCAAAAAAAAAAAAAAAAAAAAAAAAAAAATCTTTTGATGAAATATGAAAACCTTGTATCCAAAAGTTCATACTTTTACGTACATGATATATATAAAGTGTAGACCGTGTTTCAAGTATCGACTTTTCTAAATATTTAAAATTCATTTTGATAATTATTAAGATCTTCAAATTAATATATTTATCAATGTTTTGAGCACCCATATAATAGAATAAGGACACGAAGCATATAGCTAATTTGGCCTTTCTCATTGTACCGCTCTAGTATTTCAAGAAGGATTATTTTTCCAATAAAAATGTGATGAAACCCAACTTTGTGCTTCGTTTTCCGAGATCATCGCTAAGATCGGATTTTGATATCAGAATTGAATAAAACAAAACTATGTCTAGTATCGGAATCCGAAATTCCGATACTAAACAGAATTAGTATCGGAATCTGCGAAGTCATTTTTAAATTTTTGATTAAATTAAGATTATTTTAAAATTTCTTAATTAATTAAGGTTAGTTATAATTTTTTCGGCCTTAACAGTAATGTGCGGTTCTCTTTTATGGTCGGCCTGTAACATGAACTTATTATTTCACTTGCTTAATGCAGTTGAGAAATTAGGGTGCTTCGATGATTATGTCTGCTTGCATTACACTAAAATTGATTTGAATTTGTTTTGAGAGTGTTTATATGATCGGCTCTGATAGTCTGACGTCGGAGGCTTACTAATTGTTGTATATAGAAAATTTTTTTCTTTGGTTTTGTTGGTGTGTTTAAATTTTCAAACGATAACTAATGTAATATTAGTAGTTTAGTACTAAAGTTGTGCTATGTAAATTAGTATGCGCACATATAACGAGAAGCTTGTTATTTTCAATATATGTCTGGGAAAAGAGTACTATCTTTTAATATTAAAATAGTACAAATTTGTTGTTTTGATTTTCATAATTTAATGCACTTTTCGTAGGAACGTTAGATTAGTGAAATAACAAACCCTCAATGATACTCAGGAGAGAGAAAATTATATATTAAACTAAATTTCCAGTATTATTCTCAAGCATCCAACATAACATAAACAGATAATTTAGCCACACTTGTGCATTTTTAGGCTTTTTTTGCCATACTAATTCACGATTGTGCATTATTTCAGATAATAAATGTCATTAATAAACTCTGCACCCCCATCATGTAGATCCGTTGTTACGTGATCTCATCCTATGCATATGCCTTCTTTTGTCCTCTCCAGACACTTTTGCCTTTTATTCTTTTTGGCGAACACATTTTTAATATAATAACTGCATTTGTAAATATTTGTGTGAGAAATTAGTGATACGTACATATATAGGTGGTTCGTTTTACATCCTTTTGTTAATTTGTTTCTAATATACATACAATAATTGTTCATCCTTTTCCTATATGTGTGGTTACTGGTTCGTCACTGTCTGTGTTTAAATCACGCCAAACCCTTGAGCTGACACTATTTTAATGACCTATTATTTTTTAATGATTGTACATTTGGACTGTCAACTGATGCATACGGAACTAGCAATATTTAAGAGCATGGAGAGTATTTAATTGCACAGAGTACTTGCTACATCCGTGAATTAATGAAACGGAAAATTTTTATCTCCTACTTGCAAGCATTTAAATTTATTAAACCATTGAAATTTAATTGCAAACCAAGAATAGAAGTGTAAATTATCTAAGAAATTTTTTCAAGTGCCAACTTACCAATTGCTATTGAAATATTACTATGGACAGAGTACTGAGTAATATAGATACATCATACATAGGAAGAATCAAAGGCATGTGCATACTATACTATGTTAGGACTCAACATTATCAATTAATGTAGTAATAGCAAAAGAGGGACGATACAAAAAGAAACATAAATTATTAATGGAGTTGGTGCAGTGTCCCTTGTGATGAATGGGAATAAAGAGAATCTGAGCCAATCGAATTAAAAAATAGCGATCCAAATTTATTGAACAAATAAATTTAACAAAATAACATGCATTCTCTACCTACTTCAGTCATAATGCTGGAGATGCATATCATTATCGCTGATTTAAATCACTTGGTAGGGGCAATTATTTTGCAGGCTTGCAATGTCTTTTTCGGAGATTCATTTGAAATTGTGACCCCATTTAATGAGGTCAAGTTGGTAGGGTTTATGCCCTATTGCCCTTTTCTAGTAACTGCTGTTTTGATTCGCATCTGGCATCATTGATACTTATATCCATTCTACAAATAAATGGTGGGTATGAACTTCAAAATTATAGCGCTTTTACTGGCGAATATATTTATTGGAGATGCTTAACCCCTTTCTTAAATAAAGCAATTATCATTAGATGCTCAAATAGTTAGATTACTCATATGAGAATGACAATTGATTCAGAAAGCTTGAAAAAGATGAAATTTTTAATGGAATATACAAATAGAGTCAGCAATTATACTACATAATAGGTTGAGTATAAATTGAGTTTGATTTGGTTGAGTTAATATATTTGAATCAGGTATTAACTTCTTATGAATTTAATTTTTGTACGTTCAAATTGACATACAATTTGATTTTCTTGTTTATTGTTCTTTTAAATTCAGTAGTCCATTCATTTGAGATAAGAAAAGGTATAGGAAGATTAAAACTTTTATTACATGTGAATTACAGGCCAACTTTGGTTTTATTTCCAACTAGGTAGTCACTATCTAGTGTATCCAAAAAAAAAAAAAACTTTGGTTTTATTTCATATAATCTATTTCCGAAATAGAAGTCACGGTAGACAAATTTTCTAATTTATTTCAAACAAATTGGACTTTACAACCAAAACCTTATCTTGGCAATTAAATCCAAAAGAGAGCTTTAAATGCATTTTGTGGACAAAATGGGTACGCTAATCAGCGTCCTCAAAAGGGAAACAAAAATGTTATTGATCGACAAACAGAGGCATCGCCATCACCAGACATGCGGATATCGGCGAACGGAGCCGACTTCTCCTTTCATCCTTTCCTAACTAATTATGAAACGAGTCGCTGACCCAATTCTCTCAATATTAATGCTCTATAATAACCCGCCACATATAAAACTACACAGATTAGGAACCAATAAGTTTGTGGGGTTCGTTCGAATGGGGTTTACTCAGGGAATATGCGGTTTAATACTTCCCTCCTAATATTTGGAGTTCAGATGCCAACGCATCACTACGCTTCTCTCTCTCTTTTTCTCTTTCCCTTCGACCTCTTTCCTCTAATTTCGTGGCCAAACCTTTTTGTCTCTCCTACATTCTCTTAATCCAAATTTTTGAACGATTTGTTTACGATAGAATCTACGAAAGGAATCTATTTGGTACTCACTTCTTGCTCTATTCACTTGTTTTCGCCTCTATCTCTCGTGGGGAATTTGATTCGATTTGAGTGTGTTTGATAGCTTGAAATGATACAAATTGGGGCTGCTATTGTGAAGGTAATTCGTTTTAATTTTGTTGGTTTTTATTTTTATATTTTTTTGAGTTGGATTGTATAGAGGAGAAAGGAAACTTGAGAACGTATGCTTAGTTGATGCCACTTGTCTGTGACGTAAAGTGATCTTAATCTTTTCAATTAAGTTGCTTTAGGTTGGGTTATTCTGTATCCATTTATTTCTTTTCGAATTGTATTCAACAAATTTGAATAATTTCCGTTAATTTTCCTTAATTGCACTGTACTTTTCATTTTTCAACTAACTGAAGTAGTATCTATTTTTCTCTTTTTCATTTTTTTTAGGATAATTTGTTATGACTTGTGGTCCCATCCTGACCTAACTAACAGAACGTGTGGGCAATCCTTACTTCACTAGTCAGTACTCTGGGTTTTTTTTTTAAATAAATGAATTGATTATGGTTAATAATGCCACTAACTTAGATGATACACAATGCTGCCTGTGTACAATGCAAGAAATTCAATTTTTAGAAACTAAGAAATTGTCATTTGAATTAACATTACAAATTTTCATTTCAGGATTGCTGAAAATTGGAAGGACAAAAGGATATTGTCTGAAATGGGTTCAGATGGTCCATCTGTTAGCCCATTATTGGGCAACCTGAAGATATCACGGGTTCGAACCATACTGACCCACAAGTACCCATACCCGCATGAGCACTCAAGACACATCATGATAGCCGTTATAATGGTGTGCTTCCTTTTCATCTCTTCAGATAATATGCACACTCTGATACAGAAGCTCGATAACAATATTAAATGGTGGTCTATGTATGTTTGCCTCATTGGTTTCTTTTATTTCTTCTCATCACCTTTCATTGGAAAGACTATCAAGCCAAGCTATTCCAACTTTAGCCGCTGGTGAGTTCTACATTTCTAAATTTCAATCATTTTTCTAGTTGGTACTGTTGTGCTGCAAGTCTGTCAGTATTTTTTTTTCTTTTAATTGAGCTTATGAGTTTTTCCTAAGGCTTATGTGTAAAATTATTTTTATTTTTAAAACACATAACATGTTATTCTCCTCGATATATTACCAAATTGACAGAGAATACCTTTCTTTTCTTGCAACTCGCATTTAATCTTTTTTCTTTGTTCCTAATACATGACCACATTTGCAAATAACACCTTTCTTTTTGGTTGCAATTCACATTTTTTGTTCTTTACTCCTTTAATATCATTCATTGCTAATTCAAGGGAAAAAATAAAGTAAACTACTCCTTATTAGCTGATTGACTTAGTCATATCACTTTATTGCCTGTTCATAAATAGTAAGGACACCTCAAGGGAATATTAAATATTTTGTTAACATTTTACAATTTATGGCAGTTTTTCCATTATAGTAGTCTGACAGGCCAGGTTATGTGCACAAAGAATCAGAATGTTGGCTGGTAACTATTTGTGGGTTTATTTGCAATTGCACTAAAATATTAGCTCTATTTGGTATTGATCTGAACTATAATAAGTACGGCAATTGTTGTAGCAGTAGACACATAGAAGCGACATATAATTTAGTAGTCCTTGATATGAAGCTTAAAAATGAAGTTTTCCAGTCAATTATTTCACATTGTTAAACATTCCCATTTCAGGTATGTTGGTTGGATATTTGTAGCGTCACTGTACCACCTTCCGAGCTTTCAGTCTATGGGGGTTGACATGAGGATGAACCTATCCTTGTTCATAACTATATACATATCCTCCGTACTATTTCTGACTGCTTTTCATATTGTATTTCTTGGCCTTTGGTATCTCGGCCTAGTTGCCAGAGTGGCAGGAAAAAGGCCTGAAATCTTCACTATTTTTCAAAATTGCACTGTAAGTCCACTTTACCTTCATTAGAAATTTCAATAATGAATTTTATGACTTGTATACAGGATTGCAATCCTGTACTGATGTGTACTATTAAGATTGTACCACAAATCTACAATACGACTTATTTGATGTACAGTTTTGTTTATGGTTTCTATATGTTTAACTGAGTCTTTAATAGTGACCACGACTTGACTGAAAAAGTTTAAGGTTGTACCATATAATGCTTGTTATAATGCAATTCACAAAAGTTTAAATTTGTTTGCAGGTAATAAGCATTGCATGTTGTGCATTCTACAGCCGGTGTGGGAATCGTGCTTTACACAGAGAAGAGCAGCAAACAATTCATGCACACAATAATACCTGGCTTTCAAATTTTTTAAGAATTCATGAACTGAAGGATCAGATGTGCTCATCCTGGCTGGCTCCTGTGGGATCTGCTAGTGACTATCCTCTTTTATCTAAGTGGGTCATTTATGGGGAGGTGCCTTTCATATTCTTCCCTTCTTTTATGGAACCAGCAGTGTTGGCCTCTGGGGAACTTATTTGTTTGACCATTGGTTTCTTTTATTTATTTATTTATTATTATTTTATTATTTTTTGGTTGTTGCGCGAACCTTTTTGTTTTCTTCTCTGTACTCCATGATCAAATTTTGTTCTCTTTACTAAGACTAGTATTGCATTCTGCATGTTAATTTTTTTTTATGTCCTAAGAATGTTTCTGTCTTTCTGTTTCAGATAGTATGCAATGGACAATGTGGTGGGACATCTAGTGAAATATCCCCATTATATTCTTTGTGGGCTACTTTTATCGGCCTATACATTGCTAATTATGTTGTTGAAAGATCTACTGGGTAATTTTTGAACTTCCCTTCATACCATTCAACATTTTTTATGAGAAAATATTTACAGAGGATCACTGCATTTGCAGAAAATGTGGAAAGGCCCTTGTTAGAAACCAAATTTCCATTGTATCATTGCATTTCTTTAATTGTGTTAAAATTATTACAGGTGGACTTTAACTCACCCTTCATCAACGACAGAGCATGAGAAACCAACGAAGCTGACTAAACCCAACTTCTTGGATATGGTCCCTTGGTACTCTGGGTATGTATTTAGTTATTACTTGATTAAGCTATGATGCATTATACAAAATAATTCAGCACACTTTATCAAATAACATTCAACCCAATTTGTAGACAAGTCCAAACATTCAACTCACTAAATTATATGTACTTAAAGAAGAGGCAATTTCTGCGTCACTTTAGTAACTCTCTTTTACTATGTGCCTGCTTACTTTGTCCCAGTTTATATGGTTCTGAAGCGATATGGTTGTGCTACCAAAATTTCAGAGGCAAATGTTAACCTTCCGTGCTTGACTTGACCTAAGCAGCTAGGCATTGTTTTTTCGAAAGTAAAATCAATAGAGAAAAGGAAAAAAAGGCACTTAGTAACTTTCCACTACTGAAATTGTAGCCAGGTTTTTGAGATGTCAGTAAATAGAGACTGTAATCTTTACTCCTTAAAAAAGCACGGATCCATGATTGGTTACACTCTAGATCTAGTGTTTAAACACTTGTTTGTGCCGTTTTGATCTGTGTTTGGATATCAATTGCTAGTTGAGACAACAATATGTTTTATTTTTCCGTCTAATAAAGAAATAAATTGAGCAGCATATCTACTTATGTCTTTGGTAGATTGAGTAACATATCTTTATTGCCTAACATTATTTTCTTTCTTTATTTGCCCACATATGAGAGCATATTTTACTAGTTTACAATAAAAATAAATATATATTCTTTCAGTTTTTACTACACGGAAACATTCTCTCATCTCATATATTTGCACTGCTTGTTCAGGACCTCTGCTGACTTATTTAAGACAGTGTTTGATCTGTTGGTATCTGTCACACTTTTTGTTGGCCGATTCGACATGCGCATGATGCAGGTACATGTCTATATATTATGTTTTTCTGAACTGGCTTTTAAGTATTCTTTGACATTTTCTTTTCGTTAATGCTGAAACTTTATATAGCGAGAGTATGCTAAGAAACTGGCAAAAAAGGTGTTAGGCAAGAAAGAGGAAATGAATACTCCAACCCTCATACGTAGTTGGAAATTTCATGACTGCATTATCTAGCATTTCCAAAGTAACTCTATAGATTAGCAACAGGCAAACATTTAAGGACCACACTTGAAATCCTATTTTACATCTTGAATGAAGCTTAAATAGTTAGTTCTATTGTACAATGTGTAGATTTTCTGTGCATCACACAATTGAGTGTAATCAGAATATAAATGTAAATAATTTCTTTTATATTAATGCTTGTGATAATATATTAAGGCGGCAATGAGAAAGGTTCCTGATGAAGCCAAAAGTGAAGATCTATTATACGACCAATTCTGTGGAAGGGATGACATTTGGTTCGATTTTATGGCTGATACAGGAGATGGCGGAAATTCATCTTACACTGTGGCCCGCTTACTTGCTCAGCCATATCTCAAGGCTAGAACAGGCGGGCCTAAATTGGTGCTTCCTCGTGGCAATTTTCTTTTGATAGGAGGTGATCTCGCGTAAGGAATTTAATACCTTCCTTTTCTTTGAAGACTTCTTTTTTCAAGTTTGTTTGATTTAACTGGGCTCACATTGAATTTATTAGGGTATTAAGAGGAAAATGGGGTCTAATTTGTGTTCTCCACCTTTCATGAATTGGCAAGGAAAACATTGTAGTCACTTTTCTATATAATTTAACCTTTGTTTTAATTGTTTGGCATTGATTGTTAGCAAACTTGAGAAAATAAATAGTGAACGACAGTATGTTTTGTTTCAATACTGTGGAAAACTTGCAAGTGACCCAACAGTCTTGTATTGTGGTATCTGTAATACTGAATTACTGATACTACTCCCATCAACATTGTTAAATATTAAGTCGAAATGCAACATCCTGATATGAGTTGAGCCTCTGCATAATTTTTCCAGTAAAACAGTGAATGTAACAGAATTTACTTCATAGGTATCCAAATCCATCGTCATTTACCTACGAGAAGCGCTTTTTTGCTCCTTTTGAAAGTGCCCTTCAGCCTCCCACTTGGTTCAAAACTGAGCATATTGCCATTAACAAGCCAGAGATGCCACAAGGAGTGTCAAATTTGAGAGATTATTATGGACCCCAGTGCTTCATAATTCCTGGAAATCATGGTTTGTGCTATAATGTCATAGAATGATTCTTTTTGCCAAAGTGAAAGCATTTTCAGACAGAGCTACCCCTGCATGCTTTCTTTGACATATTTTACCATTAGGGTTAGGGCTGGTGTTTTGGCATTGGTTCAAGTAGGTTGTAATATATTTTTTCTTATTTTATAATCTTCTTCTAGATTGGTTTGATGGCTTGCATACTTTCATGAGGTACATTTGTCACAAAAGCTGGTTAGGTGGCTGGTTCATGCCTCAGAAAAGGAGCTATTTTGCATTGCAACTGCCAAATGGTTGGTGGGTTTTTGGCCTCGATCTAGCACTCCATGGAGACATTGATGTGTATCAATTCAAATTCTTCGCAGAGTTGTGTCAAAACAAGGTGTTTGTTCTCTCCTTATGACCCATTATTTTGCTCTCAGAACTATTATGCAAGGTTGGCTATTGTCATGTCAATCCTGGTTGGGTTGGCAATATTCATTATAAAATACAATGTGGTTTCATAACTGTAATATCACCTGCCCATGGGTCAAAATCATGATCGTTTCTATCCTTCAATTCCTTGGTTGGGTAGGGCCAATTAGATCCAATTTGGTCCAGTATAACAATAACCCAATTTAAAATAGCACAATTTAGATGCAGTATTCCTTGTTTCATACCTTAAGAACTGGTCCTGTAATCCTTGGCTAAAATCTGAAGTTCTAAACAGCATTTAGATGAATTATTGATTGATCTTATTCACTGATCTTATTATAGATTGGAGAGGCAGATTCAGTTGTTGTCATGACACATGAGCCAAACTGGCTCCTTGACTGGTACTGGAAGGAGAAGACTGGTAAAAATGTGTCTCATTTAATATGTGACTATTTGAAGGGGAGATGCAAGCTTCGCATGGCAGGAGATCTGCATAATTATATGCGTCACAGTGCCGCTGTGTCAGAAGCTGGGCCTACTTGCATTGAGCATTTACTTGTCAATGGGTGTGGTGGGGCCTTTTTGCATCCTACCCACGTATTTAGGGACTTCAAAAGCTTTTGTGGGACCCAGTATGATTGCAAGACTTCATATCCATCTTATGGTGATTCCAGAAGGGTATTAATTAATATTTTCTTAACTTGGCTATGTTCAGCCAATTTTTCAGTACAAATTGCAAATACCACCCAGTCAGCCACTATTTATTTTGTTTGCCCAAACCACTGTAAACTTGTTCTTTTAGTTTGTAAGACTTTTCCAACAGAGGTTAAAAATGTTAATTTTATTAACTTAATTGTTTTTGTTATTTTTTTTTTCAGATTGCACTAGGAAATATTTTAAAATTCCGGAAGAAGAACTGGCAGTTTGATATTATTGGTGGTGTAATCTACTTCATTTTGGTTTTCTCCCTGTTTCCTCAGGTAATTTTTTTCTGTTCAATTTTGTGTTCTCTTATTATGCTGATGGTGATAATGGATTTTCTCAGTTTTAGAAATTAAACACAAAAGTTGTCCTCTCTAAGATCAATATATCCTACTTTACATTTAGTAAACTTCCATGGGCAAGTTCCATAGAAAGAAATAACAATAATCCAAGTGTGAAAAGATTTTAAACTTAAAAACATTCAAAGTATGTAATGTGTTCTCTTTCTTTTCAGCATAACCATGTTGATCTTTGCATGAGGTTTCATGATCAGATCATGTAAAAGCTTTGTACTGCAAACCATGAAAACAAAAATATATTGCGAAGTTATGGTTTTGCACATTTGCAGGAATAAAAACCCAATAAAGGAAAAAAAAAGTCTGATCTTTTCTTTCCTTTCAGTGTAACCTTGTTCATGTACTACACGAGGATTCATGGTCAGGCTGCATAAAGGGCTTCATTACTACTGTATCCAGTGCATTAATTTACATGTTGGAGCACTCATATATTTCGTCAGCGGGGAGCCTGGCCTTGCTTGTGGTTGCAATCTCTTTTGTGCCAACAAAGCTGTCGCGAAGACGGCGTGTTGCTATTGGTATTCTTCATGCATTTGCTCACATGACAGCAGCACTGATTCTGATGCTTCTGCTTGAGTTTGGCATTGAGATTTGCATCCGCAATCACTTATTGGCAACTTCAGGTATGAGATTTTTTAGACTACAAATTATACATACCAACGGGGAGTGCCAGTAAGTTACTGGTATCTTTCAGTTCCATTGGTCTAACTGAATATCTTTGTGTGCTTTTTTACAAAAGTATGAAATTGTTGGTCTCATTGCAAAATTAGAAATGAAAAACTGTTACTCTTGGACCATGGAACAGAATGACCTAATTCACGTTGGTGCTGCTATCGTTACTTATGATTAACAAAATCTTTTTTGTTTTAGGCTACCACACACTATATGATTGGTATAGATCAATGGAAAGTGAGCATTTTCCTGACCCTACTGGCTTGAGGGCACGCTTGGAGCAATGGACCTTTGGCCTCTACCCGGCATGCATAAAGTATCTTATGTCAGCTTTTGATGTACCTGAGGTTCGAATTATTGTGCAATATACTTGAATTTAAATGTAGCCATGGTTGTAGTTGTAGAATTAAATTTCAAGCAGCACCCATCTTTTTCTCATCTTTGAAGACCTTGGACATTTTCAAACTATAAAGCAATTCACTACTGCAAAATACTGCACCTTAATAAAAAGTTCTAGTTATCCTTTGTGACTGTAGTATTTAAAGTCAACAGTTTAATTCATGAAAATTTTCACATATTTAAGGATCCTTTGGCAATAGTTTAAATTGACAAACTTAACAACCATTAAATATAAATTTATATTTAATGTTGACAATTGGAATGGAAATACCTTTTATGCTTGCATAATACACATTAAAAATGTGTTTGAAGCAAGTTCACTGATCAACAAATGACTTCGAATTTCGAAAAATGATGTTTGATGCAAGTTGGCCATTGGCATTTTGATGGAAAAATGACATTTATATTTCATAAAAGTTGATATGCATTCAATCTATAAGACAAAAAGCATGTATATTTATCTTTATTTTTTTTCCTATTTTAAAAGGTCTATTGGACTTGGTTTAAGGAAGTCACGTTATTTTCAAGGTTGTCGAGTTAAGTTATTGTCAATAGATTCTCACCTTTTTGAACATTAGTACTGTGGATATTTTTGCAAATGTCAAAATATCATTTATACGTCTGTAAAGCAAGAAATTTGAAACAAATTCTTACAAAATGGGAAAGTAGATGAGTTTCAGATTTATTGCCACAAAACATGAAAATTCTTATACTAAATGGCAATGGAACCCAAATCACCATCTTATTTAGTGCTATGGAGGTTTGAAACTGTGACCTCTTGAAAGCTATCCTAGTATTGTACCACTTGAAAACATGAATATATCTTGCTTGCTTCCCCTATTTACATTAACTGGACAGTTCAATGAAATGTTGTTGTTTCTTATTTCCTTAATGTTTTGCTCGGAAGTTTCTTAATAATTTCAGTGATCCTAGCTGTTGCATGATAAACATGTACAGGTGATGGCTGTCACAAGAACAAATATATGTAAGAATGGGATGCTGTCATTATCTCGCAGTGTCTCTGTTATATACTACACGTCGGTGTTTATTTATTTCTGGGTTTTCTCTACCCCAGTAGTGTCTCTTATATTTGGAAGCTATCTATACATTTGCATCAATTGGTTTCACATTCATTTTGATGAGGCCTTTTCGTCTCTACGTATTGCCAATTACAAGGCCTTCACGCGGTTTCACGTCACCAAAGATGGTGACCTCGAAGTGTTCACACTTGCTGTTGACAAGGTAACGAGATTATAACCGTCTATATGGCCTCTTTCCTTAAATTTAATTTTAATTATTTTTGTTCTATTTGTAAAAGCAAGTTGTACATCCGGAACTGCGTCCAGGCCAAGTTGAATTCGGTTCAGGTTTGTTGTTGGACATTGGGTTGTTTTGTGAGCTAAGCTGGACCCAATCCTGAGTAATTTATATCTGTGTTAACCCTGCCACACCAATGTTCAAGTTCATCATAATTTGTATGATTATTAAAAACAAGAGTTCTCACTTTTATACGTAGTTGTATGTTTGCTTATTGAAAGTAGCTCTTTTAAACCACTTTATTCGTTAAAGGTACCAAAGGACTGGAAGTTAGATCCTGAATGGGAAGCTGAAGAAAAAGGGACCCACCAGATGAGCCATGAGAGGAAACATCCGAGCAAGTGGAGAGCTGTCTCTTCGCCTGACCCCACTAATTCTGTTAAACTAATAGATCATTTTGTTATCAAAAGAACCACAGGCTCCAAAATAAATTCTAAACAGTAATTTTTTCCCTCCCCCTTAACAATAGCAATTCTGTAGTGGTTGAAATGTATATAGAAAAGATAGTTGAATAGATTTGTATCAAGGGATAGTAAAGTTAGATATACCAAGTTCTTTCTTTTCCGACTTAATTGTCTTGTTCGCTTTTAGCCAACATGCTGGAAATTATAACATAGGAAAACGAGGGCGAAAGGATCGTTGCTGAATCCTATATTCTCATGCTCACCATCATATTCTTATACTAAGCCAGTAAGCTTCACGGGTCACGGCACTTTGTTCCAATTAAAAAATTTAATGGTTTCCATTTATTAGCTTGCACTTGTGCACTTGATTATAAAGAAACTAGGCACTGACGAGTTGGTAAAACAAAAACAGATTTGACGGCGTTTCATGAAGAAATGCAAAATGAATACCAGGCAAAGAAACATAACTACCAATTAGAAAAGCAAGCACACGTTGAATACAGGAACGTCAGA
Organism: Rhynchospora tenuis; assembly: GCA_027725995.1. NCBI lineage: Eukaryota > Viridiplantae > Streptophyta > Magnoliopsida > Poales > Cyperaceae > Rhynchospora > Rhynchospora tenuis. Next base: position 148,875,172 of record CM050888.1, on the reverse strand, counting down.
TACACTACCACTTCAGGAGCTACAAAGAGGATCAAATATTTATTGCAAACACATATTAAACAAGCACAATTTACTAAACTCACAAACAATAAGATTAGCTTTCCATGATTTCGAGTTGTAACCATTTTTATGACCGAAATTTCTCAATTGTTATATGTACAACAACCTCCTTGCTAGTTCAATCAACCTGCACATGCAGACAGATGAAAAATATTTTAGGAGAGTATCTTAGCAGTAGAAGCACAGTTTCCTGATGCAAATTAAAATAAATGATAAACTGAAGGATTTAATAATAAATAATAATCATGATAAAACCAAAAGAACATTCGATCAAACAGTATGCAAGTTGGCTTCAATTAGGTTTGAGCAAATTAAACACCTGATACTCATCTTTACAACTCCCATTCATGTTTTGTAAAAGGTATACACTACTCCAAGCCCAAAATATATCGAGTGTATGCTTCTTATACTATGTTTTCCTTTTTTTTCCATTAAAGATATTATAAAAAATATGCTTTTAAATCAATAGTATTTCTGGAACTTAGCCCTACCCTGTAGAAAGTTCTGTGCCCCCCACCCCCCTCCCCTGCTCCCAAAAGCAAAAAAAAATTCATAAGTCAAACCATAAAGCTATACTGGATTTATTCACATATGACACGCGTAATTTGAAATAAACATATACTGATATACATATTATCATTGTTTCAAGTTAGTTAATTCATGCCAGGGTTATGGACAAATTTCTCAACATTTAAGAAAAAAATACTTCCCCATCAGTGTTAGGTGGAACTGGCAACTAATTCTACCATGTCAAATCTTAGTTACAACTATCAGAAATTCGGGGTATCATTGGCAAACATTGTTACAGGTAAGACGTCGTTTGGGAATATGGCTAACTGTCAGGTGTATTTTGAAGTCCAGCAATACCTTAAGAACAGTTAAGCATAATGTAATCAATCACTTGCAAAATCTTCATAAGTAACACCTTCAGATATAGTGTCTAGCCTTTTATTTCCCCCCTCTGGTAAAAGGAAGGAAAAAACAGATAGTACATTTATTAGCTATGAATCAGTTATGTATCCTACGTACTGATAAAAGTAACATCATCTCAAAGGTCAATCACCTCCAGCAGAATCTGAGAAGTTGTTTGCATCAGTTGGGAGGAAAGGAGACCTTCCATAATTTTCCAATATCTCTTAAAGATATTAATTAGGAATGAGAAAGAGAAAAAATGAGGTTAGAAATCTCCACTCTAGAGATCAACACAAAATAATCAGTTTCCTTCACAACAAGTTCCTCAAATAAATAATATTGACGTAATTAGTGTATACTTAATGGGCAACTTTATAGGCATCTTATTAAAATCACCTGATATTTTGGACCTTGCCATATAACACCCACTATGGCCCTGATCAGAATGGCATTTTTTTAACATGGGATTTCATTTCATTTCATTTCATTAGAAATTTTTTAATCAAAATGGATGGATTTGATGACATTTGGTCGGAATTTCCATGTTAGTAGACTCAACGAAATCTCATGAAATCAATTCCAATGAAATGAAACGAAATGAAATCCCATGTAAAAAACATTTTGATCAGGGCCATTTCTCATATTTGTAACTGATAATTACCATTTGGATCTTAGTAAGACAGAAAGACTAAATTGCCATAACATCCATATTAACTCAGTCAATCAGTCTATGCAAGGTAATCTGAGCTTATCCGAAATTATAGTTTGGTTGATATTATTTTTATTTTATGTTGATTATTCCAGAAATTTAAATTTTGGAGAGCAGAATCTAGTATCATTTTTAGTTTGACATTAATTGCACATGTCAAGATACTGTTGTTCTTATTACGAACATTGGTCTGGGTGTTATGTGCAAAAATGACATACTGCTATATTGCAAGAGGGGGGCCAAAAAAAAAAAAAATTTCTTCCAGTACTTATTTTTATGGGTTACCCTGGGGCTTTTTTTTTTTTTTTTTTTTTCTTTTTAACTTAGGTTTTCTACTTAGGTTTTCTACTTGGTTATTATTATTATTCTTCCAGTACTTATCTCATCCATTTTTATTTTCAACACTTTCAAGCATTGTGGCCTTATAACAATATTACCAGTAACTTCTTAAAAAAGGTAGGGGAACATACCAGCACTCTGACTGAAATCCTCTGTAAGATCAGAGAAGCTAAAATTGCGGGGTATCTGGCTTAAGAAACCAAATGAAGAGTCAATATCCAAAATGGGATCAGCCAATGGTGTTGGATCGGCCAATGGTTGACCAGTCAACTCTGAGCTGCTAAAGGAACCTCCAGAAGCATCTCCCATGGATGGGCATGATTCTAAGAAACCAGGATCATTAAACCCAAAACCCACATCGCCAAAGCTCGACTCGGTTTTAATAACTGGGGCAGCACCATTTACAGCACCATTGAACCGCCCTGTGGACCCAGATAATGTTTGTGGAGGATTCATGGAGCCATTAGGGTTTATGCACTGGACTTGTTTATGAGTATGGATGAGTTGAGAATGTGTGCCATTTATGAGCGCACCAGTAGAGGAACCTGAGCTGCCATTGCACATCATGTTGTTAGGTATTGTACCAGTAGTAGCACATGGCATATCCCAAGTGTTTTGGTTTACTGAAAAGAAGAGAAAATTAGAAAAAATATTAGTCACATATTCAATGCCATGATCAAACAGTAAGCTCCAAGGATTAAAGGTGTCATTATCTCAAGCTTTTTTACTGTGCAGTAAGGCCCAATTAGCCTCCTAAGTCCTAACTAATCCATGTTCATTCAGTATCAACTTAATCCAACTTTTAATCATATAATTAATTCTTGTGAAATTGTGGCTCAATTGAGATTTCTCATTATCTAATATACATAGTAAACTCCTACATAGCTCAACAGCACTTAGAACATACATGCAGAAGGATTAGATCCGTTTGAAACAGGAGGTACTGGTGTAATAGCTGAGGTGTGCTCTTTGGTCATGAGGCGGTACTGATCTGCTAGCAGCCGGTTGAAAACCATGATTTGATTTTTGAGCATCAACCTTACATAATATGCCTTAAAGAAGTCACGATTCTCCTCCTCAAGCTTTTGCCATACTATTAAAGTGGGCCATCAAATACAGAAAAGATGTTGAAGTTAGATAATCTTGTGAACAGTGAACAAAAAGTAAGGAAAAAAAGAAGCCAAAGTATATATATAATGTAATGAAGGATAAGGGTGCATTTGGCACTGTTGTTGTTTTCTAGAAACAAAACAATAGTTTTTTTCTTGTTTCATTTGTAAATGTTGATGCAGGACACCCTAAATTTGGAAGTGCGTAAAATAAGACGAGAACAATTCTTGTTCTAGTTCCATGTTTCAGTTGGAACAAAAAACAAGCTAATTTGGGCCAAGATCAAGCTATTCTAGATCAAACCAAACATAGAATAGCTTGTTCTTGTTCGAGTTCTTATGCTTATTCAAGGTGTATCCAAACACACCAAAGTTCAATTTGTAACCAGAACCTCAGTACACTCTATTTAATATCACATATACATTCCAGTGTGCTGTCTTTTGTCAAATAAATACAGATCAAGATCTGATGATGCAAAATCGAATAGTATGTTCTTTCAATTTAACTGTATGCTATGCACACTTAAATCTCTTTTACGAGAAAGAAAAACTTAAAGAGTGACATCAAACAGACTAATAGCAACCAGTTTCACGACCAAATAAAAATTTAACTGACAGAAAACATGTTAGTGCTAATAAAGAATCCAATCACATCAGGAAATTTTACATTCATTGAGGCTCCAAGGAATACCCCAAAAATCCTAATTATTATAGGGATATCAACCACCTAATAGATATCTCATTTACAGTTATCAGAACCTAAAAGGCACAATTGTAGATATCTTATTTACGGTTTGGATTGCATATCAAACTTAATGCAATTTGCAAACTGATCGATCATCTACCAAGCAGTTTTATAATTTGACAGTTTAAATAATTTTCAAATTGCATCAAATTTATACACAGCCTGGGTCGACCATAGAACAATTTGACTTTCTAATATTGATAGCTGTTTTGTCAGTTGTTGGGGTTGTCAAAAAAAAAAAAAAGGTGTCAAATTATTATAATAACCCGTCAAATCCCCATAGCATGCACAACCAGAAAGACATGCTTGGTTTGCAACAGACACAACTATAACTTTGGAGTCGGCATATAGTGGCATCATGTAATACATTTTTTGGAACAAAAGTGCCCCAAGAAGGGGAACCAAAATTATCAGTATGTAATGAATTAATAGCAAGTTCTCTAATCAATAATTTTACATAAAGAAAAATCTCACCAAGCTCGGTAAAACCGGGTTCTATTTTTGCTTGTAACAAAAGTGTTTCAATTACTTCTTTCTGGTTCATATAAAGTTGCAGACATCTCTCAATAAGATTCTGAACCTGAAAGTAAATTAAACAAAAAAGATTACATTCAGATAAATATACAAAGAAAAACTCTGAAATGGAGAGAAATACAAAAAACAAATGCAAAAGAATCTATCAGACGAAATCAAGGTAATGGCACATTGCGGTATTGTCATATTACCATGTCTAGATTACTTCAATAATTGCAACAAAATAAAAGGCAATACCATATTGTAAAAGCAATATTTAACTAACTGCAAAATCTTGATATGGATGACATTTTTGGGTTGACTAGACTGGTACAATTCAGGCGTGCTGAACAAAAATATAAACACCTCAAGAAGAAGAAATTAAATTACCTCGGTTAAGCTTTCATAACCATGATCACTTACCAGCTGTATATCTTGACGAGTAACCTTGGGAAGTTCTCCACCTGACATCCTCTCTTTCCCTCTATACTACCAATTGCAATTTCTATTAATTTCAGGTAAATTATGTAATAGCCCCTATTAAGAGCTTCTCAATTCAATTCAAGTACGAAATCGCCGTCAATCGCTGCACAAATAAAACACAGAGTCAAAGCTAAAGAATCGCACTTGGGGGAATTGACACAAGTAAAAAGGGTTAATTAAAAGGGATTAATATTGAGCGCGATCATTTGGATAAGATGATAAGCAATAAAAAAAAGTACCTATGATAAGATCCTTCTAGCAATTACTGAAACGAAGAGAGGGAGGGCGAGAGGGGGAGGAGAGGAAGTAGAGAGAGAAACTGGGTTAAGGGAGAGAATCGGCGAGGCGAGCGTGAAAGGAAGAGAGAGAATGGGTGGCAAGGGAATACAAAATTTTGGTTGCTTATGGTGCACTCAATATGATAAAAACCAAAAAGGAGAGAGAAGGATTTAACGGGTTTCGTCTGAAACGGATCCAAGTAGTCACCGCGTGTGTATAAATCCAATCAGCGGATTTGTACGTTGGTTGAACATATGTATTTATAATAGAATAATATTTTAAAATAGATTAAAATTATATTCATTTAATCAAAAATATTTGTTAAGATTATTTTAAGTTTTTTTTTTTTGTTAAGAGAATATCATGTGTCATTTTAACTTTTTTCTCAATTAATTATTTTTTTCTGTTTACTATAATTTGTATTTAGTAACTTTGGTCCCTTTCACAATAACGTACATACTATTTTCCAATTATATTTCAAGGTATTATTAAATAGATTGGTCATCTAAATAACTTGTCCTATAACTCTGGTATTAGTTTACGTATTTATCTCTATCTCAAATTTTTTTAATTTTGTAGTTGATTTGAATTTTTGCATCTTACATAATTTCAAGAAAAATTTAATTAATAAAGTCCAATCTGTGATGTTTAAGGATGTGTTTTATGGTTAAAACAATTTATCTTATCTTTATTATTTGTTATTAATTTATTTATTTTTTAGTTTTTCCAACCAAATATTATGGTTGTCTTGTTTATTTATTTATTTATTTATTTTTATTCTCTCACACAAGTCTAGTTGAACACATAGATAAGCACATGTAGTAGATTACTAGATTAACGGGTTTTAGTTTCAAAGTCCAATCCGAAAAATGGAAACAGGATTCAATGCTGCGCACCTCTGTATGTTCATAAACCGGGTCCATGAAGAATATCTCATAAAGGGGACCGGATTCATTGTCTCAGCAGGTGATCTATGTGCATTGCTACAGCCTAGGGACTTATAGGCCTTGGTCTCATCCTTTCAAAATTAATTATACTTCTCATATCTATGCAAATTGGTCTTGGTCTCCTCTCCAATTGTACGGAATCCATTTGGATTTTTCCAGGATGATCCGAGCAGTTCAATTTGTATCGAACGGTTCAAACTAATTTTATTGATAAATCTTTCTATTATCATTAGTATATTTGATTTAAATTGGACTTTAAATAATTTTTAGACCATTCATTATATCCATACTATTGGGAGAAAAGCCGAGTCAGTGATGTTAAATTATTAAATTTATTTTATTTCGTAAACATGATTTCTATAATAACTTATATGAAGATAACACCTGTCCATTAACTCATGATATTAATTAATACAAGCAACTTTCTTATCCAACATTATCCAGTTATCCAATTATCCAATTATCCATTTATGCGGTCCGACTGCGCTACTTTGACCGTGTCAAGTAAAAGCTTTATTGATTATAACGAGTTAATTTCTTTTTGAACAAACTTCTCGAAAGACGGCAGATACAGACGAAACAAATATTTAGAGAGGTTTATGGAAATCTCAATTTTTTTTCCCGAATTGGAAACGACATAGACCATCCGATTTTTTTGTACAATAACAGTATTGCGTTATACAGGATCTCTATCCGATTATGGGATATAAATAAGTTTCTCAGGCATGTTAGGTATGGGATTAAGATAAGTTCATGAATTAATGCAGGGCCCACATTAGCAGTAACCTGCAACACGTATTTTACTATTTGCCACCTGTCTTGCAAATTGTTTAGTGAAACTTTGGAATTGGGAATCCATTATGGAGCCTTATTATTATTTTATTAAAAGCATGGGCTAGGTGGCAAATCATTTGATCTCTTGTAAGTTGTAAGTTTGTAACTAAGGGTGTGTTTGGTAGTGTCGTGAACAGAGGACGAACAAGGAACAAGAAAAATATAATGGGACCCACCCTTGTTCGTAGTTCGTTGTTCCCAGTTCGCGAAAATCTGAGAACTGGGAACAAGGCCCTTGTTCGTAGTTCGCGAACTACAATCTTCCGTTTGGTTCCAATTTTCTGTCTTTGTTCGCGAACAACTAGTTCACGGACCAATCCAAACAAGTTTCTTCGTGGAAATTTAAGTCTTCATTGGGATTTTTATGCTCAACTTATATTGGGCCTAACCCATAAAGATTTTATTCTTCTGACCCATATTTGTATGGGCCGGAATTATGTAGCATGTCTATTTTTCCTAAAGATTATAAGAGAGTATATATATTCTATTAATCTAGTATATATAGTCTATTAATCTGCCTGCAGTTGCTCGTTCAAAGTGTTTTGCTATGTTCAAAGCATACTTTTTAGAGAAGCCTCTTGGATGACTGCATGTGAGCAATTATTGTTTAAACATTACTCCTTTAAATAAGATCATAAATATGAAATTTTGGTACTATAATTTCACAAAGAAATAGTAGCCCCATTGGTAAAGATTTAAGTCCCAGAACATGTTATGAGATCTTAATAATAACTTGGAATTGGACCCAATTATTTTATTTTTATTCCCTTGTAAAGCCTGTGATGGGCGATTTAATTACTTCTTCCACAAATTTGCGAATTGGTCCCTTGTGAATCTCTAAATCGCCAAGGCATTTGCTTGTACTTGTCATTGAGTTGAGCATGTCAGTCCAACGTAGCTGAAGGCTAAATGGAATATGAGCCCATTAGCAGCCATGCTCTAAGACAATTAAGACCTGCAGCTGCATGTGGCAAACTATATATATATATAGAGAAAACATATGGTGCATACTAATGTACGTGCATACTAATTCAAATTTTTTGATCTGGTTCAAAATGATCGATTCAAACTGTCCAACATGATTTCGCTAATATAATATTCTTGCTGACCAAATTTTATATATTTTTTTATTTTTTTACTATTTTTTTGGAATTTTTGAAAATCACTAATCTCACTTTTATCTGAACTGTTAAAAAATAGCAGTTTTTAAAAATCCGAAAAAATACTTAAAAATTTCGAAAAAATATAAAATTTAGTCGGCAAGGAGATTTCAATAGGAAGATCATATTAGACGGTTTGGATCGGTCATTTTGAAGCAGATTGAAGAATTCGGATCAGTATACACCGAAGCTCCGGTACATTAGTATACAACATATGTTTTCTCTCTCTCTCTATATATATATAAATCAAATCTCGTTTCGTGATATGAAGATATGCATTATGTTATAAGATATTTAGGGACAAAATTAAAAGGAAATTTCGAATTTACAACTGAAATATTGAACTTCGTAGGACTAAGTTTCAGAAAAACTTTCCATTATTAAAAAATGAGTGGATAACATGAAAAACGAAAAATAGAAAATGCCCAATAAGAAATAAGTGGCTAAATTCAGTCCAGGCCATGTTGCCATGTGGCAGTTATAAATGAACGCAAGAAATTAAGGGGATTGTAGATGAGCATGCCCATATTAGCAGCGGCGGCGGGAATAGGGGTGCAGGCTGGGCATTGTCCCCTTATGATTTGGAAATTTTGTCATATACAAAAAGAGTTTTTGTGCTGAGTTTTGCTTAATTTGACATGTAACTATGTAAGCTCCCCTGTCATTCACGCATTGCCGCCCCCTATCATTCTCTTCAAACTTACTGATGTGATCATGAAGAACCAGTAGGCCATAAATTCATAGACCTCCTAGCCTTCTTCATATTCTTTCATTTATTTTTATTGCTAAATTATATATCTCCTAGTCTTTTTCAGTCTACATTCTATTTGTTGGCATATCTAATTAGCAATTCGTTTGTACTCCAATCTATATGATTTTGTAAGATGTTGTAGACCTTAGACAAATAGGTCATTTTTTCTTTTTTTTTTTCTTTTTTCTTTCTGATAATCAAAAGCCCTTGGGCAATAGGGCAGCTACAATTGTGCTTATTTTTTTTTGTCGTGTGTTATACTGTGCCTGTGGCAGAGTCATGCTTACAAATTTCCTAAATTTTCAAATTGACCCCTCAAAAATATCAAAATTACATATTATTCTATTTGATTTAATTATTATATTCTTCCACATACAAATTTTTAAAAAAATATATATCAAATATAAGATTCCTCTTGTCCTTCTATTTTCAAATTCTGGCGCCGCCCCTGCATATTAGTTTTCTCCAATTGTATGTGTCATATCAAACACAACCATGCATATTACGACTTGTGTCGTATTAACGGTAACACCGACTACTTTTTTTATTTGCTCTATGTCGTGTCATGCTAATTTATTTGTTTCATTTCGTGCTGTGCGGAATGAAAGAAAAGCCATCACAATACATATTCTGACAAGTGAAAAGCATGATTAACACGTCATGTTTACACACCACAAATGTGTTATCTTGTCAACTTGTGTCATAAATTTTAATTTTTTTACAGAACAATGATTAAAAATGGCAAAAATTATTTTAAAATGAAAAAAATGAAGAAAATGCTTAAAGAAATTGAGTTTAATTGTTTTTAGTTTGTACGTACTTCGACGTTATGTAATATGTATGTATTATTGTATATTTAGTTTTTTGTTGACTTGAATGCACCTGATTGGTCTAGTAATAATTTTGTGAAAAAAAAATGATTCATAATAAATTAATAATATAAGAAATTAAAATTTTTGTTAGGTTTCATGCCGTGGGGCTAATTCGTATTGTATTTGTGCTACGTCGCATGTTAATCTTGTCATATGTTGAATGGTGTTAATTTTTTTGGTTCTTGACACAATGGGGTTGTAACACTATATATAATATGTTCACGTCGTATCAATCCATATTCTATACTCGTGTCGTATCATGCCGACACATTCACCTTAATATGATAAGACGAAAATTATCGCTTATTCACCTACAGTAGTGACGCGTCAGCTGTTATGCGTCAAATATGTATATTGTGCAGCGGCTTCTTGGATTAGTTAATAACTAATTGTGATCCGTTACACTTTGTTACACCAGTCGATGCCACAGATAGCCAAAAATTGCACTATTCACGTACAGTAACATCACATTCAAAATTTATATATGATAGATGTGTTTTTAGAATTTTTTGGTAGCGGCTACCAGCTGGCCATATATGGTAGATAATAGATGGGATTGTGCACTAATCTCGGAACGTTTCAAATTGGGTCAGTTCAATTTCAGTCCTTTTCAATAAGACCTAAGAAATAAAATGGAATTGCGACGCGACAATTTGTAAGTCCATGCATGGTGCAACTTTTGATTGTCATCATTTCAAAATTAATGCCGTGCGAAATATATGATAAGCACAAGTTTTGCAGGTTGTTATTAATGGGTCCCCGTTATTATTGAGTGAGGTTATATATACATATCAGGTCCTTAATTAGATTGTTCATTAATTCATGTTTTATTTAATTTCACCATATATATATAGGATGGCTAATGTGCTATATGTGGCACGTGCCACCCATTTTCTATATACTTGTTTTTCAAAATTCAAAATTTAAACGACCAATCCAAACCGTTCAAGTTGTTCATCATATTGAAATACTCTTCGAGACCAAATTTTACATTTTTTCAAATTTTTTTGCTATTTGTTTTGATATTTTCAAAAAACATTATATTTCAGGCCGTCCATTTTGACAAATATCATAATAAATAGCAAAAAAATTCGAAAAAAAATGTAAAATTTTGTCTCGAAGGGTATTTCAATATGATGAATAATTTGAACGGTTTGGATTGGTCGTTTGAATTTTGAATTTTGAAAAACGAGTGTATAGAGAATGGGTGGCACGTGCCACGGATAGCACATTAGCCATCCTCTCTCTCTATATATATATATACACACACATATATATACTAGTGTTTGATGTCATGATCTTATCTATCACAATCGACTCAAGACTTTCATTTCAACGATGTGAATGCACCGAGGGGATTCTCATCATGAGATGCATGCGAAGTTTTGTTCCTTTATTTCATCACGTGTGCATCATCTCCTAATCAAGGCAAAAAGGTCTAATTGAACACGACCACTTACATTTTGCGTTGTTAGGACATACTTTGAAATACTATATTTGTAAAATAAGGGACTTTTAGTGTGTTAATTTCTGAAAGATTCGATCCTTTTTGTCTGATATGTGACTTAGAGCTGAACCTAAATTATGTGCTGAAGCACCAAACGTCTATAATTCTCGAGAGAGTGTGTGATGCAATCAAAGTTGTTAAAAGAGACGGATTCACCGAAAGAATTTTTTTTTTAGACTAAAAATAAGGGTCAAGCACTCACCTTTAAGAAAGAATTAATGCATTTATTCGTGAAATTTTTATAGTACTTAGAGAAAAATTTTAACATCCACAAACAGAGTAAACTCATAAATCATATATAATTGTGATTAGTGAACGATAATCTAACAAAAATTAGCTTGCATCAGCGTAAATTCATAAACATATTGAACGATATTATCAGTTTATCACTTTCTCAGTATATATATATCACTAGAAAGTATTATCGAAAGTCTCAGTTTCTTGGTTGTGAACTCATCATTCGTTTATCCAACTTGCTCTAAGCTTTATATATATATGGGCTCGTTTGGGATGAGTGGAATAGGCTAATTCCTAGGAATAGCCAATTCCATTCATAAATTTTTCATCCAAACGGTTTTGGAATAGCCAATTCTATTCCTAACACAATTTTCAATAACACTCTTCCCAACAACACTTTTATCTCTACTCTTTCACACTTCCCAACGCTATTCCTAAACTCACCATCCAAACAACATTTCTAATTCCCGGAATAGCCAATTCTTCCAATTTCTGTGAATAGTGTTTTTCCCTAAATTTATGCTATTCCTACCATATTCCTAACCATCCCAAAAGACACAATATATATATATATTCTCCTACTTTCTGTTTTTTTTTTTTGGAAATTAAATAATATTTTTTGTAAAATCAAATTTCTCACATATAAATGTACAATTATATATTAAGGAAATAATTGAAAGAAGAAATCGGACCCTGTTTGTATCAAATCAAATTACCAAATGTGATTTACATATAAATTAATATAACTTTGTATCATATCAACATTTTTTTCCGCTCTATTTTGCCAACCAAGGGTCCTTGGTTCTATCCACAGAAAGAGTATTTATTTTCAAATTTCTTATAACAAATCGTTGGTTTCAACCAACCACAAAAAAATAAAAACATTTCTTTTACTAATAATTGAGAGGTAACGTGGATGAACATCCTTTTACAAACACTATGGTCTCGTACTTAATTTCTACCTAACCTACCTACGGCCAATATTCGAGATTTCGAGTTATATGAAAGTCACAAGAGACCGATCGACCAGAGTTTCTGGTTTCTGCAGACCTCAAACATTTTGATGAAATCAATATTATAAATAAAGATGTGTGGGTGTCGGGATCCTTTAGTTAAATAACATCCGACACTCCAAGCATTGTGAAATAGTTGTGCAATAGTACTTTTCCTGATTTCTGTAATGTGGTACTTTGTAACTCATCGTGTGTTGGATGTTATTGCTCATAAAACTGACTCGGTTCAGCATCGGATAATAATTTGGCAATACATTATTTTGTTTCTAACTTTTGTGATCCCTTCCTATTTTCATTTTCTTCATGTCTCTATCTCTTCTGTGTTGCTTAGAGTCCCTCTCCATCTTATTTCTCTTCATCACCATTCTTAATTTCGATTTACAAAATATAAATTAAATTCATTCAATTGAAAAATAAAAAAAATATTAGATCTTTTACGATATATATATTTATTTAAATCATTTATAAAAATATTATATTTCATGAATAATATCAATATAATATAAATTTTCAGATTTTTAAAGATAAATATATCTTAACCATATATCCAAAAATGAACATAATTAAACTATAGAAACATAATAAAAATATTCTTATTATAGATATCTATATCGAGCGAAGCTCGATATGCCCCTCTAGTGTTAAATAAAACTAAACCAAAAGTAGGTAAAGGAATAAATCTACGTACATATAACGATTACGGAAATTGCCTAATTAACTAAATAAACCAGACAATGCAAGACGAACACGTCTCTCAGTGTTTTCACCTCCACGTTGGATTTCTGCATGATGTGATGGTTTGATCAAGTCGTCTATGGTTCCAGTCGAGCATGAGATCTCCTACTTTCCTTTTCTCCTCTCTGGCTTTTATTTTTTATTTTTTATTTATTTTACACGTTTCCCTGACAATTCAAAGTTTTGCCACGTTTACTCTTTTGTCTTGTTCCACTAACATTTTTCTTACCTTTTTTTTATGGAGAGCATAAATTAATGAATCCAATTTGAATGGACGATCCTTAATTTAATATATAATATATTATTATTAAATTGAGCTGGCTTGAGTAATTATATATTAGACTTTAGGTGACTCGAGTTTATTTTGTTAAGAATGGTAAAACCACTCTAGGCTATCTTGGCCTATTCAATTCTAGCGCGGGTTTCGCCAAGAAAAACTCGATCCTGTTCAAATTAATTAAAGGCATAATAGTTAAGCTTGAATATGATATTAAATTAATTAGCTAGCTGGTTTGAATAGTTGAGTTTTTCAACGATTTACGTTAGAAGTAGAAATCTCAAAGGCTCAATTTTTTATTGTAGAAAAAAAAATGCAGGATTGGAATATTAACCATAACTAATTTAGAAGTCCATAAACAACGCATATACAAATCAAATTGACTGATCAATTTCTAAAAAATTCAAATGAACTAGGTCTAGTTTGAGTTTAGTCGAATATTTTGACCTCAATAGTTGTCAATTTGGCTTGTATCACGTGGATACACACTACTAAATTAACGTACGTAATATTGCAAGATTATTAAAAGGCTGCAAGCTGTCGTATTTGACAAGAATTGCATGGCAAAAGCTAGTATTTTACTTTCTTTCTAGCAATAATCTGGGGATTTTACTTGATCATTGACCTACGCCAAATGCATCATTTCGTATATCCAATTCGCTGGCATGGGAAGTAACCTGTTAGCAACCTATCATTGACCAAATGCTACGTAAAATCCACCCTTCAAAACTTGAATAGTATTTAGAGATTTTACAGTTTCCAAAGATACCTAATTAACTAATAACATGGATGAACAAAAGAAATGAGAAAATTTTTCTTTTAGAAAGGCTTGGTAGTGGCTTTACCAAGGTAAGAAATGAGGAAAGTTCTTTTTTTTTTTTGTACAAATACAAGAAATGAGAAAACTTGGGTACCCGGTCGTGATTAAATTTCTTCATCTCTCAGCGAGGATATTTTTGACATTTCCTCTGTTCGATAGGTTTACATTTCCAACTTGTACTTTTTTAATCGATTAATGATATATCAGCTGACTTAATTATATGATCTGGGGCAACTGAATGTACTTTTGTAATCGATTAATCGATATGGCATCTTTTTCTGGTTACGAAAAATGCTGGCATTGACTCATTGAGTACCCCAAGAGAGATAACCTATTCGATTCCCAAATCCCCAAACACGACTCTTCTTTTTAATAACATTATTTTCCCCACCAAATTGCCGAGATATCGTCTGTTCTAATTCTCTACCGGTTACGGGAAAATTCTGGTAATACTGGATATAAGAACAATGACTGAAACCGCGATTTCTGGTATAAAAAGAGGAAATATCTGGAAATTTTGAAAAAATGGCTGCTGCCTGCTGGTAGGGTATTGCAGAGCTACCACGTTTCCTCTTCGGTCGACCTCTCGACTTGCGTAACCTGGCTCATCATGATACTACCAGTACTGTACTACTGTTGTGATGAGGTCTTTTATTTTTTTTAAAAAAAATAGGGAACATGCCCTTATAAATATTTAGTGTGTGGAATTAAACTCATCTAAATATTTATTTCTGTGTATGAAATTCTGAATAAAAGCGTATAAATATCTTGTTTTGGGGTTTCACTCGGTGGCAACCGTCAGTTGGGCTGCAGAATCTGCAGATGACAAACCTGCGCTAAGTAAACTTCCATTAGTGTTTTCAAAACTTACTTAATTTGGTTTTTTTCCTCAGAATTTAGTTGTTTAATCGGCAGTCGGCACTAGCTAGTTCTTAATTTATGGTTGATAAATTTCTTTTTATATGTTAAATTATGTATATATTGTTTGGCAATCGCCAACTATCATTTGAAGGAAAAAAAAACTAACATTTCGGGTGTAAAAAATGTCACCTCTTATACCCATTCCATTCCACTATCTCATAGCCAAATTTCTGGAGTAATTTTTAAATTGCACTTGTCATTCTGCAACAGATTCGGCAAGTTTAGCTTTTTCTTTTTCAAAAATACAAAACGATGAATGAAAAGAAATTTTTTGGAAGGAAAGTCCAAAATTCAGCAGTAAATTTTATTATTTTTTTAAGATTTAAAGTACTGATTTGCTTCAGAACTTAATAAATTTTGTTTCTGGAAATGACCAAAATTTTGAAATAATTTAGAAACATATTTCAAAATTAAAATAATCTTAAGAATTTTTTTGATTCGCGTGTGTCGTGACAAATGATTTTTTTTTTTTCTGATTTTTCTACCTGCTTTGTGATAAAGCTATATCTGGTGGTGTGTCGTGTTATTTGTGACTGTGGCGTAACTCCTTTATTTCGACCGAAGCTGGAGACGGCAGGCGTATAGATCATGCCAAGTGCGCCATGGCGTATATATGCGTCTGTTTTATTTATTTATTTTTTTTGAAGGCCAGGTGGCAAGTACCACACCGAAAAAATTTATTAAAAAATAAAATATTTACAAAATATGCGTCTGTTTTAAAACACAGTGACAAATTAAAATGTGCTTGATACATTTGTTATGGTCCTCATAGTCAAGATCAATGCAAGCCTCCCAAGATTCGTGCAAACCGTAGATGCAGCCTCAAGCCGGAAGCCTCTATCTCTTGCCTATTTGGGTATCTGTATAGAAATAAAGGAATAGCTATTGCACTCAATAGTCGGAGACTAATATTTCACGCAGTTATCTCTTATATATAATTAACTCATTCGATTGGGCTAGAAGCACGAAATTACAAATGTTAAGAAGAGGTCTTTAAACCTAATCCACGTGCGTTCATCCTTCAAATTGGTCAATTCAACACATAAGTAGCATATGTTAATTGAATGCGCGTTCATGTATTTATATGATGGAGGGAGAAAATTAATCCAAATTCCGCTTATCGCACGAGAAAACCCGGACCGTGTTTCATTTGAAGGATCGGATAGTTTTCTTTCTTTCCAAATGGTCCAAAAACCTAAAGACCACAACAAATTCCATTGTGATTTTTAAATGCTGCAAACTGTCTATTCTCCACATCATGGCACATGTGACTTCAACGCCACATGGAAGCTAATTAAGCATCAAATGCATGATAGTTTATACATATATTATGTCTCCATCAATAATATTGAATTTAACAAGAAAGTCCAACAACTTAAAATTAACAATTACATAAGGATCACATGAGGGGTTTTTATATATATTGTGTATTTGTGTCCCCATCAATGTAGATTTGTCATTATACAATGCTTTCTTCAACCACGTAAGAAATAATAATGAACGTGATGATCTCTTCAACCTATTAAAAATACGATCTCAGATGTGCTTAAAAAATTCTAATCATGTGTATCCGCTTTCTTTTCGCTGAGTAGTTATGACAGGGCTAGTAAAGCCAACCGATCGATTACATATTGTCAATAAATAAATCTAACTCTGATAACTTAAAACTAATGTTACGTATCAATTATATATTTCGAAAGGCTTTAACCAATGAAGTGGCTAATGGCTACTGAATTTCCCTCATTAATTAATGTCCCATTTTAAAAAGGTTTTATAGAAATTCTAATTATCAATGAATGAGATTGTATTCTAGATAGCTAGAGTATTCTTTTGTACTTTTTAATCCGGATATATAAAGAAATCAACGATTATATCTGTATCGCTTCGAAAAGTATATATGAAGTCGGGGTTTAAAAGAGAAACCTATATAAATAATAATAATAATAATAATAATAATAATAATAATAATATATGCATATATACCCAAACATTTAAAAAAATCAACCGACATACAGATCGAGTAAAATATCAATTATCACATTATCAGAAAGTTTATTCTATATATACACATTATGCCTCCATTGGTGAGTTCTTTTTTATAAAAAAAAAAAAAAATCAAATTTTGGACACCCTAAATTTCATAGCAGTGAGTAAATTAACTTTCATGTCAATGAGTATATATATTTGAGAATCGAGATGCATATATGTGGTGGGCACATACGAGTTGTCAACCGGATATATATCTTTTTCATCTGAAGAGTACGATATTGCTTCATTATGTGATGGGCACATATGAGTTGCCGGGGGAAAAAAAATAATAACCTTAAACCTATACAAAGTTAGCATATAAAAAATCAACCTATAAAAGTTCAACATACAAAGTAATTAATAATGTCTTCAATTATATTGGTATTGTGAGAAAGGTCAATTACATACAGATCAATATATGATGGTTTCTAAATATTGAGCCTCCATTAAAGACCTTTTACCAAAAAAGGTTGGTTTGAACATTCTAAAATTCAATCAATTAATAAAATTGTATGTATATACACGACAAACAATACTTCATTACACACGAACAAACAATAACAAGCATATTCATATGATATGTCTTTAATATATTAACTACGTACGAGGAGTATACACGCATGAAGGCATTGATAAAATCAACCTCTAGGTAAATTTTCGATAAAAATTCGACATAGAAAGCTAAATATCAATCACCTGAGGTTTTAAAAAAATAATCATGAGGGTTTAAAAATTATCTACGTCCATCGATCAATGAACTTAATTATGAGAAAACGTTCAATATTTATAAAATTAGAAAATTCAAGTTAATGCATAAAATTGTATGTATAGTTTGATATAAACTAGCTACTTTATATTTCATCGTCGCACAAGGAAAATTAACCAGTACGTTTGACTTGGCTTCTTTTTTGAGGTGGTTCGAAAAATTCAACTTATAAAAGGTTGTCTATAATTCCCTTTGATTTGGTAACCAAAAAGTTTTTGCACTACTTTTGACGTTTATTAAATAATTGTCGTTTAGTCGCTATGTTACCCCAGTACTTCGAAACATCAGCCGTATCCGTACCGGGTACGAACCAGGTACTGGTACCGTACTCGGTACTTACCGTACGGTCAATGGTCAACAGTCAACGGTCAACGTGTTGATATTAGTGTTTATGTCATTTATTTATGTAAATTCTAAGTTTATGTCATTTATTTATGCAAACTCTAAGTCTTAGCTAAACAAATTATGTTATACACATTATATTTTGTAATATAATATAATTATAGATCAATAACATATTCAAATAATATATATATCGTTGTACCCGTATCTGAGATTTTTTAAAATTTTCGTACCACCGTACCCGAATCATACCGGGTACGGGTACTCGTATCCGTACCAATGCAACATAGTTTAGTCGTCTTATGCAACAATTAATCAAGATTCAAGAATGTCTATATGTTAATTTGCTGGTGAACATTTCGAAATATTCATAGTAACTATATATATGAGTCTATGAGACAATATATGACACTGACAAGTAAGATATCCAATTTGAGATAAAGTTTGGAAGTCATGACACATGCAACTCTATATGTATATTAGTTAATAGGTACCATACAGTTAGCTATATTAACGAAATACAGCAAGCAACCAATCGTGGAAGTTTGTATATCACGAAGAGAAGTACTGATGCATATATATTATATAGTTACCATAATCTTTTGAGTACAGTAGTCCCCTAACGACCATAAAAAGAAAGCAACCTTGACACATCAAGGATAAAGTATAAATAATAGTCAAATATCAGAAATCGATAACTCAATAAATGATTAGCATACAATAATATTCATGCACAGCGTGTCTAATTGGACCAAAAGACTTTCCATCCTTTCCTTTCTACTATAAATACCAGCACCTGGGAGTCATTATTTCCACCTTACACGTTGTAAGCCCCATAACATCTATATCAGATAGCCTCATTTTTCTCAAAAAAAAACATCTATATCAGATATACATTCGATCTATTTGCAGCCATGGGTGCGGGTCTCTTTAAACCCATGATCCATCAAGACTTCCAGGATATTTTCTCTAAGATGCCTCTTGGTGACCAGCTTGGCTTCATTGTATGTTCTAATTTTGTTAATAGTAATCAAGGATTTATTTGCTAACCTATATATATGCAGATGATTTTCATTGCAATTCTTTGGCAAATAGAAATGGAGCAAGTGCTTGTGATCATGCGATAGAGAACAAGGGTGCCAGCAGGATTATTATTATGAGTTTGGCTATGATCAAAAGCGATTTGACAAATCACTCCGTCAAATTCGATTAGTTCTCAAATTCAAAAGCTTAAATGACTGAACCAAACCGCTCAATTTATTCTTCATATTAAAATCTTCTCGCCGACCAAATTTTATATATTTTTTTTTTCAATTTTTTAAGCTTCTTTTTTGAATTTAAAAATATTGTTATTGGAGGGTTCAAAATAATTAGATTAAGAATTTTTAAAATTGTAAAAAAAAAATAGCAATTTTTTTTTTAAATATAAAATTTAGTTGGCAAGGAGATTTCAATATGAAAATCACATACGGTTCGGATCGTTCATTTGAACTTCTTAATTTGAGATAAGGTCAAGTTTAACGGCACCCTCCTTCCATATCGCATTGATTTTAGCATTTCTCGTACAATAACAATGATAATGATGATGATGATGATGATGATGATGATGATAATAATTATAATAATTATTATTATAATAATACTAATACTAATACTAATAATTCCGTTCAAACTCTAATCAATTCATCATAATGAATGGATTCAATATATGTAAAAAAACACATCTATGATAGAATTACCGAAAATGGAAATAAGTGTTTTTTTAATATATATTAAATCAATCTGTTGTAATTAAAAACCCAATTGGTCTCCATATATATTAATATATGTATAGTACGTAACTAGTGAAGTTGAAATTTTTAGGGATTTAGTTATATCTGCATTTTTTGTTTTACCAACTACTTTCAATTTTCACAAAATCTGAAATATCGACTATTATATTAAGAGAATATATTAATAATTCAAGTCTATAATTTAATAATTTTGTATGCTATACGTTATCTATGTTGTGCTTTATTTAAGTTCGCAGGGCCTTTGATTTGATAGCATAATTAATTTAGCTCTGATTATGCACTGGATTGCTAATTAAATTATATTCATTTTATTTGTTAAAAAATCTTTTCACGATTGTTTTAAATAATTTTGATAGATATTATTATTCCTGTGTCATGCAGCTGGTTCATGAATTTGATAAGAGAAACCTGTGGCACCAGGTGCCGGTTCCCATCGGTTTACTGTACTTGAACACCCGCCGCACTCTTCTTGAAAAATATGACTTGAAAGCTGTTGGTAGTTATCATGGCCCACAGTTCGACCCTGAAAAATTCCCTTACCGCACCGGAGACGGCAAGTATAACGACCCAAATAATGCTGAAGCTGGTAGCCAAGACAGTTTTTTCGGGAGAAACATGAATCCAGTCGATCAAAAGGATGAGGTACTTAAATTAATAAACACATGGATAATGAGATTAACTTGCTTCTGAATCGCAATAAACCAGACATAATAGTGAATATTAAAGAAGCCAATTTATATCACAAAAAGATAAAGAGGTGATTTGGGTCAATATTGGGAACTGATGTAATTGTTAGCTTGCATGTCAGCATGTGGCCGGATTCATCTTGCATGTGGAAACAGATCTCTTTCGGATTTATCAAAGACAAAACAACTCCAGCAATTAATGGATCTCTATATTCTAAATAAGTTGGAGATCAATTAGCTAGCTGAGATATGCACCTTCATCATATATCATGTACAATTATTTTCTTAATAATTATGTGTATTTCGTTATTTTTGTATTTTTCTGCGCAGTTGATGAACCCAGATCCAGTGGTGGTGGCAACAAAGCTGTTGGCTCGGAGAGAATACAAGGACACAGGAAAGCAATTTAATATACTAGCCGCTGCATGGATACAGTTCATGGTGCATGACTGGATTGATCACCTCGAGGATACTGAGCAGGTAATACATAATTTCAAATTTTTAACGAGATATGTCGATGTGCCAGTGTGGAATTCTCAATAAACCAACCAGCAAAGACCCTTTATCATCCTTGTGGTTCAGAAGTAATTCTAAACTCCTCAATGACTCAATGTGTAACAAAGACAAAGTCATAAGTATATGAAGTAATTGTAGTTGATTTTGTACTGAAAATGTGAAAATAGTGACATCGGTGATCATCTAATAGATGTTCTTCTTTCTTTTTTCCCCTGATGAATAATAATAGATTGAAATAACCACTCCAAAGGAAGTAGCAAGTGAATGCCCACTCAAATCATTCAAGTTCTTTGCCACAAAGGAGATACCTACAAATACTGATGGAATAAGAACCGGTCACTACAACGTTCGCACAGCTTGGTGGTGAGTAAATTGAGGACTTAATAACCAAAATACGATTTTTTTTTTTTTGTCTGTATTATTAACCACATGGAAGAAAGCAGGCAAGAGTTAAAATTAGAGAAACAAAATCACATTTATTTTCCAACCAATATACGTAAGAAAGAGCCATAATAGTATTGTAAAATATCAAGCATGGGAACGCAGTCCTTGCTTAAACCCGATGATCATCTAAATTATCTAATGCAAGACTACAACAGTTCTAACTTTTTCTACACTTCCATAAATGAAATATAAGGGATGGGAGTGCAATATATGGAAATAATGGGGAGAAAGCAAAAAAGCTCAGGACATTTGTAGATGGAAAGCTAGTGCTTGGAGATGATGGCCTTCTTTTGCATGATGAGAATGGGGTGGCATTGTCCGGAGACATTCGTAACAGTTGGGCTGGCGTCTCCATCTTACAAGCTCTCTTTACTAAAGAACACAATGCAGTTTGCGATGCATTAAAGGTAAGAGAAACAATCAAAATTCTTATTTTTCCACGGGCTTAATTTGTACATGTCATTTAAAAGTGTAACTTATAGTAATGTAAAAGAAGCTGAGACAAGTTGAAAATGTTTAACATTTGGGGAGGAAAGAAAGTAAGGATAGAACGAATGGTTCAATTTTTTGTGCTTAAATTATGTATTGAAAGGAAAAATAAGTGAGAAGTATCGTGTTTTATATATCTGTAGAAAGAATATCCGAATCTAACAGACGAAGAACTATACCGGTATGCAAGATTAGTTACTTCTGCTGTCATTGCGAAAATTCACACAATTGATTGGACTGTTGAGCTTCTCAAAACTAAAACCATGAGAGCGGGAATGCGCGCAAATTGGTGAGCATCCATTCATTTTATTTTATTTTTTATTTGAAAGCTGGCATCCATTTATATCTTTTATTGTAGTTGAACAAAGGTTAAAACCGCATCTTACCTATTGGTTTATGAAGATATTTTAAGTTCACCTTCGGTCAACAAAAGGTTTATGTGTTTCAAATTTGATATTTATTTCGGTAAATTATAAAATACCAAATATTACAAAGTGGCCCCTAAAATTTGAAGCACCATTAAATTACATCCATCTGTTAGCCACGTATTTACACTAGTAATAAGTAAATTTGATTTGACTATCATTAATTTTGAGTGCCAAAAGTAAAACACATGGTGAACTTGAGATCATGAGCTAATACAATAACATTATTAACAACATTAAACTATGTTCCTCCTTTCCTTTGTGAAGGTATGGATTGCTGGGGAAGGGCATAAAAGATACATTCGGCCATATAGGCGGTCCCGCATTGGGTGGTCTTGTGGGGTTGAAGAAACCAAACAACCATGGAGTACCTTATTCCTTGACTGAAGAGTTCACCAGCGTTTACAGAATGCACTCTCTAATACCAAGCACTCTCAAGCTCAGAGATCCGACTGCTGAACCTGGCCCAAACAAAGCTCCGCCACCATACCTGGAAGAGTACACATCTTTTTATCCTTTTGTTTTTTTTCCTCGGGATAGTCTACCAACTAATTGCAAAACTTAACAAAAGCTGACTTGGGATTGTATAACTACCTGTCAATTCATAGTGTTCCAAGGACAAGCACTCAACAGAGTATTTACCATTAAGCAATGCTACTTCAGTTGCTGATTTAGTCTTATTGATCCTACTTCCTTTATGCTTTCTAGTTGGCCTGTTAATTTAAAAGGTGAAGAAAAATAAATAGAAAGCAAAAAATCATCTGCAAGTTGACTATTTTGGGTGCAACAAATAAAGGGAAAATGTAAATGCCAAAAAGAAAATAAGTTTATCAGTTGGTATAACAGTAGAGTATACTATAAATAACACTTACTTTTCTATGTCAAAATATAGCATCGATATCGGATATTTATTGGGTCTCAAAGGGGAACAACTCCTATCAAAAATTGGGTTTGAGAAGCAGACAGTATCAATGGGACATCAAGCATGTGGAGCACTTGAACTATGGAACTACCCGAGTTTTTTCAGAAACCTCATTCCACAAAATTTGGATGGTACCAATCGACCTGATCCAATTGACCTTGCGGCCCTAGAAGGTACAATTTTGATATCCCATTTGCAGCAGTACCAGCAGAGGTTCTTCAGACAAAGTACAAACACAATAACTGGTACCATTACAGTATATAGAAAAATATGATAACCTGCAAAATTGCAAATGCAATACTAGACTCGTACTATCTCCTATCAGCTAGATCTCGAGCTTGTTTTACCAGTAATGGAGAATGTTAATAATAATTTTCTTGTATGTAGCTAACAGATACATGAATTGTCTCCGTAAAGCATACAACAATTTAGTTACAGTAAAACGATCTCTTTCTGGTACCAATCATCACAACTCAATCCTTAATAAAATCAGATACTAGTTCTTACAGAATATACATCATGTTGTTTTTTTCAAAAAAGGGGGCTATATCATTAAATTTTACAGGCAACAGTATACAAAAGCAAAATCAGAATGTCAAGTCAAAATAAATAGGTTTACTGTGGGTTATAGAGAAACTGTTTCAAGATTATTTCTTTCACAGCACCAAAAATATTTCCTTTTTCGTACATTTGTATAATAATTTTTTCATCTCTAATCCAATCTTTTTTCTTTTAAAAGTATATAGAGATCGGGAGAGAGGTGTGCCAAGGTATAACCAGTTTAGGAGGAATATATTCCTGATACCAATAAAAAGCTGGGAGGATTTAACAGATGACAAGGAAGCAATAAAAGCCTTAAGAGAAGTATATGGAGATGACGTAGAGAAGTTGGATCTTCTCGTAGGCCTCATGGCAGAGAAAAAAATCAAGGGATTCGCTATAAGCGAAACTGCATTCAACATTTTCATCATAATGGCATCAAGGTCAAATTTAGTTTACCAATATTAAATTTTAGACATAAATATGGATACACGCAGTGGCGGATCTAGGAAAAATATTTAGATGGGGCTGAGTTTATAAAAACATTGGACCAACATAAGTTCATCATATATCCATCTTTTACAATGGACCTTTGAGTACTCTAATGGCAAAAAAAATTAAATGGGGCTAAGGTGGGGCTCTATGGGCTCGACGGCGTTAGGTGGGGCTCTAGCCCCACCCGACCCGGTGGTGGATCCGCCCCTGGATACACGTCAACCCACAGGTTTTTTTAATTGCTATAAAACCTCTATTGATAATTTTATCAAAGCTAATTTTGATTCTTCAAACATGAACCAATCCAGAAATATAAAAAAGGGACAAAAAACAGTAGTTTGACCATCAGACATCTCATACAAAAATTCAAAGAGCTGTAGTACAAAAATTGCAACGGCAAAATGGTACTGGTGCACAGCATGATACATGGAGGGCAGTACAAGAGCCATCACATTTAAAAGAGCAATTTAAATACAGAAAACATTTATTTGAATCAGTAATGTACTACATTGAAAGTTACTGGTATGAATATTGATTTGAAATTTCATGGCAAAAAAAAGGTACTGGTATGTATAGGATAGTACCTGATCCATCCCATTTTAAAGGCAAGTTTAAACGTAGAAAAGATGACATAAAAAATGTATGAGCTAAATTGGGATTTACTACCCAGCTACAATCAACCAGTCAGAAAATGAATATTGATTTGAAATTTCATGGAAACAGGAGGCTAGAAGCAGATCGATTTTTCACAAGCTATTTCAATGAGAAAACCTACACCAAGAGGGGAATGCAATGGGTGAAAAAAACAGAAGGCCTAAGAGATGTGATCAATCGCCACTATCCTGAAATTACTGCCAAGTGGATGAACTCCGCCAGTGCTTTCTCAGTATGGGACACATCCAGTTAAGAGTCTTTTGCAATCCTTATGCTATGGCTGAATGGACCCCTATTTATTTCAAATTTTATTTGTATATTTTGCATTGTAATATTTAAATATGGTATTGTTATATAGCTTGATAGAAACCTACATATTTCATTTATTGGTTTATTATTTGGGATTTGGAAATTTGGATGTGAATCAATATATGTAAATAGATTTGGATAAGGAAGTGTATTAAGTATTTATTGAAACAGATTATTACCAAAGAGATAGAAGTGCTAGATCTTCTCTGGTTGTTTCAGTATAATTCGAGCTTCAACCAAGTACCTCCTGTACAAACAATAAACAACTGTATTCAACTTCCTAGAGCAATTAATTTCGATACCATTATGGTGCAACTCTTTTGGCCTTGCAAGGTAATTGATTTTCTTAACATGGGATCTGGCTTGTCTGAAAGAATTACTTTGAAATTGACGAAATCATACAATTCAAAATCTACCTTTGCCAATCATAAGGTAAAGATATAAATTGCCAAAGTAGCTATATGAATGAAATAAAATAAAACAAAAGGAAAATTAAGAGCAGAAATCATTTTGCATGAATTATTGTAGTTTTAAATAGGCCAGGGATTTAATTTAGTCACAAAACTCTCTCTGGAACCCTACCAAAGAGCGAAATTACCATCTTTCCCTTCATTAGGCATTGGATTTGCTCTACTATTCCTTGGTAAACAACTGATCAACCAGGTTGGGTCTCCGCATGAAATTACTGACTGGATTAAATTCTGAAACTAAATACCAGAACCTGGGTCCACATAACTGGTGTTCATATATAGTTGGCCTCAGAGTGGCAGCTCACAGAAGGAACTGAGGAGGACCTCTCCTGGTATATCAATTGTATATATTATCTAATTCATCACTAAAGAACGGGAACAGCTGCTTTACCTATGTTACAAAAGTAGACTGACAGAATCCAGTACTGTACCTGAATAGTACGGTCTCAAAATCAGAGGACATTCATGGTTGGTACTTGGTATTTGGTAGAACAAATAATCCTGCTGATGTAGGCAAAGACGAGCTGAGTCAAGGCTGGCCCACACCAGCGCAGCATCGCCATGTGGAAGCAGCTCAATAATATATAACAGCAAAAGATTGGGTTAGTACGAGTATCAATGCCGACATGTGGTAATATAACTTAGAAGAAGACCCTCAGTTGGCACCAAATCCGACATCTTTTAAGTTTGAACCAGTTCAAGACGGATGAACAGTTTCATTGAACCAGAGAATATCTCTCTCTTTTTTGAGGGTTTTTCTATCTACGAGTTCAAAGATAGATAGAGACGAGCCATTGTGGCGGTACAGAGTAACCAATCTCTTCAGACCGTCCAGATGCAATCTGGGCTGAATCTAAAAAGCTTACACAAAATAGGCCGGACAATAAAAAGCCCATTTCTCAAGCCCAAGTTTCCAGGTTTGATTGTTTAGGGAGCTCCGGAGACGAATGGATTGATTGTAAGGGGTTTCATTACATGCCTCCAATTAATGAAGTAGATTAGGCTAGATTAGCTACAAACTGATTAATATTTTTTTTATTGTAGTGCAAATCATGTTGCTAGAAAACAGATAAATATTTACTGTCCACACTATGTATATCACACTTGAAATGAAGGAAATATCTTATATTTTTTAGCATCTAAGCTGAAAGTTCTTGTTCTTTGATTAAAATCATCATGACCCGATTGACACAATAATAGTCTAATGATTAGGAGCCTAATACCAAAAAAAATAAAAGGAGAAATAAAGTCGAAATTAATTTTTAGAATCTCCATTTTGATAAAGAATTTTTCCACTATGAGTGGATGATCGTTAACAATTTTCTTGAGCTGGACGATCGTTAACGATCATCCACTCATAGTAAAAAGAAGAAGTTATTGCACAATGTAAAACTCACTTTGTTTTATATATATATATCTTACTAAAAAAAAAGATGGAGATCAAAATCGTCCAACTTTTAAAAATGAATTGTTCACAAATCCCAACTTTCAACTTGCACATTGTCCATGAACTTAATCATATACATATATATTATATGTATGTAAAAAAAAAAAAAAGGCAGAGCTGGCGTTGAGTGATATCAAAATATAAAAGGTAAAAATGTTTGGAGAGACACTGAAATAGAGATAGATGCATGTGTGTGTGTGTGTTTTTTTCCTTTTTTTTACCTCTCCTTTTCGGAGGTAAAAGGCTAGCACTGAGTGCACCGTGACATAACAATATTTTCCCCCACTAAACTACAAACTGTCATCATTCAAAATTCAAAAACAAAAATTTCAAAATTGTCACGTTTTCTTTCCTTATTTTGACTCATTCAATCTGATACAGTAACAAACATTCGCACATGCTATACACTTTAATGTACTTGTTAGTTGTTAGGTTTACAGTAACAAACATTCGCACTTGCTATCCACCTTAATGTACTTGTTAGTTGTTAGGTTCCTCGTTAAGATTGGTGCGTGTCAAGATCGCGCAAATCCTAGATGCAACCCTGTGTAGTCTCTTCCTCTGATCCTCTCTCTCTCTCTTGCTTATTTTGGAAAGCTTGATTTATGGTATTAATTTCGTATAAATAAATTCTATATATTATGCATCCGGAAAGAATATAGCTAACGGCGTGACACGAGTAGCACGAATATAAAAAAAAATAATTAACACATAAACTACAGCGTTGTATTATGAACCAATGCAAAATTAAAGATACAACCAACTATTTTGTAAAGGCCTATCTCTATTCTCTACTCAGAACATAATGAAGAAGTACAACTATTTGTTTGTATTATGAGCTTGTGGCCATCTTTTTTGGACCCAAAAAGATTCGTTACAGGATATCATCAATTATATCATTACAAAAATAAATCCGCGTAATTATTGGTGCGCTTCCGCATGCTCTAGAGGATCTTCTGCGACAGACATCATTTAATCAAAGTGTGGTGGGTCGTGTAATAGTTTATTTCTATCATGCTTCATTGTAAAGTGTAAACAATTGAGATGCAGATGAATGATCCAACAGCTCACCCACGTGGCCGTCTGGGTCCATTGCTGTTTGGAAAACGTGGCACACTGTGCCCCAAAATTGAAGTAAATATATACTAATAAATAAATATATAAAAATAAATAAAAATGTCACATGGGTTGCAGGCGCTAATTACATTTTTTTGGACTATCTCCTCATTTGAGGTAAGCCCATTGTACAAAAAACCTTCATATTATTCAAAGTAAACGACTTAAAAAACAAATAAAATAAAATCATAATAATAAATAAATAAATAAATAAATAAATAAGAATATTTTATACTTATAAATGATGATAATAATAATAATAATAATAATATATAATATCTCATGTATCGTCTGGAGAGGTGTACATACATGTATTTTCCAAAAACAAAAAAAAAAACAAAAAAAAAGGTCTATTTTGAGCTTAATGAATGGTTTAAAAATAATTTCCCAGAGGATATATATATATACACACATTATCTTCAGGAGCTAATAATTTCATATAGCACACACTTGATTTGTATACTGCTTTTCCACAAACACTTTATCCATTTGCAACTTTTTTTATTGTATCTAAGAGCAAAGAAAAATGAACATAAAAATACACAATAGAAAAAAAAAATCTTTTAAGTATTTGTTGTCATTTTGGACCTTTAATTTGTCTCTTTTTCTTCTTGTTGGTCTAGACGTCTAGTCCACCATTCTTCAGGAGCTCGTTCTGCACTAAATAGTATAGTAATAATGCTGTAATTGAATTGTTTGCCTAAAATTCCTCCTCTCGCACGAATAACCCAAAATACCGTATTTCGTTGGAAAGATTCAAGATCCGACAATTTCTTTTCTTTCCAAATAGTCAACAAACCTAAAAACCACAATAAGATCCAATATTTGAAGTTCTTGCATAGTTTTACTCATCAACCAGCTACTTGAGGTTTATATATGTATTGCGCCTCCATCATTGCGGGTTTTAAAAGAAAGTCGTTCAACAACCTAAACTAATTATCAATTACACGCGGTTCACATGAGGATGTGCGTTTATATATATATACCGCCATCAACCGCGTAAGAAAAATTATTGAACATGAACTCCCTTCATTTTGATGAGTATATCTAAATAAGTGGTCAAAAACCTCAAGCTATAAAATATCAACCTATAAACCAAAAATGTAAAACATTTACGTGAGGGGCTTATATAAATTGTGCCTCCATCAATGATCTTTTATAAAACATCTCAAATGTTTACAAATTTTAATCGTCCGTATCATCCGGTTTCATTTTGATGAGTAAATTTCAAGTGGCAAGAAAAGTCAGCCGATTACAAATTGTCGATAAAAAACTATCAACCTACAATAATTAAACTGATGTAAATTATCAATTTATATGAGGTTCTATGTATTATATATGTTGTGGCCGATTAATATACATCTCTTCCTTGTAGTTCGATGGTTACAACATTGAATCAATTAAAAATGTTGTATGTGGATTGTATACGTTGTAATGTGGTTTGAATTTAATTTACAGTACATTAATTGGAGTACCGCATTTAACAACACATAATCATATTTGAATGCAAAAAAAAAAAAAAAAAAAAAACTAATTATAACACATATATATCCAAATGGAATTATGCTTAGCTTGCTTCGGGAAGACTTGTAAGACTGTCCTCTTAATCATCCGTAATTGGTCATGAATGGACTATATATTATATATACCGTTTAATTCCTTCCAGTAATCCTTGCTAATCCACATTCCAACATAATCCTTTAAGTGAATAGTTTTATAACGAGGAGAAAACAAGCAAGCAGCCTAAGTATCAAGTATCAAGTAAAATTTTTAAATAATAGTCAAATCTCCAATATCTTAATTAATACTTGGCGAAATTGGATATAACTCCTTGTAAACTTCAGCAATTGGGTATAACCCCCTACAAACTTTGAAATTAGATATAACCCCCTACAATCTTAATAGTTAAGGAAATAACACCTTTTAATTGAAAAATCATTTTTCTACAATAAAAGACAGAAATAACCTTGTCCCTTCTATCTTGACCTTTCGTTTTCCCTTACACTGCCATGAATAGTAAGAAACATGAATCCAAAATATAATACATAACTAATTGAAACAACTATAGAATATTAAAACACAAAACATAATCGGGCCTCTTCTTTTATTCGCTTTTTTTTTTTTGCCATAATATTAAAACAGGTACACAAACAACGATTTTTGGGAGGAAAAGAAAATCTAAAGGGATTTCAGAGGGAGATCGTAAAGATTTACGAAAAAAAAAATTAACATTTTCAAAATGATCAAAATGGACTAGCATAGGTTTGATATTAAGAGGGGAGATTGTGGGGAAATGAAAGGTCCGATGGAAGAGGTAAGGGCATTATTGTCAATAGCTGTAATATATATATTTTTTCCAATTACTAAAAGATTAAATTCAATTAATAGGTGTTATTTCCTTAACTATAAAGATTGTAGGGGTTATATCTAATTTCAAAGTTTGTAGGGGTTATACCAATTGCTGAAGTTTACAAGGGGTTATATCCAATTTAGCCTTAATACTTAGTATAGAATAAAATATCCATGCAAAGCACGTTTAATTGGACCAAAGACATGTGCATCCTACCTTCTTCTACTAGCTATAAGTACCAACACCTTGGAGTGACTATTTCCATCTAATACATTACCCTTCAATATTATTTCCAACATTCTATTTGAAAGCCATGGGTGCGGCTCTTTTCAAGCCCGTTATCCATCCCGACTTTCATGATCTTTTCTCTAAGATGTCCTTTGTTGACCAGCTCGGCTTCCTTGTAAGTTTTTTTTTTTTTTGTTAATAGTAATCAAGGTTTTATTTTATTTAACCTAGGTATATTGGCTTCACTAGACTTCCTTATTTTATTTATTATCTCGTATGTATGCAAACAACGGTGTAGCCACATTTCCGAAATAAATGCATGTGTGATAGAGGGAAAGGTTTGAAGTAGAGTTATTTTGACACGGATTAGTTATGCGAGTGATCTGCATATTAAACATTATGAATTGTTGTTTAATTATTACTTTTAGAAATATGACTGTGATTAAGGGAAAGCTTTTGTATATAAAAAAACATGAAAAGTATGTCGCATGTACGTATGTGAAAAGCACAAGGGAGATCGGTTGATACCAAAAGGAATAATATAGTGACAACTTGTCCATTTTGCCGTGATCCAATGCATATTGCCCCTGATCATGAACTGGATTGCTATACTGAACATTTTATACATTATAAAGCTTTTGTTGATGGTTTCAAACGAGTTTTATACAAATTGTTATTCTCTACCATATATGCAGCTGGTTCATGAACTTGATAAGAGAAACCTGTGGCACCAGATGCCGGTTCCCATCGGTTTAGTGTACTTGACCACCCGTCGAACACTCCTTGAAAAATACGACTTGAAAGCTGTTGGAAGTTATCAGGGTCTACAGTTTCATGCTGAAAATTTCCCATACCGCACAGGAGATGGCAAGTATAACGACCCAAAAAATGCTGAAGCTGGTAGCCAATACAGCTTTTTTGGAAGAAACATGAATCCAGTAGATCAGAAGGCTGAGGTAATCAAATAAATGGACACATAATCATGTAAAGCGTTCTGACAGTAACAATAAATAGACACACAGTCCCTAAAGAGATTGGAGATTATGTAGCAGAGATGCAATTTTTTATTATGAGATAAGGACCTCTTTCCTCTTTTTTATGTCTTTCTCTCTTTATATTTTTGCTGCAGTTGATGGATCCAGATCCAGTGGTGGTGGCATCAAAGTTGTTGGCTAGGAGAGACTACAAGGATACAGGAAAGCAGTTTAATATACTCGCCGCCGCATGGATACAGTTCATGGTACATGACTGGATGGATCACCTCGAGGATACTCAACAGGTACATGATTTCAAGTTTTTACATTTTAACGAAACATTAAGGACACCATATACTGGCATATATATTGTTTATATTTCATGATTACACCGAGCAAAAAGAGCTATTTTACGAAATGTAGATATATCCTTTTTTATGGGCTTGAGTCCCTATGTTTTTCTTTAATAATAAACCGGGGTCTTTACTGAAATTCCTTGAAGCAGAGGACTAATTTCTAAAGTCCAAAAAAGGTATAGAAGTGTACAAAATGACAAATATATATGGATGCTTTTGGATAGCTTGAAAATAAGACTATAAGTCGTTATTCTATTATTCTTAAATGATTCTAAATAAGCTTGTTTGGATTAAGAGCAATATTTCTAAATAATATCGAATTCAAAATAAATTTGTAATCATAATTTGTTTGGATCATTTTTAATCGGTGTTAAAAATTAATTCAGAATAATTTCTTATTCATGTGCATCTTAAAAGTAACTGGGCACTGAATTTTACTACAAAATTTGAAAAAATGGTATCGAGAATTTATTAATAGGTACAATTGTTTCTTATTCATTTTACCTGATGTATAATAATAGATTGAAATAGTGGCACCCAAGGAAGTAGCAAGTGAATGCCCACTCAAATCATTCAAGTTTTTTGCCACGAAGGAGATACCTACAAATAATGATGGAATAAAAACTGGTCATTACAACAGCCGCACAGCTTGGTGGTGAGTAAAGTTAAAGATTTACCACAATTGGGTTCTTTAATCGAAATACTTGTTACAAAAAAAGAAGAAATCAGGAAATGTCAAGTTGACAAAAATAAACTCACATCTATTTTCCAACAATATAAAGAAAAAAGGACTAAAAAATTATTGACATGTCAAACATTTTAAAGCAGTCCTTTCTTATGTAAAATGATACAGTCATATTCTAATGCACAATTATAAATGAACAATACTTAATTACATAAGGGACGGGAGTGCAATATATGGAGATAACGGGGAAAAAGCAAAAAAGCTCAGGACTTATGTAGATGGAAAGCTAATGATTGGAGATGATGGCCTTCTTTTGCACGAAGAGAATGGTGTTGCATTGTCTGGAGACATTCGCAACAGTTGGGCTGGTGTCTCTATCTTACAAGCTCTCTTTACTAAAGAGCATAATGCTGTTTGTGATGCACTAAAGGTAAGAACAAGCAACATTCTTTGTTTTCCATGGATTTTGTTACATGTCATTTTAAAAATGTTTCTTGGTACGTTTATCATTTGGAGGGAAGGAGATTAGGATACAAGCAGGAGCTCAAATTCTTGGTTAACACTGTACATTACATTGGAAAATAATGGTGTTTTATTTATCTTTAGGAAGAAGATCCAAAACTAACAGACGAAGAGCTATACCGGTATGCAAGATTAGTTACTTCTGCTGTCATTGCAAAAATTCACACAATCGATTGGACTGTTGAGCTTCTCAAAACTAAAACCATGAGAGCGGGAATGCGCGCAAATTGGTGAGCATCCATTTAATCATTTATTGTGTTTTATGAAATGATGATTTAAAAGTTAAAATCAAATATAACATACTCAGGCAGGAACTTTTTAAGTGGACCCGCATGTCATTAAAAGATTCGTAAGTTCTTAAAATTGATATTTACTTCTGAGAAATCAATAATATATTACTAGTGCCTCTCAACATTTAAACACAGGTTTAGACTATTGATAATGTACATTTAATTTGACTGTCATTAATCACAAGTGCTAAAATACACGGGGAACTTGTGATGACCTAATAGTCTAATACATTAAGAATCAATAACAAAATTTTCTTTATTCTGTGAAGGTATGGATTGTTGGGTAAGAGCATAAAAGATACATTCGGCCACATAGGCGGTCCAATATTGGGTGGTCTTGTGGGGTTGAAGAAACCAAACAACCATGGAGTACCTTATTCTTTGACTGAAGAGTTCACCAGCGTTTATAGAATGCACTCTCTAATACCAAGCACTCTCAAGCTCAGAGATCCAACTGCTAAACCAGGTCCAAGCAAATCCCCGCCGCCATACCTGGAAGAGTATAAAACTCTTTTATCTAAATTTTATCTTGGCATAATCTAACTACATATTACAAAAAATTACATTAGGTATTCATTCGAACATCTCAGTTAGTATTAAACCAACCCCACTTAAGGTTGATATTTGAAACCCCAGTTAAAGTTTTCATCATGGCTTGTTCAAATGCTTCTCGATTCATACTGTTCCAACGACCAGAACTCAGCAGAGTATATACTTAGGTTAAGCAATGCTACTTCCATACCTAATTAGGTCTTGTTTCCCCTACTTCCTTTCTCCTTCCTTTCCCTTCTTTTTGATTCTCCTATTTTCTTTTAATGAAATTTTCGGTTGCCAGTGGGATCTTCTTAAGAGAAAAAAAAATAATAAAAAACAACATTCATATGCAAGCTGACCAATTTGGGTTCCACAAACAAGGTGAAAAATGTAAATGCCAAGTGGACAGTATGTAAATCAGATGATATACCAGATGAGTATGCGAAAAAATAACACAATTACATTTCTGTCTGAAAATACAGCATTGACATCGGAAACTTATTGGGTCTCAGAGGAGAAGAACTCCTATCAAAAATTGGCTTTGAAAAGCAGACAGTATCAATGGGACATCAAGCATGTGGTGCACTAGAACTATGGAACTATCCGAGTTTCTTCAGGAATGTCATTCCACAAAATGTGGATGGTACAAGTCGACCTGATCCAATTGACCTTGCAGCGCTAGAAGGTACAATTTTGATATCCCTGTGTACCAACACCAGCAAATTAAGGATCTTCGTACTGCACCAAGATTGGTACCATAACAGCATATAGTTAAACTGATGACAAGCAAATGTATACCAGTTTTAGACATTGTTAAGAATTCTTTTCTTGTAAATCACTAATTACAAAAACTGCCTCTATTGCGCATTCAGGAATTTATCTATATAAAAATAACTACTTTCTGGAACTCATCACTAGAACTTAGTGCTTATTAGTATCAGATACTAGTTCTTACAAAGGCATATATGTATCATGACATAAGTTTCTTTTCATAATATCATAGCATACTCTAGTTAATCACAAGTAGAGTTTGAAATAAAAAACTGGGTTTTATCATTGTAGTGTATAACCAACAGCATACATAACAAAACAATCAGAGCATCAATTCAAAGAAATAGGTTTACTATTGGTAGTAGAAGAATTGTTGCAAGATCATTCTTTCACAAGAGCAACAAGAAGTCCTTTTTTGTACCTTTGAATAGTTGTACTTTCATCTCCAATTAGCATCCTTTTTTTTTTCCTTTGAAAGTATATCGAGATAGGGAGAGAGGTGTGCCCAGATATAACCAGTTTCGGAGGAATCTAATGCTCATCTCTACTACTTATAAATGCACGTAGAGAAAGGTCGCAACAAAAATCACCAAAGGGGGTTCAAACAATTGTTAACATCAATTATAAACCATTGATCTGTGCAATGTACGGTTTAGATCTGTATTTAAAGTTAAAAGTCAGACTCTTTGACAACAAAGGGTCAGGGCGCTGATGGTTTGTATGAAAGTCGCGACAGTAAGCGGAGGGTGTTCGATTCTCCGTATACCCACTTTTTTGCTTCCGATATCCGGAAAGAGAAGCAAAAGGAAAGGTTCGATTCTTTTTAAATGTAAATTTCTCTCTTGCTTTCCTCTCTCCTGAATGACGATCTCTCTACCGCCGCCTATCCTTTTTCTTTCACAAAACCTAGGTGGGAACGATCTCTCTACCGCCGCCTATCCTTTTTCTTTCACAAAACCTAGGTGGGAACGATCTCTCTACCGCCGCTTATCCTCATCTCTTACTCTTTCATAAAAATTTCTTCCTTCTTTCTCCGAGCTTGAGTAGTTGTTGTATAGTTGAGGTATTCTTCTTGTTGCCGCTCTTCTTCTGTTGATCAAGGCGATCACCAATCTCGCGTCGCAATTTCTGTTGTGCGGCCAGATTCCTTTGATTTTGATCTTTGGACAGAATAGGTATGTCTCCCTCCTCTTCTCGGTTTGTTCTCCAAACTAATTTTAATTTTACCTTTGATGCAATTTTGTTATTCTAGGAGAATCATTACCTTTTGATGATGATGCTCATAATTTTACCCTAGATCTGTGCGCGAGACAGTAATGAAGAGGCGGTAATGGCTGCGTACAATGGTAAGAGAATCACAATAATGAATTTCTAATTTACTGATGGAAATAATATGCAGAAAACCTAAATTGCCGACCTGATTTTCCAAATTTTATTTTGAATTTTCATTTTGGCGTAAATATCTTTTTATTTCTTCTAATTTCTTCATGTTGTGTCAAATGTTGAACGCCTCTTTATCTCTCTCATATGAAGGTAACTTTTCTGCACACCATATTGGTTTCTCAAGTCGACTTTTAATGTTGAAAAAATAAAGTTTTCATGATGATATATGCAGGCAATTGACTCAAGAACACAAATGGCTCTATTCAGGATGCTAAATCGGTATTGTATGTCCGTGCAAGTCATATTTTGAGTTTTTGACCATAAACACTTACCATAGTAAGCTTATACCATTGATCAATATTTCTTTTAAGTTTTATTTATTTTTTTGTGCCTGTATTATTTTCCCCTTTGTGAGTCTCCTATAGTTTTAAACTTTGTATAAAATACTCAATTCATTTGACATTTTACCATCCTTGACATTTCTTGTTTCTTTTGCAGCTATTAATTGGCGAAGCATATTTTTATATTCACAAGATAAACTATTATCTTACTAATCTACAAAATTATAGAAACATAAATTTAAAAATTGAAAATTGGAATCCAACATTGTAAGGTAATCTATATAAACAGGTATCATGTCTTGTCAGTATATGCCAATCAGGTAATTTATTTTTAAAGAAAAGGAGTGATTCAGTTAAAATTAAAATGCATTTATGTAGCTTTGACTAAACACAACCAAAGCACAAAAAAAAAGAAAGGAAAAACTAGAACTGAGACCTAAACTTTATGGTAGTGGTACCGTTGGATGTTGTATCAATAAGAATTTAGGGTAGTGTGTACCAGTTGGTAACATGTGGGTGTCGGAATTTGTTTCTATTATTTAATCCCCTTAATTTACTTTATTAATTAACAGAGATTTGAAACCACACAATTTGTTGATGGATCGCAAGACCATGATGCTAAAGATTGCTGATTTGGGTCTCAGCCGTGCTTATATTTGTCCCATCAAGAAGTACACACATGAGGTATACTTTACCTAACTTGAACTTATTTTAGTTTTACTTTTGATTATGTTGTAAGGAAACTAAGTTATGTCTATTTTCTAGATTCTTACCCTTTGGTATAGAGCCCCTGAAGTGCTCCTTGGTGATACACACTACTCTACTCCAGTTGATATGTGGTCTGTTGGTTGTATATTTGGTAAGAAACTTTGTTCTTGACTTATCTTGTCTATCATGAGAAACTATAGTGGGATAGAACTTGACCTGACCCCATGCCAGGGCTCTGAAAAGACAAATAGAAACTTGACCAGACCTGAATTTGATCCGGCGTCACTGTTATGAGAAACTTGACCTGACTCCCATTCCAGAGCTCTGAAGAGGCAAACAGAAACTTGACCAGACATCACTTTTATGAGAAAACAAGCCAGAATGACACATGACTTGACCTGAACTGTAATAATCGGTTGCTAAAATGATGGTATTACACGAAAGATGTCATAATATCCAATGCCCAGTACCTGAACCAGATCTGACTCTGATAATTTTCATAAGCTATATATAACCAAACTGAACACAATGTATGAAACAACCAAAACTGAAATGATTCATTCTCAAATCTGACTGGATTGATTTCACCTATTTTCCATCTCTACAGATACCTTGTGTTCAATTATGTGGTGTTAAGATTAGTTTGGCTTATGGGTGGCGAAATTTGCCTGTGAAGTTACCAGATTTTTTTGTATTATTAATCTGATTGCTGTGAATAACAGCTGAACTGGTGACAACACAAGCACTGTTTCAAGGAGACTCTGAACTGCAGCAGCTGCTTCATATTTTCAGGCAAGTTTTTCCTCTTTTTGTTTTTACTGAGAAGTGGCATTAATCTTTTTCTGGTGAGGTTTTTAATTGAAAACTATTTCAGGCTGTTGGGTACACCAAATGAGATTGTGTGGCCTGGTGTTGGAAAATTACCAAATTGGCACGAGTACCCACAGTGGAGCCCCAGAAACATTTCCATGGCTGTGCCAGGTCTCGATGCAGATGGTGTAGACTTGCTTTCTGTAAGTGCCGATCAAGTACTTTTATTGCACTTTTCTTTCTGTAATGGACTATTACTTGACTATTATTGACTACTTAGTTAATACACAGACTGATATATATCCTTGTATTAATGCAGCAAATGCTGTAGTATGATCCTAACAAGAGGATATCCGACGGCTAATTATCTACCTCAAGCTCATACTGATACGAGTGATTGGCATAGATTAATTTCTTCCCTTTCCCTTTGTTAACTTGGTGGTAATCTATGCATTATTATTTGAAAGCAATGGAACATTAAGCAAAATCAAAGTAAATCTGAATATCGATGCCTTAGAGACAGTTCATAGATTCTCCAAATACTGAGAATGTTGCAGACCTTCCCAACACAATGTTGCAGACCCCGTTTCATCTTTCAAGTCCTAATTCGTGATTCTCAAATCCAATAAGAATTTCATGGAAATGACTTCTACAAGTTAATGCTCAGTTAATATCAATTAATATTAAATAAATATGGTATAGGAATTAAAAAAATATTTTCTTGAGCTGTACTGGCATGATATTGATATTGGAGTTTTTTTTGACGCAATTGTTGCTGTTAATTCTGAGTTGTGTTATATATGTTTTATTATGTTCTGCATTTTTGTTTCTTTCTTTATTAGGATGGTTAGAAGCCCAGAGCTGCACCAGGTTTGGTTTCTTCATCAAATTTGAGCAGTCTTAAGATGTCTGCTTTCGCCTACATTATGCTTAAAGGTTGTTTAGCTTTTAGTTTGTTAGCCTTTTCACTATATTTCTATTTATTTTTTTATTTTATTATTATTTTTTGGCTAAGATATCTGAGTTGCACAGGTTTTTGTTTCTTCGTCAAATTTTATGTGGTTTTTCAAAAAAAAAAATTTATGTGGTTTTTTATTTCTACAGTGCTCTACATTCTGCTTTTGGACTTGTTATAATTTTAACCCTTTTAGTTATATTTTGTTAGCTGTTTATGTATATTTAGATGGCAATTAAAAATTTATAAATGTAATAATATGTGGCATTATAGGAAGATCATTGTTTCTTTGTATGTTTATCAGTTGATATTGACTATCTTTCCCCAATAAATATATCTTTGACAGCAACTCAGATGCTGAGGAAGCATGGTGTCCCCGCCACTTATCTGATTTTGACATTAACTCAGATGCTGAAGAAGCATGGTGTTGTTGGCAAGTTCGTGTTCTTTGGAAATTTTAGTTGTTAAAAATTTAACTTAAATATGCATGTTGTGCTTAACTTGGAACATTTTAAATATTTAATATATGTTTTATATTTATTTCTTTTGAATTTAGGTTGTTTCATCTATGGATTGGTTGCCCTGGAATATGCAGTCAAAGCTTTTTTAAGTTGAAACTATTAGTACTGTCAGAAACCTTTCTTGCTCCATTTCCTTTTTTTTATCTTTTTTTGACGAAAGTATTGTATGTAAAAGATATGAAGAGATAGTCCGTAAATATCATATAATACTAATATAAAAATATTTGAATTTGAATCTTTTTGTCAATAATCTATATCAGACAAAATGAACGGAGTTCATTACCATGTAATTACCATTAGATTATAATTCTTCAAAGGACTAATGAAGTTTCTACTAAAGTCTTGGCTTTTAGGATTCAAACTCAGTTTCTACTAAAGTTTTTTTTATTTTGAGGCTCAAAGATATAACATGACGTTGGCCTTTTGTATTTTTATTGATAATTGATAAAATGATAGTTAATTGATTTTATATATCTATCATCTTTTTTTTTTTATTTTGTATCCTAAAATCAATTTCAATAAAAGTGCAACGGAATAGATTTTACATTTTTCAGATTTAATAAAATCATTTTATTTTGTGAGTTAGAATGACATTTTGTGAGTTACAATTAATATTTGATATCAATTCCTTGATTTATTTTCAATTCCTGGGGCATTAACTTTATACTTTCAAAAGTTAAATTTGTGTTAATATGAGTATGTCGTATCATCTTTCTAATATTTTCCTTCAATATGCTTTGGAATTTTAAGTGTGTCCTATGAAATGTTTAGTAGTGTCAAAAATAAGGAACTTCATCTACTTTTGTTAATATTCTTAAACAACTATCCGTAAATGTAAACACCAAAAGATATAGTTAGTTTATTATAGTTATTTTGGAAGGTAAGATTTCATTCGATATTAGTTGTTTGTATTAATGGAAAAATGATATTGGATTAGAGCATATCGTGATAACAAATCAAGAAAGTCTTAATAGAATGTTTTTATATTTTATTGTCTTATATATTTATTGTTTTTCTCAATTAGTTTGATTACGTTGTAGCTTTTGATTGATATTTCACAATATTTACAAAATAATTTATCAAATTACTTTTTAGATAATTAGATGATATGCTGTATTTGAACAATAATTTTTAACATGAAGCAAAAAATAGTACACATTTCACATTTGGAAGAAAAAAAATTGTAAGGGGAAACAAATTTTGTACTGATCAATATATTGTTCACCTTAAATATTGAAAATAGACAACATATCCATCTCAAATAATTATTTCACGTATTGAAGTCAGCCCGCACATTGAGCGGGCACTGCTGCTAGTACCAATAAAAAGCTGGGAGGATTTAACAAGTGACAAGGAAGCAATAGAAGCCATAAGAGAAGTATATGGAGATGATGTAGAGAAGTTGGATCTTCTCGTAGGCCTCATGGCCGAGAAAAAAATCAAGGGATTCGCTATAAGTGAAACCGCATTCAACATTTTCATCTTAATGGCATCAAGGTCAATTTTAGTTTTAAATAATATTTAAATTTTGACATAGTAAGGAATTTATTGTAATTAAACGTCAGCTTATCTTAAGCGAATTTTGATACATTAAACATTAATCAAACTATTAAACCAAAGGTACAAGAAAATGAATAAGACAACAGTCTGCTGATCACACATACCACATAAAACCAGTTGATAGAGCAGTAGTACAAAAAATTGCAACAACAGAATTGTACCGGTACATGCAGAATGGTACCAGACTCATCCAATATGAAAATGTACTTGTAATGTACAAGTCATTATTTAATCAGTTTTTTACTGGATTGAAATTTACTACCCATGAGCAATCAGTAAAAATATGAATATTGATCTGAAATTTCGTGGCAATAACAAAGATACTGGTATGTACATGATAGTACCAAATCCTACATATAAATCCTCCATTTATATAAATAAGATATGAACTATAGTGAGATTTCCCAATGATAATCAAATAAGAAATGAATTTGATCTGAAAATTTCATGGCAACAGGAGGCTAGAAGCAGATCGATTTTTCACAAGCTATTTCAATGAAGAAATCTACACCAAGAGGGGAATGCAATGGATTAGAACAACAGAAGGCCTAAGAGATGTGATCAACCGACACTATCCAAAAATGACTGCAAAGTGGATGAACTCACCCAGTGCTTTTTCAGTATGGGACACATCCAGTGCAAAATAAAAGCCTTCTACCATCCTTATGCCATGGCCCGATGGACACTCTTTATGTCAATTCCTATTTCTATATTTTTGCATTGTAATGCTTAAATATGGTATTGTAATATGGATTAATGGAGACCCCTGCATATTTCATTTATTGTTTATTATTCGAATTTGGAAATATGGATGTGAATTAAATTGTAAAAACTAAAATTGGGAATGAAGTGTGTTAAGAATCTATTGAAACATATACTAGCAATGAGATAACACTAACAGTACTAGATCCTAAATCAGTTTAAATGCAACTCATCAGATACAGTTATTTTGACCTCCACATTGTTCCTATACAAGGCAGTTCCCACATAGACAACTGCCATGTGGTGATGTAGTTCCCGCCAGGCGTCAGCCAGTATCCATTACCCGATTTTATCATTTATGGGAAGCTTATCATTTATGGGAAGCTAAGGTTTATCAGGTTTAACCACAGTCACCATAGATTTGTCAACTGGTGCTCATATAATCAATAGGACAAACTACAGCTGCCCCTTGAGCAGCAGCTCACAGAAGGAACTGAGGAGAAAAGATCCTGGTTTATCAATTGCATGTCATCTAACATCTCATATTTCTCATTAAATAAGAGCTGTGTAGGTTGAGAAATTAACTGACAGTAAGCACCTCTTAGCAGACAGCGGTGTAGGTCGAGGCTGGCCCATACTAGCGTAACATTGCCAAGTGGAAGCACCTCAATAAAGACATCTGGATATTGCAGTAGGAATTGGGGGAGGGCCTAAACTGGTACCATGTCTGAGTCTGAGATCTTTCACTAGAGACTAGACCAACCAATAGATGGTGGATTGGTTGATAAACAGTTTTTTAGAGAGGTTTGACAGCGGCTGTCAAGAAAAATATTGTAAAACTGTGAACTGTGAAGAAATTTCAAAGGAGATGGAAGAATAGAAACGAACAATTGATTGTTGCTTCGACAAAATTATCTAATAATAACTAATCGGACCGTCCAGATGTAATCTGAGCCTAATATAGAAGCCCACAAGTGACAAAAATGGGCCTTGCTTAAACCCTATTTACG
Organism: Rhynchospora tenuis; assembly: GCA_027725995.1. Taxonomy (NCBI): domain Eukaryota; kingdom Viridiplantae; phylum Streptophyta; class Magnoliopsida; order Poales; family Cyperaceae; genus Rhynchospora; species Rhynchospora tenuis. Next base: position 148,831,807 of record CM050888.1, on the reverse strand, counting down.
TTCAAGCTTGATTATTTTAAGATTTTAGATTACTAAACGTAGTAATAAATTGTTGTAAATCTCAAAGAAATTTTTTGAATGTGACACTTGCTGACTTGCAGCTACCATGGATTGATCTTAAAGTGTTTATTCCTTTCAAAAGTATTAATGAATTACATTAGATTTTTTGAAACGAACAGATTCCCAAGCAGGGAATCCTAGAGGTTATTATTGTAAACGAACAAAGTTGGTACAATAAAAGGCATCAGAAAAAACTGAGCTCAAAAAGAGATGAATTACATTAGATTAACCCCTTTAATGTGGTTTCTGGACAGTTAGGATATATAAAATATTTCTATTTAGAGTCCTGTATAATATAACTTCCATTTTTATTTTTTTTTCGAGTTAAGCTCGCAGGCGTTATATAACTTCAAATATTTATTATGCTGGAGGAAAAAGCTTTTAACACCCATCTACTTTGGTTATTTATTAATTATACGGTGCGAGAATAACATAAATAATTTAATATGCGTATCAATTTTGATGAAGAGTTAATTTGAAACTTTTCGCCCGGATGGACCGATCATTTTTCTGAAATGAAAGGTTAGAAATTTAGAAGCAGCAACAGAAAATATTCGTTTCCTTACATTCGAACGAACAAAATTAAAATAATATATCCGATATTCATTCCCTTTGATTAAGTTCTTGATTGTTTGGTACGTTTGTTACAATTGACAAGGACAAGATTTCCTTACCGGAAGCAAAAAAATATAAAAGGACATAATATTCATTTCCTTTGATTAATTTCTTGATAGGTGTGGTAGGTTACTAGGTTTGTTACAATTGATATGGACAAAGTTTTCTTTCCTCAAATTTTTTTTTTAAAAAAAAAGGATAAGGATGTTTGTTGCCCTTGATTGATTTCGGATTGGTATCGACCTGATAAGTTTGTTACAATTGATTAATTTGAGATTGGATTTCTCAGTTCTTCCCTTGCCAAATAAGTTGACTTGTTAGTTGCTGGAAACGAGGAAAGGACGGCCATTTTGAAGTCTCCAAATTCTGTGTATTGCTCAGGAAATATAATTGCACGATGTTTAAAAAAAAAACGAAAGAAAAATAAAGAAAAAGAAGTTCACAATTGCAATAACGGCTTGGACAACGATATATGCACATGACCAGGCTTTGACTATACCAAATTAAGCCTGTTCTAGCAAGGCTTAATATATAGAGTACTATCATCACATGATGAAGTGGTGATGTTTCCAGAGTTTTTTTTTTTTTTTTTTTTTTCCCTCGTTAACAACCCACAATGGATAGTATCTTTAGTAAAATTCATGCTGTAACAGAGTATGTAATGGGTCAACTTTCTTGGTTTCTACAGACTACAAACAAAAAAGGTCCATGGGAAGTACAAATCATGTCACTAGAAAGCGCTACATATTTACTTGCTAGGTGTACTACACTCGAAACGCAGGAAATAATCCCAGATATTTAACATCAAAGCTGGCATGAAGTTCATGAGCCCTTTGATTAAAATCACCAATACCCAATTGACTGTAGGAGTCGAAGCCTACTAATAAGGGCCTACTATTAAAAGAACAAGTCGAAACACTTTTCAAAAAAAAAAAGGTCGAAATCGTTTCAATTCTCCATTTTGACGGGTAATGGAGATATCCTGTACAATGCAACGGTTGAATATTGATATTAATTCAATGTTTTCAGAGTACGAGATTTTTATTCTATTGCATATGAATTGGTTCATCTGCAATCATACCATGGACAGCAAAATGTCTACCAAAACCGTTAGTATGTTCTTTTTTTTTATCTTTTCTTAATAATAGGTGAAAACTTAATTATTTTTTTTATTAACGAAAAAAGAACAATAATGTACTTTGTTTGCTTTATTTTTTAATAAAAAAAGTGATAGAGAACTAATCTCTACTTATTTCTAATGAGTGCAATAATTGATGGTATATACTCGTAATAAATCGCAGAAAATGAGAGAAGAAAGTGAAATGTGCAATATGTATTTCATTAGAATACGAATTTTCATATTTTTAATTTTCAACAATAAGTGTAAGCTCGGTATATCTCTTTTTTTAAAAAAAAAATGTGTGAAAAACTGAAACTATTATTATGAAAATAAGATCAATAGGAAGATTTTGTTGTCTTTTATTTTTTTTCTTTAGACATGAATAATAATACAAACGGCTGAAGAAAAGAAATATGAACAACAAATGGATTTGTACTGTTGGATATTACTGGAGGGTGAAATATTGTATTAATGCTAATGAAGAATCTTTTACTGTTTATAACTTTAATGTTTAACCATCACATGGCTTTGCCAACTCTTCTTGGCAAGCGGTACGTGGCACACATTTCTGCAGAATATGTGATTAATTAATTTTGGGTCTTTTATATATAGACATTATTTAGAACTCGGAAATAATATTTCGTTGAAACTTCATAACCACATGTAAGCCACTGAGATATTATAGAAAATAATGTTTTGCATCATGTTACTCAAATGATTTTACAAGTTCAAAGAACAAACGTGAATTTCTTCAAAGATCCAATTACATCATTTTATTTGAATTCAATTATGTCAATTTTTGAGATATTTTCTAGACTAATATCATTTCTTCATTTTACTATATATCTTTTTTGCCGGCAACAATGCGAACAACAAGTTTGGTAAATAATTGTTCCCAACTTGGTAGTTCATTAAGAATTAACAGATGTTTAATCTATAATACTTTGTACAAATTAATTACCAGCGGTTTTGTTCACAGTTTTCTATCATATCACGAGAAGAAAAAGTTATCTGGTCTTACAAATTTTCTATTTTATATGTTAAATTTTGAGTGCCAAAATAAATATTTTTTTTATTTAATTCACTTTTCCAATTTCTCATGGCAAGACATTTTGTTAAATAGAAATAATGTGAAGTCTTATATGAATAAAATATATTTTCAATTATGTTGTATTTATTGTTCATTGAAATTTTAAAATGGAATAATATATTTAATCACGAAAACTCAATTTTGCAACTTTAAACAATCGGACATTCAAGTTTAAACAACAATTCAAGAATAAACAAGTAACTTAATTCAGAATTAATTACAGGATTATTTAAGTTTAACTGTTTAAGCACAAAAGATTAATAATAAACACTAGCTAATTTAAAACTCTAAACAATCAAAGTATAAATATTTGGCTATCATTGGTACGCTCCAAGCAAAGGAAATCATGCCCTAAAAAATTAAAGGTGATGATTTGTTTGTTTTTTTCTTAGATTTTTTTTTTTTAAAAAAAAAGTTGATCAGAATGTTTGATTTATAAAATAGTCAGCATTCAATGGTCACGTTGATTAGTTTCAACTCTGACCGAAGGAGACAAAAACTATTGGTTTACCTAACCGTCCAACTGCTGTACTTAAGCTGTTGTATCATAAAGTATTTACTTTGACTTGGGATAAGCAACTATATTCCCCATATAAGGCTAGAACTTAATTAATGTTGCACCTGAGATATGAGCATCAATTTATGGTGTTTCTATCCGATCTGAAATAGAGAAATAGACGCTTCCAATTTACCAGTAATATTTTTCAGCAAAACCCATATGCGGCGCACCCTTCTAGGTACCTAATCTCAGCTCCTTTATGGCAGTTCTTATATTTCTAATCCTGTGCACACAACATTTTTCTAGTGATCTAATGTTTCTTATCACATAAACTAAATTACAGATAGGAGATATTTTTCAATTTTTAGTATTTTATTTGCCTGGTACAAAGCATTCATTTATGTTTTGAAGAAAAATGCCACTTGTATACTCTGTGTCTATGTTCATAAATGTATTTGTCCAATGGAACAATCTTTTTACATAAAATCAAAGACCATAGTAGAACCATTTATAGACTCTATAAAAGAACTGTCCGCACATGTAGGCCCGCAAACGAAAGGCTGTTTTTTTTTTTTTTTTTTTTTTTTTCGTTTAACTGTCTTGTTGTGCCTCCGAAACGGTTTACAAAATTGTTTTTTTTTTTCGTCCGTTAAACGAAACGATCAACGAAAATCAAATTAGTTTCGTGTGGATAAACGAAATTGGTCTGTTTCGTTTCCTTTAGTTTCGTTTAACCGATTATGTTATTTTTTTAATATAATTTTATATGTATATTTTAAGTATTATGAACAAAATTTAATGAAGTATTTAATGTGATATTGCATTTGCATAAGGAACTATTAATTGTCCTGATTAATATATTTAATTGTTTTGAAAAAATGTTAATTGTTATGGTTAATATGTTTATTTTCCTAATTAAAATATTAATTGTCCTAGTTAATATGTTTAAATGACTTGGTTAATGAAAAAAAAGTTTGATCGTTTTGATCGCCTTTTGAAACAAAATGATCAACACAATTTTTTTTTTTGAAGAAGATCAACACATTTTTTTTTATTTTCGTTTGAAAAACGAAACGGTTAACTCAAATAATTTTTATTTCGTGTAACAAACAAAACAGTTAACGCAAATGGGTATCGTTTCTAACGTTAAAGGCCTACGCACATTTATTTCATAACAAAGAAGTTTAAAATAAGAAAATTGTATTAAGCAATCGTGCATTGACGAAACTTGACAATTTGACTATTTGAAACAGAAAGATGACCTACTATTTATGCTCGTTTCTGATGCACTCCATTCTAGTTAATTAGGAATTTTGTAATTACGCCAACAGTTCTAAATTGGAAGGCCGCCCGCCTATTTCTGTCTTTTTCGTACAAATTTTTCTCTGTATGATTGAAATACTTCACACATTCCGGGCATAAATCACAATATAGAGCTGGTATTGGCTGGTACAACTCAACAAATTTTGCTAACATCAGAATGCTTGAAATTTGAATATTAGCTAGAACTTAGAAAGCCTCACAAAAACCAATTGATTCATTCAATAACTTATCATAATATTTTTCATTTTTTAAAAATAAAATTACAGTGAGTTTGAAAATTATTCGACGAAAACAGAATACTTCTTTTCCTTTTCTTCGAAAGTAGATTTCTATTTTCTTCGATTGTCCGGAACATTTAATATTTATTTATTTATTTATTTTTTGCCTATTGCCAAAATTTGAATCTATTTCTTATGCGAAACGAGAGAGTCCAGCTGGAATCTGAACTCCAAATCCAAGTAAGCAAAATACTGATATCATAATTATTATATGAGAAGTTATAACCATCATGAGTTTGCGGGCCAGAATATATATTATATAGAATATCAGATAGATCAATAACGGCTCTTATTTATACCCCTTTACAGGTCCATCTTTCTGTGTACTAAAACCTCACACCTCCCCTGCTTTGCCTCTCACAGATTCTAATTAGAATCAATCAAAGGGGATAATACACCATGTATCGACACCTCTCTCTTTGCCTCATCCTTCTCCTCCTACCCTTACCCTCCATCTCTCGTTACCATACCGATGAACTTGTCGACCTCTCTCACCTAGTCCAAATGTCATACCACAAGGGGCCCCTTCTCACTTCCCCCATCAACCTTTACCTTATCTGGTATGGCCAATGGAACCCCTCTGCACAATCCATCATTCGCGACTTTCTTTTTTCTTTCTCCTCCCCTTTCCTTCCCTCACCGTCAGTCCAGGACTGGTGGCGCACCATCACGTATTACACCGACCAAAACAATGTCAACATAACCTCCAAATTAGTCCTTGCTTCTGAGTACTTTGACACTAGTTACTCTCAAGGAAATAGTCTCACAAGAACAACGGTGCAGTCGGTTATTAAAGCAGCCATTACTTCTTTCCCTAATGCATTGCCACTGGATACCCAACAAGGGGTGTATTTGATTCTAACCTCGCCAGATGTACAGATGGAGGAATTTTGTCGGGGAGTTTGTGGGTTTCACTACTTCACCTCACCTTCCATAGTCGGTGCAACTGTGCCATATGCATGGATTGGGCATAGTGGTATCCAGTGTCCTGGCATGTGCGCATTCCCGTTTGCCTCACCTCCTGGAAATCCCGGATTTCAGGTACAGAATTATGAACATAACAATATATAAACAGAATGTATATCACCAAACATAAAGCAAATATTCAATGTGCATTAGCCACAACGTATCTGACAGTACACTTGATTAATGACAGGTACTGGGATCGCCGAATGGGGATCCAGCAACAGAAGGTATGGTGAGTGTAATAGCTCATGAACTGGGAGAAATGGCAACTAATCCGTATATCAGTGGCTGGTATGCTGGTGATGATCCAGCTGCTCCAAATGAGATTGGTGACCTTTGCGAGGGGGTTTACGGTACTGGAGCCGGCAGTAGTGGTTTTATAGGAAATGTCTATAGGAGCTCTGATGGGGCCAGCTACAACATAAATGGGGCCAATGGGAGGAGATTCATGGTACAATGGATCTGGGATCTGGTGAGGCAGAGTTGCTTTGGGCCTAATGCTGTTAATTGATTGATCATGTAGAGATCAGTCAGTTTAGTTAGGCAATTATTTAGGGGTCTAATGCTGTATTATTTCATTGTATTTCTTTCTTTTCATTTGTTTCACTTTTTTTGGTCTTGGCTGTTTGTAAATTTAGCCTGAGATGCCAAAGATATTTGCGTTGTTGGCATGAGATGTTTTAATTCCACTTCCTTACCGTTGCTCAAACATGTGGTCAACTTGCTACAGAAATACAGACACTTCATACTTCACATGCACCAGCTAAGAGCCTAAGCATAAAAGAAGGAAATAAGCCAGTACACATTAATTTGTTTAAGGTTCGGTTCACAAATTTAAAAGGAGTCAGCACATTAGATAACATAAACATCTAATTTTAATTTAAAGAAACTAACAGAGACCACACCTAGATATCAACACAGTAAATTGCAAGTTCTGCGGTCTAACAATCTTCCCTAGCAAGACGTAACAGTCTTTGCTTGCGAAGATAAGCACTTGAACTTGTATTCTCTTAGGGTATTGAAAAACAGAGGTTCAACAAAAACAAACAAATCAATCTTCACTAAGCTTAAATGTTATAAAATACTGATAATAAATGACTACCTCCAATTCTTCGTCCTTATATAGTGGAAGAATCAAGATACTAATAAATTTAATATGAGATAAGTTAATTAGCTTTATAAATTGTGCCAAGAGTTTGTGCAAGTCTGTACCATTAACCAGTAAAAACTGTATAACAAACAACCTTGTCTAAAAGCATACATGCAGCAGTCAAATCAGACAACATACAATTATAAAGTAATTCAAAATGTAAAATTAGAAAAGCAAAAGTACCATATATTTTATTTTCTTATATAGAGATTGACCATTGAAATCAACAAAATTACGCAAGTATAGAAGTTATAAAACAAAGTTCATATATAATAGTTTCTTCTTTAGAGATTGACAATTGAAATTATTCCAACAAAGGCAGCTATCCAATTTCGAAACACAAAACAAAATTCGATACATAATTAATATTCTGTTAACTATCTCTTTAAAAAAAATAAAAAATTCTAAAACATTGCTAATTCAAACTGGTATTAATGAAAGGGTAAACAAACATTTGCTAACACTTAATTTTTCCTTAACAGAATTTCATCACCTCCTAAGTTGTTCATTTGTTCTACATCGCAATAAAAATTCTAAAGATTGTAAGTCACACGTGTGTCTAACTAGTACGGAGATCCAAAGAGCACCTCCATATTATAATAATCAAATCTCGTAACGAAAAAGAGAAGAATTAACCTAGGAATTGAAGGAAAGCATCCGAACGAAAGCTTAGAAATCAGGTAGCACAAAACAAAAACGATCAACCGAGCCTCATCTTTACATCTCCAGTTGAGGCGGACGAAGTGTGCTAATAGGCTCCCGATCGCACTGTGTATGTGTATGGGTCGGATCGGATCCTGTGACCGGATATCCAAAAGCACCTTTTATTGAAGCAGACTGGGCTGGATTTGATCTTTTATAGGCTTTGAATGTATATAGGGTAGTATTCAGCCCACTGTATTTATATTTATTGAAGTATGACAAGTTCTTGACTAAACAAACATAAAAATCTCTGATATGAGTGGGTACGAACTGCTACAAATTACCGCAGACAACGAAAATAAACAAATAAATAAATCCGTTTACGATTTATTTCCTATGTTTCCAACTAGCACTTAAGCCATCATTTACAATTGGTTATTAGTTTAAGCTTAAAACTTAAGAACTCAATTTGTATTTACTCCCTATGCCAAGGAAACTTGACCTGAACGACAAATCATATTATCCGTTTCAATTGAGCATCGATATCAAATGCATTAATCAAAAACAAAAATGCTAATATGCATTTTAATGTTACTGCTTTTCATCCTTTTTTAGGTCTGTAGTGCATTTACAAATAGTCAAATACAAAGATACTTTGTTTTCCCTAACAAATTTTACTTTTTATATCTGCCCTCCCAATCGCCATTTGTCCTTGCATTTTCTTCATTTGTTTGTTGGCTTCCTCTTTTTGGGAAGGTTTTTCTTTTATATCAAAACAATGCAAGAAACCACCGTAATTTAAATTTATAGTTTCAATAGAAGACAAAAACAAAATGATCATTGTTGAAACTATTGATTTCACATTTTTAAGAAAATAAATATTCGATTTTCTGCTGATAAGTGATAACAATATTTATTTCCGTAAAGAGCCTATTTAAAATTAATTTATTGAGAAAAGTTAAAATCCAATGTGATGGATGGACCCCTCCTCCAATGCGTTTGTTTTCAAAATTTATACTTCAAACGACTAGTTAAATGTGATTTTCATATTAATTTTGAAAATTCATCAATCTAATAAAAAATTATGAACAGTCTAAATAACAATTTTCAAAAAAGCGTACCTGACCTCTTTGACAATTAATGATAGTGGCTATATAGAGTCGTGACTAGGAGCCGATACCATCAAGCATCGATGAGGGTATTAACAAAATTATTTGGACTCTCCACTTCATCGATGCCATCAAGCCATCAAGCAGTCGTCGGCATACATGACATGATTACAGGGCGTTTTCTTTGCACACTACTACACTCAGTATACTGTATTTGGGAAGGAAGAAACGTGCAATGGTTCCAAGGGAGCACACATAGAGCTGATTAACTAAGCCACTAGTTTATCTGGCATCTATGATGCAATTAACAACAAGAACCACAGAACAATTAAGGCAGGCACAGTGCTGGCAGTGAGGTTAGAAGCTTCTGATGCTGTTCAGGCAGAAACACTTGCACTATATATATTAGAAGTGTTGCAAATTCTCTCTCAGGCCTCTGAGTCTCAGGTAACCATTCGTTATGTCTTCCTTGAGTGTTCAACTCTGGTGTTAGGTTACATTCTCTCTTTCTCTAATTTTCTGGTTTCACATCACGATTTTATAATAGTTTAAAAATCGGTTAACAATTAAATGCATTATGTATGTTTTCTGTGAACAATTCACCTCACATATAGGGCATTCTTTCTTTTTTGTTAATTGTTAATAAACAAAACTATTGCAGTGTTCTGAACGTATGGAATTTGGAAAACACCTGAATGAATCAGATCGGATACCCTCAGATGAATACAAGAAGAAGGTAGATGGCTGTATCTGTCTAGATCAAACTTTGCGAAGAGTTGCAATCTCCATGGAAAACTTGAGGGGCCTCAAGAACCTCATGTGGATTATACACTTCATGCTTTTGAATGCAAATGTTCTTGAAGTAATCAATATTACATATTCCAAAGATGATCCTGTGGTCAAATCAAGAATACGTGAGGATAAGCATAAAGTTGAGAAATCTTCTTCAGATGCACAGGTTGTGTTTGTAGATATCAATGATGCGAACTAGCAAGGGACCAGAGATGATGTTAGTTCTTTTTGTTTCTTCAGTTCCGTTTTTAGTTTTACTCGATGAATTCATTTCTGGTGTATGTAACAGTATTGTTTCTGCCATTTGTGGGAAATGATATTTTTGATAGATATCATTTGTGGGAATAGACTTGAAATTTGGTCATCATGATCCAAGTTTAAGGATATGTTCTTGCTTGATACATAGGTTGCTTAATGAAAAAAAAAAAAAAAAAAAAAAAAAAAAAAAAAAAAAAAATCTCTAGCAATGTCTGATTTGAATACGAACAGTTCATTTCAGCAGCGTATGGTGCCTTGCAAAAATTGGGGAAAGAGATAAGAAGATTTACGAATCAAACAGGGCAATCTGCCTCTTTAACTTTTTAGGGGGATTAATCCTTTTCTATTTATGGACTGGCTACATTTCAGGTTTGGAGGGTAGCTTTAGCACAGCTGAAGGTTATTTTGAGGCTGTGGCTTTCTCCTCGTGGCTGGTTCTGTTAATCTCTTTTTATTTCTTTAGTGTTTACGTTTATAATAGTTACTTTCTGGTTGGTGTGTTGGGACGTTTTTTTTTGAAGTTGGCTGGCTGATGTTTAGATAATAGTGTTAAAGCCTTTTCTTTGCTTTTGGCATTTGGCATATGTGACTTGAATAGTTTTTGTAAGATCCGTTGTGGCATTATTGCAAGCAGGCGTCCTTGGGTGTCTTTCCTTTCAAAAAACTAAAAAATGATGTTTGACATAGCTTAAAATGGTTATAAGTTATATTTTTTTTATTCTACCAAAATTATCTTTTGTCTAAAGAATAAATTTTATAGGAATGGTGTGTTTGATCTGTAAACAGCAATTTTCAAAAGAAACTAATAAATGAAACCTTTAACTTTCTTTTGAAGAGCTTATTCTAGATCTCTATTCTGCAACGAGTAACTGTTTGATATTGTATCTTGGATCTTAAAAAATTAGACCAATAAAAAGTTTAGTTTGCTTGATGGATGCAATAATATACAGCACTCTAATAGTCACTTGCATAAGCGTGCAAAAGTACAACATCAATCATACATACATATATAATGTTGAAATAATCCAATTTTCGATTATAAAGGAGACAAATGTTACGGATTCCAAGAGTTTTGGGAATTATTTCGAGTTACATGTAACTCAGAAAGGATAAAAATAAAGTGAGGTCAGAAATAATTGTTATTCCCAGCATCGACTCAGAAATTACTGATTGTCAGATGGAGTACGGTTTGACTCCTCCATTTCATTATGTTGAGTCAACATTGTTCTAGGCACTGGTTGATGAATCGGTCTCTGTTTGTTTTTTGACGAAGAAATAATATTAGACTTGTTGGAAACAGTAAAAAGGTCCCTGTTACTGTTCTGTTGGTAACAATTGGTACATAACACAGTAACTTTCTAAGAAAGATATTTAAATAAAAAAAAACTTTTTCCGTTTAAGAAAAGATGGCTTCTTATTTTCCTAAATGGTCTCTACCCTCTAATGATTTATTTGATGTCATTCGTCTCTTAATCCTCCTTTTTCCTCATCGATGTTCAATCGATGTACTTTCCCAGACTGCCGAGGTGATAATGGACTTCACTCATTCACTCATTTATATCATCCGGTAAGGGAATCGAGGAATAATGTGGAGGCTTAACACAACTGCCAACTTACAATTGTTTAAGTGAATGTTTCGTTTTGTTAGATAGTTATAATTTGGGAGAAGGATATAATTTTCTTTCCCTGTGGAAAAACTACAATTTTATCTCCAGGATGTGGTCGTTTGAAATCTCATTTAAGCAAAATTTTACCAATTTTTTAGAAAATCCACATTCATAAGAGGCAGCAATATAGAAAGAAGTTATTTCATAGATTTGTAGTCCAGACAGCAATCACAAAAGTTGTTTATAGATTTCATACTATCGAGTAAGGTTATGACTTAGGAGAACTTAAAAGGTCACACAAAAAAAAAAAAAAAAATAAAAAAATAGTATAACTGAAATCATAAATTTAACCAACTGACGAGTGATTTAACATTTGGAAAGTTTAGAATGATAAAAATCACATGTTACAATTAGACATATCCACAGTTTTAGTAAAAACTGGGACAACACTACCCCTACCAATGTCATCTTTACCAGGACACACATTACCAAAATCAAACATCCACACAAAATACAACCAGTCAGAAGAAACAAATCCCTACGAACAAACACAGTTTTGGTCTCATCCATACACAAAAGAAGTTATTTAACATTAATAGTAAATAGGTATATACGATCGAATATAACCACTTTAGCATTTGGGGAAGTTACGTCCGCCTTCTGCAGCTCCTCTATCATGCTTAGTGCATTTTCATAAATCATTGAATACTCAATCTTCAGTAGCTTAAGCACATTTGCATTCAACAGAAAAAACTGTATCATTGGAATGCTGGCAACAACATCAAACTTACCCACCATGCTGATTGTCACACTTCTTAGGGTTTGATCGAGGCAGGCAAAGCCATCATGCTTATTTACAAGCAACTCTCTCATTAGAGTTGCAATGCTATTGGTCTGACTTGAATCACCATTTCTCAACTGCATTAGTAGCATTATTATTTAAATTATTTACTTTGGTTACCATAATGATTGATACCAAAAACCTCATAATACATAAAAGAATATAACTATATGACAGTTCAGGTACAAACAGCTAGTACATGTAACAGTTCAAGTATTTGGTAGTTAAAAAGTTCAATAATAGTGAGACATTTATTTGAAAATTTCAACTAGAAGACTACCAAATCAAGCCTATGACAATACTTCTGGAACTGTTACATGTAGAGGAATGACCATAGATGAACATTGAAACAACAGCCAAACCAAAAGAGCTTGATAAAGAAACAAAGGGAAAATAAAGAGAGAGAATAACCTCTATTTCTAGTTCTTCAAGATAAGGCATGCTCCTTATCAACCAAATGAAAGCATCATACATCTTATGGTCCATAGTATCAAAATTCAGCAAGAACTTCAGGCATCTTAGTCGGGGAAAAGTGAAATTAAACGGCAAAGCAACAATAGACAAATACTGTTGGTAAAAATATGAAAACAAAATAAAATCAGAAGAGAAGACGGCAAAAGTTATTTCTGGATAAGTTTCAGCTCAATCTGAAACTTTAATATACCCACTTTAAAGAAACAACTGGAGGAAAATAAAGTTCTATAATAGAAGAGAAAGCAGCAGAACCTAAGACCAAGTAAGCTGATAACTAGAGCACCGTTCTCAGTTTGAGTTACATAACCACCCTAATTATTTTGGGATATGTATCAGAACATGTTACAGAATTAGATTATTCAGAATTACAAGAACAAACTGAGAATACCTCCAGAACATCAACGTACAAATCAAGAGACGAGACAGTTGCAACACTAGTCAGCAGACGAAAAATGATCCGAGCCAACTTTTCTGGATTATAATTTGTGCAGCTCAAAGAAATGTTTGCTTGCTCCAAACATGGGGCAGAAATGACCGATACTTCCTCAATAAACTCGTTAATAGAGAAATCCAGATGCCTCAGCAATGGGAAATTGAGATGTACTGAGAGAGAATCTGAATCGTCCGAGGGAACACAATCTAACCTAACCCAAGTGGTTAAATTATTGGATGTATGGATCAGCAAATTAAGATCGTCATTAGAGATTTTGACAAAATGTAAGTCCAAGGTGGTGAGTCGGCGGAATCCCCGGAAACCAACAGGAAGCACAACATGACACCCCGAAAGTTGTAGTACTTTAAGAGAAGAAAAGGATGGGAGATGGATTACCACATCAACCCATTCGATGGCAAAGTCAAGCGTCTCCAAGCCACCTTTTAGGAAACCCAAATCAAGGAGGCTCTGGAAAAGGGGTGATTGGTCTTCGACGAAGTAGGGGAGGCAGTAATGAATGAGCTGGAAGTCGAAAATGGGGCCGCGGAGAGAGGAGAGGAGATGGTGGACGCGCTCCATCCAGGTGGCACTGGTAGTCATGTCGTAGTCGTAACCAGGGACGCCTAGTTTGTCTCTCGTGTAAGCCACACGGAGGCAGGGGAGCAGGGTCCAGAGATGGCGCCAGGACTGAGCCAGAGCCGATGTGCGAACAGCATCCCTCACCTCCACGCGCGACAGGATGGACAGTTTGATTTCCAAGGGGAGGAAGCTGAGTCGATCCGCTTCCGCCATCGATTCTGTCATGTGGGTTTGGGGTTTGGGAAACACTGTCACTTGTGAAGGAGACTGAACAAGGGTTTAAGGAGGGGGTTTAATAGCGATTCGATTTCATTAGCGGAGCTGCATTACAACGGATTCTTTTTTTCCGAGCAAATAAATTAATCGAATTATGTATTTTTCTTCAAACTTTTTTGAAACTTCGTTTAGTAGAGAAACACCCGATCAATTATTTATCCTCCAAATTGCGTACCTAGTACCTACGCTCGATTTGTCTAATTAATCGGCAGATTAATTGAGCAATACCAATTAATTTCCCTGGGCAGTCTAACACCAATTAATTTGTTATGCAGTAATTTTATTGGAGATTAATTGAGCAATACCAATTCTAGTCGCTGTCCACTCTTAATTTTCAATGTGAAAGTGTGAACTCGATTGATCGACATGGGAGTTAAAAAAGGAAGATGCCATGAAAGTCCCACCAACAGGATATATATGTTAACGATGAAAGGTTCTAAAGTTCTCTAGTTAAGAGAACAAGTGTGATTCCTAACAAGATGCTTGGACAGAAGAAGTTTATTTTTAATGTAATAATTGTTAGGAAGATAATCACATGAATTGAGAAAACGCTTTTTTATTTTTTTAGTGTTGAATTTCTTAAGAGATATGCATGCTCGAAAATGGTGAATAATTAGTTGTATCCTTAGTGCCAAGTGTTATCAGTAATATTTCTACAAAAGGGAAAAAAAATTAAAAGTGTCTAATTTGGGAAATAAAATATATGAACTCCTATTTCCTTAATTAGTCTATGATGATTATTTTCTAGGCTATTCGATCATAATCTTCGTTATCGACAATAAGGAGTATCAGTTTGTCAAATTTTGAATTGCATGCAGCTCACAAAGGATAAAAATGAAATAAGGTCAGAAATAATTGTTATTACCAGTATCGAGTCAGAAAAAACTGATTGTCAGATGGAGTATGGTTTGCCCTTTTTTTCTTCATTATATTTAGTCAACGAGTAACACTGGTTAATGGGTTTGTTTCTGTTTGGTTTTGATGAAACAAAAAATCCGAACTTTACAAGAGGATATTACATGCCTTATTTAGTCTTTTTTGGCGCAAGTAAAAAGGCCTTATGAGTTTATGACTATTCCGTTGATACCAACTGGTACGCAACAGTAACATTCTAGACTTGATGGTTCCAGACATGATGCCAGGATAGAGCCAGAACCAACGTGCATCACCCGTGTTGCTATATTTTAATGAAAGAATTTCAGAAGATACGTACAATGACAGGAACATAATAGTTAAAGATTTCTTTCTTTCTTTTTTTGTTATGATAGAGGGCAAGTTTGTGGAGAACAGAAAATTATTAACTATTGAAGACTGAAATGCTCTTTATACTTTGTGCACAACTTGTATATATAGTTATATATACAATTATTAACATTCAATTGTTTGTCTTAAAACGGATGTCTCGTGTTGTCAGATAATTAATTCGAGAATAGAGTACAATTCAATTACCAGCGGAAGCACTAACAATTTATCTCGGGGATTTAGTCATTTAAAATTTCATCGTAAGCAAGTCTTTAGTAAATTTTCAGAAATTATACATTCATAACATATTTAGAAATTTGAGAACAGTTGTTGATAACTCATAGATTATAAGGCCAGACAAGAATCACAATGTCGCTTTATAGGATTCACATAATCGAGTAAAGTCAGGAGAACTAAAAGTTGCAAAAAAGAAAAAGGCGTGTAAGATTAACCTAAGTACCTAACAAGCATTTGTAATAAGTAAAAAGAAGAAACAATCAAACAACTTGAATCACAAATTTGACCAACATACAAGTCATTTAACATACGAAAATTAAAGGTTCCTAAGCAGGACATATTTCAGAACATATTTTAACATCGAAAGGTTCAAATTTGACCAAAAGTGAAAGACAACCGCTTCATTAAAGTGAAAGGTTGAAATTTATATCCACACCTGAAGCAACAACTAAAGACACTACTTATCCACAGTTTTGGTCAAAACTACAACAACCAAAACTAGAACAACGCTACCTGCCAATAGTCAATTAGTCATCTTACACGGACCTACATAACCAAAACCAAACATCCACACAAAATACAATCGGCCAGTGGGAAACAAATCCCTACAAACAAACCCAGTTTGAACGACCAAACAAAAAGTCTGATACTGTCAAACCTTCAATTCGGGAAAGTTACCTCTGCCTCCTGCATCTCTTCTACCATCCTAGGCTCAATCTCATAACCTCTATAAATAGATTGTTACAAAAATAAATGAAGAAACTATTGTTGGCCCTTCCATCCTCAACATTACCCAGTTGTTTCACACCAACAGTCACTTCACATTAACAGTTACTTCAGTTGTAGTATTGTACATCACCACTTTAGCATCTGAGGAAGCAACCTCCACTTTCTTTAGCTCCTCTATCATGCTCAGCTCATCATTATTATCAGGATAAAGAATCTTCATTAGCTTAAGCACTTTCGCATTCAACAGAAAAAACTTTACCACTGTTATGCCGGCCATGACCTTTCGCAACACATACATGCTTATTGTAACACGTTTTAAAGTCTGATTGAGGCAGGAGATACCATTTTGCTTCTTTACAAGTAACTCTCTCATTTGAGTGGCCACACCCTCAGTCTGCTCTGAAAAGCTTAACACCTGCAATAAACATAATAATTTCTCTAAAAGACCACACAATACAATAAAGAATGGAAATATGTGATAGTAAAGCTACAGGATCCAACACAGTCAGTGCATTGCACACACGACTGCTCAACAGCAACAATCTTGTAGCCAGCGGTAATTAGATAGGTCAGCAGAGAAGACTACAAAAAAATCATTGCTTTGCAAATTTCAACTAGAAAGCTACCAAATGAAAACTATGACGATAACTTCCAAATCTGTTACATTGTAGACAAATTACCGTTGTTGCGACAATAGAAACAACTACTAAATACAAAACAAATCCAAAAGAGGTTGATTTAAGAAACTAGGAAAGAATAAGGAAATAACCTTTAAGTGTAGTTCTTCAAGAAAAGGTATGCTCTTAAGCAACCAATGGAAAACATCACATGTCCTCTTGTCCAAGGTATCCACATGCAGAGGGAGCACTAAGGACTTCAGTTGGGGGAAACTGAAACTAATAGGTAGAGCAAGTAGAGACAAAGTCTGTAGAAACAAGAAAAAGATACTCAGATCAAAATAGCCAAAAGCCCTTTGTAGATGAAAGTTCAGCTTAAGCTGATACTATGATAAACATTCTTTACCCAATTATTAGATCTTTTAAAAAGAAGAAACTTCCTGTTGTAGTTAAGATTGTATGCACTAAAAGGAGAAACTGTGCATCACAAGAGTAGCATTCTTGGATTGGGTTAATTAACCATGCTAATGATTTGGATTTGTGTTTTTATTAGAACCAATTGTATGCTTTCTGGAGACGCATAAGTCAATCAGAATACTTATAAAATAAAAAATAAATCTGCCAACATATAAAGCTTACCTCGAGAACATGACTGTCCAGACTGAGAGAAGAAACCATGGAAACACCATTCAGCAGCCCCAGAGTCACCCAAGCCAACTTTTTTGATTCAAAACCTCCAACAGAAATGTATGCTTGCTCCAGACGTGGGGTAGAAACAAGGCATATTTTATCAACCATCTCAGTAATTACAAATTCTACATTCGTCAGCAAAGGCAGACTGATATTTAGTGAAAGATGAGGAACTAAGTCTAAGTCTTGGGCAACAAACTTAAAAGTGGTTAGATTTTTAGATGTGTCCAACAGAAGATGAAGATGGTGATGGGAGATTATGACATCTGATAATGACAAAGCGGTAAGAGAGTGTAATCCCCGAAACTGATCGGGAAGGACGAGTTGACATCCTTCAAGCAGAAGCACCTTGAGAGAATGAAAGGGAGGGAGCCGGAGTTTCACCTTGTGAGAATGATGATAGGAATCGAAACGGTAAGGGACGGGGACAGGGAGAGGGATATTCATAAAGAATGGTGCCGGCTGGTCCGGCTCAGTCATCGTGTTGGAATATTCGCAACAAAGATGAAGCGTCTGAACACCGCCTTTCTGGAAAAGTAAGTCGAGGAGCCTCTGGGGTCGGTTTGACGGAACGATGTTCTTGTTTAAGAGGAGAGAGAGCTGGAAAAGGAGAAAGGGGCCCTGGAGAGAGGAGACGAGATGATTAACGCGCTGGATCCAGGTAGAGCTGACAGGACGAAAGTCGAAGTCTTCACTAGTGTCGCCTAATCGGTCTAGATAGCGACCGAGACAGAGGGAGGGGAGGCGGGTCCAGGTGTACCGCCAGGATCGAGCCAGCGCTGATGTACGGACTGCCTCCTTGATAACGAGGCGAGAAAGGATGGAGAGTTTGATATCCTCGGGAAGGAAGCTGATCCGATCGTCTCCATCCATCCCTGCTGCGGTGCGGTTTGGTGGTGGGTTCAGGGTTTTAGGTTATAACACGGCCGGCGGGAGCTGAGTATATTTGGGTCCGCCTAGCGCTCCTTTGATCTGATAAACGAATTCCTTTAATTGGATTTAAACCCGATTAACCAATTAGACCTCATTAAACCCGTTGCCTACTTACAAAAGCATTCAAAACGAGTAATCATCAATAAAATCGACTTTTATTTAAAGATTCAATATTTTCGTTGTCCTTATTCTTAAAATTTTAAATTTTTAAACAAACCTGATCTGCAAAATCAATTTTTTTATGTAAATAAAATTTAACTAAATACCAAATATAAAAGTTGAGTTTGGCTTTGGTGAAATGTATCACAAAAATCCTTCCGGGAGTCGCTTTGTGATGCATCCAAAAATTTATATTTTTATTTAGGACAATGATTCTGAGAATCTAGAAATCCGATATTGCGAGGTTATTTCAAATATTTTTATTATTTTTTAAGTTATTTATTCACAATAATCTATATTTAAGCTCTTTATACAGTCTAGAATATGTTTATGAACTTAACTATTCAAAATGATTGTATTATACAATGTAATTTCGCATAAAATGTGCAAATTATACAGATTCTGAATATATTTGAGTATTTTCAAGCGATTTTGCATTTATTTTAAGTCATTTGATCACAATAATCTATATTTAAACTCTTTATACAGTCTAGAATATGTTTATGAACTGACTTATTCAAAATGATTGGATTATACATTTTAATTATGTATATAATTTGCAAATTATACAAATTCTGAGTATATTTGAGCATTTCAAACGATTCTGCATTCGTTTCAAGTCATTTGATCACAACAATCTATATTTAAGGTCTTTATACAGTCTTAAATATGTTTTTGAACATACTTATTCAAAATGATTGGATTATACATTATAATTACGCATATAATGTGCAGATTATATAGATTCAGAGTATGTTTGAGCATTTCAAGCGATTCTGCATTCGATTTAAGTCATTTGATCACAATAATTTATATTTAAGGTCTTTATACAGTCTAGAATATGTTTACGAACTCACTAATTCAAAATGATTGGATTATTTACTGTAATTACGCATATAATGTGTAGATTATGCAGATTCTGGGTATATTAGAGCATTTCGAGCGATTGTGCATTCATTTTAAGTCATTTGATCACAATAATCTATATTTAACCTCTTTATAAAGTCTAGAAAATATTTATGAACTCACTTATTTAAAATGATTGGATTATATACTGTAATTACGCATATAATGTGTAGATCAAGCTGATTCTGGGTATATTAGAGTATTTCGAGCGATTGTGCAATCATTTTAAGTCATTTGATCACAATAATCTATATTTAACCTCTTTATAAAGTCTAGAAAATATTAATTAACTCACTTATTTAAAATGATTGGGTTATATACTGTAATTACGCATATAATGTGCAGATCAAGCTGATTCTGGGTATATTAGAGTATTTCGAGCGATTGTGCAATCATTTTAAGTCATTTGATCACAATAGTCTATATTTAAGCTCTTTTTGCAGTCTAGAATATGTTAATGAACTCACTTATTCAAAATAATCGGATTATACACTGTAAATATGCATATAATATGCAGATTATACGCATTCTGAGTATGTTTGAGCATTTCGAGCGATTGTGCATTTATTTAAAGTTATTTGATCATAATAATCTATTTCTAAGCTCTTCATACAGTCAAGGATATGTTTATAAACTCACTTATTCAAAATGATTGGATTATACACATCAATTACGCATATAATGTGCAGATTATACAAATTCTGGGTATATAAGAGCATTTCGAGCGATTCTGCATTCATTTTATGTAATTTGATAACTAATCTATATTTAAGCTCTTCATACAGTCTTTTTTAACTCACTTACTCAAAATAATTGAATTATACACCGTAATTAAGCACATAATGTGATTATGCAGATTCTGGTTATATTAGAGCATTCAAGTGATTGTGCATTCAATTTAATTCATTTGATCACAATAATATATATTTAAGCTCGTCATACAGTCTAGAATATGTTTACGAACTAACTTATTCAAAATGATTGAATTATATATTGTAATTACGCATATAGTATGCAGATTACAAAGATTCTGAGTATATTAGAGAATTTGAGCGATTGTGCATACATTTTAAGTTATTTGATCACAATAATCTATAGTTAAACTCTGCATACAACCTATAATATGTTTATGAACTTACTTATTCAAAATGAATGGAATATACACATCAATTACTCACATAATGTGCATATTATGCAGATTCTGGGTATATTAGAGCATTTCGAGCGATTCTGCATTTATTTCAAGTAATTTGATAACAGTAATCTATATTTAAGCCCTTTATACAGTCTAATATATGTTTATGAACTCACTTACTCAAAATAATTGAATTATACACTGTAATTACGCATATAATGTGCAGATTATGCAGATTTTGGGTATATTAGATCATTTCGAGCGATTGTGAATTCATTTTAAGTCATTTGATTATTTAAGCACTTCATACAATCTAAAATATGTTTATCAACTCATTTATTCAAAATTATTGAATTTTGTACTTATTCTGAGTATGTTTGAGCATTTCGAGCAATTGTGCATTTATTTTAAGTTATTTGCTCACAATAATCTATATTTAGGCTCCACATACAGTTTAGAATATGTTTATGAACTCACTTATTCAAAATAATTGGATTATACACTGTAATTACACATAAAATGTGCAGATTATGCAGATTCTGGGTATATTTGAGCATTTCGAGCAATTCTGGATTTATTTTGAGCCATTTGATCGCAATAATATATATTTATGCTCTTTATACAGTCCACAAAATGTTTATAAAATGCCTTATTCAAATTGATTGGATTATACACTGTAATTACGCATATAATGTGCAGATTAAGCTGATTATGGGTATATTAGAGCATTTCCAGTGATTGTGCAATCATTTTAAGTCTTTTGATCACAATAATCTATATTAAGCTTTTCGTACGGTCTAGAATATGTTACTGAACTCACTTATTCAAAATGATCGGATTATACACTGTAATTACGCATATAATATGCAGATTATACACATTTTGAGTATTTTTTAGCGTTTCGAGCGATTGTGCATTCATTTAAAGTTATTTGATCATAATAATCCATTTTTAATCTCTTCATAGGATTTTCTTATGAACTCACTTATTCAAAATTATTGGATTATACACTGTAGTTTCGCACATAATGTGTAGATTATACAAATTCTGGGTATATTAGAGTATATCCAGCGATTCTACATTCGTTTTAAGTAATTTAATCACAATAATCTATATTTAAGCTCTCGAAGCAATTTAGAATATTTTAATGAACTACCTTATTCAAAATGATTGGACTATACACTGAAATTTCGCATATAGTTTGTAGATTATGCAGATACTGGGTAGGTTTGAGCATTTCGAGCGATTGTACTTTCATTTTAAGTTATTTGATCACAATAATCAATATTTAAGCTCTCATACAGTCTAGAATATGTTTATGAAGTTACTTATTCAAAATTATTGCATTATAAACTGTAATTACGCATATAATTTGCAAATTATATAGATTCTGAGTATATTTCAGAATTTCAAGTGATTCAGGATCCATTTTAAATTATTTGATCACAATAATATATATTTAAGCATACAGTTTAGAATATGTATATAAACTGACTTATTTAAAATGATTGGATTATACTTTTTAATTACGCATATATTGTGCAGATTATATAGATTCTGACTATGTTTAATCATTTAAAACTATTCTGCATTCATTATAATTCATTTGACCAAAATAACCTATATTTAAACTATTAAGACAGTCTCGAATATGTTTACGAACTTATTCAAAATTATAATATTATACACTGTAATTACGCACATAATGTGCAGTTCTGGGTATATTAGAGCATTTCGAGCGATTTCGCATTCATTTAAGTCATTTTATCACAATAATCTATATTTTAGCTATTCATACAGTTTATAATGTGCTTATGAACTCACCTATTTAAAAATAATTGGATTATAAACTATAATTATGCATATAATGTGCAGTTATGCAGATTCTGGGTATATTGGAGCATTTTGAGCAATTGTGCATTCATTTTAATTCATTTGCTCACTATAATCAATATTCAAGCTCTTCATATAGTCTATAATATGTTTATGAACTCATATTTTCAAAATTATTGGGTTATACAATTTAATTACGCATATAATGTGCCGATTGTGCTGATTCTAGGTATTACAGTATTTCAAGCGATTCTGCATTCATTTTAAGTCATTTGATCACGATAATCTGTATTTAAGCTCTTCATACAATCTAGAATATATTTATAAACTCACTTATTCAAAATTGTTGTATTATACACTGTAATTACCCATATAATGTGCATATTATACAGATTCTGGGTATATTAGAGGATTTCGAGCGATTTTGCATTCATTTTAAGTAATTTGATCACAATAATCTATAATTGAGCTCTTCATACAGTTTATAATATGTTTATGAACTCACCTATTCAAAATAATTGGATCATACACTGTAATTTCGCATAGAATGTGCAGTTATGCAAATTCTGGGTATATTGGAGCATTTTGAGCGATTATGCATTCATTTTAAGTCATTTGATTAATATAAGCTATATTTAAGCTCTTCCTATAGTCTATAATATGTCTATGAACTCACTTATTGAAAATGATTGGATTCTGCTCTGTACTTACGCATATAATGTGCCGATTCTGCTGATTCTGGGTATATTAGAGGATTTCGAGCGATTGTGCATTCATTTTAAGTCATTTTATCACAATATTCTATTTTTAAGCTCTTCATAAAGTCTAGGATGTGTTTATGAACTCACTTATTCAAAATGATTACATTATATACAGTTATTACGCATATAATTTGCAGATTAATCAAATTCTGGTATATTGCAGCATTAAAAGTGATTGTGCATTCATTTTTAGTCATTTGATCACAATAATCTATATTTAAGCTCTTCATACAATCTAAAATATGTTTATAAACTCACTTATTCAAAATGATTGTATTATATACTTTAATAACCCACATAATATGCAGATTGTACACATTCAGGGTATATTAGAGCATTTCAAGCTACATGGCATTCATTTTAACTCATTTAATTACAATAATTTATATTTAAGCTCTTCATACTGATTATAATATGTTTATGAACTCAAATATTAAAAATGATTGGATTATATACTGTAATTACGCATATAATTTGCAGATTAAGCTGATTCTGGGTATATTAGAACATTTCAAGCGATTTTTTCATTTTAAGTCATTTGAACATAATAATTTATATTTAAGCTCTTCATACAGTTTATAATATGTTTATGAACTCACTTATTCAAATAATTGAATTATACACTGAAATTAGCCTTATAATGTGCAGTTATGCAGATTGTTTGTATATTGGAGAATTTTGAGCGATTATGCATTTAGTTTTATTCATTTGATCACCATAGTCTATATTTATGCTCTTCATATAGTCTATATTATGTTTATGAACTCACTTATTCAAAATGATTGGATTATACACTGTAATTATGCATATAATGTGTAGTTATGCAGATTATGGGATTATTGGAGCATTTTGAGAGATTGTTCATTCATTTTAAGTCATTTGATCACTATAATGTATATTTAAGATCTTCATATATTCTATAATATGTTTATGAACTCGCTAATACAAAATAATTGGATTATACACTGTAATTACGCATATAATAATGTGTAGTAATGCAGATACTGGGTATATTGGAGCATTTTGAGCGATTATGCATTTATTTTAAGTCATTTGATCACTATAATCTATATTTGAGCTCTTCATATAGTCTATAATATGTTTATGAACTCACTTATTCAAAATGATTGGATTATACACTGTAATTACGCATATAATATGTAGTTATGCAGATTCTGGGTATATTGGAGCATTTTTAGCGATTATGCATTCATTTTAAGTCATTTTATCACTATAATCTGTATTTATGCTCTTCATATATTCTATAATATGTTTATAAACTCACTTATTCGAAATGATTGGAATATACACTGTAATTGTGCATATAATGTGGAGTTGTGCAGATCCTGGGTATATTGGAGCATTTTGAGCGATTATGCTTTCATTTTAACTCATTTGATCACTACAATCTATATTTAAGCTCTTCATATAGTCTATAATATGTTTATAAACTCACTTATTCAAAATAATTATTGGATTATACTCTGTAATTACGTATATAATGTACAGATTATGTTGATTCTGGGAATATTAGAGGATTTCGATAAATTGTGCATTCATTTGAAGTCATTTGATCACCATATTCCTTTTTTATGCTCTTCATATAGTCTAGGATGTGTTTATGAACTCACTTATTCAAAATGATTGGATTATATACTGTAATTACGCATATAATTAGCAGATTATGATGATTCTAGGTATATTAGAGGATTTCGAGCGATTGTGCATTCATTTTTAAGTCATTGGATCACAATATTCTATTTGTAAGCTCTTCATTTAGTTTAGAATATGTTTATGAACTCATGTATTCAAAATTATTGGGTTATATACTGTATTACGAATATAATTTGCAGATTAAGCAGATTCTAGGTATATTAGAGCATTTCAAGCGATTGTGCATCCATGTTTATTTATTTGATTACAATAATCTATATATAAGCTATGAATACAATAAAGAATATTTTTGTTAACTATATTATTCAAAATAATTGGATTATACACTGTAATTACGCACAAAATGAACAGATTATGCACAAAATGAACAGATTTCCAGCGATTCAGCATTTCTTTTAATTCATTTGATCAGAATATTCTATTTGTAAGCTCTTCATATAGTCTAGAATATGTTTCTGAAGTCACTTATTGAAAATTATTGGAATATATACTGTAATTACACATATAATTTGCAGATTAAGCACATTCTGCGTATATTAGAGCATTTCGAGCGATTGTGTATTCATTTTTAGTCATTTTATCACAATAATCTATATTTCACCTCTTCATGCATTCTACAATATGTTTATAAACTCACTTATTTAAAATGATTGTATTATGCACTGTAACAACCCATATAATGTGCAGATTATAAACATTCTGGGTATATTAGAGCTTTTCAAGCGACTTAGCATTCATTTTAAGTCATTTGAACACAATAATTTATATTTAAGCTCTTCATACAGTTTATAATATGTTTATGAACTTACATGTTCAAAATGATTGGATTATATACTGTAATTACGCATATAATTTGCAGATTAAGCAGATTCTGGATATGTTAGAGCATTTCAAGCGATTATGCATTAATTTTAGGTCATTTTGATCACAATAATCTATATTTAAGCTCTTTATAAAGTCTATAATATGAATATGATCTGACTTATTTAAAAAGATTGGATTATACTTTGTAATTATGCATATAAAGTGCAGTTTATATAGATTCTGACTATGTATGATCAATTCAAACTATTCGTCAGTTATTTTAAGTTATTTGATCTCAATAACGTATATTTAACTCTTCAAACAGTTTAGAATTTGTTTATGAACTAACTTATTCAAAATTATTGGATTATATACTGTAATTACACATATAATATGCAGATTTAAGCAGATTCTGGGTATATTAGAGCATTTCAAACGATTCTGCATTAATTTTAAGTCCTGTAATCACAATAATCTATATCTAACATCTCCATACAATATAGAAATTTTTATGAATTAGCTTATTCAAAATCACTGTAATTACGCACATAATGAGCATATTATGCAGATTCTGGGTATATTATAGTATTTCAAGCGACTCTTCATTTATTTTAAGTCATTTGATCACAATAATAATATTTAAGCTCTTCATACAATCTAGAATATGTTTATAAACTCACTTATTCAATATGATTGTATTATACGCTGTAATACACATATAATGTGCAGATTATGCAGATTCTGAGTATATTTGATCATTTCAAGCGATTTTGCATTCATTTTAGTTCATTTCATCACAATAATCTATATTTAAGCTCTTTATACAGTCTAGAATATGTTTATGAACTTACTTTTATCAAAATGATTGATTTATACATTGTAATTACGCATATAATGTGCAGATTATACAGATTCTGAATATGTTTGAGCATTTCAAATGATTCTGCATTCGTTTTAAGTTATTTGATTATAATAATCTATATGTAAGCTCTCATACAGTCTAGGATATGTTTATGAACTCAATTATGAAAAATTATTAGATTATACACTGTAATTACACACATAATGTACAGATTATGCAGATTCTGGGTATATTAGAGTATTTCCAGCGATTCTGCATTCATTTAAAGTCATTTGATCACAATAATTTATATTTAAGCTCTTCATAGAATCTAGAATATATTTATAAACTCACTTATTCAAAATTATTGTATTATGCACTGTAACTACCCGTAAAATGTGCAGAATATGCAGATTCCGCTTATATTGGAGCATTTCGAGCAATTTCGTATCCATTTAAGTCATTTGATCACAATAATCTATATTTGAGCTCTTCATATAGTTTATAATATGTTTATGACCTCCTATTCAAAATAATTTGATTATACACTGTAATTATGCATATAATGTGCAGTTATGCAGATTCTGGGTATATTGGAGCATTTTGAGCTATTGTGCAATCATTTGATTCATTTGATCACTATAATCTATAATTATGCTCTTCATGTAATCTAAAATATGTTTATGAACTCACTTATTCAAAATTATTGGATTATACACTGTAATTAAGCATACAATGTGCAGATTATGCTCATTCTGGGTATATTAGAGCATTTCAAGTGATTGTTCATTTATTTTTAGTCATTTGATTACAATATTCTATATTTGAGCACTTCATACAGTTTATAATATGTTTATGAAATCATCTATTGAAAATAATTGGATTATACACTGTAGAAACTCATATAATAAGCAGTTATGCAGATTCAAGGTATATTGGAGCATTTGGAGCTATTGTGCATTCATTTTTATTCATTTGATCACTATAATATATATTTAAGCTCTTCATATAGTTTATAATATGTTTATGAACTTCCTTATTCTGAATGATTGGATTATACACTGTAATTACACATACAATGTGCAGATTATGGTGATTCTGGGTATATTAGAACATTTTGAGCGATTATGCAATTATTTTAAGTCATTTGATCACAATATTCTATTTCTAAGTTCTTCATATAGTCTATAATTTGTGTATGAACTAACTTATTCAAAATGATTGGATTAGATACTGTAATTACATAAAAATTTGCAGATTAAGCAGATTCTGGATATATTAGAGCATTTCAAGCAATTGTTAATTCATTGTTAGTCATTTCATCACAGTAATCTATATCTAAGCTCTCCATACTATAGAATATTTTTATGAACTACCTTATTCAAAATGATTGGATTATACACTGTAATTACATACTTAATGAGAAGATTATGCAGATTCTGGATATATTATAGTATTTCAAGCGACTCTGCATTCATTTTAAGTCATATGATCACAATAATTTATATTTAAGCTCTTCATACAATCTAGAATATGTTTATAAGCTCACTTATTCAAAATAATTGTATTATACACTGTAACCATATAATGTGCACATTATGCAGATTCTGAGTATATTTGAGCATTTCAAGCAATTTTGTATTCATTTTAGTTCATTTGATCACAATAATCTATATTTAAGCTCTTTATACAGTCTTAGAGTATGTTTATGAACTTACTTTATCAAAATGATTGATTTATACATTGTAATTACACATATAATATGCAGATTATACAGATTCTGAACGTGTTTGAGCATTTCAAATGATTCTGCATTCGTTTTAAGTCATTTGATTATAATAATCTATATGTAAGCTCTCATGCAGTCTAGGATATGTTTATGAACTCACTTAACCAAAATTATTGGATTATACACTGTAGCACATAATGTGCAGATTATGCAGATTCTGGGTATATTAGAGTATTTCCAGAGATTATGCATTCATTTAAAGTCATTTGATCACAATAAATTATATTTAAGCTCTTCATACAATCTAGAGTATATTTATAAACTCACCTGTTCAAAATTATTGTATTATACACTGTAATTACCCATAAAATATGCAGATTATGTTGATTCTGGGTATATTAGAGCATTTCGAGCAATTTCGCATTCATTTAAGTCATTTGATCACAATAATCTATATTTGAGCTCTTCATACAATTTATAATATATTTATGACCTCACCTATTCAAAAATAATTGGATTATACACTGTAATTATATATATAATGTGCAGTTATGTAGATTCTGGGTATATTGGAGCATTTTGAGCTATTGTGGATTCATTTTAATTCATTGGATCACTATTATTTATATTTAAGCTCTTCATATAGTCTATAATATGTTTATGAAGTCCCTTATTCAAAATTATTTGATTATAAACTGTAATTACGCATGCAATGTGCAGATTATGTTGATTCTGAGTATATTAGTGTATATCCAGCGATTCTGCATTCGTTTTAAGTCATTTGATCACAATATTCTATTTGTAAGCTCTTCATATAGTCTAGAATATGTTTATGAACTCACATATTAAAAATTATTGGATTATATATTGTAATTACTCATATAATTTGCACATTAAGAAGATTCTGGGTATACTAGAGCATTTCATGTGATTGTGCATTAATTTTTAGTCATTTGATCACAATAATCAATATTTAATCTGTCCATACAATATAGAATATTTTGATGAACTACCTTATTCAAAATGATTGGATTATACACTGTAATTACGCTCATAATATGCAGATTATGCACATTCTGGGTATATTAGAGTATTTCAAGTGATTCTGCATTCCTTTTAAGTCATTTGGTCACAATAATCTATATTTGCGCACTTCATACAATCTAAAATATGTTTATAAACTCAATTATTAAAAATGATTGTATTAGAAACTGTAATTACTCATATAATGTGTAGTTATGCAGATTGTGGGTATATTGGAGCATTTTGAGCGATTTTGCATTCATTTTAATTCATTTGATCACAACATTCTATTTGTAATCTCTTCATATAGTCTAGAATTTGTTTATGAACTCACTTATTCAAAATGATTGGATTTTATGTAATTACGCATATAATTTGCAGATTAAGCACATTCTGGGTATATTAGAGCATTTCAAGCGATTGTGTACTCATTTTTAGTCATTTAATCACAATAATCTATATTTAAGCTCTTCATACACTCTAAAATATGTTTATAAACTCAATTATTTAAAATAATTGTATTATACACTGTAATAACTCATTTAATGTGCAGATTGCGCACACTCTGGGTATATTAGAGCATTTTCAGCGACATGGCATTTATTTTAAGTCATTTGATCACAATAATTTATATTTAAGCTCTTCATATAGTTTATAATATGTTTATGACCTCACTTTTTCAAAAAAAATTGGTTTATACATTATAATTAC
The DNA here is from genome assembly GCA_027725995.1 of Rhynchospora tenuis. Taxonomy (NCBI): domain Eukaryota; kingdom Viridiplantae; phylum Streptophyta; class Magnoliopsida; order Poales; family Cyperaceae; genus Rhynchospora; species Rhynchospora tenuis. The sequence continues at coordinate 148,801,671 of CM050888.1, read as the reverse complement.
GCATATAATATATAGTTATGCAGATTCTGGGTATATTGGAGCATTTTGAGCGATTGTGCATTCATTTTAAGTCATTTGATCACTATAATCTATATTTATGCTCTTCATATAGTCTGTAATATGTTTATTGAACTCACTTAATGAAAATGATTGGATTATACTTTTTAATTACGCATATAATGTGCAGATTAATCTGATTCTGGGTATATTAGAGGATTTCGAGCTATTGTGCATTAATTTTAAGTCATTTGATCACAATATTCTATTTTTAAGCTCTTCAGAAAGTCTAGGATATGTTTCTGAACTCACTTATTCAAAATGATTGGATTATACCCTGTAATGATTTGGATTATACCCTGCATTCATTTTAAGTCATTTGATCACAATATTCTATTTGTAAGCTCTTCACTAATTCAAAATGATTGGAATATATGTTGTAATTACGCATATAATTTGCAGATTAAGCAGATTCTGGGTATATTAGAGCATTTCAAGCGATTGTGAATTCATTTTTAGTCATTTGATCACCATAATCTATATTTAAGCTCTCCATACAATATAGAATATTTTTATGAACTACCTTATTCAAAATGATTGGATTATACACTGTAATTACGCACATAATGTGCAGATTATGCAGATTCTAGGTATATTATTGTATTTTAGGCTCTTCATAATCTAGAATATGTTTATAAACTTACTTTTTCAAAATGATTGGATTATACCCTGTAATTACGCATATAATGTGCCGATTATGCTGATTCTGTGTATATTTGAGCATTTCGAGCGATTCTGAATTCATTTTAAGTTATTTGATCACAATATTCTATTTATAAGCTCTTCATATAGTTTATAATTTGTTTATGAACTCACTTATACAAAATGTTTGGATTATATACTGTAATTATGCATATAATTTGCAGATTAAGCACATTCTTTGTATATTACCGAATTTCAAGAGATTGTGTATTCATTTTTAGTCATTTGATCACAATAATTTATATTTAAGCTCTTCATACACTCTAGAATATTTTTATAAACTAACTTATTCAAAATAATTGTATTATACACTGAATTAACCCATATAATGTGCAGATTGTGCACATTCTGGGTACATTAGAGCATTACAAGAGACTTGGCATTCATTTAAGTAATTTGATCACAATAATTTATATTTAAGCTCTTCATACAGTTTATAATATGTTCATAAACTCACTTATTCAAAATGATTGGATTATGCACTGTAATTAGGCATATAATGTGTAGTTATGCAGATTCTGGGTATATTGGAGTATTTTGAGTGATTGTGCATTTATTTTAGGTCATTTGATCACAATAATTTATATTTAAGCTCTTCATACAGTTTATAATATGTTTATAAACTCGCTTATTCAAAATAATTGGATTATATACTGTAATTACGCATATAATTTGCAGATTAAGAAGATTCTGGTTATATTAGAGTATTTCAAGCGATTCCGCATTCATTTTAGGTTATTTGATCACAATAATCTATATTTAAGCTATTTCGAAAGTCTATAATATGTTTATGAACTGAATTATTTAAAAATATTGGATTATACTTTGTAATTACTCATATAAAGTGCAGACTATACAGATTCTGACTATGTTTGATCAATTCAGACTATTCTGTAGTCATTTTCAGTCATTTTATCACAATAATCTATATTTAAGCTCTCCATACAATATATAATATTTTTATGAACTACCTTATTCAAAATAATTGGATTATACACTGTAATTACGCACATAATTGCAGATTATGCAAATTCTAGGTATATTATAGTATTTCAAGCGACTCTGCATTCATTTTAAGTTATATGATCACAGTAATTTATATTTAAGCTTTTCATACAATCTAGAATATCTTTATAAACTCACGTATTCAAAATATTTGTATTATACACTGTAATTACCCATATAATGTGCAGATTATGCAGATTGTGAGTATATTTGAGTATTTCAAGCGATTTTGCATTCATTTTAGTTCATTCGTTCACAATAATCTATATTCAAGCTCTTTATATAGTCTAGAATATGTTTATGAACTTATTTTATCCAAATGATTGATTTATACATTGTAATTACGCATATATTTCAGATTATACAGATTCTGAGTATATTTGAGCATTTCAAGTGATTCTGCATTCATTTTAGGTCATTTGATCACAATAATATATATTTAAGATCTTTATACAATCTATAATATTTTTATGAACTTACATTTCAAAATGATTGGATTTTGCATTGTAATTACGCATATATTATGCAGATTATACAGATTCTGAGTATATTAGAGCATTTCAAACGATTCTGCATTCGTTTCAAGTCATTTATTTGATCACAATAATCTAAATTTAAGATCTTTACACAGTCCAGAATATGTTTATGAACATACTTATTAAAAATGATTGGATTATACAATATTATTACACATACAATGTGCAAATTATACAGATTCTGAGTACATTTAAGTATTTAAAGCGATTCTGCATTCATGTTAAGTCATTTCAACACAATAATCTATGTTTAAGCTCTTTATACACTCTAGAATATGTTTATGGTCTAACCTATTCAAAATTTTTGAATTATAAACTTTATTTACGCATATAAAGTGCATATTATACAGATTCTGAGTATGCTTGAGTATTTCAAGTGATACTGCATTCGTTTTAACTTTAAAGTCATTTGATCACTATAATCTATATTCAGGCGCTCTATACAGTCTAGAATTAGTAAATAACTTACATATTCAAAATGATTGCATTATACACTGTAATTACACATATATTTCATATTATACAGATTCTAAGTATATTTGAGCATTTCAAGCGATTCTGCATTCATTTTTGGTCATTTGATCACAATAATATATATTTAAGCTCTTTATACAATCTATGATATCTTTATGAACTTACATTTCAAAATGATTGGATTATATATTGTAATTACGCACATAATGTTCAGATTATACAGATTTCGAGTACATTTAAGCATTTCAAGCGATTCTGTGTCCATTTAAGTTATTTGATCACAATAATCTATAATTAGGCTTTTTATACACTCTTAAATATGTTTATGAACTAACTTATTCAAACTGATTGGATTATACATTGTAATTACGCATATAATATGAAGATTATACAGATTCTGTGTATATTTGAACATTTCAAGCGATTTTTCATTCGTTTTAAGTTATCTGATCACAATAATCAATATTTAATATCTTTAAAAGTCGAGAATATGTTTCTGAACATAATTATTCAAAATGATTGGATTATACATTATAATTACGCATATAATGTCCATCTGTTATACTAATTCTGAGTACATTTAAGCATTTCAAGCGATTCTGCATTTCTTTTAGGTCATTTGATCACAATAATCTATATTTAAGTTCTTTATACAATCTAGAATATGTTTCTGAACTTACTTTTTCAAAATGATTGGATTATACATTGTAATTATGCATATAATGTGCAGATTATACATATTCTGAGTATATTTGAGCATTTATGGTGATTCTGCATTCGTTTCAAGTCATTTGATCACAATAATCTATATTTAAGCTCTTTACATAGTCGAGAATATGTTTCTGAACATACTTATTCAAAATGATTGGATTATACATTATAGTTACGCATATAATGTGCGGATTATACTTATTCTGAGTACATTTCAGCATTTTAAGCGATTCTGCATATTTTGGTCGTTTGATCACAATTCTATGTTAAAACTCTTTATATAGTCTAGAATATGTTTTGGATTATACATTGTAATTACGCATATAATATGCAGTATATATTGATTCTGATTACTAAATCATTTCAAGCGATTCTGAATTCATTTTAGGTTATTTGAACACAATAACCAATATTTAAACTCTTCATACAGTCTAAAATAAGTTTATGAACGTACTTATTCAAAATAATTGCATTATACATTTTAGTTAAGCATATATTTCAGATTATACTCATTCTCAGTATATTTGAGCATTTCAAGCGATTCTGCATTCATTTGAGGTCATTTGATCACAATAATCTATATTTAAGCTCTTTATACAATCTAGAATATGTTTATGAACTTAATTTTTCAAAATGATTGGATTATACATTGTAATTACGCATATAATGTGCAGATTATACAGATTCTGAGTATGTTTGAATATTTGAAGCGATTCTGTATTTGTTTTAAGTTATTTGATCACAATAATCTATATTCAAGCTCTCTAATCAGTCTAGAAAATGTTTATGAACTTACTTATTCAAAATTATTGGATTCTATATTGTAATTACGCATATAATGTGCAGCTACAGATTCTAAGTATATTTGATCATTCCAAGCGATTCTACATCTATTTTAGGTCATTTGATCATAATAATCTATATTTAAGCTCTTTATAAGGTCTAGAATATGTATATAAACTCATTATTCGAAATGATTGGATCATACACTGTAATTTCGCATGTAATGTGCAGATTATACAGATTCTGAGTACATTTATGCATTTCAAGCGATTCTGCATTCATTTTAAGTCAATTGATAAGAATAATCTATATTTAAACTCTTTATACAGTCTAGATTATGTTTATAAACTTGTTTGTTCAAAAATATTGGAATATACATTGTAATTACGCATATTATGTGCAGGTTATACAGATTCTGAGTACATTTAGGCATTTCAAGTGATTCTGCATTCATTTTAAGTCATTTGATAATAATAATCTATATTTAATCTTTTTATATAGTTGATAATATGTTTATGAACTTACTTATTCATAATGATTGGATTATACATTATAATTACGCATAAATGTGCAGATTATACAAATTTTGAGTATATTTGAGCATTTCAAGAGATTCTGTATTCATTTAAGTTATTTCATCACAATAATCTATATTTATACTCTTTATACAGTCCACAATATGTTTATAAACTTAGATATTCAAAATAATTGGATTATACATTGTAATTACGCACATAATGTGCAGATTATTTAGATTCTGAGTATATTTGAGCATTTCAAGCCATTCTGCATTCATTTTAAGTCATTTGATAACAATAATCTATATTTAAAATATTTATATAGTAAAAAATATGTTTAAGAACTTACTTATTCAAAATAATTGGATTATATATTGTAATTACGGATATAATATGCAGTTTTATACAGATTCTGAGTATATTTGACCATTTCAAGCGATTTTGCATTCATTTCTAGTCATTTGATCACAATAATCTATATTTAAGCTCTTTACACAATCTAGAATATGTTTATGAACATACTTATTCAAAATGATTGGATTGTACATTGTTATTACGCATAAAATGTGCAGATTATACAGATTCTTGAGTATATTTAAGCATTTCAAGCGATTCTGCATTCATTTTAAGTCATTTGATCACAATAATCTATATTTATGCTCTTTATACACTCTAGAATATGTTTATGAACTAACTTATTCAAAATGATTGGATTATTAATTGTAATTACGCATATAATGTTCAGATTATACAGATTCTGAGTATGTTTGAGTATTTCAAGCGATGCTGTATTCGTGTTTAAGTCATTTGATCACAATAATCTATATTCAAGCTCTCTATACAGTCTTGAATATATTTATGAACTTACTTATTCAAAATGATTGCATTATATATAATATAATTTTCATTATAATTAAATTTTTAGCAAAGAATATGTCAAATTAATAAGGGAGTGTCCAACATATAGGACATATACACTCGTCTAACACGATCAAATTTTAACTTTTGAGATTAGAATGGCCGATCCGAACCATTCAAATTGTTTTCCATAATAAAATCTCCGTGGAGACCAACTCTTATATTTTTTTCAAAATCTTTTACTATTTTTTTTGAAAATTTTAAATCTTCTTAATCTAAAAAGTTATGAACCCTCCAATTTTGAAATTTCAAAAAATACAGTTAAACAAATATCAAATTTGATTTTCAAGGATATTTTATTATAGAGATCATATTGACCGGTTTGGATCGGCCGTTTTAAATTTTAACGGTTGACGTTTGGATCGTTTTTGACGTCCCATGTTTGATTAGCATTACTCAATATAATCACCACCTATGTTTTTTTGAACGAGAAATTATCACCACTTCAACAACAAGAAAATGGAGAAATTAATGCAGTACCAATGTACCATGCAAAACTATAGCAACTATGTTGCAACAAAAAAATATTCAAAATCCAATATGAGGTCTCAACTCTCAAGCGGAGGAAATTTTATCCTGATTGTCCTTTTTTGTTTCTGAAATATAATAAAGGGTACGTGTTCGCATTAAAATATCTGATTCAATTGTTGGTTAAATACTGCAATCAGTCAAAGAACCAACACAAGCAATTTGTAGTAACAAAGAATTTTGATTGTTACTACAATCATCTCGTACGAAAGCATGATAAAAGAAATTAAGTCACTGGTTTTCAAATATATGTTGAATAAGCATTTAATAAGATGCGGTCCTAAAGCTATCAACATATTGGAATAAAACGGACAGGTGCATGTCGAGAAGATGCTCAGTAGATTCTGTGGTGAATAAACCCGTATACATTACAATTAAGTTAATGCAAGCAGCATATCAAAAGCAAAATAAACAATCTGCAGAGCAAAAGGCATGTCAATTTTTGTATTAACTGACAATGCTGTTGTGTCATTCTGTCAATATTCCTTTACTTGCTATCTAATTAGAACCAAGTTACCCAGAAGTGGGTGAGCATCACGAAAATTTCACTTCGATGCAAAATTAATCACAAATAGACTTGTTTTGATATTACATCAAATTCTTGGACTATGTCGCTTTAACAAAGAAAACGGCAAGAGACGAATCTAAACTTTGGCGATAACACGTCAACACTAAACTCGGTTATCAGATAGTAAGGACACATGTTAATTGTTTTGAATAATATATTGGGAGCAGACAGCAGTGGAGAGACTTGGTGTGAGGGATGAATGCAGGAGAGTGAGAGAGGTTCACAGTTATAAGTTATAAGAATCAATATATCAATAACCCAACTGCTGCTTGAAAAACCAAAAGCTGTAGCAACCCCAACCCACTACTCAATTTATTCTCAAGACACTACCAAGGGAGAACTGTATTAACTGACAGGCTAATGTTTTATATTTAGGGTAATGAAAAAAGAAAATAAAAACCATCTGCATGTCCAAGGTTGGTCAATTTTCACAACTAACAGGGCTATCGTGACCGTGTCTATAATTACTTTTTCTGACCCGGTCATATGTAGCTCAGCAAATATATGCGCATCTCTCTATCTTGATGTAACTATGTTGATGATACAACACCAAATTCTTATTCTCCATGTTGAGCAGAAGAGCCCAGGTATTAGTAAATCAAATCAAGTAATTAACTAGCCTAACAAATTGATAATTTCGCTAAAAGTTGTGAAAATATCCACCAAATGCCAGTAAAACAGTCAAATCTGATAGTTTGTAGCACAACATGCAGTTACAGGTTCTGATTAGTGATTACAACTTGACAAATAATAAGAACCCTAGTAGTCTAGTACAAAACTAAAACCCATTCCAAGTTTGGTCACCTTTCTACAAAAGTGGTTCAATCTAATTTCGGGGTGGATCCAGGCATGGCGAGCCCAGGCAATTGTTAGGCTTAATTTTCAGAATCTATTGACAAAGTAGCATAAGTTTCTCCATGCCTGAAGGCTGAAATAACAAACATTCGAAATTCTACATATGGCTAGGCTTGAGAGTGACATTGGGCTAAGCTGGGCTTACTTTAATATTGGGCCAATTCTTGTTCAATGTCTGGATCCTCCTCTAAATCAAATAAAAGGATTTTAGCTTCTTCAAATGCTCTTTTGAAACTAACTTTTGAAACTAACTAACTTTAATATGCACCTTCTCCAACAAGGGTGCAGCAAATAAAAGCATCTTAACAGGTAAAAGTCCAGAATCTGTTACAGATCACGTAGAACTTTATCGAAGCAAATTTCAAATGCTCAAATGCAATCTCATGCATTGCCAAATCCCAGAAAGTCCCAATAGGCATCCGGGCATCAGAATCTACAGGAGACTACAAACACCCAATATAAAATGAAAAAGGATTTACAAAAGATCTTAGGCAAAAGAAGAACCAAACTTGAAATTATGTTTAAGAATAGGAGTCATATTTTCCAAAATGAAAAAGTTAAGACAAGAAAGTATACTGTGACGAGTCTAAGGCATTGAAGATTTGGTGCATTTTTAAGCAAAGAAATTGCAAGAGCGGTAAAATTCCGGTCTTCAACACAGAAGTGCATGGACAACTTCTTCATATGATCAAATTTTAAAGGAAGCTCCAAACTGCACCCACAGTTCAGAAGATTCTGTAAAAAAACAATAATAAAAATGATCATTATTATCGTTTAATATGATAACTAATTGGCTAATCAATTAAATGCATTAGAAAACAAGAGTATAGGAAATTTTACCGTGATGATGGAACAACCCAGATGAAGTACTTCTATTTTAGATAAAGAACCAAACATATCAATCAAGTAGTTTCCATGACTGTACTTTTCATCAGATAGTCCCATCAAAGACAGATCTGCCTCAATGAGTCCGGGCGTGATCAAATGAATATATTTTAGGTTGATTCCACAATAAATCATTACCAGCTTAAGATTTGGTGAATTTATTTTAACAACCATGTAACTCATTAACACCAAATACAAATTCTTCAGAAGTGGACAACTTCATACCAATTTTTCAAAATCATCATCACTAATGGTACATCTGTCCAGGCGCAGGGACTGGAGAAGATTAAAGCTACAAAAAAACCTTGTGGTAGTTTCAGGATACAATTGTACAGATGAACTTTTTTCAAACTGTGAATGGTAAAGAAACAAGAGGGCATTCTCCAAAATTGTGGAAAATAGATATTAATTTCTTCTATAACATTTCTTGATAAGACAAGAATCCAACGTTCAATCAGAACATCACGAAGATTCGTACCATAGAATTCAAATATGCAAATTGGACCTTGATGGAGCAACAAAACCATATCTATAAATTTTGTTAGCTCACGAGATCCCATTGTAGATGACTCGTCGAAAACCAAGTTTGGGATGGAAGCCCATGTATACCTCCATTTTCTAGACAAACAGCTAGTTCTCACTGCCTCTTCTAGTGGCAAATGCGCATATTGTTCTTTTCAGATCATTAGGCAGGTTGGTAATTCTATCATGAAAAGCTTCACTTCTCTTTTGGTGTTTCCCACTGTCCATCAGATTATGTACCTCTACAAATTTAACTAACCAGAGCACTCTGAAAAGTTCAAAAAATACAAAGCATTAGCGAATCAGCAAACCATACCCTACATAAAAGAGTTATTAAACCAGTTAGAGAGTCAAATCAAAGCTTGGGCTGCAACTTTGGTGCAATACCATTCAAATGTCAAAAGCATACAAGTTATCAACAAAAATTCATATATAGTATTTTCTCTTTGACAACTTGACTATTGAAACTATTGCAACGAAATTGCCAACCTATTTTCGAAAATATCAAAAACAATATGGTAATTAATAATATGTTAATCGATCATGTAAACCAAGATTGAATTACTGCATAGTTTAAATTATTTCTACTTCAAATTGATCTTAACGAAAGAGGAAGTAACAATTTGATACCACCACTTTTACAACTACTACAACTAAGCCTTTTGTCCCAAACAAGTTGGGGTACGCTAGAAAGGAAACCCAACAAGAGAGATACCACCACTTTTCCTAAATAAAGTTTCATCTCTTCCTGAATTATTCCACAGGCCAAACCCTCCTGCCCTCCCAGATCCAAATTTCCTAAATTTCATAACTCAAATATAGTTCTAACTAAGGCTATTATATTTCATCTTTAAGCAATCATAAGTCTATGCATTGAATAATTACTCAGTCCCCAGTATAAATAAAACTACTATTAACTGTTGCAGCTACTCTTTTTTCCCCCCCTTTTGTAGTTATAGCATGTAAATACAAGAACAGGATTAACAAGATAAACTCCAGTTGACAACAAAGGAAAAGGAAAAGGAAACAAAATTTTAATAAGATAACATGTAGGATTGAAAGACATTGACCTAAAGAAAAATGCCAAAAAGATAAACAGCTAATTCTGGAAGAAATTGATCTAGAGAAAAATGCCAAGTAAAACATCTAGCCCATAGTGCCTCTCCAACAGGCAAAACTACAGTTTACATGGACTTGTGTTTTAAATCCCTGGAAGGTCAGCTAGTCTGTCAAGTATCCTATCATGTTTACAGCAGCCCAGCATAAAAGATTATTGATGGTTTATAATTGAAATCTTCATATGATAATAGCCAATTTAAAGTGCTCGAACCAGTTGGAAACAGTCAAGACTAACCAATTTAAATTACTAATCATTTTTGGCAATTTAAACAGTCCAAATGATGCTACAGAGGAAAGGTGTAAAGTTCTTATTCTTCAGTAATGGAAAACTCAAAAAAGTGAGAAAATGTACCGTGTGGACTGAGAAGTGCAAACTTTAGATATAGGACATTTGGATTCAAAGTATGTAAACCCATTTCTAAAAAAATGCACACAGTGAATGTGCATTTTCCTATTTCTAAAAGTTCCCAGTTTCCCAGTGAATCTGGCTTGTTTAAAATTTTATTTCCATGGTTTTTCTTTTTCAGTTGTTAACAATGTTCAGCTAAATTATACTAATTCACTGGATTTCTATCAAGTCAGATCCCATAACAGGTAATATAAAAATGATTTAAAGTAATGGCAAGGAACTTCACTAGCATTTGCAAAAACATCTACTACCCAAAATCGCGTAAGGAAATAGGGAAGAAATTAACCTAGAATTCAAGGAGAGAATCAAACGCAAGCTTAGATAGAAATCAAGGTAAAGCGTGTAAATCGAGTCGATTAGCTGAACGAGCAACAAAGCGTCAGCTTCGCCTCTCCAGTTGAGGCGGAGCTAGACTGGACACCGTTTCTTTAGTCGGCTCCTGAGACTAAAGAGTTGGGAGTTGGGACAAAGACGATGTGGGTATGTATGGATCCTAGATCCGGATCCGAACCAAATGACGTTTTTCCCGACTGTTACTTTGTGAGGACTTAAACTAATTTATTTTCGAGTAAATTTTCTGAAAGGTCACTAAACTTTGTACGTTGTCCATTTTTGGTCCTCAAACTTTAATTTGTCCTCCAATCACCCTCAAACTTCTATTTTGTCCGATTTTGATCCTCCGTCAGGATCCCAATTAATTCCGTCTAATTGTTCGTGTTCGTGTGCAAATTTTGGGATATGAATCAAGCCCTCCTCTAATCTCATAACCCCTTCGTCTCTCTTAGCCCCTGCGAACAATGGAGAAAATAAAAATCATCTCTCTCTCATAACAATGGAAAATCTCAATAAAGCAAAAAAAAAATCAAGCCTCTCTATCTCTCTCTTGAACCTCCTGCGATAGACTCTGAAAGTATTCCCCACACTCTCAATATCTATAACTCTGACCTCATCAAACTCCATCATCTCCTCTCTACCAAACTTGTTTCTCGTCTCAATCTCGTGTCTCTACAACAATACTGGAGCAGCGACGCATGAGATTGGCGCAACGACCCTCAACCTTGTACTGAACCACTAGGACAGCGACTCTTCCAACGCTTCCGACGCGCCTTGCCAGTTGCTGAGTTGAAAATGAGACGTCGAAATCACTTCAGTGAGAAGCCAAATTACCGTAAGTCTCAATTTCTACTCTACAATTTCATACAATTTTTCACTGTTTCGTAGCCTATGTGTCAATTTCTATGATTTGTGCCTAATTTTTCAATGTTATTCATCTAAATTTGTGCCTAATTGATACACTGAGCCTAATTGCTGCCTAAAGTTGTTCTCTTTATTAAATTTCCTATTTAACCATTCTTTTTTTTTCGAAAGCACTATTTAACCATTCTTGACCCTTTTCAATATCTGAAAATAATGCACAAGTACAAAATAAATAATGACTCGTATATATTTGATCAATCAATAATGACTTTTATATTAAATAATTACAAAATCAGTTGGTCCTATTTAACCACTCTTTTAGTATAGTTTTGTTTAAGGGTTTAGTTTAATTTAATTACAGAGCTTCATGTATCTTCTATTAAAATAGATTTTCAAATATTTTTATAGGTTCTAAGGAGTCTCTCTTTACATGTGAGGTCCATCATGGATGCAAAAAGGACTATTTTGACTACATAGATGCTGATGAATTCTCCTTGCTTGAGTTTGAAACAACTGCTGAACAGTTAGGGTACTCAAAGGAGATCACTGTTCAGTGTAGAGCATGTGGTGAGAAAGACCCTAATCCTAAATTGATAGTGTCTGATCAAGAGTTGATGGCCATGATTGATAAAATTCTAAAACAGAACAAAGTACTTGAGTGTTTTCTACACCATAAGGAAGTACAAGTAGAAGGTGTAGGAGCTGGTAAGGATGTAGAAGTACGAGGTGTACATGCAGAGAATATAGTAGTAGAAGGTGTAGAGCCAGAGAATGAAGTATTAGTAGAAGATGTAGAGGCAGAGAAGGAAGTATTAGTAGAAGAAGTAGAGGCAGAAAATGAAGTATTAGTAGAAGATATAGAGGCTGATGATGCAAGTGATTTTTATGACCCCAACAACGATGTCGAAGCTGATGATGATGACATTACATTTGAAGAAAATGTGATACATGATAGTATTAAAAGAGATTGGATAGTGCCATACAAGACTCAATCACAAACCATGCCAACAGAAGAAGATTCAGATTATGCTCCCTCTGATGTCCTAATTAGTGGCGGTGAATCTGATGACGATGATACAAGTCCAAGATACCCTGAGTTTAATGCTGCTATAGATATGTCAAACCCTCAATTTCAGCTTGGTATGGTGTTTGGTTCCTTTAATGAGGTCAAAAGTGCAATAAAAGAATATGCAATTAAGCAAAGAAGGAACATCCGCTTTAAGAAAAATGACACCATGAGGGTGAAGGCAGTATGTAGAAAGGGTTGTCCATGGAATATTTGGGTTTCACGGATGGGAAATGATACTGAAAATGTGCAAGTCAAGACATACAATCCCACTCATACTTGTAGTAATGAGCATAATATAAAATTTCTCTCGGTGCATTGGCTCGTAAAGAAGTATCTTGACACATTTAGAGCTGATCCAAATTGGTCTTTATCGGGTATTCAGCACCGAATCAGAACTGATCTATACTTAGAGATTTCAAGACAAAAAGCTTGCAATGTAAGGTCCAAGGCATTGAAGATCATAACAGGAAATGAGGCAAAACAATATTCAAGACTAAATTGCTATGCTGCTGAGTTAAAGAAGACAAATCCTAGTAGCACTGTAATCTTTCATCTCAGAAATAGAGTTTTTAAGAGGGCTTACATCTGTTTGGCTGCATGCAAAGAAGGCTTTTTGGCTGGTTGTCGACCGATAATCAGCTTAGATGGTTGTTTTTTGAAGACTAGATATGGGGGTCAGTTATTGAGTGCGGTTGCTATTGACGCCAATGATTGTATTTTTCCAGTAGCATATGCTGTTGTAGAGTCTGAAAATTCTGAAAGTTGGAGATGGTTTTTGCAACTACTTGGAAATGATTTAGAGATGCACAATAGTCATGCATGGACTTTCATGTCAGATAGACAAAAGGTATTGCTTACTTATACTTTCACTTGTATTGTTGTGTCATTTTTTTAGAAAGAAATATACTTTCACATGTCAGTAGCATTGTTGTGGCATTTCAATTTTCTTATAAGTAAGCAATCTGTTATACATTCAGTAGCATTTCAATTTTCAGTACCATTGCTTGTGAGCAATCTGTTATACTTTCACTTGTATTATTGTGTCATTTCAATTTTTTTCTTATTACTAGGGTCTAGTTCCCATGCTCAAATCACTCTTTCCTTCAGCTGAGCATAGATTTTGTGTAAGACACTTGCATGATAACTACTCCAATGCTGGACATAAAGGAAAAGCTCTTAAAGATTATTTGTGGAATGCAGCAATGGCCACCTATGTTGCAGATCATGACAACAAGATGAAGGAGCTTCAAGACCATAAAGCAGCAGCCTTTGAGTGGTTATCTACAAAGTCTAAGGCTGAATGGACCAAATCACATTTTTCCACTCAATCTAAGTCTGACATGTTACTAAACAACCTTTGTGAAGTCTTCAATAAATATATTATTGATGCTAGGGATAAGCCTATCATAACTATGTTCGAGATGATTAGAACTAAACTAATGAGAAGGTTTCAGGTCAAGAGAGATGAAATGTTGAAGTACAATGGTTCTATATGTCCTAAGATCCAGAAAAAGCTTGACAGATGGAAAGAGGAGTCAATCAAATTCAATGCTGTTTGGAATGGTGAAGCAAAATATCAAGTGACTGGTTTAGAGGGTCAGTTTGTAGTAAATATTGCTACATCTTCATGTGATTGTCGAAGATGGGACTTGACAGGTAATCAATTTACAACAATAGTTTACATTGAATAATTAGTTCTACTTTGCTACATCCTAAATAATCTTCCTCTTCTACATGTTAGGTATTCCTTGTGAGCATGCTTGTGCAAGCATGAAAGTTAATGGTTTGATACCGGAAGATTATGTACACGATTGCTATAAGGTGGAAACATTTCTTAAAATTTATAGTCATGCAATTAATCCCATATCTGGAGTAGATATGTGGGAGAAAAGTCCCCTACCTCAAGTGTTACCACCCCAAATTGACCCTCCCAAACCTGGCAGACCCAAAAAGGCTCGTAAGAAAAGTAGGGTGGAATTAGAAAAAAATTGTAATATATCAAAACTGACTAAAAAAGGTAGAAAAATATTTTGCTCAATTTGTCGTCGTGAAGGCCATAACAAGAGATGGCATGGTACAGAAGCTAGAACACTTGGAGAAAGTGTAAATCCATCTGCACCTGTTGACAATAACACTAGGAAAAAGCTACTGGTAATTAATTTCTCCTTTTTATACATTGTATTTACATTTAAATTTTTAGATTTACTGGATATATTTCATTGTCTGCAGGTGAAAAGGAAAAGAAGTAGTGTGCCTTCCAATGACTGAAACATAGGCTTGGTTTCAAATATCCAACATAGCCTTTAGTGTTGCAATTTTTGTGCTACCATCTTTTTGTAAAGCTGACATGAGTAAAGGTTGTTAAACTGATGTTGATGATATTTTGTAAAGCTAATTAAGATATCATGGATACATTTTGTAAAGCTTGTGACTTGTGAAACTTGGTGATTATTTGTGCTCTAAATATGTTTGTTTATATTGTTTTTGTAAAAATTGATGATTTGTTTTTGCAAAAGTAGGTACAGAGATAGTAGGTACATATATATTAGTAAAAATTGACCTTGCGCAATCATGTTGTCTAAGAGATATTTGTTCAAGCATGTTTGTTTATGGACAACTTAAAAATTTTGCAAGCATTTTGGTATGACTTTTCTGGAGGAGACGTGTTTAAGAGATGCAATAAATCATGAAAATTGACCTTGCATTTAAGAGCACTTGTATATATACAAATCATTTTTGACATGACTTTTTGCAATAAGTTAATCATGGGAGAAAGAAATTGACCTTGGCTTGCTCAGATTGTACATGCAGTATAGTTGTCAAATAACTGATAATCTATATCGCTAATTACATGTTAGCATATCAATGATAACAAAGATTGTACAGTGAGAAAGCAAAGCAATTAAACCAACAAAATTCAAGCAATAAAGAAAAATAATTTCCAGCCACGTTACCAACTAGAGAGATAGCAAAGAATTTCTATTTCCAGCCACGTTACATGTTAGCATATCACAATGAATGGTACCAACCAAAGACTGGTACGGATCAGGTACCAACCAAAGAGTACAACAAAAAAGCATCATATCAATTCCATATCAAAAAATGAGATTATAATTTAACCTATTGTGAAGAATTAACATATAGTTAAACAATAAACATAGTCAAATTCCATAACATAGTCAATCTCCAGTGAAGAATTAAACATAAGATACAATGAGACTAATTTTCACTACCTAATTTAACCTACCGTTACAAATTACAGTCTAGTTGATCTTCTCTCAGCCTAATTGAAATTCATTTTTCTCTCCTTAACTGAAGGCACCTCAAACATGCAACAACAATAATACTAATAAAACTACTAAAATTACTAAAATTACAATTACACGATTTTTCTTTGATTCCTTAGCCTTCTGCTCTCTTTCTAAATTATTTAATCGTCTAAGTAATCCATTAATGACTTCCTTCGATCGATCTGGAATTGGTTCGTCGTACCATCTAAAGAATCGGCATGCTCCAGGATTCTATAAAATTAACAAGTATACATCTATTAAATCTACAAAATTGAACTATTTTAAGATTGAAAATAGGTACTCACCCCGTAAAATCTGCAGCCAAAGAATCTTCTCCCGGGATTCATCTTTGTCCACGATGTTGTCAACTTAGCGACCTCATCACAATCGCAGCACTGAAAATGGCTCAAATTTCCAGCTTCCATTGTGGATTAATCGAAGAGTATTCAACTATGTGTGTGAGAGAGAGAGGGGGTCGAAGAAACTAGAGTTTCGGTGGAGAGAAAGAGAGGGTGAGCGAGCGAGAGAAGGTCGAAGGAGCTTCTGTGTTTCGGTTGAGAGAGATCGAGAGCAGAGATGGAGGGTTATGTGATGGTTGTGTGTTTTCTGTAGAGAGAGATAAAGAGAGATGGAGAGTTCACGAAGGGAAGGGATAAGAAGAATAAGTTTTGATTCACATCGCAAATTTTGCACCTAACGTTATTCAATCAGACAGAAATTATTGGGATGGCGACGGAAGGATCAAAATCGGACAAAATTGAAGTTGGAGGGTTACCGGAGGACAAATTGAAGTTCAGTGACCAAAAATGGACAACTTATAAACTTTAGGGACTTCCGAAAAAATTTACTCATTTATTTTCCAACTAAAATCAGTCGAGATGAGCTCTAAGTTGCAATGATATCTCAATTTTAACCGTTCAATACATTCTTTATATTGAAATTTTATTGAAAATCAAATTTTATATTTATTTTAAAATGGATTTACATTAATCAAATATTAAGATCTCCGAATTGATTGGATAATAATTTGTTGTAGCAAAGAATTTTGATTGTCCTTAGCAACTCAGACAAATGAAAGTACCACAAGGTCCACAACATACTGTTATCAAGTACCAATTAGTTATTACAACTCAGACAAATGAGAAAGTACAAAAGTAAACTAAATAAGATAATATTTTTTTTTTTTAGATATCCTAGCGATTATCTAGTGAAATTAGATAATATTAAAACATGCAGAAAAAGTAATTCAAGCAGGTAAGTAGCACTAGAATACAAAATAAACCCATTACAAGTTTGGTCACATAAGCACAAAAGCAATTCAATCAAAATCATCATCGAATAGAATAACTTCAGCTTCTTTAGATGCTCTTTTGAAACTAACTAACTTTTTGACAAATTCAAAATCGTTTTTGTAGTTCTTAATATGCACCTTCTCCAACAACGGCGCAGCAAACAGAAGCAACTTCGCAACTAAAAGCCCAGATTCTGTTACTGATCCAAGGTAGTCTATCAAAACAAACTTCAAATGCTCAAATGCAATCTTCTGCATGTTCAAATCCCAGAAATTCCCAATAGGCATAAGGTCATCATGATATACAGGATGCTGGAAACACCAAATATAAAACAACTTAACAAATATCTTAACAAAAGAAGGAAATTAACTCTAAATTATGTTTAAGAGCATAGAAGTTAAAACAAGAAAGCATACATTCAGGATTCTGAGGTTTTGAACATTTGGGGCATTTTGAAGCAAAAAGAAGGCCACAGAGGCCTCATTTCGGTCATGAACATTGAACTGTATGGAGAACTCCTTCAGATGTTCAAATTTTAAAGGACGCTCCAAATTGCAACCATGTTTCAGCAAATACTATCAAATAAAATTGAAATTTTCATGTAATATAATGATATGTTGTCTAATCAATTGAAGGTACAAGATAATGAGAATGGGGGAAAGTTTTACCTGGATGAAGTACCAACCCAGACGAAGTGTTTCTATTTTGGATAGAGAACCAAACACATCAATCATACACTTTCCATAATTGTACTTTTCATCAAATGAAAACATCAAAGACAGATCTGCCTCAATGAGAGAGGGTGTGATCAAATGAATATATTTTATCCAGATTCCAGGTTTAATACTTAGTAGCTTAAGAGTTGGCGAATTTATTTTAACAACCATTTTATAAATGCCCTCTAAATACAAATTCTCCAAAAGTGGACAACGTGAAACCAATTTTTCAAAATCATCATCACTAATGGTACAGCTATATAAGTGCAGGGCCTGGAGATGTTTAAGACCACAAAACACATGTGGTAACTTTAGGGTGCAATTTCGAAGATAAACTTTCTTCAAACTTTGAATGCTGAAGAAACAAGAGCATACTGTCCACCACGAGCAACACCTGATTGTAATTTCTTCTATTTCATTTCTTGACAGGACAAGCATCCATCGCTCGATTGGAACATGAGTGAAATCCGTACAATGAAGGTCGAATTTGCAAATCGGTCCTTCATGGAGCAACAAGACCATATCCACAAATCTTGTTAGCTTGGGAATTGACCTAAAATATGTCTCATTGAAAACTAAGTTTGGGATGGAAGTCCATGTATAACGCCACATTCTTGACAGAAAGCTAGTTCTCACTGCTTCTTTTAGTGGCAAACGTGCAAGTATATTACTTTTCAAATCACCCGGCAGGTCAGTAATTCTATCATTATAAGTGACACTTCCATTTTGGTGGTCCTCACTGTCCATTAGGTTAGATACCTATACAAATCTAACTGATCAGGACTATCTGAAAAGTTCAAACATCACAAAGCATTAGTTTGTAAGCCCATCACTATTCTATACAAAGAGTAGTAAAATTAGTAATAGTTGGTCAAATTAACAAATTTGGGAGAAGTTTCTGTCTTTTGGAGTCTATGACCATTCAATTTGTCCGCCAAGCATAAGAAGCTCGCAGCCAAAGTTCATATATATCCCAGAAATTAATGAAAGTGGGAGTAAACATTTGATTACTCATAATTTATCCCTAAAAAAGTTCGATACTTTCGTCTCCTCTTGAGCTGTTCTATAACCCTCCAGCTCTCTCAAATCCAAACATCCTAAAGATCATAGGTGAAATATGTGATTAAGGGTAACTATATAATTTTTTTTTTTTAAAACAATTACCAGTCGTCCCTGCATTAAATAAAAAGATAGTATATATGCACCAATTGAAAAAAATTGAGAGCAAAAGTTACAATAAATAAACAGCTAGTTCACGGTGCATGCCTCTTTGATTGAAAGAAACACATAGGCTTATCTTATATATATAAAAATAATATAAAAGGGGAGCACATATTAGAATATATAGTTGATTTGTCAACAATCCCAGCATACGAAGAAGATGCATATTCTACTTGCAATAGTTTCCTTTTCGATTTTTTGGATAATGTGCATCTTTTCATGTACGACAAGTTGGTACTTGTGCAAATCTACAGGAAATATTTAAAACGTATTTATCGACTACGTAACAATAATCGACATGCAAAGAGCACCTACATCAACCAATCAAATATCGTAATAAAATAGAGAAGAAATTAACCAGAGAAGCCAAACGAAAACTTGGAATCTGGAAGCATACAAGGCATAACAATCAGGCAAACCGCCGCTTCACCTCTCCAGTTAAGGCGCAACGAGTTGTTGTGTATATAATAGGGTTTTAGTCAGCTCCTAATAAAACTGTTTGGATCGGATATGTATCAGAATATTTAACCCATTTTTAAAGCAGGCTGGACTTTCAGTCTTTATTGGGCCTCAATTGTCAATGGTAGTAACGAACTTCAGCCCAATATATTTTACTTTTTCCCTAACCAAAAGGATTTGATCATTTTTGTTTCTTAAACAGGACAAGTTCTCAAGTGAAATAATTTTTATATAGAAATAAATAATTTTTATTCATTGAAATTATTTTGTATAAAAAGAGTCTACTAAAAAGATTGTAAGTTGTGGTTCTATCAAATATATATGTTGAACTAAGCTACTTCCATCAACCAAATGAGACTTTGTAGAATTGAAAGCTAGTTTCATTCATGCACGAATGAGAATTTGGGAGGATATGCAAGTTTTTGGTCTAAAATACACCAAACCATGTTACAGATTGTGTATGGAAAAGTCATTAATGAAGTTCAGCTCATTAAGTTCATTGGTGCATACTTCGCAGTAAGCCTAATTCGGTATATCAAAATTGGACAGACAAGCGTTACTCCATTATCCGTCGGTGTAATATTGTAATATGGAAATCTGCTGGTTTCCTGTCTGGTTGGATTCACTAACTGGATTTAACTGGATGATTTCAAGATACTTTTGTTAAACTTAATATATTTATACATTATTTTAAAGTTAATAATGTAGTTTTTTATTAAGAAAATGAATATTTAAACTTAATTTAAAATATTGTTATTCCAATATTGTTATTTACTATTAGTTCGAAATTAATTTTTATATAACTATAATGATATCGGCATCAAAGAAATTCGTACATTGTATGGACCTCCATTGAAAATTTTTCTAAATCCGTCCGTGCTTAAATGCTGGTAAAATTGTATATACAACAATACCGTCAGTAATGATTTGCGTGCATTGCAATTAGACTCAAACTGAACGATAAAAAAGTGTGCAATTGCTCCTATTAATATTTTCCATGTCAATAACAAAATCTTCGATAATTTATATATTTTGAAGTAGTAGATTAAAATCTACTATATATATTGTAGCAACAAAAACTAAAGAGAGTATAGGACGAATGTAGAAGCTTAGAATTATATACAGAAGTAGTTTTACTTGAAATTGTATTAAACTTGATTATTTGCAATAGACTATTTTGCTTTGATCCTGCATATTATAGCAGAAAAACAACTGCTTTTTTTTTTTTCGAGCTGTTGGCATAAATTATATTTGACCATCACAAATCACAATTTTTTTTATGATATTTAGAGTCAAATTTCTCATTTTTTTTTTCAAAACTTAAATGTTTATGAAGGATCGGTCAGATTTCAAACCTACAACCTCCACTCAAATGGGTTGCAACCATCACAAAAGTTAAAACTTTTTAATGTAAGTTACATCGCATAAGCATAATTAAGAAATTTCACAAAAAATGTATTAAAAAAAAAAAGCAATTTCATCCCCGTCGAAACAATTCAATGATATCGACATCTAAGATAGTAAGATGACCCTAACATAATTATGAGTGCTGACATATCGCATTTGCATTAGTGTGAATGATGTTGTAGCTACACTTTAGAGAGAAAGAAACCAAATAAATTAACATGATATTTCTATTTTTTTTTTAAGATAACTCTTAATTAATCAACCAACACCAGAGAAAGGATCATGTTCAAGTAATAATAATAATAATAATAATAATAAATGAAGCTCCAAACAAAGGAATTAAATATCACATGAGAAGGGATAATCTCCGACAATTCATTTATTTGTCCCTTGTTCCAATAGTCAAAACCATTCACAAGGCCATGCATATAATTGTTTCTTGGCAGGTCACATGTGGCTAGGGCTGGGTAACGTTTATAACGGAAGCGGAATGGACTGTTCCGTTTTAATAAACGGTATGACCGAAATGATTCGTATTCGTTCCATTTCAATGAAATTCGGCGGAACGGTTATATTTGCACTGTATTTCACACAAACGAATGACAAAATGCATTCCGTTTACCGTTTCGTTTGCAAAACGTAATGAAATTCCATTCCGTTACACGTTCCGTATGGACGGAACGGAATGATTTCGCATATTCGCGGTATAACGTGCCCACCCCTACATGTGACTCACTGTTTACAGTGGGACCTTAGATCTGTCATGTCTTGATTATTTTGTGGCATCATATATAACATGATTAAGCTATTGAACTTAGCTCCCTGGAACTTCATAAGAGTTATTTTCTGCTTAGCAAAATAGAGACCCACTTAGTGTAATGCAGATAGGCCTCAAAGGGTCCCAACGCTCTAGAATGGTCCCTCAACAATTACTCTGGAATTATTAATCTGGTCCACTTTACTTTTCTCTGCTTGATTCCGATATTTTGAGAATTTGAGTCTCCAGAGTTATATACAAGAAGAGAAAATTAGTTCATCGACTCTATAAATTTGCAACTTTAAAAATTAGTTGACGATTCCTATTGACAATACCCAATAAAATTAACAAAAAAGTTTAAATATCTGAAAAAGAAGAATACCAAAAAGATATTCAATTTTTAGAAAAATAAAAATAAAAAATGGCAGCAATGTAGTAAATTTGTTAAATTATTCTGCCGGCATAATTGTGGGATTGATTTTTTTTTAATTAACTATAATGGAGGCTAAATTGAAGATTATATGAAAAATCATACATATCCTTAGAAAAATCAAGATCATCTTTATTTGAATCATGTGAAAAATTAATTTCTAATCTGCCATCTATTGATAATGAATCTAATGCATTGTAAATTGAAACAACTTCATTCTAGTGTATATTGAACAATAAATATATATATAAATTGTGTTTTTGCGAGTAAAATTATAATTATTAATAATGTTGTCATATGTATGATTTATATATATAAAAAATGGCATATCACATTGAATATGTCAATATCCATTCTACATAATCCATCAGTTTTTGATGCCACAAGTTGCCACAATTTCATATTTTATCAACATTTAAAATTTTTTTTAATTCAAACGCAGAATCCAAACAGTTGATATTGTTCAATTTAATGAGCGATGCGTTTTTATATAAGTTTCATAAACTTTGTGGTCGGTTTGATACAGATCAAATGGTCAATAAATGAACGAATCTGATTAATTATGACAGATTAATTCTAATATGTTCATCATTTGGTCACTTGGATCAAGCATCAAACCGAGTTCAAATTTTATAAAACTCATATAAAAATGCATCACTCGTTAAATTGAACAAGATCAACAGTTTAGACTAAACATTTAAAATTTAAAAGTTTTAAATATTGATAAAGTCTAAACATTTAAAATTTAAAAGTTTTAAATATTGATAAAATATGAAGTTGTGATAACTTGTGACATCAAAAAATTTGGCATGGAATCTCGTTCACCGAAAATGTGGTATGAAACCTTGCTCATCCTGCAATCCTATCACTACGACAGAGCAATGCATGCTATTGTATTACAATAAAAAGATCGTAGAGCAGAATTTAACCAAAATTTTAAATTCCATCCCATCGGATTCTCTAAGGCAGGTATGAACCTGCAATACCTGCCACATCACAGAGTAAAGTACATGAATAGCTGACCTACACAATAATATTATTAAATCAATATTGCAAAGATGTGATTCACCCGCCACACGGACGGTCATTGTGCATCTGCCTTAAGTAAATTTAGAATTATACTTTGTATTAATTAAATGCTTGCTCAAAAATTCAAGATTCCTCCTAGCTGTCTGTGTTTCTTAATTTTGTTCCTATCTCCGTCCTGTCCTTTGTAGTGTATCCTGGTTTATGCCTATTGCCATAATGTTGTAGTACAATTGCATTAAAAATTATTAGTTTGAATTGAAGACAGAAAGACAGTAGTCAAGATTCCATTTTTGTTATCTGTTCATATTTAATATGGAAAGAGAAACGTCCATATTTGCATGTACCAAGAATTTATTCAGCTATTTTGGACCAAATAGAGATGCAAATATTTTGATTTGGACACTAAGGATGTAATAATGTTCACGCGCTTGTGCGCTCAAATAAAAAACATTCAGTTATTTTCTTTTCATACACATCTTTCAAAGAATAAGGCCAAAATAGTACGAATTGTTCTCAATTGACCAAATATAAATGAACAAAATGTATTATTTGGGTTGAATTTTAAGACAGTGCCAGTCTGAAATGAGCATTAGTCATGAATATAGACAAGATTTAATGGGGAACACCAGATTTTGTTGTTTTCTTATATTCAAAGAGTATATATATTGAGGTAATATGATTTTGAATTCCCATTTGGCAGTAAAATGTTGGCACAACTTAGACAGTGTGAACCCTACATTGGATTGCTGGTACAACATCAGATCAGCGCTTGAAGTGTGCTTTTTTCAGAATATGATCGGAAAAGATGTATAATACAAAAGAGATTTCAACATCCAACCAATATAACTAATTAAGCTTCTAGCTGGTACAATATACTGGTACTGGTACAAAATGGCCCACCGGTATGACACTGGTTAACTGGTACCAGCACATGTGCCATGTTATGCAAGCCCACCACTTGTTCCAATATGGAAATTTGATTTACTTTTATTTTATTTTAGGATTTTGAACAATATTCTTAAATTTGTGGCTAGCTTTGAAGTTGTGATGTACAAGAACATCCATCCTTTCCTTGGTTGGTCAACTCCGAATTTGAATTGATGTGAAGTTTGGTCTGAACTGTGTATAAAAACCAAAATAATTAGGGAAGAAGAAGACCACTGGCTAGTTGTCTTTTGTTTTGTTTCCATATTCAATTTCATGAGCGTTATCTTAAAAAAAATGAACTTATCCAAGTTCTTTGTTCTGTAATTTTCGGTCAATAGTGTGAAAAGTTCTGTGCAGTGAAGAAAACAATTTGGTTTTACTTGTTTTGGTCAAATTGATGCAGCTTCAACTCTAACTTAGCAGCTTTTTTTTTTTTTTTTTTTTTTTTTTTTTGAAGACGATGTTTTGTAAATTAGTAGAGATGGTGCAATGAATCTATTGAATGCGTAATGGCATTTGCTGCTTCGTACAATCATTTAAGCACCGAGCTAATTTTCCAAATATTAATTAATTGATTAAGAACGCTGAATGCAAAAATTACAATTTGAACTTAGTGTATTGTCGTATAACTATTTAATCTGCTAAACAACTCCACTCTAATTTTAGCAACCCATCAGAAACCTTCTATTTACTTAATTTATACTAATTTGAGCAATAAAAATAAGGAAACAAAAAAAAAATAGCTTGTTTGAATTGGTACAACTAAAAGGAAATCATTGTACCAGTAACATTTTGGAGTCTTTATGCGACTTCATGTCCCACTCAAGCACTGCTGTACTTTCTTCCCCTCTCTTTCTGTTCCTGTTTCTCTTTTCTACTTTTGTAATAGTTTTATTCCATTTAAGAACGAACATGTGTTAAACCACCATTTAAGATTTCATGAAAGTTCATTGCATTACACTCAACAAATTTCCCCATTTATATGTTGCTTCATTCCTTGGTTGATCAAGTAAATCATTAATCATAGTACCCAAATATTATATTGATAATTATTTCTATCATTAATTATTAGATTATCAGTAGATCTCAAATTATTGATCGGTGAATTATTAAGCGGGGCATATTTTCAGATCACGGGAAAAAAGAGCAAAGATTCGTGCGGCTTATCACCGCACAAGATTTAAATTGTAATACTGGCCCTCGAATAAAACAAAGAACGAGTCATTTTTTCTTCGGGACAAATACTCGCTACACAATTTGATACTACGTACCTGCCTGCAACGATCGATGCAACAATGGTAAAGGCACTTTCTACTTCATGCACCAGATAATCAGATCAGGTGTTTCCATAGGACGATTAACTTTGAGTTGGCACTAAATATACTGTCCTCTCCAGTCAGTCAAAACTGGACTCATACTTAATTCACCATTATGCTCGTTAGAAAATCATGTATTCAGTTATCAATTTCCAAAATGGCTTTAAATTGCGCAAAAATATTAATTTTTCATCATTAAGAAAGCATAATTTTTTATAATATTTTATGGATAAATTTAAGAACTTAAATTAACAACTTCATCATTTCTTTTTCTTTAATCTTTTTTTTTTTTATATATATATCGAGAGAACTAATATAAAATCTTAATTGATCGATGAACTTGTTGTATCTGGAAAGTTTGAAAGTTCTCACTGTTATTGGAAAGAAAAACTTTTCTTGTTTTTGTATTTTTCTTTTCGCCATTTTTGCGGGGATAAAAATTAGTTCATCTGTATGCATGGTCTGTTCAAAATGAAAAAAAAAATAATAATAATCATCAAAAAAGACGTAAGATAAAATAAGAAAAAATGTTTCACAATAGATGCATTACTGAACAAGTAAAGTTTCACCATAAACATTTACAAATTTCATGTGTCAATTCAATAACTATTACCATTAAGATAGGTCGCATTTAACTTGTCATTGAGAGAAAAAGGAGGAATTTATATTATTGTCAATAACTTTTCATTTATCACTAAATTGATTCGCTGACTTTAACCTAAGAAAGTTTCCTTAGTAAAATATTTAAATGATTATGTTACTTGTTTCAGATTAAATGTTTAAATCTAAAAAGCAGGTCCTGAATCCTCATTTTAGAATATTAGCAGAAATGATGATGGAGGAGGGAAGTAATTATTACATGACATCTCCATTTTCATTTAAATGGAAAAGACATCAACCCAACAGTTAGTTGTTACTGCCCAATCAGAGAGTCTGATCACATGCAATTTTATGTCTGGTAAGCTGGGACCATTCTTACATAGACCCACTTCTTTTTTAATAGGTGAGCTCCAGATAAAGATAGAAGCTTATTTCCCCCACGACTTGTACTATAACTCAAACCTGAAGTTATCTCTACAAGTGATTTCAAATACTTTTGTAGCCACCTATTTTGGATGGTTTGCATTTGAATAATGATTTTTAACCGAAGATAGAAGGAAAACTAACAACCAACGATTCGATATGAGTTATTCTATTATGAATATGATCCTTTTTTTTCTTTTTTTTTTTTTTTTTTTGGGAGGGAAGGGAGGGGGAGGGGGGGTCGGGGGACCAAAATCCTCTGCAGCAGTGCTGCTGGCAGCGATTTTTTTCGAGCCGTTCAGATTTGATCGGACGGTTAATTTTTCGGGCCTATTAGATTCACGGGGCTCCCTTATCTATCAGATTCAGATCAGACGGTTTGGGCCGCATCGCTGCCAATCGCAGTGCGGCAGAGGATGTGAATTGGGGGTTCGGGGGCCGTCAACCATATTGCTTTATATAAAGCAAGTTTTCATTCAAATCAGTGTTTTCTTTTGTTGTCGTTTTATTAATCCTTTTGTACCAAGTTATTCATGATTTGGTGATAATATAGCAAATACCTTTTTTGCTGTCATTATCAGCCTTTAATTTTGTATTTTCATAATACCATTGCGCCATGAAGAATTTTTTATTAAAAGAAAGAAACCAAAATAAAGGGAAAAAAAATTTTCTTTGTTGGATTTTTGTTTGTTGCAGTTAGTTTACTTCTACGTTTTATATGGGTTTTTTTATTGACTATTTTTTTTTCCCAATGATAAACGCCCTTGGACACGGAAGAAAATTACTCGACCTAGCTAGAAGAGCATCTTTTGGCTTTAAAAGCAAGCTATGTAAAAAGATTTCAATGATTAGCAACTCATGAAAAGGTAGGTTAAGAAGGGGAGAATAGAAGAGTGGTTAGTTTACCAACCTAGGTTTAATCAATTAGTACCCATACAGAAAAGAGGTAAAAAATTAAGAAAAAGAAAAACATGCCGAATTAATCTATTTTCTTTTTACCTTGCCGTATTGTTATATTGATTATTTTCATTCAGAACACACGTCATGTACTCTTATCGATCCGACCCTATGATAAAAGTTTCATGCGAATCTTTTTTAAACAATCACAATTAATGTAATACCAGCCTTTGATTTTGATTGTACAAATCATCCGAGTAATGACGTGTGCTTTGCCATTACAATAATAACAGTAAATGCAGATTCTATATTACGCAGGCTAATTTAGATCAAAATTTACCTTTTAGTTTAGTTACCTTTCTTCAAAAATAAAAAAAAATAAAAAGGTCCAGTAACTTCAAACAATATTTCCTGTCCGTTGTTTCGCATTTGACTTAATTAATTAAATTTAGTTTGGACATCATCATTCTGATCTGAATTTAGCTGATTTAGGGTGATAAAATCATTCAGAGATCATGGATCAAGTTAATTTTTTGAATCGGCTTTGACCTTCAACTTTTACGTTTGTGTTGGATCATGCTTAGGTCATGTAATAGGTCCGAAATATCTATGGGCTCGTTTGAATGGCACCGGAATAGCTTAATCCTGAGAATAGCTTAATCCCGGACTAAAAATTTCATCCGAACGGAAGTGGACTAAGATCGGAATAGCTAATCCCAAGAATAATACAATTTCCAACAACACTCTTCCCAACAACACTTTTCTCTCCACTTTTCACACTTCCCAACGCTATTCCTAAACTCACCATCCAAACAACATTCTTAGTCCCGGAATAGTACTCTTCCTACTAGTCCCGTGAATAGTATTTTTCCTCAAATTTAGTCCCGGATTAGTTATTCCTAGCCTAATCCCAACCCATCCAAACGAGCCATAAGTTTGAAATTTTATTTACATATTAATTTTTAATGGCAATATAACATTGATTGTTGTCGTCATATACGATAAGATAATACCTTGATCATATCTCATTAGATCACTCTTATCAAATGATAGTAATTTCAATTTTTTTGCCATGATCATTAGTTCAAATTTCCATAAATACAAACTATTAATATGAGAGATTTGAACTTGCGTGTCCTCTTTCATTAGAGAAAAATATCAACATCTATTACAATCAATGTTTTGAAAACCGGACCGGACCGGCCGGTTCGACCGGTTTAACCGCGAACCGTAATGGGTTCCGGTCCATTTAGGCTTCAAAACCGCCGGTTTTTTATTTTTAAAATTCAAAGAAAAATCATAGTAAAAGTGCATCAACACAAGGAATTAATCAAACTTGGGTGAACACGCTAGTCTAAGGGTCCGCTCCAGAGGGTGGGAGTCGGAGCAAAGGGAAGGGAGGAGTTTACCAGTTACTCCGCTCCAGAGGAGGAGAATCGACGGAAACCTGGAGTACTATAGAGACAGAGAGAGGGAGAACTCGGTTACTCCCAAAATCGGAGGGTACTGAGTTTCCTTCCTCCTCTCTCGAATACTCTCCTCTGGAGCGAATCCTTATAGGAGGATTTCCACTGGGCCAACTTGAGCTTTATGCTTAGTTATACAACGAAATATATATATTGTATTACAAATAATCCGATTTTGTCACCGGTAAAATCTCTGAACCGATAGCTTAGGCGGTTCTACTGTCGGTTCAGTTTTCAGAACATTGGTTACAATGTAAAGTTGATCAATCGAGCAACTTATAGGTGCAAGTAGGGAAGCCCAAGTAGCTTTCTTATCTAACACAACTTACAAATAATACATGAGGGTTTACTTTGGAATAATAATTAGTAGACTTTAGCAGAAAACAACACTAGACAAGTTTGATCTTAAATGAGTTAATTATGCAAAATGAGAGCACTACTACGGGTACAACTAGATGCAACTCGAGTTTAAAAAAAATTTGAACGTATTAAATTTTAAGTAAATTACACTCGAATGGGTTTCAATTTTGTAACAAATTAGTCCATGATATAACATTCATGTATTTAAAATAATATTTTTGATGTATGGCAACACCACTGTTAGCATAAATGCGAATATTGTAGGCACCGGCCGTTACAATGCAAATAATATGGATAGTAGTATAATTATCATGGCATCAAGTGTCAACAAGAGTGAAACTAAAAATAATGCTTGTGCCATCATAAATTAATAAAAAAAATTATAATTCATGGATGGTAATATGAATATCCATTAATTTTTTGGACTGATATTAACGGAAGGAACAATTTAGTATAAATTAGAAATTAAAAAAAGTTTTGAAATTTTAGGGAATAAAATTATGCATTAGCTAGTGATAATTTAAGAACTATATATTTATGTTATATTCTCTCTTCTTTCTAATGTATTAGTTTAATTATCCAAATAAATTATATTCTGTTCATTTATAATATCTGTTACTCGTGGTTTTTACAAAATTTTGAGCAATTCAACGACTATATAAAAATATCAGTTTCTATCAAAATAGTAAGTATACCTGCCAATATTTTGAAATCTCAATTTTCATTTTCACTTTCAATTGAGCACAAACGATCCTCTTCCATGTGCATAAGCATACACAAAGCAAAAGCTGGTATAATTTTAAATAGCCAAACAGTGTTGTTGTATCAATTTCCTTATTTTAAAGGCCTAATTAGCCTAATTGAGTCGTTGATACATTCTTATCCGCTCTCCCCACTAGGTTGAGAAATGCCCAGCAAAAAGACAATTGGGTTTGGTAGTTCAACTCCAATTTGTGTCATAATTCCTCCAAATTAGTTTTATCTAATTTTTAAAAGCTTGCATTGCTGAAAAAGAGGAATTACTCAGAAAAACTATTGTTTGGAATAACTCGGGAAGAATAAGTTGGGTGCTTGTTTTATTCTTTGGAATCACACGGGGGATTGCATGTTTGACCACGCACCCGTGAGCCAAATATTTAATTCATTCTTTGATTTCAAAAAGGTACGTTTGTTTCAAGTACTTTAATTGACTGTCTCATGTAATATTACCACATCAAGTACAGTGTGGTCGACAGCTACTATTACTTTTCGTTAATAAGTAAAAGATATACTGGGGGCGTTTGTTTGTGACTTAAAGGGTGCATAACTTAAGTTATGCATCCTTAAGTCACCAAACACCCGTTACATAAGACGCCTTAAGGGTGCGTAACTTATGCAACCTAAATAGGTTGCATAAGTTATGCACCATCCTCTTTAATTTTTTTTCCAACAATACCCCTTAGCAATAATTAATCATGATATTTAATAAGTAACAATAATTATTAAAAAAACATAATTAATAATAACAATTAAAATAATTAATCAATAATACATTTTTATCATTAAATAATTAATAACATTTATAATATTTAATTAAAAGTAATTATTAATATTTCATAATAACAAAAATGATGTATTATTATCATATATAATTAATTTTTATAATAATTAATAATATTTAATAAGTAATAATTAATTATTAAAAAATCGTAAATAATAATAAATATTAATTATTATAATTAATAATTAAATAATAATATTTAATAATATTTAAAAAGTAATATTAATTATTAACAATAACAATTAAATAATAAGAATTAATTAAAAATAATTAATCAATAATAATTTTTTATTGTTAAATAATTAATAATGTTTATAATATTTAATTAAAAGTGATTATTAATATATCATAATAATAAAAATGATTATTATTATCATTAATAATTAATAATTAACAATAATTAGGTCACAATGTCTTATTAATACATAATATTAATTCAAATGTGAGGGCATTTTAGTCTTTTGACACGAATATATGCATGCATTAAGTTACTTATCCTTACTACACAACCAAACATCCATTACATAACACTACATAAACACTTAGGCATCCTTAACTTATGCAACCCCTTACTACACAAACAAACGCCCTCATTAGGTTTAATACATAGGCAAATAAATCTAAAAATACTGTCAGCATTTCAACTTTCAAAATATTTAATGGAACATTGGAACTGTCAATTTTTGTATTTTCCTACGATCTTTCATGTTGATTTTAAATGATATCATATTATAAAATAACTGGCTTTAACAATTCATTATCCTAAAGTAGATAAAAATGTAGAAGAAATAAATCATATAAAAAAAATAATCTTCAGATCTTGAGAAACGTTTTGAGATATTGAAGACCGTGAAATCTAAATGTCCTAATCAAAGATCTGAAAGATTACCGATTCATGAGATAAACAAAACTAACATTTAGAGAAAGCAAGGAGCTAGTACTTAGCGGTTACGGTCTATATCCGGGCTAATGAAGTATATAGGTGTAAATTGACACGGAAATAGACTTGATTGAAAGACCGGAAACGCAGGCAAGCTGCTAGGGCAATGTGTACATAAATGTACATTCAAGGGAATAAGGGATTAATTGTCTTTGATAGACACTATAAAACAGTTATGGTGAAACAGTTAAGGTGCCGACAAGTCACTTTTATTATAATAAAAATAAAAAAAGGCGAGATGATTAAAATCTAAATTCACATTAGTGTTTTATTAAAAGAAAATTCAAGCTTTAGAATTCCCCAAGTGACTAATTCCTGACTACATTTCTGAAATTTGGAGTTGTTTGTCTTTAGAATTCATCTTTGGTTTTTAGTGAAGCTTCTTACTTGATAAATAATGCTAAATAAAAGTGTCTAGATTATTTTTTATTCCTTGTTTATGAACCTAAACTTGATACTATTAAAAATTAATTATATGAAAAATTCTTAAAAATACAACCAAATAATTAACCCAAACTTTACATTGGATTGGTACTGGTCAGAACCAATTTTGGGATGCATATTGTAAAGTAAAATTCTTATTTTTCTACCATACAAGAGATAAAAGAACCCAAGCTAGGCAAAAAAGAGTGTAGTGTATTGGAGATTTGTAGGAGGTTTCATGTTGTTGGCTCGTAGCATAGATTACCCCACATCGGCAAAACAGAGCAGAAAATCTGACAATATTGTGTCGGACCGAGTTGACTCCTGCTCCCACATAATTGTTACCCATCTCCATACCTAACCCCCCACGTACCAACTGCCATACCATACAAGGTCTGCTACTGCTCCACTCACACTTAATTCGTTAACATTATTTTGCAGTTGTTATAATTGCTTCCTAGCATTAAATTGTACTTGCAGCCATTATCAAGCAGATTAGGTAGGTACAGGGACCCTCAAAATGCCACTGTTCAACTATTCAACTAAGAAACAAATATTGCATCTACATACTGTACACTACACAAATTAATTCTGACATGTATTTATGAGGCCAGGTTTTCTATTATAAAGTTGAAAAGATTATTGAATATTCTAACTTTAAAAGTTACCCTCATAAAGACTTCATGATATTTTTATAGTGCATGTCATTTCATTTTACATATAGTAAAATCTTTTGCTTGAGACACGCAATATAAAAAGTATGAGAATCTATAACAGTAGATTTGAATTTATAAATCATTGACGAGGACACATAAGCAGAACAGTATCTATTGCATATAAATGTTCCAATAAAGGAACCCAACTGCTCTCTTTCTAAGACGCTCTTTCCCTGACAGAGCAAATTCTCTTCTCTTCTCTCTCTCTCGTCATCCGAGAAGATCCCAACTGCTATGTCTCTCCCAAAATAAAAAGCGCTCCAAATTGTTTACCTTTCTGATTTCTTCTTTCTATTTCTTCTCTGAAACAGAGCACCTCTGTTTTCCCTTCTACAGGTCTTCTTAGGCGGTGACATTTAATTCTTCCTTCTCTCTCTCCTCTTTAAACCTCTCTCATTTCCCAATTTATTGCAACAAAATCCAATGCGACAACACAGACCTCTTGTCCATAATTCCCATGCACGCATGCCTCTCTCTCCTATCTCTCTCCACAAAGCCACTCCGGCTTTCTCCCTCTAACTGAAGCAGAGTGCACATTACGCAATACCAACATAGATAACAAAAACCATGGCGAGCTTGTCATTTGGGGCTCTCTCTCTATGGTTTCTGATCACCATTTTTCTCTTCTCGCCACCTCTAGTGAAACCCGACATTGAGACTCTACTTGAAGTGAAAAAGGCTTTCAAAGATGACCAACAAAACCTTCTCTCAGACTGGTCCAGTGAAAACACGGTGTATTGTTCCTGGACCGGGATTACATGTGATCCTACTGGTTCAGACGTAGTTGGTCTCAACTTGTCGTCTGGTTCGCTCACAGGTTCGGTACCAGCTTCCCTGTCCAAACTCACCCAACTACAGTTCATTGACCTCTCTTCCAATGAGCTTACCGGTAGCATACCGGTTCAGCTCACAACACTGACCTCTCTATCTGCACTGCTTCTATACTCAAACCAACTTTCTGGGACCATACCTAAAGAAATTGGCAAGCTTTCAAGCCTTCAAATTCTGAGGATCGGTGACAATGCCGGTCTCTCTGGTACTATTCCAGACTCCATTGGTGACTTGCAGAACTTGACGGTTCTTGGTCTGGCATTTTGCAATCTTACTGGTACCATACCACGTCGGCTTGGTCAGTTGGTGCAGCTGGAAAACTTGGCTCTACACCAGAACCAGCTTGAGGGACCCATACCGCCTGATATTGGCAACTGTTCCAATCTTGTTACTCTCAGACTGGGACAAAACCAACTTAGTGGGTCCATACCGCCAGACATCGGCAGTCTGTCCAATCTTCAAGTACTCAATCTGGCGAATAACACACTCGAAGGGATCATTCCAGCTCGGCTTGGTGAATTGGTACAACTCACCTACCTTAATCTCATGGCAAACCAGCTAACTGGTACCATTCCCAGTTCTCTCTCCAAGTTGAGTAATCTTGAAACTCTCGACTTGTCAGTAAATAATCTCTATGGCGAAGTGCCAGCCGGGTTTGCTCAATTGAGTCAACTCAATTTTCTTGTGTTGTCTCAAAACAACTTTTCTGGTTCATTACCAGACAGACTATGTAATAATGGAACAAGCTTGGAGCACTTAATGTTATCTACCAACAACTTTTCTGGTGAAATACCGGCCGGTCTGGCAGAATGCCGTGTTCTACAGCAATTAGACTTGGCGAATAATAGCTTGTCTGGTACAATACCACCTGAGCTTGGTCAGCTAGATAACCTTACTGACTTGTTGCTTAATAACAACAGTTTGTCTGGCACTCTACCACTTGAGTTATTCAACCTTGCTAATCTGAAAACGCTGGCTCTATATCACAACTCATTGAGTGGCAAGTTACCAGAGGATATAGGCCAGTTGGAGAATTTGGAAATTCTTTACATTTATGAGAACCAATTCACTGGTCCCATACCAGAATCAATTGGTAACTGTACCAACTTACAGATGATTGATTTTTTTGGTAATAATTTCAATGGCACAATCCCTTCCACCATTGGCCAACTCAAGCAGCTCAAATTCTTGCATGTTAGACAAAATTCTCTCTCGGGCCCAATGCCACCTGAGTTGGGGTTTTGCCGGGAGTTAACCATTCTGGACTTGGCTGATAACCAAATCTCAGGAGGAATACCAACAACTCTTGGCATGTTACATTCACTCGAGCAGTTCATGTTGTACAACAACTCACTTGAAGGCCCAATTCCTGATTCAATGATTAATTGCCGAAACATCACACGTGTGAACCTATCCAATAACAAGCTTAATGGAACCATCCTTCCTTTGTGTGGCTCCCACAATCTTCTCTCCTTTGACATTACAAATAATCAGTTTGATGGAGAAATCCCAGCTCAATTAGGGAACTCACCAGCACTCGAACGAATTCGACTTGGGCATAACCGACTCACCGGCTCGATACCAAAATCTCTTGGTAATATCTCTTCTCTCTTTCTTCTTGACCTATCCACGAATATTCTCACAGGTGAGATACCAAATGAGCTCTCCTCATGTACTGATCTTAGCCACATTGTGCTGGATCACAACCAGTTGACTGGAACAGTACCTGATTGGCTAGGCAACATGCCTCAGCTTGGTGAGCTAACCCTCTCTTCCAATTCTCTGTCAGGCCCTATTCCCGATTCTCTTTTCAATTGCTCCAAGATGTTAAAGCTATCTATTGATGGGAATAACCTGAATGGTACACTCTCTCCATTGGTTGGGGGTCTTAGATCCCTAAATGTACTTAACCTTGGGACAAATCAACTGTTTGGTGAAATGCCCGCTTCACTGGGGAAACTATCAAACCTTTATGAATTAAACCTTTCTCATAATCTTTTTTCTGGTGAAATGCCCTCCGAGCTTGGCCAATTACAAGAACTTCAAAGTGTGTTAGACTTGAGTATGAACAAACTAACTGGAGCAATCCCACCTTCAGTCGGGTCGCTGTCCAAGCTTGAAAATTTAAATCTTTCCCACAACTTACTGACTGGTGCTGTCCCAGCACAAATAGGTGAGATGAGTAGCCTTGTAAGTCTTGACCTCTCAAATAACAATCTCCAAGGGAAGTTAGACAACCGGCTTGCTCACTGGCCAGTGGGGTCATTTTCTGGTAACCTTGCTCTGTGTGGTGCCCCTTTGGAGTCTTGTACATCCAGTAGTTCAAACTCTCACCGCTCGGCTCTACACTCAGCTTCCATAGCAGTTGTCTCAGCCACTGTAACCTTGGCAATCTTACTTCTATTAATTGCACTTGTTTTCTTGCTAAGGCACTGGTATTTAACACGAAAGTCCAGTGAGGTAAACTGTGCATTTTCTTCAAGCTCCACAAGCACCAATAGGCAGCTGATCATCAAGGGGTCAGCTCGGCGTGATTTCAAATGGGACACAATAATGGAGGCAACTGCAAACTTAAGTGATGAGTTTGCAATTGGATCAGGAGGGTCCGGTACAGTTTATAAGGCCGAGTTACCAACTGGTGAGACTGTGGCAGTCAAAAGAATTAAGAAATTTGATAGAGACTCACTATTTTTCCATGACAAAAGTTTTGCCAGGGAGGTGAAGATACTAGGCAGGATCCGGCACCGTCATTTGGTGAAATTATTAGGTTTCATTAGTAATGGAGATGGAGCAAATTTATTAGTCTATGAGTACATGGAGAATGGTAGTGTGTGGGATTGGTTGCATGAGCCATCAACGGGCCTAAAGCGAAAGAGACAATTAGGATGGGAAACCAGGCTGAAAATTGCACTAGGGTTGGCCAAAGGTGTTGAATATTTACACCATGACTGTGTGCCGAGGATAGTGCATCGAGACATTAAGTCGAGCAATGTGTTACTGGATGGGGATATGGAAGCACATTTGGGAGATTTTGGGCTTGCGAAAGCGGTTTTCGATGATAGGAGAACTGATGACTCAACCGGGTGCACTGATACTGGGTCTGGCTTTGCTGGAACCTACGGATACATTGCTCCTGGTATGTTAACAACAATACTACTGTTAAAATTTTAATAAGCACCTATAATTATTATCATCTTCTTATTAGTACTAGCTGTAATTCTACGGTTATATTGTCGTCATCATTAATGATTTGGTCTTATCAGGTTGGAAAATCATAATGACGCTTGAGGAATTAATTTATCCTTAATAATAGGCCTAGGTTGAGAATATTTAGTCAATGAAATTATGAACTTGTCTCCTTAAGTACAACAATATGGGCCTACAAATAAGTGAGCATATCTGGAAAATCTAAGCAGAATTGACCTAATAACTTCTCAAACGTATGAATGGCTAACTTTTAGGCCCAGATAATAGTCTGAATAGAAAGAGGCCATATGTTGATATGTACCAACACAAAAAAGAAGGCAACAAAATTATAAAAACAAATTCTTAAATTTGCATTGAGAAAACTCAAATTGATAGTAAAGCTTGACTAATTGTAAAACCTTTGCAGAGTGTGCTTATACCTTGAAAGCAACAGACAAGAGTGATGTGTACAGCATGGGGATAGTTTTTATGGAGCTTGTGACTGGTTTCATGCCAACTGACAAGAGATTCACCGGCGACATGGACATTGTGAGGTGGATTCAAACACTTACGAATTCACCAACTCCATTGCGGGATGAATTATTTGACGGATTACTAAAGCCGCTTACTCAAGATGAAGAATCATCAATGCTAGAAGTGCTTGACATTGCCTTACAATGTACCCGCACCACACCAACAGAGCGTCCAAGTTCAAGAAAGGTTTCAGACTTGTTGCTTCATGTTTTGCTCAAGGTTCACAGAGTAGGGTCTATGAAGAAGATGTGAGGTCGTTTTCTGGTTTTGAAAGTGAGAATGGTAATTTTGTTTTGAGGAATAGGAAATAGATAAATGAAATTGGTATTTTTTTTTTGTAATTGTGAAGTTGGTAGTGTTAGGGTCTTTTAATATATATCTAACAGAAATAAAGAGAAAAAAAGTGTATGAGAAATGAGGTTTCATTTTTTTTTTTGGGGTGGTTTATTTGCTTTTAGATGTTAATTATTGTTTTGATGATGATATGTGTATATATGTGACAGTTGTGAAATTAAATCAGATCAAAGCTTTCTATTACCGAGATGTTTTGAGTTAGGCTGATTGAGCCGAAAATATGGGCTCAAACGCTAAACCTTATGGCCATTTTGAATTTGAGTTTAATCAACAACAAGTTTGAGATTGAATTCCTGAAATATTTACGTCTTTATTTCATAATTTTCAGTAATGATTCTTTAATGAAGCTTTTGTGAAGTGAGCACAAAGCACAAGCTGCAGCCCCATAATTCTATCATCCCACAAAATCTAGAAAGACAAAATATTATCCTAAGGGCAGACAATCAACCCCCAAAGGTTTAAATATTATGTTACTCATATAGAACACATTATTTGAAGGACCTAATAAGTTATATTAGCCTAACAACAATACGTCAATAAAACAAAACAAAATAAGAAAACTTGAAATTCAAATAATCATATTTAGCTATAAGCCAGCCCAACCTGAACTTTGCACCCATTAAACCTCCTCCTTTAACTTTAAAGTTGAAACCAAACTCCGATTTATCAGGCCCATCCTAATTACGGCCCATTTAAGCCCATCTCCTACTGAGGTTGTAGAAAGTAAAAACTCGAGAGAGAGAGAGAGAAGATACAAACGATAGAAGAACAAACGAAGATTCCAAGAGAAATCGACCTTCAAGTGTCTTAGATCGATCGATCGAGGTAGGTGAGAGAGAGAGATGGGAGGAGGAGGCCATGGGCACGCTGACGCCAGCCACGGCCATGGCGCCGGAGATTTCAGGAGCAAGGTGTGGAGCATGACAGGTGGGCCCTACTGCCGCCCCGTGCACTGGCGGCGCAACACCGCCATCGCCTTGGTCGGCATCGTTCTCGTTTGCATCCCCGTCGCCATGAAATCCGCTGAGCTCGAGGTCCCCATCTTTCTTTTTCGCGATTTTGGTTGTTGGTTTTTATCTGTTGGTTGATCTCTTTTTGTAGCGATCTGGACTGGTTTCTGCTTGTTGAGCTTAAATTTTGAAGTATTGTTTCCCATTTCAACTTCTTATTATGGACTAGAAGAGGGAATTTGGGGGTGCTAGGGTTTGATGGAAGGAATTGTTATTCCCAACATAAAAATGGTGGTCCAATTTGTGCTACAAAGTAACATGTAGTTAGCTCTTGATAGGTCAATTGCCTAATTGTTCTTTAATGAATAGTTGTTAATTTATACAAACCTTATGTACCTCATATTATTGTTACTCTTGGTGGATTTTAAGAGGTACAAACCCCATTTTTCTTTATTTGTCCCTTAACCTTAAACTTTTGGTTAGGGGTTGGGTATTACTTTAATATTTAGCCGGTGCCACAATGAGAAGGATGATACCAAGCAATAATAAAGTGCATGGTGTAAATAGGAGACAAATTAGGACTTTATGCATATGCAATAGAAATTATGAGGCAATTGCTTATTTCTTCAGAATGCTATGGTTATTGGTCAGCCGCTTGCTATTGGGTATTTGGCAATCTTATGGTACCTGGATCCTTGATTTCTGGTCCTTTATGTTACATATTTCCCAGTGCTGAACTGGTAATATTTTCCGAGTACCAAACTGTTATCAGTTTTGCACAGGCAACTATCTTCTATCTGTTCTAAGATATACTTGGGATTCGAGGTCTTACCCAGGATTTTGTTGTTTAATTAAATATATTTAATGAGATTTTGGTCAATCCATACTTGAAAAGGATTTAGAACTGGATTTTTTTGTTAACTGCTGGAAGCATTCTTATCGCTCTCAGTAAGGCGCATCTACCAGTTGGTCCACCATGCTCACTAGCAGCATTAAAATTGTACAGATCTGATTGGTGTGTTGTATATTCTTTGTAATGTCAGGTTATTTAGTTCATATTTAGTTGAAGGAGCATGTCTAAATTTCTGTTACATGACAACTAAGTTCTAATATGCTGATGCTATGAACTTTTTTTTATTAATCAGCATTTCTTTTTTGCAAGGCAGTTATAACATAATTGTTCATTGAGCTAATGTAACATCTTCCTTGGTTTCAGCAAAGGCCACACCACCCAGTCCGCCCAATCCCATCACAGCTCTGGTGCAAAAATTTCGGCAAGAAAGACTACTAAATGCTAGCATCTTATGACAAGGTTCTGAATCATATAAATTTGGTGAAAGTTATATATGACTAAACGCCTTGTAATACTGTATTAAGAATCCAATGTGGATGATTTTTTTTTTCCTCATGTTTTCTTACTTTTTTTTCTTTTTTTTTTTCTTTTTTTATTGATGGTTTATCACTTCTTATCTTTGTATGGTTTTAGTTTAAACTGGCTCGGTTGCCATGAGTTGAACTTCATTGAATAAAACAATTCTGTTTTATGGAAGTGACAATGAGTTCCATCCAATTTGTTCTTCTTTCTCCAATGTTCTGTTTTGGATATTTGATTGGAAATATATAATTAACTCTAGTTAGGTATTGATTATGTTTGACTCCTAATTTCGTTATTTAATGCATCTGTATATATTGCATAAGTTTACTATTTACTGCATATAGTTCACAGTCAGATTGATTTTTCAGAATTGCTTGCAGTAATCTGTGTTGCTTATCCTCAATTGTAAATTTGTACAGCAAGTTCAGTTTGATTTTGAAAGAAGGTGAGAATGTTAGTGAGTTAAGACGTGCTGTTTTAGTCGCATGCATCTAGGGAATATGACATGATAAAACTGGCCATGACATGCCATGTTTAATTCTCTGGTAATGGCAGCACTCATATATGATGCTGTAGCGAATCTAAACCAACTTTAAGGTTCCAAATGCAGCCGAATCAGCTTCTGTCCACCATCTGTGCTGCTGTTAACTCTTGGAAAGTTTGGGCTTAGCTTCTTTTCTTTTCTTTTCTTTTCATTTCTTTTTGCGCCCTTCAAAAAGGGGGGTTTCCTCTTCCTTTCTTCGCAGTAATATTTGTGTAGATTTATAAGTTCCCTTTTTCTTCTCACCTTTGTATTTCTTTTGTAACTCTTTTCTTATTAATGGAATTTTTACTGGAGTGGCAATCGCCACCTAGCCCTCAAAAAAAGTTCCAAAACGCAGCTGGGTATTGCTTATTTGCATACAAAATCTTTGGCCTGAATATGTGAACTTGGAAATTAAGAATTCATGAGCAGATAATCTCGTGAGCGTGATCCAGTAACCAAGTTTCACGAAGACCGGAAGCACAGCAACACAAAATGTGCGCTGAAGGAGTTTCCGATTGTGTTGTGTGAACGATCCCGATATATAATTTGTAATTTATAATGAATAGTATTGTAAATAAGAGCTTGAGAAATTAATAATAATATTGGAGCTAGCTATTGAGGCAATTCCGTTCATTAATATGCATTTTTGCAGTAGCAAATTGAAACACTAGCCCATTGATTGGTTATACGCTTATGCCTTTGATGATTTGCTCTTGCTCAAATAGTTTTTTGTTTTTTTTTTGTTTTTTTTTTTTTTCGAAAACTCTCTTGCTCAAATAGTTTCTCCGGCCAATTATGAGGTACAAGGAACAGGGACAAAGTAGAGGCGTGTCAATTTTAGGAAAAGGAAAATTCAGTTTGAGATGAGAATTGTAAAATGGTTTCCTTGGTATTTCATGTTTGCTTGTAAATACAGCCCCACATTTATTGTGGATTAAAAAAAAAAAATCTATCGAACAAACTATTCAAAATTTTTAAACGAACAGAAGAATTCATATATCCATGGAAATAAGTCGTGCCAACAGTCCCTACTGTTGATTAATACTGTTCTTTCTGAAACGAATACATGAGCATTTTAATACTGAGTTTTGAGTAAAGTTGGTTATGGGTTTTTAAATTATATTGTTGCAGACACTCAATTGACTCTCGAGTTGAACCTGATTGGTGATACTAATCACTACCGACAACAGTTGAACATATATAATTCAAGACATGAAAGCAAAAGCCCAATTAAGAAACCAGAAATTAAGCTGAACAAGATCAATGCCTGAACCTAAATTGAAGTACACTGAATAGCAACCTACCAGCATAGTACGAAATATTACCAAAAATATGAAGCTTTCCTATTTAATTAGTTGTAACATTCATGGACAGAAGTCCAAACAAAAAAGTGACATTTTTACGTGCGCAAACATGATCTTAAGCTGCACATTGAGGTCACTCTCTTCATTTGTAACAGATTTATTTGTGTACTCATTTAATATTGAAAGCGACTGTTAATTTGGAACTATCCAAATAGCATCCAATCATAGAATAAGTGTAAGACATGGTAACCTCCCTTCTAGGGCCTAGAGGAAGATAAATTAACATTGATTATATCTTAAATTTGCAACAATGAACTGTTATTGCTTTGATGAATTGCAAAATTCTAGAAAGGTTTGACCTTATTAAGTAACCTATATCGCTTTGCTTGAACAATTTGGGATGGTTGCATGGGATAAAGGGCTTAGGTAACCATAGTGGTTGGGTTACTCTTTCCTGATAGGCTGTTGAGGAAGATTTCTTATGAGAAAACCATTTTCTGTAACAACCTTCTCTAAAAGATTCCTTTATTGATTTATTTAATTTTCTTATTTTTCTTAATTTGTTAACTTTCGCATCTCGGTTTACTTTTCTGTTGATTCCAAGTGATCCTAGCCTTCAAGTTTTATATAAAGGTTTCTTCTTTATATTGGTAGACATGAATTGTGTCTATGTATTTAATCAAAAGGAGGTAGCTGAATGGAACATTTATCGTTATATTGTACACAACACACTAATAAAAAAAAATCATTAATACATCTCATTTGTAATTAAAGTGGCAGTTCCTATATGAACGACAGAGTAAAAGTAGGTGTCTAATTTCAATGTCACCAATGGTATACTTTTTTCCCCTCTTTTTCTTGTTGGTTTGCGCTTGCTCCTCTACATCACTCATACACATCATGCATTAATAATCTAGTCTAAATTTTTTCTTTAAGTTCAGGCATGATATTTCTTTTGCTTCCTCGATGATCTACTGTATTGTTGGTTTGTAGCTTGTATAATGTAATAAAGTTGGCTTAATATCACCCTTTCTTTGAACTTTGTGCCTCACAAGCTTTTTAATATGCGTCTTTCTCCACTTGCATTTGTATTGAAATAAACGTAAGATACATTTTTGTTGAAGCAATCTAGCTAGCAGAACTAACCTTGGCAAATTTTTTTTATTTTCTTGTACTTCTTGGACGTAAATTTGCAGTATGCAAGTTTAATTTAATATATTTAATTGGATGACATATTAAATAAAGGTACTAATAATGATAATAGCATTGCCGGATCCAGATTGTCATCAGCACAGGCAAAATAAAGTCAGCCCTAATTACTTTTTTTAATAGTATTATTGTAAATGTAGGAAAATTGAAATACTATATTTTATATATTTAACATAAAATAGTATGGACATGTTCTCATTTAAATCCGTCCTTTAATGGTAGGTTTAATAACTTATGTAGACATGTTCCCATTGAGATCTGTCATTCAATGGTAGAGTACTCTTGATCCTAGCTACTTAATTATCTATATTTGCACCAAAGCATAATATTTCAGGGGGGGGGGGGGGGGGGGGGGCTGATTGAAACAAAATTTGCTAGCGAAATTCAATAATTCATGAAAATCAACAAAAATAACAAGAATAACAACGATGGTGGTGGTGGTGGTGGTGGTGGTGTCATAATCTTGAGGAGGGAGCTTAACACTCACGTTTATTACTGGTGTCGTTATCATTTAGAAAATATTGTTTAAATGTCAACATTTATTGACGTAAATAGGTCCATCGATATGTTTTCTCATGAACAATGGGTTAACTTGTGCATGCTAATTTTTTCTAATAATAATGCATTAATGAAGTCTTGAGATTTTGAAAGCGATGGGTGAAATTATACCCATTTCTTGAAAAAGATGATAACTATATGAAAAAATAAATACTCATTTTTGAGAAAATGACAGTCATACTATACTCACTACGACATTTATATACGTTGTACAATTTTAAGTTGAAAAGGTGAGTGCTAGACCCATTTTTCGGTTAAAATTAAACAAAAAGAAATTACGGCCCTGATTAGAACCACTTTTTTTTTTATATATATATATACACCGATTCTATTTATTTCATTAGCAATTTTTTGATCAAAATGAAAGATTTGATGTCATTTAATCGGAATTTAATTTCATGTTATTAGACCTAACAAAATCATGTGAAATCAATTCTAATCAAATAAAACATAAAAATCATTTTGATCAAAGCCATACGTA
The DNA here is from genome assembly GCA_027725995.1 of Rhynchospora tenuis. Taxonomy (NCBI): domain Eukaryota; kingdom Viridiplantae; phylum Streptophyta; class Magnoliopsida; order Poales; family Cyperaceae; genus Rhynchospora; species Rhynchospora tenuis. The sequence continues at coordinate 148,757,298 of CM050888.1, read as the reverse complement.
CTAAACCGCCCAACTAATTACAAAATAATCTATGGGAAATTGAAAAGGCTAAAGAGAATTTATAGAAATGGAAAATGGAATGTGTTCCCATATAGGTTTACAGAAATTGAAATAATTTAAAGGATTCATCTCCAGTTCATCCTTGCGTGGACTTTTAGTCTTCTAAGATGTCAACAAAAGGGCACAGAGCATGGATGCTTGTTGGACGTCTGAATCAGCACTAATTGTGGGGGTAAAATGGAAATTTAAAGGAATTTCGTGGTTGCTTCCCTAGTTTAGTACTCAGTATATATGACGTAAACATCCTCTACGCAGACATACGACTGCGTCCCTTTTTAGTTTAGATTTTATACGGTCGCAATTTGAATTGGATTTCTAAAAGTATCCCGTGTTGTGCGTGACGTGAAATATATGATGTACAAAGCCGAAAAATTGTTTAAGCACTGCTTGCACAGGAAAATAGATTCCTATCAGATATATATATATATTGGAGAAGAGAACTAACCCTGAGAATTTGATAGAAAATTATACTCTTGTATTAATTACGTACTAGTTACAATTCAATGTTTAACCCTGGTGTAAAAATTATGAACTATATATATATCCCAATGTCTATGTCATATATACTATTTTTCTTTAACTATCGAGTGTATTTTATTAATTTAAAATTTAGAATCTGATGGGGAAGTCTAGGCTTGACCCTTATTTTTCTTCGAAAACAAATTTTATAGCCAGATGCTGGGATTTATAGAATGGATTGGAAGTGTTGCTTCAACAGTAAACTGAATTTTGGAGGACTGATGCTTTAAATTGTGATCCAATGATCAAATCATCATATAATAGTTTAAACTTCTATAAGTCGCTAATTTATTTACAAATCTTTATGGAGGAGGCTACAGGAGTAAAAATTAAAATAGGTTTGGTCCTTATATTTCTTCAATAGAATAAATTTTTGATAGGCAGATGCTGGTATTTGGATTAGTTTGCTCAAGTTTAACTTCAACAGTAGTGAACTGATTGATTCTCAAAAAAAAAAAAAAAAAAAAAAAAAAAAAAAAAAAAAAAAAAAACAGTAGTGAACTGAATTTGGGAGGACTGAAGCATTTAATTTGTTATCCAATATTGATCCAATCATCGTACAATAGTTTAAGCTAATAAATCACTAATGGTCTTCCAAATCTTTATGGAGGACGCTATATAAAAAGAAAGAGCTTGACCCTTATTTTCCTTCAAAGAACAATTTTTGTTAAGCATATGCTGGGATATATATGGATTTGTGCAAGTTTAACTTCAGCAGTAGCGAACTGAATTTGGGAGGGGACTGATGAAGCATTAAATTTGTGATCCAATGATCCAATCATCCAAGCATCAAATAACAAATTAATTGTTTTCTAGCTCTCTATGGATGAGGCTACAACACTCCACTCTCTAACAAGCACTGTTCTTGGCCTTTTCTTTTACTATTTCATTAAAATATTGCTCGAAGAATTAGTAATTAGGAAAGAAGAAACGAAACATACACATGTGGATGATCATATCTAACTGATATATACTTGAGATGGATGCTTGTCCCAAAAAATCACTAATGACAATTTTCTGATAGGGCTAGGTCAGTTTGTAATGCAATGTAACAAAACTTCAAGTCTTCTATTAGTCCACCTTGCGTACTAGACATATAAAGATCTCTGAAAAATGTGAAATTTGCACTAATCATGGTAGATATAGCAACAGATTTCAATAATTTATAAACAAAAAATGTACTCAGCTATAATTGGCTATATATATATATATATATATATATAATGAATTCCATCATGAGATATACTGCTAATTTAACACATATCAATCTTTTATGTGAATTATACAACACAAACTATACGTTTTTATTGATAATTAATAATATAAGTGGTTGAATTCAAGATATATTACCACAAAGAGTGCGTGTCAATTGTATATTTGTAAGCTAAATGTGCAATGGTAAAACGGAATTAAATTATATGATATCACCACATCTATATGTATATGGTGATATTTCAAGTGCTAGCCAGTCTGACTGCAAGTTATTGCATAAAACACGAGTAAAAAGGACCAATTGAACCTTCATTTCTTCATGGCTAAACAGAAATAAAGAATACATATTGCATGTGTCAATAGTTCCCTCACAAAGTCACAACATATTCCATGTCTTGTTACAAAATAATTTGGAAATCAAAATGTATGCGCTGCCAATTATACTTTCTTTGTACAAACTTTCAACTAGTGTTAACCACAAATTTAGAGTAATGTCAATAAATTTAAAGAATAAATGTGATAATTCTGTATCATAATATTACTAGGTTATAATATAAAACAAAAAGAAGAACATCTTTATTAGTAAGTATATGCGCTATTATTACATGTGAGAACCATGTACCCTCTTTACAAATGTAAGCAATATTATAAACCTACACTGACAATGTGGTACTCTAATATCAGATCATTAAATTTAAAACTTTTAGTGCAGCAAAGGAAAGTTTTTTCCTTAATAGTATTAAGATATACACGTATAGACCAAATCAATTCAATACATATATAAGTGTATCTAAAAATTAGTGGCTTGAAACTTTATGCTGAACTAGAAACGGCCCGACATATTGAAACGCACGCACTAACGTGTGTACTCACATTTTCATACCAGAAATGGTTGGTCGAGACATTTCAGATACTCGTGCAAAGTTCACGCTTATCTCCATTGCAACGAAAGCCTAGAGTAACTGAATAACTGCCAGAAAAGTACAGTTCATGACTAAAGCAACAAATACTATATCAATGAAATTCTATTTATCGACTATAAATTAAACAAATAAATAAGTCAAAAAATAAATAATATAGCACAACAATAAGAAAGAAATGAAATGCAGGACATATAATGAAATCAACATGGCGCTGAGCATCAGTTTATACCATTGCAAAAATAAAACACATGTTAAATTCACTAACTTATTATTCTCAATATTTTTTTGACAAGCTCATGTTCTAGGTTGAAATTTAACTGAAAATTAATTAATCGGTAGAGAAAAGATCAAGCGCTTAGCAGTCCCATTGCAGTTGTTCTATTGAGTTACCTCCACCATACAACATACCACAAGGCATCAGAGCAGACTCCATATATTCAAAATCAAATGCATTTCCAGCACAATTGCCATCAATCTCCATGCCCTTTTCATTTGTAGCAACATTAAAATCGGCCACTCTACCATTCACATAGTTTTGAGGTTGAGTTTGCTGTTCCTGCCCAACGGCATGTAATGTTGGCGCCACCCCCTCGCTTGGTTGAGACAATTCCATTGTATCCATGCCATTAGGGGCCCACATGACAGACTCATCAATAAATCCATTGGTTTGATTGAAGGGAGAAGAAGAAGGGACATTGGCATGATCTAAAGAGGAGGAAGAGCAAGAGGCAGCATTGGTGAAGTCAAAGGTGGAATTAGGGTTTTGATCTTTGAAACTCATGAGCACTCCATTCTCTTGATAGGGGTAATTTGAAATAGGCATACTAGGTTCATTAATAAGGATGTTTTGAGGGGGCAATGTGAGGAGTGCTGGATTGATATCGAGTAACGGGCTTGATTTGGTCGGGTCAAAATTATTCTTACCAGGGGAACTTATAGTGAAAGGGGTGGTGGATGAAGGGAACTGAGAGGAGGTATTGTTGGATAGGTTATTGTTGTAAGAATTAGGCTTAGAAGTAGGCATTAGGTTATGAGTCTTTGGATCAAGCCCCTGAGCAACCAATTTCTTCTTGATGCATGAGTTCCAGAAATTTTTCACCTCGTTATCAGTTCTCCCTGGAAGGTGTTTTGCAATCTGAGCCCATCTGTCAGGGGAAAAATAAAAGAAACCAAAAGGAATATAGAGTAGAAATTATCAATCTATTCATGAATTAATCAGATGATGTATGCTTCTTAATTTAATGGAAAAAAGAAAGTGCTTTATGAGATCTAAATAGATTTAGGGTTTTTTTTAACCTGTTGCCCAAGATCCTATGCACATCTATGATGATCCTTTCTTCTTCCTCGGTAAAGGATCCCCTCTTGAGGTCTGGCCTCAGATAATTGATCCACCTCAGCCTACAACTCTTTCCACATCTCTGCAACCCTAAAAAAATATCAAAAGGAATAAAAGATTAAATTAGATTAATAAGATTTGATTAGAATAAAGACTTGTCTAGATTAAAAACTAGATTAAATCAATCCCAGGGAGTGGTGAGTTATCAGCGGTTGTGTGAATGATAGGGAGACTGTGAGAGAGAGAGGAGGGCAGGAGATATCAGGAGGAGCCTACCGGCTAGTTTTGGGATGGAGCTCCAGCAGCCATGGCCATGGGTTGTTATGTACTTGACAAGCTTCTCATCTTCTTCAGGAGACCAGAGACCTCGCTTCACCTTTTGTTTGCTACAGCAGTGGTGACCCATATATCCGCCACTGTTTCTCCTTCTCTCTCAGAAAAGAGTGGTCGTCTATCTCCCTCCCTCTCTCTTTTCTTTCTCTATCTACCGCCTTTCTTTTTTCCTTCTGTTTCTCCCGGGACAAAGAAGAGTGTCAATAACACTGCCCTTTTTAAGCCCTAGAGCCCCTGTTCAGAGCCTTCCACGTAGAGCCTGTTTCACAAGGGACGTCCTTTGGTGGGAAAGGGTGAGCATGTATAAGACAAATCACTTAACACTATACACTCGGTCTAACATTCAATTAGTGGACTCATCAAGTTTACTACTATTTAATGGCAAATTCTACTATGAACGAAAATTTTTAAACCGGACTTAATAAATCAAGATCGTCCATTTAAAATTATAAATAAAAATGAATGATCAAGATTTAAATTTAGTTTAAAGTTTCACTCCACCTTGAAATTATCCCTATTTAATTGTTATGTTTTCTAGTTACTACCTATTAATTAAAATAACTATAAGTGTGATAAGTGATAACAGACAAAAATATATATTGTCGTACAAAAATAATTTGTTACAATGTCATTGTTTATTAATTGTAGATGGCGTAATATATTTAATTATAAAAAGTTTCAAATTGTCGTATTAATATTTTATATACTATTAGTTGTTCAATAGTCATAGATAGCGTACGATATAAGTGATCATCCAAAGTTTCAAATGTATTATTCTTTTAAGATAATTATGTCATTAATTATAGATGGCGTGTGACAAACGATTACCAAATAAAGATATACATTGTCATATTAATTTCCGTAAGGTATCAATAATTGTAATGAATATTAAACTTCTCTTTTATTTTTCTTTGCACTTATTGTGATGAAATAATCTAATCCAATATGCACATGTGTATGTGAAACATTTGCATTTTGGCAATAAAATAGTCCAAATTATATCTTTTTATTTTCGAACAATTCATTTAAATACATGTAATGCGTCTTGCATATTGAAATATTTTAGAATACAAAATTTATTACATATTTCCTTAACTTTTTAAATTACACATAGATATAAATTTTTGTGTTGTGCATGTGTTTTTTATATTATATATATATATATAACATCAGCAAACATAATTGATTTTCAACAGTTTGTAATTAAAAAAATGTATTCTTTTGATATCTGGAGATGTGACGAGTTTGGGTCCATAGAATTAACATAAAAACTTGTCTGCATATATAACTCTTGACAGTAGACCAAGTCCAAGAAGCCTGCGACGGCTGAAAGAAAAGATCAAACAGAAAGATTAGGATCAAGAAATGGCTTTGAATTTACTCGTGAGTTTTATCCTTGTAGGACCCAACACACTTCCCCTCCGGGTACTTATGTTGGCCTTTTGCTAAACCCCTGAATCACCTTTGCTTGTATATCATATACATGCCATAGAGAGCGTTGTCTTATTGTGCCCAAAACAACATTACTTGTGAAATTAAACATTTGGAGTTTGGTTGAATTAATTAATAAGTAAACTCAAATGCTTAGTTGCAAGCAAAATATTTTTGGAACGTAGGTACATGGGGTTGGATTCAGCAAGTAAATACAAAGGTTTAGTTACAAGAAAGAATTTTTGGGATGTCGTACAGGGGTTAAAATGCATGTTTAGAGGATTACTACAAATTGATTTAACTAATTTGGACAATAACAACTCAAAAAAAAACTAATTTGGACAATAATTAATGGTGAAAGACGATGATCATGCCACCCATAAGTACGTTTATATACTTTAAGAAAAAGATCGATTAGAAAAATCTATAAAAGGGTTTAAATTATATAGAATAATTAATAAGAATTTTTTAAGTGGTAGAATTACTAACCCAAAATCTCTTATTTATAATTAAGAATATTTTGCAATTTTTTGACATCTTTCTAAGCTTTTGATTTCGTAATAATTAACAATTAGCTAGCGTCATTGCTGGGACTTTCCCTTAGTTTTTATAAATATCATCAAACAGTTGCAAATTTACAAAGATAATAACATATTTGATTGTTTTCAAATTGAAAGTTTTATATTATTTTAATTATAAGGACCATCTATATATATATGTCAAGTGATCAACACTTTTTCTTGTAAAATTCGACAGCACCACATTTTATTTATTAATGTCCGTTATTCGTACGTATTTTAAATAAAATGTGAAACAGAAAATTTTCGTTCGTATACTATATAGACCAACTTCAATTATAATTGTTAAAATTGAATAAAATGGTTAAGTTGGATAGTTAATGGTGTTACCGGAAAAAAAAAAAAAAAAAAAACTAGATGATTAGATTCATAAGGTATTCATCAAAAATAAAGTGGGAAGGCTAATCGTCACAAGCAAATTTTTCATAAGAATTTGGTCGCAGATTTTTCCCAACTAATTAAATTAAATTTGATGCAGATATGATTGATCTCCTAGATATAAATTCACTACTTGGTTTATTTTCATGATATGCAATGTAACTACATAGATAGAAATCATGAAAAAAGTTTAAGAATCAAGCATCAAATGCTCACATATATTCCAAAAGGGAATGGTTGAATTTTATTTTTCGTTGACTTTCCTCTTTTAATATTTTTTTAGATAATTGCCTATGCTATGTCTCTGGAATAATCCCAGTTATATCAAAACTTCAAAATTGCTTATTTTTCCATCAAACTTAAAACCTTCCTATTTTTTACATTTTTTTCATTTAGTAGTCACCTTAACGGAAATTAAGTTACGTCATCATTTTTCAAAATTCGTGATTCAGTTATGCTAACTTGAAATGAGAAAATGCATATATTATATACATATTGTATATTATAAATAATTACGTGCTATAAATTTCCCAAAGGACGTCACTCAAACCTAAAATTAAGCAGCAAATTAATTAAACTGAATCACATACTGGCAAGCCAAAGAAAAAAAAAAAAACGAAGAATCTCTATATGCATGTATCCTAGGTAAGAGCACACATCGTAGCTAGTTATATGAAACTCGTTGCAGAGAACCCGGCGCAAATACTGAAACAGAAAACAAACACGGCCAGTAATAAAAGAAAAAGGGGAAGGGGACGAAAGATCCTCATACAAGCTGCATTTGCTGGTAGAGTGGCAGGATGATTCGTGGGAGACAAGACTTGGTTTGGGTTTTTTGAGTTTAGGCTTCATTTAATTTCCATGCATGATTGAGAGTGAATCTTTGTCGGTGAGAGAGAGAGAGAGAGAGTAGAGGTACAGGTGTCGGTGCCATGCATGCAATTTTTCAGTTAGGATCTAGTCGCCTTTGGTCTCACCAACTCGTTCTATCATGTCTATGACTTGGTATAATGAGATTGATGTAAAATATAAATTAAGGGGTTTCTTAATGATCTTGTTATAAGAAATGTTATTTGATCAAAGAGTGTAATGAAAAATAATAACTTACTTGGTATAATTCAACGAGAAAACAAATTTTATATAATAAACAATCCACCCTTATCTATATATAGTTAGATGAAAATGTGCAAATGCATGTAATGGGTTACTACGTACTTTATAAGTAACTTCATAAGGGTAACTCCCATTCATGTCAATTTTATTGTAAATAAATTAATTTGCTATTTTTTTTATATTTGTCATGTAGATTGTCGATATTTAAAAATTGATTCACAGTATAATTGTTTTTTTTCCTCATTTGAATATGTTATATATCACTTTTGGTTTTAATTTAAAAATATGTTTGCTTAATTATGTGTGCAGAAGATTAATTACTAAAACTAGAAGTAGAGATTGAAAGTTTTTATGGAATATTTTGTATTAATTGTCACAGTTCTTGTTTATAAGTTTGGGGAACGATTATTATCTAATATAGTTTGGGGGTCGATTTTGTGTCCGTCTAGTTATTTTCTAAATAAAATAATAAAAAACCATCAACAGCTTTTAATTAAATTTTGAAAAAAAATCAAAAAACAATAAAATGCTATTGGACCATGGACTTTCCGTCCAACTCTTAATTGAAAATTAAGTAGTTCAATTTTTTAGAACATTTGATCATTGGATGTTCAGACCTTAAATTGAACCAAATCTAGTCATGCATGCTTTATATTTATATATATAGGGTGCGTTTGGATCCTATGAGATTAAGGGTAGGATTAATTATTTAGGACTAAAATTTTTAATTCTTAATTGTTAAGAATAAGCTTATTCTCAGAATAAAATTTCTTGTTTGGATGGTATAATGAGCTCTGGACCAAATGAGTGTTTTCCCTCCTTCCAAATTTTTAATCTCACTTTTTATTCCAACATTTTATTAGATTAGTTAATTTGACTCTGATTTGGAGTAAACTCTTAGTCCTAAGCTGTTTGGATTGGCTATTAATCCAGAATAACTATTTAGTCCAGAGTAATGTCTTATTCCCATCCATCCAAACGCAACCATAGGTGACGAATGGTACACAAATTGACATATTACATATATGTACCAGTATGTTTTTTTATTTAAAAACGTTATTTGTCAGAAAAGCAAGCTGAGGTACTTGCTTTCATATATGATCGTAGGTCATAGGCTTAATTAATTATTTGTCTTGTGCTGCGTTTAGAATTATTCTCGTGATAATATACTCTGATGACAGTACAGTTTGTTCGCCTACGATTCGATGGTGCCTATAGTAGATTGGAGGAGAAACAAAGAACACAAGTTTGATGAGAGGATTTCAAGTTTTCTAGGAAGCAGAAATTTAAAATAGATCGTGTGTTTGTGAGAACAAAAATTTTACCCAAACAAAATGATATAGATCTTAGTTAAGAGAACAAAGAATATATTATCATCTGGATAAATAGAAATATTTTGTTCAATTAGCTTGGCTGCAGTTATAGATATGGGTGTCGTTTGGGATGGTTAGGAATATGGTAGGAATAACATAAATTTAGGAAAAAACACTATTCATAAGAATTGTGAGAATTGGCTATTCCGGGAATTAGAAATGTTGTTTGGATGGTGAGTTTAGGAATAGCGTTGGGAAGTGTGAAAAATAGAGAGAAAAGTGTTATTGGGAAGAGTGTTATTAAAAATTGTGTTAGGAATGAAATCGGCTATTCCAAAACAGTTTGGATGAAAAATTTAGGAATGGAATTGCAAATTTCTAGGAACTGACTATTCCTAGGCAATCCAAACGAGCCCATGGCCATAAAGTTTGCTGCCGTCGCTACCACTAATCTAATTTCATGAAAAGTTGATTGATATATGACACCCTGCACTATCAAATCTGTTGTGTGCTGATGTATATATATATCAATTTTTTTCATCATAAACAAATGATTAATTCTATAGGTGAGAATTACTCTTACCGTATCATAGTGTAATGTATAAGCATGCGCGTTAATACAGCTTTAGGAAAGAACAACAGTTATTTCTTCTTTTTGTTTTTTTTATACAAGAGCTAGCCTATAGGGTAAAAAGAGTACTATAAAAGTAAAAAAGAACATTCTATGATCTCTAGAAGATCGGTTAAAAGTTGAATTAGTAATGAAAAACTTGGTCATATATCGATAGATCTCTTGTGACGTTAATAATGCGATAACTTATGCATGTATAATCAATTCCTCTATATGTAATATATGTCAGACTGTTAGTCATGAAATGCCGCTTATGCATGTATAATCAATTCCTCTATATGTAATATATGTCAGACTGTTAGTCATGAAATGCCGCATTCGTCCATATTATATATATAACGATGCAAGAACAAAGGCATTCTTTTTATGCCAATAAAGGCAATTATTTGATGCATAAAAATCATTTCATGATTGTCTCTGTTTGTATGATATCCGTTTATTTTCTCTAATTTTTTTGCTCTGTAAAGACAAGCACGTCGATTTGTTTTCATCACATCTGATAACATATTTAGATTTTAAATTTTATTAAGGTAGTTAATTATATCAGCCAAAAATATATATGTTCATAAATATCAGTACAAAAAAAAATAATAAATCTTGTAAGCATAATAGTTATAATAATATGTAATTACACTTCTAACTGTTTAGATGAAGCGACCATATATATATTGAACTAAAGGTGATTAAATGAAACAGTTGAAAATTTTAAGAAGTATAATTAGGATACGATTATTGATAACTTTTGATATGAAACTTCATTCAGTGGTCTACGAAGATAAAGCTCAATCGATCGATGCATATTAATTAAATTGTTAAGACATGCCGAAACAAAAATAAATTTATTTGAAACCATGAAATAGAGAGAGAGAAAGACTAGATTGATAAGGCTCGCAAGTAGCAACCATACACGTCCGTAGACAAGCATAAGGAATGAGAATTATTTGATCCTATTTTTTCTTTCTAATTTAAAAAAAAAAAAAGTTATTAGCAAGCTTATTTAATTTCAGAAAAATTAATAGATGTCATTATTATTGGCTTCCAAAATATTCCTGACAAGTTTAGCTACTAATTAACCCAGTAACCCGGCTAATCAATAATAATACAAATGATTTAAATTAAGCTTTGATCATCATATGTAATATAGAGATCAACATTATCCTTTATAAATATAATTCTGCCTTTCCTCTGCTCTGACGTACACGTTGAATTAATGCATGGAAATTTCAGAGTTCAGTGGGATTAAAATTTGAAATCCATATGATATTAGGTTAAATTATGTTTTGTCCAAATCATAGCCGAGGCTAGCTAAGTGCCATTAAAATCAATTGGATGCAAACTAGAGAAGATATATATAAACCAAAAATAAGATGATTTTGACGGCACATTATCCAGAGTGTGCATTAATCAATGGACTTTATGACAATTTAGGTTTTATCCAGCTGGGTACAATTAGTGCTACGGTCGGGATTTTACTACAAAAAGAAAAAAGCTTCAAATTATAAATATTACAAGCTATTACTATAAGGAGGACTTGATGTTGAATTTAAGTAAAATTTCGTCAATGGATATGTTCAAGCTTCAAAGATATATATATAGATATATATAATGATAAAAGCGTACTAGATTTACAGGATTGTACATGTTTGAAAAAAGATCTCACAGAAAGTATAAACATAGTTTTGCAGCAACAAGTGTAAATTAAATTTGTTGAATCACCTTTTTATATATATATTATTTAAATTAAACGGAGTCAAATCGCATATATATGCTATAGGATTGGGATAAATTATATGCAAAAAAAAAAAAAAAGCTTAAGACAATTGATCGAATGTATGGTTTTCAAAATGAAAAAGTGAAACTTATTAATATGTTCTCTATTATTTAGATATGTCGTGTATCAGCATTGATATTATGAAAACCGATTGTGCATCCAGCAAGAGGTTTGAGCATTAATTTGAAAATTAATATTTTAATTAGTTATATTGGAACTTGGTCTATGAGAAAATTATTTTTAAATTGCACCAAACTTAATGCATAATCTATTCTATCTAAATTATAGTAACATATTAAAGTTTTACATTTTTTTTTTGGTTGATTGTTCATCAGTCGACCCCTAATAAGGTTGTCAAGAAATTAATATAATTTTTAATATATCCATTCCAATAACGTAATAGAAAAAATTAAATTGTCTTTTATTCAGATAATTAAAGAACTTAACAAATAAATACCGTCAATTAATTTAACAACAAGGGTACTTTCCATCAGAATTAATTTCCCATAGTATTCGACTTTATCAATTAATATACCCTTCTTGTTAGGGAAAAAAATATAATAATAATAATAATAATAATAATAATAATACATCCTTAGAGAGTGATCTCGACAGCAAATATTGCCTTTCGCACATCAAATATTTTTTTCTAATTCAGAAATAATGAGCCTCTTTTTACCAGGTTTAGTCTCTTTTGTTAACACTGCATACTTTAAGCATTCTTTCTTTATTCTTAATCAATCGGAATATTGACAGTGATGGTGTTTTAACAATGTTTAAATTGACCGCCATTATCTTCCTCTCCTCATAATTATATTGGCGAAAATAAAATTTGGGACCAAAGTTCACAGGTCCCACAATATATATTTTTCATTTCTTCACTCAAAGATTACTTGTCAATTGTCATTGTGACATTGTCTATTTCTTAGAGTCAACGTTGCCCAGGATGATTGGCTTCTCTTTTTCAAGTTCTATCTTTCGTTACAAAAGAAGTTAAAACCAGCTGGTACAAATTGGTACCCCCGATGGAAATTCGGCAAAGATATAAAAAGATAGCTAATTTACAATACAATCCCTTCATTTTCTAGAACTATATATGATTTTTTTCAAAATGAGTAATCATAATTCAGAAATAATAATGTGCTGCGTTTCTTTTTTTCAATTGCTGAAAAGAATAATTAAATTAATTAATAGGCTGCTGTTACTGTACGTGTTCTTATCCAATGCTAAATATTTTTTTTGTTTTTTTATAAATGTGGTCCTCGCGCGCGCACACACACACGCATCGTCATAATACCCTCTATAGGCCAATAAATTTAATTAATTTGAAAAACTGTTGGATTAATGGGATATTAGTAACCAGTTGAATGTTAAGTTGATCATCTCATTATTCATCCAAGTTGCAAATTCATAATATTTTTTTTGTTAGTTTTGTGCACGAAGAAAAGGTTTCAATATGAAATTTGAGGAACTTAATTAGTTTGGTGCATTTATTTTGTTAAGATTTTTTTTAATCTTATCTTAAACTAAATGAACTTAAGCATTTCTATATGTTTTACTATAGTATCTTACGTTATTTTATTTTGTATAACTATAGTGAATTGTTTGGATTTTATATAAATTATATTGAGTCAAATATTTTATTTAATGTACTTCACTAATTCATCCTCTAGATAACATATTATGAAATATGAAGAGCATTCAACATATATGTATATATATAAAGAGGAATGCTAAGGTCCTACGCGTAGGACGGATGTGGTCCGTCCTACGTGATCGTATTCGCGTAATCAAACTTCAAATCACAATTCCAAACCGTTAGATTGAATCTTTATATTGAAAACTTGTATGAAACCAAATTTTACATTTTTTCAAATTTTTTTACTATTTATTTCGTACTTGTAAAAACCGTTGTTATTGGACATATAAATATATATTATGTACTTCCTTAATTAATTTGCGCATCACATATCTTTTATTCTCTAACTGTTGTATGTATTGCTAGTGTTGAACTTTGTTATATATCTTGAAATATATTTTATATTTTTACGAAGTGCCAGTGGAGATTTATTTTGAGAGGTGGTTCGTCATGAGAAACTAACAATCAAGAATAAAATAGCGAGATGATTCAGATACTATTATTAATAATCTGAAGGGACATTTTGAGAATTTATCCACCATTTTTAATATATAAAACACAACACACGTGAAAAGGAAGGGTGCAACGAGAAAGAGCAAGGGGACAGTGCAAGAGAGAGAGAGAGAGTGAAAACGGAGAGCTTAAACGAAACGCTTGGCCGGTAGAGAACTTTTCTTTTGTCTATATTCAACTTTTTGTATTCTTCTCGGAAGGACATGAATTGAATTCTACTTTATTTATTATATACAAGTCCCATAAGTTTCTGAAATTTCGTGGAGGCTCCGGTGTAGTGAATCGTATATGACCTGGGTCGACGGATCCTGTTCTGATCCGCGGTTATAAGTGCGAGCGTTGAATATTTTTAGAGGATCAATTTTTTATTTTAAATAAAAGGACTAGTCCCAAAAGAAAAAAATGAATCCAATTTTTGTATAAATTGCTTCGTGGCAATTCACATTTGTACTCAAAAGATAAAATAAATGAAGCAAATAAATTCATTCCGGCCCTTGTAACGAAAAACCTTACAATTGATGAGCTTTTTTAAATAGGTTCTTGGAACTTTGTTCAGAAAAAATAATACTAAACAGAAACAAAATAAAATCACATTTTCATTTTAAAGATAAAAGATAAGAACCAAAATAAATTCACAGATTAGAAAGCCATACACAGTGCACACACTTAATATGTTTCCTTTTAACTTGTCCTTTGCAATCCACTAGCTTTATAAGGATTTATACTAAAAACGCCGCCCTTCAAGTTTAAAAAAAAAAAGGATGAAACCGTTTATGTTACAAATAGAGGATTAATTGTTCGACCTTTTTTCCTTTTTTTTAATTAACGATTAACCGTTCAATTTATACACACAAAGGGTGTAATTTCCTCGTAATACTTAGTTTCATAATTTTTATAATCTTTTTCATATTGGATATATATATTCTCAAGTACGTCTTGCTTCCGAACTGCCGACTGTTGTAATTGGACGAAACCCGCAATATTATCTCAAGTGAGATCACTGATTATTTTTTTTTTCCCTAAACACTAAAACATTTTTTTTTAAAAAAAAAATTGTCCTGCTGATCTATTTCTAAACAGAGGGTTGGACCTAAATCTTGCTAAAAAAAAAATTTTTTTCCTCCAAAACTTAAGGTTTTAGAATTGTATTTTGCTTGTCCTCTATAAATTTGTATTTTACTTTTGATTTTTAATATAAAGTTGCCTAAGCGCTTGCACCGTCAAAAAAAATAATAATAAATAAAGAGCCACCTTTCAAAGTCTTTCCACAAACAATTATTGTATAATAGGGCCAGGAGCCGATGACGTCACCGAGTAAAATTTGTCCAAATGTACTTTATGCCGTACTGGAAATCTTTTTGCTATTGGCGTTGGCGTAAAAAGAATTGTCAAAATTATTCAACACTATGAAGTAAGAAAAAATATTGGTCAAACGAATATACTGCCTTTAGAAACTTATGTATGATGCCTCTTGAATAATTTGCATGGGCTAGAAACTGTTTTGTTAATTTATACTTTTTGGGCTTTTTATATAGGCTTCTCAACTTAAATAGTGTAATTTGAACATAGTATTTCTTGATACCCCCATCGATTTGCTTAGCTACAGTACCATTTTTTTTTTCAGATTGAATTTTCAGTTAAATTACCTTGCAGAAGTCAATGGATGGGTCGGTGCTTGCTTTTTTTTTTTTGCTGGCTTGGTGAAGAACGGTGGCTTGATGACATATGTTTTTAGGAAAGTCAACTAATAGGGTCGGTGACTTTTGTTTTTGTTTTTGGTTTAGAAAAATACGGATGGATCATCCTCCAGGAGTAGAGCTCAGTGACTGTAGACCGGGTGTAGTGGAATAAATATGCACCGGTACTCAATTCAGTCCTCTTCAATACAATTGAGATTGTGGTTCGCGTCATTTAATGGTGCTCCGTTTTTTCTTTCCTACTATTTCCACCGATTCTCTTTTTTTTCTGTACTTCTCTTCTTTACGGTGGGCATTGATCCTCCTTTCTCAATCAAGCAGGAGAAAAAAAAAAAACTCACCAAGAGCGATTGGGAGGGGGACAGAGCAGCATCAGTGGCGATAGAGGAAGAGCCGCAGAAGGTGAGGCGAATGGAGGGAGAGAGGGCAGCATCGGCGGCGATAGAGGGGGGAGAAGAGGCGATTGAGGAAGCCTTCGCCGCTAATCCCTCTTCTGGCGGCAACGAGGCGGAGCATTAGGAGCTCCGAATTAGAAATGAAGAGGTGAACTTTGGTCCAGAAGAGGTGCGGGACTACTACGACGCAAAGGGAGAGGTCACGCCGCCCCAGGATCAAGCCCTGATAGTTGTAGCAGCATCCGGATCTATTGCCACTAAGTCCCTCAAGCCTCAAGCGTCGCGCCTCATCTCTCTTCTCCATTTTGTTCATCAATCGAGCAGCTGACAGCTCTTCTTCGCTGTTCAATATATTTCTTCCGATCTCTCTTCCTCCATTGAACGATCTATGTTGATCAATTGGTGCTGATAAGTATTGCTCTTGCCCCCTTTTTCTCTACAATTTCTTGAGTAATTTTGTTGCCACTTTTTATATGTTCAGCAATTAACACCCCTCTTTTTACTTCAATTTATATGATTTTTTATCTCTTCTCTCTATTTTGCTTTTAAATTTTAGATTTTAGTCACCTATTCACTTGATTTTTTTTTCTTTGACTTTATTGCAGGTTCCATATTGAACGGTGTTACGCGATATCATTTTTGACGGGGTTGCCAGCTTCTTCAACAAGGTTCTACCTTTTTATTTCCTCTTATAGCACAATTTTCATTTGCTTTTTTGTTCCTTTATTTCTTATTTTGAATTTCGCTATATGATTTTCATTTGTTTTTTTGTTCCTTTATTTCTGATTTCGGATTTCACTGTAGGAGGCTTACTACAACTATCAGGACTCTTGCTGGCTAGCTTCAACCCAAAATTTAATTGTTGTCACGGCATCATATGTTCTCCTCTCTGGTATAACACAGTTCCTTAATTTAATTTTTTATATTTAAAGTATTTCCTGTTTAGATAATGAGGAAGTCAATATATTATAGAACAACAATTTTTAACTAATTAAGAATTCGAGTTCATGTCACTTTATTTTTCTGAATCTAAGTTTCCTTCCTGAGCTTTTTGTTTAATTTTCTTACTGTCGTTTTTTAATCAATTAATGTAACTTAAAATAGAATTTTAGAGCATCTCTTTACATAGTGCAATTTCTAGCAGTGGAAAGAAATTAACAATTCAGCCCTTGAAGCATTCCTTCCATTAGCTTTTTTTTATTGAATTAAGTTCTGTTTTTTGTGGTTTAGCTAATATGTTGTTGATTTAATGGATTTTAATGCTGAGACTCTGACTACTACAACGATAAGGTAAAGTTTAGGGGACATGATGATAGGACTAAATATGAGGAACCTGATGATAAGGCTAATTTGGAGGGACTTGACTGTTATAGAGAAATTTGATTGTGTTTTCTCCCTATTATAGCATCTGACAGTGATTGAATTTCTTTTTATTATGCTAGGTTTGAAGCTCCTAATTTGAGGAACCTAATATGTTTCAAGCTCCTAAGTATGAGGAAGAAAACACAGTTAAGTTTGTTATAGATCACTAAACAATTTTAATGTGTTTATCGAAAGTTGATGATGTTGATCAGCTAAGACCTTTGTTGATGTTCATGTTTTTTGTTTTAAATTTCTCGATTTTCTGTGATCAAGTTAGTTTTTTGTTTCAACTTCTCATTTTATAGTTTATCTCACTTTTCTGCAGATGTGTTGTTTGATGCTACTTGAAGAGAAGGAAAATTGAGGCAAGATAGCATTGGGGTATTCAGCTCAAGGTTTGTCGATTAGTGAGAAAAAAATCTATGTTTGTTGTTGTTCAGAAATTGCCAGTTTTACCCCTTCGCTTATTTCTTTTCAATACATAAAAAAGCTTTTACTTCAATCATCAATCATAAATATAAATTAGAGTGTTTTTCTTTTAATAACATCTCAAAAGGAAAATGGTTCATGCCTAAGCATTATTTCTTTAATTCAGTTCAATTTTTTACTGTATTTCGCAAATTTTCAGGCATTTTAAGCCTTTCTCTGCGTGCTCTGTGTAATGGGAGACAAGTACGTGTGTCACCATGTGCACAAAGAAGACTATGCAGCAAATAATTCATGCCAAACGATGGGATTTATGGTAAATTTTGTGTCAGCTCAATTAATCGCTAGAAGGCGTCCATAATGTATGTTCTTAATCAAATATCATGAGTGGCAAAACCATTTTTATTTTCTAATTATTCTGGCATAAATTGCACTATAGATAATATCTTTAAAAATTATCATGGGTGTACTTGCCTTGACTGCACTCTTTAGCTTAACAGTGCTGTTAGTTATTGGTTTGTTTGGTTTATTTCACTCTTCATTTGACTTTTGGTTGAAACAAAACCTTCAAAAATCAAATCAAGAGTGAAATAAAGCATGCAAACTGAAAACTAACAGCACTGTTGGACCTTAAAAATGATCTGCTGCTAAATATATTCAAGTCTGTATGTACTGAATGTGTTGCTTTTCCATTCATTAGAGTGTTCATTTAATTGGCCTTAGTTATATTTTTATCCTGATGGTCCGTCAGTATGAAAGAGCAGCATTAAAACCTTTTTCCTGATCAAGTGCCTCAAGTAATCATATAGCATTATATTGCTCATTTTATCTTACCGTTGTTATTATGTTCCCGAAAGCTTTTTGTTTAAACTTCAATATTTAGTGTTTCTTTCCATTTACACTTCTATTTTATTTATGCTATTGCTAATGGTGGTTGGTGCTGGAAGTTGACCCTTACAATAATTGCTTCAGATTTGGAAAAGGGAGAAGAACGGTGGTTGTTTTTAGTTGACGGTGGACCGGGTGTGCTTCATTAAATGTGAACCGGTATTTAGTTCAGATTTTTCCATATATATTGAGGCAGTGGTTCGTGGCATTTAATGGTGCTCCGTTTTTTTTCCTTCGGTTTGACGTGCCTCCTTCCTTACTATTTCCATCGAATCTCTTTTTTTTTCCCGTACTCTTCCTCTTTCCACTGCCCCTGGCCGCTTCCTCTCCCTCTGCTCCCTCTACTCCTTTCTCTACACACTTCCTCCCACTTCTTCCAACTTCTGAACCGAGCGAACCATTGGTGAAGTCAGATTGCATCAGCAGGGACTCCTCTTCCCCATCTGCGCCCAGCGATGGAAAAACCTAATTGAACGAGGGGCTAATCCAACTACGCAATCGTGTAGAGTCCCACGAAGTTCTGCTACAAGCCAAACGTGACTCAGTTTCGGGTTAGTAACTTGGTTTCTATTTTTATTCCTTGCATCCACATTCTCAGTCTCTCAGTATCCTAAACACTATATTTGGATTTTCAATACTGGATAATCACGACATGCTCCTCTTGTAATAGCAGCTCCAATTGAACAATTTGTTGATTGGGACATCATACACATCCCTGGAAATGCTCCGCTATCTCTGGAGGATTCCACTGGTAAACCTCTTTTCTTCTCCTTCATCTTTGATATGCTTTTATCGAATTCTTTAGTTAATTTGATTTCATTTTGTTTCTGACTTTCAGTAGATGTGGTGGCTGCCAAGATTAGCCTAAGCGGGCAAGTACAATAGTCGGTGAGAATTTGAATGTTCATAATTATGCTTCCATCAAACAGAATGTTTAATATGCTATTTCATTCTTCAGGTTAATATCAAATATAATTTTTTATTTAATTCGTTGAATCATTATTTTAGTTGATTGGAGATGAGTTAAATTGTTCTTGCGTTTAGAATTATTACATTTCATTTTATGCTCGGGCTTTTATCTCTAGCTTACCGTTCAGACTAATCAATTTCTTATGTCACTAATAAGGTGTATTTCCAACATTAAGATATGGGAATTTAAAATTGTTGTCAATCTTCAATACGTCTCTTTAGTTTCCATTAGTAGTTTTTTTAAAAGAAATATAATAGATGCTTTCCCATGAGAGTTTGTCTTTATGTACATTAATTGAGATTAGCATTAATAATTCTGAGTTCCTAGATTATTGCGTGTGTGTTGTGTTTCTAATTTTTATTTTTGGGTTATGCAAATTGAAATATTATTTTTCCAAGGTTAAATTGTTCTTAACATACTAAAATTGACCAGCTCCTTGGCTGCTAATTTAGTAATATTTCAAGATATCCTCAAAGCATTTTATTTTTTCAACAACGGTTTTAACGTTACTAACCAATTAGTTTTTACTGAAATTGGAGAAAAATAATGTAAATTTTTTTAGTTTCTCATATCTGTCTTATGTCATATTTTGGACTTATCACATTTATTAAGCGTTTTATTTCAGGATCAGCTCACCTCAAAAAACATACAATGGTTTCATCTGATATATCACAAAATTATTATTTAGTATGTAAGTTTCTAAAAATTAGTCAATCAGATTTCTAGCATATGTAGCATTTGTATAGTAAACTGAATTTACCAACTAATGAGAAGTATGCAATGTTAGGCATAAGATGCTACATCTGAAAACAAATAATACACCCATAATTTATGGTGTATAGTATCCTTTTCACACCTATTACTCCATATATTTTCTATTAAATTTGCTGAATGGTCAAACAACTGCATCAATTTTATTTGTTTTTGTTCCCATATTGACTGATAAATTGACTCTTCTTTCATTCCCAGATCTCTCCAGTTCTCTCGAGAAGTTTGTCTAAGAAATCCATTGGTGTGTCTGTCTGATGTCTAATTGAAAAGGAATTAACTATGAAAGAGAAAAAAAACAGACACCTCTCACCAGGTTTCATTGGTAGGTTAATGGGCTTGGACAACTTACCCCCTTCACCTCAAACCCTTCGGTCTTATGATAAGTTCCCCAGAGATAGTCGATATGTTGATGGAAATGGGAACACTATTGGAAAGCAAGACTAGGACGAAGGGGTTAATATTCACAAGTGGTGTTGCGGTGCAGGTAAGGTGTTCGATAAAATTAATCTCAACAAATGGCGGCTAAGAAGCGCTATGGAAAACAAGGTTACATGTAGGGTTGCATAGCTTCTTCTTTTTTTAAATTTTTACTTTGTTAATTGATACATTTATTTTAAATCGAATTTATATACTTTTACAGTTAGAGGAAGGTGATAGAAGAATATTAAGTACAACATACATTAGTTTTTCAAATTTTTTTCTTTAAATTGGTACTGCTCACTTAATTTGTCTTTTCATTATTCAAAGCCTTTTCAATTTTATGTGCAGGATATTCTGTGTCTTGTCTCTTCTCTTGCAATGAGCAGGTAGTGTTACTTATTCTTTATGTAATTTAAATACTAAGAAGAAACATTGATTATGAATAATTTGGTTGTCTATTTGAGATTTTTTTGAGCTTATGGTCTGTTATCGTAATGACCATCTTTGTTTTCTATCATAGCCCAACATGAATTGTTATTAATCATACTGATATGGGTGGTAAACTAGGTGGCACCATCATAGTCAATCTGTTATATTAGCATTTTCAGTTATCAGTAACATTGGTAAGGACATGTGAAGTAATGTCGGATGCACTATAAAATTATTATAATTAGTTATTATTTTGAACTATTTTTGATATTTTATGCAAAAATTCTTAATGCAACAATCAGTTCAGTATTAAACAAAACTAAGCCTGCATTTTTTTCTACTGAACTAAGCCTGAATTTCATCTCTTTCTAGGGTAGGGTAGCAAGGATCAGGTTAAACTTGCCAATTAAGTATTTCATCTAAATATTAATTCAATTCATTTTTCTTTGTGATGTTAATTTGTGGTTTTGTTTGAAAAAAGAACTTCCATTAAATTCTTAATGTAAGCTCTCTTAGTATTGTTCTTCAATTGTTCCCATAATTTATTTGGTTTGTTTCATTGCTGATCAGGTTCTAATTCCCTAATGTTAGTTCTCATTGATTTTTCTTGCACAAGATGTTGAGTGGAGGTTAGAAGAGGTCCCACCATCTGTAGTATAACGTGGAACTAATAGCTCCATGTTCGTTTTGATGCAGCTGAGGTCTTTCTGGTAAGGTTTTGTTTGAGGTTTTCTTTTTTTGTATGGAATGTGTTTGTTAGACTGGTAATTTTTTGTTAAACTAATTATTACAATAGTTTCTCTGGCTGATGGAGCAATTAAGGCTGAATGGAGTAGTAGCAACCACATACATAGAAAAATTCTTTGTTGGACATCAATAGCACAAATTTCAAGATTGTTTGGGACAAAGGATAGGAATTGACCAGTATTAACTATCATAATTAAATTTTCTTCTGTTGATTAGGGTATCAATGTCAGTAGAGCTCCTTGCCTTGAAGGATGCTATTTTGGCGAGTTGCGGGTGTATTTAGTTTAGGCATATCTTATATGAAGTTAGAAATAATTAGGTTTCACTCTTTCCTGTCAACTTTGCATTCTGATGATTTTTGTTAACATGCACATGGTAGCAGTGTCTTCTTTAATTCGCACCTCTTTTATTTTTATTATATTAATCACTTTGTTTCTCTGTGAATGTCAACGAGATGGATCTGTCAAAGCAATTAATTGATATGCTTGGTCTCCAATTTTAATGATTAATAAATGAAGATATAATTTCCTTCAATTTAGTTTCTATCTTCATGTCACCTGAAATTATATTTTCTACGGACATCACACTCATATATTCATCGCACAAACGCCTGAAATTCTAACTTTTATTAACCAATCTAACAAATGTCAAACCAACTGCCAGACTATCTCACAACGACATTTAGCGAACAGGTATTAATCGACGGACATACGACCTAGGGGTTGGTCGCGGCGAAGCCGCGACGACAAGTCAACTAGTTATATCTTTAGTTGCGAAACTTAAACGAGTAAAAGGTTTGTATAAAACCTTTTACAGCAATGTACTTCTAAACTTCAAAAGAGTACAATTTTTGGACTAGATAGGGTTGGAAAAAATAGGGCCAGAAAGGCCTAAATATGACAGTGAATGGTATAATTTAGATGGGAATCACATATTTTTTCCCCCTTTACTTCTTAAGCATACAATACAATATACTTATCTAAATCCCAATAGCTCTTAAAATCAACGCAAGTAACATCGGTCCATAAAAAATATTTCAAAACATAAACTTCGTGTTCGTGTACGTAGAAGGTGGCCCAAAGCTCGATGAAATAGTGCACAAGCAATTTGTGGGCCTTTGATTGATTATAATGTAGGCTTTGGTTTGTTTAGAGCGCAGCTGCGCAAACACTGAAACGAACAAAAGATTTGATTTGATACAAATTAAAATTACTATGATATTTTGAAATTTTAAAGATATAAATGAACATAATTGGTATTATAATTAAGTACCGTTAGTGTAATGTACTTTATTATCTTCCTCAGTTCCTTTATTTTTGTTAAAATTAAAAAATTAAGCCGTGCTAGCCCGTACCGAAAATTTTAACTGTTTACTAGTCATTATTTTCTCAACGAGATATGGTATGCGTTATGTGTGTGGGGTTTATGATGCATCAGCAAATTGATGAACGGTATTAGAGTGGTTTTCTGGTTATATACGCTATAAGAGTTTTATATGAAATGAAGAAAATATATAATCAACTTTTTACAATGCAAATTCATAAGTGAATATTTCTTTGTAAAAGTTAAATCAAAATAATGTTGCTTATTGATTTGACTGGTTATAGGAACAGTTTATATCAGGCTTTCCTGCTAGCTAGTAGCTAGACAGATTTGTACTTTTTTTTTTTGAATAATGACAGATCAGTAGTTTTACCGTCAGTCCATCGATGCACAAAAAAGGTCCCCTCCAAATGACCGAAATATTGTGCGTTCCAAGATTATAATGCAAAAACAGACGGGGGTAGTTTAGTAATTACGTATTAAACAGGAGGAGTGTCTCTAGCAATTCCCCATTATGCCATCAACAATTCATTTCAAATTTTCATTTCGAATTTTGAACACTCTAGTCTACTCTACTCGGTTTCAGCATAAACGAGGCGAAAACCTAATACCCTGAGCTGGGTCGGGGGCTGGCGGCGATGGCCGAACTCGAAATCGATCGGATCAGCGCTCTTCCCGAAGAAACCAAGGTCTCCATCTTGTCCCGTCTCCCCATCACCGACGCCATCCGCACGTCTGTTCTCTCCCACTCCTGGTGTCGCCTCTGGACCCTCCTCCCAGGTTTCCACGCCTATGTGCAACTTAACAACAGAGTTCCAGGCCCCAGTCTGGAAAATGTGGCTCACATCCTCTCCTCTCTTCGGGGCCCCATTCGCCACTTCTCCCTCGACTGCTTTATTCGCTATGACAAACGCTCCTGCCTCCAGCACTTCCTTGACCTCATCTTTCAAAAGGACGGTCTTTGGAATCTCTCTCTCCACTGCACCGGTACTATGACTCGTGTCAAGTTTCCCTCTTTTTGCTCTCTCAAAGATCTCGATCTCCACTTTATCCGTATCAGCTTGCCGAGTGATTTTGGCGGCTTTGACCAGCTCACCTCTTTGAAGCTGCATTCTGTTTCCATCTCGCAACCAGATGTTCAGTCGCTGATTGATGGGTCGAAGAAGCTGACCTCTATTGAACTGTTCTTTGAGCAAATTAAGCTCCCAAAAGGTTTTGCTTTCAATGAACAATTTCTGCCACTGGCTTTTAATTGTCCATTGCTTAAATATTTAAGCTTTGAATTTGGGGGGGAGAACAATGTCAAACCTAGGATTGTTCATGCTCCTTGCCTAGAGAGGGCACATGTCACTGCCGGTACTGAGAGTGATTCTCCTCGAGAAGAGTTGATCTGGGTTGGTGCTGCTGCTCTCGAATTTATGGCGGATATGGCTCATATTTCCCATCTCTCCTTAAACTTTGAACTTCTTAAGGTAACTTTGCACGCAATCTTGTAACAAGTTATTTGTTCTGCCCAATAATGCTGTTAAATTTAATCTAAACCGTTTTTGATACCTCATTACAGTGTTTGTCTCAAGTTGATGTGCCACATACCCTGCGGGTTCATTTTCAGCAATTGAGATGTCTAAAGTTAATTGGACAGATTCGTTACATCGACCGAAGAATGTTCAAAGTGCTTTGTTGCTTGCTTAGTAGTATGCCTTTCCTTGAAAACTTAGAATTGCAGGTAAAATTTTCTTTTATATTTAATCTGCTCACAATTCACAAATGCATAAACATGTACCTATTGTTCATTAAAATGTCATGTTTTTTTTCAAAATTAGACAGCTAGAATTAGGGGTAATATTTAATTATTTAGCACTCCAGTACTTCACCAAATACCAAAATATTTAAATGACTCAATTAACAGTGCTACTTTTGTCTCTGCGATGCTTAGTCTTTTTCCTTTTCTTACTTTTTTTTTTCCCCCTTTTTGTTTGGCTTGAGATAAATGTACATTAATGCCTACAGCATGGTAACCAATTGATTTGTCTGCAAAGAAATTTAGGCTGTTAGATCAAAAAAATCAAATGGCAAAACAAATCCAGGCCTTAAGGAGGTAAAACTCATTTTTTATTTTTTTTTTAAGATGAGTGCTGCTTCTATTTTCTTTGCTCCTAAGTAATCGAGCAAAAAGGTTTTTTTTTAATGTTTATTTGAAAATTTGTCATCAAGATTGTGGCATGTCAATTAATTAACCTCAGGGAGTGTAATATTCTGTTTCTATAACTATTCTATGCCTCCAATTATAATTTTTTGGTTCAGCAAAATTCTCTGTAACTCACTTGATTTCTTGCAAACTGCTCCTAATAACTTAGATATTGCTTATGATTCCTAATTCCCCTTCTTGGGGTGCTTTTGATTTTTTTTTTTTTTTTTTAAAAAAAGAACTTTCATAGAATCCTTAATCTGTATAGTCTTTACTTCTTCTTTTCCTGTTTTTTTTGGTCTTGTACTGTGACTATGGTCTCGTAGTGTTTCATTGTTAGCCACTTGGCCAACAGTAGGAGTATTCAGTATCTAAATCACTTCCACTCTAGACTCGAGCACTTCCATCAACTGAATAGCAATTGGTACAGCTCACTTGACCTATATCTTCCAAATGTTACTTTTAGATCACATATTATTTCATGCTTGTTGGATTGATCTTTATAGTAACAAACAAAATTATTGCAGTCTCATGAACCTTGGCGACTTCAGCAAGAGGAACGCCTGAATGAATTTGATCGTGTACCCCTAAATGAATACAAGAAGAAGGAAGATGGTTATCTCTGTTTAGACCAAACTTTGAGAACAGTTGCAATCTCCATGAAAAACTTGAGGGGCCTCGAGGATATCATGTGGATGATACACTTTATACTCTTGAATGCTAACGTTCTTGAACTCATCAAAATTACGTATTCCATTGATGATAAAGTCAAATCAAGATTACTTGAGAATTTGTGTGAAGTTGAGAAAGCTTCTGCCCATGCACAGGTGATATTTTGTAATGACAATAGCTCCTGATATGAGTCCTGAATCTGCATAGTCTTTTCTTCTTATTATTTTGTGTTCTGGTTCTAGCTGCTGTGACTTTAGTTGTGATGTTGTTTGGTTGTTCAACTTGTCTGAACTCTTGTGTTGTGTTTGTATGGGTTTACTTGTTTTGGGTATGGAACAGCTAGTAGTTTATTTTGGTTTTGTTTAGTCAGCAGCTTCTCCTTTCCCTCAGAAAGTTCAATATGCTTAACTTTTGATTGTCTTGTTCTGTACTGCTTATATTTTAATGGATGCCCATCTCGGGCCACTTTTGGTAAAAAAAAAATTTATTTCGTGTTTTGGCAGGGCTGACGGCCAATTTAAGGGCACTATTTAGTTGGTATGGAGTAAGTTTACTGGTAGTTTAGTCTTCAAGAAATTATTATGAAAAATACTCCAATTACTTTTACTCTACACTTGGGCACTTGCACCAACTAAGTAGCAAATGGTACAGTTCACCTGACCTGTATCTTCTAATGTTACATTATGATCACCTATTACTTAATGTTTTTTAGATTGATTTTTATGTTAACAAACAAAATTATTCAGTGTCGTGAACCTTTGGGCATATGAGGTATACCTGAAGTCCTGAACGAATTAGATCTCATACCCCAAAT
This sequence comes from Rhynchospora tenuis, assembly GCA_027725995.1. Classification (NCBI taxonomy): domain Eukaryota; kingdom Viridiplantae; phylum Streptophyta; class Magnoliopsida; order Poales; family Cyperaceae; genus Rhynchospora; species Rhynchospora tenuis. The sequence continues at coordinate 148,730,446 of CM050888.1, read as the reverse complement.
AAATACAAGAAGGTAGATGCAATTTCAGTGAACTGATAAAATTCATTATCACCCCTTCATTTGGCTCATGGTGCTATTTAGTCCTATGAGGTTTTATTTTATTAGATTCAAACGTGTATAATCACATATATTCTCATATGAGTTCTAATGTCTGGATCGGTAGGCGTTCAACAAAACCCACTCAAGCAGGTACCATTTGCTGGCTATATACAGAAATTTCTACCAGATTTGTAAATGATTCCGAAGTAATATGAATTTAAAATGCCATATGGAAGTTACGGAACCCTTTCTGTACAAACTTGCCTAATTTTTATAGACTTGTCAGATAGATGCGCCTTATAATAGTTTAGAATAATTAATTAAGAAATATAGTATTAACAATCCGTTTGATAACTATGAGAATTGATTTAGTGATCACTAATTAAAAAAAAAAACTATAGATATCATTGTAATAGCTACATATGGATTGTACTTGTATATCAATTTTCTGCAATTTAAAATTGAGTCGGTCATCTACTGAAAAGTTTGAAAAAATAACAATTTAATTTTAATTCTACTTGATTGACCAAAAAATTTTAAAAATTATACCAAATTTGGTACAAAATGTATGTGAACTATAAAGAATTATATTTATATTTATGTTTATAATTTTATAATTTTATAATTTTTATTGAAACCTATAATTTATATTTTTTATTGCGATAGTTACAATCTTTGAGTGGACAAAGGTTTTTTGTGGGGGATGAAGCAACATTGTTAACTCACGAAGGCGGAAATAAGTCGTGTATTTAGGAAGCGCGCTCCTGCCAAAATGAAATCCCGCCGAATTTCTAAAAGATTTATGAATTTCGCTAGCTCCTCAAGGGTCTGCTCCAGAAAGAGGGTAGAGTGGGTGAGAGGAGGAAGAGGCAGCTGCCCTTCCACTAACCTGCTCCAGAACACATATTTTCAGTGGAAATGAGGGGCACAAGGGAGGAGAATTACTCTTCACAATTTTGATCTATTTTGTCACCCCAAATTTGGGGATTAAAATTTAATTCTACCCTCTTTTGTCATTCTATTTCATTCCATTACTGGATGTTTTCTGGAGCATACCCTAATTTTCCCACCAATTCCGTTCGAACGAAACCAAATCCCCCTCAACAGATTTATTCCGATTAGAAGTACGTGCGGATTCTGCGGAAATAGAAATTCGCATTCCAATTTTACTAGGCCATTTTGTTTCCGCCCGAGCTGGGGCGGGGGCTAGCGGCGATGGCCGAAGTCGAAATCGATCGGATCAGCGCTCTTCCCGAAGATATTAAGGTGTCCATCTTGTCCTGTCTCCCCATCACAGACGCCGTTCGCACATCGGCTCTCTCCCACTCCTGGCATCGCCTCTGGACCCTCCTCCCAGGCTTCCACGTCTCTATCGACGACGACGACGACGACGACCCTCATGTGGAGAAGGTGGGTCGCATCCTCTCCTCCCTTCGCGGCCCCATTCGCCACTTCTCCCTTGACTGCTTTTTTTCCAGTATCGGTGATTCGTGCCTCCAGCACTTCCTCGACCTCATCGTCCAAAAGGGCAGTCTTTGGAATCTCTCTCTCCACTGCAGGGGTCTTATGTGCCCCGTCCAGCTCCTTTCTTTCCACGCTCTCAAAGTTCTCGATCTCTACTATATTCGCATCAGCTTGCCGAGTGATTTCTGCGGCTTCCACCAGCTCACCTCTCTGAAGCTGCAAGCTGTTCGCATTTCGCAACCAGATGTTCAGTCGCTGATCAACGGGTCGAAGATGCTGACCTCTATTGAACTATTCTTTGTGCAAATTAAGGTCCCAAAAGATGCCGTTTTCAATGAACAACCTCTGTCGCTGATTTTTAATTGTCCATTGCTTAAATATCTATGCTTTGATTTTGGGGAAGAGAACGATATAGAACCTAGGATTGTTCATGCTCCTTGCCTACAGAGAGCAGATGTTACTGCCTGTACTGAGAGTGATTCTCTTCTGGAAGTGTTGGTTTGGATTGGTTCCACTGCTCTCAAATTTATGGCAGATATTGCTCATATTTCTCATCTCTCCTTGAACTTTGATCTTCTTCTGGTACTTTGCATGCAATTTTCTAACAAGTTATTTATTCTGCCCATTAATGCTGTTTTAATTTAATCTAAACCCTTTTTCATACCTCATTACAGTGTTTGTCTCAAGTTGATATGCCACACACCCTACGGGTTCATTTTCAGCAATTAAAATTTCTGAAGTTAATTGGCCCAATGTGTTACATAGACCGAAGAATGTTCAAAGTGCTTTGTTGCTTGCTTAGAAGTATGCCTTTTCTTGAAAACTTAGAATTGCAGGTAAAATTCTGTTTTATATTCAATCTGCTCACAAATGCATAAACATGTACCATTTGTTCAAAATTAGACAGCTAGAATTGGGGGGTAATATTTAATTATTTAGCACTCCAGTACTTCACCAAATACCAAAAATTTTAAATGACTCAATTTGTCTCCTACTATTTCTAATAACGGTAGTTCCTGATAGCAAATGTGACTATGGTCTTGTAGTGTTTCATTATTAGCCTACATTAGGACTATTAGTAGACTTGAGCACTTTCGTCAACTGAATAGCAAATGGTACAGCTCACTTAGCCTATATCTTCCAAATGATACTTTAATATCACATATTAATTCATGTTTGTTGGATTGATCTTTATAGTAACAAACAAAATTATTGCAGTGTTATGAACCTTGGGGATTTGAGGAAAAGGAATTTGATCGTGTACCCCTAAATGAATACAAGAAGAAGGAAGATGGTTATCTCTGTTTAGACCAAACTTTGAGAACAATTGCAATCTCCACGAAAAACTTGAGGGGCCTCAAGGACATCATGTGGATGATACACTTTATACTCTTGAATGCTAATGTTCTTGAACTCATCAAGATTACCTATACCATTGATATTAAAGTCAAATCAAGATTACTTGAGAATTTGTGCGAAGTTGAGAAAGCTTCTGCCAACGCACATGTGGTATTTGTAAACATTAGTTCCTGATATGAGTCCTATACCTGTGGTTCTGCTGCTTGTTTCTATGGCTGAGAGGCAATTTTAAGGGTACCATTTAGTTGGTGTGGAGTAAATTTACTGAATGCTACTCTATGGATGTAATTACTTTAGACAAGCAAAGGTAGTTTGGTTTCTAAGAAATTATTATCAGTATTCAAATACTTAAATTACTTTTACTCTAAACCTTGTCACTTGCACCAAGTCACCAACTAAGCAGCAACTGATACATGCTACAGCTCACTTGACCTATATCTTCTAAATATCACTTTACGATCACCTATTAATTCTTGTTTATTAGATTGATCTCTATTTTAACAAACAAAATTAGTGTGGTGTCATGAACCTTGGGGTTATGAGGAATACCTGAATGAATTAGGTCTCATAACCCCAAAGAAATACAAGAAGGTAGATGGCCATCTGTGTAGAGTTGCAAATTCACAGTGAACTGATAAAATTCATTGTCACCCGTTCATTTGGGTTGGCGCATGGTACTAGTTAAGCCTGTGTGGGTTTATTTTATTAGATTCAAACATGTATAATTGTATACATGTTCTCATATGAGTGCTAAACTGCTAATGTATGGATCGGTACGCCCAACAAAATCCACTCAAACAAGGTACTATTTGCTGGCTATATACAGATGTCTAACAGATTTGTAACAAATGCCGAACCAATACCAATTCAAATGCCTAACAGAACCCATTTTCTGTACAAACTTGTCTATATTTTGTAGAGTCATGTCAGAGAGATCATAAATGGACTGTAGAAGTTTAGAATAATAAAAGTAATTAAAAAAACAATGACATTTTACTAAATGATCCCTAAATTAAAATAATTTATTATAGGTATCTTTGTAATAGCGACATATGGGTTGTATATCAACTTTTTGTGCAAATTTAAAAAATGAGTCGATCATCTACTGAACAGTTTGAAAAATAACAATTAATTTTATTTGTAATCGATTGACCAAGCAATCCTCAAATTCTATCAAATTTGATACAAATTTAGGTAAATTATATCAAATATATATTTATTTTATAATTATCATTTTTTCAAAACCTATAATTATATTTCAATATTTTTTAAATCAGTTTCCATAGTTATCAAAGAAATATGATATTTCAATATTTTATTGATATCACTTGCAAGTGAAGAATTAAAAAGAAATGCAGCTCGATTTCTGCGCATCCACAGACAGTATAGAGTAATCGGAGAGGAAATTAACCATTACATATTATTTTTAATAAAAAAACCATTACATATTATTATTTACAAGCTAGTACTTCGGTACAAAAGATGCCAAAAGATGGTGCCTTTTTCTTTATGTTACATATGCAAACCTACATAAGGGTATACATGATTGTTGTAAAAAAAAAATTAGAAACGTTCATGTACACTTTGTACGGGCAGACTATTGTCATCTTACATATCTTGCAGCGGTAGTTTATGCAGTATCATATAACGGAGGCGATAAAATGCGACCTGCAGCAGATGGCAGTTGAGGTTTTCATTCATTGACAGGTAGTAAGGCCTTGGTGGCTTTTTTCACTGCTTTATTCGTCAGCTGCAGTTCACGTCTGAGATCTCTGTATTCAGCACGCATGTTTTGTATCTGTGTGCTTAATTTTTGGTATGCTTCGTCGTAAGGCATGTGCTCAAGCATTTGCAGGTGCTGCAATTGCTCTTCTACCTGCTGGCGGCTGTGGTGAACCATCTTGTGCTGAACTTCTAGGATTTGTAATGTATTCTTCAGCTTAATGTTCTTGCATGTAGTATGGTAAGCAATATATTCAAATTTGAATGGGTCTGCGTGGTATATATCCGTGTATAGGCATTTTTGGAATGCGGCGTCTTCCGAATAGTACATCCCGTAGGCACTTTGCAGCATATCGACACGCTATTTCTTCGGATTGCTCATAAGGAACACCATATGGACTGAGAAAGTTTTTGTGATCGTTAACTCCGTGCAGGTTTTTCATACAGATAACTACACAACTTCTCAGAGTTCCTTCAGGGGTGTACATGGGAAAGAATGCTAGGTTGGTTCTATTGGTGGTAGGGCAACATTTTGCTGAGTTGAGTTTTGGCATCAGCTTCAAAGGTCGACATAGTTTTGGTTCTATTTTTTGTCTTGGAAGTTATTGTAGATGGACAGTTATGATGTTCTTACAAATGCGTACAGGGTGGTATATATATATAGAGGGAGGTTTCAAAAGCGGTACATATTCTATCTATTTTCTTTTCTTTTTTTTTTTAGCAGACGAAAATTCATACCGTTATTGTACTGACTTTGCTGGATGGTTCTGTCGGCCAACACGTATTAAACAGAATTCAATAATTAACGTAATAACATGTTTGGATTTGTAGGACTATTTTACACATTTGTTGGATAGCTCCATCAATCAAAACGTGGTGCGGAAAAAAATGGGACGCTAAATCGGAGGAAATTGTGAAAAGTTACTGTTCATAGGGTGGATCCGAGCCAACCAATTATTAGTATGCTATAATTTAGAACAATTTAAATTTTTTTTGGTCAATCAAGTAGAATTTAAATTTAATTGTTATTTTTTCAAACTGTTCAGTAGATGATCGACTCAATTTAAATTGCACAAAAATTGATATACAAGTACAATCCATATATCACTATTACAATGATGTCTACAATTTATTATTTTTCTAATTTAGGGATCATTTAATTAATGCCATAGTTATAGATAATATATTTCTTAATGCATTATTCTAAAATTTTGTAAGGCCCATCTATCTGACAGGTCTATAAAAATTAAGCAAGTTTGTACAGAAATGGGTTCGATATGGACAATTTAAATTCATATTAGTTCGGCATCTCTTACAAATCTGGTAGACATCTCTGTGTATATCCAGCAAATGGTACCTGCTTGAGTGGGTTATGTTGAACATCCTACCGATCCAGACATTAGCACTCATATGAGAATATATATGATTATACATGTTTGAATCTAATAAAAATAAAACCTCATAGGATTAAGTAGCACCATGCGCCAAATGAAGGGGTGACAATGAATTTTATCAGTTCACTGAAATTACAACTCTAAACAGAGATAGCCATCTACCTTCTTGAATATTTGGGATATGAGATCTAATTCATTAAGGTACTCCTCATATCCTCAAGGTTCATGACACTGGCAATAATTATATTTGTCAACATAAAAATCAATCTAAGAAACATTAAGTAATAAGTGATCATAGTGTATTATTTAGAATATACAGGTCAGATGGGCTGTACCATTTGCTATTTAGTTGTTGCAAGTGCCCAAGTTAATTTAGAGTAAAAGTTATTTTAAGTATTTGAATACTAATAATAATTTCTTGAAGACCAAAGTACCTTTGCTTGTCTAAAGTAATTACATCCATAGTGTAGCATCCAGTAAAATTACTCCATACAAACTAAATGAAACCCTTAAATTACCTCTCGGCCGCAGAAACAAAAAACAGCAGCAGAAAAGATTACACAGATTCAGGACTCATATCAGGAACTACTGTTTACAAATACCACATGTGCCTCAGCAGAAGCTTTCTCAACTTCGCACAAATTCTCAAGTAATCTTGATTTGACCTTATTGTCACTGGAATATGTAATCTTGATGAGTTCAAGAACACTAGCATTCAAGAGTATAAAGTGTATCATCCACATGATGTCCTCAAGGCCCCTCAATTTTATAGTGGAGATTGCAACTGTTCTCAAAGTTCGGTCTAAACACAGATAACCATCTTCTCTTTTCTTGTATTCATTTGGGGGTACGGGATCAAATTCACTCAGGAGTTTATCTTTCTCCAATATCCAAGGTTCATGACACTGCAATATTTTTTTTTGTTAATGCAAAAAATCAATCCAACAAACATGAATTTGCTATTATGTGACCTAAAATCAACAGTTGGAAGATATATGTCAAGTGAGCTGTACCATTTGCTATTCAGTTTATGCAAGTACTCGACTCTAAAGCGAAAGTGATGGGTACTGAATGCTCCTAATGTAGGCTAACAATGAAACCCTACCAAGACCACAGTCAATAGTACAAGACCAAAAAATGAAAAAAGAAGAAGTAAAGACTATACAGATTAATTAAGGACTCGTATTAGGAACTACTGTCATTAGCAATAGTACGAGATCCTCTACTCAATTAGGGTTAGGGCTATACAGGTCCCAAAGGCTCATTCAAGATTAGAATCAGGCAATCAGCACAGCACCAGTAAGGGTGATTGTACCTATTACATGAGCAATGAAAGTTTTTTTTTTCCCAAAAAATCAAAAGCAAAAGAATTTAGGCATCATAAACAATATCTATGTATGCTATTAGGAGCAGTTTGCAAGAAATCAAGTAAATAACATAGAATTTTGCTGAACCAAAGAATTATAATTGGAGGCACAGAATAGTTTCTATAAACAAAATACTACACTCCCTGCAATAGTTTCTATAAACAAAATACTACACTCCCTGTAGTTATTAGTTTAACATGCTGCAACCTTAATGTTAGACTTTGAAATAAACATTAAGAAAATGTTCTTTGCTCAATTACTTGGGAGTTAGGACCAAAGAAAATAGAAGCAGCATGCATCTTCAACCAAAAATTGACCTTTACCTCCACAAGGCCTGGATTCGTTTTACCATTTGATTTTTTTTTATCCGGCAACCTAAATTAAAACCCAGTTCAATTGTTACCATGTTGTGCAGGCATTAATGTCCGCTCAAGCCAAACAACAAGAGAGAAAAAAAAAAAAGGACACAACATTATAGACGCAAGAGTAGCGCGGTTAATCGAGTTATTTAAAAAATTTAGTATTTGGCGAAATACTGGAGTGTTAAAATATAACTCCCCAATCTAGATGTCTAATTTTGAATAAACATGACAGAGTTGAATGAAAAAGCCATACATATATGTTTATGCATTTGTGAGCAGATTGAATTTAAAAGAGAATGTAACCTGCAATTCTAAGTTTTCAAGGGAAGGCATACTTCTAAGCAAGCAACAAAGTACTTTGAACATTCTTCGGCCAATACAACACATCTGGCCAATTAACTTTAAACATCTCAATTGCTGAAAATGAATCTGTTGGGTGTATGGCACATCAACTTTTGACAAACACTGTAATATTAAAAAGGGTTTAGATTAAATTAAAACAGCATTAGTGGGGAAGAACAAAAATAGTTTATTACAAAATTATGAGCAAAATTATAAATTATTGAGTGCAATCAAATTGGACAATTACCATAAGAAGATCAAAGTTTAAGGAGAGATGGGAAATATGAGCAATATCCGCCATAAATTTGAGAGCAGCAGCACCAACCCAGATCAACTCTTCCAGAGGAGGATCACACTCAGTACCGGCAGTGACATGTACGCTCTGTAGGCAAGAAGCATGAACAATCCTAGGTTCGACATTGTTCTCTTCCCCAAAATCAAAGCTTAGATGTTTAAGCAATGGACAATTAAAAGTCAGTGACAGAGGCTGTTCATTAAAAACAGTATATTTTGGGACCTTAATTTCCTCAAAGGACAGTTCGATGGAGGTCAACTTCTTCGACCCGTCAATCAGTGACTGAATGTCGGGTTGCGAGATGGAAACAGAATGCAGCTTCAGAGAGGTGAGTTGGTCGAAGCCGGCGAAATCACTCGGCAAGCTGATATGAATAAAGTCGAGATCGAGATATTTGAGAGCGCGAAAAGAGGGAAAGTGGACACGGGACATAATAGGACCGGTGCAGCGGAGAGAGAGATTCCAAAGACCGTCCTTTTGAAAGATGAGGTCAAGGAAGTGCTGGAGGCAGGAGCGTTGGCCATACCGAAGAAAGCAATCGAGGGAGAAGTGGCGAATTGGGCCGCGAAGGGCGGAGAGGATGTGACCAACATTGTCCAGATTGGGGCCTGCAACTTTGTTCTTAAGATGCACATAGGCGTGGAAACCTGGGAGGAGGGTCCAGAGGCAGCACCAGGAGCTGGACAGAACAGATGTGCGGACGGCGTCGCTGATGGGGAGACGGGACAAGATGGACACCTTAATATCTTCGGGAAGAGCGCTGATCCGATCCATTTCGACTTCGACCATCGCCGCCACAATATATTAGGTTTTGGCCTCGTTTCTTTTTGTCAGGGACTCGGGAAATCGAGTAGAAATGAATTGTTGACGGCATAGCCTGAGGAAGATAATAAAGCACATCACAATAAACCGTCTTTATAATACCAATCTCTACTGCTTATAAATATAAATGCACCAGCGAAAGATTTTTAACATTCATATAAAAAGAGTTAAACATTCATATAAAAGGTCAGGTTGGGAGATTGTAATTTTTTTTCCTCTATCGTTCGATCGGTTTGATCTGTGGTTGGATGTGAATCGCCGGACGAATAAACACTATGGATTGATTTTTCATCTAATATAGAAACAAATTGAATAGCACATCTATTTGTAACGCTGATAAATTAAGAAACATATTTTTATTGTCTCACATTATTTTATTTCTTTATTTGCCCACATATGAGGGCATCTTATGCTAGTCATCAAAATATACTCTTTCTACGTAAACCCGTCCGACCCGACTTGTATTTTAACAGTTTCAAATATTATTCCGGATTGGGTCGAATTTTAATATTATTGACCCAATTGTATAGGATCAGATTACATTTTTACTCTTGATAATTCGGTTTAAACAGTTAATCCAAATCGTTCAAGTTGTTCACCATATTGAAATATTCCGAAGACCAAATTTTATATTTTTTTCAATTTTTTTTTACTATTTATTATGATATTTTCAAAAAACATTATAATTGGAGTATTTTGGCACTCTAATTTGAAAATATCATAATAAAAAGCAAAAAAATCTGTGAACATTTACAAGATTCTTAATCAAAATAATTCTTAAAAATCTCAAAAAAAATAGTTAAAAATTAAAAAATATATATATAATTCGGTTTTCAATGGAATTTCAATATGGAGAACACATTGAACGATTCAGATTAGTCATTAGAACCTCAAATATTAAGATATAATTGCGATGGACGGGTATCCGTCGACTGATAAGTCTACCTCAACCTAATGCTGTAAATTTTGCCTCCGAACTGAAATGTCTAGCGGATAACTGAACTAAAATAACAAGTAAAATAGGGCAGACCCCTACTTTGTTGGCCCACAATATCATTTGTATGCTTCAATTGCCACACAGGATCCGATCTCACTCTTGCTAGAAAAAAGGTTATTTTCTCATGTGGGTTCAAAATTTCCCAAGAACCAAACTACCAACTCATAACATAATCAAGTTCGCTCCACAGAGGGGAACCACTCACAATTTCTTTTCTTAGGGTGTGTTTGGATGGGTACGAATAAGAACTTATTAGGAAGTAAATAACTATTCTGGATTAGCAGACAATCCAAACAGCTCGGATTAAGGATTTACTCCTAACCAGAACCAGATTAACTAATCTGACGAAGGGTCAGAATAAAAGGTGCGATTAAAAATTAAGAGGGGGAAACAGCTCTTTCCCTTTAAGCTTTCTCTTCCAGTCAAGAGGCGATTAAAATTACTCGTTCGAGACCAATCCAAACAGAAAATTATATTCATAGAATAAGCTTAATCTGAGTAATTTAGGAGTAAAAGTTTTAATGCTGAATAACTAATCGTAGCCTTATATTCATATGATCCAAACATAGCCTTAAAGATTAAGAATCTGATCGTTTGAAACAGATAAATGCGACCACTGGTGTTGCAAGTCCCATAAGAGACAAGTTCCTTATGTTTTAATATTTAATTAAACTGATGATTCTAACGTCGTTTCTGGAGCCCACATATCAGGACAAAGTACAAAGGATAAAGTATATTTTGTCCTCCCATGGAGAATTTGAATTCTCTGTTTTTTACTTCCGTAAAATTCATCGCTCAACGCTCATTACCGTTCACTTCCTAAATTTGATATGCATACGTGAAACATGAGCGCTTATCCGCTTATTCAACTTTTATGTATTTCTATGTAAGCGTAATATACAACAGCTAGGCTTAATACATCCTCCAAAATTTTTTTAACTTTTTGTCTATTTTGTGGTGCTGGAAATAAACATTAAACATATCAATTTAGCATTATTACTTTCGCCAAATCTACAATTCCACATTTCATCAAAATGTTTCTAAAAGTTTTTTGAAATAAAGTTTGGCAGAACTTTCACTTGTTTGAAATGGAGGATAGCTGTCAGAAATAGATGCTACTTTTGTTGTTTCACTATTTTTAATTAAACTTTTAAATCAGTGATTATTAAATCTCACGAATCAAACTTACCCTGTAAAAAATATAATTTTTTTTCATTACCTATTGGCCTGACAAAACAAACCGAACTCAATTTCCCAAAGATATTGTACCAAAGCATTCTAGAGAAAGGAACGGACAGAGAATATACAGCCTTATTTTCCAACAACCAGTCAAAATGTACTTCTAAGCCTCTTTCATTTCTCTCAGAAAGAACAAAGCATCTACTGGTCTACCTCCCCTTCTCAACCTCCATTCTTTCTCTCTTTCTCCTCGTATCAAATTCAATTTCAAGGTCAAGCACGCCTCCTACTTAAAGCATCCCTTATGCCCCATGAGGCAACCACACCATCTCAACCCCTTATCATTGATAAGAAAACCCCACAAAAAGGTGGTTGTTCAATAGTAACAAAGCCATTTAATGGAGAGCATGGATAGCATGGATAGCTCATCTGAGAATAACTCTTCTGATTCCAGAGGTGCCCCATATTGTTCTATTCTTATCCAATATTCTCTCTCTTGGAGTGGTATTTAATTCACATGCTCAGTTTGTAACATTTGAGATAAATTTCTTTGGTTTTGTTTTTGGCAGAGGAGAGCAGCCAGGACTCAAAGAATGAGTTTTCAGAGGATGAAGAGGCTCTCATTGCCACAATGTATAGATTGATTGGAGAAAGGTTTGTCAATCTGCACTCATGCTAGGTTCTATTCGTGTTCATTTGGGAGGATACTCTGTTTAGTTGTCAATTACCAACTTTAGCGTTGGATGATCAATTTGTGTTCAAATTTATCTTGTGTTTCAGCTGTCAGCTAACCTCTTGTTTAAACAGGTGGGCTTTAATTGCTGGACGAGTACCAGGAAGAACAGCTGAAGAAATTGAGAAATATTGGACAAGTAGGTATTCCTCCAGTGAATAGTTAAATGGAGAGGATTTTGCCTTGTCGATGCTCAACTGGAGAGCATCTCCCCTTGTTGTAATTCTACTGTTAGATGATCTAGAATAGTCTGTGTGTTTACCATATTATATTTTTTACTTTTTCTTTTCCTTTTTGTCTTCTTTTTTTTTGTTTTCTTTTCCGCTTCATGATAGTTATATTCGTTGTTTCAGACACATTACTGTGTATGTTAATTTGCAGAATTGCTATTAGCATGTGCTCTTGTTCCTTCATGGTTTCATTGCAATAGTTCGTGCATTTCTTGCACTCAAACCTAAAAATCTATTCTGGTACCATTCTCTTTGGATCATCTATACAGATGAGGGTATAATGTTATATTCAATATCATAAGATTGGAACAACAGCAATAAAAATATATGGATAAATACACATTAACCCTTGTAACTTAGAAATTATACACTTCATGCATATTGTACAAATCCAGATAACTGACAAACAAATTGAAATTTACATTACAGTACACTTCAGCTTACTGGGTAAAACATGGCTCTCTGATGGCTTCACAATTATACAACATAAATAGTTAATAGTTAATTAATTTAAATTATATACTACCATCTCACCCATGAAAGGAATTTTTAATTAAATAAAATTTTCCATAAGTGTTTGCACTTACCGAGAAAACATTAAGTATTCTGGGATATCGAAATGCAAAGGACACATCCAAAAGATGCATCCTGTGAAATTTGATATCTCAAATCATCTATTGGTTGTTTCAATAAGTGCAAACATTTATAAAAAGTTTAGATTTTTATAAAAAATCCTTCATAAACCAGGTACACTTTTGGGAGAGAGAAAATAGTATAAAATTATTGAGAAAATAACAACATACAGGGGCCATAGCCATGTTTTACCCAACATTTTTCATAAGTTTATTTTTTCTGAAGGAGAAGAATTTGGTGCTGCGTAGAGATCAATAGAGCCAATCTGAAATCTTGGCTGTGAATTAGGATCCCTTACAGATAGAACCCGAAATCTGTTCATATATGTGTAAATTCAATATTGTGTCAACAAAACTCTAAACAGGAAACAAGATAAAAGTTTAGAATGCAAAGTGAATCTTATCCTGTATTGAACCTGACTTCATTTAAGCATGTTAAATTCTAACTTGAATTCCTGTTTTAATTTTCAATGTAAAATTGGTTTAGACTGACACAAGTATAATACACAGATGACAATGATCCAAACCCAACAAGTCAACCTGCCAACCAGAAGTGTTGACCTTTTGAGGTTATAACCTCACATTTGGATCAGGATTTCCCAAATCTTCTATCAGGTGTTGGGTCAGGATTTCTCGACACGTTATGGGTCACGTTAGGTTTAGATTACCAGTTCATGACCTAGCCAATCATCCAGCTCATTTTAGCACCTAATTAAAGAAAATGCCCAAGATTCCAGAAACCCAAATTTTGCACTGAATAGTGTTTTAAAAATAAAGTATGAAAATACACTGCCAATTCTCATTCTGAGTGAGTCTGGTCAAGTTAGCCAAATTCTTTTTGTATTAAAAATAAATTTGAGAAACTGATCCGACTCATTACCACTCCAGTATGAATCTAATCCTATAATAAAATACTATAACATCCTATTAAAATATCGAAGTACCTGAATGTATCGGCCACAAATCGAGTTCCTATTTTGAACGATTTGCGTAAGAAGCGGCTTTCAAACAATTGAGAGCCCTGCCTGTCTATTACTGTCCAGCTGGAGCCTCCATCTGAACTTGCTTCAAGAACCCTATATGAAGAAACCAGTATATTACAGAAAGTCGGAAACATCCCACATAACCCTGAAAAGTGAGGACTCTCATTCAAAACCTACAAGCATAAAAATTATGATTTACAGCACCAATGCACCACCAAATTATTCATCATATGCGGATTATTAAATATTATTGTAAGCCCGATCAGCCCCAGTGGATAGGGTAATAAGGGTATGAAGAAAATATATTTCTTTATATATAAATATATTAGGCCTTATTTAGAGAGGCTCGGCCCGGTGTCTTTGCCTCTAAATTCCTCTTTTGCACCACACGACGCTTGGACCCGTTCCCCTTATAGGGAGGGGGAGTCACTAACCATCTGTGCTGGACTCCATATTCAACTAAAAGTAATTCTTTGTTAAAAGGGCATATGAGATGTTTTTTTAACTTTACTCAAGTGTATTGAAGTTCAGTAAGCACAAAATTAAAATTATCATACCAATCCATAGGATCCCTCTCTGGAACATCATTAGCTGACATGAGATCATACGATTCTAAATCACACTTTTGAGCATTAGGAACTTTGTAAATCAGCCAGCATCCTAGAAAAGTCATGAACAAAATAAAAGGCTGAATCATGCAAAAATTACTAGAACTATGGAATAAACGATAAAAATGTTATTTTGGAATACCTTTAGCACCATTAGGTTCCTCCCATTTGTTAGCACGAGTGCCTTCAAAAGCCGATGTAGCCTATGGCAAAAAATAATTGTAACTTAATACATGAAATTAATGTAATAAAGCATTAAGTAGTATCCAGGAAGTTGGGCTGTTAGCTTACTATTCCAACAGGAAGTTGCTCCCCACTTGCAATAACCATACCAGAACACAATCGATTCGGTCTAGGAAAAGTTAATCCATCTTTTAGATAAACCTTATTCTTGCAGCTATTTATCACCTCGTCAACCAAATCCAGTGCAACAGGCAGAGCTAAAGAGGTATTTACTGGATTCCCAGTTATAGTAACTCTGACCACTCTATCATCACTCCATTGACTCTTCAAGGAAAGAGCATCTAACAATCTTTCAATGCACTCCTTCATCTTTTCAGAAATTTCAAATGACTTCAAATCAAGAGATGATTCTCTCTTTTTGAAAGGCTGACTTTTGATGTCCAAAAGAAAATTCTTAAAGACCTCCATAACATCGCTGAGTCTATCTCCAGAGACATGTTCATCAGAAAGTTGAGATAAGAGAAGAGAGAAAGAATCATATATAGCTGACACATGAGCATCTACACATTTTCGCACTGGACAAGAAGACAAACCCAGTGCCTCAGTTTCAGCGAGACCCAGTTCGGATCTTGATTTGCGCCACTCAACAGATCCACTTTGCCTCCCTGGTAAGGACAGTTCTGTATCTGGCTTAAGATAAGATGCTTTTTCAAGCTCCTCCAGTTCTCTCTGGTCTCGATCTGTCAGAATTGAAAGGGCTTCAGCAGAGTAATTGCTTCGGCATTGTCTTGTTATCGAAGAGAGAACAGAAGAAACAGCACTTTCAGTGGCAATTATTCTTCTAGATAGAACCTATGAATAGGAGGTAAAAATAAAAGTTAATTGATGAATGTCTGTATCTGATCCAAACTTCTAAAGTAATACCTTTCGTAGGTCACTGTATGTTTCACACCTATGCAATTGGTAACAAAACTAAAATTACAAAATAAAGAATCACCCAAATGCTTCTTCAAAGAACATATATATTATGTATATGCCAAAATAAAATACGAAGTATCTTTAGAAGCCCTTTTCTTAAACTATCCGAAAATCTCTAGAATACCCCCTCCTTCCATGGACTTCAAAGCAAAAGTAGTTCAATTTCCAAGAAGTTGGGAGTGGGGTATAGCTGCTCATATACAAGTATTATGAGATATTTTGTATTTTCAAGATATATTTTACTTCAAATAACTTATGACAATGAATTAATCAATGAAATCTTACAACAGAAATTAAAACAAATAAAGATACTTTGGAGTTTGGATGATTGATCTTAATTCTTAATGTACTTCATAAACCAAAAGTTCAGATTCCACGATTTAATTTACAAGTTTGTTTTGTATACAAAAAATGCAACAATGGTGAAAAATGGATGCAATCGTTTATCTTATACAAAATGAATAAGAGATGAAAAGTTTTGAAGATAGTACTTGGCATTGGCACAGGAAGTAGTTTCAGATCAGTGTTTTGAATTAATCATTTGAGCTGATCTGACAGTTTCTAAGGTGAACTTCACAAGCCCCTTGCTAAGCTTAGGCTGTATGAGTTTTACTCAATTACACATAAAAGGAAAAGAACAATGATCATACCTCATGCCATTTCCTGGTATAGCGTCTTGTAACATCTTGAACTCCATCTTTTGAGATACCAATAGCATAATTAAGTTTCTTTCCCCACCTTAAAAAAAAAATGAAAAAGAGCAATTATGCATACTGTCACTGTCAGAAAAAGTACACAAGCACAATTTAACTGACATTCAGTTGAATACATCACAGCACATGTAGCTGTATACTAGACTGTGTCGTCTGTACTGCTACCCAGCATACTTTACTTTAAAATCTCCCCCACACTCCTCTTTATGTGAGCCTGTGATTTTCTTTCTATTTTATAACCTGGTATATAAAAAACAAAAGACTTACCCTTTCTCATACAACAGTGGATTGTCATATGTACCTTCACATGGATCGAGATGCATCCATCTGCAAATAGAAAAAACCAAATTAGCAATGATTTTTAACAGCAAGTACTGGCAAGAGGGCTAGGGCAGATACACAAGTTAGATTATATAACCTCCCATGGACTTGGGAATAACATTCAGTCCAGACATGATCAGTGAAATCCAAAATCTGAAGGAGGAAAAAAGAAATTCCAAATAATGTGGTTAGCAGTAAAAGCATTGAGGGGGAAAAAAGAAATAAGAGTTTTAACCCGAAAGGACTTCAAATTCACTATAAAGAGGGTGCGCTTTTCTGATTGCACACATCAGTTTTACTCCATTTGCAATAAATCAAAAAAATTAAATACTGCTTCTAACTTTTGGCATTTAGTCAACATTACATTGAGGTTATTTGAATTTTGAAGATAAAATTCTATTTTTGTATTAATTGAATAATCCTCTAAGGAGTCTCAAACAGATTTTTTTCATATGATATCAGCCATTTTTTAATAAAGTCTTAAAATGAAAGAGAAATTTCTTAAGTCATAACTATTATCTATTACAGGTAGGCATGGGAAAATAAGCAATTAAGTGTCTTTTTCCATACTACTAAACTGTTAGATTATTACTTCCAAAAGGAAAAGGAACACTTTATGGTTTATGTTGACAATATACTCTCAAATCAATTCAAATAAGATTGAAAACTGGAAAAATTGAATCACTTGATGAACGGTAAAAGTTGCACAAAATCTCATCATTTTTACTTTTATTTTTCAGATAATATCTCATCATTTTTATTGAAATAATATTTACACTATATAGATCATTCCTATAATGTTGGATTTCAGAATCAAATTAAAACTTTGATGATTGGCAAGATTGCTAGTAATTATCAAGTGATCCTTCCATTTCCAGATAACCTTCAGTACATCAACATCAGGATGAAATATGAGAAATTTTTAATAAATTTAAGATGCTGTATCATTATTTTGAGCATTGTCAATTTAAAGAAGAAAGAAAGCCTCACAAAAGTGAACAACATTTCATTCATTTGATAGACTAACCAGGCGAGCATCATATCCAAAGGCACGACAGTACAAAGTGAAGCAGTTAGCCCACTCACCACACCGACCCCTCCTTGTTTCTACAAGCTGATAGAAAGTTCCTCTAAGAATCACTTACATCGGCCATTACAAAATAACTAGCAAGGTACAACACAGTGACTTCATACCTTAAGAGGATCGTTATATCTTGGAAAACGAGTAATACTTGAACAACTGTTACACCTATAAAACATAAAGCATCCCCAAGGTCAGCTAAGTATATTGAAGAATGATGTAAATCTTATTATTATTAGGTTTGTACCTCCAATTATTATCACTCAATGATATTACAGTTTCCATCTTTTAAAATAAGAAAACAGAAGTTTTACGCAGAATAGATGTTACAAACTGATTCATATTCTTACTCCGCCTGAATTTTATATACATACATAGAATATAAGGTACAGTACCAACAGTAATATCATAGTTTTGATATAGATGAAATCATGTTTAGCATGTTAGCACTTTGTGGAATTTTATTTACTATATAGAAAATACAAGAAACTATGTCATTTATTGTTATAAAGCAATATCATCTATTTTTTAGCAAATAACTATCTAACAGGAGATGTCTGCTTATTTTATGTACCTATAAATCTCAACTCTTGAACCACCATACTCGATCTCAGAAGGAAGTGGAGCACCCATGCCAATATTGCTTGTTTCATGACCACATTTGTCACAGGGAGGTGCATTCACCCATCTAAATAAATAGAAACATAACAACAGATATTTTACCATATAAAATTGGAACTTCTTTTTTAGTTGATTTCTTATATGCAAACTAGTATAAAAACTATAAGTATACTTCCATAAGAACAAACATAGTCCACCAACATTTCAATAGTGATAATATTATTTTATAAAAACTATACGTATGCATTTTCCGAATATAAACAAAAATGCATAAAGATGGCAGGTTATGGTCTGAACTATTTTATATTGATAATATTATTTTTTAAAAGTTAATTATTTAAGAATTGAAAATCATATTTTGAAAAAAATAGAATAAACAAAAGGAATGATACAGAATTGTAAAGTTTGTTCGTCTCCCATGTGGTTTGAGAATGCAAACGATATTTGCGTCTCAGAGCCAACATTTTTCCCAGCATACAAACCCCCTGTTGTAGTAGCACAATTTCTTTCTTAAAACCCACCAGCCAAATATTATGCATTATTAAATCTTGACGCAACAGGGGACTTGCCACCAGGTTTGTCAGCAGGTTAAGTTTTAATTCTTATAAACTAAATAATTCATTGTTAAATATAATTCAGTGGTTTATTGATTATACCATGCATCAAATTGACCTATCACCGAAATAAGAAGAAGTTCAAAGTAGCAGTAAAACCTGAAAGATTGCTTAAACCAGAAAAGTAATTGTAGCAAAAATGAATGATCCCTTTCATCTTTTGACGGGTTGAAATTTCCTTCCTGCTCAACAATTTTGTTTCTTTAGTTATATTATGGTCCTCAAAACCTTCTTTTCTATAAACATTAAAAAAAAAAAAATTAGTTGCACCTTGGCTAAAGAAATCAAGGCCTTTTCCTCAAGCTCATCAACTGGAACAGTCTTTCGTGCAGCCTCCTGGCGTACAGGGCTCTCATACTACACCCAACAAAAGAAACAGTTGAAAACACTATAGCATATTATTCCCGATATTTGGTAACAACTCAATAAAGCCCGGTACCAATAGGGAACAGGATGTATCTATCATAATTATGTTAGGGTTTCATGAGTGAACTAGGATTCTTTTGATGCAACAAAATCAAATTTTGACCAATGCTTCAATCCCAAATTACACTAGTAGAATCACTTCCGCACCAGTTGAGCATGTGAAGCCCTTTACCAGTAAAAAAGATTTCTCAATCATCTGGCTTATGGCATCAACAACAAGAGCCCGCTTGAGTAATTTATTAGGGGCCACCTTAATACCAAAGGGTTCTCAAGAAAAGCTTGTACTAGACATACATATTGAATTTCAACTTTTACTTCTATCAAGTAAAAAAATGGTGTACGATTATCAAGGTATATATATAATTGCTGAAGGAACTAATGACAAAAGGCTACATGAAATAGTCAGGCATCATGTATATAATATAATGAACTTACCATCAAAACCTGCTTCACATAAGGTTCAACTCGACTTCTAAACTGTTCACCATTATCAACGGCGCTAAACTGTTGGAGTAGAAGTGCCTCTTCTTCAGCCTATCAGTCACAGAATAGAGGAAAGAGAAAGAACATAAACTTAACGACGGTTTTTTCAGTCTCCACTTCCCAATCACAATATGAAATACATTATCCAAATGTTCTTATTTCCGTGTACCTGCAACAACCGAGCAAGCTCTTCATCGGACATCTCTTGGGACGTAGATGGCTTTGATATATCCTTTGCTTCTGTGATGGATACCAATTTGAGCTTATCGGATAGTGCATTGAGATCTGTGCCTTCATCGACAAGGAGCCGTTCATCTTCTACAAGTATCTTCATTGAAGGGGAGAATTACCATAAAATTATGTACTTCTGAAGTACCACATTGTAATTTCATATAACTAAAGGTACTCTAATGGATTCTAGAACAACAATTCCATATAATGCGGTTTCAAGTGGAGAAAAAAAAAATAACCCAAATAGACTGAAATTTAGTATAATTCAGCAACACAAAAGAACAAAGTTCCCTCGTTCTCTAAATAACAGCAAAAGCAGCTTAATTCCTAGTGCAAGGTGCTCATATCACACTATTTAACAAGTCAAATCCGTGCCGAAATGAAGTAAAAGAACAAAACTTTTAAGAGCTGAAGAAGATACCTGTTGATCATCAGGCTCTACGGAGGTCAAAGAGAAGATCTGTAACTTCAGAATCTGTACATAAAAAACAAACACGGGTCTAATTGCAAAGTCTCCAAATTTTCAGATGTTAAAATTAGAAACGAGAAGAGATCACAAGGCACCTCGAGGCCATGGTCGGTGTCGTAGTCGATTGGGAACTCATCGCCGTTGTGGCGGACCACGAATTGCCGAGCCACCATTTCTCTCTCTCTCTCTCTCTCTCTCTCTATCTATCTTTCCTTCTCTTTCTCTCTCTCTCTCTCTCTCTCTCTCGCTTTCTTTTATTCGGAGAAGACGTGGGTCTAGTCTCTCCTTCTCTTCAAACCAGAGTGAAAGTATCGTTGATCTTTCCTTTCGTTCGGGTCGTGCTCGAATCTCTCTAAAGTGGAAAAGGAATACGGGATTTTCTGTGACGGGAGACGACTAGCAGAAGTGGTCTCTATGCAATGACAACTGGCTGCTTATGTGTTATTTTAGTCGAGGAGATATTTCGTTGTGGGACCTCGTGTCAAAAGGAATGGAAAATGGAGAGGGGTTTTCGAGTGGATGATTTCGCAAGCAATGCATCTTGGTTTGGATCGCCGATATTCTAGACCTTTGATTAGATATGAATGGCAAGGAATGATATACTTTGCTGTTGGAATGGATTATGGATACAAGTGTACATAGATTCTCATTCGACCACGATGTTACGCGAAAGCAAGAAATAATTTGTGCAGTTTGGTATTGTATTTGTTTATGTGCTTTTTTTGTTCGCAAGTGTAATAAGTGGGATCACTCTAGATTTCGTTCTCCAATGTTATAGGTTTATAGCTAGCTGGTTGCTGGACTGTTGGTACGTTGACTTGTGGGTATTTTTGGATGAAAAGTTGGAAGCTAGAGGAGTGCTAATCTGATAAAATCTTTTATTTGATTTTTGAATTGTTAACAAAATAACACAATTTCGATTATTATTTCACATTAGAAAATAATATTCGAACATTGGAATAATTGGTAATTTGAATTAATAATTACTTCTCATCTATCAAATTCGAGTTTAAGGGAGCTTCATGTTTAATTAAGACAAAATGTCTAGACATGTTTTAAATAAATACAATGACGCAGTCATTAAAAAAAAAAACAAAAAATGCTTTCAAATGATTAACATTCAATACGCATGCTATTTAACTTTCTAATATTTCAAAATAATATATTTTTACCTCCAGATTAAGATCTGTCGTCGCAAACTTGAAAGCTCACCACATCCCTTCAAGGATAAATTGTATCACAGAATCCATAAAAGTTTATGCTATGTTACATTAATTATTATTGATTCAGCGCGCTTTTGTACATTATACCATAACTCGAATGATTAAAAAAAAAAAAAAAGCAGAACTTATTATCATAGAATTGAAACCGTTTATGAGTCAAATAGTACTTTATCGACATATTTTACCATTCAAAATATGATAATTTATAACATTAGACGTGACTCTTTTATTATAAATGCTGCATTATTTTTTTTGAACTATTTAGGTTAATTTTGTAAATTAACTCTTTAAGTTTTCTTCTGTAAATTTTTTTTTCCTTCAAAATAAAATGCCACAACGGCGGATCGTACGTATCGCAACAAGCAGACCTTTGGCCCTACTTGTCTTGAGACTCCACACGATGAGTCATGAAGTTATAGTCGATTCAGAAATTATGTTACAATATATGATTGGTAGGTTAGCAATGTACGTATTTAGGTTGGAATTTTATTAGATTTCAATTATTATCGGCATATGTTGAATGAGTAATTTTTAATAGAATGCAAAAATAACTCTTAATTATGAATAATTTATAAAACAAACTATATATGGGTTCACACTACAAATAAGTCGTTGGGAACTAATTATATGTATTTTTATCTACCAAAAACAGTTAACTAGCAGTTGACCAGTGGTGGTGGACCAAATCTAAAGTATTAATAAAATTCTGTGGCCGCTATGGATTGCACCCGCAAATAGTTTTGTTTTTTTTTTTCATTTTTTATAGTTTATTTAAAATAAATTAAAAATAGTCGTACCAATCGTTAATATCAGTAAGATTTTTTTTTTGTCTGAAAATTTATGTCAAATTTATATAGCGACTTTCTATGAAAGAAATTACTAATTTTGGACTTACAAGTTTTTGTCTATAAATTTTTAACAAGTTTTTACAATAGATTTTTTTTATATTTTACATTAGAATTTTTTATATTTTATATAATGCGGCGAAGCTATGACTACCATGTCTAGTAATAAAATATGGAGGAATGTCCTCTAATTTTTTGCTAAGTATCGTGACGACTCGATGCCCCAAGATAAAAATCTCGTGTGTACGCAACAATCACTTGTTTAGTGAGATAATAATACACGATCGAAGATACAATGCTCTGATATTACTTGACGATACTATGCCCCCTAAATAAAGGTCCGTGTGTATAAAACAATTATTTAATTTAATGATGTAACAAGAACCGGTTAAAAAAAAAGCCAATAATATCTTATTGGAATTCTAACTACATTAGAGGCCAAACTCATTATGATTTTTGAAGACCAAACCATTAATAATTCTCGAATATCATCACATTCGAGACTATTCTAATTATGATATATACGCATCAATCATCATGCTATCTTGCTGAATCGGATTCGATATACCAGTCAACTCTATCTCCAAGTTCGTAGATTACATTACGGCGTGTTACGGTGCCATATTGTGTTGTATGCACGTATAATATTTTTTTAGTGTTTTGTGTACATTCTTATAAATATTTTTTTTATTGATCCATAGTTAAATATGACGATTTTTACGTGATTGGTTATATTGATGTCACTGTTTGAGTATTTGACGTGATATTCTTGTCGATAGAATTTCTGACTCGGCCCATGTTAACCAACCTCTTCAATTGTTTTCTTTATTTATTAGCACTAGAGGGATACATCGAGCTCAGCTCGATTTTGAAATTCTTACTGATACATAATTATCAAATTTTTTACAACAAATCATGTTTTATTATAATTATTTTTTAATTATAGAAAATGCAAATAAATAAAAAATTTTTAACTAAAAATATATAGCGGCCACGGTTTTAATAACGTTTATTTTTAACTACTATAGATGCGCTTATATAATAATGTTTATTTTTCTTGACATATTAATTGTCAAAAATTATACACGTGAAGGTGTCACAAAAGAGAAACACAAAAGAGAGATTGAGACATGGTAAAAACAAAAATATGAAGGGGTCACAAAAATCTGAAATAAAACAATGCGTTGTCAATTTATTTTCTGCAAGTGAAGCGAGTCAATTTTATGAGCAATAATACCCAACACACAAATAATTATAGAGTATCACATTACAGAAATAAGAAAAATGCTATTTCACAATGTTTGAAGTGTCGGACTACATTTAACCAAATCGTTCTGACACCCACACATCTTTATTTATATTAATATTAATATTATTGATTATTGATTATTGATGTAGATTTAAATTCTCTAATTTCGTTTTGACAAGGTATCTATCAAAAAGTTAGAAGTTTTATCTTACGTTTGACTAACTTTAACAAAAGTATATTTTTTTTTATATATTCTACAATCCTATAAAATGAAAAAAAACTATAAGTTTATATTTTAAACACAACAAATACATTCTTTTTAAATGATAAAAGAACATAAAAAAACACATGATCTAATCAACCCCATTAAACGATTATAAGCACATAAATGATGTGACATAGTTAAATATTTGACATAAAGTAAAGCAACGAAATCTTTGTCTTCCGCAAATGTTTAAAATCTTTTTCACTATGGTTCTTAGAGATCTCACAAATTATCGTGCGCATCAATCAACGTGCACTTGTTGCTGAATTTGATCCGGCATGGTAGCTATCTCTAGTTTTGAGTTCGTATAATCGTATTGAAGTCTGAGTTGATAACCCAGCATGTCAGAGTGTCGAGTTGATTTTCAGAATCATTTGGACAAAAAAATATCTTTACAAAAAGATTAAATTTTCCTTTACATTTGACAAACTTTAACATAAATAAATGTATTTTTTTGAAATGCTAGATGTCTACAGAATGAAGAGTAATATGACAAAAGCATACTAGTGCTATAGAGTTTATATCTAGGTGCAGCAAAAAAATTCGTGGTTTGTGACTCGCTTGAGGTTGATTTAACATTGATTCAGTTCATTTAGGCTTAATTTGACTCGTTCGAATTTAACTCGAAATTGACTCGATGTATAATTTTATTAACTAATTTATAATATTTAGTACTTAATTTGATATATAATATATTTATTTCTTACATATAAATACTACTTTTCTTTTTCTTATTATAAAACATATTAAATATTAGTTTATAAATAAAAGTAGTATAAAAATTAATAAATATTAACTATTTGTAAATTACTTGTTTAATATATATATATAACTTACAAGGATTCAGCTTGACAAGTTCGTTATGAAACTCGAAACTGGCTCGATTCGATTTCATAAAATAAATTCGACTTAATTTTAAATCGAACTAGAGATAAAGTGAGCTCGCTAGAACTCAACTGATTGCCAACCCTGTTTATATCTTAGGTACATCCACTCATTCATTCTAAATGAGACCAAAACATAAAACGCATGATCTTTTCAAATGAGAAAACAACACACAGCACATGATCTGTTGATCACATATAAACAATTACGCGCAAATGACATGAAATAGAGGTTTTTAAAGTTCAAAACTTACAAAATCTCAATAGAGCAACGAATTCTCCGTCTTTCTCAAACGCTTTAAAAACTCACCACATGGTACCAAACTACCAATACCATGTTGAACTGGAACATCCCAAACGAATCAGTACAATACCAACACTAACTCCATAACCACCACGCTCTTAATTATCCCATTGATATTTTCGGGTAGAGGAGAGACCAGAGAGAAAAAACATCGGGCCCCACAAAACCACCTAAAAGTACTCTGTAGTTTTCAAAGCCCAAAATGAAAAAAAAAACAGAAAAATTCGCATCCGCAATTCAGCACACAGCTTGAATTTGGAGTATCTCCACTTCCACCTCTATTCTATTTCTCAATCATAGTCAAGAAACAATTAATAAAACCACGAAAGAAATACGAGAAAAAAAAAATAGAGATACGGATCAATGAAACAAATCTCCATTTGTTCACTGGCAGGAGAAAAAAAAAGAGAGATGGCGATTGGATTGGCGCGCTCTCTCTCTTCCCGTCTCCCAGCACACCACTCTCTCTCTCTCTCTCTGTGTCTGTCTCCCCCGCAAAACCCGGAATTATTTAAACCCGGACCCGATAACGTTGAACGTACGCCAGCAGGGGGTCCCACGTGTCCTCACCCCCTTGGTCGCCATCCATTTCCATACAGGCATAACATCCTTCATGTAGGCCCCACCGCTGTATGCGCAACGCACAGCGAGCGAGGTGGGGTCGAGCTGGAAGGAAGGATGGATTGATTGTTCACGCCTCATGACGTGGCAGTGGGGCGACAAATGATATGGCCCCGGACCCTTCCTCGATTGCTGAGTCGGTGTTGTGTCTTCTCTCTCTCCTCGCGTCTTTTCGTCTCTCCCTTTCTCTCTCTACCTCCTCCTTCCCTCTCCCTCTCCCTCTCCCTCTCCCTCGCCAGATTCCCCAACAGATCGAGCCTCAATCCGGCGTCGAGGTAGGCGCAGGAGCTCAGAAATCGAGCCAGGAACAGGGTTTTGTGCCTGATTTGAACGATTCGGGGTTTAGCGCTTTCAGGTTGGTGTTTTTTTGGGGATTTGGTTTTCGTCTAGTTTAATCTGCATTTTTGTTTCGTTTTTGGGGTTTAGTAGCTGGATATGGTCGATTGAGGTGAGGTTTTGAGTTGTGGAGCTGTTTGGCGTCTTTGATTTGGTCGAATTGGTGGAGATTAGGGATAGGAAAGGGTTATTTTAGCTTAAGCCTTTAATTGAGGTTTAGTTTTCTGTAATTTGTGCTCATGTTGAAATGCTCCTAGCTTAGATGGTGAAAAGTTGTTATCTTGTTTCAATGTAAGTTGAATTAGTAATAGTTTACAGGACTTTTACTGGATTCCATCATTGCTGCATATTTAGAACCTCAGCAAAACTTATTTAGATCAGACATGCACTGCAGGGCCTCCATTTCCTTATAACATGGATTACAATGCTAGTCGGTAACAAATGTGGTATGCAGTTAGGACAAAGGAGTGCCAATAACTCTTACCTTGTGAATTTTTTTATTCATTACATAATTAAAATGTGGTTTTGGAAGAAATTTTCATTGTTTAAATTTTCATTTCCAGTTTGAGGCTCCAAGATGAGCGAGGAGAGCCCCTTAGGCGAGAATGTCAATGGAAACAATTCCATTGCAAAACGAAAGAGAAAGAAAACAGTATCCATGGTGGATCTATCAATTAGGAAGGAGGGCGGTTTGGCAGTTGCTGAATTTTCGCAGAGCAGCACTTCTGCCAGCAAGAGGGTGAAGAGAGATGTGGAGGAGCCTCAGTTTCCTGATAGGGTAAAAGGTGAAGACGGGGTAAGTGCTTTGATCTTCTGCCTTTGTACAGGACTGTTCAAGTGCATAATAGCTACTAAATTTTTTTTTTCTGACAAGTCTTTTGGTTCCACATGAGGATCGTCGACAGTTCCCTTCTAAAACCTAAATAAAACTATTACTCTAGAAATGAATCCTGTTTTAATGTTTTAACAATAGAATGAAGAAAACTCACTTACCTTACAAGGAAAATCTTTGTGAAAACTGTCAATTCAAATTGGTATTATTTTTGAGAACTGAAAAGCAACATTTTGCACCATTGCATGTTTTAAATTGGTTTCTTTCTAATATTTATGATTGCAGTATTACTATGAATGTGAAGTGTGCAACATTGGTGGTGATCTCCTTTGCTGTGACAGCTGTCCCTGTACCTATCACCTGGACTGTTTAAATCCACCACTTGAGGTAATGACTCAAAATTTTAAGATTTCTAAGATTTCTATTCTCTCTCTCTCTCTCTCTCTCTCTCTCTCTCTCTCTTACTAGTTTTTGCTTGAATCTTTATGACTTGACTGAATTGTTTGTGTTTTTTTTCAATGAAGAGTGCCCCAGAGGGAAAGTGGAACTGTCCAAAATGCACTGAGGAAAAAGGTTTTGTCTACTCCAGGCGTGCAAGGACAAAAAGAGTTGTGAAGAAAAATGTTCCTGAGAAGTTAACTATACCTGATAATAACAAATCTCATAAGAAAGAGAAGGCTTCTTTGGTACATGACAATTTACCTGGTGAGCCGAAGCCAAGTGCTTCTCGTCGTCCCATTCTGGTGCGGCTGAAAAAGGGGTCTAATACTCCCAAATTGGGATCTGCTGAGAAGTCAGATGAGAAAAAACCCATCAAAGCTGAGAGCAGTGATAGTGTGATGAAAAAGAAGAAGCTGAAAGAGGGTGATGGTAAGGGTTCTGACAAGAAATCGACAGGGGATGTTAAAAAGGATTCTGACAAGAAGAAGCCATCGAGGTTAAAGAAATCTAAGTTGGTTTACAATAGCGATTGGTCAAATGAAGAAGCAAGTTCGACGTCAGATTATAGCGGGTCTCGTCCTAGCAAGAGACAAAAAGATCAATGTGATTCTGCAAGGAGTTTCAAGAAAGAGAAAAAAAAGACTGGGGGTTCTGCCGGTAAAAAGAAGCAAGAGGTGGCTGCTATATTTATTCAGTTATTCATTCGTTACTTTCTGTACTCCTGATGCATCTTCTGACTTGTTGGAAATTGAAATACTATCGACTCTTTTTCAGATTCTTCCTGAGTTAGCACCTCCATTAACTGAAGGGTTTGAAGAGCGAGGTTTGGTGGGAAGTGAAGCACCATTGGATAATGTACTTCAGGTACTAGACCATCTTGTCATCTGTAATAATTTCTTCTTCTTATTCCTCCTTTTCGTTTTTGCTCCTTAAACTCTTCTTCTTGTTGATGAATTTTTAGCTTTATGTGTTATCATGATGTTTGTGTAGAAGTAGATATAGGCTTGTTTTCGGGGATATACTCGACTCTTAGGATTTATTTGTACTATAGTTGAAAAAAATTTCTCCTCAGGTTGACCGTGTCCTGGGATGCCGACTGAAGTGTGATGACATAATCTGTGAATCGAAATCAGAAGATTCTGTGAAAGAATCTAAGGACAAGGATTCTCCCAAGGAAGCTAGCAATCCAACCAACAATCAACGCATAGAAGATGCAAAAAAGGATACATATGAGTTTCTCATCAAGTGGGCTGGCAAATCGAACATCCACAACACGTGGATACCAGAGTCCCAGCTTAAAGTTATTGCGAAACGAAAACTGGAGAACTACCGAGCAAAGCATGGGTATGCTCTGATCAACATATGCAAGGAACAATGGACCAAGCCACACCGCATTCTTTCTCTCCGAGTTGGCACAGAAGGTCAAGAGGAAGTCCTAGTTAAGTGGTGTGGTCTGACCTATGATGAGAGCACATGGGAAAGTGTAAACGAACCTGTTATAAAGGACTCATCTTATCTGATAGATCAATTTAGAACATTTGAGTCTGATGCTATAGAGAAGGATGCAGGAAGTAGTGCTAGGAGAGAAAGAGGAGATGGTCAAGAGCTTAATCCATTAGTTGAGCAACCGGAAGAGCTAAAAGGAGGCGCACTGTTCCCACACCAGTTGGAGGCCTTGAACTGGTTGAGGAAATGCTGGTACCGGTCAAAGAATGTAATATTGGCAGATGAGATGGGTCTCGGCAAGACTGTCTCTGCCAGTGCCTTTCTCTCTGCACTTTATTGTGAGTTTAAGGTTGGGCTCCCTTCCTTGGTTTTGGTACCTCTTTCCACCATGCCGAACTGGTTAGCTGAGTTCTCTTTGTGGGCTCCTCATCTGAATGTGGTGGAGTACCATGGTGGAGCAAAGGCAAGGGCTATAATTCGGCAGTATGAATGGCATGCTACTGGTTTGTCTAAGGCAACAAAAGCATATAAGTTCAATGTTCTCTTGACCACGTATGAGATGATTCTTGCTGATGCATCGTACCTTCGCAATGTCCCTTGGGAAGTGCTAATAGTAGATGAAGGGCACCGACTGAAGAATTCAAGTAGCAAATTATTCAGCCTGCTGAACACATTCTCGTTTCAGCATAGGGTTTTGCTGACAGGCACACCGCTGCAGAACAACATAGGGGAGATGTACAACCTGTTGAATTTCTTGCAGCCCAGCTCTTTTCCATCTCTCTCGGCTTTTGAGGAGAAGTTCAATGACCTTTCTACTGCTGAGAAGGTTGAGGAGTTAAAGAAGCTTGTGGCTCCACACATGTTACGCCGACTTAAGAAGGATGCAATGCAGAACATTCCACCAAAGACTGAGCGGGTGGTGCCAGTAGAACTGTCGTCAATTCAGGCCGAGTATTACCGTGCAATGCTGACCAAGAACTACCAGGTTCTGCGCAATATAGGGAGGGGCGCTGGTGGCTCTGGTGGGGCTCAACAGCAATCACTGCTCAACATTGTAATGCAATTAAGAAAAGTATGCAATCACCCATATCTGATAGGTGGCACGGAGCCTGAGTCTGGTACGCCAGAGTTCTTGCATGAGATGAGAATTAAAGCTTCAGCCAAGCTGACACTGCTCCACATGATGCTTAGGGTTTTACGGAAGGAGGGGCATCGAGTGTTAATCTTTTCACAAATGACAAAGCTGCTGGATATTTTGGAGGATTATTTGCTGGGCGAATTTGGTTTTGGCACCTATGAGCGGGTTGATGGATCTGTATCTGTGTCTGAGAGGCAAGCAGCCATTTCACGTTTCAATGAGGATAAAACCCGGTTTGTGTTTCTGTTATCGACTCGGTCGTGTGGTCTGGGTATAAACCTGGCGACAGCTGACACTGTAATAATATATGACTCGGATTTCAACCCACATGCTGATATACAGGCAATGAACCGGGCCCACCGCATAGGTCAGTCAAATCGACTCCTTGTGTACCGCCTTGTGGTTCGTGCTAGTGTTGAGGAGAGGATCCTCCAGCTTGCAAAGAAAAAACTCATGCTGGACCAACTTTTTGTAAACAAGTCAGGCTCACAAAAGGAGGTTGAGGACATCCTCCGATGGGGCACTGAAGAGCTCTTCAGGGAAATTGAAGGGTCCCCTAGTGAAAATGTTGATAATAAAGGGGATGGTAATGGTAACACCAAAGGTACTGCTAATGGGGATGTTGGAGAGCATCGGCATAGGAGGAGAGTTGGTGGCTTAGGTGATGTGTATGAAGACAAGTGTGCTGGCACAGGCAGTACCAAATTGGTGTGGGATGAGAACTCGGTTGCCAAGCTGCTTGATCGCTCAAACCTCCAGTCAGGTGCACAGGAGAGTGCTGATGCTGATATGGAAAGTGACATGCTTGGAAGCGTCAAGGTTTGTCGTCGCTAATCTGATTTTATCTGACTATTTGATTGGCCAACAATTCTTTTGCTTAATTGTTCATTGCCATACTTTTATCAGGCACTGGATTGGAATGAGGAAACAAATGAAGAGCCTGCTACTGGCGACGCTACACCAGACACTACTGGTGAAGGCACAGAGGACAATGAATCAAAGGATGAAAACATTACCAATGACAGAGAAGAAAGTGAGTGGGACAAGCTCTTACGTGTCAGGTATATCTTAACTCCAATTATTTATGAATTCTCAGATGCTTTGAGATTTCTTCATCTTTCAGTTGATGTGCTTGAATGCAGCAGTGTATTACTTTTTTGTTTGTTGGGGTGTTGTGGGGATGTGGGCTCAATGTTGGTTTTTAGCTAGAGAACCAGCATGACATGAAATTATATAGATTTTTACTCTAAATCTAGTTATATGATGGACATTATGCTTTAACTTGTGCTTGTAGATGGGAAAAATATCAAGTTGAGGAGGAAGCAGCACTAGGACGAGGTAAGAGGCAGAGAAAGGCAGTTTCATACAGAGAAACTTTTCCTTCAATTCCTGCAGAAGCTCTGAGTGAGGTAATCACCTTAAACTTGTCAATAATTTTTGTTTGCTGACATACTGAAAATTATGGAAACTATAACCACAAAGGCATGTTTGTTTCAGCCAAGTATCGGAGATCCAAACAATCCTTATGTGAACAATTAGAAAGAAAAAAATATGTTTCACACCCAAT
Source organism: Rhynchospora tenuis (assembly GCA_027725995.1). NCBI lineage: Eukaryota > Viridiplantae > Streptophyta > Magnoliopsida > Poales > Cyperaceae > Rhynchospora > Rhynchospora tenuis. The sequence goes on along the minus strand of CM050888.1, from coordinate 148,698,647 downwards.
GAGTCATGCTACTATCTGCATTATTTTTTTGGTTCTCTGTGACACTTACTCATACCTCATGATAATACAGAGCAGTGAAGAGGAGCGTGAGTACACTCCTGCTGGCCGAGCAAGGAAGGAAAAATAGTAAGTTTAACCTGTTAATCTATTTGTTAATTAGGCGAGTTAATTATACAGCCAATTACTCTATTGGCCAGTAACCAAGGTCAGTCATAATGGCAAAGTTATTTCCAATGCTATGGTTTTTTTATATTTAGTGAATTGTTGACAGAAGTTTATTTTTTTAATTTCCATTTTTTTGTTTTTTCTAGTTATATAATTAGAATATGTAAACATATTTACTTTTTTTTTTTCCGTGAAAAAAGTGCTAAACTTCGTGCTAGACAAAAGGAGAGGATAGCTCGAAGGCACATGGTTGTACCTCCTGCTTCTCCTCCCAAAGTTGAGGAACCGCAATCAAGAGAAAAGGCTGCTGTATCTCCTCTCAAGGACGGCAACACAATGTTGATTGAGAAACCATCTGCACCGCCTGAATCAAAACTTAAGCCCTCAACTGAGCCAAGTCAAATTTTAGAGGGACCAGGGAACTCACCAATGCATATCCAAAGGCTTATACCTAACAAAGGAAAACAACCTATTTCCGATCTCCCTATTGTACCTCCTAAAGGACCCTTTGTACCAAATTCTGTGGCCCTTTCATCGCATCTTATGCCCATCCTGGGACTAGGTGCCCCAAATGCACCACGAAAAAAGAGCAGTACCTTAAGGGAGCCAAGGCCTGATAGAAGAGAGGCTTTGTCACAGCCAGCTTTGGGTTTGGGTCTGGATCAACCAGCTGATCCTGAAGTCAGGCTCAGAATTGAGAAGGAGAGACGAGATATCCCTGGTAGTGTTCCTGGTGATTTGTTGCGGGCTCGGCTGAAGAACTTTGTGCCGCATAACAGCTTCCCATTCTTTGCGGTAAATTCTCAGTCGCTTAATATATATCTGTGCATTGACATTTTTGACTCATTTCTGGGTTTACTTTTTTTTTTTTTTTTTTTTAAATGTTTTTCTTTGATAAAATGGAGAAGGCTCAAGAAAACAATGTAAGGTGAACCATATCTATTTCTGACTGCGGTACCTGAAAATTAAAATGCCTAGGTATTTGTCCAAAGCTTATACTTTCTTCTGTGGTCTTCTATGTTATAGTTGTGAGGTGTGAACTCATTGCTGCTAAATGGATCTTACAACCATGATACTTTGTTGTGGATTGTAAATGTTATATGAATTGACTTTACTTATCAGAACTTTGTTGCAATTTTTATGAAATGTATTCATCTTTCCAAATTTATTTCTTTGTTCTATTTAACTTCAACGATGGCAATTTGCATATATAAAATTTTACGCCAATTATGGAAACTTAGTCCAAAATTTTTTTGCTTTTGAAACAAACTTAGAAAGCACCCTTCGATAATAGTTGACAAGATAACCTGCCAACTGACCTATTGTAATGACTTAGTTAATTTGTAAAGGAGGCAGACAGGGGTTTTGGTTGTGCATGTGTTTAGGTTGGCTATTCAGGTCATTCTAGGTTGCATTTGTTTAGGTAATCATCATGTCAGGGGATGCTTACATGTAATAGTGGCAAACAGCTGGTTGATTTTTCATTGTGTCAGGTTAAGTTGAGTTTGGGTCATTTTTCGGGTGGAGGCACTTAAATGTAAGGCTGCTGTTGGTAATCTCAGATTCAAATGACCCTCAGGTTTGTGTTATTTGGGTTTCAGTGTTTTGAAGGTCATAATTTTGAAAACAATCTGGGTACCAGTTCAGAACATTTGAAGTTACTCAAATTTGTTTTCCTATGCATCTTCATCATGTGTGCATGTTTAAATACAATTGTTTTATTGGTTCTTACATATTTGATCTAGACAAATGATGCATTGTTTTGGTGCATGATTGTACTATTCGTAAGTTTACTCCCCAGTCCCCATCAGACAACTCTTTTGAATTTTTTTGAAAATGCACTATTCTTGAGTCCTACTTCTGAGTTCTAACAATGGAGTTCTGCAAAATTACTTGCACAAAGTATTATTTATACACTATTTACTTTATGGAAACAAAGTTCTAATTATTTTCAATGGAGCTAATTGTATGCAACCTGAATTATTGCTGCTACATGGTCTGTGGCTCTGGCTGAGAAGCTGGACTATTGTATGCAATTTTATTTCCATGTTATTACAGAATCCTATCATGTGATTGTTATTTGGCTTTTATTTTTATAGACCAAACAATTTTGGGTTCTGAAATAATTAGGTTTGACTGATTGGGGTTCCATCGCATTATGCTTGTTTGGTAATTCATGGAGCAGGTAGTTTGATTTTTTCAAGCATATCAGGTCCAGATCGAGCTAGGTTTTCAGGTTGACTGCGCAGATTTTCTTTGTTAGGTCTACTTTACTTCCATATATACGCATTGCATCTTATAATTATGAACATTCTACCTCTCTGATATTGATTGTGGGTAAATTGGGCAGGTTCTCATTGTTAAGTGTTACTAGCCACTTTACGTCCCCTATGTGTGAATTATGTTTTAAAACTATGAAAGCTTATGCCAATTTGATATGGTACTACTTCATGCAAATTTGAAGCTGTCCCCAAGTACTTTTGACTGTAGCACCATGGCCTCTCTACAATTATTTTGATTGAGAATGTCGATTAACGGAGGGCTGGAAAGCCTACTTGAGTTAATTTTTTTTTTTTTGGTTTTACGTCGCCTATTTTTCCAAGTTTCGATTTAAGAGTAGACAATTAATATAAATCAAGGCATGGTACAATGATACGCCATACGTGTAGCAATTAAGATCATTACATTAAATAATATTTGGTAGGTTACTATTACCAATATTCTTATGAACAACATATTTAAAAGGTAGGAAATGAATACATTTGAAAAATTTTGTTGGAAGAAGGTTTTATATTCTGGAGCAATAGATTACAAAATGTAGCAAAAATTGATTATAACATATTCTCAGTTCAATAAATTCTTTTTAATGTCTTGCTTAAATAGATTTTTTGACCAGCTTCTCATGTAATCCATGTAAGTAATGCGTGCATGATATATTTTGGCATTTTCATTGTGGGCCCAATATATGCTTCTGTTGGGCCTCGGTGCCACTTGGTGAAGATAAGTATGGTAACACGACTGATTGTGAATTACAGTTGGTTCATTTTGGGAGATAATTGTTCATCATTACATTTTTGGTAAACAAAATATTTTAGGACAATGAATAAAATTCTGTAAATTGTGTTTGCATTAATGTATCTTTTTGCTTGTTTTTTAGGTACCTTTCCCTCCTACAGGTCCCTCCACAACTGGTCGTCATCCCTTTGAGCCTGTTGTGGGTCCCCCCACTTCCTTCAGTTTGTTCCAAGAAAAGTTGGGCTTTCCTCCTTTAAATCTTCATGATTTCAATAGCAACAATTCCAGTAACGCTGGCCATACTAGCACCTCAGCGCATACTAGGCCACCAGCAGATCTTTTCCCTCCTGTACCTTTACCACCACTACATCCCGAAAAAAGACAATTGGTTCCAGACTTCTCAACAATACCAATGCCAAATATTCCCTTCATTCCAAACTTTCCCTTCAGCCAAAACCCTCACATCCCAGCCATGCCTCCCATGCCAAACCTTGGCCAGATCCAACCACCACATCAGCCAATGCCGGAGAGCCACAAGAAGGTTCTTGATAACATATTATCTCGAGCTGAGTCTGCTAATAACAAGATGCTTAGGAAAAGGTTAAAACTAGATGCTTGGTCTGAGGAAGAGCTGGACTCTCTTTGGATAGGGGTGCGGCGACATGGGCGTGGAAACTGGGATTCCATGCTTCGGGACCCAAAACTAACCTTTTCAAAGTACAGAACTCCTGAGGACTTGGCTGCGAAATGGCCAGAGGAACTGCTCAAAATTTTGGATGAGTCAAGTTCCAAGCAACCAAAGCCTGCCACTGGATCAGGTTTGTCTGATGAGATAATGTTGCGTGCTTTACGTGGAACTAGAGTTTCTGGTCTTGGGATGGAACCTCCACCTCCTAGGTTTAGGTCCCATCTAACTGATATCCAGCTAGGTTTTGGAGACCTCTATCCTGGCTTACTGCCGCCTCGAATGGATTCCATCAGCCAGATCAACGCAATTAAGGAGACTGGTACAAAACTTGATGCTAACCTCCCGGGTACAAAACTCGATGCTAATCTCTTACCACCATTTTTGCGCAATACCTTTGTGCAAGGCAACTTCACATCACGCGATGTTGGATCCAGCTATGCTAGAAATGGGCCCCAGGAGTCAGCAAGTTTCATACCTGGACCTAGTACCAGCAAAGATCATGCTAGGAATGGGCCCCAAGAGTCGGCCAGTTTCATACCTGGTGCTAGTACCAGCAAAGATCCGAGTGGCAGCAGTGGTTCCGGTTCATCAAAATCAAACAAACTTCCACATTGGTTGCAGGATGCTGTCAGTGTTCCCCCTCCACCTCCTCCCCCTGTACCTGTAGCCCCTACATTACCTCCGGCTGCATCTGCTGTGGCACAGTCTCTAAAGCTATTATATGGGGAGGAAAACTCAGAGGGGAGGATACCTCCTTTCAAAATCCCGGGCCCACCTCCTTCCCGGCCAAAGGATCCAAGGGTGAGCCTTAAAAAGAGAAAGAGAAGGGAAGAAAGCAAAAAGAGTGGTAATGGATTGCGTATTGCAGTTGGGGCTGGGGCTGTGGATGGGGCCGCATCGCAAGATTTGAACTTGAATTTGACTTCTCCTTCAGCCTTGGGTCATGAGTCGAAAAAGGAAGCACAAGAGAAGTCTGAGGATAGAAGGGAGAGCTTAAATCAGGCCGTTCAAGTGGAAACCATAGATTCCAGTTCAGAGGAAGAGCGAGATTAGATCATTACATTAATTTCACTACTTTAGTGATATTCTCTTTCTTTTTTTTTTTAATTTTTTTCAGCTATTTATGCTCTTTTTTTGGGCTAATGGCTGCTGCTAAGGACTTTAGAGGAGGTATAACTTACCATGGATAACAAGTGTTGAGGTTCATTTTTTTTTTCAAGGGTTTTCTTGGTTTAAGAAAGCAATATATCTCGTTAGTTTGTTATGGGACTCTAATTGTATATGTCTAGACTAGTCGTACCTGGAATTAGCAGGTATATGGTAAACTTGCCTTTTGTCACCGTTATATTGTATGAATGTATAAAGATGATGCCAGCTATTTCTGAAATTACATGCCATATTAAGAGGTCCACATTTTACAACATTTTTGACTTCTACCAGAGGTTGGTCTTATTAGCTTAATGACTAGCCAGAGGGGCAAAAACAGAAAATCCCAGCTATCCTGTTACTGTCAGTACCTGTGTTATAATGTCCGTATTTCCCAGTTTATTTTTTCTTGAATCTTTTCGTCCAATTGCCTTTATATATTGGAAAATGGAAAGCTGTGAATGTTATTCCTCGCTTTGAAAGTCTTCATCAGATTTTTCCCTCAACACCCAAATTATGTAGTTTGCATTTATTAGTATTGACATTTGACATAGAATGTAATTTTTCCCTCAAAACCGAAATGTCTAATTTGTTTTTCCAATAAATCAACTTATCTTCCTTTCCTTTTTTATTTTTTTTTTATTTTTTCATTTTTTTATTTTTTTCTCCAGGAGTGACAGTTGCGTCAAGCTGATGTGTTTTATTTTGTTCCAGAGTTACCATTGATATCTCGGAGAATTATATCGTTTATTTTCTGTCTTAAATGTTTCGAATGTTACAAAAGAGGATTACTTCAAATGTCTTCGAGACACTACATGGCTGAATAGCATTGGTAATTAGATCCAAAAATTATTGCCCATCAAAACAAAAAATAAATAAAACAAAGGTGTGATGTGATTCTTTAATATGCAGTAGCTTAATCTAACGATCTAACAATCTAATATGCAGTAGATTAAGCTACTACATTAAGTTTAACGGGCTTTATAAGGATTTGAGAGTAATACAAAGCTTCCTTATATGGGAAGCTTTAATTCTACCTACGACATATAGATGTTGTAATACTATCCAGATTTTTTTATTCTTAAATGTAATAATTTTCACATTAGCTGTCATTGTCGTGATTGCCGAATTAAGTAGATTGCCAATACAATCTCCCTAATAATTTTAGATCTACAATTTTCATAGGAAATTTCTTTTTGGTTCTATTCTTTTTATAAGTTGTAGCTTTTTTCAAACAGATGTAGACAATTGTTAGATTTTAATTTTGTAAGCTCTAGATCCGTGTCAAAACAAAATCAAAATGCTACACTCCTTGCGTACATATAGATAAGTAATAAACCACATATAATAGTTTTTTTTTTTGTTATTATGGAACCAAAAAAGATCCTGCACATTTTCACAAAAAAAAAAAAAAATCCTACAAGCAATAACTGAAAGACGATCACAATTATGTAAAAGGAATTAAAATTCCGCTCTTTTGTATAATTCTGGACATGATTATGGGCACCATACTGTATAAGGAAAAGCTTTGTATTACTGCATATTAAGAGAAAGGATTTGAGAGCAGTAGTTTAACGGGACTTCTCTTTTTGCCTCATTAATCACTATACAAACCGTACTAATAAGTAGAACTAAAACAAAAAAAAAAATCTTCAATATCTGGATTTGGCATTTAACTAAAGAGCTAGCTGGCGTAATGATTACCCATCAACAAAAATAAATACTGACAATAGGGTAAGAAATTTACCATATACTGCTAACTTCAGATATGATCATATGAGACAAATACAATAACTGTCCAGTACCAAAAAACTAAAACATTGCCTTTCTGAAATAACCTCAATAATTTTGCTAGGCATGAAAAGTTACATCAATCTTATGCTTTTAGCAGCACAACTGCTAGCTTAAGAGAAGCATCAATAGGGAAACAGATAGATAGATAGATAGATAGATAGATAGATAGATATAGAGAGAGAGAGAGAGAGAGAGAGAGAGAGAGAGAGAGAGATCTTCACAAATAATTGGAACTAATCTTTCTCTTCCTCTGAGCTGGACTCAATATACACCACATCAGGTGGCTGATCAGAGTTCCTACTACACTCACACCTTTTTGGTGCTTCCCGTTTGGGTTTTTGGTCCAAGGTCAAAGGAGAAATCAGGTCCAAATATTCCAAATATTCTGGTGGGGCCCCAGCATCAGCTCCAGAACCAGACGGAACCCCATCTCTGGCTCCAATGCACAGTCCCAACCCACTCATTCGGCCTTCCCTGTTAATTTGCTTGTTAAGGTTCACTGCTGGATCTTTCAGCCTTAGTTTGGACTCTTGGCCCAAGGTCAATGGAGAATTCAATTCTAAATATCCGAAATATTCAGATGGGGTCCCAACACCAGTTCCAGACCCAGAAACAGCCCCAGTTGTGGCTCCAATGCGCAGTCCAAACCCACTCTTTCGACTTTCCTTTTTATTTTGCTTGTTAAGGTTCAGTGCTGGATGTTTTGATGGGAAAGAACCTGGATGAAATATACTGAAAGGAGGCATTCTTACCTCTGAATTCTCTGCCCCATCCAATAGGTTTAGTGACTGTGCCACAGCTGATGCTGATGGAGGCAATGCAGGTGCTGCAGGTACATGGTGAGGAGGTGGAGGGGTGACACTGACAACATCTTGCAACCAATGTGGAAGTTTGTTTGAGTTTGACGAACCAGCATCACTGGTTCCACTTGGATCTTGGCTGGTACTAGCTCCAGGTATGATACTGCCTGACTCTTGGGGCCCATACCTAGCATCAACTTTGCTGGCACTAGCTCCAGGTATGAAACTGGTCGACTCCTGGGGACTCCTAGCATGGTTGGATCCAACCTCCTCTGATTTTGTGCATTTAATTTCCTACAAAATCTTTCAAATTGAGCCATTCCTTGCCTTCTAATTTATGTTACACATAAGAACAAAAGTAGCGCTATTCTAGCAGCCTATCAAGGACAACCCGACAACCAAGCACAATCTGGACCTAATAGGTAACTTAAAATCAGCACAAAAGCATAAGGTGACTGAACCTCAAATTAACCCCCCAAAAAAAAAGGGAATCGAAAATTACTTATAATTAACATGAAAACCACATGACAGAGAATTCTCAAAAAACCTGAACCTGACCAAAAAGAAATCAAAATTCAAAGGCATTCAGATGCACATAGTTTTACGAAAGAATAAATTAAGTGAACACACAACAGCATGATGTGTGTTGATGATAAAAAAGGATATCTAATAAAAATCAATGCGGTTATAAAAAAAAAGGAAATTTCAGCAATTTGTACAGAGTACAGATTGTCAGACAAAGGAACACCATGGTGGCAGCCAAATATAAAAAAAGAAATTAATTAGAGCCCAATTTCATATTTTGAGCGGTGCCGAAAAAATTGTTTGCGAAACTAATACGATCCACGGCAATTTCAGCTAGAAATCGAATAAAATCCTAGTGCTTCATGGATTTTCATTTAAAATTTATAGTTGCACATAGGACTGGTGCAATTGCTAACTATTTCAAGTGCACCAATCCTATGTGCAACTATAAATTTCAAATAAAAATCCATGAAGCACTAGGATTTTAGAATTTAGATGTCCATACATCCAACGACACATGCACACCAAACGGGCAGTCATTTACCGCCATCGTTCCATGTATTTGATAAAACACTTACAGCATCATCGGCTGTCACCCTAGCATGGCTTGGAGACTCCTCAACACCCATTTTGAGCCTTTTTCTGGCAGAATCCATGGAATTGTTCTCCTCCATCATAAGTAAATCTGCCAAGCCAAGGACACTGTATTGATTAGAAATTGTAATTCATCTTATATAGGGTGATTGGGGTGCAGAAACATTCTGCCTTTATGTGGGGTGGGAGGGGGTTGTATAAGTCACCGTGCACTGCCACACACTGCGCCAAATCAGAGCATTACAGCTGGACACCTAATGACACCAACCACTGTGCGTTACTCAAAGGTTATGTGGGGCCCACATGAGATGGATACCACGTGGACAGACGGCACGTGGCAGCCCCTCGACAAGGTGCAATAACTTCGTTGCTTCTCTTGCCCAAGGGCTTTTCGTCAAAAAAAAAAAATAAAAAAAAAACAAACTTCGTTGCTTCTCTTGGTTTAGGCTTTTGCGGGAGATAGGGATTGGAGGAAGAAGGGAGAGGAGAATGCGCGCCAATCGCCATCTCTATTGTTTTCCTCTCCGGTGATGATCGGAGATTCGTTAAGCGCGGAGACGATTCGAGGATTTCATTTTGGAATTTGAACCCGGGGTTTTAACAAAAAAAAAAAATGTAAGAGAGTCTATGACAAACGGGACCCATACTGTCAGTAGAAAAGTAGTTCGATTCTGTCAGCTTGCAGGTTGGTTGCGGACAACTGTCCGATCAACGATGGATGCTCTGTGAATACGATATGGCCCATAAAAATCAACCGTTGAGATCAGATCGAACAGTTCTCATGGAGAACTGCAAAGAGCAATTTTTAGAACGAACTCTAGGGAATAATATGGTTTCTTTTAAAGTTTTTCAAAATGATATAACAATAACACGGTTGAGTTGAATCCTTATCCCGTGCCGTGCGGCAAGCGTGCCGCGCAGGATCCGAGCCGTATGATTTGATCTCAACAGTTAATTTTTTTCGGGCCTATCAATCTGATTCACGGGGCATCCATCATTCATTGGACGGTTGGGATGCCGCGCGACACGTTTGCCGCGCGACAGCAGATTTGGTTTCGGTTGAGTTGGCACAACACCTATTGATATGACATGACATATATAAGAAAATAATACGACACGAAAATATAGATGTGTGGTATGAAAAATTTGAAACATTGATATGTTTTAACACGATACTAATCGACACGTGATACAAGTTGATAAAAAAATAATATTATTTATTTTTAATATACTATTTAGATTTTATTATATTAAAATAAAATTCATTAATGTGTTGACACAAGTTGACAAATGTGCTGATTTTTATTTGTTAATTCATAGGCAAGTTTTTTATTTGTTACCTTTCCTGAGCAGCGACTTCATTTGTGTGGAATGGATGATAAGGGTTGAAATTTTAAATTACTTGAGACATATATCTCATTCAATTTGGGATTTTCAAATTAAGGGTGGGGGTGTTGGGTTGGAGGTTTGAGCTCATTCCTATTTGCAGTCTCTCCTCCCCTGTTTAAAACACTATTGATCTATTATTTAAAGAAAAATAGAAAAAAATTAATTTCATGCCACTCTAAAATTGAAAAATTAGAAAAATAATCAATTAAGTCTTTGAAAATTGTCAGTTAGAAAATTATTATTTCTACTTTATAAATCATCCTTCTTCATATTTCTTTTTCATATTGACTAAACTATCCTTCTTCTTGGTTCATCTCATCTCCTTCAATCTCTAATGGCGAAGGATTTTTTATTTTATTTTTTTGGAACGAGTTATTTTTTCACAGATTGGACTTTCCAACATGACTTATCCTGAATTTAAACTTTTTCATATTAGGCATTAGAAGAAACAACTAAGAACAAAATATTCTCAGAATTTCTCATTAGATTTTCAAAAGATTCATGTTTGAGCGTAATTTTGATTGAATAAAGCAGTTAAATTATAGTGATGGTTTTTCTCTAAACATAAATCACGATTAGTAAATAGACTTAGATATTAGAACAAAATTGAAGAAATGTTCGTGATTGGGCACTCCAATGTCATGAATCGTGAATAGGATCTCGGTCAAAAAAATTTTCGCCATTACAGACCAAAGAAGATGAGGTAGATGAAGAGAAAGGAGAAGGCCAAAAGGGTATCTTGGTCGATATTAAAAATAGATATGAAGAGGAGGATTTATACGGTAAAAGTGATAAATTTCTAACTAAATTAGTTTTTGGGTGGCAATTTTCAATGAATCAATTTTAGAGTGACAATTTTCTAATTTTTAAACTTGAGAGGGACAAAAAACTAATTTTTCCAAAAAAATATTATTAAAATTAAGACGTGTCATGTAGATATCTCTTTAATCAAACGGTCACAATTCAAATATCTTTGTATAAATAGGTTACAACTTACAAGGATCAATTTAGGGCTTCGAGGCGACACCATCTTCGTATGTTTTGCGGCTGCATTGATGAAAGTCATGGATGTGCTTGACTTTAGAAATATCTTATACGGTGAAAATCATGGATGTTTTGGCAAATTCGTTTTACTCGGTAAGTAATTTATTTTAAGTAAAATTTAATTAATCGATTTTTTCTTGTATGAAATGCAAAATAGTGCTTCCTGGATTATGAATATTGAAATTTTCTATTTTTTTTTCCATGTGTTTAATTCGCATGTCTTAGTCAATATATACAAAAAAAAAAGTCTGCTAAGGTGTAGTTCAAAATTTTTTAGCTAAAATATTTATGTTGGATAACTCATTAATTTGGTAAATTAACACAAAGACATAAAAATGCATAAGAGTGTGTACTTCGTGTGTCTTTACGCTCACAAATACGTACGAAAAATTCGACCTAGTGACCTCTATAATGTGGGGTTAAGTCAATCAAATTCAGCAAGCATCTTGATCAGACCTCTTCAGATGCTAAAGCAGACAGAAATAAATTAGAAATTTTTCAGGTATTTGTGAGGATCTTTTTGACAATTTGAATTTGGAAGTGAATTTCAATAGGAAAAAGGACGAGTCGAGGGTTTCCGATTCAAACCCACTCGATAACTAAATGGAACCAGTATGGTTCAAAATTTTTGGCCTGTCTTGAATCGGATTGGTCAAGAAATTTTAAATACACCACTAGCTTAATGACTGTTAACAAGTTAATTTTTTCAGTTAAATTATTTTTAATAATTAAGATTTAGTTGCATAAATAACTGACAATGAATAGTAAATAACAAAAAAAATGGCAGAACGTTTTTCACCCTTTATAAAAAGAACTACAATTTCTAATCAATAACAATGTCCATTGCAGATCTACTCATGAAGGATGAGGGCAATTTTGCGAATTCTGCCAAAAAAAGTCTCAAAAGGGATGTTGATGAGTCTCGATTCTAGTTAGGTAGTTGGTTTTTCCTTTTTTAGAAATGTCTTCTTCTAGATTAATCTATTTGTATTGTAATTTTTGTTTCTTAATAGTCAATATTGGTAAATTGAGGTGTACATGCAGATATCTAGATCTGTTGATTTGGTTATTTTGTGTACCATTTTTTTTTTTTTTTTTTAGACATACTGGAAAGTGGCTTACCAGTGAATTTTGTGTACAATTAGGGATGGAATAAATTTATGGATTTTAAACCTCTTACTGAGCTTGGTTTTCTCTGTATGGGTTTGAGTTGGAGGCATCCAATCTCAGATGGTGTTTTGTCCAATTTGAATGTAACATATAGATTTAAAGAGTGTGGTGTATATTTCTGGGTTTAATTGTTTGGGTTTCAATGTATCCGAAATAATTTTTAATTATATCAATTTGAATTCCATCAAATTATACCGGTTCAGAATTGTTTGGCTCGGGTTATTGTTATTGGTTTAGGATTATCTGAAATTCGATACCCTGATTCAGATGGCCTTGGCCCTTGTGTTAATCCAATGATTTCCTGTTCATGAAATAAAACAATTTTCATCAAAGGTTGACCTACACAGCGACCATATTTGATTTACTCTTAAGTGGAACATTGCAATATAGAAACACACAATTTTGGCTTGCTCATTCCATCAGACTTGTTGTCATGAAACTATTCAACAAAAGCAAGTCATCAGCTTTTCAAGTTCCAAATGCATTTTAGACCGATGAGGATATATTATTTCGATTCAAGGACCGTCTCATGCACACCTGCAGTGGTAAGCCTTGAACCAATGAGATCGAATCCAAGTGAAAATTCTATAATCTAGTAATCAAAAAGAGATCTTACATCAATTTTAGAGGAGATTACTGACAAGTTACAACGAAGAGAAAGACTAGGGGGCATTATTGATAATCTTTTAGATCAGTCTCAAGCTGCCTTCATTAAAAACAGATTTATCTTGGATCATGTGCTTTGTGTTAATGAAATAGTCCACTCTGCCAAAAAAGATAAAGAGGCAGGAGTGGTGCTGAAAATTGATATGAAAAAAGCATATGACAGGGTGGATTGGCTCCTTTTAGAAAAAATGATGTCTACTAGGGGCTTTCATCCTAAGTGGATAGATTGGATTAAATCTCTTCTTTATGGAGGCGAAGTGTGTATCAACCTTAATGGCACTTTAACACCTTATTTTCAGGTTAAAAGAGGGCTAAAGCAAGGGGACCCCTTTTTCCCTTTGCTTTTTAATCTAGTGGATGATTGCCTAAATCAAATGATAAAAAAAGCAAAACATCAAGGGATTATAAGGGGGCTGGGACCACCTATAGATAATAGGATGCCTTTAACTAATATGCACTATGCAGATGACACAATTTTATTGTGTCAAGCTGATGAAAAGATGATGCAAGCACTTAAATGGATTTTTATTGGCTTTGAGGCGCTATCAGGAATGAAGATAAACTACCATAAAAGTGAGATTTGTGGTATTAACATTTCTGAGGAAAAAAAACAGCAGCTTGCTTGCATTTTTGGCTGTAAAGTGGCCTCATTCCCCCTTCAGTATTTGGGTATCCCCATACATTGGAAAAAACCTTGCTGTAGAGATTGGCGGGAGGTGTTAGATAAATTTGAAAGGAAATTGCAAAGCTGGCAAGGGGCGCTCCTTTCTTATGGGGGTAAAGTCACACTTATTAAAAGTGTACTTTCCGCCCTTACTTTGTATATGATATCCTTCTATTGGTTACCTAGTAAGATTTTGAAAAAGATAGACAGAATTAGATCAAATTTTTTGTGGGATTCAGGTCCTAAAAAAAGGTATAATTTGGTACACTGGAAGGTGGTTTGTAGAAGTAAAGATCAAGGAGGGTTGGGGATATTAGATTTGAGAGTTATGAACATTGCTCTATTATGTAAATGGTTGTGGCAATTAAAGGACCATTGCACTCAAGGTTGGTGGAAAGATTTATTGCTGGCTAAGTACGGTAATGGCAATAGTAGAGCTAGTTTTTCTCACTTTTGGCAAAAAGTGACTGAGTATGAGCAGGTGGTCAATATAAATTGTAGATATCAAGTGGGCCATGGGAGATCAGTTAGGTTTTGGGAAGATACATGGTGTATAGATAAACCTTTATCAGTTGAATATTATTCCTTGTATAAGATTTGCTCAAAACCAAAAATTAGTGTAGCTGAGGTTCTGAGTGACATCGATTCGTCAATCACTTTCTGTAGGAATTTAAGTAGACTTCAGATGGTTGATTGGATCCATTTGAAAGAGAGACTGTGTCAGTTTTCTCTTTCTAGGTCTTCTGACAAGGTGTTTTGGTGTAGGTCCAGTAAAGGAGATTTCTCTGTTCAATCTCTTTATAAATGGCTAGAGCATGGAGGGGTAGTTAGCACTAATTATGATTTAGTTTGGCATTTAAAACTCCCCTCTAAGATAAAGATTTTTTTGTGGCTGTTGGCTAAGAGAAGGGTTCTGACAAAAGATAATCTCATCTTGAGAGGCTGGATTGGTGAACCCTATTATGTTTATTGCAACCATATTGAAACAATTGATCACCTTTTTTTCAATTGTGATCAGAATAAATTAGTATGGAATTGGTTTTTAGAACAATTTAATTGTATGTGTCCATGCTCATTGGACGATTTGATGAGCATAGCATCTAATATTGATAATAAAATTGCTTTTTTACATTGGTGTGCAGCCATATGTTGGACCATATGGATTAAAAGAAATGAGATTTGTTTTAATGGGTCTCAGCCTCATTTTATTTTTGCAGTTTGCACAGCAATCAAAGGCATGATGAATTACTGGCAGGGACTGTCACTACACCAAAAAAGGGCATATAGCAAGACGAAGGTCGCAAGACGTTCTCGTCCCCTTGTCATTTATATGCTGTCACAAGATATTTAACAAGACCTATTGGTATGTGTTGAACCCTAAAATATTGTCATATTTACCTGACAAGCCGACATATGGATTTCGAGATCATTATAAGCAAATTGATTGGGCCTTTAATGCACGAATAAATTTCCAAGGGTGACTTGGAAATTATTTCGGATTAATCGAGTGATTATATCAACAGTCCAAAATTCCGAAATCGCGCCAAGACAAGTGGTTCCATTTTTTCACATCTATATGGATACTAATATTAACATGATATCATGTTAATTTGGTACATAATACTCATTTGGAGCAATATGGATCCATTGAAACCACAAAGCCGTGCTTCAAGAATACAAAAAATAATTATGTAATTTCACGCATATATTTTGTGTGAGAAATTATATAATTATATAACATACTCCAATGAAATATGAAATGGCATTTGTGATTGATCCTAGACGTGCCAAGATTTGTGCAAAAAAAAATGGAACTAACAAATAAATTCTCTTATTTTGTCTTGGCCCAGTTCACATCAAGCCCAAACAAAAAAGAAACATGGAAAATAACAAAAAAAAAAGAAAGGAGAAAGCGGCCCATGACCATCTCGGCCTAGCCAACTCATCTCCCTCTCCTTCTCTTCGCTTCATGTTTTTTTCCTCTGACGAACGCCATGACACAGTTTTCTCTCATCATTGCAAGCCACACCAGTGCAGGACTATTCCCCGTATTTCCGCTTTGACAGTATAATTGAAGGGAATCTCATCATTCTAGTACTCAATTAAATTAAACACTGCTCCAATTAAACCCATCGCTGCCCCAATTGAACCCGTTATTGCGCCAGTTGAGCTCATCTCCGTGATTCTCGGCAGCTCCAACTTGATGCCTATCCTCTCGCCTGGCATGCCAATTAATCGACCACAGTAAAGAGAGGAGAATCTCGAGGCCAATAGCAATTCCCCATCCTTGCTCTCCAGTGAATTTGAGAAAAAGATGGCTCGGTTGCTTAAAGCCTGCAAATTTGGATATTGCTGAATTAAGAGGGAAAAGGCATAATTAATTCAATTTCATGACCCAGCAGCAGTGAAGAATCATCAATAGAGATATATAGGTCTTCAATTAGATATATCAGATCATGGTGACAAGGAACAACTAAGGAGACATGGAGGAAATGCTGGATTGATGTGACTCAAAACATAAGGGATTTGAGAAGCTGTGCTTACGATGCAAATAAATTGAGCCTAAGTGCCTCTTTCTATTTCCTGCAATTTGATTTCAGAAGATAACAAGAAAAATGAGAAAGTCAATTAAGAGAGGAGATGAATATTGGTTTCAAAACAAATTCGAAGGACAAGATGAGGTTGCACTTGAGAAGAAAAGAAAATGCAAATTGAATGCTGAGAGCTGATGTTGCATGATCCTTTTTCTATATATTGTAATCAGCTTCAAGCAACAATAATAGGTGTGAAAAACAAAAATGGATTAAGTGGACCAGAAGCTGAAGAAAATTAAAATAAAACTGGCAGCAATAAACTTCAATTGGAGATGAATGGTTGCTTCACTGATTGACGTTAATAGATGAAACATCATCAAGACAGATAGCAAAAAAAAAAAAAAAAAAAGGAGCTTATAATTCATGTTAAGACACTCTCTGTGGGTGAGTAAATTGATAACAGTAAAAGGTTGTACAAAGAGGTAAAATGACCAAAACAGTCACAGGGGCAAAATCGTCCAGGATTCATATAATTGGCACCATCTATAGTTATCAGTGGAACTTCTCTATAAAAGGAGAAGTGCAGCAAGCCATAGGGAGAGACACCATACACGTCTCAGATCTTTTACACTCAAAGCACACACAGTTAAGGGTTTTCTTCAAATAAAGAGCAATTCAGTTTAGGATAGCTACTATAAAAAAAAAAACAAAAAAAGAGTGTTTGTAGAATATTTCTATATATCTTCAGTTCTAAGCAGCTACATATTTTACATATTTCACCCGTGTAATCTTTCAAGTGCAGTAAGAAGACTTTTTATTGTTTTACCTCTGCTCTCTATCTCTCTCTTACAGCACTTATATTTTTTTTTACATATAACAAGGCATTTGGCATCATAATACACTCAGAAACAATGTAAGGAATAGCTAAAAACAGTCATATATGTAGATATGTACATAGATGCATTTAGTTAATATTTACATATCATATATATATTAAAAAAAAATGTTTGCTGGTAGAAGTATTGATTCTGTCAAGTTTCCTTTCTTAAAACTTTTGCTTTGTTTCTTTTACATTATCTCTGCATATTAGAACTAATGTGACCCATAACCATATAAAAGTCATTTAAATATATAAACAAATTAATATCAGCATACTATCTAAAAAAAAAAAAAAAAAAAAAGAGGAAGAATGGACAGCAGGTATTGGACAGCAGGTACAATAAAAGGACAGCAGGTTTTATCGGAGTGCATGGAGTGTTGCACTACACTCTTCACCAATGTATTGCAAATCAAAGAGGGGGCAGTCACTACCATCGCTGTCTAGGCCAAGCCAAGCCGAAACTATGGGCTGGGGTGCTCACACATCAAATTGGAGGCAGTGTTTTGTCTCAAATACAAAACACTTAAAGTGCAAGCGTGTCCCACTGTCTTCTACAATCAACACAAGGCAGACCCAAACTAATCACCAGCAACCAAGACAAAATCCAAGTTGTAGTGATTCCACGATGAAATTGGGGAATTATGTACACTCAAGGTCATGCTAATACTCTCCCCATCAGGCTTCCTACATCAACAGAGAGTTGCAATGGCAAAGGAGGAAGTTATGGGTGATTTATCACCATGGCTGGGCCAAAGTTTGGCGAAATCCTTGCTCAGCAATACCTCTAAATCAAATTGATGCTACAAACACCATATTGCACACTCCGACATGCTCTCAGACTCTATGTCTCACCACCACAGTCGACTGGAGGCTGCAATCGCTACTTCACCACCACGGCAGAATTGGGATGAGGCAAAGCACCATGCCTGAGCCACCCAACGCTCAAATTGACGGAATACCAGGCTTCCCCATCACGCCACGATACTCCTGGACTGTTTGATTTGATCTATTCATCGTTGGAGGTGGCCAATTGGTGTGGGCTTTCCCGAAACCCTAGCTGGCACGAATGGAGTCAATTGCAGTGAAGAAGGGACTTACTCGTCTAGTCAGTGGACTCCACAGTTCCCTGAGAGCCTCACGATGTCCTATGCACCCACCGCGATGTTCAAAAGCCACCCAAGTAGCTTAATCGCTCAGCCATGGCGAAGAGACTCGTCGTCACGATGAGGAAGAAGGAAAAGAAGAAAAGAAAAGAGGAAATTAGAGCCCAAACGCCGCCTGAACTCGGTGCACGCCCAACGGCTGCCCAAAACTTCTCCCACACTCCGGTCTACAAGTTCATTCTCTGTGAGCCAGGCGCACGGGAAGAGGAGAAAGGAGTTTATAAAAAACCATCCCATTTTTGGCGATATTCTGTGACATTTCCGTGCGGCGAGTGGATCGTGTGTAGCGACTGACTGACAAACCACGTGGACTAATCATATGAAGTCACATGGCGCTTTCTTTGACCAGAGAAGGACTCTGCTGACCCCTTTCTACGCCGGTCTGGATCAATCAGCAGCTGACACGTGGTATCCCCTGCTGATGTGGCGTACCCCAATTGCTGGAAACTTCAAAAATCTATAGAAATTCAACCGTAACTCAGAAAAATCCAAAACAAATTTCTATAAATCCAGAAAAATGCAAGGAATATTATCGTGCCAAAACCATAACCAAATTCCTTGCATATCATTTTCAAATCCAAATTTCAAATTCCAGCCAATCACAAAATTACCATATTATCCTATGATTTATTAAAAATCCAATAACCTTCAAAAATTCACCAAAAATCATAGGAAGCTCAGAAAAATGTGAGGAAAATTCCTGCAAACTCAGGAAAATGTGGGGAATCTATTTTGCTGATCATCATCATCAAAAAAACCCTACAAAAAAAATATTAAGATCATTGTGACGCAACCAGAAATCTTTTTTGGCTCAAATAAAATGGCTCGGAGACTCAACATTGAATCATGGAGGCATGGACAACACCTCAATGTGGAGAAAACATCATGCTCACCTGGGGAAGTCAAGTAACCTCAGAAGAAAAAGATAATAAAAAAATGGGAGGAAGAGACCCCTTTCACCCAATCGGGAGGATTTCCATGAAGTATAAAAAATAAAATAAATTCTCAAGGTCTAGCAGATCATACTAGAGCACCCCGGTGATCAAAGTCAAGGCTCTCTAAGATTCATCAAACCAAGATAGTTCAGACCATCGAACAGTCGTCATTATGACTGACGTGGAGCAATCGAAGATATCTAGCAGGAGTACTGGTGAAATAATTTAAGATCAATGTTGAGAATCTGGTCTCAGTATTGGTTGAATTGCGACTCACTAACTAAGGCCTGCTACAACAAACAATAGAAGCAAATAATCCAGGATGAGACCGACATCAGGACCGTCGAATCAAACCTGAATTGAATAACTCAAAATATAAATCTCTTTGGTGCTTGAGGAAACTAAAACTGAACGATCCGGTCAGGAACTGGACGTCTCTATCATCATCTGACATTTGGTTAAGGACCCATAGCTGAGGTTATGTACCCTGTCCAAAGACCACTGTCTCCACTCAACGATTGGTTAAGGATCGATAGCTGATGCTATGTTCCCCTTTTGAGGACCAATTGTCTTTCCATCAACGATTGGTTAAGGACCCGTAACTGAGGTTATGTACCCTGTTCAAGGACCAATTGTCTCTCTTCAACGGATGGTTAAGGATCCATAACTGAGGTTATGTACCCTGTCCCAGGACCACTGTCTCCACTCAACGATTGGTTAAGGATCGATAGCTGAGGCTATGTTCCCCGTTTGAGGACCGATCGTCTTTTCATTAACGATTAGTTAAGGACCCATAACTGAGGTTATGTACCCTTTCCGATGACTAATTGTCTCTATCCGATGGCTGGTTAAGGACCGATAGCCAAGGCATCGTTCCCTGTCCTAGGACCAACTGTCACCCCGCACGTGAGAAGGCCATAGGGAGTCCGACTCATGTAGCACCCGCGCGCACCCTTATTTTTGACACAGACCCGAGGGTGGTGTCACGGCACCTACAAGCCAAATGGACGGCATCGTTATTTCAACGGTTCGGGTGGGAGCCGAACGGTCTATTGACATCTGACTGGGCACCAGATGAAGTTCAAACGTTTTGATTGGACGGAGCATTGATTTGATATCTTGGCTAGATACCTTGTATCACTTCAAATGTTTCGAATGATAATTGGATCGTTTACCAGATATCCTGACTGGCATCCAGGTATCAACTTGACGTTTCGAGTGGCAGTCGAAACGAAGATCAACGCTTCGAATGGGAGTCGGAGTATTTATCTGATATCCTGGCTGGATACCAGGTATCTCTTTAAATATTCCGAAAGACAGTCGAATCGTCTCTTAAACATCTGACTGGCGACAGATGTTTTGCTTCAACGCTTCAAGTAAACAGCTGGATCATTTGCTTGACACCTTGGCTAGAAACCAGGTATCAATGCAATGCTCTGAATGGTAATTGAATCGTTTCCCATCGTCTGGCTGGCAACCAGATGTCTCTTTCAACAGTTTGAGTGGCAGTCAAACTCTATCGGTATCTTGGCTGGCAACTGGATATCGTTCGTAGGTTTTCGGATGGCAACCGAAACGAAGATAAACGTTTCGAGTGAAAATCGGGTTACATTTTGGTGGATACAAGGTATCACCTCAAATGACTCGAATAATAACCAAAACGAAGGTCAACGCTTCGAATAAAATCGGGTTATACCTTAAATAACTCGAATAATAATCGAATCGTCTCATTTGAACGCTTCAGACTAAGGCTGGACCGTTCATGGACATCTGCTGGACAGATGTCTCCTCAACGTTTCAAGGAGCAATTGGATCATTTACCTGATGTCTCGACTGGCCACCGGATATCAATGTGATGCTCTGAATGATCATTGAACCGTCTCACCGTCGTTTCAGAATAGCCGCCGGAACGTACCTCAACGCTTTGAATGGAGTTTGGACCATTTACCCGATATCCTGGCTAGATACCAGATATCACTCTAAATGTTTTGAACAACAATTAAACCGTCTCTCTAAGATTCTGGTCAAGAACCAGGAGCCATTTCAACACGCCGGAAGGGGACCGGATTGTGTCTCTGACATTGCCAGATGTCACTTTGACAACGCTTCCGCTGATAGCCGAACCGTTGAAGATATCAAGATTAACGAGCGCCAGATCGTCTTTTAATGCTCTACTCCCACGTGACGAGTATTTACCCGCAGTCAGGTTAGACCAAGGGGCAGTCTGCCTGGTTAGCACCCGCGCGCACATTTAACGCCCAAAAGCTTAAAGCCCGGCGAAGTCATCGACATCTACAAGCCCACAGGCCCGATGTTAAGCGTAATGTCTACAAACTCCGCGGCCTAAGAGTCCGACATTATCGAAGAAAAAGAAAAAAAAGAAAAGTTTATAAAGATCCTCAGCACCAAATAAAAAGAAACTTGGCAAAAAGCCGGAAGTTATAATAACCCGATATTTTTGAAAATTTCAAAAAAACCGTTTCGGGAAGTCCATGTCTCCAAGCCGTAAAATCCAAATTCCAAGCCGTAAAATTCAAATTCAAGAGCCCAAAATCATGAGCCACCCCGATAATATCTAAAGAGTCATTATTCAAGAGCTAACCATTCCTCACATTACAAGAAGAAATCACCGAAGTCCAAGCAGCAAAGATCAACCAAGACCTCTCGGAGTCATAAGCCTTAAAGACTGCTGTCCCTACAATACCGAGTCCATTCAATAAATAAATACAACACTAACACTGCATAATAATCATAGTAGTAGTAATAATAATAAAAAAAAACACAAAAAGATATAAATGCATGCTAGGATTACAAATTGCATATTTACAATTCCCTAATAGCTTATGATACATATCCTTTGATTTTCCCGATCTAGAGGTTCTCCAGACCATGTCGGAGGTAATTAACAGTAGGGGCTTGCGCCTACTGGAAAAAAAGGACCCCTTTCAAATAATAAACTCTCGTGAGAGCTCAAAACCGTACCGTTACATCTCTCCTGGGAAGTATCAGTATCGGCATTCTTGAGGCTCGCGAGGGGTATCTGATCCGCATTCTTTTCCCCCTCTGTTTCCTCTGTTTGAAACACGAGGGCCGCGAAAAAGTGCGGGACAGTATGTTGGCAAATAAAAGATTCGCAAGACCAATTCACAAGACAAAAATTTGATATGGCAAGAGAATACACTACACCATTGGTATGTCGTCCCCTTGTCATTTTTTTGTTTGAATATCACATAGGGCCCATGGGCCAAGGTCCATCGAACAAAGAAAATAAAAGAAAAAAATAAAAATAAAAATAAAAGGGGTTCTGGAGAGTTCTTCCAGCATTATCTCATCCCCTTTTCTTGTCTTCTCCGCTCCTCTATCAATGGTGAGAAGAAATGGAAAAAAAAAAAACAAGAGCGACAAAACACTCAAGAGAGTGACATAGGCACTGATCCTTGCTCCAACTTGTGAGTCATACGACATCATCAAAACCTAGCTCGATCTTTATTCCAAAACCCCTAAATCACAAGTATAGCTGTTAAGAGGCGGAGGGGGCTGCTTTATGAAAGATGGAGCCGTCTAGAGTGGCGGGGATGGGTGGACTGAGGTGGTAGGCGTCAGCTACTGTACCTGTGACTTCCGATCTTGAGGTGCGCGCTGTGTTGGAAAATATTTAATAATTGTATATATTTCAACATCTCAATTTGATTCACCTCTCATGAGTACTGCTTGGGCGATTGAAGCCGACCCGACGACCCCTATTGGCTGAGTTTGTTTCTACGGTTTGCCCCTATCGCTGGTTTTCTCTCTTCAAACCCTCTCTCGATACTCTCTCTTTTATCTTTTTTATGCCTAATTCATTTTCTTTTGCTAAGAACATGTTAGGAAAGGTCACGAGAGGGTGTTAGTCCACCGGTGGCTGTGAGAGGGGCGAACGGTGACTGGTGTCCTCACCTCCTCGTTCTTCCCTTTTAATGAACTAGTAATTAGTTTCCTAATTTTTTTCTCTGGTTTGGAAATTTGGGATTTTTTGAAATTGTTGGCTCTATTTGTGCAATCCATTGAGAGAAATTGGTCAATTTGATTCAATCCAGACCACTCAAAAGTAGCAACAATGATATGATGGCAATTGTTAAATAATTTCTTATTTCTTTCTCTTTATTTCTGTCTTGATTTGAAGTTCTAGGAATTTGGATTATTCATGAGATTGAGACTTAATTAAACATCACTGCTTTGAGCTTAATTTACTTATTATTTGAATTTAGGTATCATTTCATGACTACTAACACATGATTATACTCTTGCTCAATTTGGTAACCCTTTGATACTAAGCAAAATTTAGGTCAGGATATAAGTTTGATTATGATAATAATACTATACTTTTGTTATGTAGGTGCAAATGGTGGTGATATATGATCAAGAAGAAATTTGGTTCAAAAAGGTAATTGATAATTTAACTTTTTTAAAGGTTGTGCTTAAGTGCGTCTAATGGATATACTGAATAAATTTGATCTGAGATAATTAAGAAGTTTTGATTCAATTTTACTAATATTGATTCATTGACCAGCAAGTGTACTGAGCAATCAACACAAAATCAATATGAAATAGTTTCTAATTTCTAACACATTTTCTCTTCCATCATACAGGCGCTTAAATCAGGGATGGAAGAAAGTATTGAGAACATGCCATATCGACTAGTGCTTTTGGGTTGAAGTTTATTATGTAGAAGTTTGTGTTATATGTGTACCTTTTTGTTTGCTTGATTGTAATGTCAAATAGCGTAGCCATATTTTGAGTTAATGTTAAATTAATTTTGGATTTAATATTTTGTAGCATTTTCTTTGTAATATTGTATAATCACATGCGTTTTAGATAATAATGTTGATTCTTATAATTTCATATTGTTTATACTATCAATTTAATAACGTTGATGAATATAAATTTTAAATGTTTGCTAATTATTCCATTTTGTGTTGCCAGTAACGTGCCAAGACTATTTGGTCTTGCAATGATAACGAGAGTATTTTTTTTTTGAAATTTGGTGCACATTTAAAAAATATATTGACTAGACAATGGAGGTCTTGCAAAAGTTCAAGGAGAGGTGTTGCTAACTTGGCAAGACTACCTTGATCTTTACCAACACTAGAAATTCACCTTGCCTCAACCCCTGGCTACACTAGATTGGACAACATCAAAATCTCTCTTGCCAAATTATTTGGCAAGGTGTATATGGATGCATGGGCAGACTATCATGTCTTGCCATAACCCCTTTTTGTTGTAGTGTGTGGTCAGAAAAGCTCAAGGGGGAGATATGGAGCATGATGCCATTGCTAATGGTGTTGCCTGAACATTTGTTAGAGGCGTCAGGGGAGGAAGATGGAGTAGGGGGTGCTTTCCTGGAGGTGTCAACTTTGGCTTGCTTTGGGTTTTAACAGAAGTAAAGAGACGAATTGGTTGATTGTTTTTTATAAAAATTCCTTCATTGTATTGTTGTGATATGAGTTGGTGGTTAATCTTGACTGTTTTGTTATTTTTGATAAAAGATTGCCTAGAGACAAAACTAATGGTAGGTAGTTGGGGAGTGTACTAGTACATCGGAGAATAGATAGAGAATGTGCTAGTGCATGATTTTTTCCTCTTGCTGTTATTCTGCTGGATTTGAAAGCGTTGGAGGGCTTTGAAGGCAGAGTGGATGGCTTTCCTGAAGTTGGTAGTGGCACCAGTGAATAACAGGAGTAGGTGAAGATGAGGCTATTTAGTTGTTTCATTTTCTTTTTTGGTTAGCCTTTCTTTACAGTTTTTTGCTGGTGATTGGTTTATTTGCAAGTGTTTGTAATACTATAGGTGATAACAGGGTAAAGGGCATTGGTAGAATTAGATTGAGAGGGTGTGTTGGTATCGTTAGATTGGTGCCAGTGTCAGTATGGAGTTCTGTTGTTTTTGTTTTTGAACTTGCGTGATGTTCTTCTTTATTACTGAGTAATGAGAAGAGGTGGGCTAATCCCACTTGTTTCAAAAAAAAAAAGTTACAACGAAGCATGAATTTGATGGAAAGAGTAAGGAAAACAAAAACAACTGGAATAATTATGCAATAGTTCTCTGCGTACTTACAAAGTGGAAAAAAGCGAGGGATGCGAGAATTTGAAACAAAACGAAATCTGTTTTAAACCGGTTTTTTTTTTTAGAAAAGCTAAATAAATAGAGGCTAATCTAGAAGGAATAAACCGGGTTTTTGTAGGACGGGTTTCCAGTTCTTTTATTAAAACTTAACTCGTTTTCTCCGGTCTTATAACTACGTAACGTAACTGATCTTTTAAATGAACCAGAGGGATAGGAGCTCCGGTCCGGTTTTGCAACCCTGGTAACAACATTCAATATTAGCACAAATTCATTGGCAGAAAGTTCGGTATCTGTTAGAGCTACTACACGAAAGCCTTGACAACTACGAACAAAATGCATGCTAGTGATTGATATTGAATCTTAATTTTTCTATTAAAAAAATGTTAATTCTTAATAGACTTTACAAATAAAAGTGACGAGATAATAAATATTTTAATTTGGATCTCAATTTTGTTTATTTATTAATTTGATTTTAGTTTTTTTCTATAACGGCATGTGGTCTAGTGGCTCAGTGGTAAGAGCACTAGGTTGGCCTTCAAAAGGTCAAGGGTTCAAATCCCGCATGCATCTTTAATTTCAGAAAAAATTAGATGACAAAGACCTCCCTCTTTGTTCAAAAAAAAAAAAAATTCTTTTCTATAACGGGGAAATCTATTATGGATCTTTGCAAATCCCAATATAATTATGCGGTTGGAGGAGAGCATACAGAGTCAAGGGAACACAAATCAAATTTCCAGTACACGATTAAAATATTTAAAACGGATCTAAGAATTTCTTGAATTCAAATTTTAAATTGAAGCTCTTCCTGACTCGCACTAATGCCATCCACGGCAAAGTTTCTGTCTAAATTTCGCAAGCAGAACCTTGACATGAATTATTATTATTAACTAATTATATTCTGTCAGTAACTTTTTTTTTTTTTGGGAAATATCAGTGTCATATATTTTTTTTTTTTTTTTGAAAAGAAGTGTCATATATTGTTATGAGACATTCGTGTCTATATTCCCTCATGTTCATTAAAAAGAAAATAAAAAAAATCTATATTCATGCAGACAAACTGACCAGATCTGAGTTGGAAATGCCCTGCACAACAGAGGGTATCGAATCTTAACTACCGAGCGGCTATTATTAAAATTTTGACAATAATAAATAATATTTCCAGGGAAAGGACAAAAAAATAATCTCGGAGTGACATCCCACCAATCATGGAAAGATATCCTCTTTAGCTCGGAACTTGATTAAAAATTTTAACTTTACATATAGTAATACTCTTTACTCTTTAGCTTCAACGGGAGATTTTATTTTAATTTCTATTAATTCTATTTTTACGAGGAAAATATTTTTTCCCCTTTCTGCATATATCATTTTTTATTATAAGTAGTAGAGATAATGTAATAGGCTCAAATTATAATTATTAATTTTCTATAATAACGAATTCGCCAATGCAATTTGACTTACCGGCAGTTTTGTCAACGGAATAAATTTGATGTTCTTGCATTGAGATCTTTAAATTTGGTCTAGATTCAAAGCAGCTTAAACTGTAAACTTGCCCTGTTGCATATTTTTGGATAACTTCTTTTTTCTTTTTCTTTTTTTTTTTCAATTATTATTATTATTATTATTATTATTATTATTATTATTATTATTATTATTATTATTATTATTATTATTATTATTATTATTATTATTATTATTATTATTATTATTATTATGTGGAAATGGAAGAGTTTTGCTATGGTGAGTTGCAACTCACGGAGCCTTCCGTGAGTTGCGATCAAAACTTTTAGATCTGGTTCAAAATGATCGATCTAAATTTGAAATCTTCTTGCAGACCAAATTTTATATTTTTTCGAAATTTTTAAGTATTTTTTTCGGATTTTTAAAACTGCTGTTTTTGAACGGTACATAATTAATTAGATTAGCAGTTTTTAAAAATTCCAAAAGAAATACTTAAAAATTTCTAAAAAAAATATAAAATTTGGTCTGCAAGGAGATTCAATATGGAGATCATATTGGACGGTTTGAATCGGTCATTTCGAATCAGATATAAGAGTTTTGACCTCGACTCACGGAAGGCTATGTGAGTTGCAACTCACCATAGCAAAACTCGAAACGGAATGTTAGAAGCAAATGAACGCATAACATATGTTAAAGCTAAAGCATATGCAATTTTTCACTGTCCAAAACTATTTTTGTTAATTCAATGCCTTTCCACGCTACTCCTATACGCTACTCCTATACGGAACTTCAATTGAGATAGGTGGACGATATCTTTTACAAGTGCCTGCATTAATTTCAGATATTTCCAAATTAAAAATTAATAAAATATTAGCTTTTAAGTATAGAATTCTTTCTAAGGACACTTTAATTAACAGAGGCTGTCAAGTGGATCCTATTTGTGTCTATTGTGATGATCATGAGACAATAGATCATCTTTTTGTTACCTGCTCTTTTATTAGCAACTTCTGGTTACTCTTTAATCAGTTCAATAAATGGGGTATTAGAGTTACTGCTAATTCTATTGCTGGCATTTGGGAGGAACTTTTTAATGTGCATGTAGAGCATAGGAGCAAAGGACTTAGTTTTTGTGCTGCTTTTATGTGGGTAATTTGGAGGGAGAGGAACAGTAGGGTTTTTACTGATTGTATAGGAGTTAGGGCAGTGAATTTATGTGCTTCTATATTCAGTATGTATCTATTTTGGACAGGTAGTACCACTGGCATGGAGCAGGATTTTCTGATTGCAGGAACTGGAGCTGACGGGGATGCAGATGCTGAGCATCAGGATTAGTTTTATTTCAGTGTTTGTGATTGCTTCTTAAGGGATAATATTTGTTTGTTATTTTGGCTTAATACTGTTAGTAGAAGTCTCCATTACGGAGCAGGGTTATTTTAGCTTTAGTCATTTTGGTGACTCTGTAAGACTATGACATTGTATGATTTGGGCATGATGTTTAATACATATGCAGGCCTCCCTTCTTAGGAGTCTTTTTTCAAAAAAAAAAAAAATTAATAAAATAATATAGATCCACGCTAATACTCATTGCAATCATTATAATCTTATACAATAATCAAGCTAAACAACTTATATAATAATTATACAACTGCGATCTTTTATGAAATGATCAACACTGATTCTAAGACAGGCGTTCGTCAAATGTTATACTTATTTCCGTCCTCTGATGCGATCTTTTAATCAATGCTCATGCACATTAAATTATAATTAACACTTGAGACTTTTACAACCACCTTCCAACGTGCAAGCGTATTACAACCATAATGCTCATCATGTTATTTATTATTTTTACCTATGCCGCCCAAATTTCCACATTCATGCAACCCACATTTTACTAGCACTACTTCGAGTACAAAACCACTTTAAACTTCTTAGCTCCCTCTCCATTGTATCTTCAAATCATTCTAACAATACCAATTATACCTACATTGCCATTTCAAGAATGAGGCTCTCAACTCTTCTCATTTGCATCCTTTGCTCTGTTTTTTTCACTTTGAGTTGTGCCGGTGATGATACAAACAATAATAACAGCTCGGCTCCTTTTTCGGTCGACATACCAGCTTATTTGCAGCCGATTGATGGATTAGATTTTGATTATTACATGAAAACATGCCCTGGCATGGAAGGCATTATTGCAAACAAGGTCAAGGAACTAATCACAAAGGACTACACTTATGGTGCCAGCCTAATCCGACTGTACTTCCACGATTGTGCAGTTAGAGTATGTGAACTGATTATAGTTGGGGTTAAAAAAGCTACATGCAACTATAACTCTTTTATGTTTCTAAAATTGTTGTATTTGTTCTTATAGGGATGTGATGCCTCAATTTTGCTCGACCAGCCAGAGACAAGTGAGAAGTATGCAGGGCCGAGTAAAACATTGCGGGGCTTTGAGTTCATAAATGAGATCAAAGCTGAGTTGGAGAAGCAATGCCCCAAAACAGTCTCTTGTGCTGACATCCTCAGTGCTGTTGTGCGAGATGCCACTACTGCAGTAAGATACAAATGGAATTTTTTAAAATTTTGGTTCTTCTTACTATAACAATAGTCATTTCCTCTTTGAAAGAATGTGTCCAACCTTTTCAAATATAATACTGTACATTTTTGCCTTCTTAATGTGAAATTTGTTTGGCAGATTGGGGGACCATATTGGCAAGTAAAGTATGGCAGAAAGGATGGCCGCATATCACGATCAGAGGAAGCCGAGGCAATACCGATGGGTCGTGAAAGCATCACTGACCTCATCCAGTACTTCCAGACAATGGGTTTATCTCCTGTAGACTTGGTCATTCTTTTGGGTAAACACTTGAACTTGATCCAGTGAGAAAAAAAACTACCTCTGTTTGTTAACAGTTGTTTTTTTTTTTTTTGAAAGAAACTACCTCTGCTTGTTAATAGTTATAAGGAGCGTTCCGCTGCCCCCAATTTTCGTTGCCCCCATTTGTCACAAATCACAAGCCGTTGGATTAATATGTGATAAGCGGTCAGGATTGCATCTTCTTTTAAGACAATCTAGCGCTTTCTAAACAGAGAAAAGAATGGACGGAAAAGAAAAGTCGAAACCTCCGACTATCTCCCTTCCTCCGCTGACGGTTCGATCTCTTCTTGACTCTCTCCTCTTTGATTTCCTCCCTCCCCGTCACTCTAGCTCTGTCCTCTTGCCTACTCTCGCCTCCGCTGTCGCGATCCTGACTGCTCTTGCCTGAACCCTAGGTTCTCTAGCACTACCTGGTTGGTCGTCACACTTCTATCAAAGTAAGAGGTGACTTTATCTCTCACTTTGCTAGGCTGGTTGTTTTCTCTTATTTTTACCTTTTCCAAACCTTTATTGTGATATTAATATATTGAATCTTCTTAACTCAAGTTATAATCAGGTTGGACTTTATTCATGAACTAAATTAATTGGGAGCTTGAAGGTACCTTTTAATATCGTAATCTCTCTCTCTCACACATACATGCCTCCTAATTTAAATGATCGAGTCAATTTTAATCCATCTAATGCTCTTCAATATTTAATCAATGTGATACTTTTTAATTTTTTTAACCAAATGATGATGTTTAGCTTTGAATTAGTGTGGTTTTTCTGTTTTTTCTTTTTATCAATCTGGTGATTCTTTCTATATGTTATGCTGCTTTTTTCCCACAGAAATGGAAGGCCCTTCGTAACAACTGTATATCGGTCTAGCTACCCATGATATTCCTCACACAAATCGTCCATAGTAACCAGCCCCTGTAGTCTGGAACTTAATAAAAAAGTAATTCTCTACTGCCTGCTGTGAACTCTGCCCCACTGATCTTCCGAGAATAGATGAATGCTACTTAAAATTATGAAGGATTTTCAAATTTGTAAGTGCATATTGCATGGGGAATATTACTTTAATCATCTACTGTTTCTTAATTTTTAATTGCTTTCTTAACTGGTAAATTCGTGGGCAGGACTAGCAAAAGAAGGGTTCAAGAATGAAATTAAACAGTTAAGGGTGCAAGATTGGAAGTTAGTCCCAATCCAGATGATGCAGGGGCGCAGGGCCATCGACACTGCAACTGGCAGGAGGAGAAAATGCTTAACGTGATTTGTCAGCAACTTAAAAAGGAAAATGGGGTGAGCAGTCAGGAGGAAATTTGAAAACGTTTGTTTGGAACATTATGTAGTTTTTCATGTATTTTGGTTCTTGTTATATAGATATTAAGTTCTAGGTGATTTTGTTATTGGGTTGGTTTTTGTTTATTTACTATGAGTGGTTGTGAGCAGTATTTTGAGGAGGGTATTCCTCAGTGTAGCTTTGTGTAAGAATTGTTGTTACTTTTCATGTTTCATTATTAGTTTTCATGTTTCTATAATAAAACAGGTAGCTGTAATAAGCTATTTTTTTCATAAAAAAAATGTACATTATATTTTTGCTCGAATGTAAGCTGATCAGTGTATGGTTGAATCAATTATAAACTTGGTTCATTTGTTGTAAGTTTGATGTGATCTGACTTGATGCAAATTTGTTATACTTTGTATACTATCAGTATTTTCTCAGTTGTGCTGGTAAACTGTATCAGTATTGATCTAAATTTCTTATACTTATTCAAATTTATCATTGCCTTTTAATATATTTTATAAATTAAGATGGCATTAGAAATAAAGATAAATATAAAATATAATAAATCACAAATATCGCACTGAATATGCATTAAGATACGAGTATAATAGAAAGCAAAGTTCTTTTTACATATATAACCAATTGGTAATATGAAACCTCATGATACATTGTCAATACAATCATCAATACAAAATGAATAAACAGACACTCATTAGTCCGAGGATTCTATTGCCTTCAAACTATCCAAACTTTCATCTACATGCAGCTTGAGGTGAATTACAAATTACAATCCTTGACAGAAGCAATCTTGGCTGTTCAAGTTGTCAATCTCTGAGGTAGAGGATGGCGCCTACTCCTCTATAACCAAGGCAACATCACTGATTTCTCTTGCATCTTTTCATACGCGTGTGCACATAATTAATCTATTAAGAAACATGGAACCTAGCAAACCTTTAGATCAACAATTATATTAAGACCAAAGAATGTAGTCATGCTGATCCAAAGGGAACATAGAAACTAAAACGAAAAAAGTGTTCAGAGATATAATAAATAGTAGATTGGTAGGTCAATAACAGAGATTGTTTAAAAAGAAAAAGGAAACCAACTGAACCTCAGTTATTACTTGTATGTATGCAATTAACAAAATAGTTTATTCATAAATTACCCACCATCAAACAAATTCAATCAATTAAAGCTAATCCTGTGTATAACCGTCAAGCAAATTGATACTGTTTTCTGATACGAAAAACATTCAATCAATGTACGATAAGGAGAGATTGTCACCTCTTATTTTGATAGAAGTATGACGACTACAGTGAGGTGGTGTCGGAGAACCTAGGGTTCAGGCGAGGGCGATCAGAGTCGTGACAGTGAAGGCGAGAGCAGGCGAGAGAGAGAGCTACAGTGACGGGAAGGAAGAGAGCTAGAGTGGGGAGAGTCGAGAAGAGATCAAACCGTCCACGGAGGAAGGGAGGCAGTCGGAGGTTTCATTTTTCCCTCTTCCGTTCATTCTTCTTTCTGCTTAGAAAGCGACAGATTGTCTAAAGAAGATGGCAATCCTGACCGCTTATCACGTTTTAATCCAAAGGCTTGTGATTTGTGACAAATGGGGGCAACGAAAATTGGGGGCAGCGGAACGCTCCTCTAGTTATAAAACATAATTACATTATACACTTAAAAAAAACAATTCTCCAAGAAGAAACTATTTATATGCTTTCAATAACAGGAACATCTGTGTCATTAAATGGACAGCACTAACCTGTTTGCTTGTTCTGTAATTAATATAGGAGCACATACTATTGGATACAGCAGTTGTGCCTCGATCGGTTACCGGCTCTATAATTACCAAGGGCCTGGAAAGTGTGACCCAACAATTGACCCGCAATACACCAACTTTCTGACTCGCTATTGCCAGGACCCTACAAAGAAGGTTCAGCTTGATCCCACCACACCAACCATCTTTGACAGTGTCTATTACCAGAATATCCAGAAAAATATGTGCTTGCTAGAGGTTGAGCAGAAGTTGTTTGTTGACTCCAGGACTGCCCCCCTTGTCAAAGCCTTAGCAAACCAGCCTGATTTGTTTTATATGCAGTTTCGTGCGGCAATGGTCAAGCTTAGCAAAACACTAGTTCTCACTAAGGATGAAGGCGAGGTTCGGCTCAATTGCTCTGCTGTCAATTGAGGGTTTAGATGTCATTTAAAAGATTTAGGAAGGCTATTTTGTACTAAAATTAGTTCTTGAAATTTCCATTTCTTACCATGTTGAGTTCAGTAAACAAGGCTACTGGACCACAGGTGCATTGATAAAAATAACACAAAACAATAGGGAGGCTTGGCACTTGTTGTGCCATCAATTCAGGTTCTAGGTCTACTTAAAGATTTTAAGCTTTCAAATTTCAATTAATCACCTTGCATTGTAATTTGCTCAATTTATTCTGTGCCATGTTGAGTTTTGTAACAGAAACTTTATGAGACCACTGGTACAGCATTGGATATCTGAATTTGCAAGCTTGGAATTGGTTCTTTATGCCCTGTTATAAAATTCTCTGCAATTTAATTATATTTTTGCTCTTTCATTTGATCAAGCTGACATCCCTTTTCTAAATCCAATCAAACTGACAAGTCACTTCCAAAGATAAATAGAATGATAGAATCTAGAAATATACTAACAAACACACACACTACTAAACAATAGTCGCAATGAAACAAAATCAACGAGGCATTGAAACTGCACATAATTAGTGGAGAGCTGGCTCGATGCCATCATAGAAAAATAGAAAAGAATATTTGATATTGTTACTCGGCATGCACTTGCACATTCTGAGCTTTTAGTTCCATGCTTAATAATCAAAGACCTTGCACTTAGGATCGCAAACATGTCTGGATAAATTAAGGAAAAAAATAATAAACTTTTGAAAAGGAATAATGGAGTACAAAGGAGTATGCACTGTGCACATAGTGTCAACTGGTACAACTATTGAGCTATGGTTTCTAAGAAGCAGATATTAAAATAAAGAAAACAATGTAAAAGCAAAAATCAACTATATTCTTGTCAGGCTTTGCCATTTCAATGTTTATGTAAGCAAGTTTGCAGAACCCGGAAACAGAGAATTTACACCTATGCAATTAGACCATTACACTTCTTGCCTATAAAAGCATATTAATGAAAAATCCAACCAGCACACATAAATACATAATACTGGTGGCAAAATAGCTATCAATTGCTCAACTTTCTCGTGATGTAGAAACTTCATTTCCGATACCAAATCAAATGAATTAAAGAGCCATTTTTTGGGCCTCTGTAAGGGAGCAGCTTTTGCTGGATGGGTCCAATTCTTGTAAGCCCAAAACTGAGAATAAAATATTCTTAATGTCTAATAGCAGGACTTATTTTTTCATATTGACAAAAATGTAAGTCCACACATTAATTAAAGTTATATAATCTTTCTATGAGATGGAATCAGTTATTCATTTCCGACACAATCATATCAACGTATCCAAACAAGCGCATTGGTCAAATTTGCCTTTAAATATTCTTTAATCTTGTTCGGCAAAATGACGACGAACAAAATAGTATTAAACTACAATTATAAAAAGAATTGTATACGTAACCAATCATAATTTATAATCGTATGCCTTAAGAGATCTGTTTTGTCACCTGAGCTACAAACTAAAAAATAGAGTTCTGACTAACCACTCTCATATGTCGTGCTTTCCAGTTACTTTTGCCATGCTGCTCACGTCGAATATTTCTCTCTGCAGAAAACTAATTAGAAGATTATAATTCAAACCCTGCAAAACTTCAAATTATCATCTAAACCCTGCAAAACTTCAAAATATTCACACCGAAACTCCCAACTGATTATAGAACAAATTGGTTATGCTTTGTAAGATGTTATTGCAAATCCTCGCTGCAGCTGTTTGAGATTACACAATTTAGAGATTTTGGAGGACCTATCTATTCATACAAATTTCCACCAAAATTTATTTTCATGATAAGAAAGAACAATTCTTCCCTCCTAATTTTTTTTATTTTGTTATTATTTTTTTTAAAGAGCAAAAGAAACACAACATGCATGCATGTCTTACAACAAATACGAACTATAAAATTCTCCTCCTCTATATTTGTCCATCCAAACTGTTAAGAAAAAAAATCTAGAAATGGCAAGACCAATAGGCCTACTATACCTTACTATCCTCCTCTTCTCCGTCTTCACCATCGCCATTGCCGATGATGCCCCGGCATATCTGTTACCTGTCGATGGACTGGATCCGGATTACTACAAGACATCATGCCCTAACATGGAAGCCATTATTCAAAGAATGGTTAAAAAGTTGCTAAAAGACGATTATACCTATGGTGCTTCTCTCATCCGTCTCCACTTCCATGACTGCGGAGTTGCGGTATGTAAAGCTTATGATGATTTGAATTCATTGAATGAATAAATATATGATTAATTTGATTTTTTTCTTTTCGCAAAGGTGTTGAATGGGCATAAGATAAATGCACGCCCATTAATTAATTCAATATGGCTTTGGTCGATTTATTGCTTCTGTCACTGGATGCCAAAATAATAATTATTTATTCTTCAAATGATTTAGGCAAAATTTCATAATCATGCTTTTAAAATCTCTCTCTGTTGCCCATATATATTAACAGAATAATTATTGTGTAGGGCTGTGATGCTTCAATTTTGCTAGACATACCAAATACAAGCGAGAAGTACGCCCCTGTTAGTGCAACTCTCAGGGGTTTTGATTTCATTGAAGATGTTAAAGCCAGTCTAGAGAAAGAATGCCCCAGGACGGTATCTTGTGCTGACATCCTTACGGCAGTTGCTCGTGATGCAGCTCATGTGGTACTGTACTGTAAATATAGTTCAACATGTTCAATTTTATTTACATTAATTGTGAAGAAATTAAAATGTTACAAGGAAAAAAAAAAAGAAAGATCTTATGATAGTGTGTATACGAATACACAGCTTCAAAATTGGCCTAATATATATGTTATAATTTGTATAAGCCTTATATGTAGATGTTACTGGCAAAAACCTAAATAATAATCATAATAAATTTGTATAAAGAAAAAAGGGCTCTAAGATATACTGATAAAGGGGTTAAAAGTTAAAGCATGCATGATTGTTCAAATAAAATAATATGCATATTCTATAATATTATGTTTTCTCTCTACTAATTGAATAGATAGGAGCCCCATACTGGTCACTTAATTATGGAAGAAAAGATAGTCGTATCTCCCTTTTGGAACAAGCCAATGGTCTCCCCATGGGGAGGGAGAGCATCACTGATCTTATAATGTACTTCCAGAACATGGGGTTGTCACCTGTCGACTTAGTCACCCTTCAAGGTTCATTGTTACTTCATTTCAATTTCACGTTTTAATCAATTTGATATAGTGAATTGTATCATTTAATTCAATTCGATTAATAAACAAACTGTTGCATTCATTTCAGGAGCACATACGATTGGCCGGAGCAGTTGCAAATCATTCGCACAGAGGCTTTATAACTTCCAGGGAACGAGCAATGCAGACCCCACCCTCAACGATCAATATCTGAACTACCTAAAGAGGAAATGCTCAAAAGACTCAGAGTACACCGAGCTTGACGCCACCACACCAACGATCTTTGACAATGCCTACTACAAGAATATCCAAAACAACATGGGTCTGCTCGAGACCGACCAAAAGATGTGGGTCGATTCTAGAACAAGTCCCATTGTCAAAGCCTTGGCAAATGATAAGCAAAACCTTTTCTATACACAATTTGGTGCCGCTATGATGAAGCTCAGCCAGAGCAATGTGCTAACAAAAGATGAAGGTGAAGTGAGGATTAAGTGTTCAGCTGTCCTTTAAGGGGTCTTTATTGTTGTATACTTGTATCTATTATCATTTCTCTATTTTTGTCCTTTTTTGTGGTTTAAAGTTTTCCTACGCTTTTTCGGCCTTTAATTTAACTTTTGTCTTTTTGGTTGTGTGAGAGATGTGGTGTTTAATTACTTGATGTGATTAAACAGCCTATTAGGAAGAGTTACTTTGCGTCCTCTATGTGGTGTTTAACGAACACTGCCTTTTTCTTTCATGTGGGATTAATGGATTATGTATAATGAATTGAACCGATTCATTGAAAAAATGGCCAGCCTTGTAAAATTTGTAAATTATTTACGCAGTGCTTGTAAATATTGAATATGTAGTTCCAATACCCATCAGGAAAAATAAATAGTTCGAGGAAATTTGCATAAATCATGGACCGCAATAACAATCTTATTTGTTTGACAACAACGATAAGTAATAAAATACTTATTAAAATAAAAATTATATTATTTATATTCTTGCATTTTTATTTAATTTTATGTAAATATTTGGTGTCCAAGCTTCTCAGTACCAAATCATGCAGCTCACGTCGGATATCCCTCTTTGAATAGAAATTAAAATATTAAAAGCAAACCCTACAAAGTCTTGTATTGTTAGTTAAATCCATAAGAAGATAATATATTAGGTATTAGCTATACAAAAAATTTCCACTCATTGTGAAAGAACAAGGATTAATGAGCAGCTTTTGCACCTCTGCTATAGAAAACGAAGGGTCGATTTTATGATGTTTCATAGCATTTAAACAAATTGGTTATGCTCCATAGGATGTTAATGTAAATGCTCACAATCGCTGTTTTGAGAGAGAACATTTTAGATATCTTGGAAGATCTGTTCATGAAAATTATCAAACAAATTAAAACTAATACACTTTCTTATGAAAAGAAAGACAACTCTTCCAAATTAAGGAGAACAAAAACACAACATGCATGCATGTCTTGCAGAAAACTACAGACTATAAAACCCTCCTGTCTCCATAACCGTAAGAACAAAAGTCAGGCAAGACAATAAATCACAATTATTATATTAGATTTATGTTGTGTATGAACATATGAAAGAAAAATCAATCGATGTTCTCAATTGCCAAAATTTTCTTATTCTGTAAAGTGGCACTTTAATTCCGGGATTCTTAATTTGGAACTGTTGCTGACACCAGAGTTTGTGAGAGGCCCTAAAATTACTAAAAAATTAAAGAGCAAGAGAAACTATCAAATTTAATTTTAGAAAATAAAAGAAAGGAGTAGATTAGGTGAGGTGGGACTCACTTGTTAGAGACCCTTCAATCTTGAGGAAAAAATAACAAAGATTCAAAACAAGGCAACATGTAAATAAGCAGCTGCTAAAAGAGATTATAGACTTGTAAAATTATCAAGATTCATTTTTTGAAATGAAAGAAAAACAGAAAAAAAAAATTACGCATAGATATACCAGATATAATATTTGCTAACAGACCAGGCTGCTATTGTACGTACCAGCAAAGGGACCTTCTTCTCAAATGACTCAGTCAAATGGTATTGAACTGAAAATGCTGTCCGAAACTGCTACTGCACCAGCACTAGTGCGTTACACAGCTTTCTACTATCGAACAGCCGAGTTTGATTACAAACTGGGCCGAAATTAGTTTATGGGCTGATTTTAGGCCTGAAAAGCATTTATTTTTATAGATAAACTAGACAGTGGGCTAAATTCACCGTGAAACATTCATTATTTCTTGAATAATTCAACTTGACTTGGATTTCAACGAGCCGGGTCTAGTTCTAGTTCGATTCGTTAATATTTGGAGCTTGTTAGTTCGATTTATTAGCAGTCTAAGACTAATCGAACATAAAATTACAAGCAATTATTGAATTGACCTGAATGATCTATGAATATTTTGCCAGCCTTATGATAACGTTTGGAAGTTCATCTTAAAAATGGATTATGACTTCTTAAATTTGTAATTTGTTCAAGTAGCCATCATGTTATGGTTTATTTAGACTTTGATGGGATTATTTTGATGGTTTGTTCCGGATGTGTTTGATTTTTCTGGCTGACTACTTAATAGTGTATAAGAGAAGTTTTCTTCTTTTCCTTTTTGCTCTATCTTTTTGTTGGTTTGGTGTGCGAATTATAAGAGTATTTAGGAAGAAGATATTTAGGGACAGATTACTGTATTAAATGATTGATATATGTATAAAAATATTATTTATAAATATAGGATCAATATCTGAACATTTTTTCATACTTATTTAACAATAAAGGTTAATTTTTCGGGGGAAAAAAAAACATCTGCAACACTAGAAACATTGCATATATATATGTCATGTAAAATTACTACTACTAATGAAGCAATCATCGTAATAGATATAATAAAATTATGGATATATTGTCTATAATTACAGAGATTATTGTGTTAAATTCGACATATTTCAAAAAGTTTAGTCATTAATGAAATACCAACAAAATGAAGCTATTAAATTTTGTACTTGATGGATGACCTATCGGTTTTCAAATAACATGCAAACTGAAAAATTATAATATTCCATCGTAGAAATTAAATCAAAATTTCAACAGAACCCTTATCCGTGGTACTAGTACAGCACATCAGGACCATAATCACTAATCAGGACTGACACTACATCAATTGCTTTCAGTGCTTGCAAAACACCAAACACCTCCTAATCTAAGTTTCTTCAATGCAATGCACATGCATCCAAATGTCATTTCTTTTGCGTTGACGGCGCATCAACGATTTGTCCTACTTGTAAAACACTATAAACTATTTCTACAAAATAAATTCGATTTTAATATTTTACTTTATTATTTTCTGTTAGCGATCTAATTTTTACATGACGCCAAAGCAAAATCTAAGTTTAGAAATAGCTTTTTGGACAAAGGCAGATTGGTTTGCTCATTTGATTTTATAAATTTACAAATCAACACAATCCAATCAGGAAAAGCTCCGATGGCTGGATCGGATAATGTAGGAAAAATTGAACACAGTAGCAAAAAGAACTACCTTTATATCTTTAATGAATTGAACCAATGCATTGACTAAAACTAAATTATGTGCTTTTTGTAATCAGTCTAATATGGACATTCCAATTATCATATATGCTATGATGCTATGCTGGTATTTAATATATAATAAAATCCCAATATCGAATTAAAAAAATAAAATAAAAGGATATCTTGATTCCTGCATGAACAGATCCACATTGATTAAGAACTAATTGGCGAAAGATTGCTTAGTGAAAGACACATGAATTTTCAAATTACACCAAATTTTGAACACATAAGTTATCAAATATGTTTTTTGAAGATAAATTAGGGCTCAAGCCTTCCAACTTATTTTTAAATTAAATATCATAAAGATCTTAGTCAGGTTTCAAACTTATTTGACAATAAGAATGGTGATAATGATAAAAATAATAATAACAGGAAGTCATCAAAATTCGTTTAAAATTGAGTGCTAAAATTGTAGATATACCATTTAGATTAACCGTGCAGCAAATTTTGCTGCTATACTAGTGTTAGTTGATTGCAGCACAATGCTAATATTAAACAACTTAACCATTAATTTTTTTTCAATCACTCACTGAGACCAATCATTTTATTTGAGATTGCATCAAATGTTATAGTTGACATATCTAAATTTAGAGAACACATTGTTAAAGTTGTGAAACAAGTTCGCTATTAACATAATTTATATTTTCTCATTTCATTGGTTACATTTATCTTAGAATGTTCTAGATAAAC
Organism: Rhynchospora tenuis; assembly: GCA_027725995.1. NCBI lineage: Eukaryota > Viridiplantae > Streptophyta > Magnoliopsida > Poales > Cyperaceae > Rhynchospora > Rhynchospora tenuis. Next base: position 148,658,142 of record CM050888.1, on the reverse strand, counting down.
TTTTACATCCCATTAAATCAAACATAATTACTTTATTTTAGTTTATCTTTCATCTTTTTAATGTAATTTATTTTATTTTAGGGGAGGTTGCTATAAGATGAATGGAGCTATCCTCATGTAGCTATTCTGAGTTCAATGTAAGAAATCCGGACATTTAAAAGATTACAGGAAAATTATGAAAAAAGATATACTACTTTTGGTTCAAGATTCACTGTAATAACCATTGATAATAACCATTGAATCATTCAATCCTTCTCCTTCCATTTCATTGATGTATTTTTTTTTTTCCTACAGAAATGATGGGTTTTCCGAAATTCCAAATAAATTTAAATCATTATGTTCTAAGTAGACAATTAATATGAGGATTGCTAGAATACTATGCGTAGAATGGAGAGTCCCGTGCTACGCATTCATTCTCAATTTTTATATTTTAAATGACCGATCCAAACCGCTCAATCTCATCTTCACATTGAATTCTTATAGGAAACCAAACTTTATAAATTTTTTCATATATTTTTACTATATATTTTGAAATTTTAGAAATTTCTCGATCTAATTAGTTTTGAGTCATCCGATAATGACCGTTTCTAAAATTTTTAAAAAAAAATTGAAAAAATATTTAATTTGGTCTCCAATAAAATTTCAATTCAAAAAATACATCGGGCTATTAAGATCGATCATTTGAAGCATAAAATTTGAGATTTGAAGGTGTTTCACGAGTCCTGTGTACTATGCTAGGATTTTAGGCATCCTCATTAATTATTCTAGCATTAAGATAAACTTAAATTTAATAATTATATCAGGTTGGCAACAATTTCTGTTCGGACCGGGTTAGTTGTAAAATGGATGCGAATCTATGAACCATGCAAAAGTAATTACTTGATTTACGGCGCAAAAGTTTGATGTTATCGGCGCCGTTTATCGATCTTTCTAAATAAATTTAAACCAAAAACCAATACACCGCTCCGAAAACGCCCCCAAACGCGACACCTCAACGCCTCCTCCCATTCCCTCCCAAAAAAAGGCTCCCTTTCCAAACAAAACAAAATTCCACACCTAGAGCCCCTGGGCTCCACATACAGAGACACAAAATCTCCACTTTCCGGAGCTCCGCGTGCATCCGAACAAATCTCCTTCCGTACAAACGGTTACAGAGATTTCGCTTCCCTTTTTCCATCCCTTTCTCCCACACGCCGCAAACAAAACTTCGCTTACACCTGGCACACGACCTGGTCGAATGACGAAACCATTAATTGCGGGACCCACTTCGAATCTTCGAGACTACCACGTGGCAACCTCATACACCGACAGTTGTGGCTCGAAATCGAATCCTTCACTAACCCACCTCTTTTCTTTTCTCTCCTCAAAATAGCAAACCATACAACCATTCTTTCCCTCTCTCCAATTCATCTCCTTCTGTCACTTCTCCCTTCTCTCCGCCTCTCTCATTTTTTTTACTTTTTTACTTTTTACTTTTATTCTCTCTTTTCTCTCTCTTACTCCATTTTGGATTTTTACCACCGATGGCATCCTCCGTGGCCAGGATGCCGGGCGACGATTGGCCAGGCCTCTTCCCGGGGTCTCATGCTAAACATCTCAAAAAAATACACCTCCCTAAAATCTCCATCCAACCTTCAAGTTCAAACCAAGCCCAATTCTTTCACCCATCAAAACCCAATTCGAATTCCAACCTCTCTGAACCTGATCTTGATTCTGAGTTCGTTTCGACCCCTAGCAAACGACACCAACATTCGCAGAAGATACTCGACCGATGGGCCGCACGCCAGGCCCGGGAGATGGTTACGACGATTGAACGACAAGCGCACGAGGCCGAATTGTCGGCTTTGTCTAGTACGACGCAGCCCGTGTCGGACCGGGCTAGGCAGTTCTTGTACCGGCGTGAACCGTCTCCTACGCCTTCTGATATTTCTACATGTAGTGCGCCGGCGGTTGCGTGTGGGGAAGTGCCGCAGACGGTGAGGGCCTCGTCTTTGATCCAGATGTGGCGTGATTTGGAGGCGTCGACGCCACGGTGTGGCTCGGGTGGCAAACAGGACAATGCGGCATGGGGAGATGAGAATGAGGCATTGATGGCGAGAGGCTTGATGGTTAGGCCGGCGGTTAGAGGGAGAGGAGAGATTGAAGAGCTGGTGGCGAGGATGGAGGCTGAGAGGAGGAGAGAGGTGGCTTTTATTGCCAGTCGTCGGGCTGTGTCGCAATTTCCTTACCGTGGACGCCTTCAGGTAGATTTAATTTTGGGTTAAATTAATTGTTTGTTGCCGTTTGAAATTTGAATTTGAATTTGAATTAATTGATGGTGAGATTGATGTTTAGAAAAATTTGGGAACAAACTTATCATTGTGAATTTAGAGGTTCAGTTTGCTTCTGTCAGAGGATGGAAGAGAAATTTCTGTTTTTTCAAGGAAAAGATAATAAAGGTAATGTTTGGTGCAGAGTACCATGATTGTAAGAATTGCTAATTATTAAGATCAGTAAACCAGGTTAAACAACTGTAATTTCTTCTTGACATGCATATTTCATCTTTCTTAATTACTTATATAAACTGATACAAAATTTGATTTTTTTTTTGTTTTCACTCCCAGTCAATTTTGAAGCTGAGGTTTTTACGCCGGGAAATGCCGGTTCTGGAAGAAACACGTTCCCCATCATCTAAGATGAAGTTCCAGCAATTGCAGAAGAGTCCCAAGAAAATCTCCACAAGGTTTTGCACTGGCTAACTCATAAACCATATTATGTGTGTCAACTTGAATTTCTTTTTATTCTTGAACCATATTGAGTATTGCGTGTGTTAACTTGAGTATTAGGTCAATTATACAAATTTGAGATAACTATAGAAAGTTGTATTGAACACACAAGGTTCACCTTTGGCTCATGATTCCAGAATATATATCATTTTTGTCATGGGCATTTAACATGATAACTAAATCTATTTTTGTGAGTGGGGCACGTCTTCTTTTCTTTCTTTTGGCTTCCATTTTTGGGAGTAGTGTTGATGGGATGGGGTGGTTGGGTGGGTGTGATTTGCATTGAACCTGTTTCCTTGAATGAGTCACACGAATAGTCCTTTTCAGAAACTTGCATTGGGAGGCAAGCCTGTTCCAATTTTACTTTAACTGAACAACTGTTTTCTTAAAATTCAGACAATCCTTCAAATTAGAAGCACAGCATTCGAAGAATGTGCCAGCAACAACAGATGAGAGCAGCACCAACTCCAACATTGACCGAACTGTTGACTCAACAGCTGAATCCTGTCAAAGGTCAGAATTTGTTAAACAAATTGCACAAAGTAATCAAGACAAACATGGCACTGACGAGATAATCACAAAAGACAAAAACCAAAATGAAGAAAATCACTATCAGGAACACCTACCACCTACCAATTTGTCGAATTCAAAGAACGGCTACTGCAATAACGAGGAGCATCTCGATGACGTCGCAACCAGAAACAACAACTGTTACCAAGAGTGCACTCATCCTCCTGCTGATCTGGCAGTTGTAGATACCCTTTCCTGTAAAGTAGGTGGTCAAGTCAATCCTGCTGATGTGGCAGCCAGCCATTATCAAGATAACAGCATGTCAGAACTGAATTCGCCTTGTTCTGATGAGCAAGAGGTAAGTCGATGTCAGAGCCTGGAGTCATCATGGGATGAGAGGAACCTATGGCTTGGCAGTGTTGACTGGCAGCGCTCTGTAGAGTCGACCAGCCCGATTAGCTGGCACGGCGATGTGATCCCTGTTGAGGACCTCGGGGCCTTTCCGTGGTCCAGTGACTCACCGAATTCGTGGCGTGCCCTTGTTAACCGTGACACCTTTGAAAACATTTCAGGAAATATGGAAATTCATGATCTTCTTGAGAGGTTTGTTTTATTTATTGTGTGTGTTCAATTGTCTGTTGCATTTTGTAATTGGTGTCTGACTGTTATTGGTAGGTTTTTCATTCTTACTCTGTTTTCATTTTTTTTTTCCTTTTTTCTTTTCAGGTAAGTAAGCTTCATTAAAAACAGAATATAAGCAACAAAATTTAACAAAAAGCTAATAAAAATCTGGTTTTGTTTTTATATAGATTTTGATTTGATACATACTGACGCCTAATGGTACACCTATAGGAAAAGAGTGACAACCTCCCTTGAAAGTGATTTCTGTACCAAGATGAATCGGTTGATTTTGTCAATTTTGCAACGGCAAGGCCAGTACGATGATGATGACAATTTTGGCGAGGAGTATACAACAAGGCCCTATTGGAGGCAGAAATACGAGCTGGACAATGCTGACCACATCGCTGCTGGTTCTTCCTCACTTGTACCATATCAGTACCATAAGGACTCAGAAAACTGGCAGAGTACGACATATACGAACAATGTTTCTGACAATTCGGTGGTGAGATATGGCTATTGTTGTGTTCTTTCTTGTTGAATCTAGTGTTCATACCAGGGGTTTGATTGGATTGTCTTACACTAAATTTTAGAACTTCAGAATAATAACAGAGTTCTCTGATCTTTTTGTTCTGAAATTTACATTTATTATGTTTTTACGCAATTTCTTAGGACGTGGAGTCAGTGGCACAGGTAAGGACCGATGTGGCGCAGATTCATGATCAGATAAGTGAGTTGAGGAAGCTAGTTGAGGGTTGCATCAAGTGGCAATCAAAATTGCATGAAACTATCAAGCTCGAGGTCTCCAATGCTGTTTCTCAAGCAGGTTTTAATTAGCACCTTTTTCCATTTGTTGAACAACATTGGCTTTCTCTTGTATTATGATAAATGCACTGCATCATGGAAAGATATTTTCCAATCTTCTCTAACCATATATAATAAGAAATAGCAATCTTTGTTTAATACATTAGGAATACCCCTTATTTCATTAGCAATTAATGTGAAATAATACCATATCCTTGGTGTAGCAATTATGCAACAACACCTTGTGAAATATCTTAGTAGTTTCTGATAACCAGCAGAAAACTCTCTTATCATATTCTCTAGATCTATGTTAAGACCAGAAGATATATAACTGCAATTATTGTATTAGGAGGGATGCACCTACAATTGTTTTGGTGACACATTATAACAATATATAGTTTTGATAACTAAATGATTTAGTTTTAAATCAAAATGACAAAATTTTACATATTGTTCTGTGTCACAAGGAACAGAAATGCAGAAAAACTTGTTACATTTAGAATTAATTTATTGTAAGATCAACAAGTCATAAAATCATGGCTGGTCGTCTTTGATTTTATCGATTGATTTTGTCATCTCTTGATTTAGAATCCATGCAACATTGAACAATATATACAGTTCAAGTTTATTTTCTTGAAGTGCTGTCATGTTTGTAACAAAAGGACTTGTAGATTGATCTTTTCTTCTGTAGATATTCTTTGCTTAATTATCGCACAACTAATTTACCTTGTCTTAAAGTGTCAGTTGGAGGTCAAACGGAGGTAGCAAGTAATAGCTGTTCAGCATCAGAAATGAAAAGCAAATGTGGAATCTGCAGAATCTGCAATGATGCACCTATCGACTCCCTTCTGTATAGGTATGTCATATTTGTATTCATCACTAATGCATCATCAATTACTGGTTTCTCAATTGCAACCGGATTTTATGGCTTATAAATGTGACTAAATAATATCAGATATGTAGAATGAACACCAAGACACCCCTAAAATCTGAAGGGATTACAAGGTTTGTTGAATATTTACTGGAACCAAAGAGAGGGCATTAATTTATTTTAATATTTACTGGAACCAAAGGAAACGTCACTTGCATTAGATAGTAGGCTCAAACTCACATGTCGAGTTGAAGCATGTGACATACTCAAATCTTATTGATTGACAAAAAATGGTTTCTGTAATTACATGTTAAAATCTTTATTAGGTGTGGCCATATGTGTGCTTGCTTCAAATGTGCAAGGGATTTGCAACTGAATAATGCCAAATGCCCGAGTTGTCAATCTCCAATTGAGGATGTAGTTCGAGTGAACCCAAGCTCGTAATGTGAATTAACATGAACAAGTAACTCTTTTTTATATCCTTTTCCCCTTTCCTTTGATATATTGAGGTTTCATGAAAGCCCCGTTATTGGAAGGAGCACAAACTTATGTTAACCTCAGTATCATGATCAAGAGCACCGGATGCCTGATTAATTGTAATTAATGTTTTTTTTTCCTTCTTCTTTTTTCTTGTGTTTATACAGTTAAGATTAAGATGTACATGGGTAGGTAATATATTTATAAAGAAACTATTGGAGTTATATATGCTCTCGTTGGGTCTGGGAATATAGTTTGTTTCTAACCAAAACATTTTTGTTCCAATAAATGTTTATAATATATGCTCTCGCTTGGTCTGGGGATATAGCTTGTTTCTAACGAAAACATTTTTGTTCTAATAGATGTTACCAACTTCATTTGCTTCTTAGAGTTTTAATGCCTTCACCATTGCTCCTATATTTATTATAGAACTTTCTCTTAATATCTTATTGCACTTGCATATGAAAAATGGCTGACTGGCTGTTATAATTATTTGTAACTCCGCTATCGCATTTACAACACAGATAGGGTACTCGAGTAAATAATAGCTACTTCTCATAAAGATGAAAACCGCAATACAGAAGGGAATATGTACTATGTAATTTCTACATTGTGAGCTTTTATGGGCCTCCAGTAGCCATTCTGTGGAAGGGGGAAAAACGAACAAAACAATGAAATATTTTAATTCATACTATCAGATAATTAAGGAACAATGAAAATTTCTGTATGTTAATCATTAAGTTCCTCAAATTGTACTTTACATAGGTGAACTGGGATTGGTAGCGTATCAGATGATACCCAAACAAAGAGGGAAATAAAGAGTAATTTTACAGTCCTAAATTAATGTCACGGCCGGAATTCACATATAACTACACAGTCGAGGATAAAACTATGATACACATCAAAAATCAGAAAAATTAGAACAAATCAATGTTTCAGTCATGCACTATGCGCCTCAACAAATGCATTGAGTTCCTCCCTGGCCTTCCTAATTTTCGGTTCAATGCAAGCTGAAGATTGCGAAGAACGCATGGATGATGCATCTGACACCTTGCCAGATGCAGAAATCCTCAAATTGTTTGAATGTCGGCTTGACATTTCATATGATGTCTTGCTAGAGGTTATCCTAGATGAGCTACTCTTCTTCTTCCGTCGACTTGTCCTACGGTCATTTTCAAACACAAATGCCGAATTGACCGGCAAGTCTGTCTCGTTATCTCCGCTGCTTATTAGCTCCATTGGTAAGTCGAAATACGATGAACCATGTCGCTCATCCCAACAATCAATAACAATGTCAGAAGAAACAGATGACAAATTGAATCTCTCAAGGGATGCTACTTTAGATATAACACTCGCTCGGTCAGCAGGAGCAGCATTTGTCCCGAGGTCTGGTGTGTATGTATTATATTTCTGTACATTATCACCTTCGACACTGAATGTTGACAAATGTGACTCTGATCGCACCTGCACTGGTTTCTTTTTGGAGGAGATGCCAGGCAGGTATATGCAACACTTAAAATTACCAGCAGTACTTGCCTTAGGTGGATCAAAACCACTGCCGTCCCTGTAATCACCAGTAGAGTCCTGGGTGGACTTATCAATAAGTGGGGCCCCACTTCCTAGCCTCTGAGTGCTTGCCTTTCTCGAGATAACATCGAGTGCATCAGATGGCTCGGATGATCGCCCCTCGCCACATGACTTGCTTCTGGAGAGAGTCGAGGCGCGAGAAATAGAGGCAACAGGTGGGTTGTATCGTGTTGGATCTGATGAGTGTTTCTTGTATCGGCCTGATGGTAGCGGGGGGATGCCAGGTACCATGTCATTATGTGGTGATTGTGTTGAGACAATTGGTTGAGATGCCGGCTGCATTATGAAATTTGTCGGTACAACTGGAATAGTAACTGGGGTGTCTTCATCAAGCTGCCCAAACTGCCTCATTGAACGAACTTTTATTTGTTTTTCACTAAGTGCAAAATGGTCTCTCTTCTCTCGGTCTATTGAAGGAGTTTCAATTAATACGGAATGCATGGATGGCATGGCTATTAGAGGAGAGAACAAACGAAGGGAGCCCGTTGCATTAACCTTGGCTATAAAGAGGTTTCAAGTTTGAAATTCATTTGTTCGTTCTTTTTTATTTTCTTTGGATTGGGACAGGTGGTGGATGGCACGTTTAATGTCAACTCTAAGTTCGCTCTTGGCACGTTAAACGAATGAACAACAAGTATGAAAACATTGTAGCTACTTAATAGGTTATGCTTATAATAGAATTTAACTGTGTTATTTAAAATATGCTCCGTTAATTGATTAAGAAACAGATTCTATGAATTAAGACGATGATTATCTTGCAAATGGAAGTATATTTAAAGCAAATTGTTGTAACATTTGCAGCCGACAAACAAAGGATTTGTACGTGTTTAGCTTTTTTTTTTTTTTTTTTTTCTCTTTTTGTTTTGCTAAAAGAAAGCAAGTGTCGCATCTTAATTTCTTGATAGATGCATAGTATATGCTCCAAACTTGTTGAAAGGTATATTTAAATTGGCTAGATTTGTGATCGGTGTTTAGTTGATATAACAAAAAAAAAAGATACAAAAACGATTATTACATATGTTATGCAAAGCTATATTAATTCATACAATTTAAAAAGCACATAATGACGTGATTAATACAATATAATAAAGTGTTACAAAATATTATTGAACATAAAAAGATTCGTATTTATGCTTAGAAAAATAAAAACGACACATTTTATTTCCATTGCTTTTTTACTAAATGATCGCACAGATTGAAAAAGAATGTATCTAGCAATATGCGGTGTATCAACCCAAATATCTCATAATTCTTTTAAATATGTTAAATATACAAGAGTGGTGGGCTCAGATTTATACTGTACGAACTAATCAATGCTCAGTTCTTCATTAAGTATAGCGAGGGTTGTAATTAAGTATTTTGTGAACAAGACTTTAAGGAGAAATAAAAACAAGAATTGAGCTCGTCAGATACCATTGTTTCATGAAGGCGCAGTCTGATTTAGAAAACTGGTGTCACAATCATTTAACAAATAAAATTGATGTGCTGTATACCAATCCAAGAGATTTTATTAACTAGTAAGATTTTTGGTCAAATATAAGGAGACATGCATTGCATCCTTATTAAACATACAAACTAAATGAGAATAATATTATTTGCAACGCAAGCTGTAGTGATAGCTGTTTTGTAAAATAATCAATGCAGAGAACTTCTTTTGATGAAAGGTTATATATGAACACTAATGAGTAATGACCTTTCATTAACCCTTGAAACAACCTCTGAGCGTGGTGAAAGGCACTGAATGTTTGCAAAAATAAACTAATAGTGGTTAGAAAAATTAAAGAGAAGCAGAATATTGATATATTCATATATATCCTTTTTTTTGTGAACTATAATATATAATTTGTCAAATTCAATAGGAAAGTTTTTACTTTTTCCATTGTTAACAAATTGGTTTAACTGAATTGATGTATGAACCATATCCAGTTCAAAATTCAGCAGAATATATTCACTGTATCCTTTGAATTCATAACTTTTTAAATTTAAAAGTGGTTACAAAAGACTCTATTTTAAATATATATATTCTCCAAAAACTAGCAGAAAACAAGAAATATCATATCAGTGTATCCGTTGTTTTGAGGGCCCCATCAGATAAAGCTGTCAGTGAAATGATTGATAGAATGAGATTGCTTAACATGGGTGAATAAATTATACATCTTAAATCCTGATCAGCATTTATATTTACACATGAGTGCATCAACACCTATATATAATTGTCAAGTATTGTACTCTCTGACCTATAAAAATACATCAGATACTACAAGGCTGGATAGTTTATTAATCATTTAGTAATTATTTGCATCCAATCTGATCAACACATATCTATTTAATTAATCAAAATACAAGCAACAACGCTGTAACTTTATTCCTGGTCTACAATCTTACCTAGATGTAACACTAACAACTCAATCCCTGGTCAACATATACCATGTAATAGGTACTGTCATTGTTAGTGATGAATGTTTCAAAACCTAGGTCAAATGAATTTATACCTAAGGATTACTTCACTAGTCGTTTGGTAAAGCTAAGAGTTGAATCCACAGGGACAGATTAATTTAATACCGGACTTTATCGTTCTTAAAATCTAGAGAGATGATTTTTATAAGAATTTTGGAATAAGTTGCAATCAAGTAAAATATAGTAAAAATAAAAAAATAAGTAATAAATAATAAAATATTTTTTGTTGATTTTTATGGTTTTTAAAGACTCAAACAGATGCAAAAATATATCCTAGGGTTGCATGTTCAATTAGTTTGGCTCTAAAGCACTTCTGCCCACGATTTTCACCGGGGCAGAAGCCTATTTCGGACCGAAATGCATGGATTTCGGTGCGAAATCCCTACTGTTCTAGCCCGAAACTTGCTTTAGATCTCTTGTTTTGACTTGATATTTTTATGAGATACTATGTGAAGGTTACTTGACAACCAGACCTAAACCCTAACCTCAGTTGTCGCGTTTTAATTCTGGTTTGGTATGGAACCGATTTTTACCACGTAAATAACTAAACCTCAGCCATCGTATTTTGATTTTTAGAAATTTAAGAATATTTGGTTGGATTTCCAAAGGTATTTAAAGTCTTTTCATACCATTAAAAGTTACATCTTTCGGTCATTAAACTAACCTCCTCTTTCGAGCGATTGGCTTACCTCAAGTACTTAATCAATTACAAGTTTAGTTTAGTTTAATGTCCTAAAGACATCACGATTCATCTATAGATAAACATCAAGCAAACAAACAATATAACTAAGCATAACAATATTTCTCAACTAAATAAACCACATAATATATCATAAATCCATCAAGTCGTCACAAAATACCAAACTAGTCTACTAACTACCCCTAAGACATAATAAAATCTAGCCTAACATATACATAACAGAAACAACAATAAACATCATGCAAATAATAAAGATACAAGTCATAAAATAACGAAATAAAAGCATAAAAGAGTAAACAGAAGAATCCTTATGCAAATACTCGCTATTTTGGGCCAAGGAATCGATGAGGATCTGTGTAGCCTCCTCCAAGAACGCCTAGAACTCCAAGGAAATCGATGGAAACATCCTAAATGCTAAGTAAGGAAGGTGGAAAATGAGTACGGAAGGTAGAATCCTCTCTCTGGAGGCAAGGGACGTGTATCTATACTCACAGGAGGCGGCTAGGGCAAGGTGAGGCGGTTTTGCTTCTTTCCTTCTTCGAAAATCACCTAATTTGCTCTTTCCAGAAATGGATTTCGGACCAAAATGGTACTCTGGGCTAGCTTGATGGGCTGAGAACCAGGTCCACGCTGGAGATAGGGCTTGTACTAGGCTCTTGTGGTCTTGTGGCAAGTCTGTGTGGGTCAGGAATGAGTTGTCTGGCTGAGAATCTGATCCATCCTTCACAAATGTAGCGTCTCGTCTTCAATTTCCAAGGAATTCTACAAAATAAAACAAGAAGCAACGGCAACAGCAATATCCTGGAAAATATAGCAATTTATGAGACAATTTATAATGATTTGATCAATAATTAAGGACTAAGTACGGTCAAAATACATATAAAAATAAAAGATATCAGTTAGCTGCTGGGCTCATGAATTGTACTTGTTTCTGACCATAGGCGACTTGTGTCATAAACAATACTTTATATAAAAGAAGAACAATTACTAAGTACTTCCTGGTTCCTACATTGAATCAAAAATAAAATTGAGTATTTAATTATGAAAACAACCACATAGATTAATTATAAACCCAGAAAATGATAGATCTGAAATTAATGTTGATATACTATAATTAAGTAAGGTCTGGAGCTATTATATATACTCGGTAACCGCAGTCTTTAAATTATTTAAAGTAAGTAGCATATGAGCATTAAAGTCAATCTAAACAAATAGCCGGCATAAAATGTAATTGAAGAAGAAATGGTAAGAAAAGAGTATAGAACATATAACTAGACAAATTCAAAATTAAATATCCAGTAAGTAAAAAAAAATAAATATCCAATAAAAATTCTAAAGATTTTGTTTATTGTTTAGTTGAAAAGGTAACTCCTCCATATATTCATAGAAATCCAAACATGCGAATTGATGGTTGTAAAAAAATCAAAAGAAAATATATGGATACTAAAACGTAGAAAAGTATCCGGTCATATATAAGCTAGGTCATGGAAATCCAAACAGGCAAATTGAAAAGGATGGATGTAAAAAAATTTCTAAACAAAATGGGCACTAAGAAGTAGAAAAGTCAAAAATATATTTTTTACAAATTCAAAAGTTGAATATATAAAAATATATTATTTTCTTGAGTTTTCAAACATTTTATTTCACCTTAAAATCACGTCTATTTATTGATGAATGACATTTAAAACTTATAAATAAATAAGAAATTCCTAAATATGTGGCATTTTGTGACCCATTGTGATCAGCACAGAAGTCGAACAGTTCAACCTAAGTGATATATTTTGCCTTTGATCTATCTAAATATTTACGTACAACAAATAAAGTTGGGGTTAAGAGATTTTTCGTAGGTTTCTGTATTTCTTTGACATCAGATATACATACATTTCCATTGAATAAAAACTTGTCACGTTCCGCACCGACGGATCACGGGACACGAGGTGAAACGGTATCTTCGGCATCCATCCGACGGCCCGTCAACCTACGTCGCAACAAAAAAAATAAACAGAGTCAGGTACAAACCTCAATAACCGGTTATTTAACGATGCAGTTTCTCTATACTTAATTAATGTAATAACAATCAATAATATCAAGATAATCCAAATAATGCAATCTATCAATTTAAGCCGCGAATCACCTTCTATGAGAGTTACCAACGGTTGACTGATACCGCGAATCACCTTCTATAAGAGTTACCAACGGTTCACTTTTATACCGCGAATCACCTTCTATGAGGGTTACCAACGGTTCACTTTTATACGCGAATCACCTTCTATGAGAGTTACCAACGATTCACTATCACACCGCGAATCACCTTCGACGAGGGTTGCCAACGGTTGATAGCACAATTTATATACCAATCATTAATGCACTAAATAAATTCAATCAAAACCAAAAGATAAACCAATCAATCAATCAATCAATATGAAATTAAATACAGAGAAATCCGGTTACCTGATTGAGCGATGCAGAATGACTATTCAATTCGAATGCGACGTAGACTCATAATTTCAATTGATCATCCAATCAAAATTTCAATCGGTATATCAAAATTCAATCTCATTATTTGTATGGGTTTTCTCTGTTTGACAAAACCGTGAGAGAGATGGAGAATGTACTCAGTTAATTTTGAGAGAGAGATGAAAATGAATATTATATACATAAGGGAATCAACATACAAGGGACACGCAACATAGATAGATAGGTGGCAGGCTGCATGTTGCGCTATCATTTATTATTGGGAAAATTAGTTTTCTGCCACTCTAAAGTTAGAAAATTAGAAATTTGTCACTTTTTTTTTTTGTTTTTTTTGAAGAAAAGCTACCCAACACAAGGTAGCCTGCATTCTTTATTGATGCAAAAAAGTTTTACAGTCAAAGTTCACTAGAGGTGAACGAGCAAAAGAAAGAAAAAAAACTAAACAAGTACTGCCAATTCTAACAAAACAAGTTTACTGGTAAAAACACACTTCTGGCAGAAATCGAAACAAAACACACACTGCCATTAATCACCCAAAAGGTCTTCATCCTCTTCACCTCCTGCAGTGCCTCCAGCGTTGATGCCAGCAATATCACCTCCAATAGCTATAGCTCGGTTGCCATTCTGACCATTGGTGAGACCAGAGTTGGTTCCAGCTACATTGGTTACTGAATTGTTTCCTGCACTACTGCCAGCATTCCCAGACCTGAAATGGTGCTCCAACCCAGTGTTTGTACCTGTCCAAATATGCATTAAATGCAAGGCTGCATGTATAGAAGAAATATAACTTTGGCCAGCTAAATTACCAAAGGTTCTTTTATTTCTTTCATTCCACATTATCCATAACCATGCAGCAAAAATGGATTTGAAAAAAATTCTAGAATTAACATCTAATTTGACTATAGAGCTCCATAAATTCCTAATTGAAGAAGTGTCGAGCAAACAACCCTTGTGTTTGATAGTAGTTACAGTGTGCCAAAACTGAAAATTGTAGGGGCAATTAAGGCATAAATGATTTATGTCTTCATTTTGATCACAGAAACTACACTTCTGAGAACCAGACCAGCCTCTAGCAATTAAATTGTCTCTGGTAAGCAATTTATTATTGCAAGCTAGCCAAGTCAAAAGTTTGCATTTAAGGGGGATTTTGAGTTCCCAAACCGAATCAGCATTATTAACAACTACTCCCCCATTGCACAAAAAGTCATACATGGACTTTACTGTGAAAATACCCGACTTCTCCCAATGCCAAAAACCACTATCGGAATTATCATTAAAATTAAAGTTATTGAGGATAGTATTAACTTCTTCTCTCTCTTTTCTCAATCTGATAGAAGCTCCTCTTTTCAATCTATAGTTGATTCTGCCTCTATTCCAAATTTGAGAAACGGTGAAGTGATCTTTTTTGACCTTAGAATATAGGATTGGAAACCTATTTTCCATGGTTTCATTTTCAAACCACTTATCCTTCCAGAAAGAAGTAGTATTACCATTCCCAATAATTCTAGTACTACCTATTCTTAAAAAATCTATTGTTTTGAGAACACTTGTCCAAAAAGGTGAATGACCTGTTACATTGTGGTACTTATATTTGGCTTTAATAATATCTAACCAAATGCTTCTTTTTCCACTATGAATGAACTTCCAAGCCCACTTACAAATAAGAGCAGTATTCATGTGTCTCAAGTTGAGGATACCCCAACCACCATACTTTTTACTCCTACAAATATTAAACCAATTAACTAAATTATAACTTTTCTTACCATCATTATCTTTACCTCCCCCCCAGAGGAAAGATTTCCTTATTCTATCAATAGCATTAATTACCCACGTTGGTGCTTTAAACATTGCAAATTGATAAAGGGGGACGACTGAGAGAGTTGAATTTAAAAGAACTAGCCTACCTCCCATTGAGAGCATCTTACCTTTCCAAGAAGGCAATTTGGATCTAATCTTATCGATTAAAAGATTCCAATCCCTTTTGATGGGTGCCTTCCAATGAAGTGGAATTCCTAAATACTTCATTGGAAGTTTGCCTATTTTACAATGTAAGAGATTAGCGTAAGTATTAGCTTCTCTGGAACTAATATTGAGAGGAATTAATTCAGATTTTGCAAAATTGATTTTTAGACCAGAGGCTCCTTCAAAAGCTTTGAGGGCCCAATGTATCTTTTCTATCATTTGCTGATCTGCTTTGATAAATAAAAGGGTATCGTCGGCATATTGTAGCTGAATAAGTTTATGACCATCTTGAAGAGTATGTCCTAAGCCTTGGAAATGGCCTGACACCACTCCTTTTGAGATGATTTTAGTCAAACCCTCAGCTACAATAATAAAGAGGTAAGGAGATAGTGGATCTCCTTGCCTCAAGCCCCTCTTACAATCGAAATACTTTCCTAAAGTACCATTAATATTAATAGTAGTTTTCCCTCCTATTAGAGTAGCTTTAATCCAATTTATCCAAGTGGAGTTAAAGCCTCTTTGATCAAGCATTTCAAAAATAAAGTTCCAATTAACTCTATCGAAAGCCTTAAAGTTGAGCTTTTGAAGTTGAGCTTTTGAAAATTACCACCCTCAATCAAATTAATTTAGAAAATTGCCACAAAAATGTATAAATCATCTCTCTTCATATCTAATTTTTCATATTGACAAAAATACCCAACACCATTCCCCTCATTTTCCTCCTCTCCGTCATATTTGCCATTTTTAATACTTCTTATGGAAAGATTGAAAAACAAAAATAGGGAAACAAATCTGTCCTAGATAACTGACACCATTTTTTTTTAACTTCTTGTTCTTTATAGATGAGACGTAAATTGAGTACAAACTAAACCTTAAGGTGCATCAGCCCTTCTTAATTCTCAAAATTATTTCATGTG
Source organism: Rhynchospora tenuis (assembly GCA_027725995.1). Classification (NCBI taxonomy): domain Eukaryota; kingdom Viridiplantae; phylum Streptophyta; class Magnoliopsida; order Poales; family Cyperaceae; genus Rhynchospora; species Rhynchospora tenuis. The sequence goes on along the minus strand of CM050888.1, from coordinate 148,641,999 downwards.
ACAAATAGAAAGACTTCCTTCAATCCAAATTGGTGATATCTATAAATACTATAATGTGAGGTATATTTACTACAGTACATCCATTGGATTGTATGTGGCAGATTTGCATACTTTTGGTAAAACTGTTTAATAAAAACCTCTCTTGCAACTTGCAACACAAAAAAAATATTCTGAATCCAATACAGGAAGCAGGTTCAGCTAAAAACAGCCTCATGTGAGTTGTTCGGCTGTTTGTACGACCTGTTGGAGTCATGTCCTAGAAGCCAATCATTACGGCTACTTCTATGGTTTATGTTATTGATGATATTTTATCATTTGTTCCTTGATTTATTTATTGATAGATCATTCAGGTTGAGGATCTGAATTGTAGATCTCTATAATTCATTTGTTCATAAATGACATTAATAAATCTAAAGATGTCCATAATCTTGATAATTAACAAGGAGCATTAATTATCAAATAAGATTAGTATGCAAGTTAAGCGATGATTAAGTTCTACAAATCATAGGTAAGGAGTTACCAACTTAATTGCATATGTATATGTTGTAGAACATAGTACAGGACTTGACCCAAATGAAATAAACATATGGATTGTGTTATGTGTCATTGTTTATTTCATATGTTGTTGATTCTAAGTTTGAGATGCTCAGCTTTTCCACATGAGGATAGGTTCTATAAATATCGTCTAACGCTGATTCCTGATAAAGGCTGCTATACGGACTTTATTTATGTTCTCTTGAATTGTGCGGGGAAAAGTTGTTCATCAAGAAAATCGTATGTCCCTCATTAGTTTACCTAGTGAGCGATGATATCTGTTTGGGCCCCTTGATGGAGATGGATTGTTTGCTCGCAACTTGTACAATCATCTCTATATCAAGAATTGTATAATCTGCAAGAGTGACACATTCCTATCTTGGATTATACAAATATATCATGTGACATAAGAATCAAACAAGGAAATACTTTTATTTCTTATGCAGGATTGAGATATTGTAGCTGTACACTATTTATGCGAATTGGGAATCATAACGTGTTGCTAGATACCGCTTATGATTAATGGAAATAAATAACGATTTATTCTCCATGGCCAACGTAGCATAAATCCTCAAAAGGTCACACAAATAGAACCTGAACCACACGTGTATTATTTATTTGTATTGGAGAATACAAAACATGATGGGTTGATTAATTAATTATATACTGTTATGAACCGCTATAATTAATTATATCAAGAAGATCATGTTAGAATAAATTAATGCATAAACCAACCTATTGTTAATTATCATCAATTTGATAATTAAATAGTCTCAACTATATTTAATATAATTGTTAGAATTATATTGAATATATAGGCTTTAAATTGCTAAGTCTAATTAAGCCCAATTAACAAATAATTAAAAGGCTCATTAGTTAATAGAATTAATGAGTTAATGAGAGATGAATTTGCCATTTGGTAAATTGGGCTAAAAGCCCATATAGGTGGCGCCTAGGGTTTGATGACATGCTTGTAATTTGTTTGAAGTTTGGAAGAGAAATGAGAGCTCTATAAATAGACCCCAATGGGTAGCCTCTCATCCAACTTTCTCTCTCCTCTCTTCCCTCTTCTCCTAGCCGCCACCATTCATCCTCCTTGGAGATTTTCGAAATCTCCATTAGAGGTGCTCTCATCCATTGTTTGTTAGGGCCCATGTGTTGGGATTAGCCACATAATTAAGGTGTTAATTGTGATTAAGTGTTGGTTGCTCTAAAAGCTTGCTAGCACAAGCTTTTGAGAAGTGGTGAAGCTTCTTGGTGGATTAGAGGAAGGAGAAGAAGGCGCGGAGTGCACCCCATCGATTTTCACGCCTTGGAAAACCTCACAAGAACGATTTGTGAGAGGTATTACATCCTCCTCTTTCTCTCTTGTTATTTGGTGCCGATTCGGTGTTTTGCACTAGGTCCTTTGCATGATTGTGTGTTTCTTTGTTCTAATGGTAGAATAAATGAATTTATGACATTTTCTCTAACAGTGGTATCAGAGCTCATGGCTGTGCTTACTGTTTTGGCACTTAATTAAGTGAGAATTCGTAATTAATTAAGTTAATTAGTGATGTGCATGCTTGCTGGCCCTGGAAAGGCTGTTTTTTGTTTTGTTGCTTGTTTTTCGTGGTGTAAAGCTCTTTGAAATTTTTTCCTTCTTATTGGAGGTTGTAGCCCTTTGAGTTGTGGTTTTTTTCCCACTGGAATCATTGAAATTCGATGTAAAATGAATTTTTAGTGATTTAAACGGTAACGGTGCGCAGATCTATTATTCTGCTGCACAGTTCTGTTGTTGTGGTTGGTAACAAATAAGTTTGTATACAAAGTACCTGTATCTTTTAGATAGGATTAATCTAAACTTGATGCTCTTTATGGATATGTAAATTTTGTTGCATATTTCGGATATTATGTGGGCGTTCAAGGATGAAAAGTGATGAAGTTGTCAGATCTATTTTTTCAAACAAACCGATTGTTTTGAAAAACTGTACTTATTGAGAAACTTTTATGGAAAAGTGTTGAAATGAAAATGTTCTCCTTTAAGTCTGGAATCTATAAAAATTAATTTCATAGATTTTCATTGAGATTTGATACCTCAACCGAGTGAAACCTTTTTGGTCGACGGTCTGTTCCAGAACAGGATACCTTGCTTAAATGCTTGTTATCTCGTTGATCTTGAATATAACTTGTGGATTTTCTTTTCATGGAATGATAGCCTATTGTATGTAATATTTTTCTATGTAAATTGTTTGCTGGAAAAATATCAAGGGGATGATCATACAGATCAAAAGGTTGAGACCCATAACAGAATTTTCTCTAACGGTGCTTCGCGCACAATCTAAGGATTTGTCTTTTTTGGTTCTCCCTGATGGTAATTGATCTCTCCTTGAGATTTTTACAGGTAATCACAATCTTTGTAAGGAGTTCTCTGGATTTATTTCGGATTTTTTGGAGACCGAATTATTTTGAATTTTTTCGGGCCCCGAATTTCGTATTTTAATTAGTTAAAATAATTTCTAATTAACTAATTTGATGAAAGGTTAATTAGAAGACTCCTTAAATACCCTCCTTTCTGTTTTGATGGTTGGATTTAATTTAAAAGGGCTTAAACAATTAGTTGTTAAGGTTAAGCCTTCTTTGCATTCGAAAAACTTGAGCAACAAGTATGCACAAAGATTCTAATTAATGAAATTAATTAAAAGCAAGTGAATCATGTATATTGTATATGTGCTAACTTTGTTTTGTAGGAGGATGTGAGTTTGATATGGCTCAAGATGTCAATGCCTTGTGTGTTGTAAAATGTTGTGAATGCATGTGATTGCTTGTAAAGTGGCCTAAGGTGCCTTGATAATTAATTGGTTAATTTTGATGTAACTTGTGAGGCTTGCATGCCCCTAAGGCCTAGGCGGGTTTTTAGGAATTTTATCACATGTATTTATTTTCCTTAATTATTAGATAGGATCTTAGTAATTAGTGGGAGGGCTTGATTAGATTAGTCTCGTTACATGGAGATGCGACGAAGATTAATGCAAGCGGGAGCCATACAAACCCACGACAATGTTTGAGATGTGTTTGATTATGTGATTGTTTGAGAATGCCTTGAATTGTCATAGGAAGGTATGGGTGTATGCTTACACGACCACCAAACAAGAGTCACATAAATTGTTTTGTCCCATTTTCGATTAAGTTAATTCGTCCTCCTTCTCTCTATCCCCTTCAAGACAATTGATTGTTTATTGATGCATTCCGCCGACGCGGACATCGTACTCCATCATTGTAGTCGGGGTGTAAATCGGATTTGCAAGGAGCAAATAGAGAGAAGTTACTTTTCAATGGATCCTAATCAGATTGGACATTGGGACGAAGTTCGCGATGCGAACCAAGGATCATAAAGTTCTATGATCGGTTAAAGAGAACCTACCCTATATTAGTTGGCTTGATGTTGTGCCGACGCCATCATCATTTCAACGAAAGTAGGGGACTTGAAAATCCATTACATTTAGGGACATTAATTTAATGTAGTGGAAGTTTTACTTTATGGAAGTTAAAACAAAAAGCATAAACTAAATGACCTTAAATTTTGATATTGTTGTAGATGTCTTCCCCGTCTTTTACGCTACGTTATCTTCTTGAAAAAGAGAAGCTTGCCTTCAATGGTGCCAATTTTTTAGATTGGCACCGCAACCTTAGGCTTGCCCTTAGGTTTGAAAAGAAGGAGTATCTCTTAACCACTCCCTTGCCTCCTCTTCCTGAAGAGAAGGCTCCTAAAGAGGACCATGATAACTATGAAAAGCATCACGGTAACGACATAGAGATGTCGGTCTTGATTGTTGCAGTCATGGACAATGAGCTCCAAAAGGAGTACATTGATAGTGGTCTTGGAGTGTTTGAAATCATCTCTCGTCTCTCAAGGACATTTAAGACCAAAGCTCGCACCGAAAGGGGCAAACTCATCAAGGCCGTCGCCAACACTCGTTTGGCGGAGGGTCTTGAAGTTGGTCCACACGTCATGAGGATGGCGGGGTTGTTTCGGCAGCTTGAAAGCCTTGACACGCCCTTCCCACCGGAGGCTGTCCAAGACTTTATTCTCAACTCTCTTCCTCAAAGTTACTCGGGGTTCATTGTGAACTACCGCATGAATGGCATGGAGAAAAGTTTGGAGGATCTCCAAAACATGCTCATGGAAACTGAGGAGAGTCTCAAGAAAGAGAAAGGGTCTAAGGATGTTCTTGCTGTGAATGACAAGGGAAAGAAGATCAAGAAGAAAGCCCGAAGAAACAAGAGAGGCAAAGGCCCGGTGACGCCCCAAGGCTCGTCCAAGGGAGCTCCCGTGGGTTCAAGGAAGAAGAAGAACCCGGCCACTTCCTGTTGGAGTTATGTCCTAGAAGTCAATATTTAATGACTTATTTTCTTAGTTTATGTTAATGATGATATTTGATCATTTGTTCCTAGAGTTTATTATTGACAGATCATTCAGGTTGAGGATCTGAATTGTAGATCTCTGTGGATCATTCATTAGAATGACAATAATAAATCTAAATCGTCCATAATCTTGATAATTAACAAGGAACATTAATTATCATAAAAGATTAGTATGCAAGTTAAGTGATGATTAAGTTCTACAAATCATAGGTAAGGAGTTACCAACTTAATTGCATATGTGTATGTTATTGGAACATAGTACAGGACTTGACCCAATGAAATAAACATATGGATTGTGTTATGTGTCATTGTTTATTTCATATGAGTTTGATTCTAAGTTTGAGATGTTCATCTTTTCCACATGAGGATAGGTTCAATAAATATCGTCTAACGTTGATTCCTGATAAAGGCTGCTATAAGGACTTTATTTATGTTCTCTTGAATTGTGCGGGGAAAAATTGTTCATCAAGAAAACCGTATGTCCCTCATTAGTATACCTAGTGAGTGATGATATCTGTTTGGGCCCCTTGATGGAGTTGGATCGTATGCATGCAAACTAGACGATCAACTCTAGATCAAGAAATGTATAATCTGCAAGAATGACACATTCCTATCTTGGATTTTACAAAGATATCGTGTGACATAAGAATCAGACAAAGAAATACTTTATTTCTTATGCAGGATTGAGATATTGTAACAGTACATTATTTATACGAATTGGGAGTCATAACGTGTTGCTAGATACCGCTTATGATTATTGGAAATAAATAACGATTTATTTCCATGGCCAACATAGTATAAATCCTCAAATAGGGTCGCACAAATAGGATTCTAACCACTTGGTGCATTTATTGTTTATTCACAATAACGTGTATTGTGAAATGTGATAAGTTAATTAATTAATTATATACCGTTATGAACCGTTATAATTAATTAAATTAAAAGGATCATATGGAAACAATATAATGCATTAGCTAATCATAGATTAATTATTAATGAGTTAATAATTAATTATGTTCAACTTACTTTAATTAGTTTGAGCTAATTGGGCTTCTATTTAATTGGTTAATTAAAGGCCCAATTTAAGGAAGAATGAAGAGACAATTAAAGGAGATTCATTAATTGGTGAATTAATGAATAAAGGCCTTTTATTAAGATGGCCCAAGAGAGCCCATTAGGTGGCCTCTTAGGGTGGATGGCATACTTGTAAATAGTATGAAAATTGGATGAGAGTGGTTGGCTATATAAAGGGGTCTCTTTGGGAGAAAACCCTAGCCGTCATCTCTCTTCCTCTCCCCTCCCTTGCGCCTCCACCTAGAAGAGAGATTTTTCTCTCTTCTCCATGGCTCTTCCCTTCCTCTCTTAGCTCATGTGTTGAGCATCCCACCTCTCTTCCTCTCCATTAAATAGTTAATTAAGAGAAGCAAGGTGATTAGCAAGAGGTTCAAGAGAACTAGCATTCTCTTTGAGCTTGGTGGTGGGTCCTTGGTGGGCTAGAGGCGGCCATAGATGGTGGAGATGGTGGAGCACGCACCCCATCGACTCCCATGCCATGGATTCGAGCCTCATGAATACAATTTCATGAGAGGTACAATTCTTCCTCCTACACCCTTTCTCTCTTGTGTGTGAATGCCTTGCACTAGATCTTGTGATTTGCTTGTTATTAATGGGATTAATTAGTTGTAATTAATCTAAAATTAAAATATGAGCATTTCCTAACAGTGGTATCAGAGATATGGTCGTGCTTAAGGTTTTTCACACTTAATTAAGTGAGAATTCGTAATTAATTAAGTTAATTAGTGATGTGCATGCTTGCTGGCCCTGGAAAGGCTGTTTTCTGTCTTGTTGCTTGTTTTTCGTGGTGTAAAGCTCTCTGAAATTTTTTCCTTCTTATTGGAGGTTGTAGCCCTTTGAGTTGTGGTTGTTTTCCCACTGGAATCATTGAAATTCGATGTAAAATGAATTTTTAGTGATTTAAACGGTAACGGTGCGCAGATCTATTATTCTGCTGCACAGTTCTGTTCTTGTGGTTGGTAACAAATAAGTTTGTATACAAAGTACCTGTAACTTTTAGATAGGATTATTCTAAACTTGATGCTCTTTCTGGATATGTAAATTTTGTTGCATATTTCGGATATTATGTGGGCGTTCAAGGATGAAAAGTGATGAAGTTGTCAGATCTGTTTTTTCAAACAAACTGATTGTTTTGAAAAACTGTACTTATTGAGAAACTTTTATGGAAAAGTGTTGAAATGAAAATGTTCTCCTTTAAGTCTGGAATCTGTGAAAATTAATTTCATAGATTTTCATTGAGATTTGATACCTCAACCGAGTGAAACCTTTTTGGTCGACGGTCTATTCCAGAACAGGATACCTTGCTTAAATGCTTGTTATCTCGTTGATCTTGAATATAACTTGTGGATTTTCTTTTCATGGAATGATAGCCTATTGTATGTAGTATTTTTCTATGTAAATTGTTTGCTGGAAAAATATCAAGGGGATGATCATACAGATCAAAAAGTTGAGACCCATAACAGAATTTTCTCTAACGGTGCTTCGCGCACAATCTGAGGATTTGTCTTTTTTGGTTCTCCCTGATGGTAATTGATCTCTCCTTGAGATTTTTACAGGTAATCACAATCTTTGTAAGGAGTTCTCTGGATTTATTTCAGATTTTTTGGAGACCGAATTATTTTGAATTTTTTCGGGTCCCGAATTTCGTATTTTAATTAGTTAAAATAGTTTCTAATTAATCAATTTATTGAAATGTTAATTAGAAGACTCCTTAAATACCCTCCTTTCTGTTTTGATAGTTGGATTTAATTTAAAAGGGCTTAAACAATTAGTTGTTAAGGTTAAGCCTTCTTTGCATTCGAAAAACTTGAGCAACAAGTATGCACAAAGATTCTAATTAATGAAATTAATTAAGAACAAGTGAATCATGTATATTGTATATGTGCTAACTTTGTTTTGTAGGAGGATGTGGGTTTGATATGGCTCAAGATGTCAATGCCTTGTGTGTTGTAAAATGTTGTGAATGCATGTGATTGCTTGTAAAGTGGCCTAAGGTGCCTTGATAATTAAGTGGTTAATTTTTTATGTAACTTGTGAGGCTTGCATGCCCCTAAGGCCTAGGCGGGGTTTTAGGAATTTTATCACATGTATTTATTTCCCTTAATTATTAGATAGGATCTTAGTAATTAGTGGGAGGGTTTGATTAGATTAGTCTCGTTACATGGAGATGCGACGAAGACTAATGCAAGCGGGAGCCATACAAACCCACGACTATGTTTGAGATGTGTATGATTATGTGATTGTTTGAGAATGCCTTGAATTGTCATAGGTAGGTATGGGTGTATGCTTACACGACCACCAAACAAAGTCACGTAATTGCTTATGTCCCAAATTAACTTGATTTAGCCAAATCGTCCTCCTTCTCTCTATCCCCTTCAATACAATTGATTGTCTATTGATGCATTCCTGCCGACGCGGACATGGTAGTCCATCATTGTAGTCGGGGTGTAAATCGGATTTACTAGGAGCAAATAGAGAGAAGTTGCTTTACAACGGACCCACTCGGATTGGACGTTGGGACGAAGTTTGTAGATATACTTATGATATCTCACAAACCAAGAATCATATGGACAAGATATGATTGGTTGGAGAACCTACCTTATCTAGTTGTTTTAGGTGTCATGCCGACGCTGTCCCCTATTTCAACGAAAATGAGGATCTTGGAATCCATTACATTTAGGGACATTAATTAAATGTAGTGGGAGTTTTGTTTATCATTCCATAAACAAAATATTGCATAAACTAAATGACCTTAAATTGAAATTGTTATAGATATTAAATATGTTAATTTCGTTGCGATCAATCTTTGGAAAACGACAAGCTTGTTTCTAAGGTATTTACTTGGAGAAGAAATACCGATTCCTAAGACATGTTCTTGGAAATGAGAAACTTGAGCAAGTTTAATCCCAAAAACGTCCCTCGACTTCCCGAACAATAGCTTCGCAATGATTGATTAGTTTCGACGAAAATTATTCAATAAAGCGAATGCTTATATCCTTTTAGAAGTTCTAGACCTTTGGATTGGAGAATTCATAAGGACTATACTAAGACTTCTACGTTCTCATGCACTTACTCAAGAAGACGTTCTTAGAGAAAGTAAAGATAGACTCAATCATTTATGATCGAGTAATGGAATGTGAGTTAACCAAGAGACTCTTCTTATAAGAAGATAAATGTTTCATTAGCTTGCGAACCGAAAGGTTTGAGTAGCTAATTGAGAACTAGAGATATTGAGATCTCCAATATCAAGGATTGTTGATATTGTCATACAATCTCTTTCTATGGATAAAGGATATATTGTTCGCACACTTGTTAGTGCTAAAAGTAATTGGTTAAGTATTAAAGGAATACTTCACCAAGATATGAGTTGAAACTTTGAGACCCTCACTAGTGACCATGTGTCACATGAGATGTTTCATTTGCCATATTGGGAGGCATTTGAAAGGTTGTCCGAAATACCATGATGTTCTAAACCTTAAGATATTTGTCGTTCAAATTATCTCACTATCTCTAATTCACACTAGTAATTAGGTGCTAGTTCATGTGTTCGCATTTAACGAAATGTGTAGACAATGATGAATAAGAGAAAGTTCGAGATAAGTAAAGTAAACTCCGTTTTGGAAATGGCTTATACGTCTAAACCGCTGCCATTGAATACGTAGAGTTATCTTTATTAAATAAAGAGTTTGTTTAGGAATTTGAGGTTGTATACCTTATTCCAAACATCTCATAAAACCTTATCTCCGTTTCATATTTGATGATGGATGATCATGTTTTGTAATAGAGAAATGTTGTTCTCTTATTGTTATAAATTTGTGTATAAGATTTCATGCATCTTAATTGAATTTGCTTGAAATAGATTAACAAATTTTGAATGACAAATATGTAAGACTTCGCATAAAGTATTTGACTTTTATGTAAGATAGTCGCTTAGTCGAATATAAACAAGAATCGCATTATGAGAGTCTACGTAACGTGGAGCTCGTAAATCAATTTGATTGCAAAATCAATTGAAACTCATGCGAATCGTGTTTGTTAAATGACAAAAGCGCCTTTGAACTACGAAGGTTTAAAGGACAAGTAACCTTATTAAGACTTATACATATTGATGTATATAGACCTATAGGACTTGTGCAATTGAAAGGTTGTTGACACTTTACCACTTGACCAACGATCATTGTAGATATTAACGTATCTATTTGATATGGTATAAGTATGAATCTTTTGACAAGGTCACAAGAATTTCAAGAGTAAAGTTGAAAAACTATTCAATAAAAGCAAAAGTCTTAAAATGGATCATGGTAAATAGTTAAGTCATATAGTTTGATATATTGCCTAAAGAGTATGAAAGACGTTTCACTACTCGCTCCATGAGGAACATTGAAAAAATGTATCCAAGGATGAAGGTATCGAACATTGTTTGATATAGTTCGATCGGTAATAAATCAAATTGACTTGTTTGACTCATGTAAGGGATTGTGTTTTGAGGACAATATTGTTTACACTGAATAAAAAATTCCATCGAAGTCTATTGAGAAAGATATCTTACGAGATTCGATCTCTAGGTATATTGTTTCTCAAGATTTGGCGTTGAGAAGCTTATTTCAAGGTTCGATTGATTGATGAGCTTGGACCCAAATAAGACGCTTAATATTATGTAGGATATCTTGAACTAACCAAAAGGTACTACTTCAACGAACATGATAAGAACAAAGTAGTTGTTGCTCATCATAACGTAATCTTGAAGAATGATATTCTCAAGAAGAAGTAGTGGGAGTAAAGTGAGCATTAAAGGAGTTTATGCGTCACTACAAGAAATACCTTTATAGGGAACTTGTCACTCCATACATGGTGCTTAGTGGGAGTTGAGCGGAACTTAATTCACAAGCAGTTGTGAAAGGAAGAAGTTCATAAGCACGCTCGCTTCTAAAGAGTGCTCAAACATCTCACGAATGGATGATGTTCGAGAAACTCATGCAATATATTAGGATCAAGAACTTACTCTACAAGATGTTGTAGGAGTAGTTCATAGACCTCAAGCATCAATCCTACAAAGATCAACGAGAGTGAATTGCCTAAACTGAAAAGTACATAGGTTTCACAACATCCTCGTACTTGACATATGAGGATCCGTTGATAAATAAAGAAGCGATGGAAAGACCCGATTCCACAAGTATGGTTTGAATCTATATGATCTTTAAAGTGCAATCCATATATATAACAACAAGGTATAGACCTTGATTGATGTTCATGAAGGAGCAATCCATCTAGAACATATAGATCTTTAAAAGGAAAGATAGATATGGATAACAAGTCGACTCTATACAAAGCACAATTTCATGATTGATGCTATGTCTAAGTCGATAACAAGTTGACCATGTACAAAGCACGGCTTCTCGCTTGTAGCTATGTATAAGTCAATAAAGATCATTCTAGCAATAGTCATATTTCGTATATATAGATATATGGAAAGATACGTCAAAACCGCCTTCTTCGATTGAATGAAGGAAGTTGTTGTGTATTTGACACAAACCAAGGATTTGTTGTATTGTTGGAAACATAAATATGCTTCAATGATCCATTAATGGATTGAAGCAAGTATTGTGGAAATTGGAATAAACATTTTGACAAGGAAGTCAAGGAGTTGCACTTCGTCAAAAGTATCTTGTATAGACAAGATATTCAGTGAGAGCATGATTGTGTTACATGTATTGTACAAGATACAAGACATTGTTTGGGAATAACATTAAGAAAATGAATATTGTCAAGATCTCACTGGAGAATGTTTTCTCAATTGAGAACTTGGGCAAGTCACCTAAATCCAAGGAAACAAAATCTATGGAGATAGATTATAATGGATGTCTGGTTTGAAAAATGTGCATATAATGACAAAGTGTTCTAGTAACACGAAAAGATAGACTCCTGGAAAGGATGTCTAACCACGTTGTATGGCATACACTTGAGTTCTGCTCGGTGTGTTGTAACTCAATTCGAAAAGAGTGCACGATATATTTCGAGCATCCTTCTGTTATGAGTTTCATAACGGATGCCATATTTATGCACATGCCCCTATGTGTTGTACCCAAGGAGTATGACAAGTAGTTGTCAACTGGATACAAAGAAAAATACATTTGGACAATAATCAAGAATATCTTCGAGTATCTTATGAGAAAGAATGATATGTTTTTCCATCTGATAAAATGAAAGAAAGCTCATATAAATTGTTATATTGATGCTAGTTTTCGAAAGATTGATATAAATACAATTGAGCTACATATTTTGTTTAAATGTGGTGTTGTAAGTTTAGAAGGTGTTCTAAATGGGATATTACAACCGTTTCCGTCACCAAAACAAAATATATAGCAACTTGTGAAGCAATGAAAGAATGTAGTAAGGATCGTGAAGTTCTCAGTCAAGCCAATATGGTTCTATGCATCTCGAACCATAGCTTAAACTTGAAGAACCCAATATTAAATTGGTGATCCAACTAAGATCTATGACGATGTCACTTGATCTCACATGATGATGATCAAGAACACATATATAGGAGTATATATGTATATAGGGTCAGACAAAATTGGATAGGTTCGCGGACACAGCGAACACTCTAACTTAACCTCTACCTTAAGCGGTATACGAGATGCAATTGTGCATCCATGCGTGATGGACGTATGAGTAACTTGCTTTAAGTGTATTACATCTTTTGAGGTTCGAGACATGTATATATATAGATATATGACATTGTTCTAAATTCTTCACTGGCTAGAAGTCACTATTGATTGACTCTAGGCCAAGTGGGAGATTGTTGGAGTTATGTCCTAGAAGTCAATATTTAATGACTTATTTTCTTAGTTTATGTTAATGATGATATTTGATCATTTGTTCCTAGAGTTTATTATTGACAGATCATTCAGGTTGAGGATCTGAATTGTAGATCTCTGTGGATCATTCATTAGAATGACAATAATAAATCTAAATCGTCCATAATCTTGATAATTAACAAGGAACATTAATTATCATAAAAGATTAGTATGCAAGTTAAGTGATGATTAAGTTCTACAAATCATAGGTAAGGAGTTACCAACTTAATTGCATATGTGTATGTTATTGGAACATAGTACAGGACTTGACCCAATGAAATAAACATATGGATTGTGTTATGTGTCATTGTTTATTTCATATGAGTTTGATTCTAAGTTTGAGATGTTCATCTTTTCCACATGAGGATAGGTTCAATAAATATCGTCTAACGTTGATTCCTGATAAAGGCTGCTATAAGGACTTTATTTATGTTCTCTTGAATTGTGCGGGGAAAAATTGTTCATCAAGAAAACCGTATGTCCCTCATTAGTATACCTAGTGAGTGATGATATCTGTTTGGGCCCCTTGATGGAGTTGGATCGTATGCATGCAAACTAGACGATCAACTCTAGATCAAGAAATGTATAATCTGCAAGAATGACACATTCCTATCTTGGATTTTACAAAGATATCGTGTGACATAAGAATCAGACAAAGAAATACTTTATTTCTTATGCAGGATTGAGATATTGTAACAGTACATTATTTATACGAATTGGGAGTCATAACGTGTTGCTAGATACCGCTTATGATTATTGGAAATAAATAACGATTTATTTCCATGGCCAACATAGTATAAATCCTCAAATAGGGTCGCACAAATAGGATTCTAACCACTTGGTGCATTTATTGTTTATTCACAATAACGTGTATTGTGAAATGTGATAAGTTAATTAATTAATTATATACCGTTATGAACCGTTATAATTAATTAAATTAAAAGGATCATATGGAAACAATATAATGCATTAGCTAATCATAGATTAATTATTAATGAGTTAATAATTAATTATGTTCAACTTACTTTAATTAGTTTGAGCTAATTGGGCTTCTATTTAATTGGTTAATTAAAGGCCCAATTTAAGGAAGAATGAAGAGACAATTAAAGGAGATTCATTAATTGGTGAATTAATGAATAAAGGCCTTTTATTAAGATGGCCCAAGAGAGCCCATTAGGTGGCCTCTTAGGGTGGATGGCATACTTGTAAATAGTATGAAAATTGGATGAGAGTGGTTGGCTATATAAAGGGGTCTCTTTGGGAGAAAACCCTAGCCGTCATCTCTCTTCCTCTCCCCTCCCTTGCGCCTCCACCTAGAAGAGAGATTTTTCTCTCTTCTCCATGGCTCTTCCCTTCCTCTCTTAGCTCATGTGTTGAGCATCCCACCTCTCTTCCTCTCCATTAAATAGTTAATTAAGAGAAGCAAGGTGATTAGCAAGAGGTTCAAGAGAACTAGCATTCTCTTTGAGCTTGGTGGTGGGTCCTTGGTGGGCTAGAGGCGGCCATAGATGGTGGAGATGGTGGAGCACGCACCCCATCGACTCCCATGCCATGGATTCGAGCCTCATGAATACAATTTCATGAGAGGTACAATTCTTCCTCCTACACCCTTTCTCTCTTGTGTGTGAATGCCTTGCACTAGATCTTGTGATTTGCTTGTTATTAATGGGATTAATTAGTTGTAATTAATCTAAAATTAAAATATGAGCATTTCCTAACAGTGGTATCAGAGATATGGTCGTGCTTAAGGTTTTTCACACTTAATTAAGTGAGAATTCGTAATTAATTAAGTTAATTAGTGATGTGCATGCTTGCTGGCCCTGGAAAGGCTGTTTTCTGTCTTGTTGCTTGTTTTTCGTGGTGTAAAGCTCTCTGAAATTTTTTCCTTCTTATTGGAGGTTGTAGCCCTTTGAGTTGTGGTTGTTTTCCCACTGGAATCATTGAAATTCGATGTAAAATGAATTTTTAGTGATTTAAACGGTAACGGTGCGCAGATCTATTATTCTGCTGCACAGTTCTGTTCTTGTGGTTGGTAACAAATAAGTTTGTATACAAAGTACCTGTAACTTTTAGATAGGATTATTCTAAACTTGATGCTCTTTCTGGATATGTAAATTTTGTTGCATATTTCGGATATTATGTGGGCGTTCAAGGATGAAAAGTGATGAAGTTGTCAGATCTGTTTTTTCAAACAAACTGATTGTTTTGAAAAACTGTACTTATTGAGAAACTTTTATGGAAAAGTGTTGAAATGAAAATGTTCTCCTTTAAGTCTGGAATCTGTGAAAATTAATTTCATAGATTTTCATTGAGATTTGATACCTCAACCGAGTGAAACCTTTTTGGTCGACGGTCTATTCCAGAACAGGATACCTTGCTTAAATGCTTGTTATCTCGTTGATCTTGAATATAACTTGTGGATTTTCTTTTCATGGAATGATAGCCTATTGTATGTAGTATTTTTCTATGTAAATTGTTTGCTGGAAAAATATCAAGGGGATGATCATACAGATCAAAAAGTTGAGACCCATAACAGAATTTTCTCTAACGGTGCTTCGCGCACAATCTGAGGATTTGTCTTTTTTGGTTCTCCCTGATGGTAATTGATCTCTCCTTGAGATTTTTACAGGTAATCACAATCTTTGTAAGGAGTTCTCTGGATTTATTTCAGATTTTTTGGAGACCGAATTATTTTGAATTTTTTCGGGTCCCGAATTTCGTATTTTAATTAGTTAAAATAGTTTCTAATTAATCAATTTATTGAAATGTTAATTAGAAGACTCCTTAAATACCCTCCTTTCTGTTTTGATAGTTGGATTTAATTTAAAAGGGCTTAAACAATTAGTTGTTAAGGTTAAGCCTTCTTTGCATTCGAAAAACTTGAGCAACAAGTATGCACAAAGATTCTAATTAATGAAATTAATTAAGAACAAGTGAATCATGTATATTGTATATGTGCTAACTTTGTTTTGTAGGAGGATGTGGGTTTGATATGGCTCAAGATGTCAATGCCTTGTGTGTTGTAAAATGTTGTGAATGCATGTGATTGCTTGTAAAGTGGCCTAAGGTGCCTTGATAATTAAGTGGTTAATTTTTTATGTAACTTGTGAGGCTTGCATGCCCCTAAGGCCTAGGCGGGGTTTTAGGAATTTTATCACATGTATTTATTTCCCTTAATTATTAGATAGGATCTTAGTAATTAGTGGGAGGGTTTGATTAGATTAGTCTCGTTACATGGAGATGCGACGAAGACTAATGCAAGCGGGAGCCATACAAACCCACGACTATGTTTGAGATGTGTATGATTATGTGATTGTTTGAGAATGCCTTGAATTGTCATAGGTAGGTATGGGTGTATGCTTACACGACCACCAAACAAAGTCACGTAATTGCTTATGTCCCAAATTAACTTGATTTAGCCAAATCGTCCTCCTTCTCTCTATCCCCTTCAATACAATTGATTGTCTATTGATGCATTCCTGCCGACGCGGACATGGTAGTCCATCATTGTAGTCGGGGTGTAAATCGGATTTACTAGGAGCAAATAGAGAGAAGTTGCTTTACAACGGACCCACTCGGATTGGACGTTGGGACGAAGTTTGTAGATATACTTATGATATCTCACAAACCAAGAATCATATGGACAAGATATGATTGGTTGGAGAACCTACCTTATCTAGTTGTTTTAGGTGTCATGCCGACGCTGTCCCCTATTTCAACGAAAATGAGGATCTTGGAATCCATTACATTTAGGGACATTAATTAAATGTAGTGGGAGTTTTGTTTATCATTCCATAAACAAAATATTGCATAAACTAAATGACCTTAAATTGAAATTGTTATAGATATTAAATATGTTAATTTCGTTGCGATCAATCTTTGGAAAACGACAAGCTTGTTTCTAAGGTATTTACTTGGAGAAGAAATACCGATTCCTAAGACATGTTCTTGGAAATGAGAAACTTGAGCAAGTTTAATCCCAAAAACGTCCCTCGACTTCCCGAACAATAGCTTCGCAATGATTGATTAGTTTCGACGAAAATTATTCAATAAAGCGAATGCTTATATCCTTTTAGAAGTTCTAGACCTTTGGATTGGAGAATTCATAAGGACTATACTAAGACTTCTACGTTCTCATGCACTTACTCAAGAAGACGTTCTTAGAGAAAGTAAAGATAGACTCAATCATTTATGATCGAGTAATGGAATGTGAGTTAACCAAGAGACTCTTCTTATAAGAAGATAAATGTTTCATTAGCTTGCGAACCGAAAGGTTTGAGTAGCTAATTGAGAACTAGAGATATTGAGATCTCCAATATCAAGGATTGTTGATATTGTCATACAATCTCTTTCTATGGATAAAGGATATATTGTTCGCACACTTGTTAGTGCTAAAAGTAATTGGTTAAGTATTAAAGGAATACTTCACCAAGATATGAGTTGAAACTTTGAGACCCTCACTAGTGACCATGTGTCACATGAGATGTTTCATTTGCCATATTGGGAGGCATTTGAAAGGTTGTCCGAAATACCATGATGTTCTAAACCTTAAGATATTTGTCGTTCAAATTATCTCACTATCTCTAATTCACACTAGTAATTAGGTGCTAGTTCATGTGTTCGCATTTAACGAAATGTGTAGACAATGATGAATAAGAGAAAGTTCGAGATAAGTAAAGTAAACTCCGTTTTGGAAATGGCTTATACGTCTAAACCGCTGCCATTGAATACGTAGAGTTATCTTTATTAAATAAAGAGTTTGTTTAGGAATTTGAGGTTGTATACCTTATTCCAAACATCTCATAAAACCTTATCTCCGTTTCATATTTGATGATGGATGATCATGTTTTGTAATAGAGAAATGTTGTTCTCTTATTGTTATAAATTTGTGTATAAGATTTCATGCATCTTAATTGAATTTGCTTGAAATAGATTAACAAATTTTGAATGACAAATATGTAAGACTTCGCATAAAGTATTTGACTTTTATGTAAGATAGTCGCTTAGTCGAATATAAACAAGAATCGCATTATGAGAGTCTACGTAACGTGGAGCTCGTAAATCAATTTGATTGCAAAATCAATTGAAACTCATGCGAATCGTGTTTGTTAAATGACAAAAGCGCCTTTGAACTACGAAGGTTTAAAGGACAAGTAACCTTATTAAGACTTATACATATTGATGTATATAGACCTATAGGACTTGTGCAATTGAAAGGTTGTTGACACTTTACCACTTGACCAACGATCATTGTAGATATTAACGTATCTATTTGATATGGTATAAGTATGAATCTTTTGACAAGGTCACAAGAATTTCAAGAGTAAAGTTGAAAAACTATTCAATAAAAGCAAAAGTCTTAAAATGGATCATGGTAAATAGTTAAGTCATATAGTTTGATATATTGCCTAAAGAGTATGAAAGACGTTTCACTACTCGCTCCATGAGGAACATTGAAAAAATGTATCCAAGGATGAAGGTATCGAACATTGTTTGATATAGTTCGATCGGTAATAAATCAAATTGACTTGTTTGACTCATGTAAGGGATTGTGTTTTGAGGACAACATTGTTTACACTGAATAAAAAATTCCATCGAAGTCTATTGAGAAAGATATCTTACGAGATTCGATCTCTAGGTATATTGTTTCTCAAGATTTGGCGTTGAGAAGCTTATTTCAAGGTTCGATTGATTGATGAGCTTGGACCCAAATAAGACGCTTAATATTATGTAGGATATCTTGAACTAACCAAAAGGTACTACTTCAACGAACATGATAAGAACAAAGTAGTTGTTGCTCATCATAACGTAATCTTGAAGAATGATATTCTCAAGAAGAAGTAGTGGGAGTAAAGTGAGCATTAAAGGAGTTTATGCGTCACTACAAGAAATACCTTTATAGGGAACTTGTCACTCCATACATGGTGCTTAGTGGGAGTTGAGCGGAACTTAATTCACAAGCAGTTGTGAAAGGAAGAAGTTCATAAGCACGCTCGCTTCTAAAGAGTGCTCAAACATCTCACGAATGGATGATGTTCGAGAAACTCATGCAATATATTAGGATCAAGAACTTACTCTACAAGATGTTGTAGGAGTAGTTCATAGACCTCAAGCATCAATCCTACAAAGATCAACGAGAGTGAATTGCCTAAACTGAAAAGTACATAGGTTTCACAACATCCTCGTACTTGACATATGAGGATCCGTTGATAAATAAAGAAGCGATGGAAAGACCCGATTCCACAAGTATGGTTTGAATCTATATGATCTTTAAAGTGCAATCCATATATATAACAACAAGGTATAGACCTTGATTGATGTTCATGAAGGAGCAATCCATCTAGAACATATAGATCTTTAAAAGGAAAGATAGATATGGATAACAAGTCGACTCTATACAAAGCACAATTTCATGATTGATGCTATGTCTAAGTCGATAACAAGTTGACCATGTACAAAGCACGGCTTCTCGCTTGTAGCTATGTATAAGTCAATAAAGATCATTCTAGCAATAGTCATATTTCGTATATATAGATATATGGAAAGATACGTCAAAACCGCCTTCTTCGATTGAATGAAGGAAGTTGTTGTGTATTTGACACAAACCAAGGATTTGTTGTATTGTTGGAAACATAAATATGCTTCAATGATCCATTAATGGATTGAAGCAAGTATTGTGGAAATTGGAATAAACATTTTGACAAGGAAGTCAAGGAGTTGCACTTCGTCAAAAGTATCTTGTATAGACAAGATATTCAGTGAGAGCATGATTGTGTTACATGTATTGTACAAGATACAAGACATTGTTTGGGAATAACATTAAGAAAATGAATATTGTCAAGATCTCACTGGAGAATGTTTTCTCAATTGAGAACTTGGGCAAGTCACCTAAATCCAAGGAAACAAAATCTATGGAGATAGATTATAATGGATGTCTGGTTTGAAAAATGTGCATATAATGACAAAGTGTTCTAGTAACACGAAAAGATAGACTCCTGGAAAGGATGTCTAACCACGTTGTATGGCATACACTTGAGTTCTGCTCGGTGTGTTGTAACTCAATTCGAAAAGAGTGCACGATATATTTCGAGCATCCTTCTGTTATGAGTTTCATAACGGATGCCATATTTATGCACATGCCCCTATGTGTTGTACCCAAGGAGTATGACAAGTAGTTGTCAACTGGATACAAAGAAAAATACATTTGGACAATAATCAAGAATATCTTCGAGTATCTTATGAGAAAGAATGATATGTTTTTCCATCTGATAAAATGAAAGAAAGCTCATATAAATTGTTATATTGATGCTAGTTTTCGAAAGATTGATATAAATACAATTGAGCTACATATTTTGTTTAAATGTGGTGTTGTAAGTTTAGAAGGTGTTCTAAATGGGATATTACAACCGTTTCCGTCACCAAAACAAAATATATAGCAACTTGTGAAGCAATGAAAGAATGTAGTAAGGATCGTGAAGTTCTCAGTCAAGCCAATATGGTTCTATGCATCTCGAACCATAGCTTAAACTTGAAGAACCCAATATTAAATTGGTGATCCAACTAAGATCTATGACGATGTCACTTGATCTCACATGATGATGATCAAGAACACATATATAGGAGTATATATGTATATAGGGTCAGACAAAATTGGATAGGTTCGCGGACACAGCGAACACTCTAACTTAACCTCTACCTTAAGCGGTATACGAGATGCAATTGTGCATCCATGCGTGATGGACGTATGAGTAACTTGCTTTAAGTGTATTACATCTTTTGAGGTTCGAGACATGTATATATATAGATATATGACATTGTTCTAAATTCTTCACTGGCTAGAAGTCACTATTGATTGACTCTAGGCCAAGTGGGAGATTGTTGGAGTTATGTCCTAGAAGTCAATATTTAATGACTTATTTTCTTAGTTTATGTTAATGATGATATTTGATCATTTGTTCCTAGAGTTTATTATTGACAGATCATTCAGGTTGAGGATCTGAATTGTAGATCTCTGTGGATCATTCATTAGAATGACAATAATAAATCTAAATCGTCCATAATCTTGATAATTAACAAGGAACATTAATTATCATAAAAGATTAGTATGCAAGTTAAGTGATGATTAAGTTCTACAAATCATAGGTAAGGAGTTACCAACTTAATTGCATATGTGTATGTTATTGGAACATAGTACAGGACTTGACCCAATGAAATAAACATATGGATTGTGTTATGTGTCATTGTTTATTTCATATGAGTTTGATTCTAAGTTTGAGATGTTCATCTTTTCCACATGAGGATAGGTTCAATAAATATCGTCTAACGTTGATTCCTGATAAAGGCTGCTATAAGGACTTTATTTATGTTCTCTTGAATTGTGCGGGGAAAAATTGTTCATCAAGAAAACCGTATGTCCCTCATTAGTATACCTAGTGAGTGATGATATCTGTTTGGGCCCCTTGATGGAGTTGGATCGTATGCATGCAAACTAGACGATCAACTCTAGATCAAGAAATGTATAATCTGCAAGAATGACACATTCCTATCTTGGATTTTACAAAGATATCGTGTGACATAAGAATCAGACAAAGAAATACTTTATTTCTTATGCAGGATTGAGATATTGTAACAGTACATTATTTATACGAATTGGGAGTCATAACGTGTTGCTAGATACCGCTTATGATTATTGGAAATAAATAACGATTTATTTCCATGGCCAACATAGTATAAATCCTCAAATAGGGTCGCACAAATAGGATTCTAACCACTTGGTGCATTTATTGTTTATTCACAATAACGTGTATTGTGAAATGTGATAAGTTAATTAATTAATTATATACCGTTATGAACCGTTATAATTAATTAAATTAAAAGGATCATATGGAAACAATATAATGCATTAGCTAATCATAGATTAATTATTAATGAGTTAATAATTAATTATGTTCAACTTACTTTAATTAGTTTGAGCTAATTGGGCTTCTATTTAATTGGTTAATTAAAGGCCCAATTTAAGGAAGAATGAAGAGACAATTAAAGGAGATTCATTAATTGGTGAATTAATGAATAAAGGCCTTTTATTAAGATGGCCCAAGAGAGCCCATTAGGTGGCCTCTTAGGGTGGATGGCATACTTGTAAATAGTATGAAAATTGGATGAGAGTGGTTGGCTATATAAAGGGGTCTCTTTGGGAGAAAACCCTAGCCGTCATCTCTCTTCCTCTCCCCTCCCTTGCGCCTCCACCTAGAAGAGAGATTTTTCTCTCTTCTCCATGGCTCTTCCCTTCCTCTCTTAGCTCATGTGTTGAGCATCCCACCTCTCTTCCTCTCCATTAAATAGTTAATTAAGAGAAGCAAGGTGATTAGCAAGAGGTTCAAGAGAACTAGCATTCTCTTTGAGCTTGGTGGTGGGTCCTTGGTGGGCTAGAGGCGGCCATAGATGGTGGAGATGGTGGAGCACGCACCCCATCGACTCCCATGCCATGGATTCGAGCCTCATGAATACAATTTCATGAGAGGTACAATTCTTCCTCCTACACCCTTTCTCTCTTGTGTGTGAATGCCTTGCACTAGATCTTGTGATTTGCTTGTTATTAATGGGATTAATTAGTTGTAATTAATCTAAAATTAAAATATGAGCATTTCCTAACACTTCCGATACCGTGTGCTACTATTGTAGTGACAAGGGCCATTGGAAGAGGAACTGCCCCAAGTACCTTGCTGATAAGAAGGCTGGAACCGTCCGTCCTTCTACTTCAGGTATATTTGTCATTGAAACCCTTCTCGCTACCTCAAGCAATGACTGGATATTTGATACTGGTTCATGTGCTCACATTTGTCAAAATGTGCAGGCACTAAAGAGTAGGAGGCGGCTCGAGAGAGGCGAAGTTCAACTCCGCGTCGGTAACGGCACGTGCATATCCGCTATGGCCGTTAGGAACGTGGAATTATCTTTGCCTTCTGGTTTTGTGTTGGAACTCAAGAATGTTTATGTAGTTCCATGTATCACTCGAAACATTATCTCTATCTCATGTTTAGACTTGGATGGTTTTGATGTTGTAATAAAGAACAAGTGTTTGACTTTGTTTCGTGATGAAGTTCGTTATTGTGTTGCGCATTTATCGAATGGTCTTTATATGCTTAATAGTAATGAACTTGTTTTGAGTGTTGAAAATGACAATAGGAAACGTAAGATTTCTCAAGAGAATGCAACTTTGATGTGGCATTGCCGCTTAGGTCACATCAATGAGAAGCGCATCAAGAGATTACAAACCGTTGGTCTCTTGGATCAATTTGCTTTCGAGCCAATTGACATATGCGAGTCTTGTTTGATTGGAAAGATGACCAAAGCGCCTTTTCCCAATAAAGGGACAAGGGCAAGTGGCTTATTGGACCTTGTACATACCGATGTATGTGGACCTATGAGCATTTGTGCACGTGGTGGTTACTCATACTTCATCACTTTCACCGATGATCATAGTAGATACGGGTATATCTACTTGATGCGGCACAAGTCCGAATCCTTTGACAAGTTCAAAGAGTTCAAGAATGAAGTTGAAAACCAACTTGGTCGAAAAATCAAAGTTTTACGTTCTGATCGTGGAGGAGAGTACTTGAGTCATGAGTTTGGTGATTATCTAAAGGAGTATGGAATAGTTTCACAACTCACTCCGCCGGGAACACCACAATGAAATGGTGTATCCGAAAGGAGGAATCGAACTTTGCTAGACATGGTTCGATCGATGATGAGCCAAACCGATTTGCCTAAATCGTTTTGGGGTTATGCATTAGAGACCGCAGCTTTTACACTAAACCGTGTTCCGTCTAAGTCCGTTGAGAAGACACCTTATGAGATTTGGTTTGGTAAGAAACCAAACATGATGTTTCTCAAGATTTGGGGTTGTGAAGCTTATGTGAAAAAGCTAGTGAGCGATAAGCTTGGACCCAAATCGGACAAGTGTCATTTCGTAGGATACCCTAAGGAAACAAAGGGATACTACTTCTACAACCGTATCGAGAACAAGATAGTTGTTGCTCGTCATGCCGAGTTCTTGGAGAAGGAATTTCTCGCAAGAAGAAGTAGTGGGAGTAATGTGGTTATTGAAGAAATTCAAGAACCACCACAAGACATGCCTCAAGTAGGTAATGTAGTTATTCCCAATGAGGTTCCAAATGAGGTTGTAGCCGAACCCGTTCCACAAGCCGTTGTGGAAGAGGTTCAAGAAAATGCTCCCTCAAATGAGGACTCGAACATATCGCGAGTCGATTATGTTCAAGAAACTCAAAGTTTCGAGGATCAAGAACCAACTCCACAAACCGTTGTGGAACAAGTTCAAGAACCTCAAGAACCTCAAGCACCCATTCTACGAAGGTCAACAAGGGAAAGTCGTCCACCCGAAAGGTACTTGGGTTTGCACGATATCCTCGTCATTGCGAATGATGAACCTTTGACCATTAATGACATGATGAAGAAATCCGACTCCAAGGAATGGCTCAAAGCCATGGAATCCGAAATGCAATCCATGTATGACAACAAGGTTTGGACCTTGGTTGACTTTCCCAACGGAGTAAAACCCGTTGAGAACAAGTGGATCTTTAAAAGAAAGGTCGACATGGATGGCAACTTGACCATTTACAAGACACGACTTGTTGCGAAAGGTTACAAGCAAATTCATGGTATTGACTATGAAGAAACCTTCTCGCCCGTCGTCATGTTCAAGTCAATTCGGATCTTGTTAGCAATTGCCGCATTTTATGACTATGAGATATGGCAAATGGATGTCAAAACCGCCTTCCTAAATGGAAATTTGGAAGAGGATGTGTACATGACACAACCCGAGTGTTTTGTGGATCCTAAGAATGCTAACAAGGTATGCAAGCTTCAAAGGTCCATTTATGGATTGAAGCAAGCATCGAGGAGTTGGAACAAGCGCTTTGATGAAGAGGTCAAGAAGTTGAACTTCATTCAAAGCGAAAAGGAACCTTGTGTTTACAAGAGGATTAGTGGGAGCGTGGTCGTATTTCTTGTTCTATATGTTGATGATATACTCTTGATCGGGAATGATATTCCCGAATTGAATGATGTCAAGGATTCATTGAAGAAAGTGTTCTCAATGAAAGACTTGGGCGAAGCCGCCTACATCCTAGGAATCAAAATCTATAGAGATAGATCTAGGAGGTTGTTAGGCTTGAGCCAAGATGCATATATTGGCAAGGTGTTGGAAAAACACAAAATGGCTAGTTCCAAGAAGGGTTACTTGCCTATGTCACATGGCATATTCTTGAGCAAAACTCAATGTCCGACGGAAGATGCAAATAGGAAATTCATGAACAAGTTTCAATATCCATCTGTGGTCGGATCAATCATGTATGCCATGCTATGCACTCGCCCCGATGTGCCACATCCGATTAATGTGACTAGTCGATACCAAGCTAACCCTGGTATGCCACACTGGACTGCAGTCAAGAATATCCTCAAGTATTTGAAGAGAACACAAGATAGTATCCTCGTGTACGGTGGAGACCAAGAGCTTGTTGTAAGTGGTTACACCGATGCTAGTTTCCAAACCGATCGAGATGATGCTAAGTCACAGTCCGGCTATGTATTCCTGCTCAATGGTGGTGCCGTAAGTTGGAAAAGTTCCAAGCAAGAAACTACGGCCGATTCCGTCACCGAAGCGGAATACTTAGTGGCTGGTGAAGCAGCGAAAGAAGGCGTTTGGATCAAGGAGTTCTTGACCGAGCTAGAGGTGGTTCCAAGCATCTGAAGTCCAGTGGATCTCTACTGCGACAACACGGGAGCCATAGCTCAGTCCAAAGAGCCTAGGTCTCACCAAAAGACCAAGCACATTCTACGACGATTCCATCTTATCCGTCAGTTTGTGAATGACGGGTGGATCAAGGTCAAGAAGGTGGACGGTGCCGCGAACACAGCGGATCCTCTGACAAAGCCTTTGTCTCGAGCCGCACATGAGTTGCATGTTGCATCCATGGGGATTAGGCGTATGCCTGAGTGGCTTTGAGTTGTATCTTTTACTTTGAGGCTTTAGTATGAGACATGTATATTTTGGATATTACATTGAGTACTATGCACTTGCTAGAAATCATTGTCAATTGACTCTAGGCGAAGTGGGAGATTGTTGGAGTTATGTCCTAGAAGCCAATCATTATGGCTACTTCTATGGTTTATGTTATTGATGATATTTTATCATTTGTTCCTTGATTTATTTATTGATAGATCATTCAGGTTGAGGATCTGAATTGTAGATCTCTATAATTCATTTGTTCATAAATGACATTAATAAATCTAAAGATGTCCATAATCTTGATAATTAACAAGGAGCATTAATTATCAAATAAGATTAGTATGCAAGTTAAGCGATGATTAAGTTCTACAAATCATAGGTAAGGAGTTACCAACTTAATTGCATATGTATATGTTGTAGAACATAGTACAGGACTTGACCCAAATGAAATAAACATATGGATTGTGTTATGTGTCATTGTTTATTTCATATGTTGTTGATTCTAAGTTTGAGATGCTCAGCTTTTCCACATGAGGATAGGTTCTATAAATATCGTCTAACGCTGATTCCTGATAAAGGCTGCTATACGGACTTTATTTATGTTCTCTTGAATTGTGCGGGGAAAAGTTGTTCATCAAGAAAATCGTATGTCCCTCATTAGTTTACCTAGTGAGCGATGATATCTGTTTGGGCCCCTTGATGGAGATGGATTGTTTGCTAGCAACTTGTACAATCATCTCTATATCAAGAATTGTATAATCTGCAAGAGTGACACATTCCTATCTTGGATTATACAAGGATATCATGTGACATAAGAATCAAACAAGGAAATACTTTTATTTCTTATGCAGGATTGAGATATTGTAGCTGTACACTATTTATGCGAATTGGGAATCATAACGTGTTGCTAGATACCGCTTATGATTAATGGAAATAAATAACGATTTATTCTCCATGGCCAACGTAGCATAAATCCTCAAAAGGTCACACAAATAGAACCTGAACCACACGTGTATTATTTATTTGTATTGGAGAATACAAAACATGATGGGTTGATTAATTAATTATATACTGTTATGAACCGCTATAATTAATTATATCAAGAAGATCATGTTAGAATAAATTAATGCATAAACCAACCTATTGTTAATTATCATCAATTTGATAATTAAATAGTCTCAACTATATTTAATATAATTGTTAGAATTATATTGAATATATAGGCTTTAAATTGCTAAGTCTAATTAAGCCCAATTAACAAATAATTAAAAGGCCCATTAGTTAATAGAATTAATGAGTTAATGAGAGATGAATTTGCCATTTGGTAAATTGGGCTAAAAGCCCATATAGGTGGCGCCTAGGGTTTGATGGCATGCTTGTAATTTGTTTGAAGTTTGGAAGAGAAATGAGAGCTCTATAAATAGACCCCAAGGGGTAGCCTCTCATCCAACTTTCTCTCTCCTCTCTTCCCTCTTCTCCTAGCCGCCACCATTCATCGTCCTTGGAGATTTTCGAAATCTCCATTAGAGGTGCTCTCATCCATTGTTTGTTAGGGCCCATGTGTTGGGATTAGCCACATAATTAAGGTGTTAATTGTGATTAAGTGTCGGTTGCTCTAAAAGCTTGCTAGCACAAGCTTTTGAGAAGTGGTGAAGCTTCTTGGTGGATTAGAGGAAGGAGAAGAAGGCGCGGAGTGCACCCCATCGATTCCCACGCCTTGGACAACCTCACAAGAACGATTTGTGAGAGGTATTACATCCTCCTCTTTCTCTCTTGTTATTTGGTGCCGATTCGGTGTTTTGCACTAGGTCCTTTGCATGATTGTGTGTTTCTTTGTTCTAATGGTAGAATAAATGAATTTATGACACTTTCTAACATGACCTTCTTTTTTTGGTGTAACAAATTTATATATACTATGTATTACAACTTACAACACGAACAACAAAACGTTGCGCTATAGGAAATCAAACAAAGAAATAAAAAAGAAGGCAACTCAAGTGCAAGGTCAGTAGGCCACGGCAATGACTTTTTTCGGTTAAGCTCCTCTATTTTTTATTGACAATTTTTTTTATATTTTAGTCCATCGACTTCTTTTATTGCACGGTCAACAAATTTTCATAAATTTTATTTGTTTTGTTTCATTATTAGGCACCTTTCCCAAATCTTTTTTGGATGAATTTTTTTGGGTGTTCATACAAAATTACAAGAAATTTATTGATTTATTTATTTCTATTTTATATTTTTTATTATTTTAATAGCTCATTAAAATTTATGTTGCATATTTCAAGGCACTTGCGTTTCACTACAATAATTTCTTGATAGTTTTTAGATATCTCTATTACGAGGAATTTGAATGGATTCTTCTGTTGAGCCCTTTCATTTTTTTTCTATTGCTTTATATAGGAGCCCCTCGACTTTTTTTTATTACAAAATCAGTAAATTTTCATTTATTACAAGCATTCCTTGATATATTTAAATATCTAAAATATTAGTCATAATTATTATAAGGATCTATTTTTCTACATGATATATTAAATGACATAAATTTATGAGGGAATGAGTTATATAGTTTTTTTTCTATTTTTTGACAAAACATAACATTTTTTGGCTATTTTTTTTTTACTTTTGTTAGTTGTTTGCAAGCATGTTCCAATTTATTTCTTAGATTTAATTTTTATAGATACTCATGTTGTTAGATCTCACAAGAGTATAGGTCATTCAAATGGAAATAGTTGTGGACGTCAGTCAAAATATTTATAAATACGTTCGTAAATTATTAACAATAAACTATAACAGCGATATCAATTATAACATGATTAAATATTATTTACATAAAAAATCAAATATCTTAAAATAATTATAATATCTGAATATATTCATCCAATCACAACAAAAGAACTGCACAATTTAAGAAGTTTTTAGAATGATAAATCTAATTTAACAAACTAATTCAAAATATATTGAAAACTCATAAGATTAAAAAATTTAATATCTTAAACTAACTAATTCAGGATTTTAATCTTCTAACAATACTACAACGTTAGGAGTATTATCTGCAGTGATCGATGATGTCATCTCAAGTTTTTCTTCTCTTAACTTTTTGTGAGCTGTATTTTGTGTAATGGATCTATTACAAACATTTCTTTCGTGCATGCAACACAAAACGCTATGTATGATTCTCAACAACAAACAAAAAAGTGGCATGTACATTTAATCCAGATCAATTGTGATGTTATCATATGCTATCCCATGTAGTGAGTTATACACAACTAGCTTTCCAAATTTGCAATACTGCAGCTGTACATATAGACATGCATAGAATATATTTTTCTATTATAGCATACTAATTGTCATAAAATATAAATTTATAATATTTTCTTTATCTTTTCACTTTTGTTTTAGTTGTTTGCAAGTCTTTCCTAAATTATTTTCTATGAAATTTTATGGATAGCCTTAAAATATTACAAAAAATAAAAATGTATTTTCGATGTTAATAAATCAATGTATCTATAAAATATTTACAAAATTTAAATAAAATTGATTGTTGAATTTACTATATTGATCAATTACATTCTTAATGTATTGTTTTTATAATTGCATGCATTAGTGTTTATTTTTTGTTACTATATTGTTTAATGAATTTATTGTAATGTATTAGGAATAATCATAAAGAAATATCATATTAGTTAATATGTTTATATAAGAAAGTTGATAATTGTAATTACATTTAAAATATATTTTATTGGCATATTAATTTTAATATCTTAGATGTCTCAACAGTTAGAAATTGTACACTCAAATATGTATAATATTTTTTTATTAACAACAATTTCTAACAATAAAAATCAACAAAATTTATAAATAATCCATGGTA
Organism: Rhynchospora tenuis; assembly: GCA_027725995.1. Classification (NCBI taxonomy): domain Eukaryota; kingdom Viridiplantae; phylum Streptophyta; class Magnoliopsida; order Poales; family Cyperaceae; genus Rhynchospora; species Rhynchospora tenuis. The sequence continues at coordinate 148,612,226 of CM050888.1, read as the reverse complement.
GTAAATAATAAAAAGGAACAAGTAAAGTACATCTAACCAATATAAATAATCCATTTCAAAAAAATTATTTTCATATTTAATTTGTAACATTTATCATTTAATTATTTGTGGGTAAATATTGCAAATAAATTTTAAGCTTCATAAATATTTTAAGTTTTAGTATATTAATGTATCTATCAATATTTACATAATTTAAATAATATTGATTGATAAATGTATCATCTTGATCAAATACATCATTCACGTATTATTTTCCCCCTTCCCACCTCCAAACTTAACTGACCAGACATCAATAACACCTCACGCGCGAAGCGCGTATACAACGCTAGTTTCACTCAAATTTCGAGAAAATAAACCATGAGGCAATTCTCGTTTAGCAGCTTTGGGTATTAAATAATCCCAAAATTGTGTCGGATTAAAAAATTGAATCGTTCAATTTTCTAAACAAGCAAAGCATTTAGGTTAGATCGTAAAAAAAAATGAGTATAGGACATTAATAATCTGCTTCAATTGATCCGTTGCCTTAGACCTGGTCAACTAAGTTTTCTTTCATTTTCATTCTATGTGTTGCCTTAGAACATGTAGGTCACATAGCAAAAACAAACACATACGTTTATTACTTCTCAATCTGACGAAGGGGAGGGAGAAAGGGAGAAAAAGAAGAGGGGTACTTTAGTCAATATAAAAAATTAAATATGAAGAGGGATGATTTATACAATAAAAGTGGCATTTTTCTAATTTAATTAAATTTAAAGTGGTAATTTTTAAAGACTCAACTTTGTGGTGGCAATTTTCTAATTTCTCAACTTTAGAGTGGCATAAAACTAATTTTCCCTTTATTATTTTGTTTTCAACTAAATCAAAGAGGTGGTCAAAGCGGTTAATTTCCTTTCTTATACTTTCTGTCAACACCAGGTCAAATACTTTGACTAGTCAAAAGTCAAATTTTGGTCAACACTAATAAAAATGGCCAAATCAATGGTTAAAGCCGGTCAATGTCGGTAGGGTGTTACAAAACTCAAGCTGTCCTATGCATGAATTTATGCAAATAACAGTTCATTTCAATTCGGCAGTATTACAGAATTAACAGTGTAAGTCCATTTTTTCACATCTTATTTAGCAGATATCATTGATGGCTTTTTGATCCGTTCAGTCCAATTAAGCCCAGTGGGCCTGACCATAGTTTAATAAAACTTTTCAGGGCTGATATACACCATCCCTTGATTTCCCATCCATACCATCCAATAGGTCAGAAAATAGGCCTCATCCTTATTTTTTCGCGTGCTGACGTCAGCGAAATTTTTTCAAAAAAAAAAAAAAATTTCGGAAATTTTTTCGGAAATTTCTGGATGCTGACGTCATCAAATGTACTAGTTTATTTGTTCAGTTAGATGCCGTAAGGGTTGAATTAAAAGTTGTAAGTGTTCAGTTAGTTGCAGCTGAAAATGAAATTTTCGTATTTTTGTGTTCAGTTTAATACGGCAAAGGTTGAATTAAAAGCTGTAAGTGTTCAGTTAGTTGCATCTCAAAATGAAATTTTCGTATTTTTATGTTCAGTTTAATACGACAAAGGTTGAACTAAAAGTTTTATTTGTTCAGTTAGTTGCATCTGAAAATAGAAATTTCGTAATTTTGTGTTCAGTTAAATACGTTAAAGGTTGAACTAAAAGGTTTATTTGTTCAGTTAGTTGCAGCAAAAAATTGATTTCACTATTATTGGTGTTCGATTAAACATGTTAATACTATCCATTATTTCAACAAACTGAACAATTGTATTAATAATATCATCCATTAATAATAGCACAATACATACAAATGAAATAAGATGATCCCTTACAGAAACTAACTGAACAATTCTAGTTACAATAGCATCCATTACATAAATTAATCCACAACAAACGCAGTAAATTACATTCAACTATTACAAATCGAATGTAAACTCGAAATTCATCACTAACATCTCTGTAAATTCAGTCGAAATTTGCTTCTTGTGTCCCTTGAATCTGAAATTAAGCAATAAAATGATGTTAGTTCAAAATAATTCAGTTTCCTTTCAAAATATTACAAGGTTAGTTCAGTTTGACAATTAAAACACCAAATAAAAATGCACAAACTGCACCAGATCTGGATCAAAAATATGGTTTTTGTTGAAAAGAATTTCTTGGTAAGAACAAATTTTGCCAAGACCAGCAGTCACTTCAACCGAAAATTTTGTGTCACTTCAAATTTGCTGGCTGAACCATCCTTGACAAACCTTTTTTTGTAAATGGCTTACCGGCTTTGCTTATGCTTGGTTATTTTTACTAACCAGTAAATGCAAGTCATAAAAATCAAAGACAAAGAAACATGACAGGAAAACCCCAAGTTTCCTATTATAATCAGATTCAGGCAAGTTCAACAAAACTGTCAATTGAAACTTATGATTTGCTGGAATCACTCTTGTACCACCCCGCTTCTTGTTGAAATCAAGCAAGACAAGCAATCTTGAGAAAAGCAAACCAAACAGTATTGTTTTGAAAAAGGAGAGGATAAGATTAATGTGTACCCGTATCTTGTACCTTCACCGATCTGCTCCAGCTTCTTGAAGCAGTCGACGCTTCGAGATCCCCATGGCGTCGCTGGAGATGACTCTGGCAGGGGTTGAATCGAAGGAGGCGCATGGATCGAGGCGAGATGAAAGAAAGAGAGGCGGAGGTGGGATAGAGACTTCAGACTTAAGAAGAGGAAGGAGCATTTGCCATTGGAAGAGCTATAGAGAAGCGGGAGGAGAGACTGAGAGAAAAGACACGGAGAGAGAGAGCACGAATGGAGCGATGGTTGGAGTTGCGGCTAGGGTTCGGAAGAGAGAGAAGCGAAATAAATAGAGGCTGGGCCAATCGTTGGGCTTGGCACTAGTCCAGTATAGGTCTGGATGGTGTGGATGGAAAAATAGAGGATGATAGGTACCAATTTTGAAAACTTTTTATCTCATATGAACCTTTTGAATAATGAATTGATGGTATCACCAAAACTATATCGGGGGCTGGAACAGCGTCCTCAGCGGCAAAAGCCTGTTTGGAACGGCCGTCTTTTTTTTTTTAATATTTAAAAAATTTTAAAATTCAAACGCTGAATCTAAACCATCGATTTGTTCAATTTTTCGGACAATGTATTTTCATATAAGTTTTATGAAATTTGAAATTTATTTGATACTAGATCAAGTGATCAGTAAATTAAAGAATCTGATTAACTATCACTGATTAATTTCTAATACGTTCATAATTTGGTACTTAATCAAGTATCAAATCGACTCTAAATTTTATAAAACTTATATGAAAACGCATCATCAGTTAAATTGAACAAGATCAACTGTTTGGATTTAGTGTTTGAATTTTAAAATATTAAATCATTAAAAAAAGAGAGAGACAGCTGTTTTAAACAGCCTTTTTCAGCGGCTGCTGAGGATGCTGTTCCATCGGGGGCTGGGAATCTGGGATGCACATTGTGCAGAGCCTCCAGTGATTTTTGAGTATTAGTACTATAATTGAATAAGCGTTTGAAGAGTTATCTTATTGTAAATCTACAAGATTATAATTAGTTCAGTCTCTCTATATCTATTTTTCCTCTGAATTTCCTTCTTTTACAAAATTTAAAAAACTAATCCTACTACTGATTGTCTTTTACTGACGGGTTTGCATGGATAAAGTAGAAAGTAGCTTCGTTTCAAAAAATAAAAAAATAAAAAAATGAAAAAAATTTGAAAGTAAATTAATTGTTGGGTCTTTAATTATGCAACTCATTACAAGCGGTCCGCAAAAATAAGGTAGCGATATTTTGTATTTTTCTGGCACCATCTTTAATTCTTTATGCACTTTGTGTTGAAGCTACCGTAACAGAAACGATTTAAGTCCAAACCGTATGAGTAGCTCATTTGTACTTTTTCTAAAACTTTAATACCCTCATAGTCTTTTAAATCCGTTGATGTGTTTAATAATATTTACTTCTAAATTTCTGAAGTACTTATTTGTCATTTGAACTTTGGTATCTGCAAGAACTTTTTTTTTATTCTCGTAATTTGTCCAATATTGTATATATATTTCATTTTTTATGTTATGTTTTTTTTTAAAAGAAGTCCCTATAAATATGATATACTTATGAGTCTCTTTATGTACTTTATTTTATGCAATTCATATTTGTGGATGGTTTTTGAGTTATAGCAAAAATATTTATGCACGGCTTAATTTTTTTTTTTTCGTGTATAGAATAATAGTCTATGGACTATGATACATACACTTTTCTATACTTTTCGCTCTATCCAATGTTTGATATTTTATATTTTGATTTGAACTCTGTTTCACTAAACCGTTTTGTTTGAACTGTTTCATTGTTGGTTCGAGCGTGATCTTTTTTTTTTTTTTTTTAACTGCATAGTAAAGCTTTCAACTAAACCGCAATATACGGACAACTTTAACAATCTTTCCGTACATATTATTCATCATTTTTAAATGACCTTCTGACTAATCATGATACCATTCGTGTGATAAAAAAAAAATTGCATGAACAAAGTTTGATCCGATTGCTTCTGCTTCATATTCTCGTCGGTGAGACTTGTAAATTTTTTAATTCTAGGAATTGAAATTACATTGAAAGCTATGGATATACAATGACATAATAACGAAGTTAAATAATTATTTCATATATCAGATACTAGAGAAAATTAAATAATTGTTTCTTTTTTAGGCTACTTTTTTCAAAATTATTACAGAGTTTATACTTATTTTTAATTTTAGATTTTTTATGTCAAAAATTGATAAAATTAGAAAATTAAAAAATTTATAAGTTAACATCATATTTGGTATGACGATCAAATTTCAAATTCTTCGTGCTAATTAAGATCAAACTTTATCCTACTCTGTTTATATTTGGATTATGGATAGAATTTACTTCTTCCATATAAATCTTTCACTTCATTATGAACATGAACTTAAAAAGTTTCATAAAATTATTTCCATATAGGTTTCTCATGTAAAAAATTGATACAATTATAAAATTATAAAAATGTTGATTGACATTACTTTTGGTATGATGATCAAATTTCCAATTGTTCATGCTAAGATCAAACTTGATCCTATTTTTTATTTGGAATCTGTATATCAAAACTTATGTCGTTAAATAGATCTTTTAATTCATTATGAACATGAACATAAAAGTTTTTTTTTATTGTTTATATGTCTTTAATTTTTTATGGAAATACTCTATTTTTTTTCAAGTAATTATAAAGTCACATGTTTAAATTAGTATATATGTTATACACTACATATCACACTATTACAAAAGAATTATTTTTTTCATAGTTATATATAGTATTTTTCTATGATTTAGCAGTTGAATAAAAATTCATAGCGCGACTATAACAAACTATTTATACAATAATGCACTTGCAATAAAAATATATCTATAAATATACCTCGCCCTATTAATTAAATTGTGACATTGTATATATATATAGAGAGAGATTGGCTAAAATGCTTTTTAAAGCATAGAGTATATATGCTTTAGTGTTTTAAATTGTTGGATCGAGTTCAGATTCGAGCTCAGATCGAATTGGATGGCTCAGATGAAGAGCGCTGATGCGCTGAGGAGGCAAAAATTCTCCGTTATCTGTTCTCTCTCCTTCCGTTCTTTCCGTTAGTTACTCTTCATCTCTCCCGTCCCAATCTCGACACCTTCTAATCCTCACTCTCATTCGAAGAGAAAAACCCTAGGCGCAGCACAGTCGAGACTCCTCTCCTTCACGACTCCCACTTCACAGCCTCAGCACCTCGACTCGTCGCGACTCCCACTTCTCTGCCTTCTCATCTCGTGACTTCATTCACTCCGCCTTCTCATCTCCGTAAGGTGGCCTCAGCACCTCGACATTTCTAAAGCTTTTTAAAATTTGGTCAAATCCCATGGCTGGTGTGTATCGCTCTCTTTTTTTTCGTTTTTTCATAATTTTCAAGGAAAAATTGTGTGCGCTAAACCCCATATCTGAACCGATCTCAAAATTGTGTGCGCTACTTTTTTGTGTGCAAAATTGTGTACGCTACTTCATATCTGAACATATCTGAACCTCATAATTTTCAATGCAAAACTGTGTGCGCTACTTTTAATTGCTAGTAACTTCATATCTGAACCTATCTCAAATTTGTTTGATTTTTAACTTTGCAAAATCAAAATTAGGTGGAAATTTTGGAAATTGAACATCCCGACCCACTTGAATCTCTGGTAATTAGGATTATGTGGAAATTTTGCCTTCGCTAAGCACCTTTCCTGGTCACCTTGACGAAGTCAATTTGTGGCAATTTAACTTTACTCAAAATAGCTCACCAACACTATGTCAGAATTGAATATAATTAGAATTATGTACTGAGGCGCCATAACTATCAGCACTTCAGAAAGTTTAACTTTGAAATTTCCTATTTCATTTTAGTGAAAGAACTGGTTAATATTTTTAACTTAAGCAAGTTTAACTACCAGCACTTAGCAAGTTTAACTTTACTGGCTCAACTTTTCTCAGAAACATAACAATAGCTAGCTGGTTAATATTTTTTTAAAAAAAAATCATGTGCCATTTATTTATTTATTTTTAAGCCAATTTCTTTTTGCTGGTTTGCAAAAACTTAATTATTACTGTTATATTTGATTGATTTATGGATCTGTGATTTATGGATCATTGTAGGAAATGTGAGTCAAAGCACAGCTAGAATTGGCGACAAACCCATCTTACGTGCGATGTGTCTCTGAATATACAAGTCAAAGCAGCTAGAATATAATGATGGTCCATATCTGTTGGAAATGTATATTATAGCTCTGAACATTTGAAGTAATCTTAATAATTGATGATGTATTTCTTTGTTTTTTTTTTTTTCAAAAATTGTTCACTACTTGAGGCTTTTAATGAAAGGCTTTTGTTGTATATAGCTCAGTAATCTTTCCGTTTTGTTATATATTAAGATAACTAATTGAAACCAACTCAATACTTGTCCTAGGTGGCTTCCTGTATGTTTTTTCTGTCATATAGTTTGCTTCTATTTGTTAGTAACTATGTGCATCATTTTGTAATTATGTTTTAATACTTCAGCATATGGAGTAACTATGTGCATCATTCTGGTTCCAGTATAATATGTTCCAATAATTCAAAATGATTTTGCTTGAAAAAGAAGTGCATAGATGCATAATTCGACACTTCTATTACACTAGAAGCATAATTCAATAAGATTTTCATTCTCAACTTTCTATTATAACTGACAGGATTATACAAATAGTAAATAAAAGCATACATTAGAAAGTTTGATATCTTTTATTATATACATAAAAAAAATGAATTTGCTACTTGAGACCACCAAAATGCCCCACTTCGTAATTCACTCATAGATAGTCCCTGAAAATCAAAAAAAAAAAGAACAATTAATGTGCTTGTATTTAAGCAATCGACATAAAGAAGCCCCCATACTGTAACAAAATTGTTAGACCCAACCGTATTTCTCAATTAATGTATAATTAGTTTGTTAAAAGACTGAAACTAAGAATTAACTATAGAGAAACAGTAACAATGAGCTAATAAGATTCAAATTGCAAAGACCTGAAAGCAATTAGCTTATTACAAGCTTTCTGGTAAAAGACTGAAACTAACAAGAACATACATTATAAAAAGTTGTGAAAAGATATCATCAATCCAAGCGACTAAACTTCATAATAAGGTATGTACATATCATATTTTAAGACTTTTAAATACATTGATTGACTAGTAAAATACATTTTCTATTTGATTAATATAGCTGGAATCAAGCAACCAAAAGAAGGTGAGCAAATTCTAAAAGTATTCTACTTGATTAATATATAATAGTAGGAATGGAGAAACAAAAGAAGACGAGCAGTTTCGAAAATTTACATTAGGTAGTATCGTATCAAATTGTACTTTATCAAGCCCAATTTATAAAATCAATCAAAGATGACAATTCAAGAAACTAGTCTAATTGACGATGTACCAGATTTGAGTAGCAATTCAACTCTAAAGCATGGAAGAGAAGAACCCAAACCAAATGAAACCCATAAATGGTAAAATTGATAATTGTGAGGTGAAACGAAAGGCCTAAAGTACCTATTACAACCGACTTGGCCCGTCAGAGAAGTGTCGCCTAGGGTTTTTTCACTAGCAGCGCGAGCAGCGAAGGAAGAGAGAGAGGTTCTGAGGCAATGAAGGATAGGTTCGCGAGAAGGGAAGCCGAAGATCGCTGCGATAAGGGAGGCTCTGTGCTGTATGCCAAGTGCTGCGGCTAGGCTTTTCTTTTTTGTGGAAAGAGCAAAGTTAGAGGGAGGAAGATGGGCCTGAAAAGTTAAGAGACGTAGTTTAACGGAAGGAAACCAGAAAAATTAAAACAAACGGAGCCTGCAGCGCACTTTCTTAAGCCATCTAAGCCATCGGACAATTCGATCGGACGGTCCAAAACACTAAAACACATATGCTCTATGCTTTAAAAAGCATTTTAGCCAATCTATATATATATATAGATAGTTTATTATGCACCGTAGTGCATAGAGCTTTCTATGCACTGCGGTGTTTTTCGGGGGTATTTTTGTAAATTGACAAATATAATTTAACAAATCTAATCTATATATTGAAATCTCGTAGAAAATCAAATTTTACTATTTTTGAGATTTTATTACTATTTTTTTCGAATTTTTTAAAACCTGCCATTTTTGAAATGTTGAAATTATATATATATATATAAAATGGCTATACTACTACGTATATGTAAACTGTTCTTCTAGGCCAGACTTTTGGACCGTTGGATTTCATTAATATTCATGCGGAGATCAGAGAGAACGGCTCAGATGGAGGCGCTGAGCCCTCCTTCTCTTTAATTTTTCCGTCTCCTCCCTCTGTTAAACTCACGGCGCTCTCTCTCACAAAGCTCTAATTCACACCTCTCTCTCCTCTCTCCTCTCTCTCAACATATCGATCCTTACCCAAAAAAAACTCGAAGCTGAAGGATTAGAAACCCTAGCAGAGCACTTGATCAGATCGCAGACTTCCGCTTTTCTCCACCTCCGCCTCTCTCAGAGCACTCGATCAGATCGCAGACCTCCGCTTTTCTCCTTCGAAACCCTTGTCTCCTTCGAAGCCCTAGTCTCAGACCAACAGTCTCGAGCATCTCTCGGACACGAGAATTGTATAACGTTTGAGGTACTGGTTTTTCGCGATTCATGCTCTCTTCTTCTGGTTGATTAAGTTTAATTTTGTAAAACAGTCTCGAGAATCCGTACTGGTCAATTTTGGTGCCCTGGAGGCTAAATTGATTTTGGTACTAGTAAGTTTGGCAAAATTTTGGCAAAATATTGATTTTGGTAATTTTGGTTGATTACGTTTTGGTGCCCTGAAGGTTAATTTTGGTGCCATGGAGGTTAATTTTGGTTGATTACGTTTAATTTTGGCAAAATATTGATTTTGGTATCGGTACCAGTACGTTTGTAAGGAAAGTCAGTACGTTTGGCAATACTCATACTCAATACGTTTGTAAGGAAAGCCACAATTTCTATTAATTTTTATTGTAAAGTCACAAGTGATAGCCAATACTGTAATTTTTACTGTAAAGTCACAATTACTATTGCCAATTTCATGACCCACTATAATCAAAGGGCAAACCTTCACTGTAATTTTTATAAGTTAATAGCCAATACATGTAAAGTCACAATTTCTATTAATTTTTGTTTATGCTTTCCAGGAACTAGAATGAGCACTCAAAGTCACAACTCTTGTAATCAACGAGCAAACCCTTCTTTGCTCTTCTTGCTGGAAATGTGGCGCATACACAGTGGTGAAGGTGTCAAAATCTTCGAGTAATCCCAATCGTGAATATTTTAAATGTAATACTTTGAATTGTAAAGAATTTAATGGATGGTGCCATCCATATGAAGTCCTCGTGATGTTGAAAAATATAAAATATCTAATTTGGATTTTAGTTATAGTTTGCTTCATAAATTTGGTTTGTAATTTGGTCATGTAAGCTAGTCAGTAGTTGGATGTTTCAAATACTTGTACTATGGATGTTCTATCTGTTTGCTAATGCTTTTATATTTTTCTTGAACTATGAATGCTTGTTAGCTGGATGTTTTAAATACTTTTACTATGAGTGTTTGTTACTTATATACGTGCTTGTACTATGAATGCATGTTACTTTTATATTTTCGCTGGTACCATGCTTCCTACTTGGGATGCTTGTACCATGTAAATGCTTGAAACATGTAAATGCTTGTACCATGCTAAATATTTAATGCTTGAAACAGAAATGTACCATGCGCACAATATGCTCAACGTGCCATTGCTTGTGCCTGTACCATGCATTCAATTTATGTACCTGTACCATGCTCTCACAAGATCAATATGGGAAAAATATAAACTATACATTACGTGGATCAATAAGTCTATACCATGCGTTCAATGCACATATTCTCAGAATCAAACAAGTCTGTAATATTCCAATAATTCTTACAAGATCAATAAGTCTGTAATATTCCAATAATTCTTAAAAAAATATGATCAAGTAAGGAAACCACGTATTCTCAAAATAAAACAGAATAATCTAACTAGAATATCATTATAACAGATAATCTCACTGAACTAAAACTCCAGTACAAACAAAATAGAACATATGGTCTCACTGAACTAAGTAAATTCTCAAATAAGCTAACTAGATAAATCTTCATATTCTTCTTCTGTTCCAGAATCTGCATAATCATGCTCCATATCCTTTCGTTTCATTTTCTTCATCTGAAAAAAAAAATTAAGAATTAAGAACAGAAATATTAAATTAATAGTCTAAAAAAATTAAGAATTGTACCGAGCAAGTTCGTGCATTATGGCCTCCTTTCTTGCTGCCACAAACACCACATTTTCGCGGTTTTTTTGCCTCCGATGGTGGTTTAAGTCTTTGCGGTTGTTTCCTCTTGCCCTTGCATTGAGAAATTGGTGGATCCAATACACCGTTAGAGGGTGTAGCCTCCACATCCATACCAACAAATCTTCGATTTTCGGCAGCTATTAGGTTACTCATATCCTTCTTTTTGGACTTAAGATTCTTCGTACCCCCATGTCTAGCCCCCAAAAAGTGATGTATTTTTGTAGGCTCAATGTTTTGAGCATGCATGTCTCTTATATATTGTCTATCTTCATGACCCATTTCCTTATGAGAGCGTAGGCTTCGTTTCTTAGACGGAGAAGTGATCAAGGGATGGTTATGATCATCTTCAAAAACACTAACTTTCCAAATCCCATCTTGCAATCTGATTTTAAGACGAGCCTTGCAACCGGTTCGAGTGTGTGGTTTATCCTTTTGGGGGGTTGTTTGGTTGTCGGGTTTCTTTGGACCCCCTTCACTGGAGCAAACAAACCTAACCATTGTCGCCTCTTCTTTCTTACAAGATATGTAATGACCTCCTTTGCGAATGCTAAACCCCCTTCGATAAGCAAAATTATTGTAGAATGCCTTTGCATCATCTTTTGACATAAATTCTTTTCCAACAAAAGGCACACACTCTAAATGTTCATGAGGGTCGATGTCATCGGGATGTTCTTGTCTAATGTTGTTCTCTACACCTTCATTAACCATCATGTACCACAAATAGGCTCCTGTATAAAGGAGTAAGTTAATTATGTAATTTGGTGCAATAAAGGAGTGATTAGTCTAAGACCAGTAATAGGCGCCCATATAAAGCAACAAGTTAACCATCATGTATTAGGCGCCTATCTATCACTAGTAATTAAGTTTAATTAGCCTAAGACCAGTAATGATTATTTTGTGCTGCAATTCGAAGTGACAGAGAGAGTTTACAACTTGAGTTATCTAAAGTTTATAACTTTTGCACAATTTATATGAGTGGGTCCGAACCTGTAACAATTTATATGAGTGCGCACACTACAATTTTGCTCAAATTTTGCACAGTTGCAAAGAGAAAGATGATTCTAGGGTTTTATAGATGGTACAAAGAATTACCGAAAATGTCAGTGAGAGACCAGAGAATTTCGCGACCACACAATTTCGCGAGATGATTCCAAGCGACTAGAGAATTTCGCGAGACCAGCCACCAGCCACGCGCTGAGAGAGTTTCGCGACCAGAGACACTCGAATTTCATGCTGAGAGAGTTTAGGTTTATGCTTTCCTTTTTTTTTTGATCAGGCGCTGAGATCAAGCGCTGAGAGAGGAAGAGAGAGAGCCGTGAGTTTTGTTGTGAAGGGAGACGGGAGTTTAACAGATGGAGAGACGGAAAATTTTAACATGAGGAGAGTTTGAGCGCCTCCATCTGAGCCGTTCTCTCTGATCTCCGCACGAATATTAATGAAATCCAACGGTCCAAAAGTCTGGCTAGAAGAGCAGTTTACATATGCATAGTAGTATAGCCATTCTCTCTCTCTCTCTCTCTCTCTATATATATATATATATATATATATATATATATATAAGATAAGCAATGAAAACTTATGTTTCTGTTTTTTTTTTTCTATTTTATTCCAGTTTAATAAGTTTTCTAGCTCGGAGCCAAACCTCGATTTATTATAAATCCATCCATTAAATTCCATAATAAATAAAGGATAGGCTTCATACAGACTAAAAGACGAGTGCCGCACAAAACTTTCATCAAATTTCCCATCGTATGGTTTTTATTATTAAAAGATGAAATGAAGCATTCTAATTTAAATATTCATAATAAAAATCAGTCCAATTTTAAATCTTCGATTTTTACTCGGAAAATATTAATCTTAAGAACTAATCAAAACTGATTAATACGTTTATCAGACCTTGGCGTTGACTCCTTAAAATTGGATTAAGAACTATGAATTTATCAATAAATTTTGACCACTATAAAAAATATGAGCTGGTAACGGATGACCTACTTTAATACAGTCATGAAAGATACATACTCTTACCAGGTCAGCATGCGTTTAACAAAATCAATCACACAAAAGCAACAACTATGAATTGAAGAATAAGAAATTATAGTATATTTTAGAACTTTGCCCGAGTATTAATTGTTCTCTGATATCCTAAAATAATTTCAATGGTAATTTTTTTGGGTATTGAGGAAACTAATCTTTATAGCAGGTTATATATAAAGAAAAGCAAATAACGACACACTTTCAAAAACCGAATCCGAATGTCAATATTAAAATAATAATGCATGTGGAAGTATATATGTTATGATTGTGTGACAAGTGTCTTTATCATCATGTCAACAAAAACTAAGATTGAACAATTAATTTTTGAAAGTAGTATTTATGGTCTCATCTAATCATCATAAGGTTTACTCTTAAAAATTACAGCTGAGTGCGACTTTGCAACGGATACAACATCTTTTTATATAGATACTTTCTATGATATGGTATACGTTCTTTTACAAAATTAACTTCTGATAAATAAAATGCAAAATCAATGAATAAAATTTTCAAGATCGGTTCGCAGAGTACATTTAATATGCCAAGATACTTAAGTATGAGTAACTATGTAATTGAACTGATGCTGATCTCATTAGATTAAAACGTGTCAATCATAATATTTTAGTCCATGAATATAGAAAAATAACTTAATATGCTTTTAATATTTAAATTTAATTCTTTTTTTTTTATATAAAATATCAATTTCAAACACGAAAGATTAGACAGGTCAGAAAATTCATGAGGTCCAATTTAAAGCCTTCCATCCACTATCTCGTCAATGATAATAGTTTTAATCTATAAATATAGAATAAACAAATTAATATGCTTTTAAAATTTTCTTAACTCTCTTTATCAACTATAAATTTCAATCACGAAAGTTTAGACAGGCCTTCCATGGTAAAAAAAAGATAATAAAATAAAATAAAATAAAAAATTATGAGGCTCATTTTAAAGTCTCCACTACCTTCATTTTTGTGTGACTTTGTGAGTCGACCAATACGAACAAAGCAGATGAGGGCCTAAAATTCTGTGCAAATTATGTAAGTTTCCAATGTTCATTTTTTTTTAAAAAAAAAATAATTCCAGCTTTCAATTAACAAAAATGCTTATTTTGACAAAATCAACGCACAGCGTGGTTTTGACATGGTCTAACAGTAGTTGCAATTCAACAAATCCTTAATTTATGTTGTAGATTAGTAATTTAAATTTGTATATTATTTATACTAGTTATCAGACCAGGAGAACAATGAAGCATTCCTAGTGGAGAAAAGATCCATATATAACAAAGATGCAATAAACGATTATTAGCAAGGCTCAACTTTATATTCCGAATGGGACATCTCCTGCGTAGCAAGTAAGCTGGTGTTGATTTATTGAAGGAATAGTCATGCAAAATTTTTTTTGAAAGAATATAGTCATGCAAATTAAAAGTGAACTTATTTGAAAATCTCTCACGAACATTTTCATTTAATTAATTAAAATTGAAAATTTCGAATTTTATCTCTATTCCAAAATTAATTAGCATGTGATCAAGTAATCAAGTTATAAAAAAACATTCAATCACAGTATATATGCAGGTCTGGTTTAGCAGTTGCACACACCTTTTTTTATTTTTTTTTCCTTCTCTCACCCAAACCGCGCTAAAATCCAACGGAAAAAATAAAAAACTCTAAAAAACGGTAATAAAATCCAATGGAAGATTCTCAAAGGAAACCAAAAAAACAAAAAACAAAAAAAAAGTCACCGCACTAAAAATAGATAACCGTAGAAACAATAAAAAAAATAATAAATAAATTCGATTCCTCTTAGATAGTTAGATAACGACTGATCGAGGTCTTCTTTTCCATTTCTTTTCCCGCTATCACCTCTCTCGCCATTTCTCATTTCCCATTCCCATTCTTTTCATCTCTCTTCGTCGTCTCTCTCAGAAATTCTAGAAAACTCGAAAGGTATCATTACAACAACCAATGGAGAAATTGATGGGATTGCTCAAGGTGAAGGTCGTCAGAGGTGTTAACCTCGCTAAACGCGACGCCCGAGGCAGCGATCCCTATGTCGTTCTTAAAATGGGCAGTCAGGTCTCTTCTTTTCCGATTATTTGATACGTTTTTGTTCTTAATTGTGAAATTTAGCCTTATACTGGTCATGCAATGTGTCCCTTTTTGTGGGGATTTCATGTTGTTTGGTTTGACTTTTGAAATTGTTATGTAATCTAAATGATCATTGAATTGAATTTCTTATTCATAATTAATGTCAGTCATTCATCAAACACTCAATTAATAAAAATAAGGTAAGAAAGAGAATTATTAAATGTGGAGGATCAGACTACAAAATTGTAATATTCTAGGGTTGTATTAGCAAGGAACATGCTGGTTGAAAAGTGAAAACTTACAAAGCACCTGTTTTGCTGTTAATTGGCTTTTTGGAAACAAATACCAGCAAGTTATGATTATTTCTGTGCGCCTCTTTAAAGATAGGGGGTTAACAAATGAAAGATTCAGTTTTTCAAAGATTGTGATTGTAAAGTTGATTCAGTTTTTCAAAGATTGTGATTGTAAAGTTGTATAAATTTGGTGCAGAAAGTGAAAACAAGTGTCAAGAAGAAGGATGTAAATCCCGAATGGAATGAAGAACTCACTCTCTCTATTTCAGATCCTACTGTGCCTATAAAGCTTGTAAGTACGAACTTATTGCCATTTTTGTTGTTCAAAAGTTATTAATCTTCAAGAATGACCCCCTGAATTGTCACATATTTATATTTTGGTGCTTATGCTTCTAAATGTATGTTTGTGTACCTTAAAACACTCAAATATGCACATTTTTTGTTCGCATCATCTTATTTTCAAATAATAAGAAATTGACCAAAATTTTAGCCAGCAATGGTGAAAGCCAATTATTGACTGAAAGATATTACTTTACCTGATCGATAAATAGATTTTGTCCGCCTTTAACTGAAATTTTTTTTTTCTGTCTTTTCTATCCCTTTGTGGTTTTCTTTGTGTTTTTTTTTTTAAAAAAATAAAATAAAATCCATATTAGCATCTATCTCTATCATTTCATAGAATAGCATATTGGTGCCAGTCACCATTGAGATGCTGGTAGACTGACATTACCTTCTACCTGTCTGTTTAGTAAATGACAGAAAGTTTTCTGCATAAATTAAGATCTGAGCTGAAGTATCCATAGGAATTGTCTTTGTATTATAGCAATAGAAAGAATAATTGGCAATTGATAAATATTTGATGCGTCAAAATACAAGGCTTGTGATTTGAAGCCAACTATGAAATTCTTACTCAATTTCTTCAAGGATAAGAAACATGTGTCTTTAGGGACACTTTCCCTGACAACAAGATACTAGCAAGAGTTATTTATATTGCTGACTTGAAACAATAAATGAAGTTGACATGCTTAAGAATTTTTCCCTGACAAAAGATAAAAAAAAAAAAAAACTTTGGACAGTGAGAGAGGTCTCTGTGTCTTACAGCCAACATTTTGGAATAAGCAAACAAAACAGCTTGGTTTTAACATCTTTGACTCGAAAGTACTAATTGCCACTCATGTGTGCTAAAGAAAGAACAATCTAACTACAACCGTAGCATGTAACTTAGCTATGGAGCAATAACCAAACAATTAACATGCGATAATAGGCAGTCTATGACAAGGACACTTTCTCCAAGGATGACCGCATGGGCGATGCTGACTTCAACATGTGGGATATTGCTGAAGTGGTGACGATGGAGGCTCACCAGCTTTTGGCCTTGGCTGGTGAGGTAATTAAGACTGTCAAGCCAACCAGGATTAACTGCCTTGCTGAGGAGAGTCACATCAAGTTCATTAACGGTAAAATTTGTCAAGACCTTGTCTTGCGGCTGCGCAATGTAGAGAGAGGCGAGATTGAACTACAGCTGCAGTGGATCAACATTCGTGGACCCATGATTTAACTAACATTGCCTTGTGTGTACTAACTTCCGTTCATTTAAAGTTTCTAAGGCTTCCAGCTGCAGTTGCTTCACAATAGTGGGCTTGTGGCTTGTGGAGGGTGTGTCTGCATCTGTGTAATTTTTTGTTGTGAAGTATATAAAGTAGCATGGATCCTTGTCATGTTTTATTGTATATATAGGAAAACCAAAGTGCTGCTGAGGCAGTATAACCGGCTTAGTCCTTTTAAAGATGAAATATAATCATATATTAGAACTGTAATAAAGAAAGTAAATGTAGTGTAAATCGATGTATGCATTGAAAATCCTGGATATTAACATTAATAGTCTTGAGCAACATTACTAACTTATTTGTTCTCCTAAGAATGAAAAGATAACATGAATTATAGTTGTATATATCAACTTGATTATAGTAAAAATTATTGTCTTAAGTTTTTTTGACTAATCTTTATACTATACCATGTTTGTTTAAGATAAAGTACTAATGTAGATTATAATTGTGATAAGTGTGTCCTTAACTAATAAAATTAAGGTCTGTAAACCTATAGAAAAGGAACGGCTAAAATTCCTGTTGATAATCTTTGTTCTAGCAACCATTGGTACATTATATGTAGGAGTAAATTGTCATAATTTTTGGTTGGATTGGACTAAAAATGGGACAACAATCATATTGGGCACATGTGAATGCATTTGGCAATGGTAAAACTGAACCACGAGTACTATTTCTTTAGATGATGTTATAGTGGAATTCACATAATTCGTACTGAAATTCATTTTATTCGTTTCCTCTTTTCTCTTTTATTCAGATAAGACCAATAGATGTATTGAAACATCATTTCTTATAAGCATTCCCCGAATATGAAAAATGAGAAATTCTGATATGTAAAAAAATTGTCCGAAAAGGTACTATAGGAGTAACTTTGTTTGATTTAATATCTTTCAACTTGCTGATTCATGTCCATCGTTTAGGAAATCCTTGACAAAGACACTTTCACAAAGGACGATTTGATGGGAGAAGCCGAGTTCACCATACATGATTTAGCTGAGGTTGCGCAAATGAATCTCAATAGCATGCCACATGATACCATTGTAAAAACGCTTCATCCAACTAAGCAGAACTCTTTTGTAAGCGATAGCCACATTACTGTGAAAAATGGAAAGGTTTTTCAGGACTTGCATTTGCGGCTCAAAAATGTTGACTCTGGAGATATCTATCTGCAATTGCAATGGATTAAAATAACTCCTTCAGCCCATTAAATTGTGCTTTTGTGGTGAATTTTGTGTTGATTACCACAGGTTGGTATCTTGGCTGCCGACTCTGAAAGCTTTCAGCTTGTATGGGGATTTTTATGGTGTTTTTGGTTATTATGTGTAGCGTGCAATAAGCAGTCTTTCTTGGCAATGTAGCCAGGAATTAACTACATCCTCCTTATTTCTGGGTGCATCTTTCTGCGTGCATTTCATGTAACTTGGTGTGGTCATGGATGCGTCTTATTTTGGAGATGTAATAATGTGCTGGTTTTACAATTGATATATATTGAAAGAGTGCCTGATGCAATATTATCGTGTGGTGTTGCAACCGTTTTTGTCAGGGAAAATCCTATGTCGCAGTCATTGAAAAACCTCCTGATTCCAGAGAAATAAAATGCTTTTATGGTATATATATGTTTTCTTGATTAGATGATCAGTTTTGCCATTTAGGTATCCCAAAGCATAAATAGTAATTTTGCTATAATCCATATGTAGTGGTGAGCATTTTATCTAAAGTTTAGGATAATATTCCCTACTTATTAGTAAACCTTATTTGATCGGATGGTCAAATTCCTCTCACACAGTGTGATGTACCGGAGAATTGCTCAATAGATAAATAACCGGGTCTTTCCTTTCCCCCTATAACTGCCTTATCAAATCAGATGTTTGTAAGAATAAAGCCCATTTATTTTGTAAGGAACAAAGCCGGTTTTCCATTCTAGCAGCTCTTAACCCAAATCAACGAGGCGTGCGTAGATTATTTCTTACTTAGATAACTTGTTCGAATAGTACCATGAAAAAAACGAAAATCTAATTGTTCATTTCCTTCACAAAACCAGATGTAGAAAGTATAGTATATACAAACAATAGTAGCTATATACATAGTCTTACCGAAAGTTCTCCCACAAAATATGACGTAAAACAAAATTTCTTTAACTAAACTAATTCCTTATTTCCTCCAACAAAGGTGTCAAATCTCTCTTTCTCTGTAAGCTAACTACAGCTTAAGATTAGATGATGTATACAATTGTATCTATTTATCAAGAGAGAGGTACGCTTTCACTGGCGTGTGCATTTTTGGAAGCTTCAAGCTGCCGGTGTTGCTTTCCCAGTTGTATGTCTCTGAAGTGGGTCCTCGCTTTAGCATAAGGAGCTTCCCTCGCTATAAATGAAAAAGAATGATAATTAGAAGAATAAGACAGCACTTAGTTAGCTACTAGTGCTTTACAACATTTCTGTCCCGTTGACTCCTAAATCTCAGAGTACTTGTAACAACAAAATCCAAGCAATAAAAATAAAAAAGTTTTTTTATGGACCAGGATTAAATTTAGCAAACTGATTATCTGTACTGAACAATGCTATATCTTTAATAAGGCCTTCCTGATGTATTGCTAAATCAAAGACTAATATTTTGTTGATGCTCACAACATAATGTTGACAAAGAAAAACCAAAATTCAGTACAAAATATATGCAAATTTACCCAACCTAAGCATAATTGCAAGTTACACCAAGTATTTCTCATATTTTCAATCCTTATTTATTTGGGCTTTTCCTAAAAGACAGCAAACCACAAACTCAAGGTATGGTCAAGAAAATATTGACTAAATAACCTTTTCAATCAATTGATGCAAACCTAAAAATCCACATTATATGTTACTTGGATTAATTTCATTCATATTTGGCTTGGAAGAAAAGAAAGCAGAGTAATGACAAGTAAGATAGTAACAAACTAACTCAACATATGACAATATAAATTTTTTATCGTTTTCTTGTATTGAACTGATGCCATTTCAAATAACTGAAAGACTTAATGTGCAAAAATGAAACTAATTTAATATATTAATTAATTTGCAAAACAAAATGCTAAATAGTAGTAGGTGTCATTTTGATTTCAGTCTCACCAGCCGCCAATTTCTGGGCACGAAGAATATTCTGCCTCCGCTTCCACCAACAAGTTATGAAAACTAGCACAAACAGAAGACCAAACAGAGAGCCAAATGCTATGCCAATTTTAGCACCAACTGACAGGTGTGGGCCACATGCTGGCAGCCCAGGAATCCCGCATAATCCATCATTGCCTGTAAAACTGTAATGCCATTTTAATTTGATTATTGTGAAGAGGATAAGCAGGACTTAGAACTGTATTAACAATTTGTTATCTATACTCTAACTTATGGTGGAATTTCAGATTTTCTTTTGTGATTACTACTATTATTATTTTAGCTGTAGGCCAACTGGCTACTAAAGTAATTCAATGTATTCCCTTTGATATGAAAATATCATGTCCACCCCTGAAAGAGAATCATGTATGGATGAATTATCCCTGTAACCCTTTCCTTCTGGATGAATCATCCCTCATTTATAACTTATTTGGGAATTTGGGATGTTAAACTACATAATGTTTTCCTGACTCTTTACGGAATATGAGATATTTTTAGTTTCCAACGTATGCATGAAATTTTAATGTTTTTCCCATCATTACATTAGTCCTATATTTATGTGTTTTCCTGTTCTTACTTGAATCTAGCTCTGTGGAGAGGCCTTCCACCAAGATTAGCCGGAACTTTCCCAGTAAGAGAGTTCCCATTAAGGTTCCTACAAAAAACAATTTACATTTTTGTGCTTCTTTTTGAGCTTAATTTATTAAAAGATATGATAAAAACAATGGTAGCATTAAGCTTACAGTATCTGTAAATTTTTCAGTGCACCCAGACTCTCTGGAATTGTGCCATTGAGTTCATTATATGATAGATCCCTATAAAAAAGAAAAATTGTGTTAATATTTACTTGCACCATCTAACATGTAAGCAAGCTCATCTTTTAACTTTTTAGCCTGTTTTGTCTTGTTTGAGATTCCCTACTGGAATTACAGGGTTTGAGTTACACAGGAACTATGCTATCTAGTGTTAAATTGGGAAAAAAAAATAGAAAATTACATATATAGTATAAAAGGAAGGCAACTGATAATTAGGAAAAAAGAAAGATAAAAGACAACTGGAGGAAAGAACTATTGAAATAGGGTCATTGCATGTTCTAGGGTTATGTCTTAAAAAATGGTACTGGTTTTCAGATGGAATGATATATTGATTTGAAAGAAATGAAGGATATATACACTCACAGAATTTGCAGGCCAGCAATGTCACCAAGTGTCACTGGAATCGGCCCCCTAATGCTGTTCTCACTCAAATTTCTATTTTGAGGGGGAAAAAAAGATAAAACCAATTGAATAAATTAACTTTGCCCAAAAATAAAATTCAATAAATTAACATATGTAATTACTAATTAGTTAAACATAGCTCAACACAAGCCCAACGTGGAAACTCACATGCTTTGAAGATGTCGCAGTTTTGATATATCATTCGGCAAGAACCCCCTCAATCCTTGGTAGTCAAGCCCTCTGCAAATTAAAAGGATGGATGACAAACATAAGAAAGAAATATAAGTGTTCGATATTAGACCATTTTATCTCATTGTATACTTTCTAAGATTGATAGAATAGTTATATGACAGTAGAAGTAGAGAAGGTTAAGAAAATACAATCCATCAATAACCCATTTGCCCTGGGTGCTATCAAACTGACAGTCAACCCCACTCCAAGGATGTTGTTGGGGTACACAAGGGTCACCATTCCATCCGAACCGAAGGGGAAGCCCCAGCATAGACTTTAAAGTTCGCAATGCCGAAACTAGGAATCACAAAAAAAGTGAAACAATTTATTCAGTAGCCATTATGTACAAAATAGGATGTTATGAAATGCAATGTCATGTCTATCCCTGTAATTAAAGGTAGTATTTGGACCCAATAAACACATTCTGCAACATTAGAATGTTATGTGTACCCTCCCCCACAGGATGAAATGTCAGTACTAGTTCAGCACGTGCAACTAGAGAAATGGTTATCCCAAAATGAATTCCATGTTTTTAAAATTTTATTACATGTAAGATTCATATAGCATTGTACTTCCACAGACACTAGTAATTTGGAAGTATGTCACATACCTTCATCTGGCGAAGTAGTCATCTCAGCAGTAATTATCTCAAAAACCTCAATTGCACTAATAATGGCATGACCAGCTGAGGGCTTCAATGCAATTTTGAGCGACTTCCCACTAACTGATACAGTTGTATTCAAGACAAGAGCAGTGTACCGCTCTCCAGTCATTCGTATCACATCCACCTCCTTAAATGTGACATCTCCATTTATCAACACATCAAATACCCTTTGCAACTCCTTGGTAACTGCTGGGTCAATCTCCGCAAAATGCAGCCACAATGAATAATTCTTGTTTGGGTCAATGTCTATTTGAAACGACAGCCCAGGTTCTCTATCAGTACCAACAATGGCCGACTGGTACAGAGCCTGGGGGTAAAAGTTTGGTGAAATTGATGTCTCGGCTATGACATTCTCAGTCGATATAGCCTGATCGTCTCCAGTAGAAAATGACTTGATGGGCTTCCAAAATCGATCTCCGCCCCAATGTGTACCATTCATGTCTTCATCAAAGGCTGGCTTCCCAGTCCCAGATGACAGTCTCTTGACTGGCCTCAGCACAACCTTATTCCCCCAAGACTTACCCAGGTAATAGGCATTATCATCTATTTGGAGAACTTCAATCGACAAAATAGATGGGTCACCATGACCCGTTCCATGGAAGCATATAGATGCAGAGGTGTCAGTGATATCCACAATTGCCTCGGCAAAAGACTGTTCATCCACGCCACTCCAGCCAGGTTTGAGGGAAGCAAATTGGGTACCCTCAACTGATAAGTCGAATATAGGTTCAGAAGCAAGATTTGGGTCCGCAATCAACCCGAAAAAGACCCTTATCTGGTATCGGCCGGCAGGGATGTTTTCCATGTAGTAGCAGTTTTCAGGGCCATCAGATAGAGGGAAGAAGCGAAGTGTTTTGAGAGGAGGAGAGACAAAGCTCGGTCGTGTGGCATTTGCAAAGCGACCACCAGTGTAGCCAAAGTCACGGTACCAGAGTGTATTTGTGGGTGGTGTCCGCACATCATCTCTGCTCCCACAACTAATTCGAAGTGCGAAGGGCTCTAAAAGAAAATGGAACAATAGTTTGTTTCTATGTTAAAATAAGATGGAAATAGCATCCACCTTATGAGGAATGCCAAAACCTAAGGTATACCTGTTCTTCATTAGTAAACCATATTTGTAAACAATGTGATTCCTCTCAAGAAATGGTAATGTTTTACAAATTTTCATTTAATTTTCATTCATCAACTCACTTTTGATTGAAACTTGAAATTGGGTACAATTATTAGGATTGGGCTTAGTTTATGGAATTAGCTCAGTCCTAGAGATTAATAGTGCCAATCAAAGTCTACTCATGCCTAACCTGTCAACACCTCTAATTCAATAAATAAGCTAGAATTATTGGCTAATACATACCAAATAATCCATAAAAATATGCTGAGTCATAAAACTAAAAGTCCAAAACAACCGAAACTTTTATAAGAGCCTAAAATGTTTGCTATTTACCAATTAACCATTTCTTTTTTGCACATTACAAATTCAGCTAGCTAATCATAAATTGCCCATCCTATGATAACCAAAACTTGAGAAACCTACTACTTCAAGTAGTATAGCCACACATGTAGCAAAGCAAGAAAAGCTACTAATTTTGGGAAACAACAAAACAAGCAAACAAGGCCAAATTATTCATAATTGCTTCCTTTTAAGGCAATTATTCATAATCTCCTCCCTTGATGAAGCATTGAAGGTCGAGACTACAATTGGACTTAAATTTAACAAAAGAATGAAGTACCAATGAGCCATTTAACAAATTTATTCACAAAAACTTGTGTGTGAGAAAAAAAGTGGGATAGAGACAAAATCTAACCGTTGGTTTGAGCAGCGAAAACCCAGAGGGAAGTTGTTGAAAGAGAAATATGGACAAGTAGAAACTGGAAAATGGCGGATCGAAGCTGCATTCTCTCCTCTCTCTCTCTCTCTCTTTTCTCTTCTCTTCAGAAAGAGTTGAGCTTTCTCTTGCGATTCTCTCTCTCTCTTCTCTCTCTCTCCTGACCCAGTGATGCTCTCTTACTGCCTAACACGAGCCATAGCTGCCTCGAGATGTTAATTTTAAAATATTATTAAGTTGATGGGATGATGTGGTATGTTTTGTTTCGCTTCCTCAGAGTGTTACCAGGACCCAGGAGAATGTTCGCTATTTTATTTATTTTATTATTATTATTACTACGTCTTTCAAAAGTCTGTGTTATCTTGGATTTTTGTTACTGACAATAAAAATCGAAAAAACACTAATTTAATAATGACTTATTTGACAACCACAATGTTCCTCACATTTTTTATCAAAATAAAAAAAAAATTGTAGATACATGATTAATTAATCATATATCGAATGTTAAAGACTAAAATGTTTCAATTGTATCATCTTTTGATTAGTAACCGAATTTGTTATAAAATCACAAAGTAAATTTTATTATTATTATTATTGTAAAATTTTCCTTTCTCAAAATCACAGAATCCGTAACAAGTTCCATCTCCGTAACTAAAAACCAAATTCCTGCTGAGAACTCCATATCTCTCCAGTGAATTAACCCACTAATCTTTCCTTTTGTTGTCTTTGTGAAGACAAAGTAAATTAGTTATAAAGCTTGTATCAACCAGGTTAATTTGGAGCTGTTCATAGGGAGCAAATTGGGTACATCGAGCTCAGTTTTCCAAAAAAATATAAAAATAATAAATATTTGATTAGTTAGTAGATAACTATATATTGTTTGATAATACGAACATAATAGTTGGTATAGTTTGGCAACGGATTGATTCCAGATAAGTCCAAACAGTGATAATTGGAGCGATTAGTGGGTCTCTTTTTGCTTTGGATCAGAGCCACTAGGTCCCAGTCACGAGTGCTTGCAATTAATTAAAAGACTACCTTGTGAACATTCTCTGAGCAGTGGGCCCCACAAAATAGCCTATTTTTCCGTATTTTTCCGTGTATGTGAAAAATACTTTTGATTTTAAAAGAGTGTCGAAGGACTTGCACCTAGTGATTATAAAACGAAATTGGAACCCATGACGGTATAAGGGGTTGGTTTGCCATGAATATTGAATGATATCAGAAAAATGATGTATTTTATAAAACAAAAGAATGATATAACATTGGTGGCAACAAAGTGGGCTTTCTTTATATATTGGTAAAATAAATGAAGGATATTTTGTAATTTGGATAAAGAATCGGGTATTAATAACAATAATAATTCTAAAAAAAATTATAGATATATTTTTTGAACAAAGTAGCTAGTAAACACAGAGCTAAAGGATAACTATTGTTTTGCGTAATTGCGTTTGATTGTCAAATCCGAACAAAAAAAATAATCTTTAACCTGCATGATAATTATTCCTTAGACATCCAAACATGAAAAAAAAATGTTTTACAGTAACCTTCAAGTCAACAAAGTACTAGGACTACAACTCTACAAGTCAAATATGAACGAGTAAAAATTGATGAAAGCTAAATAAAACTATAAATTATAATTAAGGTTAATTACGGAAAAGTAGCAATGCTAATAAGCTGGTGACAAGTAACATTTTCCTTTCTCAAAAATAAAAAAGGGAATCCAATCACAGAATCCGTAACAAGTTCCATCTCCGTAACTAAAAACCAAATTCCTGCTGAGAACTCCATTTCTCTCCAGTGAATTAAACTGGAGACGACCAGCTCCGAACATTTTGTGGAGGAATTGATGAAAAGGTGTTGAAAGGAAGATAATTGCCGCGTCATTAATGGCGCAGTGATCGGATGTGATCGTCGTCGTAGGACTGTCTGAAAAGGGACATTGGTCTCAGGTCTCTTTCATTATCGATTTATCGTGCTTCCACGCGCAAGGGCAACCTTCTTTGTACAATTCATTCTTCGGTTCTTCTGTGGAGGTGCTTTGTAGCCCTATCCTGTATGAGGACTAAAGGAGTTCTGTAATTCTGTTTCTCTTATTTTTTTTGTTGCTATGCACATGAAAAAAAAAATGAAATTATGGCCCATATTTAAAGAGGATTGATTTATCTAATATATCTAACTACAAGATCGATGATATATCACATATCTAAAATGATAAAATACCTCTGAAATATATCTATCTACAGAAATATTATTTGCCACACGATAATTGTGTCTCAATTTTCAATTTAAATGTCATTTGGTAGTCAATCAAATACAGTTAAATATGAATCGTTGCAAATCTTAAGTCATTGTAATGAACAATAAAACTTGCATCATATTTCTTTATATGTTTCTATGGACAAGATATGCATGAAATATAACTGGCATTCAAAGTTCTAATTATTTTTATCAGTTATAAAAATTATTAGATTAATATGTAAATATGTTGTTGGTGAATCCCACCGTGTAAAATAACTCTAATTCGCGCATTCACGAATCACGTCCGTCTCCTGTCAAGGATCTGAAACTCGGAATTGAAATGCACTGGGCTTAAATGGAGCTCGGCCTTTAACCCAGCCCTTATTTTTTTTGGGCTGAAGGTGGCAAATAGCTTCAATAGGTGCAACTAGGCCTGTCAATCGTTCCGTTTTTTCCGTTGTTCCGTTCCGTTCCGTCCAAACGGAACGTTAAACGAAAGGAAAATCAGTTTCGTTTCTGAAAACGGAACGGAAACGGAAATGAAATTTGTAAACGTTTACCGAAACGAAATACGAAAATTGGCCGAAATCAATGGTAAATGAGGGACGAAACGTTAAACGGAACAGAAAACTGTTTCGTTTGGCGAAACGGAACGGAAACGGAAGAGAATTTCTGTTTCGTCGTCTGGAACGGAACGAAAACGAAAATAGGCTGTTCCGTGTTCCGTTTCGACGTTTGACAGGTATAGGTGCAACAACCCACAGCCGCCTAAGGTCCTTAGCCAATGCTAGGGCTGGCAAACGTGCCAAATGTACACGGAATGGGGTTATTCCGTCTTCGTGCCATTTCGGCAAACGGAACGAAATTTCTGTTTCGTTTCCGTTTCATTTTTGAAACGGTAAGGAAAATTGGTGCCACATTCTGTTTCGTTTCTGTTTTCCATTATAATTCCTCATTTCGGTAAAACAGCATAATTATATGTTTCGTTTTCGTTTCGTTTTCTGAAACGGCAGTGACAGGCCTAGCCAATGCAAAAACGTCGTGCAAGTTCTTTTAAAAAAAAGAAAAAATATAATTTTGAAACATCCTTATTTATTTTCTTGGAAAGGAAAAACAATATATATGTGATGATGATTTGTATCGTACGTATATTAATGCGTATTCATATGCAAGTAATCTTACGCATATTTGATGCGTATCATCTATAGTATTAATTAAACCTCGATCCGCTATAATTTGCGGAAATCTGAGCCGTTCAGTCGTTTACGCTAAAATCTGAACCGTTGTCTTCGTTCCTTATCGAAATCTGATCATCCAATTAGTTTCAGCGATTTTTTTAATTATTTGTGGTACACATTCTGTAACTTTTAGTGTAACAAATCATATTTGTCTTTTACGAAGACCCTTTACAAGACCTGTTATATTGTTTTGCATCTATTTCTTCTAGTTCCTTTCATTTTTTTTTAATCAACTTTTAGCGTTTTGTTTCCTCTCCACAACATCTTCGCCTCTCCGCCGTTCTTCACCCATCTCCAACTCCATGAAATCCCTCTGTCGACTGTCGATAAACCCCTCCATGTCCTCTTCGGCGCACCTTCCTCTCACCTCTCCGTTCCTCTGCCTCTCCACTTCGTCGTAGGCCAACACCGCACCACCTCCTGCCCCTCCTCTCTCTTTGTCGCCTCCTCATGCCTCTGCACTTCAATGAAGAGGTGAAATAGGTGAAATCAGGAGGTGCCCATGAATAGAGTTTCACATTGCATTTTGCTGCCAGAGGGGTAAAATAGGTATCATACAATAATATTTGGAAACAATTGCCACCACTTCATCTCACCGCACATCAAAGAAAGGGAAAAATATGATAGAACTGCAACTAATAATGAAGCTACTCACCTTAATGACGTTGCATAATGATAAAGTTTCAGCGAACCTTTGTATGTTGGTCATATTTTGGTACTAAGAATTGTGCAAGTCTCCAATTTCCCCCCAAGAAAAAGACGTTGCTGATTGTGAAAAATTACATAGGAAACCAAACAAATAATCTTATTTAATATATATTGATCACAACAGGCATAAAAGGAATATAATATTTGATTTGATTTTTATTGCAAATAATCTTATTTAATATCATATTTGATGCGTATCCATATCCATACTTGCACAATACGCAAAACGGAAGGATACATGAAGTATGAGGCACATTATCTTATTGTAATTGTTGTGCTCCTAAGAGTTGCATGGATTGCTTTGGTTGTTCAATTGAATATGTTCATTGTTCAGTAATTGTGATTAATTCATTTCTGTGAACATCTGACATCCATATTGGGGGGCGGGGGGGGGCACATACAGATAGATTTATAATCGAAAACATCTCTTTCATTGAAATTTTGAAATGCATACTTGAATTCGCACTTTTTCTCTTCTGTCTTATTTTCTTTATTCATATAATTTCTATTATATCGTCCATTTCCTAGTTTTGGTACCTTGCAAAAAAAAATTTTCATTTTTTTAAAAAATTTTTGATAAACCAGTGGTCCTTCTAGTATAGTATGAAAAAGGGAAAAATCTTGAAAAAGAAAATATGAGAAGATACAAGGTTTGTGATCAAGTTTTCATTGAATAAGATTTTTTTCTACTATTTATTAAATTAGTTATTTGGTTTCTTTTCAAAATAGTAGAACAGTCTAAAATTTTATTTAATGCATAAACAAATTGCAAAACTATTACATCGCTAATATGATGCAAGGGCAAAGCAATCATATTGTTATTCAATCGAGCACAATCCTATCTTAAATAATCGTGGAGTCTTGTTTTCAATGAATAATTTCAGAAAGTATGATCTGCAATCGACAATTCTAGTAGCTATATATGCTTTTCTTTTTTATCTTTTTTCTTTCAAAAATTAGTTGAAGATGTCAAAGTAAATATGAATTCATTTTTCTGGAGTACCACACATTTTTGCGTTAGGAAAATGAAAGAAGACCTTTCAGTATGTATGTAAAATTATTGGAAAGAAAACATTAATTTTTGCAATGGCATGAAACATGATTAGCTAGATGGCTACCATGAAATTTTTGTTGTAGCATAAGAATCTTATTAATTTCTAGATACCTACAATGATCACTATGAGGTGTGTTTGATCATTAAATTTCATGAGGTCTATCTGGTCATATGAGGATTATTTGGTTATGAAATTGTGTAAAGTGATGACTTATATAAAAAAAAATCATGGATATACCCTTTTTCACCGAGGTTTTCTAAAATGTAATTTATGTAAGGTATTCAAATAATTAAGGTTAGAATATTTTTTATGCGCTAAATCTGTATTTTATTTTTCTAAAATCAAATTTGCAGCGCGACAATCAGTTTTCTCTAGCATCTCACTTAAAAATTCTTGAATAGTTGGTTTTTGCCATTGGTTTTTAATTTACTTTGAAGTTAAAATTGGAATCTAGCTCTACAAAAAATAAAATAAAATGGAGTTAGATTTATAATTGAAAAATGATATGCTTTTGATGTTTGAAAAAATAATGTCATTTTCCATCAATCAATTTATATTGATTACCAAACAATTTTCATACTATAGTCATGAAGGAATGATAAAAGTGTATGTCTAAAACACAACTTATGTTTATCATACTTTACGTAATGTCATAGTACATTTAACACCCCCGACATATTAAGTTAGCCTGAACAAAAAAAAAAAAGTATATTTGATAAAAATTTTCATTTATCTAATAGCTCCCCAATTAATCAAATCGAAATGATCATGTCCCCTTCAATTTTTATCAAATATTCATATTTAACAATTTGTATGCTCAATTGATCAGTCATCTCCTTTAGTATTGATGAAAGTTCATGCTTATTTAACCAATGTTACAAATTCCTTTTTTTTTTTTTTTGTTTTTTTAGAGATGCTTGACAGTGGCTGCCAAGTGAAGGTACGCCAAAAATTGGTACAACGGTACAAAAAAAAATTTTCCTACCAGACAAGAAAAAGATAATCGTCTACATCCACGGTCATACCAAACCATCTATAATTGTATCTACGGTCATATATTGTGCACTGCCAAATCTCGCACATCGGCCACACATCCGACAAACCCAGCCACACCTCGTGTCCCGGCCGCATTTTGCGCAATTCGTTTTTAATCTTATGATTATCGATGGATATTAAACAATACGATTAACATATAAATAAGTTAAACTGTAGCTCGCCTTGTGTTGACTAGTATATATGAAGAGACTTTGCAAAACACACATAGCAGCCAACTAATTAACTTTCTAGCTCTTAGATGTGATGATCTCGCACACATAAAACTCGTCTAAAGGCTATTTATAAATTCTTTCTAAAGTTGGTTCCTTTAGTTAATGGACAACATGTATAAGAAATGATAATAAATTGATAAATCGGAGGTGAGCATGTCTTCATCTCCCTATTATATATATTCAGTCCTTGCTTTCTTTCCTTTTTATGAATTAACTGTTTGTCCCGACTGTACAATTTTACCTCTTACAAGATTCTTTGATGTTAAGGACAGGATGCTGAGCTTTTAAGTAATTGTGGAGAAGCACCACATCCATTTGTTAATACATTAGCATGTACCGTCACAAACAGTTCGGTTTATTTATTTATTTTATTTTATTTTTTGAGACTAGACAGATTCTATGTAGTGTCACAAACCGTTCAGTTAAAAATTTTATGATTAAATATTTGCATTGGCAGTTTCACACTGAGGGGCACGACTCCGGAGCCAATACCAGGCATGGGCCATGCCAGTTGAGAACACGATTTGTGTGAAACAGCTACACATTTCATACAAAATAAACGATGCCCACTGAGACACAATTTGTGTGAAACAGCTAACACCTTTGATATTACAGAACTTATAGATCATGCTCGTATCTGTAATGAAACTGACAGAAAAACTAGCAATATGAAATATTACTATTTACCGCATACCTTCATCTAACATAGTTATCTCTTGCGATCAAATTTGTAGGCTAATAAAATGTACAACTCCACATGGATAGCTTTCTTTGATTTATTACTTACACGAATGTCAATGTAATAAGGCGGAGATGTGAAGCACATAACTTGAGATCGGAGCATTGATGTTGAGTCGAAGCAACTTAACATGGGTACAACCCAAAAATTTAAATTTTTGAAATAAAAAAGAAACAGTATAAAATCTGATATTGAAACCCATCACATGCACTTGGCAATTCCAAGCAAATTGGCTACGTTTATCTCTAGAGCTTTGGGTGAGACAATTACACTGCTAATTACGAATAGATATGTAAAAAATAACAGTTAAGTGAACGCTACTTTTTAAAAAAAATTCAAGGCACTACACCCCCATCCGACAGACCAAAACAAAAAGAGAAAAAAAAAGAAAGAAAAATTATTCACATGGTAATTACATGTTTTGCAAGACTGGCCACCTTACTTTCCTCATCCTGTATGAAATTCTCTAAAAACCAAAGCCGCAAACCATGTAACTTCCTTTTACTTTAATGCTTCCTAACCTGTAAAAAGAAATTGCCACTATTTCATATAAGAGCAGTGTAAGCCTCCAACTAATGCACCATTACACTTCTACCAGTTTCTATAATCTGGCAGCAGACAAAATAAGGATAAGGTCAATTTTCCAATGGAAACCCACGTCCTGAGACCATAAAATGCAAATAAGGGATAAGGTCAGTTTTATGGTTTGATCTGGTCCTGTTTATGTTATATTTAGGTTCTGATTATTTTTCATTATTTGGAGCATAGACAGACCCATTCAGGGAAAATGAATACCAAGTTTTGGCTAGTTAGATTGTAGGCAGCTTGGCCAAAGAAGAAAATTTGAGGATCCCAAAGTATATTTTTTATTCAAAGGGTTTGGTCAAAGTAAGATATCCAGAAAAAAAGATCAGGTTTAGGTTTTGTCTAGGGTCCGGCTTCATTTGGTTGCAGTTCAATGTAAAAAATAATTCAGGTTGGGCCCACTTCTGTTTCAGTTGAGGATCAGGAGGGTATTTCTTTCCAGCAATTTTCTGGTTCACACTGATAATGAGCTGGTACTGATATGGCCACTACATCAAAGACAGTTAAGCTTATGTAATGTTATATGTCTCACTCTATCCAGTAAAATAGACACAAAACAAGTATCCCAATTCAGTAGCAGTATACACCACTTATTGCCAGATCGCAACTGAAATTTAAACATGTATATAAAATGGTGCTGGAATGAGTTCTGAAATTAATAAAAGAGTACTCACCAAAAGGGGGTCTTGTATAGTCGAGATGCTTATAAGAATTAATTAATACTTTCTATTAATATACAAAGAGAGGTGTTAAGCAGGGGGCAAAGACCGCCGGCAAGTCGGGCACTCCATTTTTATGTCCATCCACCTTTGTAAACATCCCGAATGAAACAAATGCTCACAAGGTGTTACCTGCAACAAATTATTTCACATTTTTTAAGTATAAAGATATATCAGTAAGCGTGTACAACTGTACATATATTCCTACAAAACTACAGCGCTACAAGCATGTAAAAAACAGTGTTGTGTGCTGTAACTTCTTTATATATCATTTTATTTATCTTTTATTGACTAGAGGGCTGCCATGTTTGCTTGCTCAATACTTATTTGTCTCATCAAAGTATAGCAGGGTTTTAATTCAGCATAAACAAGAAATTGGAAAAAGATGCAGCAAACAAACTGGTTCTGTGAAGAAATGATATGATTCATCACAGTACCAGTATCAGCAGTTAGTACCAACCCATATGGGTTATACTAAACTTGACATGCTGCACAAACTGACATATTTTACTTTTAAGACCAATCAATCATAATACTTGATACATAATGATATTATGGCAATCCAATCCTAGTATTTGATAAGTAATGCTACAAGAATAATAATCCATAAACCTTATAGTCTTATACTACAACAGCAAAACATTTTTTTATGAACAATATTTGGAATTAAGGGTCCTCTAAAACTGAGGTAAGAAACAGACGACTATCACTCTAAATTATAGAAAAAAAATAGAATTGTAATTAGCAACATTCATATATGATATGAAATTTACGGCAATTTCAGGAGTTATTTCTAAAATTCCAAGAATGCTTTCATTTAACAAATTTTCTTTGTGAGTCAGGTAAGCTAAACAGAATAGTAACATATGAATCACCACATATTCCTACACAACCACAACAATGGAACCATACAGTATGTGTAATGGAAAGCTACCCCCAACCATTTAAGTAGAATTTTGTATGAACTATTTAAATGATCTGTTGTGCTCTAAACCAAAAAACATGAAATAAGCATACTAACATCTACCGTAACGAGCTAAATGCCTACTTAAATATCTCATTGCACGTTTCATTTCACACTTAGAACTGAAAGTAGATTTTGGATTTAATATACACCGTACTCTGGCAACCATTGTAAATCAAGCATACCATGTAGTCATATCGGCGAGACAAGTCAATTGAAGCCATGCAAATTACACAATCCGATGCTTGTGGGTTGCTCTCCACCTTCCTATGATAGCAGTATTTTTCAGGTAAGATCTGAGAAAGGAGAAACAATATTTTGGTCAGTTCAGAATTATAATCAATACAAACAGTTTGGGTCATATAAACTTTCAGGTTATCTACAGATTAATTTTTAGGTCAGCTTGGCAGTTGCTATCTGAAGTTGGGCCACAACAAATTATACACAAGGCTATATCAAATTTCACCCTATATTCTACTTTCTTTAAAAATTGACTAGATAACCTATGCATTTAATCCCACATCCAGCAGAAGATTTATATAATAAAATTCATATAACAAATTTATCATATAACAACTTGGTTTTTACTTTATATAATTATGACTCGGTACTCAATAAATAAAGGAAGCCTCTTGAGTTAGGGCAGAAATGTCAATACTTAATAAATTGACATTTTTATCAAAGAATTCAAAAAATTATTGGTTTTGATGGTGAACACAAGACATAAACTAGATATTTTTCAGAAAATTGTAGTATACCTATACAACCTAACACTCCAAACATCATGTAATGTACTTACCAGATTGCTGTACTTGCATCATTCATTTAGGGTTGTCAACAGTTAGGGGCCAGTTGAATATGAACAAAATGACATGTTGGAAGCAATTTCTTAAAAAATTACAATACCAAAAGACTAAAAAAAACTTCTGTTTATAATAAAAAATCTATAAGGCACTGACCAAAAAACGATAGCAACTAAACACTAGTTTCCAAAATAATCACATATACTTACAAAACATGAAAACACTCACCTGACGAGGGATGAAGCACCTTGACCCGAAATAATGCTGGACCAGCAATATGCCGGCTTGCACTCCAACAAATACTGTAAGACAGATACACCACCATTTGTCAGCTTCAATGCGCAAGAAGTTGGAGGGGCACCCAAAGACGTACAGAGGGATGGCAAGGCGGGTGGCACTCATACCCAGGATGTACTGGGGGTGGAGTGGTTTACGGGTATCTTTTATTATGTTAGTGACAATCTGGGGTACCCAGAAAGAGTAGGCTAAGAAGACTATAGCACGTAGGAATACTCGCAACTCATAGGTCACCAGGATTCCCCCCACCAAAATGCCATCTGCAAAAGATGAACAAAGATTTCATGAGCTCTCTCTCTTGACCTCTCTATTGTTAGATATGTTGGACGTTCAATTAAGCCCCCATGCAGCCCAATTAGGACTTAACAGACCTGAATTGTTAAATTAACCCTCGAGGACTTGTATAGATTATATAATCAGGCACAATTTGTACTCGGTTGTAAAACTGAACCTTCACTATAAAAAAAAGTGGTCGGACAGTAGTTTTACTAAAGCAATCCACCTCATGTGTACCAAACTTGATCAGTAAAGTAAACAAGTATCAGACAATCCTTAACAAGAAGAAATTAAGAGATATATAACATGCCTTCTTCTTAGGATGCCCTTTTAAGAGGATAAGTGAAACCTAGACATAAGAAACAAGGAACACTTACAGAAGCGACTGTAGAGTACAGAAAGTTCACGCCGCATCACTTCCCAGTTCTCACTGCTAGATGCAGGTCGTGTGGCCTTCCAAATGGCCAAGAAGTACCTCATTTCGAATATGGAAAACACCACGAATTTGAAGAATGCCGCTGTAGCAAATGCATTGAATAGGGACTCTGCATCCATCCCAGCAAAGAAAAGTGAAAGAATTAAAACATCT
This sequence comes from Rhynchospora tenuis, assembly GCA_027725995.1. Classification (NCBI taxonomy): domain Eukaryota; kingdom Viridiplantae; phylum Streptophyta; class Magnoliopsida; order Poales; family Cyperaceae; genus Rhynchospora; species Rhynchospora tenuis. The sequence goes on along the minus strand of CM050888.1, from coordinate 148,576,723 downwards.
TCCAAATTTATATTAATGTTCAGTTATCTATAGGTGGCATGAGGGAAGACTACACGTAAGAAGGATTGATGGGAAAAATTTAATATACACAGAACTGCATAAAAGACCAAAAATATCCCCACAAATATGTTGGTGTTATTTTACAGTCCTGTTGCATTGAAGATCTAAAAACTGCCCACACATGGTAACTAAATATATTTCCCGTCTATTTTTCAAATCCATGTCATCATATTATGCCCTTTTGTTATAAGCACCTTATTTTACTAATTAACACATGTGGTATAGGTTTCTGAAAAACAAATGGTGAAGAAAATGTCAGTAAGAAACTAACCAACAACTACTCCAGCTGCCAAATGCAAGAGACAAAGATAAGCATCCATAATTGCCTGTTGCCCAATCATTATTAAAGATACTTTAGATGCTCCCTGAAAAATTGCAAGCAATTACAATTAATATGAATATAAAGTAACCAACAGAATGTAATACAAGCCTTCACTGAGGAGTTTAAAATCATTAGTGGAGCTTACAAATTGACTATTGCTGTGCTCCATTTGTCTGATATGAAGAAGAACTTGCAGAAAAGATATCTAATAAATTCAAATTAAGGAAGAACCATAAAGAGAGAATATAAATCTCCACATATTCCCATAAAACCATGAAATATCCTATGTACACCACTAAAATAGAAATATTTAGCCTTTGCCCCTCCAAAATCACAAAAATATCAAAATTATGTCAATAATACATGAAGATGTGTCTGCCAGGCAAAAAACCAGGAAAATTTTAAAATTAAAAGGGCATTCTAATTGCTCGTGCAAACCATAAAACGAGAAATATGATGTGCATCTATTGATGACAAATGCACAAAATTAGTTTTGCAATCCTGTCATACACTGGTGCCCCATGTAATTCTTGTTTCAAATATATTTGTTACTGTTTAAGACTTTTTTTTTTTTTGTATTTTTAGGATATGGATCATGTAAGGGAGATTCTTGTTTTACATGACATGGGCACATGAAATTAGGGCTAAATACATAACTTCTAGAAACTATAAACAAGAATCTGAATGTAATAATAAAACAGTAAAGTTCATTCAGTAAGAAGGATACAAAAGTGACCATGAGGGTATAATTGACAGCCTTATTGTAATAAACATCTACATTTATTGAGGACGCATTTAGCAAAATGGGAGTGAAGCACTCTCCATCCGAATCAAGTGCAGGTGCTTCTGTTAAACCCTCAAACCGATACTTGTCATGCTCTCCCTCTGAGGAAACAAAATTCCAATATTTAAATTCCACACTAGAAGAAGCAAACACAATGAGAGAACATTGGGCTAGAAACTGTTGACATCAGAAGTATATAGATTTATGATCAGAACTTAAAGAAAAATATTCTTGACTGCTATTAAATAACATTGAACATGTCCAAATTTTGTTTTCTAAATAAAAACAATCAACAACAGGACCTGTTAACCATATGTACCCAATGGATCACAGCTCCATACTTCAATTATTCTTTCTTTTTGAGTACTTAATAAAGTTTCAGACTAAGTTTTCAATGAAGCTTAAATGTAAGCTCAATAGGTTTTTGCTGTGACAATAAAATAGTCATGAACTTTAAAACTGTTATTATAAAACTAAGAAAAAAAACAAGAAAAGCAGAACAAAATAATAATTAGAGATGAGAAAGCTGGGATACCAATTTGACTAGCAGATATCCGAGAAACCTTGGCAGCAATCTCTACATTACAGTACTTCTCCAATTCCTTTGTTAGAGCTGGTCCAACCAAAAGTAAATTGAACAAAAAAAAATAGAAAATAAGTTAATGAAATATTAAGTAAACTTCCAGAGGTAATATTAAAGACAATGAAAACACACGCAAAGAAATATTGAAACTCTTAATTGAACCATTTCCAGTATGGCATACCATACTGGCATGAACTAATTTTGATAATTACCATTCTTTTCCCCATTGTTTCCCTTGAGAGGATCTGGATACACTTGATTGGAGAACATTCCCAACTGCCAGGAAAATAGAAGAAATATTTATCAATACAATATCTAATTTCAAATTTGAGAAAAGGTAAATTAGGTCTTCATAAGCTGAATTTGAGATTATTACCAGATGGTATGGATTTGACCTGAAGTATTCCTCTTCTGGGAATGGGCCATCACCACCACTAAACCAAAAAAAGAAGTTGCAAATTGATTATAGTGATACACTTATTGTTATAACGAAACCAGAGAAGCTACAGAAACAGCGCTACTGTACCTGTTAGCAACCATACGTAATTGTCTGAAAGGCCAGACATACACACCTTCTATTCTCAGTCGTGCATGTTCACGTTCATTGTCAAATAAATCTTGGAAAGTAATAGATCCCTGCAATCCCACATTGGGAAAAATATTATTATTTACCCATGATTACAACAATAATCTGCAACAAAAAAAAACTAAAACATATTAGAGGAAATAATAGTATCCGTCAATGGAGGTTAGGATATGGTCTTAAAAATGGTAAAATGGGGGTATCAAATCATAAAATTAGATCTTCAAATTTTTATAAAATTAATTGTACCGTAACATAATGTACGCCCTGTAACTTTGAAGGCTTGCTAAGTAACTCCAAAACAGACACACCTTGAAATCCACTGGAATCAACGAATTTAGATGAACCATTTGCAGGGCCCATAAAGCGCCATGTTCCTGAATGAAAAATTAATATAATGAGTTAAAAAGATGGGGGAAAAAATGTAGAAGTTACATTATCTTCAAATTTATATGTGCAAAAATGTTACCTCTGTATATTCCAGTAATATTCCAGTAATATGGGTTTAGCTCGGCCTCATCCCTTTTGAATAAAGCATTCTGGAGAAATGAAGATACCAAAATTAATTACAAATCTCCAAATAACTGTAAATATTATGAATTAGGTTCATTGAATGCATGCAAAATCTCCCAAATATTTCATAGTGACAGATTAATAGCGAACAATTCACAATAATGAGACATTGTATATTTGCAATGCAACAAGTAATAAGCATAAAATATATAGAAATTATATAAACCGAAGAAATTGAAATGCAAGAGTCTCAATTAATTTTGGCCAACCATCAAATCCAATTTTACAAACAACCAACAATTCTAGAAAAGCACACCTAAATCAACCCAATTGCAAGAGGAATTCAATCACAGATGCTAATTTTCAAAAGGAAAGAAACAGAATTGAGCTACAATACCGTCACTAATTCAGTACAAATGCAAAATTTTAGCAGTCGTATACACAAATAGAAAAATTAAGAGACCAAATTCTAATTTTAGCTAACAACAATCAATCCCATCTCATAAAAGACCCAATTAAGTAAAGTCAGCACTAAAAAGGTAACAAAACTTAAAAAAAAAAGGACCCAAAATCGGAATTATAAAGAAGAAAAATTACAAACCTCATCACTCCATGTCGCTGAAGTAACAACCGAAGGTCGATCTCTTATCGGCCTGAGACAACTCGAAGGTCGAAACAAACCCAGAAGAAGAAAAACAAGAAGGAGAAGAAGAAGAGGAAAGGTTTTCATTTGCTACAAGAAGAAGAAGAACAAGAAATCGCAACGGAAATCAAGAGGAGAAGGTATAACCTTCGATTTTTGTTTGTTGGTTTTTCGGATAGAAAGAGGTTGCTTTGGATGGAGTCAAATACCAACCAAACACAACCCCATCTCTCTAGGAGAGATTAATACAAGCGGAAGGAGAAAACGAGAGCTCAACGAACAGGGAAAGACACAGAGAGAGAGAGAGAGAGAGAGGTCAAAGTCGAAAGAGGAGAGGACAGGAGAGGAGAGGAGAAGAGACAAGTTAGAAAGAAGGCGTGCGAAATTGAGCAATTTCTCTGTGGCACGAGACACAGAATCGAGACGAGATTCTTCAAAGGAAACGAGTGCGACGACATTAAAACTATATCAACCTGGTCTATAGGATTCTGTCACTGGTGGTGGGTCCATTAGTTATTACTTGAGACGTAATTACCACATAATATATCTGCCCCCGGTTTATTCAATACTAAGCTAATAACGTTGTCCGACTTCCACGTTACAATTCTTCCGTATGAGATCATGTATACGAGTCACTATCACTAATGTGATAGACTCGCATCATCTTTTTTTACAGAACGATGGTATAGAGAATCTAAAAGAGCGTTAATCAATGGGACGCTGGCTGCTGAGTAGTGACGGATCTTGGTTGGACCTTGATTAACTAATATTGTACGATGGAAGTAAAGGGAAAAACTTTGACGAACTGAAATGGCAGTAAATGCGCTTTGGCCCACATTTAATATTTTAATCCGTGTTTTTATTTAAATATATAGCGAGCTTAGAGGAGAGCGGTTGGTGGGACCGAGTGGACTTGAGCTGGGAGCACGGAGCTGCTACAAATTATTAATTCTCTTACTTCCTTTTTTCTCTTTTAAGTAATTTAAGTTCAAACAATTACGTAAATAAACTAAATCTGGTCAATCTCGCCTTTTTCTTTTTTTTAAGGAATTTGAGTTTGAATAATTCTGAAAATAAACTAAATTTGGTTAAGTTTTCTTTTTGACTGCTGCTAAAGTAAATCTAATTTCAAATTTTAAACAACTTAACGGTCTAGCGAAATTAATTGTTGGTTATTTGTTGGCTTTTTTAACTGATTATATTATCCAATTAATTTAGCTCTCTAATTTAGACTAGGAGATTTGGGGGGTGTATTTTTGAGTTTGGTAGGGTGTGTGCGAGGAAGAGAAGATTAAAAATAAAATAAAAATTAAGGAGACAACAATAGTGTTGCATCTCAGTTGTGGTGTTGCAAATATAACCTCATCTTCATTGTCTTTCCTTTTCTCTCTCTCTCGTCTTTTTCTTTTTATTAAAACTTGGGAGCACAACATTAATAGTACAATTGACAATATATACAGTTCAAATAAAATATAATTCAATTTTTTTAAATTTCAAAATCGTCTTGGTCTTTTAAAAGAAAGTTTTGTAACTTCTCTTATTTTCTATGGCTTTTTGATCGACAAAAAGCTTTCAAATTCAGACAAAATCTAAAAAAAATAATAAAAAATTAACATGCATCGTACTGAAATAATGAAAAATATATGTAATATCTCAATTATAAAAATTTTCGTTGTATAAAACATAACTGTTAAGTTAAAAAATCCTGTATGAAATCTTTTCTGAACATTTAATTAAAAAAGAAGTTGAAAAACTTGCTCCCATATTATCATAAAAGAAAAGAGCAAGATTCTGGTGCCACACTTTTGTGGTGCCACAAATACCACACTTTACTTTTGTTTTAAATTTCAAAATTTAAAATATAGTCATCCGATCCGAAACGTTGATCTTGCTTATTTTAACGACAGATGCGTTCTCATAAAATTTTATAATTTTTGAAGGTTATTTGATGCTTTATCAAGAGGTCGAAAAATGAACATATTAGAATTAATCTATTATAGTTATTTTAATTCGTTCATTTTTGACCTCTTGATCAAACATCAAATAAACTTCAAAAATTATAAAATTTTATGAGAACGCATTCGTCGTTAAAATAAACAAGATCAACGGTTCGGATCGGATGACTATATTTTAAATTTTAAAGTGTGGCACCACAACAGTGTAACACCGGAACTTTGCTCAAAAGAAAATAATGTTAAGTTCATACTCCAAATTAACTCTCACCTATCTTATTGGTTAATTTTATTTAATTTTTTTAAACTAGTTTGTTACATGAGACGATGTCAGATATAAAATTTTGGCTATTTTTTGCCGTTCTTATAAGATAACGAACGATCATTTTTCCGAAGCATGTCATTAAATCCTGAATAACTTTCTTCTCACTGTTTTCTTCATTGGCAATTATACTTCTCTTTCCAAATGATTTTAATAATTTATCTGGAATTGGGCTAATTCAGGCAAAATTACGGTCATATATAAATCCAACTGCATGTCTGCATGGAAATATCAACCTACCAAAACATTGGTTCTTTAAGACGCTTTAATTTCCTCATTTATGTTTGGAACCATGGCAATTTTGATACCTGCTGTGAGATGAAGTATTTAATACATCCATCGAAATAATAATAAAAATAAGAAATTTGAATTTGCGTATAATACTTTCCTATTAAAAGACTATTTATATAGACTCGTCTATAACAAAATTAAAATTAATTTACACAGCTTTGTTGGTTATTCTCGAAAGAAATATAAAATTTTATGTTCATAATCTCTCGTATACGTAACATCGAATGGAAGAAATAAAGAAAAGTTGATTGGCGGTCAATTTTATTAAGTTGAAAATTTATAAGAGGCAAGGAATTAAAATTACCTAAAAGCAACATCAAATCCAGAGAAAAGATAAAATCACATGTCAAACAATTATTTTTCTAAATTTTTAGACTTGAAAGAGTCAGTCAAGAGAAGACATACATATAATAATCTGTCAATACAGATAATTCCACATGCCAACATTCGTACTGTACAAGCGCATATTGCACCAGCGAATATTAAAGTAAGATTGTGAGAAATGTGCTCAACTTGATAATAACCAAACAAACAATAAATAGAGAGATTGTAGAAGCTTCTTTGGAGGTGAACAGTTCAACAGAGGATGAATTCACATGCAAACATTCTTATTCTGTAATTGTAATAGTCAACTAGGGAATTTTCTCCATAATCAGGCAGTAACATGCAACAGTAAATTACTAAATTAAAAATGCCATTTTAATTAGTCAAAGCTGTTGATGATATGTTTGTGCTCCATTATTAGTTGGCTTTATTGTTTGGGCAGGTGGTTAGTTCAGAGCTGAGTATTTGTTTAGTATTTGGTGTTGTTAATGATTAATGTGAGTTTTCAACATCACATCATACGTGCATTGAAGAATACAATAACAAGGTTGTTGAGCTACAAAGAAAATAGTTCTTCTGTGGAGCAAGACCATGCATTTACTTACATGCTATTCAGTTTTTGCATGCAAATTACTAATTGGATAGATCCATTTAATTGATAACTATGAATTAAATTTACTAACGTTTTAATGAACTTAAATTTTCTTAAAATATAATTATTTATGTTACTAATGTTAACGTTTTTCTTTTCCATTCTTCTATTCATCTGGCTTCGGATTTTGAAGCATGGAGAACTATATTTAATTTTTTTTTTCTGAGTATAGAATATACATTCTTTTTTCGCCAAGGATTTATGTTGAAAAATAACTTCAACTTAATTATATCTTTTTCTTTTCGCGTTACACATGAAAGTTTTCAATTTGAGAGGACATGAGCAATAGCTAGAGGAATTCTCTTCCGACTTCCTATACTTTGAGATATCTCTTAAACTATTTCGTATAGTTATTTTATCCAAACTCAAAATCAATATTGTTCTCGCTAGAGTTTGAAAATATAATCTTATTCTTTTTTTTTCAGATTTTAAACAAAACAATAGTAGTTATTTTATGTTTAGCATTTTTCATTTAAGAGGTGAAAATTCAAACCTTTTAAATAGTTGAGTAAGAAACAGTTTTTTTTTTTTTTTTTTTTTTTTTTTTTTTTTTTACTAGGCTATTTTGGAGTTGAGTAAGAAACTAGTTGAGTTGGGTTTAGATTAATTGAGTTTGGGTAGATTGACTTTAAACAATTGTCGAGTTAAGGATTAAGTTTCTATTTGTCCAAATTCTGTTAATGTTTAGATCTTAGATCATGTTAAGTTACGTTGGATTTATATTATTTTTTAGTCTTGAATTAAACATTGTCAGATTTCGAGTTTCAAATTATATTCGGATTATTTCCATATTCGGGTCCATTCGTTCTATTTATAATGTATTTTCGGATTCAAATTGTTCAAAATTTCAAGTTATTTTTAAGGGTTCAGGTCATTAATATAATCGGATTCGGGTTTGGGTTGGGTAAAATTTCAGTTGTCTTGGATTTTGGATAGGTTGGATTTGTGTTACATGTGTCGTATTTTGATATACTGTGTTTTAGTCAAACTCCAAATTTAAATTATTTAGATTCGAATCGCCTATCCTTAGATCATATCATGTCCAAATCAACTTTTAAAAGTATTAATGGATCGAATTAACTTTCGGTCCAAATGGTAATCAGATTTTTTTGGTCAACTTAAGTTTGCTGGCTCTGTTTATTTTCCTTGATAAAATCTAGGTTTTATCTTGAGATGAATTAAACATTAGTTTCTCATCATTTCATGTTTTTTTTTTTTTATTTCAAGTTTGAATATTCTATTCAGTGAACTGAAACATTAATAATTAGGAAAGGAATTATAAGTTAACTATACGGAATAAGAAGAAATTCAAAGATAACTAAAGATCTCCGTTTATATTTAATTAATGAAATGAACGATACATACCTTAGAATGCTTGACAAGATCTTATAATTAGCTGTATACTTGTGTACTCAAACAGCACATAATTCCCAGCAGCATTGTTACAGTTTTCCAAACACAAATTTGTAACATTAAATCCAATCATCTTCTTGACTTGTAAATGCTCAGCAACTAACAACACTGTTCATCTCTCTTAAATTATCGATATACAGATGCAAAACCCAACACATAAGGACAACGACACAGAATATTTCGCTCATGTATCTCGTTTGTAGAACATTTAACAAATTTAAAATCTGATTTCACTAATCAAGTCCCAATATATCTAGTATACTATACATACTCGCAGTACATCTGCAGAAAATCACTGTCAGAATTTACAAAAGGAACTATTTTAGAAAAGTAGCTATGGATCATGAAAAGGGTATAAATACTTGTACTATTATTGTTTTCGTTGAATTTGTGCATTAAATGTAACAATATTAATAATTCAAATAATTTTTTTCCCACAAATTGGGTGCGCGCTTTTGCTAGTAAATATCAAATGAATGTAAGATAGCAGACTAAAGAGTTTTTCCCAATTAGAAATAAAGACAACTGCAATTTAAAATAATATCACTCTAATGACGGTCGGTAATTAAGGTAGCCAACTTTCACGTCAAGTTATCCCCCATAATGAAACGACTCTCAACAAAACATTAAGGACCAAATCTCATCCATCTGGTTTAATTCAACCGGATTCAAAGTAGCTAAAAAGCGAAACAATATTCTAACAGCACCATAATTAATATTTGGTTAACTGGTTTATCTACCCTGATGTTGGTGTGAGTCCTAAGTTGTGTCTTGGAAAATATACAACGCTTTCCGGCTTTCTAAAGATACGCTTGTAAATTGCAATGTTATAGTAGGCTTGAGCTTAAAATGCATTTAGAGATGGGGAAATGATCAAAATTGGCCCATGCTACACCAGCCCAATTAGACACAAATTTAAGTAAGCCCATCATCAACTTGTGATTTATTTATTATATTCAATTTAAAAGATACAGCTATGTTTATGTATTTAAATGCAAATATGTAATGATGGAATGTATAAACAACGCATTACTCAAGTAATTTGACTTGGCATTTCTCTCCCATTTTAAAAAAGTTGCTTAATATTTATTAATAACAGCTAGACTACATTTGCCCCAACAAATACAGCATGAATGCAACAGCTTCATACCTAGTTTAACAGAACATTGGTGTTCGGGTAAATTATTGTAGGATTAAGGCCAATCAACATAGTTGTAGATAATAAATCCAACAAACATGATGGCTTCTAGATGAAATTATTTTCCGGAAACTTATTTACAAACTTCTACATACTTTGTTATAATACGATTTTCAAGTCAAATTACATTTTTTTTTTAATCAGTACAGAGTCAATGGCAGTCCTCTGTCCTAATTAATTTCCTGCCAAGTATGTATCTGCTTGCATATTTGTGGTAAGTGGTAACATGATATATAACTATTGATACGTTACATGCATTGTTAGATTAAAATTAAATGAATTCGACACAAAATGATACTTTTTATTGTTTCTCAGTAGTGTTAGACTGTTCTGTGATTTTGGTATCTTTGTTAAGTGTTTGGTTTGGGTTGTACTCTGTTTTAGTTTGTCGTGCTTGCTTTAGAATGGTGAAGGTTTAGTAGGAACTTGTATTCTGGATTTTGTGTTTTTTGCTTAATGAAGCAGGTACCCCAGAGGGTTACTTTTATTTCAAAACAGAATTAGACACGGGATGAATTATAGAAAAAGAAAATACTGATATATGAATCCATCAACCGATTTTAGTCACGAGGAGTGCCTTAATTTTTCTTTCTTTGGTTTTTTCTTTTCTTATTTTTGAAGTAAAATTTTTATTTTTTTAACCAACTGTGCTAAATTTGATTTCCATACTATTATAGTTATTATGGCCATTTATTCAAGCTACTGATGTAAAGGGCTTTCCCAGTTGTCAATCAAGTGCTCACCTACATAAGAAAATTTATATCAGAAAGGCATCTCCTAGGAACATAAAAGGAAGGGAAAAAAAATTTTAGGAACCCAAAAAGGACATATAAGTTTGGTATCCTCCTCTCTTTCACAGTTTCACTGCAAGCGGAAGAAGGATAACAAAGAGAAACAATTACAAAATTTTCTAAGAAAATTCTTTTTTCTTACATATCTACTACACATACAATAGAATAAATCTATATAAATTTAACAAAAATTTCCACATTAGCATTAAACAGAAGAAACGGGGTGTTCGTGATGTTCATGCTCTTCATCTTGCATTGTCAAACTTGACTTTGTCCATTTGATGCGCAAAGTTATTATCAAAAGCGTACTTGCTTGGCATACTAGTCCACATATCAGACCCAACCATAGTCCCTGGAATTTTACGAATATAAAACATCAGTACATTGTCTGTGTAGATCATTATAGAAAGCTGAAATCATACCATTTTTCCATTATTTTAATGTGCAGAAAGAAAGCTGAGCGCAAAAAATTATAGAGAATTTATAAGAAAGTCAATTTAGTTTGTTGCTAAAAAATGTGCTAGCCAAAATGTAAATTAGATGAAATAATATTTGCTATATAACAAATTATAAAACGGCCAGCCTATGTCCAAAGAAAAGAGTGCTCTTCAAGTGATTATTTAATCTGAAATCACACCACACTCTATGTATCAGTTTGTTTTATTTTCAAAGTGGAAAGCAAGGACATACCAGTGTAGTGTGAAATCACATTACCCGTTAGGTATCGATTTGTTTTATTTCCAATATAGTAGAGACTGTAGAGTCATGCAAAGAAAACTCAAAGCATAAAACCTAAAAGATCCAGCCCAGCCCATAACGACCCTACAGCCCAAAATTTAAGTAAAGTATGACCAACCCATCAGGTGAATTCGGTCACGCTCACGCCACTTTGATTAGTTGATGTAACCCTTTTGGGGCCCCGAAATGAAATTCACTCCACTCACTCGGATAGGACTGGCAAACGTTCCAAACGCACACGGAAATGCCCCATTCCGTTTTCGTGCCGTTTCGGCAAACGGAACGAAATCTATGTTTCGTTTTTGTTCCGTTTTTGAAACGGTAAAGAAAATTGGTGCCACATTCCGTTTCGTTTCTATTTTCCATTATAATTCCTCTTTCAGTGTTCCATTTCGGTAAAACGGTATAATTATCCGTTTCGTTTTCGTTTCGTTTTCTAAAACGGCATGGTAAATTGATGCCACATTCCGTTTAGTTTCTGAAAACGGAACGGCATCACGTTTTTTTGGGCCGTTTTGCCAGGCCTACACTCGGAACCAAATGGGATACATACAACGTGCGAAATCTAGGCCCGGTTTACTAACTTAGGCCTATAACCGATAGATTTTAGGGTATTACATTTTGTTAATACTGGGTGCTAAACTATGCTTTTATTACATACCTAAAATGGGTATTAGATTGCTTATGTACAATGAAAAAAAAGTAAAGTACCTTGCCATACAATCCAAGTTTAAACGCAAAGAGAATAGCTAATGGCATGCCAATGAAGTAGAAGGCTACTAAGTTGGTCCATGCAGCCAAGTGTTGCCACCCGCATCCCCTTGAAACACCTATAATTGATCATATGAAGGAGAAGTACCAAGTGAATAGCTGTAATTCCATACTGACATGAATGAATTACATTTGTCGAATTTTAGTAAGGAAAATCTTTTTTGGCATATTTAAGTGGTAAAGAAATAATATGTTTTTTTTTTTTTTCGAAAGCTTGACAGCAGCTGTCAAGCGAATAATCTCTACTACTTATAAATGCACGCATACGAAGGGTGTAAACAATTCATATAAAAGGAGTAAACATGTCATATAAAAGGGTGTTAAACAATTCTTATATCAATTATGGACCATTGATTTGTGTAATTTGATTTGATCAGTGGTCTAGATTAAGGTCAGACTTTTTATAGAAAAAATTAAGTTACTACCAAATTAGCTATTTATTTAAAAGGAAAGACTAAATTATTAATTTTACCGTATCTTTATTGTCTAACATGTAAAGTTTTTTATGAAACAAAAATAATATCAAAATTTTATTTTTTTATTTGCCCGCATATTGAGGGCATCTTTTGCTAGTATGTTTTAATGTGCCTTGCTTTTTCTTTTTATAGATTGGCAGCGGCTGTCAACTGATAATGTGCCTTGCTTTCCTTGTGTAGCCTTTCAACATTTTTTGCATCTCTCAGCTTGTTGTACTTTTATTATTTCATATTGCTTTGGTTTGTATATAGGTCATCTGATGTAGTTTATTTAATGCTAAAACAGGAGTGATTATCCTTTTTGGGATAATTTTTCACACTTAGCAAGTTAGTCTAATAAATCTGGATGTTTTAATAAAATAGAAAAAAAAATATAGTTAACAGTTAGAACTAACCAGATAAAACTCCTTGAGCCGAGTCAAAAAGGATAGACATGGCAAGGAATGGAGTCATATATGCAAATGCAGTAATGATATCTTGGCTACTACTAAAGAGACAGGCCCAGAAATCGTGGAAAAATGCGAGCAGAAGAATAACTGTTGCGGCAAGGAAAACTGACAGCTTCAGTGTCACTGAAACAGCATTTTTTGCTTGCTGTATGTTTCCCGCACCGATCTCATTTGAAACACGTGTGCTGAAATAACAGTTGTCATACACTTAGGTCAACACAATATTGGCAATTAAAGTAAGATTTAAATTAAAAATATCTTTTAACATACCTCACTGCTGCGCTGAATCCATATGTAATCATGTATGTAATTGCTTCTGTGTTCACACTACAGTTCATGTAATTGTCAATTAAAATATATTCGATGAAGTTTGAAGTACAAAAAAAAAAAAAAATCCAGAAGAATTAGGAGGTGGTAAAAAGAAAATTACCACATAGCAATTAATGAAGTGCTTAGCTCGGAATTTGGCATCAGACCAGCAAGCAAAACCAGAATTTCGAAAGCCCAATATTCAAAACTGGGTTATAATGAAAAAAAATATGTAAGTCTCTTTTAAGTATGAAAATACAGAATGTGTTAGGTAATTGCCAGATTCCACAGAAATATGTTATAAGCATGTATTAGTTAATGGGTACCTTACTAGCATACTACCCTGTCTTCATTTGTGCACATGAGGTGAAATATTATCTCCTTTAATTTTGCTTTGCTTAAGGTATGATCATTTAGTCCTTTTAAGTAAAATTAGGCTTAAATTAAGCTCCAATTTTATTATAATGGCTTACTTTGGAGTATAAAATGTATCTTTGAGAAAATATTAAAAGCCCATGGTTAAACCTGTCAGCACTGTGCCAGTGACAACAAGTGCCAATTCTGTACCAATGTGTACCAATCAATTCATATTTCATACTGATCCTCTCTAATGCGAATTGGATGGATAAACGATTCATGTACACCACAAACAACCAGACACAATCATACATGAATACTAACCAGACCATAATTGCTGAAGCAACGGCCAATTTCATGCTGGGCAAAACATGCTCAAAGGCCTCCATTGAGAGCCCCTCCCAAGTATGATTGAAATCCTTCGCATAATATACATATCCCGCAAGCATCAGGCAAGAAATCCACAAAGAAACCGACCCAGAAATACTGGTTCCAACAAACCCCAACCCGAACACATGCACCAACAGGTACGTGATCAAGACGTGTGCCAGCAGAGGGACCAATGAGCACACAACAAGTGGCATTATAACTGTCTGTGTTTGAAGAAATCTCAGGATGCATTGAAGGATGCCGTATGCAAATAGACCTGGAATGAGGAACTTCAGGTATAATGCTGCCATGTGGGCCACCTCTGGCTTTTGGTGTAGTAAAATGAGGATTTCCTCTGAGAAAAACCATAAGATGGAAATGAGAATGGAGAAGAAAACTGAGATTATGACGGATGATTGAAGGTAGATGCCTAGCATGCGGTATAATTTTGCGCCATAGCCTTGCCCGCATAGTGTCTCGAGGGCCCCACTGAGACCAGTCTGAACAGAAAATGAGTTTATAATCAGCACCAATATGATTTGAGGTCTTTATTATCTGTTAAATACTGATATAAGAATGTCCAGTACCAGTAAAATAAAGGATCACGTGCAGTTCAAACCGTACTTGGGTACATATTAAGTTTTAAGACTAACATTATGTCCAATAGGTTATTATCAATTATATTCCAATAGGAATTTTGCAATAGATAATCGCTATATATCTAGGATATCTAAAAAATTAAGAACTATAGGAATATATGATCGCAATATACCAGACTACCAGTGCAGCTTAATTATATGAAACTGGTAACTGTTTATATCACCATTACTATTGATACAATAAATGACATCACCTTTACCTGGTATTGTATTACTTGTTAAGAACCAATCGACATAAATCCTTCTTTAAATTTTCTTCCTTTTATCTATAATTTTTATGTTTGTCTCATTGTCATGATGTCCAATGACTAACCAAAGTAGTGTCTATATACTCTTCCTACAATAATAATGTCCTTACAAAAAATTTACCGCTAAATATATAATGATGACTAAAAATTGTACTATGATTAAGACATTTCAAACCTAACACATTTAAATCATATATGTCGTTGTAAATAGGACAAGACACCTGTGGTCTAGCAAAAAAGTAAGATAAAAATCAGACGTTTGTTGGAAATTGACAAGGAAATTAAGTGCAATGTAGTCAACTTTTCTATGATATGATTGGATGACGAGAAGAGAATTGCGAGTGAGATTATCTCTTAACCTGAAAATGACACTAGCTAGATAGACATAAATGAACTGCTCTGTTGACCAAGTCCA
The DNA here is from genome assembly GCA_027725995.1 of Rhynchospora tenuis. NCBI lineage: Eukaryota > Viridiplantae > Streptophyta > Magnoliopsida > Poales > Cyperaceae > Rhynchospora > Rhynchospora tenuis. The sequence continues at coordinate 148,561,501 of CM050888.1, read as the reverse complement.
AATGTGATTAATTAATTTATTTCGATAAACTTATTTTGCCTGAGATGTCCAATACAATTATACAATTCATACGGCATCAAATGGTTAGCTGTCCCTCTGAGTATAAAATGCTATAAATAGGTGCATTTGTTGTATACGGCATATCTAACAAGGCAAGTTTGATTAATTACTGGAGCGTTTCTAATATATCAAATTTTTTTTTTTCAAATTACCTGAGTTTACCCATGTGCTTCAAGGTCTACTGATTTCTTACTCGCCTAACTTTTATGTCAGACAAAAGTATTAAATTGTTTACCAATATAAAATTTAGTGTTAGAAGAGCCATAATTGAACAGAAAGTAGTAAAAGTGAGGTAATAGAAAATCTAATGAAAAAACAGATGGGTCCTCAATACGGAATTCAGATCCTAATTTCATGGAGACAATGCCACGAGAACACATACTAAAACCTGAGAGTGGTCAAACCCTAATTCAGGGTGTGAAATCTAGACGCGTCACTCCTTCAAAAAGAGGAAAAAATATATATTAACAAAAAAAATCTAGACCCTTCGCGTTGGCAACAGTATGGCCCCATTTGGTGAATTATTTAATTAATTTAATGCACTATTCATCCAAAGGACAATTAAAGTTGCAGCTGGAGATCTTTACTTTCTGAACTATATACACCCAAAAATCTGTAATCACCACAATGGAAAAATAATAAAATATACAAAAAATATTATACTAATTGGTCAAGTTTTTTTAATTCCGATCTAATGATATTTCGGAGGATCGCTGTTTTTAAAATCTTGGAAAGAAATATATTTGAAGGATTTAAATGTTTTATTTTGTTTTCCACATATATACTTCTAATTTTTTTAGTACAAACATTAATTTTAGATGCGAGCTGGTGATTATAATGAATATTAATAACAACTACTGATACCGAAATTCCATTTGGATTGCTTGACTAGCTAAGAGATAAGTAAAGGATCATGGCAAGTCATGGGAAGTTCATCACTTTTAATGAAATAATTATTTGTGTGGACCCAGATAATTTTATTCACAGTGTGGTGGGTATTGGTGTAGATAAAATGTAATGTTCTTTATGGTTTTCACGAGATGTAGAATATAATTCAGAGAAACCGATTCAAAATAATATATATATATATATATATATATATATATATATATATATATATATATATATATATATATATATATATATATATATATATATATATATATATATATATATATATATATATATATATATATATATATATAATTAATTAATTAAATGAGGTCCGAGATATAAACTTGAGGTCATGAATCGCGCGTGGCAAAACAAACTTCTCTAGCTAGAAGAAAGACAAACTACCATTGGTCCTTTAAATATAATATAAAGTAAAGCTGTAAATAATGTCACAACACCTTGTAACTAAATTATTTTTTTTTGTCATTCTATTTAATGCAAATTAAATATCTAGCCAATTGCCGAATAAAATTCGTCCCAATTGTAACCATCAACAAACTCTTTAATTGCGTTCCCGAATTCAACTCAAAGTTCTCATCTCCTATCACAAAAAAACACTCTCATAAATGACTGTGACCTCACTTGTAGACCGTTCATTTATCTAAATAATAATGGGATCTTTAATTAGGAAACAATTTCTGTTCACATTTCTAGATCCGACAACCAAAAGATGCCGTACGTATTTCAAGGGTACCATATTACAACCCCTGTTTCCACATTTCAGCGACTTCTATAATCATTCCTTCATAGAGGTTGATATTTTGTTAGTTAATACTGGCGCCTAGAGAGAAACAACCAAGGTGCTAGCTATTAATGAGGCCAACATACATGTGGCCAGATTATGGGCATGCAAATCAAGCAAACCTTATTTTTCTTTCTCTGTAAAGAGAGTAAAGTTTTATTTGTTATATGCAAAGCTCTCTCTACATATGTTGATTAGATTTTTTTTTTTTAATAAAAGCATTAAGCATGTGTTGATATGAAACTAGCAATTTATTGTCCCATTAAGGATAAAATACACTTATTTCTTTTCTCTCCAAAAAGAGGGAAACGGAAGTGCATGCGTAGCATCGTTTATTAATTCGATCTATCTATTAATGGCAAAAATGTTTAATCGAGTTAGGCATCTTCAGTAATTTCACTGTATAAGATAAATTGATATACGTGGTAATAGTTTAAACAAGGTTCTACTTAATTACATTGTAATACTATTATTTAAATGATGCAAGATTGAGACTATTGTTTTTTGTTTGTTAACACACCGAAAATCTTAGGAAAACTAGCTCTTAAAGAAGACATCAAAAGATACAAATTTTATTAATTTGCATTCGGGTCAGGTTTGCGGGAACATACCATGAGAGCCAATCCGGTGACGGTACCCCATGAGTTGCCAAGGGTTGCGCCAGCGAGCTCGGTATCACCTAGGTGGCCGGCAAACATGACAGACACGAGCGTGATGGCGTAATATGACATGTTCGTCAAAATCATCGGCAGTGCAAAGAGCAGCTGCCCCTTGGCCTCCTCTACATCCACTATCTTCTCCAATCTCCATCCTTTCTTTGCCTCCCAATTATTGGCTTCTAACAAAGGTGCATTAGACATTTTCAATATATATATGGAGGTTTCTCTCCTTTTTGTTTTTTGAATCGGAGCCTGAGTTGAGGGGATGGACTAGAGAAGTGAAATTGGCCTAGAAAGGGCTTATAAAGAGGGGCGTGTCTATGTGGATGTGGTCCGTGCTGATGCCTGCTTAATTTGTTTGGACCTCACATTAATTATTAATTTTTGAAAAGGTGTATCGTGTGTTGCAAGGAGATCGATGCACGTGTCTATTATTTATCAAGATTTGACAAGTACAGCTTGCGGACAATGAATTTCATATCACATAAAATTCGATTTATAGGGGACGTAATGAATTTTACAAATAAATGAAATTATGATGTATATACGGCATATTCGAGAATTTTTTTTTTTTGGGCATGATTAGTGCTAGGGATGTACATTAGAGTTTTTCTTTTAGGGAAACAAATATATATATTTTTAGTCCATCTGTCCTATTTCTTTATTAATAATTGTAATTTAAAATCCAAATAAAAAATGTAAAACAATTAATCTTAATTATTCTACCTCAAGCGTATTGTATTCATAGGAGCAAAACTAGAAAAAAAAGTTTAGAGTGGGACAAAATATGTTCAATATCTTTATGCGGGAATAATTGATTATCACGTATATTTAAAAATACGAACACACTATTTTTATTTTATTTTTTTCAAAACAGCACATATAATCGAAGAAATTATATCTATTTATCTAACCAGGCGAACAAAATTCCCACCTAAGCAATACATTTATTCAGCTGAGTGTGTTCACATCAAATTTTTTTAAAAAAATACAAAAATAAAGAAAACAAAGTGTAGTAAAAAACAAAAAAATAACATAGTGTTGTAATTATATAATTACGTACAACAGCACTATGTATAAAATCAAGAAATTGAAAATCAACCTCTAATTATATATAGTGTACCGTTTTTTTTATTTTCTGTTATTTTAGAAAATGTTTTCTAAATTATATAACTTTCATTTCATATGATTATAATTTATATGAAATAGAACAATATTAATGAATCAAATTTTGAATTATCAAATATATGCACGACCAGATACCACCAACAGCCACAGGAGCACTTAATCAAACAGATTATTTTCGAAACTCTTTAATTATCCACACGCCAAACATCCCCTTCCCCGTACGCATAGAACAAGGATGTCACGAGCAGCGAGAAGTGCGCATCGAGTATACCAAATAGAATGAATGGGTGCATGACATCAAAGGAAAGCGAAATGGGGGTTGGACGAGATTTAGACACTCTTTGCATTAGTAAAATTAGTATATATATTTTTTTTCCTAACCTTTTAATGATGTACATGTTTTGGGTTTCACATTTCTTTAGCATCTAGTTAGCTCTTTTTTTCCATGTTCTCACAAAACAAAAAGTAGCTCGCGTGTTGCACGTGCACTGTAACTAGAAATGTTCCAGCAGTGCCTGTATGTATGTGTATATTTTTCGAGAATATATAGTTCAGCAGTATAATATATCAAGTTATCATCATTCATAATCAAAATAAACCAATAAACATCATAAGATGAAAAATTACAAACTCGGAGTTTCAGTTACAAAATCGATTGTTTCTACCGTATATTATTATACGATCTAACCATGGAGTTTTGCAATCTGTGTTTACCAATTACCAAAGAAGTGCATGCTCTCATTGCATAGCGACAAACTAAGTTGAAAAAGTCAAAAAGGCTGCATGCATGTCTCATTGTGGTTTAATTGCGGCGAATAAGCCGAAAGAAATGTGTGTGTTGAGTTGTTGACTGTGTTCACTTTTTCTCCAGACCACCAAATTTCTGGAAGCGATGGATCTCAACATCCACATTAAATTGAAGATTATTTAATGCATTTCAACTGTATCTCAACAGCACTCGGTACGGTACTTTGTCATCAGTCTATAATGCATGTCTATCTTACCCAATCTAACTTTTCAGTAGCAACAAGGAATCAGGATGCACGGTAGTCTATAGGAGATCAGTTGTGGCTCTTTCTTGATGAAAAATGGTGTTATATTTTATATTAAAATTGCTAATTAAGTAATTATATATATTTCTTTCCTCTTATTTATTTCTTCCACTGGTGTTTTAAATACTCTACCGGACCGCTGGTTGAACCCGATAAAGTTGGGAACCAGCCGGAACTTGATCCGATAGGGGAGAAATCGAATGTACTGAATTAAACCAGACCAAACCAATATTAATTTGTTATTTGTGTACCAGCGATTGAAGGTACATTCACTTTATTTGTGCGCCGGTTCGTCACTATTTCTGTTATGTGATTTTTTTTTTTCCTGTTTTTCTGTTCGACCGGGCGATTTATGAAGCAATATGTTCTCTACGTGTGAAACTTACGTAACACTTGGTAGCCACTACAAAGACTTTCTAAAAAGAAAACATGTGAAAATACAATATTTTTATTTTCACCTTGGAATTGAACTGTTGGGTTTTGAAAATTGCACTCTGCCACTAAGCCAAGTATGACCTATTGTTTGGTTAATTAGTCTATGTTTATTTATAAATGTATACATGCCATTAGATTTTTGAAAGCGGTACAAGCAATTATATCAGTTATACCTCGTACCGGTAGGTTCACTTGGTTCAATAATATCTTAAGGCAGTATTTAAAATTCCGGTATTCATAAGTTCTACAAAAATATCTTAAGGCATTTATTTCAATACTTCCATCCAACCTTTCTTCTTACTAAGGAGTTGGGTTGTGAAATAAGAAATTGCATAACTTAAGGATGCATAAATGCTTATGTAGTGTTATGTAATAGGTGTTTGATAATTGAATAAGGAAGCATAATTTATGCATGCATATATTTATGTGAAAAGACTAAAATGTCCTCATATCATAACGAATCATTATTATTTTTTATCAATTATTAGTTTATAATAATAATTAAATAGTATTAAATACTAATTATTGTTAATTATTAATTATTATTAAAATTAATTATTAATGATAACAATGAATCATTTTTATTATTATGAAATATTAATAATTACTATTAATTATAATTAGTTAATAATAATTAGTATTACTTGTTAAATATTATAATAATTAATCTTTATTATTAGTTATGATTTTTTAATAATTATTGTTACTTATTTGATATTATTAACTAATTAATTGTTAATTGTTAAATATTATTATTTCATTATTGTAATAAATTGAAGGGTATAGTTGGAAATAAATTGAATGCATAACTTAAAGCACCTCCGTAGATGTAATAAGTTATGCAACCTTATGCACCATTATGCAAGATGTGTTTGGTGACTTAACGATGCATAATTTAAGTTATGCGCCCTCTAAGTCACAACCAAACACCCCAATAGCATTGTTATTTTTTTAAATACAAAAATTGCTAGAATTTCGATCAATTTCGATCGCACCTCTCATATGAAAGATATTTTCTTAATAAATTATGCTATATATAATTTATTGATTCTCACAATTTTTTTTTAATATAAGTCATCATGTAAGGTTACTTTTAAACAGTTGTCAGTTGAGGCAAAATGACCCATGCGTGCATGAATTCAGATCCTGTGTCGCGCAATACAGCGTGTAGAGCGGGCTGCAGGCCGTCTGATCTGAATCGGATGGATATGGGAGTCCAGTGCATGTAACCAGATTGATAGACCTACAAAATATGAACCGTCCGATCAAATCGAACGGCTCGGATCCGCGTTGCATGCTGTGTCGCGCGATACAGGATTCAGGTCCACGCATGCACGGTGCAATGCAGAGGAACCAGACAAGAATATTCACATGCTTGTGAAAAGTTTTTGGAGTTTACCTTAAATCAATGCCGACGAGGCGACGACTCGGTTATAATTATAAATCCCCTAGCATCGGGATTCGGGAAGAGGTACAAAATTGCATCCTTCTAGACGGTACCTTTGAAGTAAAATGCAACAATGTGCAAGAAACTTTTTTTTTTCACCCTGTAACTGTTTACCTCAATTATACTGTACCACTCTTCAATGCATAATGCCTTATTTTTATTTGGATAAATGCTACATTAAATATAGGGAAAATCGGATATAAACCCTTATAATCTTGCCTATTCGGAAATAAACCCCTGTAATTTTCAAAATCGGATATAAATCCCTCTAATTCTATTTTGTTTGGATATAAACCCTTTATAATATTTTTCATCATTAATTAAATAAAATTAATCTAAATGACCGAAATGGCCCTGCCTCCTCTTCATCGTGGGCAAGATTCTTCTTCCTTCCACCTTTGCTCTCCACTCTCCGGCGATATTTCTCAAATTCACGATATTTCTTTTTCTTTCCACTAATACAAAATATCTCATCGAGTTAATTGTGTTTTCCTAAATTTCATTGATTCTTGTCCCTTCTCTCTCTCTCTCTCTCAAATAGTAACGGAGACACTGCAACCAAATGATAATTATTCATCATCGTGGTAAACTTTATAATGATTTATTGTAATACTTGTTGGGGTCTTTGTACTATGGAAATTTTTAGTACTATACCTTAAAATATGTGCGTCTGGCCCTTTTTACTTAGGCTATGAGTACATGTTTTGGTATATGATAACAACACTGGTCATAAAAAAGATTTAAATATGCCCCTTCAAGTTTGGTTACTATGATTTGCAATAACGATTGATTTGGTGGTTTTTTTCTTTAGTTTATGATTCCCAATTTGTTGCATAGTTACATTGTAATTGGAGAGTAGGTAGGATAAAGTAATTCTTTTCTTCAGTTATGCTTCGTAAAGGCAGAAAGAAGAGGCACCTTGTCCACAATGCAGAGTAGGTAGGGGTATTTCGGTCATAACAATAAAATTTAGATTATTTTTATTTAATTAATGATGAAAAATGTTGAAAAGAGTTTATATCCAAACAAAATAGAATTAGAGGAGTTTATATCCGATTTTGAATATTAGAGGGGTTTATTTTCGAATGGGAAAAATTAGAGGGGTTTATATCCGATTTTGCCTTAAATATATGGTGTAAATGTGAATTGCAGCTGATACCTGTAAAACGAAATAAATTCATTAAAACATGCGTCGTATGCTTGTTTAGCCTTTAGCCTGGCAACATGATGCAGAGTTATTGGTTCAGTACTTAGATGTCGGAAGGGTTTGACTGACACAACGTGGGTTCAATAATAAAATAAACACAAACTCAGGGACGGGCGATTCACGAGTCGCCACATATTCATCATATATATGCAATATTAAATATCTGTACAGTCTTGGTGCTTTATTCGTGCGCTTCCTAATTTGAAGTTTTCTGAGATATATTTCTTGGAGGGAAATTATTTTGTAGGTTCATAATAGATAGAGTTGACAAGGCTTAGTATACTTGTTATGATTTTATAATAGCATCAGAGATCAAATTGAATTTGACTATCCTGTGTATTTAATATACCGAGTAAGCTAAAATTTTTCGATAAGCATAGAAAGGATTGGATATGGAAAATTATCGAGTATAAATGTATAAAATATAATTATTGTTTAAATTAGTTGACCATATTGATCAACATTTTGTTAATTAAACAAACAAAATTCCAACAAAATGTTAGTGTCATTGAAAATAAAGAATCAATAGAAAAACAATCTTTATTGCATTCCAGATATTTACCTTCAGCAAACTAGTAATTATGAATCTCCACCAAAACTTATAAACATGTCGGAAGTTTATATTAATTTGATGATAAATTTTGCAATAAAAAATAATTATATTTATATATCGTCCATCGTATTTGGCTTTAGATATGAAAGTTCTTATTAATATGCATGCCAACTTGTCTAAAAAGAAATTTAGTATTCATCTGAAAAATGAATAATTATTTAGTGGTGCTCTGTACGTATCTTCGTCTGAAAAGTGCATAATATTTTGAACAACCCTGCTATAAACAAGTATATCTCTTTCATAATCAAGACCAGCATTTTAGTTACTTGACAGTTGACACCGAAGATAGACGCAAAGAGTAATTTCTACATAAGACATTCATTATTATCAGCTCATGCATACTTATCATTTTTCACAGGAAAAAAAAAAAAAAAAAACTTCAGTAGTTGTGGGAATTTAATGTGAGAGTAGGTAACGATGGATGCACGAGCCTACGGGCCGCTTCTTCTCAAAAAAAAAAAAAAAAAAAAAAAAAAAACGATGGATGCACAATTATCTTTATTGAGACACGGCGCTGAACATTGTTGACCTCAACAAAAATAGCAATGCATGGACGAACCAGCAAGGCAACAACCACATTCTTTATTTATTAACAATGTGAAATGCAAAAATCAAAGAAGAATATAGAAAAATGTGGAAACGTTTAGAGGTACGCAAGTTTGATGGAAATTTAAATATAAAGAATTTGTAATGTTACGTAATGTAACATTTTCTTTTTATGTTTTAAATTTAAACCTAAGCATGAAGTTTGATTATTTTTTATGGATGAAGAATCCATTTAAATTTATAATTGTGTAAGTTCATTTTAATTATACGGTAAAAAGTACTAAGAGCTTTCGATCAGTAAAGTGCTTGATTTCACTACCCAGCAAATTTTATTATTTTGAGTGCTTGATATATTGCTATAAAAACCTTAAAAGAAAATTACAATTTTGACATGTAAATTCACTACCCAGCAACTATATTTGCTGAAACAGTTTAAATTTGTCATTTGAAATAATTGATCGGATAAATTTTAGAATTATGCTTACTCAGCATCTCGGTGAGTTTAATTCAGCAAAGCTTTCTCTACATTATCTTAACTAAAAGTTTTAGAATTAATGTGCTTCAAGCCATATTAATCGAAGATTTAACAAATCTCCGTGTCCACCTTTATTTTTAAATCAACCACGCAGTTTTTTTAAGTTATTTTTAATAGCTTCAGGTCTCCAACTATTGCTCCGGTACAGCATTGAAATTATTAGCTTTGACCAAAATCTGATAAATAAACCCTTCATTTATGCTTATCTTCTGACCATTTCATAGAATCATCATATTATTATACTCCAAGTTGATTTATGATAATGTATTTATTAGTTATCTCTGTGGAAGAGTCTTCCTATATTTTTTATTTAATTTTCCATGGAATTTTTAAATGCTTTAAAAAACTAATGGCTGTACATGATTCAATCCAATCCCATTAAATGCGCAAACTTATCCAACAATTAAAAAGATACCCATATCTGATATCTCAAGTAGGCAATTAGCTGTAGCTTGTAGAAAATAATATTACAAATAGTTTCGCTCTGATGGGTTTGTCAGATTTTATAGTGAGCCTTGTTTGGGCCCATATTGTCATTGAGAAGTTGAAGGTTCCTTGCGAAAATTGGCCCATTATGAGACCAGAGAGACGAAGTTGAAGGTTCCTGCTAATTCCAAATTTAAATATTGAATTTGGTTTGTATGAAACTAACATTTTTCTGTAATTATATAGTGTTCCGCTTTTCAACTTCTTACAAAAATGTTCTCTAAATATTACAACTGCATATGAATACTTAAGATAGCAAAAGATCAATTATTTTAAATTTTGAATTAATAACTTAAACATACTAGGGGAAAAAAAATCACGCTTCGCACAATCTGTAGAACAACATATTTTTGATGTATTTCTATAGCAGATGATGTCAACATTACGTCATTGTCATACATGAATCTAAAATAAATAATATGTATTATTTTTCTCTACAAAATATAAAAATAATTCTAAAAGAGAAATTACATATGCGTCTTTGTTGAACAATTTGAGCGTATAATTTTAGCTGAAAATGTATATCTATGTTGTAAAAAAGCCTATTTTAGATGTCTAGCTTCTTAAATGGGTCTTATTTAGGCCCAGATTGTAAACTCTTGCCCATTATGAAACAAAAGAGACGAAGTTTCCATTGTTTTGAGCAAACTTCAAATCTTGCTGCGGCGCAACAAATATTTATATTCCCCTGTTGATTCCAAATTTAAATAAATATATCTTTGCTTAGAGAGAACTTGTAAAGAATCTTTTGTGGGTCAATAACTCCATCATAAAAAAAAATAAAGTACAGTAAGCCACCACTCTTCTCCACATTGGTTCGAAGCAATTTGAACTCTTCTCTCTCTTTCTCTCTCTCTCAAAAACCCTCTTCGAAGGGAGATTATGCAGAGAAGTCCCTCTTTTATAGTTATTTCGTTAGGAGGCAATTAACCAAGCATCGTTTCTGTCGCAATGTTACAGTAGCGGAAGCAATTGTCAACCGAGTTGATATCATTGCAGAGAAGTCCCTCATTTTCTTCGAATTTACAAAGATTGGACCTCCTTGTTCATTTCAACTAAAGCCACTTCTCTGCACATCGGGCAATTAATTAATAATAATTTCTGGCCTTTACTTCAGTCAGAAGGCTTTTGGTACTTCTCTAAACATGTCCTTGATTCTCCTGTAATTCATAGCATTGTTGCTACTTTTTGCGGAATAGCCCTGGAAAGAATACATTTTGCACAATGGGGGCTGGTGAGGCTGCCAAGGAGTATGTGGCGGGCTTTGCTGCCGGCCTCGCCATGGTCGTCACTGGTCACCCTTTTGACACTATCAAGGTTTGCTCTTTGTTTTGTTATGTGTTATTTCAGTAATTTGTGCATTAACAGATCATTCGTTGTTCATTTCTCAATACATTTGCATTTGCATGTATTTCAACTTGTGATCTAGTTTGAATTGTGATAGCTTTACGAAGTCAATGTAGAAGATATAGTCACTGGGCAAAAGTTTAGTGTACCAAACCCAAGTACCAGCATATTACTGGGTTCTGGTAAATAAAACCAGAATAGCAACCGTGTGAGCCTTTTTATGTAGGGGCATTCTAATAGAAGGAAAGGAATATAAACAAATAATGCCCTTGAATGTCCCAAAATAGGAAGACTTGGAAAATGAAAAGTGTTTGAATTGAGTACTGGTCAGGACGCGACAACAGAATGGTTTTGATATGAAAGCATGGGCATATAGTTTTGGATGATCAGATGCTCTAGCTTCTCGTTCTTACTAATGTAATATTGTGCTTCTTTGTTCATAGGTCAAGTTACAAGCTCACAACACTACTACAAACCAGAAGGTGTATAAAAATGCTTTACATTGTGCCAGCCGAATCTTGATTGATGAAGGAGTAAGCATCTTCTCACTACAATTCAAGATCTATATGATGCATCACAAAATAAAAAAAAAAGAATATGTAAATAAGGCTAGTAGTAAGGCCATGTAACATTGAAATTTTAATTACTTAGAAGGTTTCTCTTCCGTATAGAGCACTTAATGAGTTAATGTTTAATATTTTAATTTTTTAACATCATTTTTCGTGCTTGCAATGTTAACATTATTCATTGTGATGGTTACAAACAATTCTGATCTGGTAGATTAGTCTGATAAAAAGATATAATTCCTTAAATATCGACATGTTATACCTCTCTCGCGTGCTAACTATTCTCTCGGGGAGGGGGGGGGGGGGGGGGGGGGCGCAGGGCATATCAGATACTAAGAAGCATGGAGTCTAAATAGGATTACCACATATGAAATGTCATGTCATGTGTTAGCATCTAGGAAATACATGCTTTTAAAGAACAAATCTAATACAGATAATTTGCCTCCTGTTTGAGGTGCCATAATAGTTTTAGGTTATAAGGTAGGTCCCCTCCTCTGAAGTGGCCACCTTAGAGCTATTCAATTTCCTCTCCAACCTTTTCAGCTCTAAAACTATGATAGGTTCAACGTGCTAAGTACGAATTCAATAATTACTGAGTGCTGATATCGTTGTTTTTCTTGTTAATACCCCTGTCTGTGTCAACATTGCACTGTGTTTTTTATATTAACCTGATATGGATGCGTTATGATAATTCTTTATCCATGATTTTTCTCATTAGGACATTTTGAATGTGATGTTATTTAACCTGCTTTCACCCTAGTCTAAGGTCCTAATTTAATTACTTTCAATATAGATAAGAGGGTTGTATCGAGGTGCTTCTTCTTCTTTCATTGGGATGTCAATAGAGAGCTCTGTCTTCTTTGGCACATATTCGCTTATGAAAACCTTTTTCCAGGTTACTTCATAGATTTTTTCTTCTGAGGATATTATATTTCACATGCATGACCTAAATATTTAGTTATTTTCCTTTTTAAAGCAGGGAGCAAATGCTGATGGTAAACCGCAACTACAAGTGATACTGCCTTCAGCAGGATGCAGTGGTGCATTGATTAGTAGCATCCTCTGCCCAACTGAGCTGGTTAAGGTAAAGCTATTTGTTTAATAATGATCATTCATTAGTAATTGCATGATTATTGTATTACTTTTTTTGACATGTAATGCCAAAGAGTTCTCCAGTGTAGGATGCAAGTGCAAGGAAAGATCAACACAGGTGCCAAGTATAAGGGGCCTTTAGACTGTGCTATAAAAACTGTGCAGAGTGAAGGAGTAAGTATCTCCTTTTCTTTTTCATTAATATTGTAATATTTGTTTACTAATTTGGCTGAGCAAATGTTTTGTATTGGATCTGACAGGTAAGAGGTATATTTCGTGGTGGGGTGGCTACTTTAATGAGAGAGGCCATAGGAAATTCAGTTTTCTTTGGAAGTTATGAGTTTAGCCGGTATTGGATGCATTTGCATTTGGATTCAGTACCTGGTATTGAGAAAAACCGAATGCTCAATGACATTGGTATTGGCATCATCAGTGGTGGATTCAGTGGGATTGCAGTAAGTGTAGTTACTTTGTCCTTAGTAAATCTAATGCTCAGTGAGACCCTTAAAATACAGATGTTCACCCTTCTGATATTATGAGAAGTTTCTCTTTGTTTTTTCGTGATAAGAGAGACATTTGTAGAGCATTTATCATTTCTCACTTTTATGCAATCAAAGCTTACCCATCAGAAGTTGGGTGCAGAGATTAATAAAAGCACTTTTGACTTGCAAATTTGAATAATTTTCTTTGAATTCAATAAAATGCTAGCAACAAAATTGTCATTTTTAATTTTAACTGAGTTTTTTATGAATAACCTGAAATGTGGTGCAATTTGTTGCAGTTGCAAATATAAGAAATGTTGGTTCCTGTGAGCAAATGTTATAAACAATATATATAATTTGCACAATGCCTTGTGACTTGTGAGCAATTCCATTTTTATATCTTATAATGGTTTTTTAAATGTTGGATATTTTACATTTAGATAATAGTAACTGTAGTTTGCAACCACCATTACCATATACACACTTCTGTAACTACTGTCAGTGCTGTGTATTTAGACACTTCTCTAATTACTGTCAACCGCCCTTAGTACCAAGTACCAACTGCTTTATTTTCCTGTGCCCTATTCTGTGTTATAATCTTCCACTGTTAAAGCTGCAAACTCAACAAGACATAAACTAACACACTGACCTATGCCTAATCAGTCTCAGACTGCTGAATAGACTCAGCCAACATTGTCAGACCTTTTCTCAGCCCAAGGGTAAGTTACTTACAAGGGGTGATCTGGTCTGTGTGGTTTATCCATCCTTGATTACATAAAACCCTAACAAACAGTGCTGGCATTACCAGTACCACAAATCAATATGCAAATTACAGTTTGTTGGAAGTTTTCTAGTCCTTTTTTGTAATAATCATTTGATCTGTCTATCTGCAGTTTTGGACAGCGGTGATGCCAATTGACGTAGCTAAAACCATTATTCAAACTGCTCCTGATGTGAATTCTAGCCGAAATCCTTTTCAGGTTATAAGTCTGGTAGGTACTTCTTGTGCCACATTTGTTTATCACTTGTTGCAGTTGTGCTGTATCTGTAGTTTCATATTTATCATTATCTTTATCAGGTATATAGAAAGTCTGGATTTAGAGGTTGTTATGCCGGCCTTGGGCCCACATTAGCAAGAGCATTTCCTGCAAATGCTGCTGCTATTGTAACTTGGGAATTCACTGCTAAGTTACTTGGCATCAGGCGTGAGTAATATTACAAGGTATCCCAATTCATATTTTTAGGGAATAGGCAGTGACTATAAATTATTTTTTTGAGTGACTTGTGATACTTAAGAACCATTATAAGGCGCTGGTAAACTGAAGAAAAGAAGCTACTAAAATGCCTATCCATATTATGAAGTTTTAGCTCAAACAATTTTGTAACCAAAATATTTTGCTTTATGCTTTGGAAATGTCATGCTTCCTACAATTAGGGGCAAAATTTTCAACTGTGAACATATTAATATTTTCCATTATTATACTGTCTTTCTTTTTTTTCCCTTTTACTCTATTGAAAATGTATGCTTTGCAAATTGCAAGAATTCTAAAAGAGTCGGTTGATTTTTCTGAGTCATACGTAGACATTGTAATTATCCATAATGTGGAAAAGTAATGGAATATGTTGCAAAATGGTCTTTGTTCTTTAATAGATGTTGATACATTTCAATTCTTGCATTTCAGCAATCTTCCTTGTTTGGCGTTTGACATTCCCTTTTTTCTTTTTTTTTTCTTTTTCTTTTTTTTTTTTTGTGAGAAAGTTCGGTGAACAGCTGAAGCCACCATCTCTGATTTGATAGCTTAGAGCGTGTTCCTCGTGTTGTAATTGTTTTCCCCATAAAAATTTTTGACCTGTTACTGCTCGCAAAATTGCAAGCGGATGTAAAATAAACTGTACTAATATTACTCTTTTCTTTATTATGGCTGATTTAGGCAACAACCATCAAGATGCACACTTTCTTATGCAATTTTTGATACAATCGTGAGAATAACTGTGTTTATTAAAAGAGCAGACGTGTCATAGCTTGAACATGATTTGTATCCCCATTGCGTTTTTATTATTTTCCTAGAAATTGCATCATATGAAAAATTGTTGGATCAGGTTAGGTCCTGTTTGGTCTTCAATGTTTAGATGTTATATGTGGCCAGAGGCATCATTCATAGTTTACATGTAGCGTATTGAATGGTAGCAAGTAAAATGCCGCAGAGCTGCAAGGAATTTCTATTTACGATTTTTCATAATCATAAAATAACTTAATATTTTTCTGTTTGATACCTCTATTTCTAATAACTCTATACGACGCCTAAGCGGGTGAGCTGCAAGGAATTTCTATTTACGATTAAAGTGCTCTCACCTCGAAGCCTCTAGGTACTTTAACTGGACGCTTAATGATATAGCACATGATTCAGCACCGAAACAATGAATAATTATAAAAAGAGAATTTTGAAGATTTAATTGATTTTAGTTGTAACAGATTTTATTGCTTGCCGTTATGGAACCTTTAACTTTACCTTTGCTTAGAAATTTGTAGTATTAGTAACTTGAGATAATACTATATATGTTGTTTGGAAAATTAAAATATGTAATATTTAAGTACTAGTTTACTTGAATTTTAAAGTCTTTAGTATTTATAAGTAGCATTTAAGTAAGAACTAATTTAAACTAATCTGCAAAACATTACATGCATATTAAAATTTTAATATTCAAGTAGCATTGCTTAAAGATAAATTTATTAAATCAATTTCCACGAAATAAATTCAGAGAGTACAAGATCATTCTATATACTAGCAGCAGTGCCCGCTCAATGTGCGGGCAGACTTTAAAATGTGATATGTGAAAATAAAACTATCCAAAACCAAAATTAACACATTTTTATTTTCGATATGCTAAATATTGCAAAATCAAGACAAAAGAAAGCAAAACAAACATTTTATGTGCATGTTCCTGATGTATACTGGTTCGATCAATAGTAAAAATCAAGAAATAAGTTGCCACCTCAGTGTTCTAATGAACCCTAACCAACTGAATTTTTTTTTTGGAGAAAGACAAGATTTTGTGTACAAAATATGATATATCATAATATTTTGCACAATACATATTTTTATTTCGTACTGACCAACTGCAATTTGCTTAAGACCCTTGTTTTTCTTCAGAAAAAGAAAATCCGCCTCCAATTTTTTGACAATACCTACGAAACACATAACAAATCAGACACTCAAATATTATGATATATCAATCAAAATCTCAAATTATTTTATTAAGACTTTCTTAATTTGTTTTTTTTTTACTTTTTCCACTTTTAATGATTATCCTTCTTCTGCTTTTTAATAATTATAATACAGCAATTAATATAGAATGAAAACCTAACTTCCAAAATAACAAAATACGAAATAGGAAATGAATAAAAACTTGATTAATATTTTTAAATTTTCATTCCTTATATGTTGTCTTTTTGATAAATCCCAATCAAGGTTGAAGGAGAGAATGCAGACTTCCCTTTTTAAAAAAACAATCACTGTCGAGAATTCACTGTATTAGCTGGATATTTTATTGCAATGATATCAGAAGCTATCAGGAATTTGATGACATGGTATTAGAAGATGAAAATTTAGTCATTTTTAACAGCCTGCTAGCCTCCACAATCTTGCATTGGAATTGATATTAATTACTAATATTTAAAATATAATCATTAAATCAAATTAGTCATACAAAAGATCATATCAATATTTTAGACAAAATATTTTCTCTGCAATTTAAGACAAAAATTCATAAAATTATACATAGAAAATGCAAAATAATGACCATGTACAAAACTTTTTAAGTAACCAACATAAACTAAATATCCATCCTGAAATCTTCTTATTTGTGCATTCAAATTACGAAATATCAATCTTGTGCGAGGGGTATAAGCACCTCGCTCTGCAGCAATATCAATCCTGACGGACACTTTGAGAGCCTAGATCAACCATTTTATGAACTCAGAACAGATGATAACAAAGAAGCATATGCCCAAACAGGTAATCAAATTGTGAAACAAGATATAAAGAAAATATGCACTTTCTGAGCAGCTTCTGGGCTGGCAAATTCCACATGGCCATAGCCTCTCATTTAGTCAAAGAGCTTGTCCACAGTGTTCTAGCTCACTTCTTTATCCAACTTATTGTGTAGCTTGCTTCTTAGAGATGATGAACGGGAAATAGATAACAAGTGCATCCGAAGATAACATTTTGCAATCAGTTATCTGTAAAGAAGAACTAATATATGAGTTATCTAATCATACCACAAAAACAAATCTATCGAGAAGAAATCAAACCGTGGGAAGAAAACAACAAAGAAGGGAAGCGTCACCAAATCTTCGTTAATGGAATAGTCTCTTTCCCAATCTATATTGGACATTAGTTTGATAAAAAAAATATTTAGTCAAAGTCTCATTTATGCAGTACAAAGACATTGACTGGATAGCTGCGTGTATAGGAGAATAAAATTATAAATAAATTAAACATTCAACAAACAAAGAGGTGGAATTTTCAGATTAATTTGTGTTACTGTGACTGAATTTAAAAATCAAAAGAAGTGTATTAAGATAAATAAAGTGGAATTACCAATACCTTTTCTGTATCGTGACCCAAATTCAAATTCGCAGTGGGTCATGGCCCAGTGAATTAGAAGCACCATTCCAGTAATCACAATAATCCATGAGAAAGAAGTAAGAGAGATCGTTTCTTCAAATAACCTGTTTGGTGAGGAATTGAAACAACAAAAAACGCAACCAATCAGAAAGGAAAGGTAGAAAATTCTGATAGTTTGCGGAGAAAATAGTAGCTTAATGTAGACAAGCCAGAAAAAATCATCGACCATGCGCGTAGGAGATTCTCGCACCATGAGAGGGATTCTCGCACCAATCGAGAACACCATTTCGTTGGAAATGGACAGCGCCGTCGCTCGTTCTCGTTTGAGAGCGCCCAATGAAATTCGAACTGAAAATTAGGGCCGAGAACAAATCCTCACACGAAGGAGATCTAATTTCAAAAGGAAGAGACGGAGACTATCTATTTCGCTTATTGGGTACTGGTAGGAGGGTAAGTATGGGAGAGGGGAGGGGAGGACATTGGGCGATCTTTCCTTTTCTGAGAATGAGAGCGGCGGTCGCAACTCGTGAGAGAGAAAAGTTTCGCAAGAGATCTGAGTTGAGGTGGCTGATTTAGGTTATCGATCGATGGTGAAAGTTTGGCAAGATATCGGAGTGTATTGAGGGATTTCGCTGGAGATTTTGAAAACCCTAGAGGAGAGGTAAAGGGAACCACCGGAGGCCTGGAGCGAACAAAAAAATTTAATGAAAAGCATAGAAAAAAAGAAAAAGTCACGGGAGAGGAATCGAACTCGTATTCTTCAGCGAACGATATCCGCCCAGCGACATCGCCTTTTTGACTCAGCGCTTTGACCCCTTACTGTTAAGGGGTCAGTTTTTTTATCAAATACACGATCTGAACCGCACATTTCACAGATCAATGGTCTACAATGATTTTAACAAATGTTTGAACCCCTTTTGGGCAAAAATGTTTTAACCTGTTGCAGGGTGCATTTATAAGTAGTAGAGATTAAAAAAAAAAAACACCCATATTTAGAATTTTAAGTATTTTTGGTTTTAACTAGTTTGAAGCCCCGAATAATTACATCCAAATAATTCCCAAAAAAAAAAAAAATTAAATGTCGAGAACAAATCTGACATAATATAATGAGCCTATATGTGTTTTATGTCTCTCTTTTTGAGAAGGCTTTCTTCGCAATACCTTCATATTCTTCTCCCATAGAATAATATTTTTTCGTACACTGCTCGCACAAAATTTTATATCACAACCAACGGAGATAAGATTGTTACCGATCCAACAGGGAAGACATGTGACTGAAAATATGGTAAAGACTGGATATTTGCAATATTTTGAAATGGTGGTAGTTCATAACAAAAATTAATTTAAAAATAACACCCAGAACTTCGACGGGTCGATGTGTTGAGTATGAGTGTAACCTGTACATTAGTGTATTAGAATTAATCAGTACAAGTACATGAGAGCATATCCATCATAAAAACAAACAAAACTTTTCTGTGTTTCAATTAATGCTGTTTCCACCAATGTTTTTTCCCCCTAAAATCTTGACCGCGGTTGTGAAGTAGACTGCAATCATTAGATGGTGCAAAAAAATGTACTTTATTTCCACTAAAGTTTATACATTGAATTGTATATATTGATCTTGATTATTTTGAAGTTTGGCATTTTTACCCCAATTCAGAATTCCTACCAGCAATAATCTTTCAAGATTTAGATGAGTTTTTGCAAACATAAACATTTGAATTTACTGTGATATTCATCTAAAAATATATGAGACTCACCATTTAATTAGTTTTCCCCAACATCTCAAAGCTGATTGCAATTGTGAGATAATATGAAGATAATAACATCCAAAAGAACTCACAAAACACAAGTTTAAGTTTAGTCAGCTACTTCAACTATTTAATGATGGGTCTTAAGTTAAAATTGTGCTTAACTTGTTAGGTATATCACACTAAATGAAACGTACAAATTGCCATGTCATATGTATAATGTATGAGATAAAACAGTAAAAGCATGTATACGCTCCAATGGGTTATTATCATTCAACAAATACTAATGGAAAGTATTAAGGTCTGAAAATTCCAGATTTACCAAATTTCCATGGTTAATTGTGCTACAATATTTGGTTTCAAGGGGTAAATACAAGATTGTTCTTCCCTGATTCATATCGGAACTGAACATATATTAATAGCCGTTCCACTAAGGAACTGTTCTTAGCACTGTTGGCGCACAGTAATAAATCCTGATCATTCAATTTCCGTGCACAGATCCTGATCGTCTGATTAAGTCAACCTTCTCCGTATGATCATTCAATTTCCGCGCACGATAAATCATGGGACTCTCTCGATTCTTCTCTCTACGGCTCTACGTTCTCTCCTCTTTTCCTTTCGTTTCCTTTTTCCAATTGAATTTTCGGTCTAGAGAAGCTTGGTTTCTGAGAAGCGGCGGTAGAATAGCCCGTATTGCTTGGTTTTTTAGAAACTTAAAATTTTTTTTTCTCTTCAACCCTTTATTATGGACTAGTATCCTCTGCTCACCTTTTAAGGTGAGCACCGGTGCCTACCTTCAATCCGAGCCGTTCGATTTAATCACGACGGTTAGAATTTTTTCGGGCCTATAAATCTGGTATTATTCACGGGGCACCATCATTGATCGGACGGTTCAGATCTAAGGTGAGCACCCTGCTCACCTAAAAAGGTGAGCAGAGGATTTCATCTCCCTTTTAGGTGAGCAGAGGATTTCATCTCCCTTTATTATAACCCCTCCAATCTTGATTTTAATACCGAAGCCCTACAGCACCTGCTCACAAAAATTGTCCTATTTTTTTTTTTTTTTTTTTTTCTGCGGTTATGTTCCCTATGCTTGGATTTCCTCAAGAGTTCCTGTTCTTCTTGCTCTTTTCTTCTTTATTATTAATTTTCCTTTTTAACTTCTTTCCCTTTTGTTGCTTGCTTTAATTTCCCTTTTTATTAATTTCTGCTCACCTACTTTGTGTCTCTGCAAATTGCAGTTTTCTTCCAAGGATATTGAGGGATTTTTGCTGTCGCTTTCTTCATCTGCCTTTTATCTAAGTTAATTTTATTTTGCATTTTTCCTTTTTGTAATTTTTGCATCTTTCTGTTTGTTATTGCTCTATTATACTGTCCATGTTTTTTACTGGGTCTTTGCTTGAGGCCCTACAGCCAAACACACCGATAGCCACTTTTACAAGCCTAAGCCCACTTTTATAGGGATTAGGGAGGTTTTTAGTTACCATAGATGAACATATGCTGAGGTTTATTGAATAGGTTTGTAATGATATCTCACATGCTAAAATACTGATAAACCTATGCTCATATTTACATGAACATTTATCACAACTAAGGCTTACCAATGCTTATGCTCCAATATTGAGAAAGGTCGGAAATTTCAATTTAAGCTACAATTTCACAGATTTGTTTTAGACTGATTCTAATTTTGGGAACTTATTGTTTGTTGTACAAAGATTATGATAGTAAGTTATTGTTAGTTGGATTTAAGCTATTAGTTGATCAAATTTTGGTTCAATTTTGTTGGTCGATTTCCAAGTGGCCATTTTTCTTGGCTAATAGTAAATAAATCACTGCCTGATTGGATAATTATGCTAAGTGTGAAGTAAAATATATTTAGAATAAAATTCAATTGGAGAATGGTACATGTACTGGCACTTCTGACTGGTACATGCTGGTTATGCACGTCATGGGTAATCATTCAGCAAACAATGCTATATTTCGAGGTTTGATCGCATCGTCTCTGACTGCTCAAATCATGAAAGAGCGTTGCCTGTATGATTGAACTTCCTTTTTCCTACTTTTTCAAAGGTCTTATGCTTGATTAACACCAATATAAGATATATTTAAACAAAAAGTCGAAAAACTTATTCAGAAAAGGTAGACAATAAGAACGAGAACAGGTTCTTATATGAAATAGCAATGGCCATTTCATGATGTCCGATTGAAAGAAAATATTGATGTGATCCTGAGAAAAAAAAAAAAAACAGAAGTTTCGCTTTCATGGGTAATAGTGAAAATTTTGTGCAATATCGTATCATCACTAGATGATCATGTGCCATACAAATAAAACTTAAATGATTATCATCATAATATGTGTGCTAAGTTTTTCATATTTCAGGACTAAACACAATGTAGTAGAGATAAGGTCATGGAGCTGCTATTAGAGGCTATTTTATAGGCTATCAGAGCACATATATACCAAATTTTGTTTTTCATTTTGTATAGTTCTCGAAAACATATTCATTTCACTAATAACTTTTCTAATAGCAGATCACGCCAAGTGGCAAGAAAAATTTGTATGGTAGTTGCAATCAATATTATTAGTTTTACAAAATTTGCTTGGGCTGTGGTACCAATCAGGTATTGGTTTTGCCACTCCATATTTTCAAAAGTGGTTCAGAGGGTTCTCTTTGCATTGTGTTAGGTGCGTGTCACGAGTAAGATTTTCTAAATTTTGAGATTGAGCTTCTGTATATAAACAATGACTGTGACTGCTGCTCTGGTGAAAATGTAAGTGTAGGGGTAAAAAGTGCCAGTACCTAGGGAACACTACCGGTACTGTTACATGTTTTTTTTTTTTTTTTTGAGAATGGTACTGTTACCATGCTTACAGCGATACACAGGTACATAGAGAAATTTCAAAAAAAAAAAAAAAGCAGGTACAGGGAGATACAGTACGAAGTAGGAAGGTGGTTATAAGTTTGATTTGGTAGGCGTTACCGCGTTAGGGGTGGACTTCCTCTGTATTTTTCTTTTGATTTTGATTTTGCATAGTCATCCCGTGAGAAATTTTTCTTTTTAATATATTTCTTGGATGCTCCTCCTATGCAAGGTTGGGGCCGCTCCCCACTTATCTAAAAAAAAATAAAAAATAACAACATTATAAAATCAATTAGTTTTCTTTATCCTACTATTCATAATGCGGAACTCTCTTATATTATCACCATACTAACAATCAATCAAAGTACAGAAATAGATCGCGCATCGCGCAAATACCCACTAATATGTATAATAATATGTATAATAGAGGAATTATCCCAAAGATCCACACCTAACAATTTGGTAAACAACACGTAAAAATGTGGATTGGAACAGGACATATTACTTGTGGAAGAAAGACAAACAGAATATAGTCAATTGAGATTTATGGAGCACATTTCTTTTTAACACTAATCTGACGCCCAACTCGACACAGAAAAAGGCAATTGAATATGATTCATGACCAGAAATGTCATGATTAATGTACTAAAAAAAGGATATGCATGTTTTAACTCTATAAATTCCATCGATAGACAAAACTTGCTATCAGTAGTTAACATGATATCATTGACCAAAAGAGAAGAAACCCAGAAATGATTGTTGAGCCAAAAGCCCAAAAGAACATTTTTTTTGCGTACCAAATTTTTTTGGCAGTTTTTGATGGTGGCACAATGCTGGACGCTCGTACGAGTGGGAAGAAAAGTTCCATAACATCTGAATCTCTATCTAGGGTCTGAAATTGAAAAAAAAAAAAAAAAGTAGAGAATTAAATCTAAATTAACTGATTTGTGTGGTTTAGCGTTAATAAGTCTTAATACTTACCCAGATTCGAGCAGATATCTCTCCATCGAAGTCATTTCTTGAGTCGCCAAATAACTAAATAAGTCATGTAGCGTTTCAACCTAACATGCAAAAAATTGTCAGGAAACAGAAAACTTATATTTTGAGATAAGATCTAACAATTAACTCAAGCCAATTTATGATGCTTCGAATCATCAATAGTTTGCCCAGTTGACCAAACCTATAAACCTTTTTGTATTTCAACTAATGTTGTTTGAAGCAATGTTTTATATGGCATTTCGACCTCGATCTATTCTGATTTAATTTTTCGCAATCAGTAAATTTTCATACTTTAGATGATTTGTTGCAATATTTATTTACCCATTTCGTTAAAATTCAAAAATGAATATCTAGTATATATAGATACTCACCATTTAGTTAGTTCTCTCCAATATCTCAAAGACGAAAAGCAAATTGTTATGTAATATGGAGAAAATATCCACAAGAATCCAGAAACAAAACTATGAATGTAACCTGCTACTACCAAGTATTTAATAAAGGGTTTTAATCAGCTAATTTGTGTTTTCTTGTTAGGTATATCACATTGAAAGAAGCGTATAAATGACATATTATACGATTATATACAGAACAATAAAAGCATGTAGTTCGTGCTCCAAAATAGTATAGTTTTTAACAAGTGTTAGACAACTTAACAATATAAGGTTCTCTAAAAAATAGAGTTAACTTTCTTTTTTCATGAATAAGCACCGAAAATTGAACGAATTTAGAGTCTAAAAGAAAATTTTAGTGAATTTTGGTGTTAACAGAATTTAATAATTGCAGTTTACTTTGAAACCAGCAGGGTTAAATTGAAGGCAAGTGATGCATTCAAGTATAGATCAGCTGAGGCGCTAAACTATCATTCGGAAATGAGAAAATGAAATTCCAAAATTTGCGATCCAGTGTTAAGCTTGCAAAGGGATGGAAGTAACCGTCTCTTTTTTTATGACTTCATTACTTTTCACTTTTGTCTCTTAATCCAGCGTGTAATACTTTAATTTCCTAATGTTCTTTGTAAGTTTCTATAATATTCATTCCCCCCTATATAAAAGTATACATGTTCGGAACAGTTTATGGAAACAACTTAAACATACATAACTCGATAATACAACCTTCAAAAAAACAAAAATAATAAAATACAATAAATCTATAACACGATCTGATGAAAATTGGAAAAGATATTGAATTGTTCTGCTAACATTATTTTAATCAATTGCTGAAAATATTCTGAAAAATACGTACTAACAAATATTCGGTACAATAAACAATTACAAATAAACGTTGATCATGTTGGGGAGAAGTTAATAAAATTAATAAAATTAGTAAACATTGATCATGTTGGGGAGAAGTTATTTACAAGATTTCCTTTTCTCTTTACCAAAATCTCCAGCATAGATTTATATTCTCCGGTACTGCTTGTGACTCCCTGCTCGCACAATTTTTTTTTTCTGTAACATAGTTGGGTAATTTAACTAGTTAAATTTGATTAGGATTAATTAACAAAAATATTAGGAAATATTAATTGATAAGAAATTCATAATTT
The DNA here is from genome assembly GCA_027725995.1 of Rhynchospora tenuis. Classification (NCBI taxonomy): domain Eukaryota; kingdom Viridiplantae; phylum Streptophyta; class Magnoliopsida; order Poales; family Cyperaceae; genus Rhynchospora; species Rhynchospora tenuis. The sequence goes on along the minus strand of CM050888.1, from coordinate 148,536,367 downwards.
TTAGTAATTACAATAATTATAATATACAATTAACATACAATTAAATCAAAACTAACATGAAAATCGACTCGAATTCGAAAAATTTGACTTTGTGTAAAATCTATAAATTGTACAAAATATTCTAACAAAATCAAAGCTTAACTAATCTTCAAGTCTGTTGTTAATTTGAATTAATACTAATAAAATCTGAATTTAAATCCTTTAAAAGCAAGTTGCCACACAGTTGGCCACAGAATCTCGCCACAGAAAATCTGGACGAAGCCAGTTGGCGAGATCCTCTTCTCCTTCTCTTCTTCTCTTCCATTCTTTCCGCTCCGTCAGATTTCTTCGCTTCACCCCTCTTTCGTCGCACCGCCTCGCACGAGAATTGAAGGGGATTTTGTGCGACCACCCAATCTCCGCTGGTCACGAGTAAGAAAATCCATTTCCATCGTAGCCGTGAGATGCTACGATGGAGGCATCGGGTAAGTGGGAAAATTTTGGGAAATTTTACTTTAATCGCGATCGTTGATTTTTCTTTCCCTTTTCTTCCTTCTTTCGTCTTTAAGTACCTCAACTGAGGTCGATTTTGGAAGGTGGCTGGGTGAAAGACAGTTCCAGAAAAGAAAAAAAAAAAAAAAAAAAGAGAGAAGAGAGGGAGAGAAGAATTGAGGTCGGGAAGAGGAAAAATGAGAGGGAATAGTAGCTAGAGATCAAGTTTAAGGTATAATTACTGCCTCAATCTTTATTTTGAGTTTAGGATTAGTAAATTTCTGATTTTGGTGGAATTTGGGATTAAGCCTAATTATGAGTTAATAATCTCCTACTAATTCTTGAGGTTGAGATTGAGTTAATCCAGCCTAAGTGATGCTTTGGTGAAAGATTCGATCAATTTCAGAGGTTAGAAAGGAAAATTTTAGGTTTTCAAAATCTGTCCTGTTGAATTCCGATCAAAAGTCGATGGAATTTGAGTTTTTGGGTTGGTTAGTGCTCAGTTGGAGTAATAGGGAGTGAGGAGGAGAGATTGGAGGCCTGGTACCAGCGATTGGTACCACAAACGTACCTCTGGTACGCTTCTGGCAAGGGCCAGTGAGGCGACAGGGGCTGGTTTGTAAGAAAAGTTTCGGCCAGGGACGAAAGTGTAAAAGAAAAGGACCAAAAAGATAATTAAAAGGACTAATTCGTAAAGAAAAGGACCTAAAAATAAATAAAAAGGATCTGTTTGCAAATAAAAGGACTGAAAAATAAATAGAAAGGACCTCTTTGTAAATAAAAAGGACTTAAGTGTAAACAAAAAGGGCTTATTTGTAAAAATAAAGGACTAAAGTGTAAAAAAATTTCGGACTGGGCCTTTGGACTTGGGCTGCTGGTTTTGGGCTCGGCCTAAGGAGAAAAAGAAAAAAAAAAAAAAGATAAGTGGGCTGGGCTTGGATTTTCGGCCCAATACAGAATTTAAATAAAAATCTAATTATAATTTAAAAATCTAGTTAATATAGTTAATCAATAATTAAACTAATCAAATCTACTAATCCATAAGATTATAGTTAATGATTTTATGATTTGTAATCTTGAATTTATACATATTCCTTTAATAATTTAAATTTCTAATTAATTTGATAATAAAGAATATATATTAAAGAAATTAATTAAAATAAACATAACTAAAATTAATTATTAACAATTCATTAATAATAAGGAAAAATATTAAGATTAATATCATAAAATATAAAACTATTTAATTAAATACTTACTTAAAAATAAAGAAGTAAATAAATAAAATGAATACTTAAGAAAAACAAATTAATTAAAGATAAATCAAAATAAATCAAAATAAATTCAAATAAAATAAAATTAATTCAAGTAAAATAAATTAAAAATAAAATAAAATAAGATAATAATAAATAATAAATTAAGTTATTGAAAACACAAGCAATTACTATAAATTTAAGTAGAAAACTCAGCCAGTCTGGTAACTTAAGTCGGACCACAGCTAAGGGTTTTAAGTTAGATTAATTTAAGAAACCGCTTAGTCAAATCTTAACGGTTCTTGACTTTTGTACAGGAGGCCTGACGGGGAATGATTCTAATCCAACAACAGGTGCGGATACGTGGATTTTTATAGAAATTCAGTCCTGGTAACTTTAAATTTATGCATGGCATGTTGCTGATTTCGTTGAATGCATAATACAGTAATCATGTAGATTTAGGAACATATATTACAACTCAAAAATTCATGTTGGAAAGATCTCCTTTGTTAAAATGGTTATAACAGCCAGGCAAGTTTGCATATTCCTTTTGCTATGGATGAGCTGAGTTGTACCAGCTCGATTTAATCTTGCCTGATAAATTGGAATTGTGACTGTGCATGACGGAGACTGTGAACTGAGAATGATATGATTGTGATGTACTGAAATGATAGTCAAAGCCACTCTCCGGAGTCGGTCGGCCACCGGCTTCGGCCAGTTCGGTAGCGCTATGCGAATATGGAATTCCCTTATGCCTGCCTAGGGTTAGGGATTCGTCCCTTATGCCTGCCCTAGGTTAGGGAAAGGTCTCCTTATGCTTGCCCAACCGGTTGGGTTAGGGGACCTGAGTGTGTTTTTGGTGTCATACTGTTATGGATTGATATGATATGAAAATTCCCTTATGCTTGCCTAGGGTTAGGGATTCGTCCCTTATGCCTGCCCTAGGTTAGGGAAAATGTATTGCTCTTGATTCAATTGTGTGCATGATCATGGAAAATGGCTATAAAGAAATCGATCCTGGATCATAGCTTGTTATGAAACTGGTTAAATATTTTGCATTTGTATTGCATTAATGATTTGACTAAGATAGCATTTAAATGATTAATCAGTTATTTATTCATGTTGATTATTATGGGTGTTACTTTCGGGCTAAGATTTCAACTAGAAATCCACGTCTGGAACTAAAACCCGCACTGAGAATTCTATTCTCACTCCGTTTTGCTTTGCATGTTCCTCGATGGATGGGGGTTCCAGAGAACGCTTCGCTTGCAAGAGAAAATTGTTTTGGTGGGCTGACGGGGATCACTTTTACACAGAAAGCTAGTGACCATATATTCATAAGGTGATTGGAGATACTGTTAGGTCAGTTATCTATTGATAATTGTGTATTGCGATCGACTGTCAATCGATATATTTTATTTTATGTTTTATTTTGTTTATACTCTCAGCTTGATAATATTTGATTTATATTATCAAAAAAAAAAAAAAAAATTTACTGCTAGTTCATGGTTAAGTTTTAGTTTAAGCCTTACGAGAGTACAATTGTATGTACTTTCGTGGCGGGAGCTATCACGTCTGACTGCGGGATGTGACAGTCTCTTTTGGTGGTATCAGAGCTAGTATGGTATAAGCCCTAACCAGTTTAGCGAAAGCATGGGTAGAAGATGGGCTAGGACGATATGTTTCAATTTCTGCATTAAGTTAGGCATGCATGCATCTCATCTAAATTGGTTGTTTAACGAATTTTCGTAATACTTCAGTAACAACGGTTAGTTATTAGAATTTAATAATGAAAAACGTTTGTGGACGTCATGTGAGACACGATAAATGTAAGATACCTGCAGTTGACAAGGAAGGACTTGTGGAATTAGAAGACTGTGGAGTGGATTGCATATTACAAGCCTATGGACGCGATTAATGTATGATGGACAGAGCTAAGCAAAGTCCCAGGGATAGGGACGAAACTACATTCAAGAAATTGAAGCAATTGCCCTATTAGAACCACCCCGATTTGGTGGAGAAAATGGATTTAAGCAACAGAAGAATAGCGTGCCACAATAAAGTCCCACTTGGAAGCATATCAAGATCCTTTAAAACACCAGGTTAGATCGATAACTTGTTATTTATAAACCTACTCAATCGTGGAAAAAAAAAATGAGATGCGGATATGAAGGAAATGCTGCTCGAATTCTTGGAGCATGGTTTGAAGAGTAATTTGAACAAAGATTGTGGAAATTATGCATATGGAAGCAAAGAGAACTAGATTTGTAAGCCTCCACCAATGGGAATGAACGGTTGCTGAATATAACACCCAGTTTCTCAAGTTATCTTAATATGTTCTTGACATTTTCAATGATGCCTATCGACAAAGGCGTCAGTATCTTGACGAGTTGGACCCAGAAGTTGCAATTGCGATTGACAATCAAGAAAACTAAGGACTTCAGGCCTGATAGACATAGCTGAGCAATTGGAAGTATATTAGAGATGGAAGGCTCAACAACATATGATTGAAATTTGGATTATACGAAGATGAAATGCGGCAGGACCCAAACATATAATTTCAACTACACAGACTTTGGAACCAATTTAATTATGTCCACCCTGTAAACCTAATTGATGTTGTAGGTGTAAACTTTCGCATCTGGAAGCACAATGTTATTATTCTATCTGAACTTATCTTGGATATGATAAGTTTTAATCACTGGATTAAAGATTCTCTTAAACCAACATCTACTTCTGCATTAAAGATGACTACTACTAGAGCTAACTCAAGCCGTGAAAAATGGAAGGCTATAACAAGGACAGGGTTACACTTGTGGTGGTCAACAACATATCTATAATACCTATTTTGGATATCATGGACGACATGCATTAAGAAGAAAGAGTGGCAGCAGAAGGAAGTAAAGAAAAACATCGCAACTACTGAATCACGACAGATAATGGATAAATTAGGATACTCTTGCAGTAAGTTATCAGAACCAATGTATATTGTCTAACCCACAATAATTTCATGAATGGACGAGGATTAAGATTGATCTACTGGATATAAGGAGTGGTCTACTGGATATAAAGATGGTAGGATATAATACATTCTCGAAAATAAATTGATTGATGCAACATTCAGCTACAATTAACTATACAAGAAGGAAAGTAATTATTCTCCATATCCTACATTTTTACCTGTGAAAACTGAATGGTTGATGAGAAATTGGATGATCTAGCTTACATAAGCATAGCAATGAACTTAAAACTCCACAAATTCTGACTTCTTTCCACAAAACCTCATTTCCAAAACCTCATTCCAAAATTTCATTCCAAAACCTCATATCAAATGTTTATCAGTTATTTTGATATATCTTTAGAAGAGATTTTAAGATCTTCACCTGAAAGAGAAGATTCAATTTCCTATTGATATAGGACATAAAATCACATCTATTTCCAAGACCTCCTGTCAGATGGCTCCTGCGGAATAGAATAAATTAAAGCTGTTACCAGAAAAGAGTCGATTAAAAGTATTTATGGAATATCCTCAAGACAATAAGTATGCTTCTCTTCAAAATATGAAAAACTAGAGATTTATCGGAATTGGTCATAGTCAACATTGGAAATTAGTCAAGAACAAGTCGGATCTATTCTTTCAAGATTGATAAGATGAAAATCTTGAAAACTCAGGGAATAAAGTTGGTATCATGGGCAATCTTAAAATTAAAACTATAAGGCGAAGGCTATGGGAAGTGCATAACTTCAGGTATGTGTTTAAATAAATGGAAAGGAAGTATTGGCGGTCAAATAGGAACAAGGAAGTTGAAGAACTTCTTTGAAGGATGTCAGGTGCGCTAGTAAATTAAGATGGATCGATAGAAATCTACTAAACTTTTGTCACTTCCCTGAAGACTAAGATAAAAAAATGAATCTATTATAATGCAGTTGGTGATAGAAGTTTCTATGAACTACAAAAAGATACAACTCTATCTGGAGACATAAAGGATTGATTGACCAAGATAACTTATATATCCTTATTTAGATCGATTTTATAGGTGAAAAGTCAACGAGGATATTTATGAACTTTTGTTCTAGACAACCGGGATATTTGGAGGAAATTATCTTTTAGGAAAATGTGAGATTCACATCTCGATTTTGGATCAGTTTTCAAGGATATATGCATATAAAAGGTATGTTAGCTCAATACATGACCCTAACCAATGGATAATACTTCAGAAGAACAAGTTGAATCTTGAGGAATATATAGTGGACATGTAATCTTAGTTTTAACGATGGTGGATTTGAATACTCACATTTGATGGGATTTGCTTATAACAAATATAAGCATGATGTCATATGAAGTTTTATAAGAAAGGATAATGTCAAACTCCAATATGGCAGGGATCACAAGAAACTATAATCCAACAAGACCTCAATTATGGCAGAAAGCATTGAGAGGAAGTCAGATTTGTATTTAAGGGGGTGGAAGCAGCATATAGTGGATACAAGAAAACAAATTTCTACACTGGAATTGGAGAATGTTAATGCCTGATTAATTTGTCTACTCTTTTACTCTCGACATGAGTGCGCCAGGATAATTAGATAGGTCAATCTACTTGAGAATCAGATCACTTTCAAATCTCAAAATCCTGCTTCTAAGAATCAGTACCCTGAATTCAAATCTGATCTTTAAAATGATAATAAAAATAACTATTATAAAATCAAACAGATAACGATAATAACAACATGTCTGTGTACAAGGATTAAATCAATATTGACTAGTCACCAATATTGAGTTTGATCTTGTGATATTTAGAGTATCACTCTAGCTTCTTTGACTGACTACCAAGGAAGTTGAAGTCGTACCCTGATATATCTGTACTGGCAACAAAGAAACAAATTGAATCTTAAAAAGAATTGGCATAACTGGAAAATAATAATAATAATAATCATAAATTCCAGTGGAATGACAAAACGAATAACTTGACCTTGAAAATATTAATCTTAAGTCCCTCCTTAGAAATTTCGAGGACGAAATTTTTTAAGGGGGGTGGAATGTAACATAGTTGGGTAATTTAACTAGTTAAATTTGATTAGGATTAATTAACAAAAATATTAGGAAATATTAATTGATAAGAAATTCATAATTTTTAGTAATTACAATAATTATAATATACAATTAACATACAATTAAATCAAAACTAACATGAAAATCGACTCGAATTCGAAAAATTTGACTTTGTGTAAAATCTATAAATTGTACAAAATATTCTAACAAAATCAAAGCTTAACTAATCTTCAAGTCTGTTGTTAATTTGAATTAATACTAATAAAATCTGAATTTAAATCCTTTAAAAGCAAGTTGCCACACAGTTGGCCACAGAATCTCGCCACAGAAAATCTGGACGAAGCCAGTTGGCGAGATCCTCTTCTCCTTCTCTTCTTCTCTTCCATTCTTTCCGCTCCGTCAGATTTCTTCGCTTCACCCCTCTTTCGTCGCACCGCCTCGCACGAGAATTGAAGGGGATTTTGTGCGACCACCCAATCTCCGCTGGTCACGAGTAAGAAAATCCATTTCCATCGTAGCCGTGAGATGCTACGATGGAGGCATCGGGTAAGTGGGAAAATTTTGGGAAATTTTACTTTAATCGCGATCGTTGATTTTTCTTTCCCTTTTCTTCCTTCTTTCGTCTTTAAGTACCTCAACTGAGGTCGATTTTGGAAGGTGGCTGGGTGAAAGACAGTTCCAGAAAAGAAAAAAAAAAAAAAAAAAAAAGAGAGAAGAGAGGGAGAGAAGAATTGAGGTCGGGAAGAGGAAAAAGGAGAGGGAATAGTAGCTAGAGATCAAGTTTAAGGTATAATTACTGCCTCAATCTTTATTTTGAGTTTAGGATTAGTAAATTTCTGATTTTGGTGGAATTTGGGATTAAGCCTAATTATGAGTTAATAATCTCCTACTAATTCTTGAGGTTGAGATTGAGTTAATCCAGCCTAAGTGATGCTTTGGTGAAAGATTCGATCAATTTCAGAGGTTAGAAAGGAAAATTTTAGGTTTTCAAAATCTGTCCTGTTGAATTCCGATCAAAAGTCGATGGAATTTGAGTTTTTGGGTTGGTTAGTGCTCAGTTGGAGTAATAGGGAGTGAGGAGGAGAGATTGGAGGCCTGGTACCAGCGATTGGTACCACAAACGTACCTCTGGTACGCTTCTGGCAAGGGCCAGTGAGGCGACAGGGGCTGGTTTGTAAGAAAAGTTTCGGCCAGGGACGAAAGTGTAAAAGAAAAGGACCAAAAAGATAATTAAAAGGACTAATTCGTAAAGAAAAGGACCTAAAAATAAATAAAAAGGATCTGTTTGCAAATAAAAGGACTGAAAAATAAATAGAAAGGACCTCTTTGTAAATAAAAAGGACTTAAGTGTAAACAAAAAGGGCTTATTTGTAAAAATAAAGGACTAAAGTGTAAAAAAATTTCGGACTGGGCCTTTGGACTTGGGCTGCTGGTTTTGGGCTCGGCCTAAGGAGAAAAAGAAAAAAAAAAAAAAAGATAAGTGGGCTGGGCTTGGATTTTCGGCCCAATACAGAATTTAAATAAAAATCTAATTATAATTTAAAAATCTAGTTAATATAGTTAATCAATAATTAAACTAATCAAATCTACTAATCCATAAGATTATAGTTAATGATTTTATGATTTGTAATCTTGAATTTATACATATTCCTTTAATAATTTAAATTTCTAATTAATTTGATAATAAAGAATATATATTAAAGAAATTAATTAAAATAAACATAACTAAAATTATTTATTAACAATTCATTAATAATAAGGAAAAATATTAAGATTAATATCATAAAATATAAAACTATTTAATTAAATACTTACTTAAAAATAAAGAAGTAAATAAATAAAATGAATACTTAAGAAAAACAAATTAATTAAAGATAAATCAAAATAAATCAAAATAAATTCAAATAAAATAAAATTAATTCAAGTAAAATAAATTAAAAATAAAATAAAATAAAATAAGATAATAATAAATAATAAATTAAGTTATTGAAAACACAAGCAATTACTATAAATTTAAGTAGAAAACTCAGCCAGTCTGGTAACTTAAGTCGGACCACAGCTAAGGGTTTTAAGTTAGATTAATTTAAGAAACCGCTTAGTCAAATCTTAACGGTTCTTGACTTTTGTACAGGAGGCCTGACGGGGAATGATTCTAATCCAACAACAGGTGCGGATACGTGGATTTTTATAGAAATTCAGTCCTGGTAACTTTAAATTTATGCATGGCATGTTGCTGATTTCGTTGAATGCATAATACAGTAATCATGTAGATTTAGGAACATATATTACAACTCAAAAATTCATGTTGGAAAGATCTCCTTTGTTAAAATGGTTATAACAGCCAGGCAAGTTTGCATATTCCTTTTGCTATGGATGAGCTGAGTTGTACCAGCTCGATTTAATCTTGCCTGATAAATTGGAATTGTGACTGTGCATGACGGAGACTGTGAACTGAGAATGATATGATTGTGATGTACTGAAATGATAGTCAAAGCCACTCTCCGGAGTCGGTCGGCCACCGGCTTCGGCCAGTTCGGTAGCGCTATGCGAATATGGAATTCCCTTATGCCTGCCTAGGGTTAGGGATTCGTCCCTTATGCCTGCCCTAGGTTAGGGAAAGGTCTCCTTATGCTTGCCCAACCGGTTGGGTTAGGGGACCTGAGTGTGTTTTTGGTGTCATACTGTTATGGATTGATATGATATGAAAATTCCCTTATGCTTGCCTAGGGTTAGGGATTCGTCCCTTATGCCTGCCCTAGGTTAGGGAAAATGTATTGCTCTTGATTCAATTGTGTGCATGATCATGGAAAATGGCTATAAAGAAATCGATCCTGGATCATAGCTTGTTATGAAACTGGTTAAATATTTTGCATTTGTATTGCATTAATGATTTGACTAAGATAGCATTTAAATGATTAATCAGTTATTTATTCATGTTGATTATTATGGGTGTTACTTTCGGGCTAAGATTTCAACTAGAAATCCACGTCTGGAACTAAAACCCGCACTGAGAATTCTATTCTCACTCCGTTTTGCTTTGCATGTTCCTCGATGGATGGGGGTTCCAGAGAACGCTTCGCTTGCAAGAGAAAATTGTTTTGGTGGGCTGACGGGGATCACTTTTACACAGAAAGCTAGTGACCATATATTCATAAGGTGATTGGAGATACTGTTAGGTCAGTTATCTATTGATAATTGTGTATTGCGATCGACTGTCAATCGATATATTTTATTTTATGTTTTATTTTGTTTATACTCTCAGCTTGATAATATTTGATTTATATTATCAAAAAAAAAAAAAAATTTACTGCTAGTTCATGGTTAAGTTTTAGTTTAAGCCTTACGAGAGTACAATTGTATGTACTTTCGTGGCGGGAGCTGTCACGTCTGACTGCGGGATGTGACAGTCTCTTTTGGTGGTATCAGAGCTAGTATGGTATAAGCCCTAACCAGTTTAGCGAAAGCATGGGTAGAAGATGGGCTAGGACGATATGTTTCAATTTCTGCATTAAGTTAGGCATGCATGCATCTCATCTAAATTGGTTGTTTAACGAATTTTCGTAATACTTCAGTAACAACGGTTAGTTATTAGAATTTAATAATGAAAAACGTTTGTGGACGTCATGTGAGACACGATAAATGTAAGATACCTGCAGTTGACAAGGAAGGACTTGTGGAATTAGAAGACTGTGGAGTGGATTGCATATTACAAGCCTATGGACGCGATTAATGTATGATGGACAGAGCTAAGCAAAGTCCCAGGGATAGGGACGAAACTACATTCAAGAAATTGAAGCAATTGCCCTATTAGAACCACCTCGATTTGGTGGAGAAAATGGATTTAAGCAACAGAAGAATAGCGTGCCACAATAAAGTCCCACTTGGAAGCATATCAAGATCCTTTAAAACACCAGGTTAGATCGATAACTTGTTATTTATAAACCTACTCAATCGTGGAAAAAAAAAATGAGATGCGGATATGAAGGAAATGCTGCTCGAATTCTTGGAGCATGGTTTGAAGAGTAATTTGAACAAAGATTGTGGAAATTATGCATATGGAAGCAAAGAGAACTAGATTTGTAAGCCTCCACCAATGGGAATGAACGGTTGCTGAATATAACACCCAGTTTCTCAAGTTATCTTAATATGTTCTTGACATTTTCAATGATGCCTATCGACAAAGGCGTCAGTATCTTGACGAGTTGGACCCAGAAGTTGCAATTGCGATTGACAATCAAGAAAACTAAGGACTTCAGGCCTGATAGACATAGCTGAGCAATTGGAAGTATATTAGAGATGGAAGGCTCAACAACATATGATTGAAATTTGGATTATACGAAGATGAAATGCGGCAGGACCCAAACATATAATTTCAACTACACAGACTTTGGAACCAATTTAATTATGTCCACCCTGTAAACCTAATTGATGTTGTAGGTGTAAACTTTCGCATCTGGAAGCACAATGTTATTATTCTATCTGAACTTATCTTGGATATGATAAGTTTTAATCACTGGATTAAAGATTCTCTTAAACCAACATCTACTTCTGCATTAAAGATGACTACTACTAGAGCTAACTCAAGCCGTGAAAAATGGAAGGCTATAACAAGGACAGGGTTACACTTGTGGTGGTCAACAACATATCTATAATACCTATTTTGGATATCATGGACGACATGCATTAAGAAGAAAGAGTGGCAGCAGAAGGAAGTAAAGAAAAACATCGCAACTACTGAATCACGACAGATAATGGATAAATTAGGATACTCTTGCAGTAAGTTATCAGAACCAATGTATATTGTCTAACCCACAATAATTTCATGAATGGACGAGGATTAAGATTGATCTACTGGATATAAGGAGTGGTCTACTGGATATAAAGATGGTAGGATATAATACATTCTCGAAAATAAATTGATTGATGCAACATTCAGCTACAATTAACTATACAAGAAGGAAAGTAATTATTCTCCATATCCTACATTTTTACCTGTGAAAACTGAATGGTTGATGAGAAATTGGATGATCTAGCTTACATAAGCATAGCAATGAACTTAAAACTCCACAAATTCTGACTTCTTTCCACAAAACCTCATTTCCAAAACCTCATTCCAAAATTTCATTCCAAAACCTCATATCAAATGTTTATCAGTTATTTTGATATATCTTTAGAAGAGATTTTAAGATCTTCACCTGAAAGAGAAGATTCAATTTCCTATTGATATAGGACATAAAATCACATCTATTTCCAAGACCTCCTGTCAGATGGCTCCTGCGGAATAGAATAAATTAAAGCTGTTACCAGAAAAGAGTCGATTAAAAGTATTTATGGAATATCCTCAAGACAATAAGTATGCTTCTCTTCAAAATATGAAAAACTAGAGATTTATCGGAATTGGTCATAGTCAACATTGGAAATTAGTCAAGAACAAGTCGGATCTATTCTTTCAAGATTGATAAGATGAAAATCTTGAAAACTCAGGGAATAAAGTTGGTATCATGGGCAATCTTAAAATTAAAACTATAAGGCGAAGGCTATGGGAAGTGCATAACTTCAGGTATGTGTTTAAATAAATGGAAAGGAAGTATTGGCGGTCAAATAGGAACAAGGAAGTTGAAGAACTTCTTTGAAGGATGTCAGGTGCGCTAGTAAATTAAGATGGATCGATAGAAATCTACTAAACTTTTGTCACTTCCCTGAAGACTAAGATAAAAAAATGAATCTATTATAATGCAGTTGGTGATAGAAGTTTCTATGAACTACAAAAATATACAACTCTATCTGGAGACATAAAGGATTGATTGACCAAGATAACTTATATATCCTTATTTAGATCGATTTTATAGGTGAAAAGTCAACGAGGATATTTATGAACTTTTGTTCTAGACAACCGGGATATTTGGAGGAAATTATCTTTTAGGAAAATGTGAGATTCACATCTCGATTTTGGATCAGTTTTCAAGGATATATGCATATAAAAGGTATGTTAGCTCAATACATGACCCTAACCAATGGATAATACTTCAGAAGAACAAGTTGAATCTTGAGGAATATATAGTGGACATGTAATCTTAGTTTTAACGATGGTGGATTTGAATACTCACATTTGATGGGATTTGCTTATAACAAATATAAGCATGATGTCATATGAAGTTTTATAAGAAAGGATAATGTCAAACTCCAATATGGCAGGGATCACAAGAAACTATAATCCAACAAGACCTCAATTATGGCAGAAAGCATTGAGAGGAAGTCAGATTTGTATTTAAGGGGGTGGAAGCAGCATATAGTGGATACAAGAAAACAAATTTCTACACTGGAATTGGAGAATGTTAATGCCTGATTAATTTGTCTACTCTTTTACTCTCGACATGAGTGCGCCAGGATAATTAGATAGGTCAATCTACTTGAGAATCAGATCACTTTCAAATCTCAAAATCCTGCTTCTAAGAATCAGTACCCTGAATTCAAATCTGATCTTTAAAATGATAATAAAAATAACTATTATAAAATCAAACAGATAACGATAATAACAACATGTCTGTGTACAAGGATTAAATCAATATTGACTAGTCACCAATATTGAGTTTGATCTTGTGATATTTAGAGTATCACTCTAGCTTCTTTGACTGACTACCAAGGAAGTTGAAGTCGTACCCTGATATATCTGTACTGGCAACAAAGAAACAAATTGAATCTTAAAAAGAATTGGCATAACTGGAAAATAATAATAATAATAATCATAAATTCCAGTGGAATGACAAAACGAATAACTTGACCTTGAAAATATTAATCTTAAGTCCCTCCTTAGAAATTTCGAGGACGAAATTTTTTAAGGGGGGTGGAATGTAACATAGTTGGGTAATTTAACTAGTTAAATTTGATTAGGATTAATTAACAAAAATATTAGGAAATATTAATTGATAAGAAATTCATAATTTTTAGTAATTACAATAATTATAATATACAATTAACATACAATTAAATCAAAACTAACATGAAAATCGACTCGAATTCGAAAAATTTGACTTTGTGTAAAATCTATAAATTGTACAAAATATTCTAACAAAATCAAAGCTTAACTAATCTTCAAGTCTGTTGTTAATTTGAATTAATACTAATAAAATCTGAATTTAAATCCTTTAAAAGCAAGTTGCCACACAGTTGGCCACAGAATCTCGCCACAGAAAATCTGGACGAAGCCAGTTGGCGAGATCCTCTTCTCCTTCTCTTCTTCTCTTCCATTCTTTCCGCTCCGTCAGATTTCTTCGCTTCACCCCTCTTTCGTCGCACCGCCTCGCACGAGAATTGAAGGGGATTTTGTGCGACCACCCAATCTCCGCTGGTCACGAGTAAGAAAATCCATTTCCATCGTAGCCGTGAGATGCTACGATGGAGGCATCGGGTAAGTGGGAAAATTTTGGGAAATTTTACTTTAATCGCGATCGTTGATTTTTCTTTCCCTTTTCTTCCTTCTTTCGTCTTTAAGTACCTCAACTGAGGTCGATTTTGGAAGGTGGCTGGGTGAAAGACAGTTCCAGAAAAGAAAAAAAAAAAAAAAAAAAAGAGAGAAGAGAGGGAGAGAAGAATTGAGGTCGGGAAGAGGAAAAAGGAGAGGGAATAGTAGCTAGAGATCAAGTTTAAGGTATAATTACTGCCTCAATCTTTATTTTGAGTTTAGGATTAGTAAATTTCTGATTTTGGTGGAATTTGGGATTAAGCCTAATTATGAGTTAATAATCTCCTACTAATTCTAGAGGTTGAGATTGAGTTAATCCAGCCTAAGTGATGCTTTGGTGAAAGATTCGATCAATTTCAGAGGTTAGAAAGGAAAATTTTAGGTTTTCAAAATCTGTCCTGTTGAATTCCGATCAAAAGTCGATGGAATTTGAGTTTTTGGGTTGGTTAGTGCTCAGTTGGAGTAATAGGGAGTGAGGAGGAGAGATTGGAGGCCTGGTACCAGCGATTGGTACCACAAACGTACCTCTGGTACGCTTCTGGCAAGGGCCAGTGAGGCGACAGGGGCTGGTTTGTAAGAAAAGTTTCGGCCAGGGACGAAAGTGTAAAAGAAAAGGACCAAAAAGATAATTAAAAGGACTAATTCGTAAAGAAAAGGACCTAAAAATAAATAAAAAGGATCTGTTTGCAAATAAAAGGACTGAAAAATAAATAGAAAGGACCTCTTTGTAAATAAAAAGGACTTAAGTGTAAACAAAAAGGGCTTATTTGTAAAAATAAAGGACTAAAAGTGTAAAAAAATTTCGGACTGGGCCTTTGGACTTGGGCTGCTGGTTTTGGGCTCGGCCTAAGGAGAAAAAGAAAAAAAAAAAAAGATAAGTGGGCTGGGCTTGGATTTTCGGCCCAATACAGAATTTAAATAAAAATCTAATTATAATTTAAAAATCTAGTTAATATAGTTAATCAATAATTAAACTAATCAAATCTACTAATCCATAAGATTATAGTTAATGATTTTATGATTTGTAATCTTGAATTTATACATATTCCTTTAATAATTTAAATTTCTAATTAATTTGATAATAAAGAATATATATTAAAGAAATTAATTAAAATAAACATAACTAAAATTAATTATTAACAATTCATTAATAATAAGGAAAAATATTAAGATTAATATCATAAAATATAAAACTATTTAATTAAATACTTACTTAAAAATAAAGAAGTAAATAAATAAAATGAATACTTAAGAAAAACAAATTAATTAAAGATAAATCAAAATAAATCAAAATAAATTCAAATAAAATAAAATTAATTCAAGTAAAATAAATTAAAAATAAAATAAAATAAAATAAGATAATAATAAATAATAAATTAAGTTATTGAAAACACAAGCAATTACTATAAATTTAAGTAGAAAACTCAGCCAGTCTGGTAACTTAAGTCGGACCACAGCTAAGGGTTTTAAGTTAGATTAATTTAAGAAACCGCTTAGTCAAATCTTAACGGTTCTTGACTTTTGTACAGGAGGCCTGACGGGGAATGATTCTAATCCAACAACAGGTGCGGATACGTGGATTTTTATAGAAATTCAGTCCTGGTAACTTTAAATTTATGCATGGCATGTTGCTGATTTCGTTGAATGCATAATACAGTAATCATGTAGATTTAGGAACATATATTACAACTCAAAAATTCATGTTGGAAAGATCTCCTTTGTTAAAATGGTTATAACAGCCAGGCAAGTTTGCATATTCCTTTTGCTATGGATGAGCTGAGTTGTACCAGCTCGATTTAATCTTGCCTGATAAATTGGAATTGTGACTGTGCATGACGGAGACTGTGAACTGAGAATGATATGATTGTGATGTACTGAAATGATAGTCAAAGCCACTCTCCGGAGTCGGTCGGCCACCGGCTTCGGCCAGTTCGGTAGCGCTATGCGAATATGGAATTTCCTTATGCCTGCCTAGGGTTAGGGATTCGTCCCTTATGCCTGCCCTAGGTTAGGGAAAGGTCTCCTTATGCTTGCCCAACCGGTTGGGTTAGGGGACCTGAGTGTGTTTTTGGTGTCATACTGTTATGGATTGATATGATATGAAAATTCCCTTATGCTTGCCTAGGGTTAGGGATTCGTCCCTTATGCCTGCCCTAGGTTAGGGAAAATGTATTGCTCTTGATTCAATTGTGTGCATGATCATGGAAAATGGCTATAAAGAAATCGATCCTGGATCATAGCTTGTTATGAAACTGGTTAAATATTTTGCATTTGTATTGCATTAATGATTTGACTAAGATAGCATTTAAATGATTAATCAGTTATTTATTCATGTTGATTATTATGGGTGTTACTTTCGGGCTAATATTTCAACTAGAAATCCACGTCTGGAACTAAAACCCGCACTGAGAATTCTATTCTCACTCCGTTTTGCTTTGCATGTTCCTCGATGGATGGGGGTTCCAGAGAACGCTTCGCTTGCAAGAGAAAATTGTTTTGGTGGGCTGACGGGGATCACTTTTACACAGAAAGCTAGTGACCATATATTCATAAGGTGATTGGAGATACTGTTAGGTCAGTTATCTATTGATAATTGTGTATTGCGATCGACTGTCAATCGATATATTTTATTTTATGTTTTATTTTGTTTATACTCTCAGCTTGATAATATTTGATTTATATTATCAAAAAAAAAAAAAAAAAAAATTTACTGCTAGTTCATGGTTAAGTTTTAGTTTAAGCCTTACGAGAGTACAATTGTATGTACTTTCGTGGCGGGAGCTGTCACGTCTGACTGCGGGATGTGACATTTTCATAACCGAAATTTAAAAATCAGCTGTCGAGTCTTTTCTTCAATCGTCTGAATCAAGAGTTGTAGTAGCATTCTTGTCAGTCTTCGAAGGACTGTTTGCCGGGACGCTATCATTGCTGAAAGTGGCAGGAAAACAAGTGATGCCTGACCGTAATCGAAGGATTTCTCAATTGTCACACCTTGGAAACATGATATATAATTGAAATATCAGCCAAAGCTACAGGTTGATGATATATGTCGTACGATAATAATCTAAACATGATCTATTGCAAATTAAGTGCAAGCGATATAAATATCTAACCATTATTTAGTCATTTTATGGAACTTAAAATCGTTAATTATTTGCCTAATTAAGAATCATATAAACTGTTTCAGTGTCGTCAGATATGTAGCACAAAAATAACAAAGTATTTCATACGGACAAAATCCAACCTAACAACAAAAAAAAATTCTTTGTTTTCAAATTAATGTCGTTTCCACCAGTGCTTGGACATTGAATTTAAATATTTAATTGAACTTTCCTGTTGGGATTTGTTACAAGCTATTTATATAAACAATATTCCCTGATTTAATTAAATACTGCAATAAAACATTTGAAAATTATTATATTTTCTTCGACATGAAAAAAAATCGAATATCTAACTAAGTATAGACTCACCATGTAATTAGTTTTCTCCAATATCTAAAAAGGTGAATAGAATCACTAGATAATATACAGGAAGAAACCATTACACACAAAATTGTGAGCTTAATCAGCTATTTATTGAGGGGTCTTCAGTTTAGTTGTGTTCATGTTGTTAGGTATATCACACTAAAGGGAATGTATTATGATTAGTGGGTATTAAAAAAAAAAAAAACAATAATATTTGAATCTGTCATGCACATTGAGATGGTTCCATCAATATTTTTGCATTTGAACCGACGATTTACTTTAAAAATTGTGTGAATTTAACTTCATTGTTAAAGAACATAGTTACAAAAATCATCATTAAAAAAAAATTTCTACAAATATTGATACAATACACTTATTTAAGTTAAGAATTAATCTGTTAATTATCAATATCAATACTATAAATACAAATGCGCGGGTGTCCATTTCAATACAAGATTTGGACACGTTGTAAATTGATAAAAAAATTTAGATGTAAGCAAGGCGGGAAGCATCTTGTTTTAGGTTAGATCAAGTTTTGTGCGATTTATTTCTAACATTATTTTGTTAAATTTGTGGTATTCTCATTTCTATTATATTGCTTGATTGATGTGGCAATATTTACTGCAATGTTTAGGGATGAATATCATTGAAAATATCATTTAATAATATTCTCATTGAAAATTTCGAATTAAGGTAATCTTTTTAATTAACATGATTTTAGGGGTGAATATCCGATTTTAAAAAGTAGAGAAATATATTTCCGAATAGATGAGATTGAAAGGGTATACATCTAATTTTTCCTAACCAATAAAATGATATAATTTTAATAATTTTATAGTGGCATAAAATCGATTTTTATTGTTATATAGTGGCAAAAAATAAATTTTCTTTTGTAATGCATATTTCTAATTTTTCACTTTCATACTGATATATTTTAAATTAAAAAATTTACAGTGAGATATTTTTAATTTTAATATTTTATAGTAGAATCTTCAAAATAGTAGAATGATCGTATCAATTTTCTACTAGTATAAATCTTTTTTTTTTTTTTATTTAGTAATGACGTGAAAACAATTTATTATTGTGCAGTAGCATATCTCTCGATTCTTATATATCTAAATCACCCGTTTAGTTCGTCAGTATTTAGAATCTACTTGATATAAATATATTAAAGGACTACATGCAGTTACTTAAACTCTGCCTAGTCATGCTGCAATTTTTTCCACAGGCCTTCATCGGACATATAAAAATAATAAACAATTCATAAATATATGGAGGAAAGAGCAAGGAAATAGCAAGGAAATAGCCTGACGACTTGATTGGTCAACTCTCTGTAGAGTATAAGGTCCTTCGGGGCGGCCTCTTCCACACGCTCCCATCGTCATTGGTTATTTAAATCATTTCCCCATTATTTTATTGATTGTAGCAACAAACAACTTGCTTTCTCGCGGCCACAAATCAGAGCACTCGTAATCAGTTTGTAAGTTAGTTTTTATTTCATTCTATCTTCCTTTATACTCGATTTCAACAAAAAGGAAGAATATTCCTTGCATAATCCTTGATGTTTCTTTTCATGCTTTCCAAGAGTTTGCATTCCAAGAACATTCATCCAAAATTCTATCAATCCAGATCTCTTCGTTTCGTTGAACTCTAGTTTATTTTTCCTGCTCTGTAACCTCACAATTAAGTGCACTTCTTTCAAAACCCAAAAAAAAAAAAAAACTAATGGAATTGTTGAAGGCATCTGTTAGCCTGGTGCCCTGGATCGCCAGTAAGGTAGCTAAGCATTTGGCATATCCCTTTAAGGTCAGCACCAACATAAGAGCCTTGGAGTCGTCCCTTGAACAATTAGACGCTCAGAAAAGGGATGTTGAAACTACAATAACAAATGCTGACCGGCAAAATGGTACTCCAACTGAGCAGATTAAATTGTGGCTGAGGGAGGTGGAGGCCATTAAACAAAAAGCAGTAGAGGTCAGTAACAAATATCAGCAACAGTGCAGGTGCATCTGGAACATCTCACCAAACTTCTGGTCAAATTACAAGATTAGTAAAAGGGCTGCAAAGCAACATGCTGAGTTAATGAATTTGTGTGGAAAGGAAGCAAACATTCCAGTGGTTAGTCACATAGCACCACCTCTAGTGGTGGAGATGCCACTGGCAGAGGAGATGTCAGTCTCCACTTCAAATTCATCTAATCTGGAATTAGCACACCAACTTATCATGGATGGTGCCAAAAATATTATTGGTATTTGGGGTATGGGCGGTGTCGGAAAGACACATCTCTTGAAACAGATCAACAACAAAATTTATAAAGACAGTACATTCAGTGTGGTGATGTTTGTGACATGCACCAAAGAGTGCTCAGTAGAAAAGATCCAAAATGAAATAATTAGTAAGTTTGGGCTGAATAAAAGCGATAGCATGGAAGAGAGGCAGAGAACCATCTTAGATTTCTTGAAACGAAAGAACTTTGTGCTGCTTTTGGATGATCTCTGGAGCAGAATGGATCTTGAATCGGTTGGCATCCCAACCCCATATGGCAAAGTAGGTAATTGCAAGAGAAAAGTTGTACTGACAACACGATCAGAAGATGTATGTCGTTTAATGAAAGTAGATAAAAAAATGAGGGTAAAAGTGTTGGCATGGAAGGAGGCGTGGTCTCTCTTCAAGGGGCAAGTGAGCGAGCAGACCATTGATTCACATCCGTATATAGTAAAGTATGCAGTGGATGTTGTAAAGGAGTTGGGTGGATTGCCATTGGCTCTAATCACCGTAGGTAGTGCCATGCGTGATAGAACTGATCCCAGTGAATGGCAGCGTGAGGTTGAGCTACTCAAGCAGGCACGTCATAATGTTGAACTCTCAGCTAGAGATGAAACTGTGTTCAAAGTACTCAAGTTCAGTTATGATAAATTGAGAGACGATAACCTAAGAGAATGCTTTTTGCATTGTTCATTATGGCCTGAGGATCATCCTATAGAGAAAAATGAGTTAGTGGAACTTTGGATGGGGTTAGGTTTGATAGACGAGGATGACATACAGATGGCTTACGATATTGGTTATCATTATATAAGAATATTGCAATCTGTATGCCTTTTGGAATCAACTGACAATGAGTCTCAAGTTAAACTGCATGATGTAATCCGTGATATGTCATTATGGATTATCAGCAACACTGGGGTTGAGAAAAACAAATGGATTGTAAGATCAGGTGCATCTAATCAATGCAGAGTAGTTATTGACAGAAAAACAGAGAAGATATCGTTCATGTACTATCATGTGGATGGAATTTCATTCCCTAGTCTTAATAATACCAGGCTCAGTACCTTTTTGTTCACCTGGAGCAACCTTACTAGTTTTCCAGTGGTCCTCCAAAGTCAACAGCTAAAACATCTTACTGTCCTAAATTTGAAACAAAATAAGATAAATGTTTTTCCCACAGAGATATGTAACCTATTTAATCTCCAGTTTGTTGATTTATCTGGTAATTACATTGAATATGTGCCTGCTGAAATTAGAGGTCTAGTTAATTTGAAGTACCTTTTTTTAAAAGGGAATCCACTTTACGCCCTCCCAATAGATGTTCTATACAAACTGAGTGCTTTGAAGGTGTTAGATTTATCTCCTCCCTGTCACTATGGTGAAATGACACAAACTTTTGAATCTAATTTTTTCTGGTCATTGCTGGTATGTCTAGAAACACTTCCAGAGTTTGGTGCTCTTGGATTTGAATTGAATCATTCATTGGCAATTGAAATGCTAAGTCGATATAATGTGCCTGTGAGATGGCTAACAATTACAATATGGGAAGGAGGAGATGGCACCTTATTTTTTCCGAGTGCATTTCTTGAGTCCTCCCAGCCAAGCAAATTGTATTCACTTAGTATTGCGGATATGGAGATAGAATGGGTGGACTTTCTAAGCACTCATGAAAGCAAATCTGGAAATAAGAGCAGTTGTGAACTTGGGAGATTAGAGCATCTGGGTATTTACAGAGTAGGAATGATAGAATTTCGGTGGGGGAGTCTTGATGCCCCAAAAATTTTCTTTCCATTTCTCAAATGCATAACAATATCCACGTGTGATCGGTTGGGAAACATTTCATGGGTTGTGCATCTCCCATGTCTCCGAGAACTTACAGTAAGCGCTTGCAAAAGCATAAATAGAATGATTCACGAATATGAGGTAAGTGAACCTACATTCCCATTACTGAAAGTGCTGGTATTGGAAGGACTTCCAAAGCTGCAAACTATCAGTGACCAAGAGATCAAATTTCCGGCCCTGGAAACAATGAAAATTTGTGGGTGCAATGGGTTGAGGAATTTTCCTTTCAGTGCAGATAATATTCCTGCAAAACTGAACCATATATGGGTCGAAGAAGAATGGTGGAATACTATATATAGCCAGGACTACCTCAGATCATCACTTATTGAATATGTGAGATTCCTCTATTATTGATGCTTCCTTGTTGTAATTTATTTTGTGTGAGGTTTCTCTATATTGCTTTTTCATTGTTGTAATTTAATTTGTGTGTGATTTCTTAAATTATTTTTTGTTGTAATTTATTTTGTGTGAGGTTTCTCTGTTGGTTTTACATTGTTGTAATTTGTTTCGTGTGAGGTTTCTCTATTGACTTTTCATCGTTGTAATTTATTTGTGTGAGGTTTCTCTATTTTGTTGTAATTTATTTTCGTGGTAATTGATTACCTAAGAACAGAGATTATGAGGGTTTCAAATGATGTGTATTTATATTCATCTCTATTAATTTGATATTTTCATTTTGTGTAATGCAATGATTTGTATTTGATTAATGAACTTTAGCACATGCAACAAAGATACACAATGTCTAAAAATGGTTTGCATGCGATGTTTTGTGTTCACAACATAATAATTTAATCCATTCCAAATGAAGCATTTAAGATAGTCATTAGTCAGAATTATAACTTACTAAAGTTTGGGAGCTTTAATTTTCATTTTCGCGCCAATGAACAGTAACTTTTCTGAATTTTCCTTCCGATTTCCAGCGATTTTCGTCCCGAATTATCGCGCATGGCCGTCTGATCGCGCAGCGCATGGGATAAATTTCATCCCAGCCGTCCGCGTCGTCTCTTCTCTTCTTCCTCTTCTCTCTCCTTCCGCTCTCTCTCCTTCCGCTCTCTCTCTCTCTTACCGAGATGAGCACTCCCGCCTCCTCTCTCTCGCCGACATGAGCACCCACGGACCTCCTTCCCCGCTCTCTCTCTCGCCGGGCTGAACACCCACCGCCTTCTTCCCCACTGGATCCACTCTTCTTTCTTCGTAGTTTTGAAGGAAGACAAAGGAAAATCAAGATCTGCCTCTCCCTTCTCCCCCTCGAGGGTTTGCATAGCCACGGCCCCTCCCTCGCGTCGCCTCCACGCCCCCTCCCTCGCTCTGGCCGGAGATGCAGGTGGAGGTGACCATAGGCTGACCGGTGCTCCCCTCATCCCGTTGAGTCGGTAAGGGTTAGGGTTTCGGCGGAGGCCGGAATTGGCGTGGTTCTCGACAGCCATAGGCTGAGCCGCTAAGGAACTTCAAGTGGTTCTCGCCTCCGCTCGGCTGCCTCGTCACATCCTCACGGTGATCTCCACTCCCGCTCTCACTTCTAGAATTGATGTGCAGTTTTCTTTCTCTCTCTCTTGAAAAAGCACAGGTACGATTCTGTCTCCATCTCTCAATTTAAAGGATTCTTTGCTTTTTATTAACAATACTATTGTTAAATGTTTCAATGAAAAATAAATAATTAAATATTAAAAAGTTAAATTTTGTGACCAATTCTTTTCTTCGCTTTATCTTTCTAGATTATAAATCTTTCAACTTCATTCTAAATTTGAGGAACTTCAGACTAAATTTGGGGCCAGGTTGATTTGGTGATTTAATTTGTAAGTTTTGTTATTTTTTTTTGTCCTCACTGAATTTTCCTTCACTTTCTCCTAATTTCTCATTTTTACATTTTGCACAAAGGGAGGGTTTCGAGAGGGTTAAAGGAAGTAACGTGGACTAGAGGGGGAGCAACTTTTAAATACTGTTATTTTCTTCAATAGATATTGCCAAAATATTATTTCAAATAAAATTTGTAAGCCTATAAGAACAATTGTACTATTTGTGAAATTTATAAGCGTATATGTTGTTCAACTGTACTATTCGTGTAAATAAGTTTGCACATTGGGTTATTGTATGTCATGCTTTATCTAATTGCTAGGTGATTCCTTTGTTTTATTTGGGTACAACTATAATAATTTTTCTATAGCACCTGGCCTTTTGCAAAATGTAAGCGTGAATTTATAATAAAAGTTACATGTGTGTAATATGGTCAACACTTTTGGTAGTACTAATTATTGGCCTTATGTGTGATGTAAAGCACAATACTGTATTCTAGATATAAAGGTATAAATTAAGTTCTTTTCTCTTACTTTTCCTTCTCTGATATGCATTTTTGATTGTTCATTAGTAAAATAGAAAATAATAAACAAAAATTCAAAATTTAGTCTTTGTGTAGTTACTAAGTACATATGTAATGAAATTGCTTGAATGAGTTTTGTATATATGATGTAGCTAACTGTTAGAGTAGGAAATAGTAAATTCTGCATATTTGAGCAATAAAAAGAAACTGATGGACTCTCTATAAATAAAGTAATTGAGTCTGTTAAGCATGGTGATGGCAATTTATTTGACCTGCACTTAGCCTGCTTAAGTCTGTTAAATGGTTCTCTGTAGATCTTTCTGATTGAGAAGATAGCATAACAGGGGTATTTCTGGCATAAAGGAGGTCTATGCAATTTCATGAAAATCAGGCATGTATCTGCAAAAGTCACAAAAACCTGTTTCTGGTACACATTAACTTTGTTCTATGATTTATAAATTTAGTTTTAGTACTTAATTTTTCTTTTTAATACTTTATTGTTTCATTTGAAACAGAATCATATGGAATCAGACAGCTCATTTGTTGAAGAACATGGAAGCAATGAAAAGCATTTTGTTGAAGTGCAGGCTGGTGAAGAAGTATTGGAGACATGTTACTTTACATGAACGAAGATGATAGATACTCATCTTCTTGAAGTTCTTCAAGAGCAACAACTGAAGGGTTTAGAAAATGATAGAAATTTCCAACCAATGGCATATAGAGCTGCCATCATTTAAAGTTTAACGTCAAAATCACCAAGGAAAATATTGTCGACATTGGAGGAGAACATGCATCTTGCTATACAAGCACTTAACAAGAGTGGTATATCATGGAATGCATCCACAGAAAAAAAGCCGACCCCAAAGTATGGGACAATCTAATTAAGGTACTGTAAATTTTCTTCTAAATCATTTCATGCATATATTAGTTAGCAAGCATACAGTCAACTAGTCCATCTCTATCTCTTAACAACACAGACTTTATTTTCTTTTATCAATATTCTATTTGAATTGCTGCAACAGAGGGTCAAAATTAGAAAAGTACGCATTAAGGTTAAAATTAAATTACTTTGATATATTACGTTTCATCTGTAAACTGGGCTCCAAAGCTAGAAAAATAAAACAAATTTATGATAAAAAGAGACTAGAACCAATGTCAAATTTTAATAGAAAATAAATTTATTGCTAAAATACAAAGTCCGTCGGAGCACATTGTATAATTTAAATTTAATTTCATCTGAAAGAGGAGCACTAAATGCCAAAAAAAAAAAGAAAATCAAGATAAGGAGATATTAATTTCTGTACCCTGTATTTTGGTTTAGTGACAAATTTGAATATGTTATTCATGTGCTAACATGTTCATTTGATTAGGAAAATTCTGAAATGAAGAGAATTCGAGATAAGGAGATGGCCAGTTTGGATCTTTTGCGTGATATTTTTTATACAGACTGAGCATAAGGTGTAAAAGCTACAATTTGTAAGGAAAGCTTCAGTAATTGGAAAATGGGACTGGAAAAGGAGACGATTACCATAGAGGATGTGGACCGACTCCAAACAGAAAATGTAGTAATTCTTGACAATATGGAGAATGTTGCTACTGGTGCTAATCTTCAAAATGAGAATGGCGTGTCACCATCTATTAAATCCATAAAAAGGTCCTCCAAATTAGTTGTTAAAAGGAAATTTCAAGATGTTGTCACAAATGACAGTGATTTCAATAGTCCAGTTTGTCAGATGGAGGAAGCCTTAAATCGGGCGACTAATTCAATGTCTGAGATTGCTCAAGCACTTCAAGTGCCGAATGAGAATTTCATTAAATCAAATTCTAGAGTTTATTCGCCTGAGGAGATTATAACTGAGCTGGAGAATCTTGGAATGAGCGGTGATGGCATTCTTGATGCTGCATATCTTCTCATGCCTGATAAAAAAAAAATGGCTGGCCTCTTTTTTGCTTGTCTGGAAGAATTTAAAGGCCGGTGGCTGCAACGAAACGGATTCAGTGTCTGATATTTTTGTTATTTTGAGATGGTGCACCAACTCTTTAAGTAGCTTATGTAGTAGTATGGACTATAGATGATTTATATTTTAATATAATAAACGTATTATTTGGTAGAGAAAATAAACTATGCAACTGAAGTTTTAGGTACGGAACTGGTATGGAAGTGAAGATCATAAAATGATCTTTACTGGTAGCTAAGTTCAAGTTGGTTTCTTAATTATCTAAATATTTGCATTGTTGTTTGTTACGATGCTCAATTTTTACCATTTCATCTTGACATATTTTATAAGTTTTTCAATTTAGATGATATAGATCTTTAACCTGATGCGTGCAGATAAAATAATAAAACTCTATTTGTCAGGATACCTAAGATGCTGAGACTCTAAACTGGTGCTCAGATGCACGTTGGACTTTAATTTAGAAGGAATAAAAATGGATTGAATGAGGATTTTATTTGTATGATGATATTAACATTTGATTTGGAAGTATAGATTGAACGTTAAATACAAATATTTGTTTCAAGGGTTGTATTATCTTGTAGTAAATATAAATTTCCCATTTTGTCCTTCTTGCCGTCTTGCCGATCCTTGATTTACAATCATGCCGGGTCCTTTCTAATATCATTGCTGACACATGCGCATTCTCCTCTGTTAACTTAATGAACACTACATAACCTGAATGGGTTCTGCAAAATTTATTGCACTATCAACTAATAAAGTGTTTATATATTTAATATATGATCCAATTGTTCACTTGCATGCTATTTCAATTCAGCCAGGACCTTAGCCTTTGAACCAGCAAGTTACTCAGCATTTCTATAACTACACCTGTTATTATTCTTAAACCCAGAAAAAAAAAAACACCTCTCACTAACCTACTCATTAACCTACTGTTCTCTTATGGATTTAATAAAAAAACATTTCACGCAGACAAAATTAAGTTGTTTCAGTGTGCACCTACATACTCGTAAATACTCTCGTCGCTAAACAGCCAAATTCATCCTGAACAACTAACATAAAACATCAAACGTATTTCTCTCATAGCTATCATAAACTGAAGGACAAATTTGGGATGTTTTATGTTAGTTGTCCAGATTGTCGCTGAAACGACCCAAGCTACGCGTCGCGGCGAAGCCGCGACAGCAGAGCTGACTAGTGAAGCACATAAATTGAAGCAGTGCACAAATTCAGGCCTAATATCGCTAATGGACTAATGTAACCTGGTATATTGCATGTGTAGAAAAAAATGGTTCGGCCCGATGTTCCTTTTGGCAAATGCAGTAATGCACATTATTTTGCATTATGCAGTGTAGAGAATATGCACTTATGCAGTCCAAAAGCTACAATACAGAAAATAGAATATTTAAATTAAGAAATTAAGCATGGAAAACCAGAAATTATATATAAATGTAATTGTAAGAACTTTTAATTTTTTTTTTTAAAAAAAACTTTTCCAAATGAGTTGTTGGTTTGACAACCAGCAAGCAACATTCAAAGAGACGATTCTTTTTATTTGAAGGAATTTGCACAACTCAAAGATAAATCATTGCATGAGACACAGCAACATGAGCTACACTGAAAGGTTGCTGTTTCTGGAAGTTCAATTTCTAAAATTTAACCCAGCAAACGATAAGCTTTTGGTATTTACGAAAGATTATATATTGTTCATCCAAACTGTACAATCTATGGTATTGAAGCTTTGTTGATAAAGCTGTACAAATTCACTTTTGTGATTGTTTTGAACTTAAATAATAGAACAACTGAAACATGTAAGTTAAGGAACAATTTTTTTTCTAAATAATGGGAGTCCAGATTGTTGTTTACTAAAGCTGTCGTTCCACAAATCAGTTCACAAGTGGGTCCCTAGCTTCAACTTTTCTTTCCTAATCAGTCCTTAAGCCAAGTAGTTCGTACCAGAAAGTATCAGAGAGATATCTGATCAATATTTGACCTGGTACCAGTCTGGTACAACATACATGCATAGAGGCCAAACAACAGAAAATGTTAACAAAAAAAAAACAACATGCAAGCATCAAACAAGCAACCACGGTTCTAAACAAATAAAAACAGTACTAAAACAGATCAAGACAAGCAAAATTACAAGCAACAACTGACAATTACAACCCATCATCAACGAATTCGACACAACTACAAGTCTATAACCCATAATCAATCGACAAGACTCGCGTCACCGTCGCCACCAATCTCCTCCTCGTCTGGCCCTGCTCAGCCCCTGACACCTCTCTTCTCCATTTTCTGTTCTTATCAGTGTTCTCAAACTTTAGGCAGAGAAGGTGGGTCCACTGGAGAGGAGAAGGTCGCGGAGCATAAGTGGGAACAAGGGAGACGAGAGGAGTTTCCAAGGCTGCTATTAGAGAGAGAACAAGTGAGATCGGAGAGAGAGAGGAGGAAGAAGGAAAATGGAGGAGACGGGTCGCCCGTTACGGGTCAAACGGAGGGAGATAAAACGGACCAGGAAATTTCAGAAACAAAAAGACAAATATATCAAACGGCCTTGATAAAACAAATTCAGATTAAGAACTAAAGGTTAGATTTTAGACGCAAATATAGTTATAGAAATTTTAGAAAGTAACTAATTGAAACTTGTTTGACTCTTATAAATTATTAACAACATTTTTCACTCCATCTTTTTTTTTTCTTTAATTTTTTTTTAACAGACATTAATTGATCAAACGAATTTTTCATAAAGTTGTCTCTAATTTAGTAAAATTATTAAATTGAAACTAATTGAGACTTTTATAACTCTAATAAATTATTAATAAAATCTTACTTACACAAATAATACCGGGTTCCACAATTGGAACCCAAAATGATTGCAATCCAAAATGTAGAACAATTTTCTTCTAATTGCGCTGCAAGGTTTTTTTTTTTTTAACAATTTTCAACCTCTTATTAAATATAAAAATCTACAACACATCTGGAGAAAATAGGAGAAAGACGTTGAATTGCATTGAAGCAAATTAAATTGTTTCCGTTATTCCGTACACACTTGAATTTAAATCAAATGACAAAAAACTTATTATTATGTCTATATTTATTTATTTGGCGGAACAGCTCTGTATAAACGGTAATAGCTAATCATCAGAAAGAAACTAATATAATTGGCAATTAAAAATGTTGGTTTTTGAAAGCAAATTGTCCTTTTTTTAAGGCAAAATCAGCCGTATGCCCTCCTAATCTTCTCTAATTAGCCATATGCCCTTCTATTCTTTAATATTAGTCATAAACCCCTCAAATCATGGTTACTGTAGTCATTTACCCTTTTGGCTAATTTAAATAATATAATAATTCTGAAAATTTGATTTACAAAATTTAAGACAGAAATACCCCTGACCTTTCCCCTCCCTTCTTTTCTTTCTGATAGATCCCATTTTCCCGCCCAAATTTAGAATCATATATGATATGCAAAATTACAATTTCAATATGGAAAGAAATAAAGACTAAATCATTAGTTAGAAACGACAGAACCCTTTTCTCTTGATAATTTGCATCTCCATTTCTATTGACATATTCTTGTAGACGAAGTTGAATAGCGACAAAGCAAAGAAAAGTGTTCCTTTTCATAACCGTTGGTAAGAGTTATTTATTAATCGCCTCTTCTAGTAAAAACTTCAATATTTTTTGTGTTTGCATATTTTCGAGTTATTTGGTTGTTCCTCCAATATCTGTTGGTTGTAGTAAGAACCAAAAAAATCAAGCAACATGGGCTACATATTTTTACCGAAGTAAATAGAACACAAAATGCCAAATTCTATTCTCGGGCTCTCAGCGTACATGAGAAACAATAGCTTAGCATTCTTCATTTGTTGATTAAGAAAGATTTCTTTATTAGCCTTCTATTTTTTTTCTTTCTTTTTCAGAATTGAATAAATCTCTCTAGCGATGGTTATCGATTCATTCAATCAGAAATGAAAGAAGGGAGGGGAAAGATCAGGGGTATTTACGTCTTAAATTTTGTAAATTAGATTTTCAGAATTATTATATTATTTAAATTAGCCAAAAGGGTAAATGACAACAGTAACCATGATTTGAGGGGTATATGACTAATATCAAAGAATAGAAGGGAATATGGCTAATTTGAGAAGATTAGAGGGCATACGGCTGATTTTGCCTTTTTTAAATTTGTGACAGTGAAGACTGGTGGGCTTTTCTATTTGAGATGAGTGGCTCAAAATGAAGTGACTATACACTTTATTTGTCACATTTCCAAACATTTGCACTAAGTAAACATGATAAATGGAAAATTATCAGCCAGAGCTACATCAGGAAGAATACAGGCGGCTTGGTAATAATCTGCACATGATGTATTGCAAATTAAGTGGGAGCTGGTGATACAAATTGCAGCAATGCTTATACATTAAATTGAATTGCAGAAATGTTTTTAAACAATAATTTTTGAAGCTGTTGATTTGTTGGAAAATGTAATTACTATAATTTTGATGACATAAATTATCGAATATCTATTATATTTAGAGACTCACCACTTGATTAGTTTTCTCCAATATCCAAAAGTAAAAGATGAACCCATTCACTGGATAATATGACAAAACCATCCATAAGAAGTTCCACAAAAATGTAAGCTTAACCAGCAATTTGAGCTTCTTATTGAGGGGTCTTCAGTTAAGTTGTGTTTTATCTAGTTAGGTATATCACACTAAAAGAAACGTATTATGAACAGTGAGTATGAGTTTTGGGAACAACATATTTCAATGTCACGTGGATAAGATGAAAAAACAGATGTGTTGGATTCCAATATATATATATACATATATTGCAAAATGATTGATTTGCCCTTATAACCATACTGCTGTTCTCAGAATTAAAGTTCAATTGCCAACTTTTTATAGGACCGGAGCAAATAAAGTATTCAAGACGGTAAAATTGGCGGGGCCACGCGAACGTCGCACTATCCCTCTTTTCACAAATGCTGTGTTGTTGAGTTATAACAGCGGAGTACAAATTGCGTGTAATTATCTGGTCCGAAATTTAAACAAATCTTCTCCGCTACTACTTGAATCGTATATACAGAGGTTGCTCAAGCAATGGGGGTAAAAAGATCACTCGGTACATTTAAAAATAGAAATTAGGACCTCAGAAAGAGCAGTATTGTGATATTATTGATCTTGATATTATTTTGTTACAACTTATCCAGTAGCAATCAGTGTTATGCAGTGGGAGGGTTTCTTGTGAGGCGGGTCAGAGTTGTCTTATGCAGCAGAAAGTTTAAGGTTTCTGTGGGGTGGGTCAGAGTCTAATTCATATGTTTCTTTTTTTTTTTTTGAAGGACTAATTCATATGTTTCTTTTTTTTCCTGGTTCAGTTTTTTTACTACATCGAGATTCCGTTACGTTTATGAATCAATTAGAATTTATTGGAAGATATCAGTGTTATGTCAAATAGGGTCCGATTTGCCCCTGTGTGGAACTCGAGTGACCCTGTGTGGAACTCGAGTGAGCCAGTTAGCTAGGCTGAATTTCAGGCTAGCTCAGCTGCTCGGGTTCAGGCTAACCTGGTTACAAAGTTATAATTTTGACTGATTCAGTCAATTACAGAGCATCATCATCTACAAATCATTAGTTGTAAGGGATGATCTTGTCCACAGTTTGTTTGTGTTGAGAAAAAATGATAATTAAGGATTGATTAGTCTCAAATAATTATCATCATAGGCAAATTAAAAAAAAAGGAGCAACCTTTTAATTTGTAAAAAAGGCACATCTACTTTTTTTCTTTTTAGAAAAGTTACCGTCAAGTAACGTTAGGATTTTTCCATACTCTTTTTTCTGTATAAGGCTTGTAAATCATCTCTGTAAATTAACATCCGATCAATAAGAATACAATTCATTAAACCAACAATCTTTTGTCAAGCTTCTGTTTCGTAAAATTAGCAGTTTGGTTTAGTTAAAATACTTTCGATATATTCATACACTAAGAAGAACATAGGTAATTACTTCCTATAAAACTCATTTTCGATACTTCAAAACTCAAAAGGCGATACTTGAGATGTTACTTCCAATATGAATTTTTTCAAGATGAGCGATTGGCTTCTAACGAGCGACAGTGAGTGGGCAGAGGTGAGACCCAAGAAGTCCAAGATTGGGGGTCGGAAGTAGATAGCTACGCCGGCGAAGCTGGCGGAGATGATCAATGGTGTCAATTCTTGGGTCCCTACGGTGGCTGAACCTTATTTAGAAAGGTCACTGTTGGGTTTTACTGAGCGCCGGCGTGAGGGAGCTGGAGCTGACATTTTGCATCCGCCGATTAGAAAGCTTTCTTTCGGTGTTTTGGCGGAGCTTGGGGACGGTGTAGACTCGCAAGAGGAGATCAGTGAGGCTGTTAGTGGGGCCATCTTCGGTCCAAGGGATCCCTCGAGACCTTCGATTCCGGTTTCCAAGGATTTATCCTTCACAGAGGCTGCCAAGCGGGTCCCACCAATCAAGAAAGGCTTTCTTGATTCTCCGGCATTTAATTGTGTCGGGGTCACTGTTGGGTTTTACTGAGCGCCGGCGTGAGGGAGCTGGAGCTGACATTTTGCATCCGCCGATTAGAAAGCTTTCTTTCGGTGTTTTGGCGGAGCTTGGGGACGGTGTAGACTCGCAAGAGGAGATCAGTGAGGCTGTTAGTGGGGCCATCTTCGGTCCAAGGGATCCCTCGAGACCTTCGATTCCGGTTTCCAAGGATTTATCCTTCACAGAGGCTGCCAAGCGGGTCCCACCAATCAAGAAAGGCTTTCTTGATTCTCCGGCATTTAATTGTGTCGGGGTACATTCTCTCACGAAGCAGGATAAGCAATCTAAGATTGATTTTAATGTGCGGTCAAGATTAACTCGTATCTATGCGAGGATGAAGGATTGCTGTTTTAGATGTGCGGAGAAAGGACATAAGGCGGAGAAGTGTAACAGCGCTAAAGTTTGTTTTAATTGTAGAGCGACAGGTCACTTTCTTCATTCTTGGCCCAAACTTTTTCCTCTTTCTACCGAAAACCCTAGTTTGGCGATTCGTTCGAATACAAGCTCTGCTTCTGCTGTAATGGCGAATTCGGGGCAGCGAAAGGCAGTAGGAGGGTCAGGGATTGCTCAGGTTTTTCCAGTGTATGAGGATGATGCTATTCGAGGGATGGAGATGGAGATTGATTGGAGCGTGGTGTTCAAGGCAACTGATAGCATGACCTATTCTATGGTCATGTTGGGAGTTTAGCACTACTTTATCAACGTTCCAGGTGCCTCTTTCACAGTTCGCTTGTTGAAGGAGAAACACTTTCAAGTTGAAGGCACAGAACAATGGAAGAAAGATGTTAGTAAAGTTGGATCTATTAAGGTGGGGCTGATTGATTATCCCTTGCTCTCTAAGGAGGAAACTCGAGTGATTTTAGATCCAAGAGTAATACCTCAGAGGATTTGGATCAGAATGGTTGGGGTTCCATATGGATGGTACCAGTGGCATGCCTTGCAAAAACTGGTGCTTTTTGGAGAAATTGTAGGTATGGACAAGACAACTATGGATAGGGTTGATTTGAGGTGGGCTAGAGTAGAGGTGCAGGTGAAGAATAGAAACTCAATACCAGAGACTCGGGAGTTTGGTATCATGAGTGCTGATGGTTCCAAGACCATGGCCTCAATCTCTTACGTGGTTGAGGAGGATAATCCAAGCACTGTGTCGGCAAAAGATGTACTAGCTCAAGAGCTCTTTACCTTTTCAATAAGGGATTTTAGTGTGGCAGTAGGACAACTCAGTAGAATGGCTCAGGAGAAAGGAAAAGAAAAGGGAAAATGGGTGATGCAGGAAGGTGATAGTAGTAAAGGTGGGAACACTCCTACAACATTTCCCCCTAAACAAATTTCACATTCTGTCCCAGCAGCCAATGCAAGTAAAAAGGGAGTGGGAGTGAAGGTTTTTGGTAGTGCTTCTAGTCTGGCTCCTAAGAAGCATGTGGCTCATAAGAATACTTCTTATAGAAAAAATAATGTTTGGCAGAGGAATGAGAAGTTGAACAAGGGGGGAATTGGCAATAAGACAAATACTGAGGGGGTTCAAGGAGCAGGGAAGACAACTGGTGAAGAGAATCAGAGCAAGACTGATGATGCTTTAGCAATGAAAGAAGTAATGGCAGAGAATGCCAGACTTAAAGAACAGTTGGCTAAGCAGGCAGCTTTGGCCAAGGAGATTAGTAGTAGATTTGGGGAAGAAGGAGGACCTATTACAAATAAAGGAGATTTGACACAGGGGTCTGATGGGGTTGGCATTAGCAGTGTGGTGGTAGGAGGTAATAATGAATGGGTAATGGTGGCTGCTGCACAAGCTCAGAATGCATCTGACAAGGAAGAGGTGTTAGATGTGTCCCCTTTGCAGTCAGCTGGTATGCCTAGGCCCAGCATTAGAAGGTATTGTCAAGCCATGTCTTCCAAGGAGGAGAGAAGAGCTCAAGCTGTAGCTGAGCCTGGTATGTTTCCAACTCTTAACTCTTCTTTCTTTCCTTATTCTTCTCTGACTGATGCTCAAATCAGTGATTTAATTGGAGATTTAGGTATTTCTTTAGGAGTTAAAGATACTGATAGATTAGCTTTTGTTTCTTCTCTAAGAAGAACTGATCTGAATAGAATAATTGAGTTTATTAATGGGGCTAAAGCTTATGCTGAGGCAGCATTAAGGGATTATGGGGAGTTAAATAGTATTTTATGTTAATACTTTCTTGGAATGCTAGAGGATTAGGGTGTTCTGAAAAACGTAGATATTTAGGAGATTTCATTAAGAAAGGGAAATTTGATTTGGTGGGGATTCATGAGACCAAAAAAGCTCATTTTTTTAAGAGGTCTCTTGATTTTGGGATTTAATTTTGCTTGGAAATGGATACCAGCTAGCGGTAGATCTGGAGGTATCCTTCTGGGGGTAAATGTTGATAATTTTAAAATTATTAATTGGGATTTGGGAACCTTTTCAATTTCTGTTACAATAGAAAATAAAGTAGATAATAAAATCTGGACTTATACTACTATTTATGGCCCAGTTTTGGAACCTCTTAGAGCTTTATTTGGGATGAACTAAGTAATCTAGGTGGTAAATATCATAATGCTTGGGTTATAGAGGGGATTTTAATATTATTAGGCAGAGAAATGAAAAGAATGAGGTTTCTTTTAATCTTAGAAATATGAGAGCTTTTAATAATTGGGTAGATGGTTTTGCTTTGCATGATTTCAAGTGTCCAGACAGAAGGTTTACTTGGGCCAGGTTGGGTTCAAGTACTCAAAGGGTTTGCTTGGATCGATTTTTTGTAAGCTCTGATTGGCCAGTTTTGTTTCCTGCCACTTATTCTACCAGTTTTGCTAAGATATTCTCTAATCATTGTCCTATAGCTTTAGGATCTGGAGAGAATGTTAGAAAACCACCTTTTAGATTTCATTATGAAAACTCTTGGGTGGAACAACCAGACTTTGATGAGTTAATGGATAGATGGTGGCATCAGTACCCTCTTGGGTCTGATTTGGGTAATTCTTGGAAATTAACTCAAAATTTATTTTATCAGGAAAAAGTTGAGAGGGTGGAGTCATAATATTAGAAGTAGTAGTCAGCAGGATAAAGATGAGCTTATAGCTCAAATTAAAAGTTTAGAAGATGTAGGGGAGGATAGGGAGCTATTGAGCTCTGAATGGGCTGATTTTTTTTTCACTTTAGGAAAGATTTAGCTGATATCTATCATAAGGAAGATATTAGATGGAAACAAAGAGCCAAAATCAAGTGGCTTCTGGATGGGGATTCTAACTCCAGGTTTTTTTCATAGAACTGTGGCTAATAGGAGAGCTAAAAACACTATCTCTCACTTGTTAATTAATGGTTTAGAAGTTAGAGATCAAGGGGGAATTCAGTTACATGTAGATAATTTTTATAAGTCTTTGTTTAGGGATAATGGGCAGATTAGGGGACATTTAGATGTTAATATTTGGCTCCCTTCTGAAAATGTAATGAGGAAGAAAACAATATTCTTATTGCCCCTTTTACTGAAGAGGAGGTTTTTGAAGCTGTTTCTTCTCTTAATGCTGAAAAAGCTCCAGGTCTTGATGGCTTTTCAATGGGGTTCTATCAACACTTTTGGCATCTAATTAAAGGAGATGTGATGGTTTTGTTTCAATCCTTCTTTAGTGGTACTTTGAACATTTCAGCTTTACATAGAGCTGTTATATGTTTGATTCCTAAAGTAGAGAGGCTTGTAAAGTCTCTGATTTTAGGCCAATAGGTTTGTTAAATTGTAGTTATAAACTTTTTACTAAGGTTTTGGCAAATAGGTTAGCACCTATTCTCAATAGAATCATAGGACCTCAACAGTGTGCATTTCTTAAGGGCAGATTTATACTTGATGGGGTGGTTGCTACTCATGAAGTGTTGCATTGGGTAGCAAAACATAAGGAATCAGGGGTGCTTTTTAAAATCGATTTTGAAAAAGTCTTTGATAATATTAATTGGCATTATTTGTTAAATACCTTTAGAGATAGAGGTTTTAATGAAATTTGGGTGGGATGGATAGAAAAGCTGTTGCAAGGAGGTATGGCTTCAGTTTTAGTTAATGGTTACAAAGGGGAGTTTTTTCACTGTTCCAGAGGGTTAAGACAAAGTGATCCTTTATCACCTTATTTGTTTATTTTAGCTGCTGAGGGACTCTAAAAAATGATGCAGCAAGGGGTTTTAAATGGTCATTTTAGTGGTTTAGGGCCCACTCTTTCTTCTGGTCAGAAGTTAAGTCATCTGCAATATGCAGATGACACTCTTCTTTTTATTAAAGCCGATCAGCAAATGATTGAAAAAGTACAATGGGTACTTAGAACTTTTGAAGCAATTTCAGGGCTCAAAGTTAATTATGCCAAAAGTGAATTGGTACCTCTGAATATTTCTTCTGAAGTAGCTGTTACTTTAGCAAGTACTCTGAATTGTAAGCTAGGTAATCTCCCAATCAAGTATTTGGGGTCTCCTCTGCACTGGAAAAATCCTACCAGAGCAGATTGGAATAATTTGATTTTGAAGATTAAGAAAAAATTAGCAGGTTGGAAAAGTAATTTTCTTTCTTTAGGAGGCAGATTGGTTCTGCTCAATTCAGTTATCTCTTCTATCCCAAATTATTTGATGTCTTTTCATTTGTTACCAGTTTGGGTGATTAAGAAAATAGATAGAATTCGAAGGGATTTTCTTTGGGGCAGATTGGGTTTAGATGGTAAGAAAAAGTTCAATCTAGTTAATTGGGACAGAATTTGTAGACCTAAAGAGAATGAAGGGTGGGGATACTTAATTTAGAGTCAATGAACAGGGTTTTAATTGGCAAATGGCTTTGGAAATATTTAGATCCAAATACCAAGGGTATATGGAAAGAGTTGATTTCCGGTAAGTATGATAATCGAGCTCAATCTTCATACTCTCTTATTTGGAAGCATGTTAGGAGTCTTAATGAGGTTATGAGACTGGGGTATACTATGGAAGTTAATAAGGGAACTTCCACTGATTTTTGGAAGGATAGGTGGACAGTTTTTGGGATTTTAGAGAAGGAGTTTCCTGAGTTATATGGAAAAATCAAGAAAAAACATGTATCAGTAGACAGGGTTTGGAATGGGAGGATGATTAATTTTTTTTTCTGAAAAGGGGCAGTACTATTGCTTTGAGGGAGGAGAAAATTAAATTGTCTAATTATCTCAGGAGGTTTCCTTTTAACAATGAAAAGGATAAGATTAATTGGCATTGGCATGCTTCTAGTAATTACACAGTAAGCTCAATGTATAATTTTCTTAGGTCAGCAGGGGTTTCTTTTAGTAGAAAGGATTATGTTTGGCCACTTAAGATTTCTTTAAAAGTAAAGTTATTTATTTGGTTAGCTATAGAAAGAAAAATTTTAACTATGGACAATTTACAACAGAGAGGGTGACAAGGAATTAATTCCTGTTGTTTCTGTGGTTTAAATGAGTCAGTTGATCATTTATTTCTACATTGTCCGAGTGTTTTTAAGTTTTGGGAGGTTTTTAATAATTTCAATTGTAGGGGGTTAAATGTAAATGCTAATTCAATTAGTGATCTGTGGAGATATGGATGTCATTTAAATAAGATGCATAGGGTTTTTTTTCCAAACTTTACTTGCTGCTTTTTTATGGACAGTTTGGAATTGTCGGAATAAGTGCATTTTTCAAAGAGGAGGGGATTTGAATGGGTTTAATACATCCTGTCTCTATAATAAAGCTTTAAGTTTATTTTATATTTGGACAGGGACAAAGACTGGCTTGGAGCAATATATGCAACAAGTGAATGCAGCGCCGAATGAGGAGGAAGATGAAGATCTTCTTGGCTAGCATTGTTGTTTGTTGTTTTTGTGGAGTCCATTGAACTTGTTGTTGTGGTTTTCAGGATGTTTGTTATGTTTACTTTCTGTTTAGTTTTTTGGTCACATTCTGTGTGACTGCATTTGTAAGACTTTTGGCATGCTTAATAGATGCCGACACTTTTTTAGTGTTGTTTGCAAAAAAAAAAAAAAAAAAAAAAAAAAAAAAAAAAAAAAGAACACAGGTATGCAATTTCCGGTTCAATTTTGGGTTCATAAAAAAATGTTTTGGTTTGCCAAAGCGCCGATATCTACATGGATAAGCTGATAAAATAATTCTATAATATTAAATAATTCATAACAAAAACTTTTTTATAATGGGATTTTGAAAGTTTAAAATAATATCAGATAACTAACAGAAATTTGCGGAAGAATTCTTAAAAAGGAGGCAATAGAATATGAAATATCATTGAGTCCACTAAAGCTCTTCTCTTTTCGCTCCCCGCTATAAGATAGTTTCAGCTTCTTCTATATAAAAAATTATATATATTTCCCCTAAAATTTTATTGCATTTTGTGCAACAATTTTCAATGTAAATTTGTAGAGTATATAGCACTCTATAAATTATGAAAAACATCCACCTTTTATATTCAATACTTTTTAGTTTGGCTAAGTTGGAACCTAAAGTAATTACGATCCAGCGTGTAATACTTTAATTTCCCAATGTCCTCTGCAAGTTAATAATATAACCCCCCCCCCCCCCCCCCCCCCCACAAAAAAACAAAAAAAAAAAAGATGTTCATATTCTTAACTGTTTGCGGAAACAATTTAATTTAACTAAAAAACTGTATAAAACATCTGACGAAACTAAAAAAATTGTTAAATTAAGAAAATTCTTTAATCAATTTCTGAAAAAATATTCTAAAAAATGCTAACACATAGTTGGTACCACAAATAATTTTGGATAAATGATATCTGTCTATCTTGAGAAATAAAATTAACCCTGGTACAGGTTCATTTTGTCCAATACAACCAATGACCTTCTTCCGCATTGGTCGGACAAAATTTTAAATCATGACTAATGTAAATTGTTGCAGTAGGTAGCATATATCAATGGAGAGTACGGGCTGATAAACAAGCGATTGTAGACCGTAATCGATAGACTTCAGTATAGTGACACCTCGAAGACATGATAAATGGGAAAATATCAGCCAAAGCTACTGTCCGTTGACACACGCCTCACGGTATTAATCTGCACATGATGCATTTTTGCAAGGTAAGTGCGAGCCACTGATACAAAAGATCTAACAATAACAATAAATTCAAGACAATTTATGTTCAAATAATCGATAATTTGCCCGATTAATCAAACCTATATATTGACAAAACTTTTCTGTAATTCAACTAATTTTGTTTGAAGTCATGTTTATACATTGAATTGAATTGAACAAAATGTAAACTATGACTTTTTTACTCCTATTCAGATTTTCCACAAGCAATAATTTTTCAAGCTTTCGATGATTTGTTGAAATATATATATTTACCAATTTTGATAAAATTTTTAAAAAATGAATATCTAAAATAATATATAGATACTCAACATTTAATTAATTCTCTCCAATATCTTAAAAATGAAGCAAATTAATTGTCATGTAATATAAAGAGTACATCCACAAGAATCGAAAAACCAAACTATGAATGTAATTAACCAGCTACTACCAACTATTTAATAAAGGGTTTTCAGCTAATTAGTGCTGTCTTGTTAGGTATATCACACTGAAAGAAACGTATAAATGGCATGCTATACGATTATATATAGAACAATAAAGCATGTACTTCGTGCTCCAAGATAGTATAGTTTTTAAAAATTACTTGCTCTGAACCAGGCTCACTTGGTTAAATAGTTGTTTATTAGGCCGAGTCAGTCAATTTGAGATTTTGAGGACGTCAAATCTACAAAATATTAGTAAAACTGAACCATATGTTTCAGAGACTACCCGTTAAACTCTACAAACTCTACACACTTTTGATTGGACTAAAGTGAGAAAAGTTGATGCCTTATAGTTACGTGGGCCCGAGTTATAAGAATTGTAAACTGTACAAAATGCCTTATAATTTGTATGGTCCAAAATTTAAACTTATTTGTTCCATAACAAGTACTTGGATCGTATATATGAGTTCCTGATCTTAAAATAAACAAGACTTCTTAGAAAAAATAATAATAACATTTAATTAATCTTGTCAATTTTCTAATTCGAATTAGCAAAGTTGCGATTAGAATTAAACTACTCTAACTCAAGGCTGCTGGATACTTAAACCGACGTTTATTTTTATTGTTAAAGGTAACATATAAATCAAGCTTTTCGGAGGGTAAAAAGCGTACTTAAATGGCACTAATGAAATTAAACTGTGGTTTGACAATTAACCTGCCTCGAAACCGATTTTTTTAAAAAATGTTAGCAATCAAGTATCAATTTATTGATTAATTTTATCCCGATTTTTATGGATTTTTGTCAATTCTATATTTCTGTCATGTTGTGTCATGTCGACTAAACGTTTGATGTGCTCGGTGAAAGAGAAATGCATTGGCGAAGAAAGAAGAAGTTGAAAAAATCTTTAGATCTCGAAAATTAGAGGAAATAGACGCCATGTTAGACGGACTTACGACATGAATTGGAGAAAGAAAAGCTGAAGCATCAATTGGATCGATAACTAGAGGGACTAATCGAGCTTCGCTTGATATTTGATATAGTAATAAAAATTAAATATATTATCATTTAATAAATATTGATTGTAATTAGGTTGTTATGTTTATAATTAATTTAAAGTTTAATAATTAGGAGGGTAGAAATAATAAATTATATCTCCATATGTTGAAATGTTTTATACTGACGATATAATTTTTGTGAAGTAATTCGACAATAAGAGAGGAATGCGATTGAAAAATATTAGAAACATAAAAATTAAATTCGAGCTAAAATGAAGAACTATTGAAACGTACATTGGTAACACCATAAAAATTTTAAATATAAATATAAATT
Organism: Rhynchospora tenuis; assembly: GCA_027725995.1. Lineage (NCBI taxonomy): Eukaryota > Viridiplantae > Streptophyta > Magnoliopsida > Poales > Cyperaceae > Rhynchospora > Rhynchospora tenuis. The sequence continues at coordinate 148,494,901 of CM050888.1, read as the reverse complement.
TCTACAATAAAATATTAATCATCAAACATGTCGGCAATAGAATCGTATTCATCATCAGAATAATAACCTTCGCCATCAACATGAAATTCAGTAAACATATACTGTCATCATGGATGGATGAGAGAATTGGGTACCTAAAAAAATTGATGGGAAATAATTGTGAAGATATCTAAAATTGCAAAAAACACAGTAGTATAAAAAAGTAAGATCTATATCATTATGAAAAAATTAACAATTAGTAGTCTACTTAGGCATTTGAATTATTTTTCTTGACTTAAGTTTCTAAACTATCACAAATAAAAAATGTTGTTTCATCATTTCTCACAGAATTAGCAATTGAGAGAGAGAGGTTGAAATTCATTATGTGATAAAATGACGCACTATAATCAAAATGAAAATTAATAATGCAATATAAAGGGAACACAATTCTAAGCAACACATATTACAACACAATAAGTAACACATAAAAAATTAACATACATCTGAAGGAACGGACTAGATTAAGTCGGAGCAGAAAAATCAAAGGTCTTGATGAAGTGTCGCACTAATACTAACTAAAATAGAGACCGACCCCACACATCTTTATTTATATTATTGATTATTGATTATTGATTAATGATTATTGATGCAATATGGCTGCCTTTTAATTTCAGCCTGGCATCAATATTCTCTTTTATATGACCTGACCTGTGATTTTGTGTAGGTTAATTATTTCCATTTAAGTACTTAGTTAATATGTTGTTTAATTTTAATGGAAGCAAGTATTAAGAGGGAGCTGTGTGCAAAGGTAATAGACTAATAGCAGACAATTTATATCGATCAAAGCGGCAGCCATTTTCTTATATCGTTTCTTTTTCCAATTCATTTCTGTTCTTCTAATTATTATAAAAATTCAAAATTCATCAATTTGATACACGAGAACATGTTGTGCCGAAATATTTTGGAGAATACTAGTCCGGCTTAAATCGTTAAACTGTTAAGTGATCACTTTGTCATTAAATGATGTTAACCGCTTTAAAAATTCGTACAAATATATTAAATTTTTATATTAATAATTTCATTATAGGTGATTTTAATTAAATCTTATATGTTTAGTCAGTTGGCGACCTTTGTAATTTTCTAAACATACAAAAAATGAAGGAAAATTCTGTGGTGGACTTAAAGTATTAACCCTTTTGTTAATCACAATTGTTCATGATGAATAGTGAATTGATCTTTTTTATAAAATATAAAATTACGAAACCTGAATTTTCCAAAAATAAATGATTGGATTAAGTAGCTTTTTGGATGTTCTGTAGCTATGAACCGTGTTATCACAACGTAAAAGGGCAAATTGAATAAATTATTAAGTCGCCCAGGGAAGTTACAAAATTTTTCCACGAAAAAGTGGTCACGCATTTTAATCCATTCGGATTTACTCTGACAATAATTCGTATAAACAATACACAGCGGGTCAAAATTAGTATTCGTGATTTAATCACAACCGTTGATGACCTTTGAAATTTAAAAATTGAAGGAAAACTCTGTGCAGGGTGGACATAATTATTAAAAAATCATATTTAATAATAAAGATTAATGATTATAATTAATAATTAATAATATTTAACAACTAACATTAATTATTAATAATAATTAATTAATTAAAAATAATTAATTAATAATATTTTTTAGTATTTAAAAAATAATAATATTTAATTAAAATTAATTATCAATATTTCATAATAATTCATTGATTTATTATTATCATTAATATTAAATTTTATAATAATTAATAATTAACAATAATTAGTAATTAATAATATTTAATTATTAATAATACATAATAATAATTAGGTAACAACGTATTATCAATACATAATAATAATTTAAATTAAATAATTCAAATTTAATGACATTTTAGTGTTTTGACATAAATATATGCATGTATTAAGTTATTCATCCTTACTACGCAATCAAGCATCTATTACATAATAATACATAAATATTTATGAATTCTTAACTTATGTAACTTCTTACTACACAACCAAACGCTCCATAGTGAATTGTATTTTAAATATAAATTACGTTTTATTCCTGAATTTCCCAAAAATGAATGATTGGGTCAAGTGGTTTAATTTTATGTTCTGCAGCTGTGAACCGTGTTTTCACAATGTAACGCCTCAAATTGAATTAATAACTCGCCCCAGGGAAGGAAGGTTCCAATATATTACCACGAAAAATCGGTCACGCTTTATAATCAATTCGGATTTTATTGTGACAAAGCTTATATAAACAATATACAGCGGGTCTTGCTGCACGATATTTCACATATAACATTGGCAGAAATTTATTATATTAAATATATATCCATCTCGCAATTAAAGCGAGATCGAACTTGCTAGTTCCAATAAGAGCTCTCAACAATTCATAATTTCAGAAACATTAAAAAAATATAGTAAAAGGAAATAGAATATATGAACAATTGTAAGAAAATATAGTAGATAAATTATTCTTATTTAGATAAAAAAAATTAATTCTGTTGATTTTAAATAATAATAATTAGACAGTATAATAGGATTCTAGAAACTTTATAAAAAATTTCAGAAAATGAACAGCAATTCGTAGAAGAATTCTCAAAAAGTTTACAAATCCCTACATTTTGGAGAAGAATTCAATAGAAATATGTAATATAATTGAGTCGAATAACGTTCATCTTTTTGAGATATAAATAAATAAACTTTGATCGTGTCAAAAACTTGGCCCCCGGGGTGAAATTTGATTCTGTATGTTTTCCTTTTTACTTTCCCAAAATCCAGTATACAGTTTTGAGTCTCTCCCGCACAGCCTGTGTCGTCCTATCGCATTGCTCGCACGAAATTTTATATTACAACCCAGGGAGAGACAGTCATTTATATCAATAAAGATCTGATTGTTGGATATTTTGCCCAATGGAAACGAGTGCCTGAGAATCACGTGACTATATACTGAACTTGGAATATTTCTGAATGGTCACATTTCGAAAACTTGATGAATGGAAAAATTTCAGCCAGAGCTACCACAGGATGATATTGACGGCATGATAGTAATCTGCAAAAATGAATAAACATAACTCATTTAATTGTGGTACTTAATTATTAGTCTTCAAATTGTTTGCCCATTTGAGGATTACAAACTGGCTCGGGTCGTCAGCTATATATGCAGCACAAATATATCAAAGTATTTAAAACAATTCAAATCTATTGACAAAACTTTTCTGTATTTGTAGCTAGTAATTTTCATACATTGAATGAAATTACTAAACTATTTCAAAGTATGGCATTTTGACCCATATTCAAAATTTCTTAAGCAATAATCGTTCGAGCTTTAGTTGATTTGCTGCAAAATGTTTTTAGACAAAATATTATATATCTAATACGTAGAGAGACTCACCTCTTAATTAGTTTTCTCCAATATCTTGAAAGATGGATTCGAATCATGGGATAATACAAAAGAAGCCATCCATTAGAATGGTTTTTTTTTCCTTCCTTTCTTTTTCTTGAAATATCACTATACATAAGAAGTTCCACAAAGAATTGTGAGCTTGATCAACAATTTCAGCTATTTATTGATGCGTTTTCAGTTAAGTAGTCTCCTTTTTTTTTTTAGGTATATCACACTAAAAGAAACGTATTATGAGTAGTTGGTATTGAAAACACAATATTTGAATCTCTCACATTGGGATGGTCCCCAAAATTTTTTTTTTTTTTTTTCATAAACTCTATGTTTTGAAAAGACAATTTCCTTAGAAATCGTGCATTTAAACCTCATAATAATATGAATATTAATTATAACTTCATCGAACCCGTAGTTACAAAAATTATCATTTACAAAATAATGTTCTACAAACAATGATATAATATATAATTATCTAATTTTAACAAGTTTTTATTAAAAAAAAATTTTACTCCGAACGCACATTAAAAAAGGGGGAAAAAAAAGGAAAAAGACCATCTTTTAGAATTTAACAATTATGTTTCCAGGCCTTATGTTGAACAACTAACTTTTGATAAGACTAAAATAAAAAAAACGAAGCTTTTATTGAAATGGTAAGGGCCATGCGAATGCGTACCCCCAGTTCCACAAATTACAATGCCCACTGGCTCCACTCAACCATTTGGGCAGATGGTAATTAAGTCAGCGCTCCTCCCGAAGTGTAATGGAGCCCTAAAGGCCAGTAGGCCACTAACCTAGGTTGTGAACCCTCTTGATCGATTATGGACCCCGTCTTGGTAATTTCACTAGGGCGGAGGCAGCTTGAACTTGAAGGAAAGGCAATGAGGCGGGGAGCTGAGCACTAGAGCCTATCGTCTGGATCGTGAGATGCGAGGGTCGGGTAGGGTCAGGTGGGACGAATTGCAGGACCAAATGACATGAGTGCTGAAAACAAGATGCGTAGTCAAATGGTAATTAAACTAATTTAATAGGTGTTAGCTAGAGAACTTGACAATAAGATTCTTTAATTAATGGATTTAACATTTTTTTTCTTCATGACTAAGCACCGAAAAATGAGTGAGTTTAGCATCCAATAGAAGAGATTATATATAGTGGAATTTGGTGTTAACAGAGACTTCAATAATTTAGTCTCAGTTCTATACTTTAATAATTTGCAGGAAGCAGGGTTAAATTGGAGGCGAGAGATACATTCAACTATAGAACTGAGGGCTTGTTTGGATGGTGTGGGAAGAGTGGGAAGAGTAGGAAGAGTGGGAAGAGTGGAAAGAGTGCTATTCCTAGGTTGTTTGGATGGTGAGTTTAGGAATAGCGTTGGGAAGTGTGAAAAAGTAGAGAGAAAAGTGTTGTTGGGAAGAGTGTTGTTGGGAAGAGTGGGAAAAGTGAGAAGAGTGGGAAGAGTGCTATTCCAAAATCGTTTGGATGTGTTAGGAATAGCCAATTCCGAGAAGAGGCTCTATTCCCACTATTCTCACACCATCCAAACAAGCCCTGAGACTCTAAACAAGCATTCGGGAATAAGAAAAAAAATTTTTTTTTTTTTTAGATAGACTGGACAGAGACTGTCAAGTTTACAAGAACAAACCAAAAAACAGAAAAACAGGAAAACAAAAGGAAAAGGCTAAACAAAAACAAGCTAGAATAGCAACTTAATTAGCAGAATTTCATAAAAAGCGTAGCTTCCTGAACAATCCAATCCTGTAGTGCTTGGCAATTCCTCCTCTTGTTTCTAAAAATTCTGGAGTTCCTTTCTTTCTAAAGCGACCAAAGAGTTGAACAAATAATTGCCTTCTTGTGGGGTGAAAGACCTGAAGAACTTGAATGCAGAGCCTCACAAATGGCATGCACACTACCAGTAACACTAATTTGGATCTGCAGTCTTGTCCAAATATCTCTTGCCAACACACAATCACAAAACAGATGTTGTGCATCTTCCAGACAGTTTTGTGAGCACATGAAACAACAAGTTACGTGAATGCCTCTTCTCAAGAGCTGATCCTGAGTTAAAATTCGACCTAGAGAGAGAAAGAATAAGAAGTGTTTTAACGTTGGCGGTACCCTAAGTTTCCAGATATTCTTAAACTCGAACAACGTTTTCCCCGCCATCACCAACCGTTTGTAAGTTGAGGCTACAGAATAAACTCCATCCAAGCTCCACTTCCAATATACCTCGTCGCTGCCGTGTGAGAAAATCAACTGTCGAGCTTGACATAGTAGCATACTGATTTCTTCAGTAAAAGGTGATTGGAAAAAAAAGTTTGGCGCTGTTGCTGCATCCCTAACTGTCATGTGTAAGTTATTTCTATTCATTAATGGGTGCTTTTGTTGGCCTTTACCAAAAAAAGAGAGATGAGAATTTCCCCAATGTTCAAACCAGAAGGATGCCTGTGCTCCGTTTCTAATATCCAGTTTTGTGGAAATTTGGAAATAAAATCTTAGGGATAGCAGATCCTTCCAAAAGAATGAACCATCTTGATTCCAGAACAGAGGCGCAATCGAGTTGTCTCGCTTTGCATAAAGTTGTTTGACTATAATTGTCCATTGTGAATCAGAATTTTTATATAACCTCCAGAGCCATCTGAGTAAGAGTGCTGTATTTTGCAATCTAAGATCAATAAGTCCCAAACCACCCACTGATTTGGGAAGGCAGAGACGATTCCAAGCCAACAGATGCATTCCTTTTCCCCCATTTGAGTTGTTTTTCCATATGAAATCCCTCCTGATTCGATCAATTTCCTTAATTACCCAAGCTGGAAGGGTAAAAACGGACATAAAAAAGATCGGAATAGAAGATTAGACGCTTGAAACCAGCACTGTTCTTCCAGCTTTTGACAGAAAAATTGATTGCCACCCTGATAATCGGCCTCTGATCTTGTCAATTAAATGTTGGAAACACACCTTGTTAGGTCTAGTAGCGGTTAGAGGCAATCCTAGATAGGTCAAAGGTAATGAAGATCTACTGCAAGAAAGAATTGATTCAATAGAGCTGATTGCATCTTCATCAAGATTAAAAGGAACGAAAGTTGTTTTGCTCGAATTAAGTTGCAGCCCTGACACTCGAGAGAAAGCTTTTAGGACCAACAGAAGATAGTGTATAGCTCGACCCCTTGCAGTTGTAAACACCAGCGTGTCGTCAGCATATTGCAGCAAAAAGAAGGGCGCATGAATTCTTGGGATAAGGTTGTATGGAAGTGCAGTCGCTGTTGCCTGCACCATCTTACTCAGTACATTAGCAGCTATTATGAAAAGAAACGGTGAGATTGGGTCACCTTGGCGCAATCCACGTTTGTGAGGGAAAGCAGGGCCCACTTTTCCATTGAGTAAAATATTTGATGTTGCAGTTGTGAGCAGAATTGTAATCCAGGAGATGTAATTCTGTGGGAATCCCCTGTGGTGCAGCACTTGAGAGAGAAAAGGCCACGCAATTGAATCAAAAGCTTTATGAAAATCTAGTTTTAGCAAAACACTTGGGTCTGTGCCTCTGTAGATGTTAGAAATAATTTCTCTCGCAGTGTTGAAGTTTTCAGAGATCAAACGACCCTTAAGGAAACCCGTTTGAGAATTTGAGATCAATGAAGGCAGGAAAACAGTCAAACGATTTGCTAGAACCTTGGATATGAGCTTAGGAATGAGAAAAATTAAATTCCAAATCAGCCATCCAGTGTTAAGCAATGGATGGAAGTAGTCGTCACTTAATCCAACGTGTAATACTTCAATTTCGTAATGTCCTCTGTAAGTTTCTAATGTTCATTTTCCCCTTATAGAAATACACATATTCCGAACAGTTAATTTGTGGAAACAACTTAAAATACAATACCTCGATAATACAACCTAAAAAAAATTCTATAAGACATCTCACGAAAATAGAAAAAGATATTGAATTAAGAAAATTGAATTGTTTTTGCTAACATAATTTTAATCAATTGCTGAAAATATTCTCAAAATACTAACAAATATTTGGCACAACAAACAATATGGATAAACGATATTGTTTATCTTGAGAAATAAAATTAGTAAACTTTAATTGCTTACTTTAGTTGGTGCATCCTTCCAAATATTGTGATTGAGGAGAAGCTATTTACAAGATTTCCTTTTCTCTTTACCAAAATTTCCGGTATAGATCCATATTCTGACCTCCGCTAGCACAATTTTTAAAATTATAACCAAAATTTAAAATCCAACCGTCGAGTCTTTTTTCAATCCTTGGCAGTCTTCGAAGGTCTGATTGTCGGGACGCTATTATTGCACATAATTGGTAGAAAAGCAAGTTAGGCAGAGCTACAGGTTGAAAGACTTCTCAATTGTCACACCTTGGAAACATGATAATTGAAACAATATCAGCCACAGGCCCGGCCAGATCTACAGGTTGATGATATATATGTTGTACGATAATGATCTAAACATGATGTATTGTAAATTAAGTGCGAGTGATATAAATATCTAACCATTACTTACTCATGTTATGGTACTTAAAATCGTTAATTGTTTGCCTAATTAAGAATCATATAAACTGTTGAGTGTCGTCAAATATGCAGCACAAATATAACAAAGTATTTCATACGCACCAAATTCAACCTAACAACATAACAAAACTTCTTTGTTTTTATATTAATGTCGTTTCCACCCGTGCTTAGACATTGAATTGAATTGAACTTTCCTGTTGGGATTTGTTACAAGCTATTTATATAAATAATATTCCCAGATTTAAATTATTAATTTACTGCAATAAAAACATTTGCTAATTATTATAATTTCTTTGACATGAAAAAATTGATTATCTAATTAAGTATAGACTCACCATGTAATTAGTTTTCTCCAATATCTAAAAAGGTGAATAGAATAACTGGATAATATATAGGAAGAAACCATTACACACAAATTGTGAGCTTAATCAGCTATTTATTGAGGGGTCTTCAGTTTCGTCGTGTTCATCTTGTTAGGTATATCACACTAAAGGAAACGTATTATGAGTAGTGGGTATTAAAAAAAAAAACAACAATATTGGAATCTGTCATGCACATTGGGATGGTTCCATCAATAGTTTTGCATTTGAACCGACAATTTACTTTAAAAATTGTATGAATATAACTTCATTGTACTAAAACAGATGAAGACAAGCAAAGGCACAAGCAACAATCGCGAAGTACAACCCATAATCAATCGACAAGACTGGCGTCACCGTCACCACCAATCTCCTCCTCGTCTGGCACCTCTAATCTCCATCTCCTGTTCATATCAGTGTTTTCAATTTCTTGACAGAGAAGATGGTCCACTGGAGAGGAGAGGGTCGCGGAGCTTAAGTAGGAACAATCGAGACGACAGGAGTTTCGAAGGCTCCGATTAAAGAAAGAACAAGTGAGATCGGGGGGGAGAGGTTTAATAAGAGCGAAGTAGGGAGATCGAACGGACCAGGAAATTTCAGAGACCAAAAACCAAATAAATCAAACGGCCCTGATCAAACAAATTCAGATTTTGAGTTAACAAGCGTTAATATTTGGATTTTAGACAGAAAAATAATTATAGAAATTCAACAAAATTTTTAATTGAAATTTTTATAACACTGATAAATTATTTATATCCATTCTCACTCAATTTTTTTCTTGAAAATATTTTAGACGACCTAGATTAACCAATCAAAACGAATTGTTAATATATTTGTCTCTAATTTAATTGATTTTAATTTTTGAAACAGAATTTTACTTACACAAACTTTACCGGGTTTCACAATTTAGAAACCAAAAGTTGTTAATAAAATTGTCTCTAATTTAATTCATTTTAATTTTTGAAACTGAATTTTACTTACACAAACTTTACAGGGTTTCACAATTTAGAAACCAAAAGGATTTCATCCCAACATGTTAAACATTTTTCCTCTATTCCGCTGCATTTTTTTTATATAGTTTCCAACATTTAACATGCAAATAATATATAACACATCTGATGAAAATAGGATAAAGATGCAGAATTCCATTGAAGCAAATTAAATTATTGCTTACCTCTGACACGTGATTTTATATCAATTCATTAAAAAAAAAAAAAAAAACTTATCTTTACAGTTCTATTTAAATTTCTTGGCGTACCGCGGCTTTCGATAAACGATATTAGTTAATCCTCACAAAGAAATTAATATAACAAAAATTTGGCATTTCCTGAAGAGATTCCTATGGGGAACAAGTTTGTTTGTTTTCTAACCATTTTCTACAATCCCCCCTGCAGCTTCATCCATCAGTTTCTACCGTACAGGCTCTGACCTTGCTTCTGAATTTGCTCGCATAAAATTCCAAATCATGACTAGTGAAGATTTCTGGCCGCATATATCAATGAAGATCTGATTGTTAGGCTCTCTCATTTGGGACGAGTTGCTCAAAATGAAGTGACAACGAGACAGAATTTCAAAAAGTCCTTTTAGTTGCACTTGGTAAACATGATAAATGGAAAAGTATCAGCCAGAGCTACATCAGGAAGATACAGGTGGCATGGTAATAATCTGCACATGATGTATCAAATTGAGTCGGAGCCACACACATGATTAAACCATAACTAAATAAATTTATGGTACTTAAAGTCCTCAATTTTTGGACCCCTATTCAAATTTACCTACAACAGTTCATAATTTTCTGTATTTCGATTATGATATTTGAGCCAATTAATGTTTATACATTTAATTGGATTGAACTTGATTTTTAAAAATATGAAATTTACTACTTATTGGGAATTCTCACAAGCTTCAGATGATTCGTTGTGAAAAATAAACAATAATTTGAATTTTACTATAATATCTAATAAAATATGAGTAGAGACTCACCATTTAATTAGTTTTCTCCAATATCTCAAAACTGAGAACAATTGCCAGACAATTCGAAGAAAATATATCCCACAGATCACAAACATAAAATGTAAGTTTAATCAGCTACTTGAACTATTTAATGAAAAGGGTCTTCAGTTGATTTGTGTTTAACATGTTAGGTATATCACACTAAATGAATCGTACAAATCGGCATGTCATGTGTCAGATATAAAACCGTAAAAGCATGTCCATTTAACAAATACTAGTGGAAGTTTAAGGTCTGGAAAATTCAAGATTTGCCAATTTTCCAAAATTTAAGGTCTGGAAGTTTAATTGATTTTAATTTTTGAAACTGAATTTTACTTACACAAAATTTACCGGGTTTCACAATTTAGAACCCAAGAGGATTGCATCCCAACATGTTAAACATTTTTTTCTTCTATTCCGCTGCATTTTTTTTATATAATTTCCAACATATTATGAAAATATTTTAACATACAAAAATTCTATAACACATCGATCTGTTGAAAATAGGAGAAAGATGCAGAATTCCATTGAAAGCAAATTAAATTATTGTTTTCCTCTGACACGTGAATTTAAATCAATTTATTAAAAAAAAATATCTTTACAGTTATATTTAAATTTTTTGGCGAACCACAGCTTTGGATAAACGATATTAGTTAATCCTCAAAAAGAAATTAATATAACGAAAATTTGGCATTTCCTGAAGATATTCCTATGGGAACCAGTTTGTTTGTTTTCTAACCATTTTCTACAATCCCCCTGCAGGTTCATCCATCAGTTTCTACCGTACAGCCTCTGACCTTGCTTCTGAATTTGCTCGCATAAAATTCCAAATCATGACTAGTGAATATTTCTGGCCGCATATATCAATGAAGATCTGATTGTTAGGCTCTCCTATTTGGGACGAGTTGCTCAAAATGACAACGGACAGAATTTAAAAAATTCCTTGCAGTCGCACTTGGTAAACATGATAAATGGAAAAGTATCAGCAAGAGCTACATCAGGGAGATACAGGCGGCATGCTAATAATCTGCACATGATGTATCAAATTGAGTCGGAGCCACACAAATGACCCCTAGTTTGGATGGGTGGGGAATAGACCTATTCCGGAATAGCCTATTATATTTCTAAATGTGTCATCCAAACGCAATTGTCTATTCTTGAATAGTCAATTCCAGGAATAACACTATTTTCAATAACACTCTTTCTAATAACACTTTTCTCACTACTTTTCATACCAATAACACTCTTCACAACGCTATTCCTAACTCACCATCCAAACAAAATTTCCTATTCTCGGATAGCTTCTTCCCAATCTTCCCGTAAATAGTATTTTTCCTTAAATTTACGTTATTCCTAGTCTATTCCCCACCCATCCAAATGAATAAAAAATCTTACTCCGAATAAATAATCTTGATTGTTTAGAAATAATATTTTTTACTCCGAATAAATAATCTTATTTTTATTCTTAAATGATCAAAACGTCTCCTAAGCGAATAAAGTGAACCTCAATGCCATCATCTTCAACAGTACCTCATTCAGTACCTAACTAATCCCAAAAGCATACCAAATAAACTCCAACAGTACCAAAATACCAATTACTCCTGTATAATACACAAAATACATTAGCCGTAAAAGTTAACTCTTTCACTCAAACTTGTCATCCTCAGTGCCATCATCTTCAAAATCTGAAATAAATGACCAAAATTCATATGAGTAACTTAAAAGAAAAAAAAAATGTATATAATAAGTTCAGGAATATCGATCATCAAACCTTGCTTCAATCATCACTACTTTCTTCTTTAGGAGTTTGCTTGATACCCTTTTTTCCTTCCTCTTTTCCAAATATTTTTGCAACTAGTGAAACCAAAATTATCAAATATGGTGAATAAAATAAAAAAAAGCTCCAAATCTGATTAAAGTGTGTCCAATTTAATAAGCCTGACATAGGAGAAAATAATTGTGTCCAATTTTTAATAGAAAATTTTAATATTTCAACTACCAGTAGGCAACTCAACAATTTTAATAGTTCATTCAGATCTGATTTAGTTCAAATAGTATAAAGAAAATTTTAAATGTCAATTGTATGAAACAAAAACAGAGGACATTGAATACTAAAAAAAAAAAAAAATCTTACAACCAATGGTCTCAAATGTAATTGATGATTGACAACTAGGCAATTTTCACATTTGTAATTGAGGAATCCGAAATTGGTAACTTAGTTGAAAATACAAAACGAATTTTGGCTTCTGCATTCACAATAACGCTTTGATTTAACACTTCTAATCAACGAATTTGAGTAATACGGTTTATTCAGACCTGAGAGACCCTTTTGGCGCTACAGGTGAGAGAGCTATAGATGGAGAGAGGGAGAGACTTGCCTTTGTGCCTTAGGTGGAGACGGATCCGAGCGAGCACCAGGCTAGGATTTTCTCAAAGCCCAGAGCTAGGATCAAAGTTGAAGGAGGCGGGAGCGAGTGAATGATGGAGCCGTCCCTCTATCGCCACTCATCGTAAGAGTGGGTTGAGAAAGTTGAGCTAGTGGAGAGGGCGGACGCTAGGGTTAGGTTGAAAGAGGAAGCCGACGGGGAAGCTCGAAAGCTAAGAGGCGGAAGTGGGAGAAAGCTCTCTCTCTCTCTAATGTAGGAGATAACGATAAAAGGGAAGGGGAGCAGACTCTAGACGGAAGGAGACGAGAAATAAGTTGACGGAGAAAATAAACGAAATAACCTTAATCAGCGAACTAATCTGGTACGGATCTTCGCGCGGATGAGCGGCTCGGATGGGGTTTGACTGAAGGGGCTGTCAAAGCGGTTTGATTGAAGCCTTTCTCAGTTTCTCTAAAATAGCATAAGATGCCCTCATATGTGGGCAAATAAAAAAATAAAATAATGTTAGACAATAAAAATATGTTTCTTAATTTACCATCGATACAAATTGATATGTTATTCAATTGTTTCTATATTAGATGGAAAACCAATCAAATCCAAAGAAATTTTTTTCCTTCTGTGCAGCAATTCAAAACCGAGATAATTCTTTCCTTGTGTGCGCATAGAGATGTGTTGAGACAGATCTAACCATACATTTACAGATCAACGGTATAAAAATTGTTAACAAAAATTGTTGTGACCTTTCTCTAGGTGCATTTATAAGTAGTAGAGATAAATTATATATAGTAATATATATAAATATAAGTATACACAATTACACATGTATTTTATACTTAATATATACTTACACGGACGTAAGGAGTTTAAAGTTATTAGATTGAAAGGCCAGATTACGCCTGATTGAAATTGAAAGGTCAGATCAACTTTACTCCTTATTTGGATTCCAGCTTGCAACTAAGATACTGACATGCTTGTGAAGTTGTCCATGTCAAGTTGTCAACGCAACTTTTCGCAAGATCTACTGTCAACTGGCCGCACACTGGTTTTAATTCGTGAGGATCGCAATCTAATCTATTCAATTAGAGTAGTCGCATCTGTCTAAAATCCTCTTAATGAAACCATCTGCTTCATTACACGGACGCAAAATAGTAAACAGTTTATAGAGATTCCAAAGAAAAGAGAATTAGTAGCTAACGACTTTGTTTGTCAACTGTTCCTTTGTTACTAGATGTTTGATCCATTTGCCCTCGTTTAATTTTCGCAGCTGAGAGCTGATTTCTCACGACCACGAAATCATAGCACTCATATTCATTTTGTGAGTCATTGTTTATTCTTTTGATCTTTCTACTCAATTTAAACAAAAAAAAAGGTAAAATTATGTTGCATAATTGCCGATAGTTTTCATGTTTATCAAAACTTTGCATTCTAAAAAATACACCCAAAAATCTAGCAATCCAAGTTTCTTCATTTTTGTTGAACTCTAGTTAATTTGTTCTGCTCCTGTAACCTGTTGCACCACATTACGCCACTCAAACCCAAAAATATAGTATAGGGTTGTCAATGAGTAGGGTACGATACGGTAGAGACATTTTTCATATCCGTACTCATTAAAATTTTCTTTATCCATACCCTACCCTTATCCGTTAAAAATTGACTTTACCGGTATCCTATCCTTACCGGTCAAGAATTAACGATAAGGGTAGGACAACAATAGAAAATGGATGATAGAAACACGTACTCCATAATAATTACTAGACATGGCAGTCACATCTTCGTTGCGGTATAATTTTTAAATTGAAGAATAATTCAATTTATTTCATCAAACTTGCCAAAATTTTCAATGTAAAATATAAAAAATCTGCTGTAAAAAAAACTTGTCAAAATTTATAGATATAAAATTTTTAGTTCAAAATTGATAATTTCTTTCATAGTGTTATATAAACTTTACGTAACTTTTCTGCCAAAAAAAAAATCTTGCTAATATTCATGATTGATACGACTATTTTTTATTTATTTAACGAAAATTTATTTTTTAAATTAAAATCTATGGCCAAAATTCAATAGCGGCCATGGCTTTTAATATATATCTAGATTAGAAATCAATTTAATAAAAATTTACAGTTTGTACCTATTCAGTCTTATAAAATAGTTCCGAAACCGTACAATCTGCTAATAAATATGTTGAGAACATTTATAAGAGGTGCACAACTGCACCGATTTTATTCTTTCCGACTGTTCTCAGCATGTTACAAATAAAAGAAAATAATCTACATTGCTTTAATATTTAAAATTTGGAAATTCAATTGGCCGATCTGAATTTGTAATGTGGTTTACGTATCGAAATTTTTATGAAACTAGTTTTTATATTATTTTGAGCATTTAATAATATTGTTTGGAGAAAATTCATTAATTTGGAAAATAATAAAATTTCGAGAAAATACAAAATTCAGTCCATTGCAATATTTTAATCATATTAACATGATAGGGTCAGTTGTTTGAATTTAGAACTTCATAATTATAATACATAATAAATCACTTAATTTACTTTACAACTCACTACAACATTTTTGTTTGTGTGTTTTTCGTTTCTTCCCTTTTTGCCATAGGTAAGCCTATAATTTTGTACGAACAAAAAGATATCGGAGAACTAACTAGTAAATGAATGATGGACCAGACTAAGACTACTAAACGAGTAATGGGCCTGGCCCTTATATAAGTCTGAACTCTGGAGAGAACAGAGAGCTCACTCCGGCTCCATACTCGGTTCTGGAGAGAACAGAGCCTTTTGGCTTTTGATGTCTGCTCATTCCGAAGGTTCGTCTTTCTTTTATTTAATATTTTGCACTTCTTCTCTTAGGATGCATCAATTTTTAAATATTTCTAAATAAACGTGGATCAAGTACCAATAAACGTACAGTCAATGTCTGGAACATGTCATCATTAATCTACTTGCATTAATTTATATAAAATTCATTACATGACCGTCTAATATATGGATGTCATGTTAATTGGAACAGTAAGGTGCCGATGCCATTATTTTGGTGCCACAGCTTCATATTTTTAAGCATGATATGTGCCGTTAATGTAAAATAGTTGGAGCCGGGGATGAGGTTGAGCATGAAGCTTGGTCGGACGTCATGACATGATTTTGTAACAACTCACAAATTTTAGCTCATTGAGAATAAAACCTGAAACAAAGTTGATTTTTTTATTTAATTATTATTATTATTATTATATTTTTCATTTGGAAAGCCTGTAGACATTTAATTAACAAAATAATTGATGAGCCATATTGTTGTCCCGTATTGCGTTGTGAGCACATAACCATTCCGAATTATAACAAAGGTACAGTTATCTCCACTCGATTTCAACAGGCCGTTTCTTCCTAGAAGCAACTAACATAGCTCAAAGCAGTCTATCTAAAACACACGCAAGCATAGTACTCTAGTAGACAATTCTGCTGGCCTATTGCTGGGGACATGCGAGCATGATGTATCATCATATCAAAATTCTGAAAACAAAACTACTGTCATTTTTTTTCCCCTTTTTATAATTTAGAAGCATTTAGTCGATGCAATCCTGTTTTACATGTATATTATCCTGTGCAACGGAAAGTAAGGATTACAAAATGTCATCGTTCGAAAAATAAGGAGTACAAGTTGTCAAAATATCATCTCCATCTTATCACACATTGTTGCATGTCACATTTTCTTCAATGGCTAATTTTACTTATATTAAATAAAAAACATTATATCACATTAAAAATTTAACTTCAAGTTTACTTTATAATTAACAAGAGCTGGTCTGCTCTTGTGAGTTATGACTGAGTGGCTTGACCGTCTGCATGTTACATTATCTAGAATAGCTAATTAAATATATCTTCCTTCAGGATTAAAATACAATTGTGCTCTTTAGAGTGCACAAATTTGTGTACCGCTTTTGACAAACAAAATTTCACTCTATTTATTTATGCCTTCAAATTGTTACAAGAGACAGTAAACTATATATATATATATATGTGTAATTATTGAATGACAAATACATCAGAACACTCATAATTGTTCAATTATTAAGAAAAAAATGTAAAAGAAAAGTTGTAAAAATTGCAAAATTGTGCTACTTCTAAACAAGATATAAATTCATGTCATATTCCAACAGATTACACCTGGTAGTAGGAAACTAATTTTTATGATAATAAGAAAGGACATAATACAGAATCTGTAGGATCATGGATTACTGAAATGATCGACCATGGATTACCGAAATATTCTCGCTTGAGCATTGTGAAAACCCGTCATTCTGGCATACACAAAAATTTGTTTCGATAAACCAATTGATTTAAGGATTTATAAATGTTTCCACATATTGACTTTTAATCCAAATTCTCTGAAAATTATGAACGAATTACGAAAATTTGTATGAAAATCTTGATCGTTGGATGTCTGGCTTAAACTCTAAATTTCCTTATACGTTCGACTTGTTCTGATTTTTATAGAATTCTTAATCTAATTCTGAGATTTAATTTAAAATTTTACTGCTTGATCAATTCGAAATTTAAAATTCGATTGATCTGGATCGGTGGATCGAGCTTTGGATTCCCTAATTTTCCTTAACCGTCCGATCTATGTTCTCTCTCTCCCTTTTTATTTTCCTGTCCTCTTTATTTTTCCGAACGGGTCATCTTTCTACCCGTTTCCCTTTCCCCCCCTTCTTCTTCTCTCTCGAGCCAATCACTCGTGCTCACTTCTAACTATGCTCTGTAGGCTTGTGTGTGTGCTTGATTATTAGGCTTATAGTTATCTAAATCTGATCTGTATTGATGAATGTGTGTGATTGTTCTGTAAACTGAAAATCTGAGTTGTGCTTGTCATTTCAATGTTTGTTTTGCGTTGAGACTCACTAATGGTGAGTTATAAATAGGGTTGTGTGAAGTTTGTTGTTGGTTTTCTTGATCCTTCTATACTTTGTACCAGGTAGGTACAAGGCTTTGTACCATTCTGGTACGCCTTTAACCCTTCTAGAACTGATCCGTAAAATAAATTTGTTCCCAGGGACTTTTTTGTAAATCTGTTTGAACTATGCTGAGGATTGTTATGAAATAAATTCTGGTATTTATAGCTGTAGCTAAAATCAATAAAGTTCTGTCATTTGGAGGGTTAAATGAAAATGTTATTAACTGTTGATTGGTTTTATGTGCTGTCGGGTTCGGACTTGAGACCCTGAACCCGTACCCTTCTCTATTGCGTTTCCTTTTTCTGTTGGGTTTCAACCCGTGGGCTTTTATCTCTTTGTTGGATCCGTGTGGATTTTGGGTCTATTGAATATGTTGTGTGTGAGCGTGACCGTTTTGCTTTTCTATAGGCTGAAATTTTGTTTTCTTTCGAATATTTATTCTCCGAAAATAATTTTTCCACAAAGTATTCTTTCAAATTAATTTGTTCTCCTAAACTAATTTTTCCATAAAGTATTCTTTCAAAATAATTTTTAAAATTTTTCTATAAAATAATTAATCAACAAAAATTATTTTTTTTTTCAAGAACTAATTTTTCCATATAACAATTTTTATTTAAAAAGTAATTTTTCTATAAAATTATTGATCAATATAAATTTTTTTCCAAAATCTAATTTTTCCATTCAAATTTATTTTATATAAGAAGTAATTAATCCATCAAAATTTATTTACATAAAGCACTAATTTCATGCATCAATTTTCAACAAATATGAACCAATTTTTACATGCATGTCCCATTACACAATACTAATTTCCATACAAACTAATTTCTATTTTCAACAATTATCTATTTTCCATACAAACTAATTTCCAACAATTTCTCACAATTTTCATCAATTTCCAACAATTTCTAAGAAATTCAATTTTCATACAAATTAATCTCGATCCATACAATTTTATTTACATTTTAATTTCTACAAACAATTAATTCCAATCTAATACAAAATAATTCCCATAAATTTTAATTTACATTCTCCAATCAACAATTTTTATTGAAAATCAACCAACATTTTCGTATCATTTTTCAACAACAATTTCTATTGAATATTACAAAACTAAAATTTTTTTGAAGGCCTACAAAACTAAATTTAAAAAAAAAACGAAATTTTAATAACAAAAAAAAAAATCTACACTCAAGCCGGTGTAGATCGTTTTTTGTTGCGCCAAATCGGAGTTCCGCCTCATCTCCACCCCAAATCGATCAAACGCCTCTCCTTTCTCTCCTTCTCCTCCGGTCAACCGACCTCCGTCTTTCTTTTCTTCCTTTCTTTCTTCTTTTTCTTTCTATCCTTTCTTTCTTTCTTTCTTTCTCGGATAAATCCTCTCTCGAATACTCTCTCTCCTCTCTCTCCAAAGGCAGCAGAGAAAGCAGAAAAGGCAGAAAAAACAGGGGTACTGCGACAGCTTTTGGACTCATCCTTATAGCGCCTTTCGTGCTGGCGCTATAAGACTTGCAACAACAATCAGAGTGGCGCTGTAGGGTGAAATATAACGGCACTATAAATGACATTAATACGGTGCTCTTTTAGAAAAAAAAAAATAACTGTGCTCCATTTAAAATTGTTGAGGATATATTTCTCTTATTAAAAAAATCGGCATTTTTAGGTTTCCAGCTTGCAATTAAAAAACAGAGATGCTTCTGAAGTTGTGAATGCCAACAAATTCGCAAGATGTACAGTCAACTATTCGCACACTGATTTTAATTCTTCGGTATTCAGAATCTACTCTACCCAAATTGAATGGCTCAGATCGACTCGAAATCTGTCTATTGATCCTCTAATCGAAACCATGGGTCTTTTCATTGTTACGGATGCAAAACTAATGAACAGTTCGTGGACATCTTTGAAAAAACGAAAGTAGCCCCCAACTACCTAAGGACTTCGATTGTCAACTCTTCCATTGTCATTGGATGCTTGATCCATTTCTCCATTGTTTGATTTTGACAACTGAGAGCTTCATTTCTCGCGACGACAAATCAGAGCACTCATATTCAGTTCGTAAGTTTTTCTTTCATTCGATCTTTCTTATTACTCAATTTCTACATAGCTAGTTTAAAAAAAGAAAAGTGTCTCTTCCATAATCCTTGATGTTTCTTTTCTTGCTTTCTCATTCCAAAAGAATTCATCCAAATTTCTAGCAATCCAGATCTCTTCGTTTTTGTGGAACTCTAGTTCAGTTTTTCTGCTCCTCTGTAACCTTACAAGAGCACTACTTTTCAACCCCCACACCCCCCCCCCCCCCCCTCCCCCCCAAACAAAACAAAAAAAAATAATAACAAAAACAAAAAAGAGAGAGAAGAACAATAGAAACTACTACACTTCCTTGCCATTCATCCTAGCCATCTTGACATACTATTTAATTGCCTAAATCCCTCTGCACCAAAAACTGATGGAGTTGTTGAAGGCATCTGTTAGCCTGGTGCCCTGGATCGCCAGTAAGGTAGCTAAGCATGTGGCATATCCCTTTAAGGTCAGCACCAACATAAAAGCCTTGGAGTCGTCCCTTGAACAATTAGACGCTCAGAAAAGGGATGTTGAAACTACAATAACAAATGCTGACCGTCAAAATGGTACTCCAACTGAGCAGATTAAATTGTGGCTGAGGGAGGTGGAGGCCATTAAACAAAAAGCAGTAGAGGTCAGTAACAAATATCAGCAACAGTGCAGGTGCATCTGGAACATCTCACCAAACCTCTGGTCAAATTACACGATTAGTAAAAGGGCAGCAGAGCAAAATGGCGAGGTAATGAATTTGTGTGAAAGGGGAGAAAAAATTCCAGCGTTTGGTCACAGAGCATCACCTCTAGCGGAGGAAATGCCAGTCTCCTCATCAAATTCATTTAATCTCGAATTAGCCTACCCTCTTATCACGGGTTACCAAAAGGTCCAAAACATTATTGGTATTTGGGGTATGGGAGGTGTGGGAAAGACACATCTCTTGAAGCAGCTCAATAACAAACTTTTTAAAGATGGTATATTCAGTGTGGTGATGTTTGTGACATGCTCCAAAGATTGCTCAGAAGAAAAGATTCAAAATGAAATAATTAATAAATTTGGGCTGAATAAGAGCAATAGCAAGGTAGATAGGCGGAGAACCATATTCAATTTCTTGAACCCAAAGAGTTTTGTGCTGCTTTTGGATGATCTCTGGAGTGAAATGGATCTTGAATCTGTTGGCATCCCAACCCCAAATTGTATCGGGAGAATAGTTGTACTAACAACACGATCAGAAGATGTATGTCGTTTAATGGAGGTAGATGAAAAGATGAGAGTAAATGTGTTGGATTGGAATGAAGCGTGGTCTCTCTTCAAGGGGAAGGTGAGCGAGCAGACCATTGAATCAAATCCGCTCATACTAAAGTATGCGGTGGATATTGTGAAGGAGTTAGGTGGATTGCCATTGGCTCTAATTACTGTTGGAAGAGCCATGCATGATAGAAATGATCCCAGTGAATGGGAGCATGCTGTTGAGCTACTCAAGCGGGCACGCCTCCATGAAGTTGAACTCTCAGGTAGAGATGAACCTGTTTTTGAAGTACTCAAATTTAGTTATGACAAATTGAGAGACAATAACCTAAGAGAATGCTTTTTGCATTGTTCTCTATGGCCTGAGGATCATCCGATCGAGAAAAATGACCTTGTAGAATTATGGATGGGGTTGGGTTTGATAAATGAGAATTCCATAGACATGGCCTACAACGTTGGTTATAACTATATCAGGATGTTGCAATATGCATGCCTTTTGGAATCAACTGACAATGATTCTCAAGTGAAATTGCATGATGTAATCCGTGATATGTCATTATGGATTATAAGTAACGAAGGGCATGAACAAGACAAATGGATCGTAAGATCACGTGCATCTAATCAATCCAAAGTAGTTATTAAAGATGAAACGGAGAAGATTTCGTTAATGTATCATCATGCGGATGAAGTCTTACTCATTCCTAATTTCAGGGACACTAGGCTTACTACCTTTTTGTTTACCTCGAGCTGCCTATCCAGTAGTATACCAACACTAGAAATCCCAATTCTATCATTTTTCAATCTTACTGTGCTAAATTTGAAACAAAATAAGATAGCTGCCTTTTCCACAGAAATATGCTCCCTACGTAATCTCCAGTTTGTGGATTTATCAGATAATGAAATTGAATCATTGCCTAGTGAAATTGGAGCTCTAGTTAATATGAAATATCTATATTTGCAAGGGAATCCAATTTGCACCATCCCAACAAAGGCTATATACCAAATGAGAGTTTTGAAGGTGCTAGATTTATCTCCTCCATATTACTATGTTAATAAGGAAAAACAAGATAAATTGAATTTCGTTCGGTCATTGCTGGAAACACTAGAAAGACTTCCGGAGTTTGGTGCTCTTGGAGTTGAACTTGATAATATGGAGGATATGGTAAGGCTATGTCAGTTATATGTGCCCGTGAGATGGCTAACAATTACAATGTCATTGTGGCAGGGAAGCACCTTCTCTTTTCCTAGTGAGTATTTTGTGTCCTTCCAGCCAAGCAAATTGTTTTCACTTCGTCTTATAAATATAGACGTGGTGGACTTCATAGGAACAAATGCAACAATACAAGCAAACATATCTAGAGGTAATAGCGAAAGTCCTATACTCAAGAGACTAGAGAATCTAGATATTTGCAGAGTTGGAATGATTAAAGTTCCATGGGGGGGTCTTGTTGCTCCAAAAAGATTTTTCCCATTTCTCAAATGCATAACAATCTCCAGGTGTTATGACGTGCAAACCATATCATGGGTTGTGCATCTCCCATGTCTCCGAGAACTTACAGTAAGCGGTTGCCCTATAATATTTCTGATTTACGAATATGAGCTGAGTGAACCTACATTTCCATTACTGAAACTATTGGTACTGGAAGGACTTCCTAAGCTGGTAAAGATTAGCAACCCGAAGATAATATTTCCGGCCCTGGAAACATTGAAAATTTTTGAGTGCAATGAGTTGGAGGATTTTCCTTTCAGCGCAAATTACATCCCACCGAAGTTGAACCACATATGGGTTGAAGAACATTGGTGGAATGCTAAATGGAGCCAGGGTCTCAGATCCTCACTTACTGAATATGTGAGATTTCTCTATTGATGTTTCCTCGTTGTAATATATTTTCGTGAGTGGTATTTTAATTTATTTTTCATTGTCATAATTTATTTTGTGTGAGGTTTGATTTTTCATTGTTGTAATTTATTTTGTGTGAGCTTTCTCTATTTTGCTGTAATTTATTTTGCGTTAGCTAAGAACAGAGATTTGGAGTGTTCTAAAATGATGTGGATTTGTATTCAACTCTGTACTTTGATATGGTCTCGATCATTATGTGTAAGTGTAATGCAAAGATGTGTTTAATTTATTATTGCTTATCAGATGATTTTGTAATTTACCAACATATATGTACTTCAACCATATATAGCTTTAAAACTGTCTGTCTCGTAAATATCTTTCTACAAATTCACTTTTTTTTTTCAAAGACCATGACAGCAGCTGTCCAGAAAACAAATTCACTTTGTTGTTTTGTGATTATTTTGAACTTAATAATATTACAAGTGAGCATTACCAAATAAAGAAACAATTTTTTACCCCTTAATAATTAAATTGCAGACGGATTGCCACATATTAATTAACGCGCAGCAAATTGGTACCTAAGATTAATATTTTATATTTTATAGGATATACGGCTTATGCAAGTTCTAAAACTTAAACCCAACTGTGATTTCCAATACAAAAGAGTTTTGTTTAAAAAAAAAATCCTATCATCTATTTTAAATAAGATTGTATGAGTTGATTGATCATTTGTTTTACGCAACAAGCTGTAACTGGACAATTTTATAATTTCTAAACCGAACTAAAAGCATTTGTCTATTTGATGCTTGTCGTCCAATGGCTACTAGAACTCACTATTGGTAATTTCATTTACACGATCGAACTCGCTTAATTGAAAGATTTCTTTTGGTAATTTCATCAAAACCTTAACATCCTCCTAATTGCACGTTTTTGCATTCATATTGAGTAGGCCATTGAAAGTGGCCCCCTGAAATGTAAAAATCCATCAAAGAAATTTTTTTCCCTCTCTAAGTCAAGCAATTTCACTTATCTACGACTTCACATCCAATCAAGTAATTCTCCTCCCCATAGATTTCCCTTGATAATAATATGATGCTCCGAGCTATATAAAATAACAATAATGTGAATCTCCCCCATATTGGATTTGAGATGAATAAATGGATATGTTGATTGCCAGGGGCATACATAAAAAATAAAAAGGCAACATATTGCAATGACAAGAAAATAGAGGACACATGGCAATGATCAAGAAAGAGACTGAGAGAGAGCATATATATGGTTAAAAGTTCAGCTACCAACTTTAGATAGGACTTAAGTGAAAAATGTCATATAACCTTATGTTATTATAGGATTAACATTCAGCTACCAACTTTAGATAGGACTAAAGTGAAAAATGTTTTTGACAGTATAATAATTGGATAACACTTAGTGTACCTACAAACCTTTTTCAAATGTACAATTTTTATAAAACTATAAAATACACGAAAATTTTAATAAAATATAAAATGCACAGCAATTTTATGAAATTATAAAACTATTTGACAACAGTTGTTGAAGTACGAGTTCGTGTGTAGTAAAGCAATTCACTCGAGTAGGCCCAAAACTGAATCAAACCGTCTGCATTTTATAAATCAGGTAGTCCTGGTGTGCGAACTAAAAATCCTCAGAATAGAGACTTCATAGATAGTCACCGTCTAGTTTATCAAAAAAAAAAAAAAAAAAAGAAAACAGACTCGTTCTCTATTCGCAGGAATGAAATCCTCTGCTCATTTTTTAAGGTGAGCAGGATGTTAACTTTAGATCCGGACTGTCCGATCAATGATGGATGTTTCGTGAATAATACCAGATTGATAGGCTCGAAAAAAATCCACCCGTCGAGATTAAATTGAACGGCTCGGATAAAAGATAAACATCGTGCTCAGCTTAAAAAGTGAGCAGAGAATACTGGTCATCCTATGGTCCTCTGTTCGCGTGAGTTGTAAATTCTGAAAACACCGTAGTTAATGTCCTCTCCTATAAAAAAAAAATAAATAAAAAGAAAAGTAAAATCAAAATGTCTTTAATTGTGAGGAATATTTTAAGCACATTTGTGGAGTGCCCATCCTTTAGCATCCAAAACGATTGCTTAGCCTTTTTACTAAGTGAAATTGGCAGGAAGAAGCGAGAAACTCGTACTCCATAATAATTATTACAAATCAATTTTATGAAAATTGCAACGTTTGTAGGTATTCAGAGTCTTATAAAAGAATTCTGAAGGTCCTTAGATTAGGGGCTAAAATAGTTCCGAAACCGCGCAATCTGCTAATATGTTGCGAACATTTATAAGAGGTGCACCGATTTTATTCTTTGTGGATGTTCTCTGCATGTTACAAATACAAGAAAATAATCTACATTTCTTTAAAATTCAAGTGGCCGATTTGAATTAGTAATGCGGTTTACGTATCGAAGTTTTTGTGAAACCAGGTTTTATATTATTTTGAGCTTTTAATGATATTGTTTGGCTAAGGAGAAAATATATTAATCTGAAAAATAATAAAATTTTGAGAAAAACACAAAATTCAGTCAATTGCAATATTTTAATATGTTAATCATATTAACTTGCTAGGGTCAGTTGTTTGAATTTTTAACTTCATAATTTTAATACATAAAAAGCACTAAATTTACTTTACAACTCACCACGACATTTTTTTGTGTGTTTTTCTCGTTACTTCCCTTTTTTCCATAGATCACCTGGGTGCGGATCATCTTGACGTTTCATTAAAACATCCAGTGAATATTTTTGGATCGGAGCTATTCGATTTGATCTCGACAGTTAATTTTTCTTCGGACCTATCAATCCTTGTATTATGCACGAGGCAGTATTAATCGTTGAAATTAAATCAGACGGTCCAGATCTACAACCGTCCAATGGATGGCCGTCCAGATCTGTTTGAACTATGCTGAGGATTGTTATGCAATAAATTCTGGTATTTATAGTTGTAGCTAAAATCTGTAAAGTTCTGTGATTTGGAGGGTTAAACTGAAAATGTTATTGATTGTGGTTCGGGTTTTTTTGTTTTTGGGTTTGGACTTGAGACCCTAAACCCGTACCCTTCTCTATTGGGTTTCCTTTTTCTTTTGGGTTTTAACCCTTTAACCCGTGGGCTTTTTCCTCTCTGTTGGATCCGTGTGGATTTTGAGTCTTATGAATTTGTTGTGCGTGAGCAGCGTGACTCTTTTGCTTTTCTGTTGGCTGAAATTTTGTGAACTGAATTGATTAGAAGGAATTGTAAAATAAAACTAGAACTTGAACTAATTGATAGCTTAATCATGTTGGCATAAAGCATTTAGCTAGAATCTTAAGATGAAAGCTTGTTGGCCGAGATTAATCAAGTCGGGTTTGAAAATAAAGTTGTTGGATTTATAAAAGGAAATTATTAGACTTGTCCGCAAAATAATATTCGAAATAGATACTATGACTATGGGACATGATATGATCCCACTAAAACTTAAAATAAACTTGTGTTTCTTTCTTTGAATTTTACTTAGCAACATTAATTGAGTTTAACTTTTATTCTTAAGTTTTATTAAGAAGTGCTTGAGTTAAACATAATAGCCTTTGTATGAACACATTCACTAAAAAAAATTCTTAAGAGTAAAACGAATAATGTAGATTACTTTAAACACTCAGTATAAATAGTAGAAGTGAGATATTGATAATAGAAGCACTAAATTAATGTGATAACTTGACGTGGAACTAATCAAATATAGTTTCGAATACCCAACTTATGTTTTTTAATAAGGTTTATTTGCACATTTTATGCAAATTTCTCTTTGTGTGACGCAATATTTTGAACGTGAAAGCTCTTAATTATATTCTGGACCATCTGAAGTGCTTGAATATAGGAAATGGTGATCAATTAACATTGAATAGATCAAGAATCGCTTAAAATACTCAACTGAAACTCCAAATATGCTTCCTTCCCACAGTTTATGCATTTTTAACCATGTAATATAATATTTCTAATAAGTTAGATCTAAATTATATTTTAGATCATATAAAGTTCTTAGAAATACATTATTGTGATTAATTGATGTCGAAAGAATCACTTAAAATGTTCAAGTGAAGCTCCAAATAAGCTTAATTTGCATATTAAATGCATTTTTCAATATGTATAATGCAACATTTTGAACAAGTTAAATCTGAATTAAACTATAGACCATATAAAATGTTTAAATATAGATTATTATTATTAAATGACGTCAGATGAATTAAGAATCGCAAAAAAATACTCAACAAATTCTTCAAATAATCTTCTTTTGCATATTATATGCATATTTTTTTATGTATGATATAATTTTTCGAATATGTAAGATTTGAATAATAATCTATGTCTCAAATATTGTGTGCACGTCACATTTTGTACTATGGCTAAAGGAGTGCTCCAAATGTCCAATAAAAATAATAATCTATGCCTCAAATATTGTGTGCACGTCACATTTTGTACTATGGCTAATCAAATTTGTATTAAATATGACACATTTAAAAATTTTAATTCAAGATTGAATGAGAGCATCCACCAATTACATTAGGGGGAAATGTTTTACCAATGACAGAAAATCAGCAGAACAGTTTAGCAAGCAATGAGTGACATTTCAAATTTGATTTTCGTTTTGCCCTTTTAGAGTTTTACCAATATATATGTACACTAAAATTGACTGTTCACGTAACCCATCTTCCACAAATTATGTGCAACGGAGGCCACTGACCTCGGCCATGAGCCTTCTTAATCGCTAATTCACCTTTTCTTATGAATCCATAGCTCCGCTCTTTTAATGCCACCCCGTGGAACTAATTAAAAGAGCAAACCGGAGGGTATGAAAGGTTTTGGACTTTTGCGGACCGTACGTGAACCTTATTATGGGCCTGAGTTACAAGAGTGGATAGTCAAAATGCTGAATTACTATTTGGTCCAAAAAGTAAAATTCAAACACATCCGCTCCATCTGCTCCGTAACTACTTGAATTGTATATATACAGGGCCTTTTGACTGCAAATTATGTTTGTTAATCTATTTGGATTTGCAAATTATGTTTGATTATGCAAGCGTAGCTGCTATTATCAATTTATCATTTACTTGGTACTGCATTCGCATTTAGCACTTCAAAACAAAATCAGTAGTTTTGGGCAAAAGTTGCAAATGTCAATCCTCTGCGTTTTATCAGTCACGCATTCCCTTATCATTGGATATATGTGTTGAACTCATATAATAGTATTTTGGTTAAGGCGAAAATTCATTAATCTGAAAAATTCTGAATATTCAATAATAATAATTTTCTCCCCGCCTGAAAAATAATTAAAAAAAAAACTGCGAAAGTACAAAATTACGTTTATGACAATAATTCAATATATTAATCACATTAACTTACTAGGATCAGTTGTTTGAATTTTAAAATTTCTAATTGTAATACAGTATACATCATTTAATTTACTCTATAAATTACCATAGCATAACTTTTTTGTGTGTTATTATTTCTTTCCTTTTTGCCATCCTTATGACTTATGATGTCATCCAACTCTAATTGTAAAGCCTATAATTGTACGGAAATTTTTAGTCTTATTGATATTGATATGATGGCTGTATCTTTTTCCATTGGTTTTTTCCTTTTGTTGTTCCTGGGTGTAATTTCAGTGATTTGCGCTTTCTGACAATGGTAGCTAGATAATATTGGTTGCACTGGTATTTTAGATTTAGATACCAGTGCAGGTTCTGGGGTTTACATTAGGAAGTGATTGTGTGGAGGTGAACGTTTTAAGTAGTAGAGGTGTAATTACTTTTCTCATTTGTTAAATGGAAAAGTGATGGGAGATTCTCCCATTTGTTTCAAAAAAAAATAATAATTGTACGGAAAAACGTAACCAGAGACCAGAGTGCTTGTTGAAATAAACAATTTACCATATCATTTCGGTGCGAAATGGTATGGTTTCGGTGCGAAATGGTATGGTTTCGGTGCGAAATGGAAACCGACATGCTGAATAAGGAAATATTTTGTGACCAATTTCGAAGATTCTTTCCTTGTGCTTGAAGATTATATTTCCCTTGTTGAGAGATACGTGTTATCTCGTGGATTTCTTGCTGTAGAGGCTAGTTGCCTTATGTAACACATGTTTTTTTCCTATTTATTTCATCTCCCAACATTGTAACAGGC
Source organism: Rhynchospora tenuis (assembly GCA_027725995.1). Classification (NCBI taxonomy): domain Eukaryota; kingdom Viridiplantae; phylum Streptophyta; class Magnoliopsida; order Poales; family Cyperaceae; genus Rhynchospora; species Rhynchospora tenuis. The sequence continues at coordinate 148,465,948 of CM050888.1, read as the reverse complement.
ATTGAGTGAAATAGAAAAAATTGTGTGCGTGTGTGTGGAGGACGTAGGTACCAAGTTGGTACTGAACCTCGTTAAATCTTTGTCTTTGTGTGATTGATGAGTGATTTCGGCCCGAAATAGTACTATTTCGGTCCGAATTTGTGTGTTGAATTGTGTTTTGTTACATGGTATCAGAGCGTTATTGAAAAAAAATGGGTACACCGAGTGAAGATGATGGTACTAAGGCGTTGCTAGAGAAATTGACAGAATTGGTGACACTTCAACAAACTCAGATGAGTCAACTCATGAAGATCCAACAACCAAGTCCGAGCGGCGAGTCTGTTTCAACAACTGAGGGCTCACCAATTGCAGTCAAGCTTGATGGCACAAACTATAGCATATGGGCTCCTGTGGTGGAGATGTATGTGCAAGGTCGCAACAAGATGAGATATCTGACAGGCAACCCGGCACCTCCAAAAGAAGATGACCCTGGCTATGATCAATGGGTAATTGATGACTCTGTGATAAAAGGTTGGTTGATAAATTCTCTTGATCCCAAGATTATGCCAAATTATATAAGGTGCAAGACAGCATGGGAAATCTGGAAAGTTCTGGGAAAAACCTATTATGATGGGAGTGATGAAACACTTGTCTTTGATTTGAATAGAAAGGTGTCTAGGTTGAGGCAAAGTGACAATTCAATTCAAGAGTATTATAACACCCAACAAGGTCTATAGAGAGAAATTGATTTTATGCGTCCTAACCCTATGACTAGTGCTGAAGATATTAAAATGTTTAATGATTATATTGAGAAGTCAAGGGTTTACATGTTTTTGGATGGCCTTAATGATTGTCTTGATGGTTTAAGGGCTAGGGTGTTGCATATGGTGCCATTCCCAACGGTGGAGGAGGCGTACAATGTTGTGAGAAGGGAGGTGGTAAGGAAAAATATTATGATGAAGGTAGATGAAGAAATAAACTCTAATTCTATGGCTATGGTTTCAAGGGGTTATTCTAGTCAAGATAAATCAAAGTTGAAATGCTTTAATTGTGGAAAACCAGGTCATACAAAGGATAGGTGTTTTGATATTGTGGGGTATCCCGATTGGTTTAAAGGAAAAAAGGGAAAAAATCAAGGAAAAAGTCAAGTGTATGTAGTAAAGAACAATTCTGGACAGGATGAGAGGACTTCGGTCCGAACAGCAGGTGATTCGGACCGGGCACAAGATCAAACAGCGTCTGCCAGCACACAACTTTGCATTACAGATAGCATTTCGGTCCGAAATGGTTCCATTTCGGTCCGAAATGGAGGTGCAGACAGAGAAGAAAATGGTTCAGGTACAGGTACAGGTAGCCAATCTGGTCCAGGTATGTGTTCTCTGACTTTGGGTAATGTTAGTAATTGGATAATTGACTCAGGTGCTACAGATCACATGACCTTTGAAAGAAATGATTTAAAAGAAATAAAAAAACCAAGGGTGGAAAGGATTTTTAATGCTAATGGAATAGATTACCCGGTAAAAGGTGGTGGTGATGTTGTAACAAATTCCCTTAGGCTAAATAACACACTACTAGTACCTTCTTTGGCATCCAAGTTGATTTCAGTTGGACAATTAACAGAGGAACAAAATTGTGTAGTACTAATGTTTCCAACTTTTTGTCTTGTGTAGGATATTCTCACGAAGGAGATCATTGGGCGTGGTACTAAGAAGGGACGTTTGTATCACTTGGAAGATCTTAAAGAAGGGAGAGTTAATGTGGTGTGTGGATCTGTGAAAGGGAATGATAAGATTTGGATGTGGCATAGGCGGTTAGGACACCCTTCCTTTAGTTATATGAAGAAAATTTTACCTAGTTTATTTTCTGGATTGGATATTTCAAAGTTTTATTGTGAAACATGTATTAAGGCTAAAAGTCATCGTGTGCCTTATAGTATTAGTTTAAATCAGTGTGAAAAACCATTTGATCTTATCCATTCTGATGTTTGGGATCCTTCACCTATTGAATCTATAATTAGTTATCGTTATTTTGTGTTGTTTATTGATGATTGTACCCGGATGACATGGGTTTATTTGTTGAGAAAAAAGGATGAAGTTGCAAGTGCTTTTAAATATTTTCATAATATGGTGCAAACTCAATTTGGAAGTAAAATAAAAATGTTAAGAAGTGACAATGGAGGAGAATTTGTAAATGGAGTTTTGAAAAGTTTTTTTGAAGAAAAAGGGATTTTACATGAAACTACTTGTGTTGGGACACCACAACAAAATGGTATAGCTGAAAGGAAAAATAGACATGTACTTGAAACTGCTAGATCTTTATTGTTTGAAAAAGGGGTACCTTCAAAGTTTTGGGATTGTGCAATAACCATGGCTGTCTATGTCATTAATAGGCTACCTTCCCTAATAAACAAGTTTGAAACTCCGTTGAAGAAATTGTCAAAATTTGTGAGAATTCCCTCGATTTTGAGTTTGCCACCAAAGGTGTTTGGATGTATTGCTTTTGTCCATGTCCCTAAAAACCAAAGAACCAAATTGGAACCTTGTGCTATTAAGTGTGTGTCTTTAGGATTTGGAATTGGTCAAAAGGGCTATAGATGTTATCACCCTGAGTCAAGAAAATGGTATGTTACTATGGATGTGACGTTTTTGGAAGAAGAGTCTTTCTATAAACCGTATTTAAGTAAGGGGGAGAACAGAGAAGAAGAATGGAACAAAACGAGCTTTGAAAACCTTGAATTTGGGTCAGGTTACCCGTATTTCGGTCCGAACCAGGGTGATTTCGGTCCGAACCAGGTTGATTTCGGTCCGAACAGAGACCTGTTTGAAGGGCAAAGTGATACAGAATTGGATTTTCCTGAAGAACAAACAGAGGTGGATGATCCAGAGGTAATACAAGTTGAAGAAGTGATACAAACAGAAGAAGTACCACAGCCCCAAGCGTCTCGTGAGAATATCCCAGAGGTAAGTAACTCTTTCTCTAGATATGTATTGCCTCCAAGGAGTAATTGTGGGAAAGCACCAAAGAGGTATGTTCCAAAAGATGGGACAAATAGGGTTGTTGAATATCCAATTGTTAATTATGTGACCACAAATGAATTGCCAGAGGCTTTAAAGGAATTTAGTGACAAAATGTTGAACTTACCAGTACCTACAAATGTCAATGAAGCCTTAAAGGATAAAAAATGGGTTAAAGCAATGGATATTGAAATGGATGCCTTAAGAAAGAATGAAACTTGGTCTATTGTGGAACTTCCAAAGGGTAAGAAACCGGTGGGTTGTAAATGGGTGTTTACCATTAAGTATGGTCCAGATGGAAGTGTGGATAGATATAAGGCCAGGTTGGTAGCTAAAGGGTATACCCAGACATATGGTATTGATTATCAAGAAACTTTTTCTCCGATTGCTAAACTAAACACAATTCGAGTATTGTTGTCTCTTGCAGCAAATCTTGATTGGCCATTGCATCAGTTTGATGTAAAAAATACTTTTCTGCATGGTGATTTGGAGGAAGAAATCTATATGGAGATGCCACCTGGGTATGATAAGGTTGAGAGTCGAGGACATATGGTATGTAAGTTAAAAAAGGCCTTGTATGGGCTCAAACAGTCTTCTCGTGCGTGGTTTGGCAGGTTTTGTCAAGCAATGGAAAAGTATAACTTTAGCCAAGCAGAATCTGATCATACTCTTTTCTTCAAGATAAAGCAAAATAAACTAACAGTTTTGATTATCTATGTAGATGACATGGTTATTACAGGTGATGATGTTGAGGAGATAGCTAGTCTTGAAGAAAAGCTTGCACAAGAATTTGAGATGAAGAATCTTGGTGGACTGAAATATTTCCTTGGAATCGAGGTAGCTCGGTCAAGTCAAGGGATTAGTCTGTCACAAAGAAAGTATGTACTAGATTTATTGGCTGAAGTGGGAATGTTAGACTGCAAACCAGTAGATAACCCAGTGGGTTCTGGTGTAAAGCTTCAAGAGTCTCCAGATCAAGTTCCGACTAATAAAGACAGGTACCAAAGTTTAGTTGGAAAATTAATTTATTTGTCACACACAAGGCCAGATATTGCATATGCCGTGAGTCAAGTGAGTCAGTTTATGCATAACCCAAGTGAAGAGCATATGGAAGCTGTCATGAGAATTATCAGATATTTGAAGAGTGCCCCAGGGAGAGGTATTCAATTCAAGAAAAATGGACATTTAAATGTTATGGGTTATACAGATGCTGATTGGGCTGGTAGTGTGTCAGATAGGAGGTCTACATCGGGTTACTTCACGTTTGTTGGAGGTAATCTGGTAACTTGGAGGAGTAAGAAACAATGTGTGGTTGCGTTATCTAGTGCAGAAGCAGAGTTAATTGGAGTTGTTAAAGGAGTAGGTGAATTAATGTGGATAAAAAATTTGTTGGAAGAACTTGGTTTGGGTCCAGAAAATGCAATGGTATTACATGTGGATAACAAGGCAGCAATTGATATGTCTCATAATCCTGTGCAACATGATAGAACTAAACATATGGGAGTAAAAAGACATTTTATCAAGAGGAATATTGATAAGAAGGTCATTGAGTTAAAGTTTGTTAAATCTGAGAATCAACTTGCTGATATGTTAACTAAAGGAGTAAATGGGACAGTGTTCCATGGTGCAATTAGCAAGTTAGGCATGACTGATCTGTACATGCCAACTTGAGGGAGAGTGTTGAAATAAATAATTTACCATATCATTTCGGTGCGAAATGGTATGGTTTCGGTGCGAAATGGAAACCGACATGCTGAATAAGGAAATATTTTGTGACCAATTTCGAAGATTCTTTCCTTGTGCTTGAAGATTATATTTCCCTTATTGAGAGATACGTGTTATCTCGTGGATTTCTTGCTGCAGAGGCTAGTTGCCTTATGTAACACATGTTTTTTTTCTATTTATTTCATCTCCCAACATTGTAACAGGCATTGAGTGAAATAGAAAAAATTGTGTGCGTGTGTGTGGAGGACGTAGGTACCAAGTTGGTACTGAACCTCGTTAAATCTTTGTCTTTGTGTGATTGATGAGTGATTTCGGCCCGAAATAGTACTATTTCGGTCCGAATTTGTATGTTGAATTGTGTTTTGTTACCGTGCTAACTAGTAAATGAATGATGGACCAGACTAAGACTAGTAAATGAGTAATGGGCCTGGCCTCTACATAAGTCTGAACTCTGTTTTTCCACAATAGAGTGGAAGACAATAGGACCATAATTATCACAACTGCACAAGGTTTACGGATACCTTCAACATTTGCATATGTCATCACATCACGGAATTTTGTAAGCTAAATGAAACACAATAAATATATATTAGGCTCATACATACATACATACATATTGCTAATATGCTTCCGTTAGCATTCTACACTAATTCAGGCAATTATTAAACAGTACCGATACTTAGCCAAAACCAATTATCTGGTTATGGTGAAAGGTGAATACTAACAATACAATAGCCTTACATAAACATCTCATCATATATTGATATATATATATATTAAATCGTGGCCTACCAGCTAAAAGGCCACAGGTTAGTAGCACTGTAACAAAGTACTACTAGTAGTAATAATAGTACGTCGGAAGATGGGATGGTTTTAGCATGACAGAAGAGAGAGAGCATGCGTTATCTAACTATCGGATCTGGAAATGCTTATATGGGGGAGAACTGCTGGAGACATTTAGCGGAATCCTTCTCTCGTCAGGTGGGTCAGCCTGTCGGCAGCGAGCAGACCCTTCTCCAGTACTGTTTCCCCCACTCTGCTGAGAGTCTGATGTGCTCTTGCGACGGCGCTCGTTATGGCCAGCCAGGCGCCGGCGGCAGCTCCTCTTTGAATCATCAAATTCTGATAGCTCATGGAACCTGTAAGAATTTTTGTTTTTAAGATATTATCATTTGATGTGAAGGAACATAGTAAAAAGTTCAGCTCAGCATGAATGTGCAAGTGTGCTACATATTGGACAACCTTGAGTGAGACATGGCAACCCTATTTGTGAGATTCAATTTGATAAAGATATTCTACCAGGAATGTAACTTGAAAAAACATGTACTCCAATCTAAAGCATTAAATAGAAGGACGTAGTGCAGTCCTAATAAAATATGTACTGATGCACCAAAGAGCAGCAGTTTGTACCTTGGCAATTACGACCAATCCATTCTTCAGTTTTGGATCTTTAATTTAGAGATATTGATTGACATATATTACTTTAGCTTTGCAGTCAAAGACCAACTGAAAAATCTCTGGGTCAGACCAGTAGAGGTTTGCAATGAAAATTATACATTTCCATTGTACTTATATTAGAACAGAGATATGCCAATACAATTGATTAGAAAACCATCAACGTGATGGCTTGATTAAGTCTATAAGACGTCTGTACTCTCTTCTTTATTAGATCAAACATCTATACTTATTTCGTATGCCAAGAGTTATGGAACACAATTTGTTGGTGCCAATACAAAGTACAAACACAGTGGCCCACAGGCCCAGGTCACTAGACAATTGAAACCAAGATAACGTCTAGTGAGCTCATCATGAAAAAAAAGTAATAATAATTCAAGGACCAAATTAAAGGTAAACTAATTCAAAAAATTTGCATACTGGCCAGAGCCAGAGTACTGATGGTCCTGCAACACCACTTTGGAGCACAAAAGCAAGCTGGAAATATGTACTGAATGGTAAAATACCACTATATTTTGCAAAATAAACTATTTAAGACTACAATACTAATTCATCTGAAAGATTACAATACCAGCAGAAGAATATAAAATTGTGGACCCATGAGCAAAATGCAAGGCGAGAAAACCACGAAAAACTCGGGAATTAGGAATAAATGGTTGCATCGACTACTAGCAGTTGACAGAGTATAATGTAATTTCCTTAAGTTTGAGCTCCAAAAATTTGTAAATGCAGGAAGCAATTTTTGAAAAAGCCAATTATGATCTTACTTAGATCTGGATTGAGTGGGTAGCATCGATTTCTAGCCGTACAATCAAAATCAACAATTCAATTGGATCTCTATCAATAGCTCACATAAATCCTAGGAATTAGTTCTGAGCTATCAGATTTGTACCAGGAAATACTCACTTAGAATGAGTGCAGAACCCTTCTGTCTGGGAGAATGGCAATGTTGAAACAGATCAGTGTTTTACAGAGTGACAATGTTTCTGGTGACTACTCACAAAAGAATACTAGAAGAAAAAACGATACTGAAAAGTTGTTAAATGACAATATCAGATTCTCTTTTTATTTTCAAAAAAAGATCAATGATTTCCTTCTAAGGAAGAATTGTTATTACCATAATAATGATCATTGAGGGCAAAAAGATCTTTTCTATGTCTGTTTTGCATTATACTATTTTTTCTATATAGTTTTAAGGTAATGGAGGAGGCTAGACCTGCTACATTGCTGACAGAAGCGCTGACGGATGCCGGAGACAATGACGACAGAAGCCTTCGAGTGTGCCTCACACACCTTATGCCTCCTGTGGTACCTGTTCCATTTGATTCATGTTCTTACATTAGTCCCTATGATTCCCAAAATTTACACTACAGTACATAGCAACAAAACTCTACTCAGCCCACCTCACCAATCCCTACAGAATCCGAAACATACCCCACCATCTAAAAAACATGGCCAGTTGGCCACACACAAAACTACTGTTTCATTTTTTTTCATTTCGCACCCTTTACTTCTCTCATTTACATACCCATCATTCAGAATTCATGAAAGCAAAGTTCAGTTCTTTCCCCTCCATTCTTCCAGTAATACATATAACTACATGTCTACATCACCAACAATCAAATTGAATGACACATCTCCAGTTCATACAAAAATGGAGAGAACCAAGGATGATGTACTAACCTTTTGGCGTCAGTGAAGTCAGCAGTGCACCGGTCAGCTTGACAAAGCACTCCTCCAGCCCCTGCACCTGACCCTGACCCACCTCCTACACTTCTTCTAACCCCAGAAGCAGAGCTACTAACAGGAGGTGGAGAAATCACCCTTGGTTTCTCCTCAGTTGATGCAGGAGGAGAAGAGAGAAACCTTCCTCCTTCCTCTCCTTCTTCATCTTCGTTAACATTTGAGCTGTGCTTGGCTCTTCCCTTACCCTTTGGATCCCCACTGGATTGCGCCTTTCTGTCCATGGGAAAGGGAAAGGTGAGGAGTTGGGGATGATGGAGAGAATTGGTGTGAGGAGAAGAATAGAGAAGTCTACTAGTAGTCTAGTCTAGTAGTGTTAGGCACTTAGGCCTGAGCTGAAAGCAAGAGAAAGAGAAAGACGGGAAAAAGGCAGGGGACGGAAGAAATAATGGGAGGATGTATGAGGGACACTTGATTTTCTGTGGTTGTTTTGAGAGCAGCAGTTGGTGTAACAACGGTCATTATGCATAGTTACGGTATATTAAATTTACAATAATTTGAAAAAACCAAATTACTTTCTCAGAATTTGATGTATTTTCATGTATACCTTATCTTAACAATAAAATAAAAATGTTGATACTTTAATTTTATATTTCTAAAATTTTTAACATTGTATCGTTGCGGTTTTGAAACAACAATAACAACAACTAAGTCTTTTGTCCCAAACAAGTTGTCGTAGGCTAGAAAAGAAACCCAACAAAGTCATCAAGTCATCTTTGCGATTTTGAAAATAATTTAATTTTTTATGTATTGCTTCTTTTTTATTTCTTCATTTTTTCTAAAGTTTTAATGATTTGGGGGATACAGATTAAGAGAAATTAAACATATATATTCTATGATGGACTGTTGTATAAGAGATTGTTATCGCAACAAGGACCTTTGATTAAAAAATGTCTAAAGTGTAAGGACAGTTTGAGTTGTTTGGATTAGCAATTAAAAATTTTAAAATTAAGATATAGTCGTGACTGAAGAGCTCATTCATTAGTCGCTACTGAATCTATTCTTATAAAATTCTATTCAATAAAGATCGTAAAACTAGTATAGGATGATTGTGTTTTATTATGATTGAGGAATTCAGTTGACTTGTTAATATATATATTTTCCGTTATGGTATGATTAAGATGTGGGGCATTGCCATGTCGGCAACGATTTTAGCAATATAATTGTTGATTGCTTATATTAGGGATATATATTTTTTTCTCGAGACGTCGTTAGTGTAAGACCACATTTATAAGACGTCTAGTAGACGCCACATGGAAACCTGACTTGTTAAGGTCCCACCATTTGGGGGTAACAGGAGTATAAAATGCCCCATTGGATAGTGAAGCTTGATGATCACTGATAAAATAGAGCTAAAATATTTACAAGAGATTGTTTTGATATTAAAATAATGAAATGAAATTGCATAACATAAATTGCAAGCATCAGAAATAATAGAGGGAATATGCAATATAAGATAACTTAATTTAGGAATTTTTTTGGATGGTTATATGGTTTACCTTAAGATATTATTAATATAGCAATTACTTGCAAAACACTACATGATTCATTTTTAAATGCATTTTTTTGGCTCCAAACTCAGTGAAGTTTGGCACAACTTGTGTGTTGATAAACACGTGATTCAAACTGTAGAAATCAAAGAAGAAACAGAAGAAAAGACATCTCAAAAAGAGTCAAAAAGGCAGAGAATTATGTTTGGTTAGTTCAAAAGAAGAAAACAATTAATTTGATTTTTAATTTTTTTAAAAAAATCAAAATTTTTCTAATTTTTCTTTGCGAAAAAATCGATAACAAACTTTATAATAATATTAATGCTGATTTCTAGCTTATATGAATAACTCATCAGTTCTTGAACTTCCAAAAAAGAAATAAGATGGATACTAAAATTCTGAAAAAGAAAACGGCATTAGTTCTTAATTGTTCTGAAAAGTAAGGGGCAATTGTAAGAAAAATTAAAGGATTAATGTTTACAACAACCCTTATGGATTTTCTGAGTAATTAATTTAAACTTTTTTAATTGTTTTTAGTGAAGTTGGCAAACAATTTAAACTACATTTTTATAAAAACTTCTACGATAGTATTTATTTTTAAGAAAATAAATAAAACTGTTACCTATTGAAAGAATAATTTGCTTGTCAAATTGAATAATTTTTTTCGCTTCGTACCAGATGCTTCAAAATAATTAAGAAACGTAGATTTTCCGCAATATTTTATGAGGTTTCTTTATTGAGCTGCTAAATGGTTTTATATCTTAACATTTCAATAAAAAGGTTAGAAATGATATAAAATAAAAGCAACGACCAAATCGTGTCATTGTAATTATCTATAATTAGATACAAGATATGTAAGGTATAAAACAAAAGAAACAATAATACACATGAAAATTTTCTTAGAGATCGTAAAATAATTTAATATGTTGATATTGAAGCAATTATGTGCGAGGAATTAAAGTAGTGAAACTAACACTGATAATCTAATTAGAACATATCAGCAATAAGATTTTAATTACATATTGATAATGGAAAAGATGACATGGCGTGCTTCAAAAGTTTGAAAATTCAACCTCATTCATGGTGTATCAATTTGGTGTAATGAGAGTTCCTATTAATTTTTTTGTGAATTTTGAGGACTAAAATACCTATAATAAAAAAAAAATAAGAAGAAAGGAATGATTGGTGCTTGTGTATTTATTGTTTGAGCCTCTTAAACTATAAGTTGATTATTAAATTCCAAGTATCGGTCAGCTTTTTGAAGTAGTTATAAACAGTACATAGAAGTCGTCTCCCAAAAAAAAGGCGAGAATGATTGAGTATTAATAAAATTTAACTTTTAGGATATTTATATTAAAATTTCTTATAATTTATTATTAATAAAATATTTGGCAAGCCGGTGCATACGCGGTTCCTGAGGCCGCATAGATACAAGTGAGAACATGACTTACTAATTATTTTAAGTGTTCATTTAGTTAAGTCAAATCAGAATTATTTATATTCTTCATTCATTCATTCTCTCAGTGGAGGCTAACAAAGCAGCTCCTGAGAGCGATCGCACCGACTGTGTAGTACGTTAGTCTCAAGTTACAACATTACTGGATCTATCCATTGAGAAAATATTTAATAATGAAGAGAGTTTTCATCTCCATTATTTAATGACTAGAGGAGACAAGAAAAGCAAATGGTCCGGCACCTCCGGTCTCTTCAATTGGAGTGGTTGCTTTTCTGAGATGAAGGACCAATCCTGTTCTGACACGTAGATATATTGTGTACCGTCCACTTGGCCCACCTATTTATGAAAAGAGTCCTTGAGATCCGATGCTATTGCTTTCACCATGTCCTTTCTTTGGTTACTTTTTTTTCCCCCTCCTGCTTTTTTGTTTTGTTTTCATTCTTATTTTTATTTTATTTTATGTATTAATTTGTGAAGATTTCTTTACAAAATTTTGCATTACTGTTGCAGATCTTGCTTTTGTCCAGTCTTGTATTGTTTTTACCATGTGGCACAACCAAGTTTTTAAAAAAACGCCGTTTTTTCCGAAATAATGGTATTTTGTATCCAATAGCATGAACGTCACAGAAAAAAGCGATAAAAATAACGTAACGCGTCATTTCCGTTTTTTCGGCGACAAAAAAGATATTCTAGTTTTGCCCACGATCATAAACCTTTGAGTTGACATATGCATTTCGAAATATTTTATACAATGAATAAAGTTTTGTAGTTCAATATCAATAAATAATAATGGTGAAAATGACAATTTATCATTGTTAGCTCAAATTTGAAGAATATAATACATAGAATATTATCAATCTGAATAATATAGACCCAAAGGAAGAATATTTAAACAAGATCATTATCACCGTTTTTTCGTTGTTTTATCACCAAAAAAACGTCGCACCGTTAAATCAACTCCGGACCGCCATACCGAAAAAAAATGCATTTTAAAAGCTTGGGCACAACCAATTGTAGTTATTCGGGGCTCAAATTATTTAAACCAAAAGCAAACCATTATAAAATGATTATGGACTTGGATAGATTTGGTGGCATTCGATATATCAAGCTATATTTGTTTCAAACGAAATATTTGTTTGAATATATAGATTTATTATTCAATAAGATGTACAAGATATAGTTGACATGGAGAGAAAGATTTATACTTTAATATATAATAGATTAAAACGTATCAAATATACTTTGTTTTTTTTTCCCATTTTTATGAAATAAAAGCTTCCAAGAATTAAACCGGGTTTCATTATAGCCGTTCAAATATACTTGTTGATCTTATATTTGGAGATTTTAATCCAAAGTACCTTGTGTATAAGAACTTAATGGCCATGAAATAAAATACTTGCTATAGTATATCTCAACTAAAGAAATATACAAATATGTTTACTAAAGTTGAAACTAAATTATTAAATGTGATATGCAGTTAATCTAAATATTTTTATGACTTGCGTAATTTACATACATGACAATTACACTAGAATGCATAGTATTTCTTGTTAATGCCACTTATCCTTCTTTCTTTTTTGACCAGTAAACTGTAATTAGCATGTACTCTTTTTTATTTAATGAAAGTGTAGCCCAAGGACTTTAAATACAAAAAAAAAAAAAAAAAATTACATACATGAAATGCAGTATGTGTTCTATATACGTGAATAATTGTGGAACTTGTTGAAAATAGAAGTACATAAAAGATCATTAATTCTAGTAACTGTTTTTTTTTTTTTGTTTGAAAAATGTGGTATAACTATCTATTCTAAACAAAGTTTTATAACTATATTATTGTGTTGACAATTATTTTTATTTAATATATTACAAAACCTGACGAAGTTGCAAATTAAAGATAAAATTATATGTGTGTTCTATATAATTTACCTAAGTTATATGTATAACAAAGATATAATCATTTGACTATTGATCAAGCTAGCGTAATTACAACTAAATCGTTAAAACTTAATTTGCAAATATTGCATCAAATTTAACACACAATTTATCTCAACTATAAAGAAAAAAATATGTAATGTTATTCTTAAATTTTAAGAGTTATTTCACGTGGCGGCTGCTATTGTTAAACAATTTCATCGTCACTTTCCTCAAAATAAAACTGAAAATGATATCTTTAAGAAACTGAAGTATAACTATGTAAGCACTAAACATAACCTCAAGAAAATCTAATCAAATATATAACCAATTATTAGATCTTTTTTGTAAACAACGATCATCACATAGTAAAGCAAACATAGGCTATAAATACAACGAACACCCTACATTAAAAGCAAGTGGCAATCATTCTCCTATAACCAACAACTCCCAATACAGTGAAGTATCAGTTTTATTGTTGTCTGAGTGGGGTCCTTCTCCACAATATGTTTAATATAGATTTGATTTTTTTTTTTAGCCATTGAAGATATATTTTTGATAAATTATTAAAATTTGAACTTTTTGGCATAAATATGCAATAAAAATTAGCATGTGTACATCAACATAGAGATCTGTATATATATATATATATATATACACGTACGCCCACATGACAGATTATGTGGCATGCAGTGACACCAAGAATTTTGCAAAATAAAAAATGTTATATGCAAATCTGGTTGAATTAACACCACTAAAATGAATATATTTGTTAGCAAGGAAAACAAATGAACAGAAAACATACCTAAAACAAAGATGCCAAATGTTTTATTCTTCAAAACAAAAACCAAATCAAATGTTGTTATTGAAACAAAAAGAGAGACAGGAGAGCATGAGTTTATTTCCTGATTGGAGAGGTATGAGGTCATTAGCATTTGTTGGGACAATGCGCGTGCCTGACTAGGTACTTGCTCCTCCAATTGAACCATCACTGTCTGATGCTTCTCGCTGACGTCGATTTATCAAATCACTAATTCATGTGGCAACTGTTCTACAGAAACATGTGTAATGGGTCACTGATACAAGGTTATGATCGAACAAATGCTTCAAAGGTGCGCAGCTCTTGAAATGTTAGTGGTAGTAAATCTATATTTTACCACCAGTCGTGATTAATGAAGTACATAAGAATGAAAAGAGGTTGATAATAACGTTTGCAACCTTCTATAATTGCATATATGTCCGCTTGAACTGTTTTTATTTCCGAGGTGTACCAAATAATCATGACATGAATAATGAGTTGAGCTTTCGTCGTCTTCCCTACATTAATGTTGGTACAATTTTCTGTATGAATATTATTTTTTGGTATCAATTTGTGATTAATTTTGTGGTTTTTGAGGGAATAAATATTTTGGCTCTCATTTGGTGTTCTAATTAAAATCCTAAATTTCGAAATATCCTTGGCAGGAATATGTATTGGATTAAACAGATGTTTTTTATTGGTTTATTAGACGACACATTGTTGGGTCTTATTGTCTAAACGTTTTTATTACAGAAAAGATAATGAGAAACTAAATAGATATTAAATTGTAAGAAAATGTTACTCAATTTTGATAAAGTAGTGTAAACGTCTTCCTATATTGTGTGAAGATATGTATATAAATCTAAATACTCTTACCTTAAAAATATGAAAAACACATATATAGAAGTGTACTTCCTTCATCTAACTTTAAAAAAAAAAAAAGAGAGATGGAATACTGTCGCATTATCCTTTTTTCTGCCAGATCATATCAACTTATTTCATACATATCTTCCTGCCACATCAACATATTTTTCGCTATAGCAGCACGGCACATTTAATTGCCTAATTACCAAAATTTGTCATTTTATTGAATCTAAAGATCACATGCATATATATTGTAGGGTGAAACTCACTATTGCAATTTTTTTTTTTTCACTTTAAAGTGATACACTTAGTTACAGTGAGGTGATATTAACCATTCCTACTAGCTAATTAATGAAAAAAATGATACGGAATTGAAATTTGCAACTCTTTTATAATGACATGAAATATATTTTTCATTTTCAAAATTTAAGGGGGCATCATTGGTGCAACAATTGATGCCCTCGTTGATTAGTTCCCCTTGCATATTTAATATATATATATATATATATATATATATATATATATATATATATATATATATATATAATTTTATAAAGCCTATAGGCTAAAACTAAAAAATGTAAACCTCGACCTTTTTTATAAAGGAATTCTCATTCCATCCCAGAACGAGTAAATTTCTTTGAAGTTTCTGTTGTCATAATTAGTTAGTAAACTTTGATTTGTTTTGCACCACTCATTTAACTTAATTGCATCTTTTTCTATCAATCAAAATAAAACAAACTATCCTTAGCAGCCGCTGCTAAGCTGTCTAAAAAAAAAAAAAAAAAAACAAACTATGATGAAGTGAACATATGAAGCTGATGCCGACAACTGTTCGCTGATGTGATGTGACATTTTATTGGTGCAAAATGCTACTAACTTATTAACACTCTATAAATTCTTTAATGAAAAATTAAATAAAAATACTCAATTAGAAGTTTGAAACTTTAGTAATGTAGGTGGATAGTTCAAATTCAACACCAATTTATTTTGAAGGACAATAAAACTTTACTTTTAGTGATGTTTTAAAAACCTATATCATTCAAATCACAATTTCCCTTTTATTACAAAATAAAGCTATTCTTGGAGTAATATGAAAAAGAACACTGTACTGACATGACATCAGAAAGAAAATAAAATTAAAAATGAACATTGTACTAGAAAATTTATTGGTGATTGATTTGGTCTACCAGCCTGGCATGTACAGTAGGCTGCACGTGATCCGAGAAGGATAGGACGACTCGGATTCTCTGTAACCATATTATATACTATTTCAGGCGAACAATTAGCTTAACTTCATTTAATAAGTGTATTAATTTTCTTTTTGTACAGACCTTAACAGAGTGAATCTATAAGAAATCTGTCCCTAACACGCGTAGAGGTTTTTTGAAAAAAAGAGGAAAGCACTTTTCAAGTTTGTCTTTTTCTTCTGCTTTGCGATTCATGTTGGTTGCACAGTTGCACTCTCTCCATTTTAATTTGCATTGGAGTACTACAGTACAAAGAAGAGATTCTATTCGGCCGGGATATGATTTTTTTTTCTTTTTCATTTTTTTAAAACATATTTAATAAGATCTCAATTGAGTGTATTAAATGAATTATTTTATACTTAAAAAATAAATTATTTTCGTCGTTATTCGTCAGTGTATTACTATTACATGAACTTCTGTTACATATGCTAATTACTTTTTGTAATAACACGTGGCAAGTTGGTAGGCAAGAATTATTCAGATTCTTTTGTAGTTGGTTAAATGTAATCGGAGTGATAATTGGACAATTTTTTTTTTTATATCATTCATTATTCAAATCTTTTCCATTGAACTCAATAAAATGACGCCTAAAGAATAATGAATAAAGGATCACATAAAATTGCTGTCCGACAAGTATTGACTTTCATGTAATTTTCCGTCATAAAATCTCATGTTTCGGCCCAATAAAGGAACCCAGAGTGCCAGACATAGGACACATTTATTTTCTAAGCTATTAAACCCAAATAGACCCAGCCCACTATATTAACAAATGTAGTATGTAGTCTAATAAAAAAAAAAAAATTAACAGATTCACCAATCAGGCAATCATTCCAAGGAAACAACAATAAGCATCACGTAGTAAGCAAGAAAAAGAAGCACAGTTTGCATTATGCTCATGCAAATTGATGTAAAGCGATTGAGTGAAGCTCTTTCATCCAGAGAACCTCTTGTCACAGAATGTTTTTCACCCTTTTCTTTTCTTTTTTTTTTTCGGCTGCAAAGATGCATAATATTTTTGTGAAGATTGATATGTATAATGAAATGTACTGTAAATCAAACAAAAGAATTATAAGAGTGAGCATGCAAAGTCGAGTTAAACAAGGGTAATGTTAGTTACTTCTGTAGATGCAAAAATAAGAATATCAAGCACTGAGCTATCTAGTATTAGTGGTGCAAATATACTCTTCCATAATACAGATGAAAAGAACTTAAACAACAGAATACTAATTTACACATATACTTTACAAACGAAATTATTTTACAAATATTCTATTAGTAAGAATACAAGTATGTTGAAAATAAAAGTGACACAGAACACCAATTCCTCCCATGCTCTCGTAATCCCTCCCTGGTAAACGACTGCCTGGTCACATGGGCTTATCATTCCAGGCTTTGTTGTTCTAGTCAATCCTTAAGGCCCAAAATGACTTGTATTTTGTAGTCGTCATACATGCTAGAGCGCCATAATTTCAGTGACTCAAGTAGGGCTGTCAAACGTGCATAACGGGCACGGAAATGGACATTAACGTTTCCGTTCCGTTGTTATACACGGTAGAAATATGGTTTCCGTTTAACGTTCCGCAATTAAAACGTAAATAAATTTTTTTCGTTTAATGTTCCGTCTTAATTAACGGAAAGAACGGAACTAACGTTAAATTGAACTTGTGTTTCTGTGAACTTAAATAATGAATTGAACTCTTGTTCCGTTGTTTTGATGTTCAAAATTTCTACACAAATTGAACTTGCACATTATGGAAAAATCCTATAATTGAACAAATCGAACTATCCAACAATAGTTACATTACATCAATCCAAGTATCCAACTATCCAACAAATTGAATAAATCGAACTAACATTGTTTAACCAGCTTTTATTTGTATATTTTCTATTATTTTCATTTACTAAAACTGAGAGAGGCATTTACAAAATTGAAGAAGGAAATGCTCCAAGCCAAAGAAGGAAACGACGAACCAACAACCAATCAATGAGAAAAATAAACCAAAAGACTCAAAAGCAATAAAACTTTATTCCAACGTCTCCCCCCAGCTCTTAAAAATCGAACTTAATTTATCTTTTGAAATCCAAACAAACAAGCGAAATATCCTTACCAACTACCTCTGTGCTCAAAGGCTTCCCGTCCCCGAATCAACCCTGACTCCATCCTTGAATCCCTCAACTTCCTATACCAGATCAACTAAAATTTCAGTCTCAGGCCTTCGAATCAACACCCCTCCTGTACAGCACCAGTGTTTCAGGAGATCTGGCATATTGTCTGAACAGTCTGTCATTTCTCAAGCAGTCACTAACCGAGGTGGTCGGAGGGAGGTGGAATGGGAGAGAGGGAGGAGGCCTAGCGGTGGAAAGAGAGGAGGGAAGAGAGCGAGGTGGAATGGAAGAGAGGTTCAGAGAAAGAAAGTAGAGGGAGAGAGGAAGAAGGAGAAGAGGTGGTCGGTTGCGGTGGACAGGGAGAGAGAGGAGAAGGGAGCGAAGAAATGGCGATAGCAGAGGAGAAGGAGAGAGCGGCGCATTCTAGGTTATGGCCTCTCTATTTCTCCGCTCAGCTCCCTTCTAAATTTCACACAGAATATGGGCTTCAAATTTTTGGATGGGGCCGACGGAAGAAACGTGGGCCACGAAACGTAAATGATTTATTTCGTTTCCGTTTCGTCCATACCAACGTAACCGAAATGATTTCCGTTTCTGTTCCGCACTGTAAAACGCAATCAAAATTCCATCCGTTTCCGTTCCGTTTCGGACGGAATGAAACGGAAACGTTCGAAACGGATCGAAATTGACAGCCCTAGACTCAAGTACAGAGTTCACTTTGCATTGCAATGTCAATTTCTAGAATACAAATAGATAGAACTATCGGAGACTTAACACGTACCATGAACATCCCTCCTGTTTGCTTCCCCGTTTTCCTAATCCGCTCTTCCATAATCCAGTTCTGAGGAAGCTCAACCGGCCGCTTAGGATCGCCTGGGATGATGGGTGTCCGATCAAAAATTTCATCGGAACTGAAGGGCACACCATACTATGTTGCCTGCTTTTCTTGGAGGATGATGCCATCGTTCATCTTCCTCAACTGCACCAAAATGTCACAACAAATTATTTCGGTAAATTTTTTTTATTAGAAAAGCTACCTGTCGCATGTTGAGATCATCAAACCCCTTGTCAAGTTGTCATAAAAAATGTCAAATCCTTTTGTTTATTTTTATGAGACATGGATGAAATTGGTACTACTCAAATCACAGGGGGTGCAAAGCCCTCCTCTGCACCCCTGTTGTTCTGCCCCTGTCGTTAATAACCAGAAAAGGGATGCATGGATGTTGCAAAAGCTTTTACTTCTAGCAGAACTTTGTAAAATTGTAACGAGTAAAGCCACAAATTACTGTACATATATTTTCAATTTATTGAATGAAATTTATTGGCAGGCCATTTGCCTAAAAGGCTAAAACTCATGTAAGAAAACAAAAAAGGGGGAAAAAAATTACCTTATAGAAGCTTCTAGTCTCAGATTTCCGTACCATACTCACCAGATTAGCAAGTTGTGGCCATGTTAACACTTCCATAGACAATGACTGGAATCGGCGCCGCCACCAGTTGCAAAAGATGTTTCCTAATCAATGGTTTGAATGAAATCGGCGCCCCCATGGGCTTTTATAGCCATGGAACCCTAGGAAAACCATCAAAGGTCTAAAATCAAAATAAGAAATGATATGGACGGCTCAGATGAAAGCTGCCGGCACCTGTTCATTCGGGTAAAAAATAAAACATTCAACAGGTTAGGAAAAAAGGTAAAAAAAAAAAGTACTAATAAAAACCCTAGCAAGTCAAGATGGTAATCCAATCCACAGCAGACCTAGATAAGGACACCCAAGATGGCAATCCAATACATGTTCAAGTAAAGAACCAAAAAAATGTTCAAATACAGAGTGATACTTAATTTCTGTGTATATAAGGAAATGAACAGTGAAAAAATAAACTACATTTTTTGCTACCAAAGTAAACTCCTATGATAGGTACACACCTTTCGTTTACCAAATATATCCGTTGGAGGCACACAGACTGACCATCCTTTCTGATTGGCTTAACATGACCAATTTCTGCAACCCTTCCGATAATATCTGGTATAAGAATGGTCATGATAAATCACAATTTGATGTAATTTGCACAGTCATTAATGCTAATGGCTATTGTCTTATTTGACTATGTAACGGTTCTCTTGCTAATTATGAGGGGGGAAAAAAATAGTAGCATGGTCCTGAATTACAGATTAATGCAATCTACATCAAACCTGACTGCTAATTGGAGGTTTTACTTTTTTTTGTTTCTTCTTTCTTGGCAGGTGCTTATGTCAAGACTAGCTTTCTAGCAATTCCAATTGAGAATAAAACATAGACTAAAGAAAAAGTATTAAAAAAAGTTGTATAATTGGTTTTCATTCTCTACCCCATCAAATTTATTCATTGAAATCCTTAGCCATAATACTCCTATTTCACCAATTGCACAATTTAGGTTCCCTAAAGCTTGTGGGTTGTGGCAATAATACTATACTTTTGCTACTTTTAAATATAGAGAAGAAGGTGGTAAAAATATTTTTAAAAGAAAAACTCACCAACAACCCTTGTATTGCCTGTGATCGGTGTGCCGATATCCTCCAACCGCACAAATTCAAAGTAGTAAAGGGGAATTTCATGTGATGGATTCAGAAAGACCTTGATAGTCGTGTCACCCCTGAACTTCAAGATGAACTTGTGTGACACTCTGTGATAACTTTTGGGGGCATGGCTCTACACTGAACCGTGAAAAGTACTGTGAGATGCATTGGCAGTGTGCAAGAGGCATCTGCCCTTCCATGGCAGTTCCCTAAAAAATTTTACAATCAAGATTGCAAATTCTTGTCAGTGGTATGTTATAAGAAAGTACTTTTGCAAGATGAAATATTGTGTAATCTTATGTGCTTTAAGTGCAAAAAAATAAAATACAATATGATGCATGTTTTTTTTTTTTTTTTTTTTTTTTTTATATATATATCAAGATAAGACCTGAGAATCAAGCAATACGAATTTCATTGCCCATGCTACTCTCGAGCTAGGATTGAATGCACACCATACCCTGATAACTCTTGTAACCACACAAGCAAGCTCAGTTTGTTCGTTTAATTCCGCCAGCAATATTGTTACAACCTGCTTAGCTAGAGGTGCCTATAAAATAAATCACAGATACAATGATGTTCTACATGATAGGAAGTGAAATGTATGAAGCAAGGGTGTGAGAAAATCTTTAAACTTTTTTATGCAATAAAAGTAAATTAATATCTAAATATATCGAAAATTGGTCAAAGGAAAGCATTGAGTCCCTGTAAAGCATAGAGGAAGACTTCATTTTGTAAAGGAAAGATAGGATGGGACTACCCAACACAAATTTTCTCATCTGAACCTTTTTTTTAGGAAAAACCTCCTTTTATGTTTTATTATATTTAAACAAAAAAAAAAGAATTGCACTAGTATTAATGTGAATGTAGTCATATACATTATTCTCTTCCTATGTTATTTGTAGATTAACTTAAATTTACCTTGTTATAAGTATACTAATTTATACCTTTATAACTTTGACACCAGTGCACAAATGAAATTGAAAAGATGTATATCTTGGATAGGGGAATGAACAGTACACCCCTCTATTCAGGCCTTTGATTTTGCATCCAACGGTTCACGCAGATTCTTGGATGGTAGAGTTCTTAAATTTCAGATTTTTGGTAAGTTTGTTTTTATGTGTAGGATATGAACCATTATCTATTTTTTCTGTGATGTGGGGGCAATTTATGGTTGGTGTAGAGAAATTAAGATATGTTGTGTTCATGTGTTTTTATTTAGATTTATTGTGGCCTCTGAGTTTGTTGTCTTTTTAATGACTGTTAGTCAAATTTTATTGTTATGGTGATCTGTTACACGTATTGTTGTAGGTGAGTGTTCTGGGTGCATTGTCAGGCTACTTTTTAAATTTTTGAATTTGGTCATCTATGGTGCATTATATTAAATGAGAACACATATATAAAATATATGGTACTACCACTTTGAAATTACAGTGGTCCACGATATTTAATTCTACTAATGTTCTTTCTGCCATTTTGTTCCATTGTCTCATTATTTCCTATTCTCTTTCTCCTCGTCCCGGCCATACAGAAATGTAAGAGAGAGCTTTCTAAATAGAAAATAGAGAGAGATGGGAGAATCGATTTTCGTTCTTAAATTTCCGATCATCGAACGGCCAATCGCAGCCTACGGCCAGTGCTCCGTGCCCTTCTCCACACAGCAAGTCGAAAGAGATCCCTCATGAACATATTTTGTTCACAGTACTTCGCTCCTCAGCCGAACACCTACGTATTCACTCTTTTGTAGTTCTAGGCAGTGCCTTCGTCTCCTTTGCAGATCCAAGCAAGATCGAATAAGATTTTGCTTTTCTTTCATACACCTTTTCCACCCCCATGGACCAATTTTGTGCAATGGCTGAGCATCGAAACTGTCACGTGTCGGGCCTAAGACGTTGATGTGGGCCCAGTTTGAGAGAGTTTGGACGGAGGAATAACTAAAGGCACGCCGACGAAGAGGGCAAACCACTGGTGGCGCATCTCAGGTGTGAGGTTGATGGAATCGACGACATTATATAAATTTTGGCATCTCAGGAGAGGGCAAATTGAACCCTTCAATTTTAAAGGTCAACAAATTTTTTTTGCTATTTGTTATTGACCTTTGGTTTGGTCTTAACTAAGACTATGATATGTTTGATAATACTATTGTTAAAAAATAGTTATCAATTATTTTTTATTTGTTATGACTTATGAGTGAAATCACAAAAAAATATAAATTGTAATTTTTTTGATGGATCAAGTAAAATTGCTTGGTAATGTTGTTGATTGTTAGAAAAAAAAATATTAAATGACGTGAACAACCTTGCAATAATTTATGATGTTTTCAAAATTTCAGCTAAGAAGGCAATTCCAATGTCGAAGCAAATGAGAACAATTTAAAGGATGAGAATGTAAATTACCTAGACCAAAAAAGAGCAAATGACTAGAGATATTATGATCAGGTGAGTGCATATTCTCCATTTTTCTGGAACCAGGCATCCGGCCCCAAGGAAGAGTCCTTACGCATTTTATTAGCGAACCCATTCTATTCCCAGGTTTTTTAGAGCATGCATTTTCCACCGTTCCCATACAGAACTGTTGAAGGCATTGTTGCCAATAGAATTCAAATAGACACAAAATTTCAATGGAATTTCTAATATATATCTCTCTCAATCTCTAATTACAATATCAATTACAATATCTCTTATCACTCAATTACAATATGCATCTATTACAATAAGCATGACCCATATTTATAGGGCATAATTAAGTCGGTTTGTTTTACCGACTTTACATCAAAAAATTACAGTTCATTCTAAACTAAATCACAGCTCATCTACGCAACAATTTTGAAGTTAAATTTTTTTGTTTCACACTTTGACCGACATGGGAATGTGCCGAAAATATTGACTTCAAAATTTTTGTTCACATGTGCCGACAAGCCTCCCTGTTAGTTTGAGTTTACACTAACAAATTCTTCCCTTAAACTCAAATTTCTTCCGTCGATATTTTCTAGCATCTACTCGGACGTCCCTCAAATGTTGACTGCTTTGAACTGAACTTCATACGTCTTGACATGCGGTTACGGTCGTCCATCCTGCTCCAACTTTCAATATCTTTTGAATATTTCTTTTGCCATATGAGAGGTCGAACTATCTTCATGCTCGTAGCTTTCTCTTTCTTATTTCTCGTTTGCTCTTTAAAATTAATATGTTCGACATTCGCCGAAAGACATACCAATTGTGCCTCACATGTTGAGTCGTATAACTCTTGTAGACTTCTCATTTCTGGTTGTCTTGGCTCATCTTCATCATCGGAGCTATCATGACTTGTATTTGTTATTGTCGGCGTAGAGGCTGACACATCACTTTCGTTATCTTCATTGATTGCCTCCTTTTGATTATTCCAATCCCATGCACTTTCTTCGTTTATTTGCACATCTCTGCTAGTAATCACCTTCTTTTCAATAGGATCACATAGTCTGAAAGCCTTCGTCTTCTCATCATATCCAATGAACACATACTTCTTACTTTTATCATCTAATTTGGTCCTTCTTTGATCTGGTATGCGTGCATAGGCCACGCTACCAAATACCTTGAGATGTGATACCGTTGGCTTGATTCCGCTCCAAGCTTCTTGTGGTGTTTTATCCTTCAATCTCGCATGAGAACTTCGATTTTGTATATAGACGGCGCATCGCAATGCTTCTGCCCAAAATTCTTTTGGCATATTTTTACTCTTCAACATCGACCGAATCATGTAGAGAATGGTTTGATTCTTTCCTTTCGCTACATTATTTTCTTGTGGCGAGGGAGTAATTTGGATTCCCTTTATCCCATGTTCTTTGCAATAATTCGTGAAAGCAGTTGACATATACTCACTACCTGTATCCGACCGCAATGCCTTAATATAATGGCCGGTTCTCTTCTCAACCATCGCCTTAAATTTCTTAAAGACTTTGAGCGGCTCAGATTTTTCTTTAAGGAAATACACCCACGTCTTTCTTGTATAATCATCAATAAAAGTAATGACATACCTTTTTTCTCCAAATGATTTGGGTGTGACCGGACCGCATATATCAGTGTGTATCAATTCGAGAATCCTCTTTGCACGATATTCCGTACTTTTCGAATATGAGCTTGTTGCTTCTTTCTCATGGACACATCCTTCACAGAATTTTTTTGGATAATCTATATCGGACAAACCATGAACCATGCGCTTCTTTGCTAGCTCATTTAAGTTATCACCATTTAAATGTCCGAACCTCAAGTGCCATATTGAGGCTTTGTCGATCAAACTATCATTTGAAATAATATCGTCGCATGCCATCATGAGAACATTATCATCATTCCCCTCTTCTTCTTGAATAAGATTTGTATTTTCTTCAATCTTCTTTGGCAATCGACAATCTCGCGCATAATGCCCATATCGACCGCAGTTATAACAGTCAACGTCGGGACGGTATCTACGGCCACCTCTTCCTCGACCATGTCCTCTTTCTCTACCACACCAGTTTTGTTGGCTTCTTTCTTCTTTATTGTGTTCTTCTTCTTGTCGATAACCTCGACCTCTACTTTGACCATAACCATGGCCTCCTCTACTGTCTTCTCTTCTTTGACGATCGTATCGATCATTAGCAATATCTTCTTCTTTAATTGTTGCTTTTACTTGCAACACCTCTTCAAGAGACTCTTGTTGAATTCTCTTCATTCTCTCTTCATGGGCTATCAACGAACCATTCAACTCATCGATCGTCATAGACTCCGTGTCCTTCGATTCTTCAATTGCCACCACCACATGGCTAAACTTTGAATTGAGAGACCGTAGTATTTTTTCTACGACTCTCACATCTTCCATCTTATCACCAAGTCTCTTCATTTGATTTACTATCGCCAATATTCGAGTGAAATAGTCTCCTACAGACTCACTCTGCTTCATCATAATTGTCTCAAACTCGGCTCTTAGAGTTTGGAGTCGAACCTTCTTCACTTTATCAACTCCAACCACCTAATTTCTCAGAATTTCCCATGCATCTTTAGAACTCGTCTCATTGGCTATCTTCTCGAACATATCGTCATCCAATCCTTGATGGATGATACTCAGCGCGCATTGATCTCCGCTTCTTTTCTTTTGCAACACATTCAACTCGGCTACTGTGAGTTGGCTTTCATCTTCGGGTTCTTCAACGCCGTTCTCGACGATGTTCCAGAGGCCGTGAGCACCAATAATGGCCTTCATTCGCAGCGACCATTGATCATAATTGGTTTTGGTTAGGATCGGGTATTGAAATGAGATATTCGGATTTCTGGTTGCCATTTGAACGAGGCACTCGACAAGGCTCTGATACCAATTTGTTGCAAATAGAATTCAAATAGACACAAAATTTCAATGGGATTTCTAATATATATCTCTCTCAATCTCTAATTACAATATCAATTACAATATCTCTTATCACTCAATTACAATATTCATCTATTACAATAAGCATGACCCATATTTATAGGGCATAATTAAGTCGGTTTGTTTTACCGACTTTACATCAAAAAATTACAGTTCATTCTAAACTAAATCACAGCTCATCTACGCAGCAATTTTGAAGTTAAATTTTTTTGTTTCACACTTTGACCGACATGGGAATGTGCCGAAAATATTGACTTCAAAATTTTTGTTCACATCTGCCGACAAGCCTCCCTGTTAGTTTGAGTTTACACTAACAGGCATGGTGACAAAGAAAGGCCTTTATGAGTTTATGTTCCCAAATTTAGTTCATCCATTCTTTCCAATGAGGCTCTTCTAATGATTATTACAATAAACAGCAAAATGCTAACTATATGCACCAAACGGTATCACCACATGCCAAAATGGTTCAAAATACTTACAATTTGGTTGCACGTGCAGGCAATCCCAACTCTCAACTGCTTTGGATCAAAGATTATTGAGATCAGGTGTAATATTTAAATACTTCTACAATTGACAAGCATAATTGGTGCAGGTTGTGATGGAGTGTAGATATACTTGACATTCTCAAGTATAATCCAATAGTTTATTATGTATTCAAACAGCATAGATCGAGGTTGCCTACGACCAATCAGTTACCTGGACATCCGCCTATGGAGTGTCCCCTATCTCCCTCCCTCATTATGCGCCTCTTCTTTTGTATCTGCAGCAGGTTCCACTTCCCAAGTGGAGGTTTTTTTAGTTTAATTTTCTATTTAAAATTTTAAACTACCTATTTTGGCATTCTCTTTTTGCTATTTGATACAGCCATTTTTTTTCTGATTTTAATCCAATTAATGTCGAGTAATTCTTTTATTACATTTTCATCTCTTGAGTTGCCGGCAACAAAAGAGGAAGAGTTTTTACCGAGGTACTACAAGACTTAATGCAGCTGAGAGGTTTCTAAAGGCCATGGTTGATATGCTGTTTGCCATGAAAAGAATTGATGTTATGCTTTACCAAGCTACATTTGAGACAGACATTGATTATCTTTAACAATCATTAAAACACTTCTGATACATGCCATTCACTGGAAATTGAAGCAATTATTTGCATATAGAGAATTTTAGTTGTTTGTGACTTTGTGCCCTTAATTAATGTGATTCGGTCGTTTGCTGGCATTGTTGGGTTTCTTAATCTTCAAAACAAGTTGAGCCCGATATGTTCAAGACTTAAAGCATTACAACATCTCTGAGCTGAACATTCAGTATTTCTTTGGTATAATACTGGTACATTCAGATAAGTTATATGTGTTAGTTTATATCAGCTCCAAATTCCCAAATGAATAGCAAATTTGAGCCGAAATTGGCTAAACCTGAGCACTATCGAATTCTGTACTTGGAACTTGAGGTTTGAGTGTTTTTTATCTCAAATTATAAAAATGGAATGAAGAAACATATATTGGCTACCAAAACAGTGAGATGATATGATATTCCCTTAAATGCTTTTCTAGATACTTGTCAATACCTAAGAAGAAACAAGCTATATATTAGGCTTCTTGAGGCAACTACTGGTACCACAAATCAAATAAAATCAAGACTGATAATTTAACTTCTTGATTCAATAGGCAGAATATGGAATGTTTTCTGATCTACCTTATTATGTCTTTTATTACAGAGTGCAGCTATGGAAATATATGAGAATAGTCGCAAATAACTCATAGGTGCACATGAGGGGAAACAAATCAAGTATAGAAATGTTGGGCCTTATCAGGAGATGCGCTATTTACTATACATCATGTCATGTACTGACAATACTGATATGAAGTAGCTATTGGCTTAGACACAATTCAAATAAAGACGAAGGGGCTGCCCGTGGAGCTGATCCAGTCAGGAACGTTGTATAACTGATAGCTGGGCCCAGAGACAATATTATTAATAAGAGCAGAGTTGAGTGGAGCTGACAATGGGCCCAAGTTTTAAAGAATAAGGATTGAACTGATTATGTTTCGTTTGTTCAGCGGTGGTAGATATTTCTTTCTTTTACCCAATTGTAGAAAGAATTTTTACTAATTACCGATGTAAATTGTTCCTTCTATAAAAGGTGAGGTGGATGTAATAATTGAGAATAATCAATATTTGGAATGAAACTCAATTTCTCTTTTGTATCTTACTGTCTCTCTTCTTCTCCCTCTACTGATCTCCTCTCTCAATCTCTCTCTCTTCTCCAAATTCTTCTCAATTCTCTCAATTTCATAGCAATTTACTATCAAGATCATTACACATCATGCTTTCTATTGGGAAGGAGTCTGAAGTCTGAAAAAACTGGAAGGAGCAACTCTCGATTAAACTAAAACAGTATTGGAGCGACACGTCACACGTGCAAGACAATGCAGCATAAAAGGAAAATATGAATTGATTGAAAGCAAGATATATGTGATAAACAAACTTGAAGGGTTGATGCATAATTTAGCAACCCAGCTTGACAAAATGAGAGATTCTTCTCATTTAATTTTTCTGTTAAGAGTAGTTTATATAAGATTTAAACGAGGTAGAAGTAATATATTCTAACTTTAGTTTATGTTATTAAAACTAGGTAACTAAAACTACCTTTTTCCAAATAAAAACCTTAATACAAATTATACAATTAACATGATTGTAGCCTTGTAGGTTGCTTTGTCTAAGTACTTCTTCCCTGCTTCGCGACAACAACACTTCCTTTTTATATTATACCATTGTTATTACTATAGTTCTTATTTTGATGCTAATGTTATTATTATTTTATAAATTCAGTATAAGATATAAGGCCTAATATAAAAAAAAAATGTTTCCAAACAACGAATTATTTGGAACTTATCCGGTACTACTGTTGGCAATAGAAATATATATATATATATATATATAGAGAGAGAGAGAGAGAACATATACGTGCATAGTGAATGGTTCAGAAAAAAATTAGATTAACGATTTCCTAAAATTTCAAAAAAATAGTAAAACATTTCTAAAAAATATAAAATTTGGTTGGCAAGGAGATTCATTAGGGAGATCATATTGGACGGTTTGGATTGGTCATTTTCAAGCATATCGAAGAGTTTGAATCAGTATGCAACGAAGCTCCCATGCGTTAAGAAAGGCTAACGCGCTATACGTGCCATCGATTTTCCATTGTGTTGTCTTTCAAGATCCAAAATTCAAATAATTAATTCGAACCGTTAAGTTGATCACCATATTGAAATACCCTTGGAGACCAAATTTTGTATTTTTTTCGATTTTTTTGTTATTTATTATGATATTTTCAAATTGGGGGCATGAAATACTCTCATTATAATGTTTTTGAAAATATCATAATAAATATAAAAAAAAATCGAAAAAAAAAATTTGGTCTCCAAGATATTTCAATATAGTGAATAACTTGAATGGTTCGGATTGAGCGTTTGAATTTTAGATCTCGGAAAATAACTCGATGGCACGAGACCCTGTCGATGGCGCGTTAGCCTTTCTATATATATGTGTGTAAAATTTATAGACTACAGATCATATCATATGTATGCAACATGCCTGTGGTCTTATCTAACTTCGGAATTTCTATACTCTAGCATTGTTCTATTGATTATTCTCTTTATTTGGCATTTGTGTAAGCAAATGAAATAGAATTTATGGCATTTCACACTGTGACCTTCAACAATTGCTGAAAATTAATAGATCCGTAATTTATTTCACTTATAGAGAATAAACATTTTTTTTTTACAGTTGAAATTTCTAATTTACCACCTTCTATATAAAAACATGTCTCCTCCTTACATATTAGCCCAATAAAAATGTTCAATAATCTCGCATCTCTTCTCTATCCATTTTTGCGCCGACGACGGAAACGGAAAGATGTAACATCCCAACAAAACATTGTTAAGATATAAATAGTGATTTCACAATGAATATATATAAAAACATTAATAAGCAGGGATTATAATCTAGCATCATAGTTGCGGCGTAGCTGCAACTATGCATCTAGTGTTAACCCAAGACAATCTAACTGCAACAATACATTAACATATGAGACCAACTCTACTAGAACGATGTATCTCAATCAAATTTCTCCATCAAAAATTGTATACAAATCTAAATCTAGGTGAAAGAAGGACAAACAAAAATGAGAAGCACAAAAAGACCTAAGATCTTAATAGTAATTAATTTGTATAGGTAATGACTTAGTGATACCTTAATTCTTAATAGCGACAATCGGTGTTACCCATTGCAATTGCTTATCCTGCAACATAGCAAAAATAAAAGAAATTAAAATGTAAAAAAAGGAACAAATGAAAAAAAAAAGACAACAAAAAGAGAGAGCAATATTACAGTTCAATAGAAAATTGTTGGCAGCTTTCATGTGAGCAGAAGATGATTTAGATGACAAAATCTGTTTTGTTTTTGTAATGTCCAAAACAAAATACTCCTCAACCATTAAAATTTTCTGATTTAGAAGGTATTCCTAATAGTTAACCTGGTGGAGTGATCCTAGTACAGCTGTTACATTGTAGTATGTCAAATACATACTATTGTAAAGTGTTTACAAATTAAACAGCATTTAGTAACTTGCAATTAGCATGATAATAAACGTTCGCAAAAAAGATCTGCGTAATCAATAAAATAACAACAAAAAAGAATAAACCTTGTAAGTTGTAATTGCGTGATAAAAGAGTAGTTGGTAGTTTTTCTCCTCTTTCTAGCAACTACATCCTAACAACTGGCCCTCTTACTTGCATATATACCCTCTAATTCTTTTAAATATTATGCAGTATTTGGTAACTTGAATTTAGTACGATACAAAGATCCGCAAAATAGGTCTGCGGAACTGAAAACAATTGCAAAGAAAACAAAGGTCGTCAGTTAAGAGTTGTGTGATATGTATATTTGTTACTGCAAATATACATACACTGTAGTTTAATGCAGATGCCAACATCACAGAATTAATTGCATATCCATGGACCATTTAGAGGTGTGTGATTGAAAAAGGTCACCAATGCAATCAACAATTGCTTATTTTTCCTAAGGAACTATCCTTGTTGTTTTCATGTCTTGAAGCCAAATTAACAAATTTTATTGTTGGCTCTGAAGTCTCTATAAACATGCATAAAAATTCTCAGAGCAGCCTATAATAAGAAATTTCAGATATATAAAAATTCATGATTTTTTTTATTACACACAGCAACAACAAAACAGAATAAAGACAAGGAATTAAATTTATAAGAAAACGAACCTTGATGATTTCCCGATGCGAGCCAAGGAACGACTGCAATCATTGACATGGTAGAATTCCTCTTATCTCGCGGTACGTACCGATCAGACCAAAAGAGCTGGAGCTGGCGTGAGGTGGCGCAAAGGCACGCGTAAGGAGCCTCGGCCCAGCGCTTACGTGGGCGAGGTCCGGCGAAGGGGGTGGGTGTGGTGGTTAAGGTTTGAAAGAGCGAGTGGAAGAGCGATTGGTTTCGGCGAGTCAGTGTGAGTGAGGGATGTGACATCGGGAGTATAAAAGGGAGGCACGCAGGGGATAAAAAAGGAAAGAGAGGGATTAGTGAGCTGTTACAATTCAATTCGGGGGGGGGGGGGGGGGGGGGGGGGGGGGGGGGGGGGGGGGTGGGTGGGTTTCTCTTATCGGGTCCGGTTAGAGTTCGTGGATCAATCGGATCCAATTTTGATATATACGAATCCACTAAATCTCTAAATATTATTGTATAGTATTTAAAAATAATAAATATTTATATGGGAATCTAAATCTAAATCTAAAGTATTAATAAAAGCTGATGCCGCTTTTTTTTTTTTTTGGGTATCTGAGCCATCCATTTTTCATGATCAATTTGGTCAATTCAGTTTATCTAACGACTTTTCAATTTTGAATTAAAAATAGTTGTACCAATTAAAAATAGTTGTACCAATCATTAATAATAGCAGGACTTTTTAAAATAGTAGTACCAATTAAAAATAGTCGTACCAATCATTAATAATAGCAAGATTTTTTTAGAAAGAAAATATATGTCAAGTTTATTTAGCGACTTTCTAATTTTGAACTTACAAATTTTTGTCTATAAATTTTGGCAAGTTTTTTACGACATAGTTTTTATTTTTTTGCATTAAAATTTTTTATATTTTACATAGCACAGCGAAGCTGCGACTGCCATATCTATTTTACATTATTGTGATACCGCAAAATATCCACTGTATATGAAACTCATGATGGTAGGATTGTTGTTTCCAGCTAATAATTAATCACACTAACTTATTTGGTCAACATGGGATTTCAATATGAACATCTTATTGAAATGTTTGGATGTATATCTAATCGATTATGTGAACTTTTGAATTTGAAATAAGAACTAATTTGACTAATAAAATTAAGTTAGTAACTCCACCTATATATATTTTTTTTTCAAACATGGCCCATACCATGCCCGAAAGAAAGAGGATTGCTAAAAAATTTTAAATATTTTTTCGCATCAAAATTATAAATAAAAAATTAATCTAAAGTATGTCAATTTTTTAATTTTTGACATATATTTATGAAACATGATTTTTAAATTTCATAAACAAATTATATTTATGTTAAAAAGTTAAATGTGTCTCAGCATGTCTAAAGAAGACATGACACGAGGACACGAGGCATGACGTGTCGTGTTGTGTCTATCCCTTAGAATTTAGACACAACACGACGTATCTGACACGATACGGCACGTATCTAGAACACTACGTGCATTTATCCTAAGTCATTCAAAACTTTCAAAAGAAGGAACCCAACTGGACAGACCACCCCGCTGGACCTCTCGATCGGTCCACCCTTTCCTTCAATTTTCTCCATTTCAGGAAAGTGAGCCCTTTGATGAAGTGATTGATGGAAAATGGTAATTCAAAGGTTAAATGGGATAAAGGAAAAAGGGAGGAATACTGATCTCGATTCACAATTACAATGGTAGAGAAAGATCAAACAGTATTCATACACTCTGTGTGGATGGTGCTCCAACAAGTCATGGACGCGAGCCCTGCGATCTTCACAGATTTCACCTGAACTGCATTGATGTTTTATGGTGTTTTAGTGTGGACTGCGTTTAAAAAAAATAGTTGTGGGAAAGTAAAAAATAAAACTCTTACGGAGACGATGCTATAAATAAATAAACGAATTTTATATTCAGAAAATTTCGAACTCAAGTTAGTATATCTTTATCAAAGCGATGAATGTGTAAACAAAACGTTTAATCGTACCAAATGTATCACTATTAATTTACCCGATTGTTTATAACGGAGTTATTTTAGATTCTTCCAGTTAATTTACATATGGGATTTAAAAAATTTTAATTTTGGTAATTATTAAACTTAAAGATTTATGTAACATTTTAAATATAACCAATTTTCAAAAAAAAAAAAAAATAACCACCGGTATTTATTCAGCCTGCTGATAAATTAACAACATGCAGCTAACGCGAAAGAGAAATTTTAATTTTAATATGTAAGTTGAAGATAATCACATTAAATTTCCAATAGGAAAAGTTCCAGCAGTTAATCAGGGAACCAAGTCTTATGTTAAGCTAGCTGGCGGAGAAGCTTAACAATTAATTACGTTATACAACTAAATGTGACAAAACAGATGGTCAAAATCCTGTGGGAAAAAAAAAAAACCCCAACGCCAGCAATTTATAGGAACTTAATTAATCGTTATGCCATAGTGATTGCCAGCTAAAAATTTTCCACATCATCAACCCTATCACGTTAAGTCTGAAACAAACACCCCCAACCCCCAACCCCCCCACACCCAAAAGCCGGGTGCTGATCCGGACAACAAAGAATTTAATCCGAGCAACAAAATATTTTATAAATGACATTTATGCCCTCTTTCTAAGCTAACAATCTTGTATTTTTCTCTCCGCTTTCTCCAAACAGCCTTTTTTTCTTTTACTTACCAAATACTTTCTTTTTCAACTCCAAACACAAAATATAAAATCGCACTTGAATCTCTGATATCATTGTTATTTCACTTTACCCACCTCCAACGATGACAATTTTAAATTGTATTCAGAAGAAAACCTAGAAAGATGTTTGTCTTTTGATGAGTTACAAGGGTCTTAATCCAGTTTGGCATGTCACATGTATATTTTTCTTTTGAATTTTGGATTAAATTGTGTTTGATCGCTTCTTTATATTGTCTTTTATATTTGAAATTAATTATCCTTTTGCTTTTATACATAAAACACACACATGCATAATTTATTTATTTATTCTTTTAAATTTATATGCACAAACAAATATTAGTATTATTTGAGTTTATACGGAGCCTAGGAAGAAAACATCCAGATCACTTAATAGATGCTTATTAGTATTATGCTCCTTCAAAATAGGAAATCTTAATTAAAGGAGGTTTTTGAGAAAAAAAATTAGGATAATTTAGGTAACACAATATAACAGAATAATTAGGGTTAGTTTGGTCATAAGATTTAAAATATATTGCTCGGATTAAATTTTGTGTTGTCCGGATCAGCACCCCCAAAAGCCGAACACCTGGTTTGAACGATACAATGTAACCATATGGTGATATGTCCATATCCGGTCCACAAGTCCACAACAGCTACCCAAGAAAATTTCTATGGTACCTTCCACTTCTAAGGTTAATTAAGAGTTTAAGACAAATATTACATAAAAGAAAAAAAAAAATCAGAAGGGAATATAAATTTCCAATTAAATTTGAATGTGTAGCAACGAACGACTCATTCTTCAACTTATTTGTCAACCCACAACCAGTCAACCTTGCGAAAGATGCATCTGCCAGTAATTTAAAGGCAAAATTTCCGAAAACAGCAAACACACCTCAAAATGTCCGAAACCAAATATATCTCAAGAAATCAATGACCATCGGGTAGCCAACATATTTCTCTTGGCTAATTCTATATACAAGGTATCTGCTACATCATGTACACTTTTTTTTTTTTTTTTTTTTTTTTTTTTTTTTTTTTTGCTGATTTTTGTTATTCTCTATGCATTAATAGACTATTTTGAGGTAACGGTGGCGAAATGCCACCATGCAAGAAACATAGTATTGCATCAAGAGATTACTAGAGTTTGATTTTTTGGAATTGGACAGATTAAGTATTTCAGTGTTTTACATCTACACCGACATGACAATTGGCAACCACATATGATTAATTTCACAGTTTAGAAGCATTTCATCTATGCTTACTTTATAGAACAATTAATTTATGCTGAGAAGCTTTAATCCACAACATAATATATACTTGCGTTACGTGTTTGAGAAAAAGCTTCTGAGACCAATTGGAAGCGCCATGGAGAGAAGAAGCGCATCAAAGTCCAAAAGAAGACCCAAGTTAGACTACATAAGCAGCATGCCTGATCCAATACTCCATCAAATCCTGTCCTTGTTGGAGACACGTGAGGCGGTCCAGACGTGCATCCTCTCCAAGCGATGGACCACCCTCTGGACCTCTCTGACATCTCTCTCGTTCAATTTCCTCGATTTCAGAACAGGTGAGGCCCTTCCTTTATGGGATGTTATACATAACTATTGGGAAGAAGAAACATGGTTGCTTTATTATGAACGGTTAGCAACAGAAAAAAAGGATCAAACTGTATTTGCACAATTTTTGAACATGATGCTGCACCGACGTGAGCCATGCGATCTTCACAATTTTCACCTGAGCTGCACAGATAAAAGGAGCGATACAAATTATTTGGATGAAGATATTGTAGAGAAGTGGATCCATTATTCTTTGGAGTGGATTCAATATGCCTTGAGGCACAATGTACGTAAAATCCATTTCAGTACCAGATTGGCAGAGTCAGTGCCCACTTGCATGTTTGATTGCTCCTCGTTAGAGCAGCTTCATCTTGAAATTTACGAGAATAGTTGGTACCATTCGAAGGGAAATGAGGTCATTAATCTTCCGAATCTCAAAGAATTGTATCTCAGTAGGGTTGTACTGGATGCAAGCCTTTCTAAGCGACTCTTCTCAGGCTGCCCTGCTCTTGAAGACCTCTGTTTGGAGGAATGTCCTTCCAGGAATTGTCATGTGTTGTCCAACAAGCTAAAAGGTCTGAGAATTATTTCCCATTGGCCTCTATTTAATTTTGATGAGAAAGAGGATCTTGTTTGGAGGATCAGTGCACCTAATCTCATTTCTCTTACTTTTATGGGAAATACTCATTTCTTCCACAATACAATCTTTGAGAACACAACTTCGCTAATCAATCTGCACGTATACTTTTATGACAATCTTATGTGTACAGACAAGAATATATATGAATCATTTTCATCTGTTAAGGATCTTGAGATAAGAGGCAGATTTTATGAGGTATGCTTCATTTTATATAACTTGTAGATTTTATATCCTTGGTTATATTGCACAAGTGAACACTTTCCTTTGTATATATGCACAAGATGTGTAATACAAGTTTCTTCTCAGTAAATTAAGTTATCATGAAGCACCAGTGCACCACTGAACGGGAATGATATGGACCTTTTATCACTATAACTAAATCTTTATGTATGACTGAAACCATATATGATTTATTAAACCTGCAACAACTGATTTTCACTACAGGACCGCTTTGGAGATCAAGTCCCGAAGTTGCGAGTGTTTAGAAACGTAGAAAGTTTCTTAACTGGTGGGTTTTGCTTCTCTTGTCAATTGCATTTGCTAACCAGAAGTTTAGAGCATTTACCAAACCTAAAGAAGCTTACTCTGGAGCATGATGGAGGATATTGTTGTGGGGTATGTGATTTGTTTAAAATAAAGTAAAATATTCTTTTAAAATTGAGTTTGAGATTATTTTATTTTTGTGTTTTTTTCTTTGAAAGTTCGTCAGAAATTTTGATCTGATGCAGATGCCTCAGCGCAATGGGAAAGGAGAACCAAGCGCTAGATCGAGTATTGATGGAGGTTCAAGCACGAGCTCCAGTAGTACTGATGGAGCTCCAAGCAATAGCTCGAAGAATCTTTTGTCAATTAATTGCAAGAACCTTAGTGAGATTAAGGTGAAGTACCTTAGCAGTGATGGCACAGTTAAGCAATTGCTTGATTCTTTGTTGGATATTACAATGAAGCTACCAAATATCAAAATCATTTCATCCCCATATTAAATTCTTTTTGGAAAAAAAAAATCCTATCATCATCACCATATTATGTGTTGTATTTTTTTCTGCAGCATTTTTTTTCAAGTAACTTTACTTGATTATGATTATCTCAGATCACAGAAATTTTCCAGTCGTTCAACTCATGCATCATGTATGAGTTGTAGTTAGGGGTGCCTATGGTTTCTAGTTTTTGTTTTCGATTGTTAATTTAATTTAATTTTGTTTTTCTTCTTTATCTTTTCTTGTAACTTGTATCCTGTAACTCATTCTTTTTTTTTCAATGAATTGCTGGTGTCCTGCCACTTAACCTTAAAAAAAAAAGAAAAAAAAAAAAAGAGTTGTTGTGTTGAGTTTCAAGTAAAATGTGTAAGACACGTTAAAAATGATTATGCTTTTTTTTATTTTGCTATTTTATTGTGATGTAATTACCAAGTACAAAACTTAAATATATGAAAACAAGAGTAAACAGAAATTTATCTTTAACTTATTAATTCATATCATGATTTCTCGTGGAGCTACTCTAATCATCAATTAATAAAGGAACAATCATAAAACGACTAATGATCAATACTAACCAATTACAAAACTTCATTGGTACAATGATCATATGCAAACATGTGCAAGCAAATAAACATCACTTTACCTAAACAAATACGCTTGTGGCAGCTTCAACCATCCTCACCCCTAGCTAAAACCATGCTCAACAAAACTGTAAAAATTTTCACATTATTCGCTCAAATAAGTCATAATAGCAAAGTGAGCAGTCTTCTTCAGTGTAAGTACTATATCAGGTTCAATATTGGTACAGTATTTTACCATCCAAGTGGTGAGTTGCAACCAAGTGCAGGGAGGGATGGTGGTGGTGCATAACCAACTCTTAAGATTTGCCTCACAATACAGATCTCATAAGACTAAAATGGTGTAGGGTACATGTTAAATTTCTTTGACACACCAGTAGGATCAACACCACTGGTGGCACCTAAGCCTCTCTTTCTTGATCTCCTGGCACCGAAAAAATTATAACTAACCTTAATTAATTAAGAAATTTTAAAATAATTCGTTTTTAATTAAAAATTTAAAAATGACTTCGCAGTATCGGAATCTGAGATTCTGAAACTAATTCTGCTTAGTTTCGGAATCTCAAATTCCGAAACTAGCTAGTTTAGGAATCTGAGATTCCTAAACTAGCTAGTATCGGAATCCCACATTCCGATACTAACAATCCCAAATTTTGATCAATAAAAATTTATTTTATTCAATTATGATTGCTTTGATCGGATTTTGAAATCCGATCATAGTGATGACTTGAATTTTGTTTTATTCAAAATTTGTTTTATTCAAATTCTGATGGCTTTGATATATGATATTGAAGCACAAAGTTCAATAAAATGGAGCATAAATTCATAATACATGTTGATGCTATGACTATCTTTTGGAAAAATTTCAAGGCCGGAAGCCAAGTCCTTTGGACTGTTGTCTCCATCAGAGGCAATTTCCATGGAATGACATTTTTTCTTTTTGCTAATTAATACAAACCGTTATTAAACTTTCCACTTTTGTTGACAGTTGGAAATTCAAACACCAATTTATGGCTTGTCTATTTATTATTATTGTTCCAATAAATCAAGGCCTGCTGCCTTTTAAAATGTTTTCTTTCTTATAAGCACAAAAGAGACAGTGGCTTCATGATAAAAGAAATAGTGTTCTTTTAAGATGTTCAACTGAAACCAAGATAGTTTAATATTAAATAATAACAATTTTCAAATTATTTTTGAACTTCTAATTTCATATATAATTTTTTTCCACGAAGGAAAAAAAATTAAATTATTAATGCGAATACTGTGAATTTAAAAGATAAAATGGGGATGGAACTGACGCAAAGTAATTTAAGATGATATGAACTCTTCTATTACTATATATTGAAATTTAAAAAATATGAAGATAGAAATTAAAATGTAAAAAAAAAAAAAAAAAATTCTTTCACAGTAATTTTATTGATTTCAAAGTAATATTTTCTGAAAGTAATTTTATTGAGTTTTATAATAATTTGAATTTTATTGATCATAACTTAGCTAGCTCTAATTACTGTATTTGGGAAATATCAATTGGAGAAAGAATCCTGTATAATGGTATCGATACTTTGTTGAATTTAATTACGTGTCAAATATCATTTGATATTTCATCAAAATTCATTACACTTAATTTGTATTTAATTTCAAATATTTTGATAACAATATAACTTACATCAATTTAGATTATAATTATTTGAAATTAAATACAAATTAACTGTAATGAATTTTGATGAAATATCAAATGATATTTGACACGCAATTAAGTCATAAAACTAACAAGATGTTATAAGTTTGTTATGTTTTCATTCAAATTCTTCAACTTAATTAGAAAGAAAAAAAATGTCAATATTGTTATGTTACACATTGTCCGTTAATATCAACCCTTAATAGTTATGATAGTATAGTACATAACGAGTCTAAACTAGATTTTGATAATGTGTTATTTGAAATAAAATGCATATCATTTATTCTATTTGCGCTTGAATAGATATATTGGAACCCAATTAATATTTAGAATCATTTATTCAAATAATGTGTTATTTGAATAGATGCATTTCAATTTATAACCCAATTCATATTGGGAAGTTAAATAGATATAGATGAACACGTGGCACAAGAATGAATAAAATGAAAGTAATGCAACGTAAAAATGGGACACGCAAGGTGCTTAGACAAAGGCAGACGAGATTTTTTTTTTTTTTTTTTTTAAAAAAAAAAGTTCTTCTCGGTGGTCATAACATTTTACAGCGGTACAACTTATTCTAAATGCAAGAAATTTTCATTTTAGTACCCAAAGTTTTAAATATTCAAAATAAGTCCAAAATATAATAAACATTAAAATATAAAAATTTCGATATGTCACAAAAGAGCACAAACTTTTATTTGCTTTAAATATCACAAAGAAAATTTTGATTCTGAGAATAATATTAAATAATGTTAATATTTGAATTATTTTGTTTAAAATTTAAAAATGTTCTTTATACTCATTAATTAGTATTGCCTCTGATGGAGACAACAGTCCAAAAGGACTTGGCTTCCGGCCTTGAAATTTTGCCAAAAGATAATTATAGCATCAACATGTATTATGAATTTATGCTCCATTTTATTGAACTTTGTGCTTCAATATCATATATCAAAGCCACCACCAGAATTTGAATAAAACAAAATTCAAGTCATCACTAAGATCGGATTTTCAAAATCCGATCAAAGCAATCAGAATTGAATAAAATAAATTTTTACCGATCAAAATTTGGGATTGTTAGTATCGGAATCTGGGATTCCGATACTAGCTAGTTTCGGAATTTGAGATTCCGAAACTAAGCAGAATTAGTTTCGGAATCTCAGATTCCGATACTGCGAAGTCAGTTTTAAATTTTTGATTAAAAACGGATTATTTAAATTTTTTTTAATTAATTAAGGTTAGTTATAATTTTTTCGGCTCCTGACATTAGCCACTGCCAGTGATTTTGTAATACTTTTCTTTCCCACCGACTCTAATTGCCAGAAAATTTCCTTACCAATGGAATCTTGGATTTACCATGGAGTATGTACACGTAATGTTAGTGAAACAGAGCACTGTATGAACTGACAATATATAGACGTAAAACTGAAATGATGATAATGATATATATATATATATATATATATATAAACTACCGTCTCATTTCTTGATTTTTCCTCCTCAATTAAAGGTAATTCCTGCCAAGAAGATAGCAATTTACTTAAAAGTTGCAGTACAAAAACAAAAAGAAACGCAATATTCAAACAGAAAGAGATGGATATAAAGGAACAGTACCTCTTGTTCAAACTTGTCAACGTCAGGATTAACTGCAGATATCAATGCATCAAAGTTAGGATCATCTCTTAAAGACCGACGGCTTGCACAGTGGACACGACATGCTGGGCATTCATTATTGTTGAGAAAAGATGAATGCAAAAATCATTTACCGGCATATGTATTAACATTTAAAACGAAAACTTGTTTGTCTCATAAAGTACAAAGGATAATGATTAATATCCCATGTATGAGCATTATAAAGAAATAGATGTCAAGGTGTAGTGTTATGGGATGCATTGCAACCCAACAATATGTTCATATCTTGCTTTTGTTTGAACCGGTTTGAATTCAGCCAGACTATCTTATTTATTCCCACGTATGACCATTTTACCCTTATAATGGGCAGTTGGGCACTTTGCTAAATAATATGACATACCCCAAGCGCATGGATTCATCGAGACAATAGTGACAGAACCGGTGCAGACATCCCATAATGGTTCAGGTATTCCTGATTATTTCTGAAAATATTCTAAGAAGAAAAATATACTTTTAACTTCATAATTTGCAATTGCAAATCTTTGAGATTGGATAAATCCAGTTCAGTTAACATTCAGACGGTAAAATTAGTATTATTAAGTGACTAATTCCGGGGTAAAAGCGACACAGTGAACTCTAAATACTCGTGCTGGTATTTGCATAACTGAGGTGGTATACACACAATTGGTCCCCAACCAATGTGAACTCTATCCTGGACGATGGTGCCAGCATTAAGTTAATTTTACTTGAGGAGCCCCAAAATACCCATTACCGTTTTAGCACTTGAAACAGTTATTATAAGAAATATTAAAAGAAAATGCAATATTGCATATATAAATAATATCGAACCTAAACATAAGGGACATTGCACTTCCTTGTGAATTTCTTCTAATTGTACATATATAAACCTAAAAAAAATTAGAAATACTTTAAGAAGAAGAAAAAAAAAAAAAGAAGCCAACGGAGAATTGCTGTATTAAGTCAGGTAACATTGGTTGCTGGAACATTGACATTTTTGGTACTGAGAACTGTCTCATGTGAGTGCAGAGAGTGCTCGGCCAGAACTGGTACATATGACCGACAATAAGACCTGATGTGTAATAATCCAATATAAAATTTCAATAAGCATACCAGCAACTATAACCTCATTAAGCATATGTGAGAAAGAATCTTGTTAATTTCTTTTAAAAAGCCTAAAGCAGCTGTTTGACCAGCAAAGTACTTGTAGAAAAAAAATGAGCAGATAACCATTAGTGTGATTATGGATGGAACAGTAGTGGCTTGAGAGAGCATGGAGATTAGCGCATGCAAAAGTAAAAATCGAAAGAAAATAGATGATGCTAAAAAAAAAAATCAAGTATTTATTCAAAAGGAGAGGAAAAGGTGGGAGCTTTACTGTCGGTCTGGTCAGAGCTATCAAAAGCGTCACTGGCTCGCTGCCTCCTTGGTCCATGAAATCTTTTCGATCAATGAGAGATGCTCTCACTGGTCCATCGAGATATTTGCACCAACCCTTCAATGACCTTACATGTAGCCATTTTGCATAAAGGGGAAAACTTTATTTTTAATAGAACTCTCACTGGTGTTCTGCTGCAAGAATGGTATGAATAAAGTTTTCTTTACTCCCCCAATATTACACTAGTGAACCTGATCTAATGCTTTGCAGATGGAACAATACTGGTATTTTCACTTCTCATGATCTATACTCTTTTCTTAACTTCAAGGAGTGTTACCTGTTCAACCTCTTATTTGGTGGCATTTGCCTATTCCACATAAAAACAAAACCTTCATGTGGCTGCTAGCTAGCAATAAAGTCTTAACCAAAAACAATCTGATTAAAAGAGGTTGGAAGGGCTGTCCTAGTTGCTTTTGTAACCAAGAGGAGTCCAGAAACAATCTTTTTGTTACTTGTCAATTTGCTAAAAAAATTTGGTTTTGGATGGGTGAATGTGTTAATTACATACAGGAGTGGACAGATTTCCAGAAAATTATAGACCAGGCCAATTCAAATAACAGTGAGGAAAAAACTGCTTTTTTGGTAGTGATTAGTGCTGTCTGCTGGTCCATTTGGTTGACTCGTAATGCTGCTATCTTTAATAATAAACAATCTATTACAGTGAGAAATACACTTATTAATATATGTACTTTGATTGACTATTGGTCAGGTTCAGTTGAGGAGAGCATCAAGCAATACATGAAGAAATGGATGCCTACAGAATGGGATGTCATTCCACTGCAAGAAGAAGCTGCACTTGTACCTCTGAATGCTGGAGAAGATAGAAATATCATGCAGCAGTGGATTGCAGTGTGCTGAGCATGAAGACAAAAAAAAAAAATTTTCACTTTACTACTATGTGACTTTCATATGTTGGTTTTATGTCTTTGTAATAATTGGTTGACTATTATGTTTCTATACTGTGTGGTTTTAGGTAGTGATGATTACGCAGGAGATAATTGTTATTGGGTTTTGCTGGGAAGAGGGTAGTAGATGTAGCTAAAACTTGTGTTAAGACTGTTTGTTTTCTTTGTTTCATTCAAAATGAAACTGGGTCGCGCTCCCAGCCTCCTCCCTTTTTTCAAAAAAAAAAAAAAAAGAGAGATGCTCTGGCTTTCCGGAGGTAAGCGAACAAAAATCCAAAAGAGGATGTGCTCATCGGAGACACCTCTCCTAATGTTGTTCTTTCTTCAAAGAGATGTTGTGCTGTTAGATGTCGCTTGAACTTCACGCAGGGTTTCTAATCCGGAACTCCTAGGGCTCCGCATCGTTGCCGCCAGAAGAGGAATCAACGGAGAAGGCTTGACGAGCCTACGGTTGTGCAGTCGAATCCATCGACAATCGACTCTCCTCTCTCTATTGTCTCTCTATGAGGCTATGAGCACGTGCGAGAGGAACGAAGAAACTTCGCAATGGAGAAAAGGAAAGCGGAAATCAACGGCTGAGATCAAATGAGCTCTAGAGGTACTGTAGATTGGGGCAGCCAAAATTAAACTATTTCTGGATTTCTTGATAATTGGTTATTTATTGATAATGGAAAGTACTGTACATCAACCAATCAACCAAAAAGAAGAATTAGGCAATCATTCCAAGGAAACAACAACAAGCATCACGTAGTACGCAAGAA
This sequence comes from Rhynchospora tenuis, assembly GCA_027725995.1. Lineage (NCBI taxonomy): Eukaryota > Viridiplantae > Streptophyta > Magnoliopsida > Poales > Cyperaceae > Rhynchospora > Rhynchospora tenuis. The sequence goes on along the minus strand of CM050888.1, from coordinate 148,422,062 downwards.
AAAGAAGCAAAGTTTGCATTATGCTCATGCAAATTGATGTAAACCGATTGAGTGAAGCCCTTTCATACAGAGAACCTCTTGTCACAGAATGTTTTTCACACTTTTCTTTTCTTTTCTTTTTTTCCGGCTACACAGATGCATAATATTTTTGTGAAGATTGATATGTATAATAAAATTTAATGTAAATCAACCAAAAGAATTATGAATGCAAAGTCGAGCTAATTGTACACATATACTAAAATAATACAGATGAAAAGAACTTTAACAACAGAATACAGATGAAAAGAATATCAAGCACTGAGCTATCTAGTATTAGTGGTGCACATATACTCTTCCATAATACAGATGAAAAGAACTTTAACAACAGAATACTAGTTCTACACATATACTTTACAAACGAAATTATATTACAAATATTCCGCAAGTAAGAATACGGACCCTGATCTCGTGTTGCGCTACACGCCGTGTAGCGCACTCACGAGCCGTTCGATTTTGATCGGGCGGTTTATTTTTTTCGGGCCTAGGAATCTGGTTACATGCACGGGGCTCCCTTATCCATCTGATCAAAATCGGACGGCCTGTGAGTGCGCTACACACGGTGTAGCGCAACACAGGATTTGAATTCGTAAGAATACAAGTATGTTGCAAATAAAATTGACATATATCACCCTGCTACCCATGCTCTCGTAGTTACACTTTGTAGTTGAAGTGGAACACTTGCCTTTGGACTTGAATTGGTAGTAAATTTGGACTTTTTGGTTTCAAGTCCAAGGTACCTTCTTGCTCCCTCCATGGACTTGATGAACTCACCAGTATCAGGTTCTATGAAAATCTGCAAGAATATATAATTAAACAAATTGAATTATATTTTGTAGTAAGTGGTAAATGCTAATGTAATAGAGTTAGTATACATATAAGTAGATATCTTTATGTTTAATTATTTATTGGAGAACCCAAACTAAATAATGAAGTGAGTTGCAATAAATTATACATTGACATGAGAATCCAAGTACAACTTTTACATCTTACTTTACATTCATGTTATCAAATTATTGCAGTTCCTTTTATAAACTCTCATTTACAGACTTGGTAAACGACTGCCTGGTCACACGGGCTTCCCATTCCAGGCTTTGTTGTTCTAGTCTATTCTTAAGGCCCAAAATGACATTTATTTTGTAGTCGTCATACATGCTAGAGCACCGTAATTTCAGTGACTCAAGTACAGAGTTCACTTTGCAATGTCAATTTCTAGAATACAAATAGTACTATTGGAAACTTAATACATACCATGTACTTCCCTCCTGTTTGCTTCCCCGTTTTCCTAATCTTCTCTTCCATAATCCAGTTCTGAGGAAGCTCAACCGGCCGCTTAGGATCGCCTGGGATAATGGGTGTCCGATTAAATATTTCATCAGAATTGAAGGGCACACCATCGTTTATCTTCCTCAACTGCACCTAAATGTGACGAAACAATTACTTCGGTAAATTTTTTTATTAGAAAAGCTAGCTGTCGCATGTTGAGATCATCAAACCCCTGTCAAGTTGTCATAAAAAAAATGTCAAATCTTTTTGTTTATTTTTATGAGACATGGACGAACATGGTGGCACTTTTCGTCAATTAGGGGCGGAGGCAGGAATAGATTTTCTTTTTTGGGGGTGGGGGGTGGGGGGTGTTGGCAAATTTGCATTTTTTTTGCTTGTGGCGTGAGGGAATTGCTTAATTATACACAATTGCATTAAAATAGCAGCAATTGGTACTAATAACTCAAATCACAGTGGGTGCACAGCCCTCCTCTGTACCCCTGTGGCTCTGCCCCTGTCATCAATAACAAGAAAAGGATGCATGGATGCATAACAGCAAGTAAATTAATAAATGGATGTTGCAAAACTTTTGCTTCTAGCAGAACTTTGTAAAATTCTAACGAGTAAAGCCACAAATCACTGTGTATATATTTTCAATTTATTGGCAGGCCATTGTCTAAAACTCATGTAAGAAAACAAAAAAAAGGGGAAAATAATTACCATATAGAAGCTTCTAGTCTCAGATTTTCGTACCATACTCACCGATTAGCAAGTTTTGACCATGTTAACACTTCAATAGACAATGACTGAAATCAGCGCCCACACCAGTTGCAAAAGATGTTTCCTAATCAATGATTTGAATGAAATCGGTGCCCCCATGGGCTTTTATAGCCATGGAACCCTAGGAAAACCATCAAAGGTCTAAAATCAATATAAGAAATGACAATGAATGGCTCAGATGAAAGTCGCCAACAACTGTTCATTCGGGTAAAAAATTAAAACCCTGACAAGTCCAGATGGCAATCCAATCCGCACCAGACCTAGGTAAGGCCAAACCCATGATCTTGCCTCGGCTTTCAGAAACTATTACCTAGTAGGTTTTTCCAAAGCCTGTAGAAATAATAACCCAATTTTAATATGTGCCTGGGCTTGACTGAATTATTAGATTGAGGAATGAAGAATTTTGTGTCTGGGCTTTTTGGATCTGCCACTGACAAACATCACAATAAGAGTAAAAATCAATTTGTAGTACAAATTGTTATTTCTTTGTTGAAACTAAGGTCATTTGCACTAGCTAGAAGAAAAAATCAAAAGAACATCACAAACATACAAACATAACTGCTCTTTGTAACTAACTTTTTTCCTTTATTTATGTGCACTAAGGGACACGCTTAGAGTCTGCTCCAGAACTCATGTATTGATGAAAAGGGAGAGCTGGGAATGAAAATTGACTGAAATAGTTATTTCCGAAATCAGAATGATACTTAATTTCTGTGTATATAAGGAAATAAACAGTGAAATAATAAACTACATTTTTTTTCTACCAAAGTAAACTCCTATGATAGGTACACACATTTCATTTACCAGATATATCCGTTGGAGGCGCACAGATCGACCATCCTTTCAGATTGGCTTAACATGACCAGTTTCTACAAGCCTTCCGATAACATCTGGAATAAGAATGGCCATGATGAATCACAATTTGATGTAATTTGCACAGTCATTAATGCTGATGGCTATTTTTTTATTTGACTATGTAATGGTGCTTTTGCTAATTGTGAGAAAAAAATAGTAGAATGGTCCTTCTGAATTAAAGATTAATGCAATCTACATCAAACCTGTCTGCTAATTAGAGGTTTTACTTTTTTGTTTCTTCTTTCATGGCAGGTGCTTATGTCAAGACTAGCTTTCTAGCAATTCCAATCGAGAATAAAGCATAGAGTAAAGAAAAAGTATTAAAAAAAGTTATATAATCGGTTTTTCATTCTCTACCCATCAAATTTATTCATTGAAATCCTCAGTTAGCCATAATACTCCTATAATCCTACTTTACCAATTACACAATTTAGGTTCCCTAAAGCTTGTGGCATAATACTATTGCTACTTTTAAATATAGAGAAGAAGGTGGTAAAAATATTTTTAAAAGAAAAACTCACCAACAACCCTTGTATTGCCTATGGTTGATGTGCCGATATCCTCGAACCGCACAAATTCAAAGTAGTAAAGGGGAATTTCATATGATGGATTCAGAAAGACCTTGATAGTCGTGTCACCCGTGAACTTCAAGATGAGCTTGTGTGGCACTGTTTGATAATTTTTTGGGCATGGCTCCACACTGCACCATGAAAATTCAGATATACTACCTTCAAAAAAGTACTGTGAGATGCATTGGCAGTGTGCAAGAGGCATCTGCCCTTCCATGGCAATTTCCTAAAAAAATTATCGAAAATTGGTCAAAGGAAAGCATTGAGTCGCAGTAAAGCATAGAGGAAGACTTCATTTTGTAAACGAAAGATAGGAAGGCACTACCAACACAAATTTTCTCATCTGAACCTTTTTTTTTAGGAAAAACCTCCTTTATTTTTTATTATATTTAAGAAAAAGAATTGCCCTAGTATTAATGTGAATGTAGTCATATACATTATTCTCTTTCTATATTATCGATAAATTAACTTAAAACTACCTCTTTACAAGTATATTAATTTATACCGTTGACACTAAAACACAAATGCAATGTTTACCATGACAATCTAACAGCAACAAAACATTAACATATGAGACCAACTCTACTTCGAATGATGTATCTCAATCAAATTTCCATCAAAAATGTATACAAATCCAAATTTAGGTGAAAGAAGGACAAACAAAAATGAAAAGCACAAAAAGACCTAAGATCTAATTAGTAATTAATTTGTATAGGTAATGAATTTGTGATACCTTAATTCTTAATAGCGACAATCGGTGTTTCGCATTGCAATTGCTTATCCTGCAACATAGCAAAAAAATAAAATAAAATAAAATGTAAAAAAGAACTAAGGGGGGGAAAAAGAAAAGACAACAAAAGAGATATCAATATTACAGTTCAATAGAAAATTGTTGGCGGTTTTCATGTGAGCAGAAGATGATTTAGATGACAAAATCTGTTTTGTTTTTGTAATGTCCAAAACAAAATACTCCTCAACCATTAAAATTTTGTGGTTTAGAAGGTATTCTTTATATGGTGGAGTGATCCTAACAGCTGTTACATTGTATTATGTAAAATACATACTATTGTGAAGTGTTTACAAATTAAACAGCATTTAGTAACATGCAATTAGCATGATAATAAATGTCCGCAAAAAAAGATTTGGGTAACCAATTAAATAACAACAAAAAAGGATAAAGCTTGTAATTGTATGATAAAAGAGTAGTAGGTAATTTTTCTCCTCTTTCTAGCAACTACATCCTAACAACTGGCCCTCTTACTTGCATATATACCCTCTATTTCTTTTAAATATTAAGCAGTATTTGGTAACTTGAATTTAGTACGATAACAAAGATCCGCAAAATAGGTCTGCGGAACTGAAAACAATTGCACAAAAAAAAAAAAAAAAAAAAAAGTCATCAGTTAAGAGTTGTGTAATATGTATTAATTTGTTCCTGCAAATATACACTGCAGTTTAATGCAGATGCAAACAACACAGAATTAATTGCAATCTGCAAAGAGTAAATATCCATGGACAATTTAGAGGTGTGTGATTGAAAAAGGTCACCAATGCAATGAACAATTGCTTATTATCCTAAGGAACTATACTTGTTGTTTTCATGTCTTCAATCCAAACAAATCTCTATAAACATGTATAAAAAATTCCCAAATTCATGATTTTTTTTTTTTTTTTATCACACACGACCAGCAACAACAAAACAGATTAATGAAGACAAGGAATTAGATTTATAAGAAAACGAACCTTCATGATTTCCAGATGCGATCCTTGACATGGCAGAATTCCTCTTATGTCGCAGTACTGATCAGACCAAAAGAGCTGGAGCTGGCGTGAGGTGGCGCAAAGGCACGCGTAAGGAGCCTACGGCCCGGCCGAGGTCCGGCGAAGGGGGTGGGTGTGGTGGTTAGGGTTTGAAAGAGCGAATGGGAGAGAGAGGAGTAGATCAAACGGTGGGACTGGGTGTGAGAGGACTGATCACTGAAGCGAGGGATGTCGGAGTATAAAAGGGAGGCGCGGTTCTCTTATCGGGTCCGGTTAGAGTTCGTGGATGAATCGGATCCAATTTCCAGCTAATAATTAATCACACTAACTAATTATGACTGTTTCCCACAGCTGTGCTTTGGAGGAGCTACTGTCCATGCCATTTATTTAAGGAAAAATTGGATATAACCCCCTCTAATCTTCATCAACCGGATATAACCCCCTCTAATTTTCAAAACTGGATATAACCCCCTATAATCTCCTCAATTAGGGATATAAACCCCTTTGCTCAATATCAATCATATTTTTAAATATAAAAAAATGTTTTTTCAAATTTAGACATAAATACCCTCACCCTCTATATATCTGCTATGCTATTGAAGAGTACAAGCCCAGGGCAGATTTCAATTATCGATTAAAGTCGTCCATATGTGTTTCAAGAGGCTTTGTATTATACAATTTTCACTAGCATTTACGCAAGAGGTATATGACCATTGTGCTGGAAAGCAATTAAACTGTGCAATTCCTCTGACTTGGGAAGCTCAATGCATTTGCTCAAGATAATAATTTGAGTAATTTAAAAACAAAAAACAATATGTTCTCTATTATGATCCCTCATCCCTCACTAACAGGAGAAATCTCGTTCTAGATTTTATGAAAATCTCAGCACTTCACCGATTCAACTTTTATTTTCTCCACTCTTTCTTTGTTTCTTACCTCTACTGGTTATACGATCTCTCGTGAATTTCTAATTCATACTCACCTAAAGTTTAATAATTCATCAACTTTAAGTTACTGAAAGAATTGCTACATCCCAAATTGAATTTTATACAAAGTCCCGGTCCAATTTGATTAAACTTGAAAAACCCAGAACCAAAAATGACCGATTTGGCTGCAGCGGTGCCAGATGAGCACAAGCGTAAGCGCATGCTTTTGAACCGAGAGTCTGCGAGGCGGTCCCGCATGAAAAAGCAGCAGAAATTGTTCCTTTTTTTTTTTCTCCTTTTCCTCACGTTTGATTGGTCAGTTTCGACAACCATTCAGAGAAAAAAAATGAGATGAGATGGGAGGGATTGGAGATGGGGGAAGAGGTAGGGGCATTTCTGTCTAAATGTATAGAAAACTTTTTTTTATAATAAAAATATGATTGAAATTGAGTAAAAGGGTTTATATTTCAAATTGAGGAGATTAGAGGGGGTTATATCCAATTTTGAAGATTAGAGGGGGTTATATCCGGTTGATGAAGATTAGAGGGGGTTATATCCAATTTTTCCTTTATTTATTTAAATGTACATTTTATTTCAAAATTTGTAGAATTTAACTTTTTTTTTCCAATAAATAGTACAGATATCAGAATGAGTTTGCTACTTCAAAGCAATTTGACATCTCACTTCGTGAAACTTGATTAGATTTTAAATTCAAAAGTTTAAATAACTGATTCAAACTGCTCAATATGTTTTTTATATTAAAATTTCCTTGTCATTAAATTTTACATTATTTTCAAAATTTTGTAAGTATTATTTTCGAGTTTTTAGAAACTGTTATTGCTGGAGGGTTCAGAACTAATTAGATCGAGAATTTTGTAACATATCAAAAAATTAGAATAAATACTTTTTTAAAAAATATAAAAAAAAATCATATTGAAATGTTCAGATATATATGAAAATCAACGGTAATGTATTGTTAGTAAATAAATTTGATTATATCTTTCTTTTCAGGTAATAAATCGTTGCTTATTCACAAATTTGACTAAATATTTGTATCTGCCAGATATTGGTAGTTAAATAGTTTCAATGTATCCTCAATTTGACTATATCTTTTTTAAGGTAATTTATGGAGCATATCGTACGTAATAAATAAGTAAATTTGACTACATCTTTCATGAATTAATTAATTCGATTGTATCATCAATTTGACTATATCTTTTTTTACATAGATAATGTACATTGCATATCATACATAATTTTCATTTAAAAAATTATAAAGCATTAAATTTGAAAGATTTGGTATCGACCAGACCCCCATTTTATTTTATTTTATGTAACATATTTAGTATATTGTACTGTTTGACCCTAAACTCCGCCTGTACTAAACTTTGCTTGCATTGTTTAGTACAGCTCGGTCCCAAGCCCGAGTAAAAGGAGGAGGGTTGTGATAGGCTAGGCGAGCCAACGTAAAAAACCCAGCTATCTTCATGGAAATGAAACCCAATCAGCTTTCGTTGGGGCGTAACCCTCTTAGCGACGCGTCTTATCGGAACCCGGATAGGATGATAAATGAGCAAGGGCCGGGTCGCCACTCCCTTAGTGGCGCGCCTTATCGGAACCCGGATAAGGTGATAAATGAGCAAGGGCCGGATCGTCACTCCCTTAGTGGCGCGCTACATCGGCGCCCGGGTGTAGTGACAAGTAAGCAAGGGTCTTCGCACATTTCACGACGAGTGCGGGGGGCAAGGAAGCTAGTCGGAGAGAGTAGGATTCGCTTAGGTAGTTAGAATGTAGGGTCCTTAACAGGAAAGTTAAGAGAGTTAGTGGATACTGCGACTAGGAGACGTGTGAATATCTTATGCGTGCAAGAGACTAGATGGACGGGCCAGAAAGCAAAGGAAGTGGAGAATACCGGATTCAAACTATGGTATACCGGACAAGAGCGCGGCAAGAATGGAGTAGGTATCTTAATCGACAAGAGCCTTAAAGACGGAGTAGTGGACGTTAGGAGACAAGGAGATAGGATCATCCTAGTTAAGCTAGTTTTTGGAGATCTAGTTCTAAACGTCATTAGTGCGTACGCTCCACAAGTAGGACTAAGCGAGGCCCTCAAAACTAAGTTTTGGGAAGATTTAGATGGCATGATTAGAAGTGTGCCCAACACTGAAAAACTTTTCATTGGAGGAGACTTCAACGGGCATGTAGGTGAAACTAGTGGAGGGTTTGAGAGGGTGCATGGAGGTTTTGGATATGGAGACAGGAATCAAGAAGGGGAAGATTTCTTGAACTTGGCCATAGCTTTTGACCTCATGGTAGCTAACACCTTCTTTAGAAAGAGACAATCCCACTTAGTTACCTTCAGTAGTGCGCAACACTCCTCTCAGATTGATTTTGTCCTTACTAGGAGAGAGGACAAACGAGCTTGCGTTGATTGCAAGGTTATACCTGGGGAGTGTGTTGTGTCACAACACAAACTGGTAGTGGCTGACTTTTGTTTCCCGACACGCTTTAAAGTCAGTAGAGGCGCTCGAGTGGCAAGAACGAAGTGGTGGAAGCTCAAAGGAGATGTGTCTAGTTTATTTAGGAACAGATTGATTGCAGAAGGACCATGGACTGTAGAAGCAGAAGCGAATGTCATGTGGAAAGAGATGGCAACGTGCATCCAGAAGATAGCTACGGAAGTGCTTGGAGTTACCAGAGGAAACAACCGCGAACCAAAAGACACTTGGTGGTGGAACAACGATGTACAAAAAGCCATTAAAGAAAAAAAGGAATGCTACAAGTGCTTGCACCATGACAGGAGTGAGGACAATGCACAAAAGTACAAATTGGCGAAGAAAAATGCAAAGAAAGCAGTGAGTGAAGCAAATAGTAGGGCTTTTGAAGACCTATACCAGAAGCTAAATACGAAAGAAGGCGAGAAGGACGTCTATAAGATAGCTAGGATTAGAGATAGGAAAACGAGAGATTTAAACCAAGTGAAGTGTATCAAGGACGAGACTGATAGGCTTCTAGTGAAGGACGAGGAGATCAAGACTAGGTGGAGGGAATATTTCGATAAGCTATTCAATGGAGAAGATGACGACCTAGAGATTGAGCTAGACGACTCTTTTGATGATACTAATAGACGATTCGTTAGGAGAATCCAAGAGTCTGAGGTGAAAGAAGCCTTAAAAAGAATGAAAGTGGGTAAGGCTTTGGGACCCGATAACATACCAATTGAAGTATGGCGTTGTCTCGGAAATGTGGCGGTAGTTTGGTTAACCAAACTGTTCAATAGCATTTTCCGATCGACTAAAATGCCGGATGAGTGGAGGAGAAGCACTCTAGTACCAATCTTCAAGAACAAAGGAGATGCTCAAAGCTGTACAAACTATAGAGGGATAAAGCTTATGAGCCATACGATGAAGCTTTGGGAGAGAGTGATCGAGCATCGTTTGAGACGGACAACATATGTCTCGAAAAATCAATTTGGTTTTATGCCTGGTAGGTCCACTATGGAGGCCATTTTTCTAGTTAGGCAGCTTATGGAGAGATATCGGGAGCAGAAGAAGGATCTCCATATGGTTTTCATTGATCTGGAGAAGGCATATGACAAAGTACCAAGGAAAGTCATGTGGTGGGCACTTGAAAAGAAGAAAGTCCCCACCAAGTACGTTACCCTCATCAAGGACATGTACGATGGAGTTGCCACATGCATCAGGACATGTGATAGCGTGACTAGTGACTTCTCTATTAAAATAGGATTACATCAGGGATCGGCATTGAGCCCTTACATTTTTGCCTTGGTGATGGATGAGATCACGAGGGACATACAAGGTGAGATTCCTTGGTGTATGCTCTTTGCGGATGATGTGGTGCTAATCGATGAGAGTAGGATAGGTGTCGATGGAAAATTAGAGTTGTGGAGACAAACTCTAGAGTCGAAAGGGTTTAGACTTAGTAGAACAAAGACGGAGTATATGAGGTGTGAGTTTAGTGGGACAGGACCAGAAGATGGAGATGTTCGTTTAGATGGACAGGTAGTGCCTATGAAAGACACTTTTCGATATCTAGGGTCAATGTTGCAAAGTGATGGCGACATAGATGAAGATGTTAGTCATAGGATACGAGCAGGATGGGTGAAATGGCGACAAGCATCAGGAGTGTTATGTGACAAGAAAGTCCCACAGAAGCTAAAAGGAAAGTTCTATAGGACGGCAATTAGACCTGCGATGTTGTATGGCGCTGAATGTTGGGCTACTAAAAGACGACACGTCCAAAAGATGAGTGTAGCCGAGATGCGCATGTTACGGTGGATGTGTGGGCATACAAGGAGGGATCGGATTAGAAATGATGACATACGGGATATGGTCGGGGTGGCACCGATAGAGGAGAAGTTGGTCCAACATCGTTTGAGATGGTTTGGGCATGTCCAACGTAGACCCCTGGAGGCACCCGTGCGTAGCGGAATTCTCAACCGCTTTGAAAACACAAGGAGAGCCAGAGGTAGACCAAGATTGACATGGGAAGAAGCAGTAAAAATGGACTTCAAAGAATGGAACGTCTCTAAGGAGTTGGCGTTGGATAAGACCGCATGGAAGCTAGCAATTCACGTGCCGGAACCATGAGATGCGAATTTAGGGGTCAAGTGTTGTCTTAGATTTATAGGTTATAGTATTAGCTTATGGCTTAGGTATAGGCCTTACTACTACTACTATTTATTATTATTATTATTATTATTATTATTACTACTATTACTACTACTTTTTTCTCTATATATATATATATTAGCCCTACTTTTGACATATACTTATTTTTTTCGATGATTTGGTGACTTTGTTGGGTTTCTTTTCTAGCCTACCCCAACTTGTTTGGGACAAAAGGCTTAGTTGTTGTTGTTGTTGTTGTTGTACTGTTTGACCCTAAAATTTCATGATTAAATAAACAAAAATAGCACGAAGAAGACAAATCTTGGAAAAGTTATGGATAATGAAAATTTACAAAATGGTGCATGAGATATGTGCTAAAACTATGAAAAATACAGTGTGAAAATTTCACAAGGATTTCAACGGTACCTTGTATGCGTAAATCATCTAGGAATAAGGAAATTACGCAAAATTTACGGTTGATGGCGCACCACCGGTCCACGAATCGGGAATGGATCCGACTTGAGTCCGAATGGCGCACGAGTATTCCATGGACCAGTGGGTTCAAACCGCAGGATCAATCAGATACGTTGGATTAAAAATTGACGGATGGACCTCAGGCGCCGTATTAATTAAAGGAAGAAGTGTGCCTCGTCACGATCTGGGTCGCTCGGATGAAATCGAACGGATGAAAAATGTAAGAGCGGGTGCACCCATTGTATACGATCCGTCTTGGTCGCCGAACCCTTCTTCCATGATCCCATCTCTCTCGTCGCCTCCGACAGATCGAAAGAGGAGAGAGTGACGTCATGAAGGCCACTGCAATGGCCAACTGCCACAACGACCAGCCACCTTCTGGAAGTTGCAATCAACCTATGCAATGAAGGACAACCGTTGGATGAGAGGAAATGGGCGATCATGATGAACGGTTGCGGTGAAAGGAAGAGGGGTGCTGAAATCCAGGCCCCACAAGTCAGTGAGATGGAAGGAGAATTGAGAGGGACAGCGGCGACGAAATTCCCTTTTATTGATTGAATCTTTGTTTAGGTAGTATGGTTTTGTTCTTACAAGAATGTGTCTAAAGGATCAGTTGAATATTGATGAGCCGTTTGACTGATGTGGTGCTTAGATTAGTCACACAGTACCTCTTTTGTAGATAGTAAAATGCAATTACTAACAACTCTTAGGATTATAATATAATAGTCTGACACACAACATTATAATTAGGTCATAGACCATGGATATAATTTGCAAAAAGTATAGGGATCATATGAAAAGGTGTTGAAATCATGAACAGGAAGTTGCTTGTGTAGGCTGTGGTCTTTGGACAGTTTATTTATTTGAATGACTTTCACATTTTAAAAGACTGACTGTTACTACAGTTATTTGATCACACCTTGTTTATTATAAGTGCAATTACTACAGGTGACTTACATTATAGGATATCTAGAAAACTGATACATAAGTAGAACAAGATATGTTTCTTAACCTCTGACAAATAACAGTATATTATTGGTTGAATGCATATTTGTATCTGTTGGCATTTATCTTCTATATTTTGTTTGCTACTTGCTTTATCGTTTCTGATATAAATCTATTTATGATTTACAATTTGACGTCCATTGAGCTGCTGTAATAAATTTAGGCAGATACCAATTTTTTGTTACCTGTAAATAGCCTTTTGAAAGTCCATCGAGTTAGAATGGTAGCAAATAATGTTCTGCAATAAGGTAAATTTATAGGGACTTTCTGGTAAAGTTCACATAGAGACCCTTGTTAGTGGCTGAAACCAGACCATGACACTTAATCAAAGTTAGGAAAATAATAACATGGATATAGCTACTTGAAATGTGTCAGGTGTGTACATGTATGATAATGTTTGTAAATTTTAAAGCTCAAACATCACAATAAGCATGTGTCTATGAGCAACCCCTATTGTATTTCCATTGTGATAAGTGAACCCTTGAGGCCATAGTTGAGAAGGTAGTAGCACACGTGTGTCAAATACTGTGTAAAATTTTGCCTTGGGTATAGATCTGGTAAGTAAATAGTGGAGTAAGGTATGATAGCTGCTTTATACCATTATCTGAAAGTTGAGGGCTCAGCTGTACAAGATGAAATGTGTATACCACCCTGTCAGAATAATTCCTTTCACTGTGCTATATAATTAAGTGAGAAATGCAATTCTCAATGTGTTATATAATTAGATAAAAAAAAAATGCAATTGTGAGGGTCTAATTAATTTTCCATAAGAGGCCATAATACAAAGTATATGCCTGACATGCATCCTGTTTACCCATAAGGAAACATAATTATAAGTACTTCAATTTCAAGTCTCGGAAACACTGTAGAATAAGCTGAAATCGCAACGGTTGGGGCACTGTTTTGTCTCTGATGGATCGCATCTGGTCCCTTGGTTGCCACTGAGTCTGCTCTTCCTGTTTTTCTTGGGTTCTTTTGTGGATGTTTCCGTATTTCTTCTGTGTGTTCTTTCTTTTTTACTCTGCGCTTTGTTGTTGTTTGCTTTTTGTGCCATGCTAGATCTCATTGGTGTACTTTCTGAAGAGAGGGGTTGGCTTGTCTGTACTTTCTCTGCATTCTGATTGGCTTCTCTGTGCTTTCTCCTCATTCTGATGTGTACGGTCGCCTGTGCTTCAGTTTTGTGCGCGCTATGGAAGGCTCTCGGTGGTACTGTTTGGTTTGCTGCGTTTGTACCTTGGTTTCTTCTCTCCTCTCCTGGCGGTGCTGTGTTCTTTCTTTGGTGTGTCTCCTCTTTTTTTTTTCCTTCTGTTTCTTTTGATTTTGCTTTCTGTAGATCGGTGTTTGGTACTTTTTTGGGTTTTGTGGTGGTCCTGTAGATTTTTCTATGGTATTGTGTTGTTTGTTTGGGGTTGTTGTAGCCTTTTGCTGGTATAGCTTTGTTATAGAACGGCGTGTTGTTCAGTGTTTATTGGGTTGTTCATGTTGCTGACTGTTTTGTTCTTTTCTTTTTCAGGTTTTGTTCTGCTCTCGGTGGTGGATTTGGTCTTTTCTGTCAGGTACTCTTTTTTGTTATCTTTTCCTGTGCCTGTATTTGGCTGTCTTAGTTGGGAACTGGGTGTGTTGCTTGGTTTATTTCGTTACTGTCATTTAGGATAGGGCGTTGGTTTTCTCTCAGAATGGTTGTTGGTTATTCTTTTCTTTCTTTTTTTTCATGTTTTGGGCTTTTATTGTTCTTAGATTTCTGGTATTGTGTCTATTTCTTTTGTAGTTCTGGCTGTATTCCTTTGGTTAGTTAATTGTAGTTTATTTATATTATATCTGTGTTGATCTTTTTGTTTGTTGTGCTGTTTGGTCTAATTTTGTTCTCCCATTTTCGGTTCTGTTGCTGGTTATGCGTGCTATATCCTGCTGATGGGCCTCTGTGTCTTCGTGTTGCTTCCCTGTTCCTGTCGATGTATGCTGTCGATGCATCTGTGTATCTTCCTTTTGTTTCGCCGGTGTTGTGGGCGTGCCTTGTCAGATTTTTGAGGTTTGTTTTCTTCTTTTGTTATCTTTTTTGTAGCCATTGGTTAGTTTCTTGTATATACAGGTTATTTGTTGCTGCCAGTATTATAATTGCTTATGCTATTTTTGTAATTCATCGGTTACGGTCTTTACTGCGTACATAGTTAGGTGTTAACACCATGTGTTAGTTTTTGTGGTAGGCATTTCTATGTAGTGTGCTTGCTGCTTTCTATCTGTTAGATATTATGCAGTAGGTGCTTTTTTCTTACATAGTCTTGTAGTATTTCCTATCTTTACAACGTTATCGATTGCTTTTATAGACCATTTCTGCGTGCTCTATTCTGCTGTGCATATATATTGCCTCTGATCTTCTTTTATAGACCATTTACTTAGTTTCTTCTGCCCTTAGTTATAATATAAGGTCTTCCCTGTATTTGGTTTGTTATCCACAATGCGTCGCAGGAAGAGATCTGTTGCATCTGATGAGGCTGCATCATCTTCTGTTCATAGTCCTGCATCTTCATCACCAAATGAGGGTTTGTTGTTGCTTCACCGATGACTGCTCTTTTACGTTTATTGTCGATACTGGTTCATAGTCATGTTCAGCTTAGGATTTATTTGGTCTATTTCTTTATATGCTTTGTCATGAGCTCTTCTCATTATGCATTCTGGTGTTCTTTTATTCTCCTTTGCTGTCAATTCCTTTCATCCTCAGTTTTTTAGTCTCAGATAAATTTTCCTTTTTGCCTCCTTATGTATGCAGCGATTGTCGCTGTTGTTGCACATATGCTAGCTGGTTTGCTTTATGTTCTTTTGTTTGTATCTTTGTTTTTCCTAATAGCACTTTCTTCTAATCCACGTCGGTGTCGTCGCGGTGTTAGATCAAGAGCTTCTGTTCTTTCCTCTGATCCATCTGTCCCTTTGGTTGCTCCAGCACCGGATCGTTCCTGTTTAGGTCTGTGTTTTGATTTCCCTTGATCAGTCAACTCTTCTGTTTTTCTTTTGTGTGTCTTCTGTTTGTTCTGTTGTTTTTCTGATTTTTATCTGTCCTTTCTATTTTTGTTTTCTTCAGGACCTAACCCGGTCCGTCTTGATTTTGGAGATCTTGACCAAGTTTGCTCTGATTGCCATGCATTGTTTTGGTACCAAGAGAGGTCTGGATCTCTATCTGAGGATGGTACACCAAGATATAATCTTTGTTGTCGTGGTGGTAGAGTCTCTCTTCCACCTATTGAAGATCCTCCTGAACCACTTGCTTCATTACTTGATCCAACAAATGGTCCTGAATCTGTTCACTTCATTGCATCTATCCGTACATATAATTCCATGTTTGCTTTCACATCAATGGGTGTTAGAATAGATCATCAAATAAATGCTGCTCCTGGTCCTTATGTTTTTCGTGTTTCTGGACAAGTTTGTCACCGTATTGGATCATTGACACCTCCAGAGGGTCAGCGTCCTTCATATGCACAGCTATATTTTTATGACACATCAAATGAGGTTCAAAATAGGATATCGTCATTTCCCGGTGATTCTGCTGCGAATAGACCGCGTGAGCATATAGTTGCGCAGTTGAATGATATGCTTTACCAGCATAACCCAATTGCTCGAGGATTTAGATTTGTCCGCGATCGTGTTGGGAGTAACCTTGGAGATGATTTTCGTATTTGCATTCCTTCTTCTCGGCGTCAACAGGGTGTTCAGTATTCTGCACTTGGTGCCGATGAAGTTGTTGGTTTGGTCGTTGGTGATTTCGACGACCAACATTCCAGGAGAGACATTATTGTCCAATCCCGTGGTGGTCATTTAGAACGCATCAATCCTCTCCATAAAAAGTATTTTGCTCTTCAATATCCTTTGGTACATACCAGAGGTGAAGATAGCTATACAGAGCACATTCAGTATGATACTTCGGCTGCCAGTTCGTTGGATGTGCAGCGCCCTCATGTTACAATGCTGGAATATTACCGTTATAGGCTTCATATTCGTGATAATGGTAGTGTCACATTATTTAGGTGTGGCAGGCTTTTTCAGCAGATTTGTGTTGACATGTATGCGTGCATAGAAGATGCTCGGCTCACATATCTCTACCATAACCAGGATAGCCTTCGGGTTGACAGCGTGCAAAATGTCAGGACTGCTGTTTTGGAAGGAGATATGTTTGGCTATCAAATAGGTAAACGATTTGTGCTGCCGGCATCTTTTGTTGGTGGTCCGCGCTATCTTTTTCAAAACTACCAGGACGCTCTCGCAGTCTGCAGATCGCTTGGACCACCACACCTCTTTATCACGTTTACTTGCAATCCAGCTTGGGCAGAAATACGTAGAAATTTATTGTCAATGCAGCAACCAAGCGACAGACCTGATCTTCTGTGTAGAGTTTTTAAGATGAAGCTTGATGAAATGATCAGAGATATCAAAGAACGCAGTTGTTTTGGTGCTGTTGCTGCATGTTAGTTCCTTTTTTTACAGTTCTGTTTTCTTTCTTTCTAAATTTTTCCTTCTTTTACATAGGTTAATTCTTTTCCTTATTTGTCCTTCTGCCTTTTCCTGTTCATGAGTGTTCCATTTTATCATTGTAGTGATTTATACAGTCGAATTCCACAAACGCGGCCTTCCTCATGTTCATATTGTCGTTTGGTTAGCCGATCGTCATTATCTGTCTACTCCATCTGGTGTAGACTCTATCATCTCAGCTGAGCTTCCTGATCCATCAATTGATCCAGAGGGTTATGGAGCTGTTTCACGCTTCATGATTCATGGACCATGTGGTGCTGCACGGCCTAGCTCTCCGTGTATGGACGATGGAAAATGCAAGAAATATTATCCAAAGGAATTTGCCTCATCGACTATTCTTACACATGATGACTTCGTACAGTACAAGAGAAGGGATCTTGGAGTGACAGTAGAAAAGAATGGAGTCATTCTTGATAATCGCCATGTTGTGCCTCATAATATCAAAATGTTACTTAAGTATGATGCTCATGTTAATGTAGAGCGTTGTCGCTCTACGTCTCTGGTTAAGTATCTTTTTAAGTATCTCTCCAAAGGACATGACCGTGCCATGATTAGTGTCCAATCTACTGCTGCATCTTCACATACATCGACTGCGTCTAATTCAGCATCTGCCCCATCTACACGACAGCAAACAGCACAGGAAGCAGTCGATGAGATACGCCATTACCTTGACTGTAGGTATTTAACACCTCATGAATCAATATGGCGTGTCTTTTCGTATGACATTCATTATAGCTATCCAAGTGTTGAAAGGTTGCCTGTGCATTTACCTTCACAAAACAATGTGGTGTTCAGTGATTTCCAGGAGCTGTACGAGATTGCGCAGAATGATTTTTTTGGGTTTACAAAGTTGATGGCTTGGTTTGAGCTCAATAAAACAGATGAGCTAGCAAGGAACTTAACTTACATAGAGATACCCACAAAATTTACATGGAAACAAGATATCAAGGCATGGGAAAGGCGAAAGCAGAATAGAAAGCGTCTGGCTAGAATGCTTTTTGTGCATCCAAATGTTGGGGAACTTTATTATCTGCGTATGTTACTCAACATTGTCCGCGGTCCTACATCGTTTGAAGAAGTTAGGAGAATAGATGGTGTTCTGTACTCAACATATAAAGAAGCCTGTGATGCACTTGGATTACTGGATAATGATAATGAATGGTTGTATACGTTACAAGAAGTTGCTGGATCTGCTACTAGCCAACAAGTTCGTAGGCTCTTTGTTGATATCTTGCTTTATTCTGAAGTCACAAGTGCAGTGCAGTTATGGGATGCATGTTGGAGGTTAATGGGGGATGACATATTGTATAAGATTAGGCACCGCTACAGAATTCCTGAGTTTAATTGCAGTGATCTTATTCTGAAAGATCATATTTTATATGAACTGGAAGATATGCTGCTCAGTCGTGGCCGTTCACTAGATTTTGTCAAATTACCTCAACCAACAGAAGAAAGGATATACCAAGGAAATAGTACATTAATGGCACAACAATTATCATATAACACTCTTCAGCTAAGGGAACAAGCACCGGTGCTGCTTTCTGGTCTCAACAATGAACAAAAAGATATCCTTTATCAAATTCTTGATTCTATCCATGGTAGACAAGGAAAGCAATTTTTTGTGTATGGCCCTGGTGGTACAGGAAAGACTTGTCTATCCATGGTAGACAAGGAAAGCAATAGTCTTGACGGTTGCATCTTCTGGCTTATCATCGCTTCTCTTGCAGGGAGGGGTTACTGCGTACTCGCGGTTTAAGATACCTATACAATTAACTGAGCAATCTACCTGTGATATTAAAAAGAACAGTCAGTTAGCAACGTTGATACTTGGTGCATCTCTGATTATATGTGATGAAGCTCCGATGAGTAATAAACTTTGTTTTGAAGCATTAGACAGAACAATGAGGGATTTGTTTCGTTCTAGAGATCCTGCATTGGGGCATGCGCCATTTGGTGGTATGACAATGGTTTTAGGTGGAGATTTCAGGCAGACACTTCCAGTCATCACACATGGTACTAGATATGATACGATAGCAGCATCGATTGTACATTCGTATCTATGGGATCGTTTCGTTGTGTTGCGGCTTACAGAAAATATGCATCTTACCCGTTGCAGAGATGATCCTATTAGAATGGGAAAGATTGCGGATTTTGCCGAGTGGTTGCTTGCAGTTGGTAACGATGACTTACCTGCGATATCCCTCGATGGAGCTGCTCAACCAGAGTGGGTTAAAATACCTGATCAATTTCTTATAAATTATGTTGATGATGAGGAGCAGGCAATTATAAATGTCATCTACGGAGTGTTGGAGTTATGTCCTAGTAGTCAATATTTCATGACTTATTTTCTTAGTTTATGTTAATGATGATATTTGATCATTTGTTCCTAGAGTTTATTATTGACAGATCATTCAGGTTGAGGATCTGAATTGTAGATCTCTGTGGATCATTCATTAGAATGACAATAATAAATCTAAATCGTCCATAATCTTGATAATTAACAAAGGAACATTAATTATCATAAAAGATTAGTATGCAAGTTAAGTGATGATTAAGTTCTACAAATCATAGGTAAGGAGTTACCGACTTAATTGCATATGTGTATGTTATTGGAACATAGTACAGGACTTGACCCAATGAAATAAACATATGGATTGTGTTATGTGTCATTGCTTATTTCATATGAGTTTGATTCTAAGTTTGAGATGTTCACCTTTTCCACATGAGAATAGGTTCAATAAATATTGTCTAACGTTGATTCCTGATAAAGGCTGCTATAAGGACTTTATTTATGTTCTCTTGAATTGTGCGGGGAAAAGTTGTTCATCAAGAAAACCGTATGTCCCTCATTAGTATACCTAGTGAGTGATGATATCTGTTTGGGCCCCTTGATGGAGTTGGATCGTATGCATGCAAACTAGACGATCAACTCTAGATCAAGAAATGTATAATCTGCAAGAATGACACATTCCTATCTTGGATTATACAAAGATATCGTGTGACATAAGAATCAAACAAAGAAATACTTTTATTTCTTATGCAGGATTGAGATATTGTAACGGTACATTATTTATACGAATTGGGAATCATAACGTGTTGCTAGATACCGCTTATGATTATTGGAAATAAATAACGATTTATTTCCATGGCCAACGTAGTATAAATCCTCAAATAGGGTCGCACAAATAGGATTCTAACCACTTGGTGCATTTATTGTTTATTCACAATAATGTGTATTGTGAAATGTGATAAGTTAATTAATTAATTATATACCGTTATGAACCGTTATAATTAATTAAATTAAAAGGATCATATGGAAACAATTTAATGCATTAGCTAATCATAGATTAATTATTAATGAGTTAATAATTAATTATGTTCAACTTACTTTAATTAGTTTGAGCTAATTGGGCTTCTATTTAATTGGTTAATTAAAGGCCCGATTTAAGGAAGAATGAAGAGACAATTAAAGGAGATTCATTAATTGGTGAATTAATGAATAAAGGCCTTTTATTAAGATGGCCCAAGAGAGCCCATTAGGTGGCCTCTTAGGGTGGATGGCATACTTGTAAATAGTATGAAAATTGGATGAGAGTGGTTGGCTATATAAAGGGGTCTCTTTCGGAGAAAACCCTAGCCGTCATCTCTCTTCCTCTCCCCTCCCTTGCGCCTCCACCTAGAAGAGAGATTTTTCTCTCTTCTCCATGGCTCTTCCCTTCCTCTCTTAGCTCATGTGTTGAGCATCCCACCTCTCTTCCTCTCCATTAAATAGTTAATTAAGAGAAGCAAGGTGATCAGCAAGAGGTTCAAGAGAACTAGCATTCTCTTTGAGCTTGGTGGTGGGTCCTTGGTGGGCTAGAGGCGGCCATAGATGGTGGAGATGGTGGAGCACGCACCCCATCGACTCCCATGCCATGGATTCGAGCCTCATGAATACAATTTCATGAGAGGTACAATTCTTCCTACAATCTCATTTTCTCATGATGTGTGAATGCTTTAGCACTAGATCCTTGTCTTGCTTGATGTTTAATGGAGATTAATTAGTTGTAATTGATCCAAAAGTTAAATTTGAGCATTTCCTAACAGTGGTATTAGAGCCAGGTCGTGCTTAAGTTTTTTCACACTTAATTAAGTGAGAATTCGTAATTAATTAAGTTAATTAGTGATGTGCATGCTTGCTGGCCCTGGAAAGGCTGTTTTCTGTCTTGTTGCTTATTTTTCGTGGTGTAAAGCTCTCTGAAATTTTTTCCTTCTTATTGGAGGTTGTAGCCCTTTGAGTTGTGGTTGTTTTCCCACTGGAATCATTGAAATTCGATGTAAAATGAATTTTTAGTGATTTAAACGGTAACGGTGCGCAGATCTATAATTCTGCTGCACAGTTCTGTTGTTGTGGTTGGTAACAAATAAGTTTGTATACAAAGTACCTGTAACTTTTAGATAGAATTATTCTAAACTTGATGCTCTTTCTGGATATGTAAATTTTGTTGCATATTTCGGATATTATGTGGGCGTTCAAGGATGAAAAGTGATGAAGTTGTCAGATCTGTTTTTTCAAACAAACTGATTGTTTTGAAAAACTATACTTATTGAGAAACTTTTATGGAAAAGTGTCTGAATGGAAATGTTCTCCTTTAAGTCTGGAATCTATGAAAATTAATTTTATAGGTTTTCATTGAGATTTGATACCTCAACCGAGTGAAACCTTTTTGGTCGACGGTCTGTTCCAGAACAGGATACCTTGCTTAAATGCTTGTTATCTCGTTGATCTTGAATATAACTTGTGGATTTTCTTTTCATGGAATGATAGCCTATTGTATGTAGTATTTTCTATGTAAATTGTTTGCTGGAAAAATATCAAGAGGATGATCATACAGATCAAAAGGTTGAGACCCATAACAGAATTTTCTCTAACGGTGCTTCGCGCACAATCTGAGGATTTGTCTTTTTTGGTTCTCCCTGATGGTAATTGATCTCTCCTTGAGATTTTTACAGGTAATCACAATATTTGTAAGGAGTTCTCTGGATTTATTTCAGATTTTTTGGAGACCGAATTATTTTGAATTTTTTCGGGTCCCGAATTTCGTATTTTAATTAGTTAAAATAGTTTCTAATTAATCAATTTATTGAAATGTTAATTAGAAGACTCCTTAAATACCCTCCTTTCTGTTTTGATAGTTGGATTTAATTTAAAAGGGCTTAAACAATTAGTTGTTAAGGTTAAGCCTTCTTTGCATTCGAAAAACTTGAGCAACAAGTATGCACAAAGATTCTAATTAATGAAATTAATTAAGAACAAGTGAATCATGTATATTGTATATGTGCTAACTTTGTTTTGTAGGAGGATGTGGGTTTGATATGGCTCAAGATGTCAATGCCTTGTGTGTTGTAAAATGTTGTGAATGCATGTGATTGCTTGTAATGTGGCCTAAGGTGCCTTGATAATTAATAATTGATTAATTCTTGATGTAACTTGTGAGGCTTGCATGCCCCTAAGGCCTAAGCAGGGTTTTAGGATTTTATCACATGTATTTATTTCCCTTAATTATTAGATAGGATCTTAGTAATTAGTGGGAGGGTTTGATTAGATTAGTTTCGTTACATGGAGATGCGACGGAGACTAATGCAAGCGGGAGCCATACAAACCCACGGCAATGTTTGAGATGCTTATTATTATGTGATTATTTATGAATGCCTTGAATTGTCATAGGTAGGTATGGGTGTATGCTTACACGACCACCAAACAAAGTCACGTAATTGCTTATGTCCCAAAATTAACTTGATTTAGCCAAATCGTCCTCCTTCTCTCTATCCCCTTCAATACAATTGATTGTCTATTGATGCATTCCTGCCGACGCGGACATCGTAGTCCATCATTGTAGTCGGGGTGTAAATCGGATTTACTAGGAGCAAATGGAGAGAAGTTGCTTTACAACGGACCCACTCGGATTGGACGTTGGGACGAAGTTTGTAGATATACTTATGATATCTCACAAACCAAGAATCATATGGACAAGATATGATTGGTTAGAGAACCTACCTTATCTAGTTGTTTTAGGTGTCATGCCGACGCTGTCTCCTATTTCAACGAAAATGAGGATCTTGGAATCCATTACATTTAGGGACATTAATTAAATGTAGTGGGAGTTTTGTTTATCATTCCATAAACAAAACATTGCATAAACTAAATGACCTTAAATTGAAATTGTTATAGATATTAAATATGTTAATTTCGTGGCGATCAATCTTTGGAAAACGACAAACTCGTTTCTAAGGTATTCACTTGGAGAAGAAATACCGATTTCTAAGATATGTTCTTGGAAATGAGAAACTTGAGCAAGTTTAATCCCAAAAACGTTCCTCGACTTCCCGAACAATAGCTTCGCAATGATTGATTAGTTTCGACGAAAATTATTCAATAAAGCGAATGCTTATATCCTTTTAGAAGTTTTAGACCTTTGAATTGGAGAATTCATAAGGACTATACTAAGACTTCTACACTCTCATCCATTTACACAAGAAGACGTTCTTAGAGAAAGTAAAGATAGACTCAATCATTTATGATCGAGTAATGGAATGTGAGTTAACCAAGAGACTCTTCTTATAAGAAGATAAATGTTTCATTAGCTTGCGAACCGAAAGGTTTGAGAATCTAATTGACAACTAGAGATATAAAGATCTCCAATATCAAGGATTGTTGATATTGTCATACAATCTCTTTCTATGGATAAAGGATATATTGTTCGCACACTTGTTAGTGCTAAAAGTAATTGGTTAAGTATTAAAGGAATACTTCACCAAGATATGAGTTGAATATTTGAAACCCTCACTAGTGACCGTGTGTCACATGAGATGTTTCATTTGCCATTTATGGGAGGCATTTGAAAGGTTGTCCAAAATACCATGATGTTCTAAACCTTGAGATATTTGTCGTTCAAATTATCTCACTATCTCTAATTCACACTAGTAATTAGGTGCTAGTTCATGTGCTCGCATTTAACGAAATGTGTAGACAATGATGAATAAGAGAAAGTTCGAGATAAGTAAAGTAAACTCCGTTTTGGAAATGGCTTATACGTCTAGGCCGCTACCATTGAATACGTAGAGTTATCTTTACTAAATAAAGAATTTGTTTAGGAATTTGAGGTTATATACCTTATTCCAAAGATCTTATAAAACCTTATCTCCATTTCATATTTGATGATGGATGATCATGTTTTGTAATAGAGAAATGTCGTTCTCTCATTGTTATGAATTTGTGTATAAGATTTCACGCATCTTGATTGAATTTGCTTGAAATAGATAAACAAATTTCGAATGACAAATATGTAAGACTTCACATAAAGTATTTGACTTTTATGTAAGATAGTCGCTTAGTCGAATATAAACAAGAATCGCATTATGAGAGTCTACGTAATGTGGAGCTCGTAAATCAATTTGATTGCAAAATCAATTGAAATTCATGCGAATCGTGTTTGTTAAATGACAAAAGCGCCTTTGAACTACGAAGGTTTAAAGGACAAGTAACCTTATTAAGACTTATACATATTGATGTATATAGACCTATAGGTACTTGTGCAATTGAAAGGTTGTTGAAACTTTACCACTTGACCAACAATCATTGTAGATATTAACGTATCTATTTGATATGGTATAAGTATGAATCTTTTGACAAGATCAAAAGGATTTCAAGAGTAAAGTTGAAAAACTATTCAATAAAAGCAAAAGTCTTAAGATGGATCATGGTAAATAGTTAAGTCATATAGTTTGATGTATTACCTAAAGAGTATGAAATACGTTTCACTACTTGCTCCATGAGGAACATTGAAAAATGTATCCAAAGATGAAGGTATCGAACATTGTTTGATATAGTTCGATCGGTAATAAATCAAATTGACTTGTTCGACTCATGTAAGGGATTTGTGTTCTGAGGACAATATTGTTTACACTGAATAAAAAATTTCATCGAAGTCTATTGAGAAAGATATCTTACGAGATTCGATCTCTAGGTATATTGTTTCTCAAGATTTGGTGTTGAGAAGCTTATTTCAAGGTTCGATTGATTGATAAGCTTGGACCCAAATAAGACGCTTAATATTATGTAGGATATCTTGAACTAACCAAAAGGTACTACTTCAACGAACATGATAAGAACAAAGTAGTTGTTGCTCATCATAACGTAATCTTGAAGAATGATATTCTCAAGAAGAAGTAGTGGGAGTAACGTGAGCATTAAAGGAGTTTAATGCGTCACTACAAGAAGTACATTTATAGGAAACTTGTCACTCCATACATGGTGCTTAGTGGGAGTTGAGCGGAACTTTATTCACAAGTAGTTGTGAAAGGAAGAAGTTTATAAACACGCTCACTTCTAAAGAGTGCTCAAACATCTCACGAATGGATGATGTTCGAGAAACTCATGCAATATATTAGGATCAAGAACTTACTCTACAAGATGTTGTAGAAGTAGTTTACTGACCTCAAGCACCAATCCTACAAAGATCAACGAGAGTGAATTGCCTAAACTGAAAGGTACATAGGCTTCACAACATCCTCGTACTTGATATATGAGGATCCATTGATAAATAAAGAAACGATGGAAAGACCCGATTCCACAAGTATGGTTTGAATTTGTATGATCTTTAAGTACAATCCATATATATATAACAACAAGGTATAGACCTTGATTGATGTTCAAGAAGGAGCGATCCATCTAGAACATTTAGATCTTTAAAAGGAAAGATAGATATGGATAGCAAGTCGACTATGTACAAAGCACAATTTCATGATTGATGCTATGTCTAAGTCGATAACCAGTTGACCATGTACAAAGCACGGCTTCTCGCTTGTAGTTGTGTATAAGTCAATAAAGATCATTCTAACAATAATTATATTTCGTATATATAGATATATGGAAAAATACATCAAAACCGCCTTCTTCGATTGAATGAAGGAAGTTGTTGTGTATTTGACACAAACCGAAGATTTTGTTATATTGTTGGAAACATATATATGCTTCAATGATCCATTAATGGATTGAAGCAAGTACTGTGGAAATTGGAATAAACATTTTGACAAGGAAGTCAAGGAGTTGCACTTCGTCAAAAATATCTTATATAGACAAGATATTCAGTGGGAGCATGATTGTGTTACATGTATTGTACAAGATACAAGACATTGTTTGGGAATAACATTAAGAAAATGAATATTGTCAAGATCTCATTGGAGAATGTTTTCTCAATTGAGAACTTGGGTAAGTCACCTAAATCCAAGGAAACAAAATCTATGGAGATAGATTATGATGGATGTCAGGTTTGAGCAAAATGTGCATATAATGACAAGGTGTTATAGTTACACGAAAAGATAGACTCCTAGAAATGATGTCTAACCACGTTGTATGGCATACACTTGAGTTCTACTCGGTGTGTTGCAACTCAATTCGAGAAGAATGCACGATACAATTCGAGCATCCTTTTGTTATGAGTTTCATTATGTACGCCATACTTATGCACATGCCCCTATGTGTTGTATCCAAGGAGTATGATAATCAGTTGTCAAATGGATATAAAGAAAAACACATTTGGACAATAATCAAGAATGTCCTCGAGTATCTTATGAGAAAGAGTGATATGTTTTTCCATCTGATAAGATAAAAGAAAGCTCATATAAATTGATATATTGATGCTAGTTTTCGAAAGATTGATATAAATACAATTGAGCTACATATTTTGTTTAAATGTGGTGTTGTAAGTTTAGAAGGTGTTCTAAATGGGATATTACAACCGTTTCCGTCACCAAAACAAAATATATAGCAACTTGTAAAGCAATGAAAGAATGTAGTAAGGATCGTGAAGTTCTCAGTCAAGCTAATATGGTTCTATGCATCTCGAACCATAGCTTAAACTTGAAGAACCCAATATTAAATTGGTGATCCAACTAAGATCTATGACGATGTCACTTGATCTCACATGATGATGATCAAGAACACATATATAGGAGTATATATGTATATAGG
Source organism: Rhynchospora tenuis (assembly GCA_027725995.1). Classification (NCBI taxonomy): domain Eukaryota; kingdom Viridiplantae; phylum Streptophyta; class Magnoliopsida; order Poales; family Cyperaceae; genus Rhynchospora; species Rhynchospora tenuis. The sequence goes on along the minus strand of CM050888.1, from coordinate 148,395,226 downwards.
GTCAAATAAAATTTGATAGGTTCGCGGACACAGCGAACACTCTAACTTAACCTCTACCTTAAGCGGTATACGAGATGCAGTTGTGCATCCATACGTGATGGACGTATGAGTAACTTGCTTTAAGCGTATAATATTTTTGAGGTTCGAGCATGTATATATATGGATATATAACATTGTTCTAAATTCTTCACTGGCTAGAAGTCACTATTGATTGACTCTAGGCCAAGTGGGAGATTGTTGGAGTTATGTCCTAGTAGTCAATATTTCATGACTTATTTTCTTAGTTTATGTTAATGATGATATTTGATCATTTGTTCCTAGAGTTTATTATTGACAGATCATTCAGGTTGAGGATCTGAATTGTAGATCTCTGTGGATCATTCATTAGAATGACAATAATAAATCTAAATCGTCCATAATCTTGATAATTAACAAAGGAACATTAATTATCATAAAAGATTAGTATGCAAGTTAAGTGATGATTAAGTTCTACAAATCATAGGTAAGGAGTTACCGACTTAATTGCATATGTGTATGTTATTGGAACATAGTACAGGACTTGACCCAATGAAATAAACATATGGATTGTGTTATGTGTCATTGTTTATTTCATATGAGTTTGATTCTAAGTTTGAGATGTTCACCTTTTCCACATGAGGATAGGTTCAATAAATATCGTCTAACGTTGATTCCTGATAAAGGCTGCTATAAGGACTTTATTTATGTTCTCTTGAATTGTGCGGGAAAAAGTTGTTCATCAAGAAAACCGTATGTCCCTCATTAGTATACCTAGTGAGTGATGATATCTGTTTGGGCCCCTTGATGGAGTTGGATCGTATGCATGCAAACTAGACGATCAACTCTAGATCAAGAAATGTATAATCTGCAAGAATGACACATTCCTATCTTGGATTATACAAAGATATCGTGTGACATAAGAATCAAACAAAGAAATACTTTTATTTCTTATGCAGGATTGAGATATTGTAACGGTACATTATTTATACGAATTGGGAATCATAACGTGTTGCTAGATACCGCTTATGATTATTGGAAATAAATAACGATTTATTTCCATGGCCAACATAGTATAAATCCTCAAATAGGGTCGCACAAATAGGATTCTAACCACTTGGTGCATTTATTGTTTATTCACAATAATGTGTATTGTGAAATGTGATAAGTTAATTAATTAATTATATACCGTTATGAACCGTTATAATTAATTAAATTAAAAGGATCATATGGAAACAATTTAATGCATTAGCTAATCATAGATTAATTATTAATGAGTTAATAATTAATTATGTTCAACTTACTTTAATTAGTTTGAGCTAATTGGGCTTCTATTTAATTGGTTAATTAAAGGCCCGATTTAAGGAAGAATGAAGAGACAATTAAAGGAGATTCATTAATTGGTGAATTAATGAATAAAGGCCTTTTATTAAGATGGCCCAAGAGAGCCCATTAGGTGGCCTCTTAGGGTGGATGGCATACTTGTAAATAGTATGAAAATTGGATGAGAGTGGTTGGCTATATAAAGGGGTCTCTTTGGGAGAAAACCCTAGCCGTCATCTCTCTTCCTCTCCCCTCCCTTGCGCCTCCACCTAGAAGAGAGATTTTTCTCTCTTCTCCATGGCTCTTCCCTTCCTCTCTTAGCTCATGTGTTGAGCATCCCACCTCTCTTCCTCTCCATTAAATAGTTAATTAAGAGAAGCAAGGTGATTAGCAAGAGGTTCAAGAGAACAAGCATTCTCTTTGAGCTTGGTGGTGGGTCCTTGGTGGGCTAGAGGCGGCCATAGATGGTGGAGATGGTGGAGCACGCACCCCATCGACTCCCATGCCATGGATTCGAGCCTCATGAATACAATTTCATGAGAGGTACAATTCTTCCTACAATCTCTTTTTCTCATGATGTGTGAATGCTTTAGCACTAGATCCTTGTCTTGCTTGATGTTTAATGGAGATTAATTAGTTGTAATTGATCCAAAAGTTAAATTTGAGCATTTCCTAACACGGAGATCTTCATTCATCTCCTGTATATGATGATTATCTTCGTCAACGCGCTATACTAGCACCCAAAAATTCTTCTGTTAATTCACTCAACAAAAAGGTTCTTTCTCAGGTGCATGGACAGATTTTCACATATTATAGTGCTGACACAGCTGCTGGTAAAGATTGTATTGATCATGAATTACGCGGTAATTATCCAGATGAATATTTACATAATATTACACATGGTAGTTTACCGCCACATTGCTTGGAAATAAAAATTGGAGTGCCTGTCATGTTACTGCGAAATATCAATCAGCCTAAGGGTCTCTGTAACGGAACAAGAATGATCATTACTCAGGCATGTCCCAGGTTCTTAAAAGCACGGGTCATCACTGGCAGTGCAATAGGCGAAGAAGTTTATATACCTAGAATAGTTTTTATCCACGAGGATGATACCTTACCATTTAACCTGAGAAGAAAACAATTTCCAGTCAGACTTTGTTACGCGATGACAATAAATAAGAGCCAGGGTCAGTCCCTTGACAAAGTGGGTGTTTATCTTTCAGAACCAGTATTTGCACATGGGCAGCTGTATGTCGCACTGTCACGGACAACATCCCCAGATGGGCTTTGTATTCTCCTGCCTAATGTATCTGGTGAATATAAAGGATATACAAAAAATATTGTTTACAAAGAAATCTATTCAGAACTAGGTATCATAACTATCCAAATCATATTTCATTCTTTATTGTCTATTTGTTCATCCTTCGATATTCCATGAATTCATTAAACATAGCCTGTTTCCACCACACTATAAATACTTACAAATTTCATTGGTACAGCTGTTGTGTTAGATGACTGTTTGATTTTATTCTTTTGTTACTTTGAATGCATTTACTTACTTTGTGTTTCGCCTGATTATTATAGTGTTTTCCTATATGTTCAGCATTTTGGCATTTAATATATCACTGCTTAAATTATACTGTTTGTTTTGCTGAATTATACCTAACTTCTTTCGTTGTTATCAGATGGAAACGCTGGACCTGGTCAAAATCTCTGATCTCCCAAGTAGACCGCATTCAGTCAGAATTCAAGTTAGGATAATAAGAGTTTGGGCAGCATCACCTCCAGACAGCGCAGTTGTGTGGTACTATGGAACTGTTCTGCTTGATGCCTTTGTATGGATGACTCTCTCTATAATATATGCTGTTCTTTTCTGAATATTTATCTCCTGTGTTCTTCATTTTTATATAATGTTTAGTACTGAATATTATTTCTGGAAATAACGCAGGGTGGTGTCATAGAGGCAAGGATACCAAAGGCAGATTACCAGCGTCTTTCCAGATTGATCGAGGAAGGACGCATCTGCGAAATAGCAAAATTCTCTGTTACAGAGGCTCCTGTGAAGTATCATGTTGTCCCAGGAGATCATATTATTTATTTAACAAGGCAGACCACCATTACACCACTATCTTCTCTTGGTTTACAGATTCCATTGCATTACTTTAATTTACACCGACTTGATGTTGTTGGCGCCGAAATAAAAGATTTAAATAAAATAATAGGTATCACTCACCCTGTTTCTGTATGCTACAACTTTTTCCTAACTGATATCGTAACTTTGTATGTTGTTGCAATTTATACATTATCAATATCTTATTGCAGATGTAATTGGACGCATAGCAGGGTTCAGTTCAGTCAAAGAAACAAGCCTAGGTAAACCGTACCAGCTCATGTATCTTGCAGATGAAAGGTATCTCTATCATTTCCATATTTATATAATTTGCTGTGTATTTATATTTATAACCTCTTAAAAGTGTTTCCTTCTTAATTTATTTTAAAACAAAATTTGCTGCTTTCGACTTCTCAAAGGACAACCCTTTTTTCATCGCTAAAATTATTAATGGATATATGCTTGGAGTGACGCTATAGAATCAATTTCTGCACATATTTGATATTCCAGCTCTCCACGAGCAATCAATGGTGAATCCAGTAGTTGTTATTTGTAGCGCAGTTCAGATCAACAATTGGGAAAGTCTGTACTCTTCCTGTTTGGTCTTTTCTTTTCTTACTGTTGCATTTACGTTATTATGTTTCTTTTAATTAGCTATTATTTATGTTTATCTAGAGGTATATGGTATCAAGGCAATTAGTGGAACACGATTTTACTTTGACAAAACAATACCAGAGATAGCACAGTTTGCTGCCAGGTATGTATTCCATAACTAAAATACAGATATGCTAGAAAATTATTCATTGGTGGTGATAATATCTTCACTGGCCTATTCTCTTTTCATTTTGTGAAGGCTCTCGCCAAATTTGCCCCCAATCATTCTTGATACAGAAGGACCACCATACGATGGCACAGCGGTGGTCGATACAGCACAACAAATTCAACGTCCAGAACCACAAACTCTCACAATCATGCAGTTCCTCGCAGTTCCCGTTGATCAGCATTTGGTGAGAACAATTATCTGCATGAAAAAATAAAAAAAAAAGATAAAAATAAAACATGCCACATAAATAGTGCAGTTTATCATACAGTTTATCTTTTTTTTTTCCCCTTTTTCCTCTTTTATTATATTTTTCCCTGCTATCCTAATAATATTCCTTTGAGCTACATAATTACACAATTAGTGTTATCTACAGGATACTCTATACAAATGTGTTGGGACCATCACTGATCTCAGGAATAGATACCAGTGGCACTATCAGGCATGCAAAAAATGTTCCAGCAAATTGAGAGAAAAATATTGCAAAAGATGTGACATGTATAGAAATGACTACATGAATTGGTATGTTTCTTACCTTCGTTTTACAAAGAAGAGACAATACGTTAAAATATAGCATTGCTAATTATTTGCGTTCTCCTATCCACGATAAAATTCTTTTGCCATTCATGGTTGTCCAAGATCAATACTGTTTTCCCATTTTTTTTTCCCCCCATATATTTTTTTTCTGTCTTCTTTTTTGAACAGGTACAATTTAGAACTTGATGTCACAGATGAAACGGGTACTGCAAAATTCATAGCACTTGGCAAGATTGCTAAGCTCATTACTGGTATAGATGTTGATGATATGATACATATCCAAGAATCAACAAAGGCTGATGTACCTAAACCATTGCTGGAGGTTATTGGGAAGAGCTATCAATTTGTTGTGCTTCCAAAAGAGGTGCCAAATTGCCCAGGTATTAGAAGAAACACCATTGCACGCCTTGATGCAGTACCTGCAGACATTCTGCCATTGCAACTCACAAAGGATGTACACCAGGCTGGCACGAGTGCTGAGCCAAAGACCACACTAAAAGGGTATAACAACAAATGCAGGCATCATTATAAGATATTCCTCTTTTTATATTCTTGGATATGACAAAAGACAATTTATATATATCTTGCAGCAAAGAGCCGCTCCATCAAAATGTTTACAATCCTGATCAAACCTCTGATGAACCCGTGACACCATCGAAGGCTTCGTCACCGCCACATGTGACATCAGATATCACACCAGATGTGATCGAAGATGCGTCCTCTGTAAAGAAACAAAGGTTTCCCCTCTTTTTTTCCTATTAAAATTCATTGTTGTTTTGAAGATATGCATAATTAAAAATCGTTGTACTACAAAATCTGTTATTTTTCCTTTTTATGTATGAAATCCATCCATCACAGATAGATGCTACCTAACAAAACCAAATTAAGTTCTGAATATTCCTTCTCTATGCATATTTGTAATCATGACAGTCAGCTAGGTGAGCAAGGTGAAGTGACTGCTGCTGGCACAACAAAGACAAGAAAAAGATTATTCAAGGATGCTGATCTAGCAGAAGAAAAAGAGTATGCTCTTTTTACTGCCTATCATTCCTTCATGCTATTCTTATCGTAAGCTAGATTTTATCAGCTTCTTATCATTCTGTCTCTTCTTTATGTTTGTAACCAGTGCCCAATTTATTGAAGAAAAAACACAGCAGGTTTTGCAACCTGTCAAGCAAAAGAAAAAGAAAGAGAAACATTCTTCATCTTTTTCAGATATGCAAGATGCACCACCCAGGTAAAGAAGAAACAAAAAATTTCGTTACATGTTTTCGCAGATAATATCCGTTAAGTAACTTGCTTGGTACATTGTATATAGCTTTTCCTGCTATCTTTTCTTTCTTGTCATTAAAAAAAAAAAAAAAAAAAAAAAAAAAAAAACTGTTCAGCCAAACCCAATTTTCGTTGATAGATAACCACTCGTATCGCATTTCTGTATTGAGCAATGCCATCACAATGAATATAATTATGTTTTCTTTCCCATTTCAGCGACGATGCCTGAACTATGTTAGATTGTACTATTAGAAAAACTTTTGGTGCTGGCAAAGCACACACTATGCTCCATTTTGATATAGCAAATCAATCAGCTGTTCAATTCTACTATTAGAAGAACTTTTGATGCTGGCTAGGTACACACTATGCTCCATTTTGATATAGCGAATCATCGAGCTGTCCATAGTAGCTAATGCAGATCACTTTTCTTTCTTTTTTTGTGTTATGGTTAGTTTCATATGATGGAAAAAAAAAAGCTTGGCAATACATTGCCAATGTCTTTGTCTTTCTTTTGGCAAGATTATAGTGCTTGAACTGTGTCTTACACTTTCCTATCATGTACTGTATTTGGATACAGTTCAAGCTCTATCATCTTTTACTTTTACAGCTGTAATTATACTGTGTGTATTAAAATATGCTGTTATGTTTATAGCTCTATATGTCTATCTCAGTATTGATTTATGTATGCTTTATATTTAGTTAGATTTATCATTCAGATTAATACCCATGGTTCAAATCATCGATGTTCGCTGCACCCATAACTACGTGTTGAAAAAAGAATATTTTGATTTAATATTTTCTAGGCTCTTAATCTTCGCAAAAAAAATCAAAAAGAAAAATAATTTATAATTAGAATGGCAAAACATAGTACCAGTAAAAGACAACATTTCTAGCACACCACCATTTCTACCACTCCAAAGAGACAACATCAACCACAAAGACAAAGAAAAGGAGATAGACGACAGAAATAAAAAAAAAGTACTGGACAAAACACACGATCACAGAATACACCCCAACATGACCACCGTACCAAACAAAGCACCCGTCCCATATTAATGCATATTACAAAACAGCTCTACTTCTGATCTGGCCAAGCAGACCACTCTTCATTCTCCTTGCTATCTGCTTCTTCAGCCTCAAAATACTCAGGCCATCCACTTTGGCGGCCCCGGTGATTTCCATGGATAACTTCGCCTTCATCATCAACACCAGCACCATCGTTGTTATCGATATTGCCCAAGTTGCTATTACCACGAGCATGGTTACCCCCAGTAGTGCTCCGGTTTGCACCTTGCCTACCAGATGTGTTGTCCTCGGCAATAAACGCTTGATGCCTAAGAACAACTTTTTTGAACCTCACAACTGGTACCACGCCAACACTTCTGCATCCGCTCTTTTGATTATACAGCCCCCTTCTCTGACGATCGTCTCCCTAGACCAAAAAACAACACATCCATCTAAAAAATTGGCAAAAAACAAATATGTATATATAACAGCAACAAACGTAGAGAAATTATTTTACACCCTTTGCAACAAAACAAAATTGTGCACCTCATCATCGTCTCTAGATTTCTTTTTTGTTGACATCTCTTCACACTACTGTCTAAGTAAACTTACTTTGCGTTGACAGTTTTTTGGTCTCCCTTATGGAAAATTCTTTCTGGTGACCTCCAAACTAACCCGGCTCATCTATATATAACACCCATTCATTGAAATTAAATTAGCACTGTTACATATGCAGCATTAATTTCGATCATTGAATCACTGAACACCTTACCAAACTCAAATAAATTCAAATTACATTGAACGCAAACCAGTCAACACCTAGGTAAAAAGCTAGCCATTAAAAGCTCATCTTCTGTTATGATGCAAGCCTGCAGCTCTACTTTTTTTTTTTTTGATACATCTACAACTCTCCCTATATTATTCTAGCATAGCATAAGTTCCATGACAGAATATACGAATTTTTTTTTATATACGTATCTTACTTTAAATTCCGAAGCAAAAAAATACAAAACTCCAAATACCTTTATACTAACAAATGCAGCAATACTAGATTAAAATAGTATTACCTGTTTACTTCTTATATCAAACTGTTCATATTTACCTATAGATAACAACAGTTAAAAAAAACATTCATATAGAAGCTTCAATGATAAAATAATAGTATTTATCTGTATGCACTACAGAATGATATCAGACAACAGCTGTTATTTTATCGCTGAAGCTCTACACACATGTTCCTTTATGTCTTCATAGTACCATAATTCATCTTTTCAATTCTGCACAAAACTATTTATGTCTCTCAAACAAACATACACAAAGGAAATTGAAAGAACAAATTCCAGTTTTTCTCTATGAATCAACACAACATATTCTCAAGAACTGCTGCCATCTGCTCTGTGAACTCCTCCATGTACATAAATTTACCCCGAACCATATTGACACATTAGTTTCTGTTTTCTATCCTATACCCTGCCTCTTCTCAGTATACATGGCCCTCTATATATAGGTCGATAAATAAATAACAGATATAAAAAAAAATCTTAATTTAGATTTTCCATCACCTACTAAACATAACCAAACAACGCCAACGCAACCCAAGGATATCGCTGTACATATGCTGGCGATTCAATGCGATTTAATATGGACAAAAAAACAAAATATTCTGCACATACCTGTTCATATCTGCCAAACTTCAGAATTATCGTCATAGACACATATTTGAAGACAATTTACTACTACAGAATCCATAAATGCATGCATATCACAGTAATGCCAAAGCTTCATTAACCATTCCATTTGTACATGCCAAATTCCAGGCAAACATCATGCGTTCATATCGTTTTTCTATATTTCAGCCAGAGGCCATCACATTGTGTTGCTCTATCTTTCCCAAAAGATACTATCATAATTATCTTTCCCAAAAAAAATTTTCACAGAGTTTCCTTTGTATACCATTCATTCAACCTCCAAAAAGTATGTCTCTATATTTATTGCCACAAAAAAGAAACATCCATGTAGAAGCTTCAAAAAGAAAATAGCAAATTCTATGCCTGCATTTCGAGCAATTATAACACACACCAATTGCTATTTTCTTTCTGAAGCTCCATATGTATATTCCTTTGTCTTTTTTTTACACTACACTGCCTTTAACTATGCCTATCCATTGGTATATATAGGCAAAACCACATGACACTCATAGGTTAAAAAATTAATATATATTATCCTCTTGATAATATATAGAATACAAAAAGTTAACACACCTAAAAGCTAAAAATTACCTTGCGAAAAAAAAACTATATCAAACAAGAACTGACGCATCCTAGCATAGAAAGAATACACATCAGACTTAATTAATTGTATTTCTCTGCGTCTCCTTCTTTTCTGAACAAAAAGCTCAACCTATTGCCACTTAGCATGGCTAGCCACATCCTTCGAAAATAGTAATCCAAAAAAACAACCTTGCTATTCTGTCATGGTCAAAAAAGCTACTCTCACCACCTACCCAGAGATTCTCATCTTTATTCTGCCATTACTAATAAGGCATTTCCAATATTACTTTTTCTGTCACCTATTGCACACCTATATACTGCACCTAGCACTTCATCTTTCGGTCCTATCTATGCACTCCCCATGGACTATACATGACAATAGAATCGATTCAAACACAAAGCATCCAAAGATAAACACTCTATATTTATTGCACTGATCGAGACTGTACAGTCTTATCCTCACACTTTGCCACAGATACCATCCATCACCACAGAGCTATTTCCAGACCAATCGTGCCCTTCTAGCAGTACAAAAATCGCAGTGATATCACCGTATATATACAAGTATATGCCTGTCTTTCACAGCAAAATAGCGAATTAAGTTGACTATTGACACACTCAATTTTAATCAGTAACTTACGCATTGTCTTTTTTAGAACAATGTATTTAGATTAGCTGCAAAAATAACAAAATTATGCATACATAAACGCAGACAAAAAAAACAATGCACAGTTTTTACATAACCACAATTAAATAAACAAAGCATACTTATGTAACCAACTAAATATTACAAATATATAGGCATAAAATATAGCTGGATAATAATACTCATACAAACACACATAGATATCCTACAACCATAACAAACACACATGCATATATTCTTGCTACACATTGCAACGTAGTCACAAACATCAATACATATCTGGTGATTTCTACGTAAAACAACTCAGAAAAACAAAGTCCATATAGCAGTCAGTTCCCCAAAGATTTCTTATCTACCACATGTCCCTCTGGCTCTTCCCCCGGCCAATAAGGCCAACCAGTTGTAGGATTAATGTGCACAACACCCGTATCAACATTTCCAACATCCCAAGCTGGACCATTATCGCTGCAGATTACATTTTCCTTACCAAAAACAGTTCTACCGCCGTTATCATCCCTATCTATTCCATCGACCACACTATTTATAGAAACATTCCCACTAGATTCTTCCATAGCACTAGCACCGACAATATCACCCCCATTCCTCAAAAAAAATGCTGCAAAGGAATCAGCTGCAACAAATTTTAGGATGGTATCATTACGCTCCACAAACACAACGACATTTTGCTTATCTACATAAATCTCCTTCTCTTTTTTATCCTCCAGAGTCTCTTTTCCTTTTCTGTCATTTCCCTGATATAAAAAACAAACATAAAACCAAATCAAAAAAAGAAAATATCAAAAATAATTTCTTTAAAATTGAAACGGTGCAATTTCTATTTTCGACAACAGAAAAAATATTATAGTATATCAATACTTCTATTCACTGCATTACCTTATTCCTACCAGCATTCCATTCATTCTCCATAATTTACAGAACTAATGCAATGAACACTTCTTTTGGTTGTCTCCTCTAAAAGAGCTGCTCAAACACACCTTCATCAACCCTACTATAAATAACCAAAAAATTGACAGCACTGTTTGCCCACAAGACTGAACAAAGAAAAAACAAACTGCATAAAAGACAAAAATTGGATTCCTTTTCACTTCACATGTTCCCAGCAACATACCAAAAAAAAAATATGTAAAAATTATCTCTCCTCGGTAAAACAATCACATATCTATTGATATCACAGAGAATCAGACACAAAATATACATCAATTTTTCTCCTCTTTAGCTTCTACAGAATTCTTCTTCAAAAATAAAGGTGCACTATTTCTTTCTAGCGAAAAAAAATACCATCCTAGCCTCCCATTTAAAAAAAAAAAAAAAACCTTCTTCACTCAGTCATAACAATTAAAACCTACAGAACTCTGCACTTCGTCCTAACTATCAAAGACCTATTTGATGAACCTCATCGTTCCAGTTACAGTATTATTTCAGAATTTATCACGGATGATACAAGACAACGTTGCCAGTCCATGCACAGCACCAGCTATTTATATCGATAACATGAATCTCTTCCACAGCAACATTGAAAGCTACCGCAGAAAAACCTAAAACAACATAGACCAGTCCAAGGATAGACATGCTGCACTACATAAAAAAAAAAGACAATGAATTGACACAGCGATAGCTTCATCACTGAATTAAAAAACGTTGTTTATCAAGCCTCCCTACTTCTTATTGCCCACACATAATATAATAATGCATTGTATCTATCAATTAAAACAGTTCCCGCATTCATAAAAAAAAATAAATAAATAAAACACACTCTCTGCTGATTCAATGCCACAGCATTTGAAGAACCACTTAGCTGCACTAATAATCTCTTTTACAAAGATCATTACCGTACAAATATATAACCATTTTTGATAACTAAAACTACACAAAAAAAAAAATTAATTCTTCCTGCAACAATCTCATCCATCGCATTTTAATAATCCAACAAATATCTTGACGCCGGCAATAAAAAAATTGGAACCAAAAAAAAATATTTACTACTGATTAACGACTACAGTTACAAAAGACAAAAATACTGCATCATCCCTCTGTATAAACCAAAAATTTTTTACGTATCAACATAAAAAACTTCCAACAACTTTCCTGTTCTAATAATAAATAAATCACCAACACATATCAAATATTATTACCCACGTTGATGATAATATTAAATTACAAACACATACTTAACCCACAATTTCTACTAAGATAAGACCACCCTACAAAATAATACCCCACATAACACAACAGATCTAAACCAGTACTACCAAGTCATAGACTCTTCAATACAAACTGTAACCTCACAAAACAGTAGCTCACATTATTGAACATAACACATAAAAAAGTACCATCTTACATACAACTTATATTCTACATGTCATCCAAACTATTCTTCCTACTGGTCTTACCACCTTTTCCCATCTCAGCATAGTCTTCAAAATTTTCGTCTTCAAAATTCTTACCTCCATTAGCATAGCTCCTCCTACCGTTGCTATACTGAACCATATATGTCACATGTTCATCATAACCCAAGGCACCAGCATTCTGCACATACATATGAACCCCACGACATGACATTGTAGAAAAATGTTTGCTTACAAGATGCTTAATAAAAAAATTTCCTTTTCTTCTCTGTCCCTCTTCTGATTTAGGATCCTTGCTGGTTTTTCCCTGAAAATCATAGCATCAATTTTATCAATGAAAGGTAATAACAAGAACATCATAGACCCATCACAAGAGAATAATTACAAACAATACAGCATATTACTACTACCTGTTCTCTACCAAAATTCTCGTTCCCAGCTTCGGCCATCCAAGCTGCTAACCCACATACAATTCTTTTTGTCCACAATTCTCCCTACCGCACCACAGCACAAAATCCTTACTATTTATAGATGAACATTTGAAAAAAAAAAAAACGCACGCATAGGATAAACATCTACAACTATTCAGCATATGAAGACACAAAACTACAACTCAGTCCAATCTACTGGATACACCCTCTGACCAAATATTCCCCAATAAACAAAGCATATAAAACAATAACGACAAAACATCAATTCAATTTCTTTCATACTCCACAAAAAAATATAATAATAAATTGATACGCAGATAAATTAAACATATAACAATAGACCAAAAAAAAATACAACCCACCTAAAAAAATAGATATAACACAAAAAAAAAAAACTTCGCGAATTAAATTAAAAAATTACAAGTTTCCATCTATAAAAACTTATATGACTATAGGCTGCATTATAATGGCACTACTCAATAATATCTCATCTTACTCCCTTCTTATTATTCATAACTCCAAACATGCTCATTTAACTAAAATTTACTATTTACAAAACTCCTCTTCACTTTCCTTTTATTGACCTGTTACAAAATAAACAATTCTCTCTTATAAAACTATATTCATATAAATATTAAAAATTAAAACTTCATCGCGCGTAGCGCGATGTGTTAACTAGTTGATTTCATTTTGATTTGTTTGTCATAGCTAGTCTGTAACAAATGAATTGATGCTTCTTGCAAATGAACCATATAATAAATTGTGAAATGAGCTGTATGTATGGCTTCTTTATACAGTACCACTGGACCCATTTACTCGATCGTTTGAAGTAAATTGTTTAGTTGCCACCATGACGAATAATTGAATGTATCTGTTTATACCATTAAGCATGAATAGATGGGTCATAGTTTTCTTAACTCTTAGAAAGTTAATCTTATGTACATTCATTTGTAACATCTGTATGTTTTTTAATTAAGGTGCTAGTAATGCAAAGTAAATTACTTAATTGTACATCTCCAAAAAAAAAAATAATACTTAATTGTACGTTTAAAGAACCTTTTCTAGGTTGATGCACAAATTAACCAAACAAGTAATCTTTCCTGGGGGGGGGGGGGGGGGTTGATTTTCAGAAGTATAAGAATCTCTACAAAAATATACAATTAAATTGTCAAGTACAAACTAATTTGTAGCAGAACATAATTATTTTATTTTTTATTTTTGTGTGAAAGATAATAGTTGTACAGCGCTCACATTAATTGGTCTTCAAATACTTTCCGCGCAGAGTACAAAATTACAAATTAATACTTCTTTTAAAATTTTAAATTTATAGTAACAAATATATATCATAAGTAGTTACCTATGTTTTTTCTTACTCTATACGAAAAATAAATTCAAATAATGTTTGAGAAGCACATTTTCTTACACCAGTGAAATAATTATGTCCTAGTAGAAATTACTACCTTTTAATTTTTTTAATATGTCCTACAGTAAAAAAAAAAAAAAAAGCATGATGAACAGGAGAGTAAGTTAAGAGGTAAAGATGGTTGCACCAGTTGTCGGAGTCTCATCGACCAATGTCGCCGGTGGTACTGATGGAATAATGTGAGATGAACTTGGTGCAGCAGCTGCCAATGCACCTAGAGTGGAAACATGACAGAATATAGTTCAAACTAACCTAATGGTATAATTGGTATAAACCGAGAATACAACAATAAATCCGGTGCAGATACTTTACGAACTTATTACTGCAAATACTTATTGCTTAGGTGGTTTTCATATAAAAGGAAATTAAAACACTCAGGTACAAAATATATTGGCTTTCACCATTTCAGAAGCTGTATTTTTTCCAAAACATATGTCAAACATAGATGAGAGCCAAAAAAAATAATAAAATGTATTGTTTATATATATAAATTTACTACTAGCTTAATCCAAGGAAGCACGTGATGATGAAAACCATGAAATTACAAGTACTCGCATTTTTTAAATTAAAAAATAAAAATTCGAATGATGTTAATTTACCTGATAACTGCCCGCCATCTGGATTTCTCCCCCACGTTATTTTACGCTTAGGACATAGCTCGATAGAGCAGTCCTTTATAGATTGAAGAAATTCTTCGTCTCCTAATGACTCTAAATTTGGACAAGACGAGATGTGCAGGCGTTTAAGTGACTTGAGATTCCTCATCACTTCACTGGAAATAGATATGATATGTGGCAAAAAAACTAATCGAAAGTCCTCTAGGAAAGTCAGGTTTTGCAAACAGCTCGGAATTGATTTGCCAAGTTGGTCGCATGTTTCCAGATGAAGTAATTTCAAGGAAGGGGGCAAGACCATCATTTTTGGGCAAGTAAGTTTCAAGCAAAAACGGACAACCAACTTCTCAAGTGACATGAATTCGCAAAAGGATTCCACTGGCAGCAGCACTAGTTCTTCACAATTACGTATTTCAATGCACTTAAGTTTCGGCAGAAGGCTTGGCTGCAAACAATCCTGAAGGCTTGTCAGCCTGTGGCATGCAACTATTACGAGCTCAGTAATGGAACGAGGCAATTGTGAGATAGTATAGTTGAAGCAATACTTAAACATAACTCTTCTTAAATTAGGTAAGGCATCTCCCATCCAACTTGGTAAACTCTGACCATAATAATTGTAAATTTCCAACACGGCTAGATTAGCATGCGGACACAAACCTTCAAGCACCTCCTTGTGAATATCTTTGCTTTCTGGGTCGGGAAAAATGACATAACGTACATCGTCCTGCCAATACAGACGCAATGTGTGAAGATGTTCCTGTTTGTTTAGTTCAGCCTCTTCAGCAGCTTCCTTTCTAGAAACGTTCCGCAGTTCTCTTATATCCAGAAATCCACGAATTCCCCTGATGTGCTTTATATTCTCAATTATTTTTGTGCCACTGTTTACATTATAGGAAAGGTTGCAGAGTTGCATTGCACTCGAAAGATTAGGCATATTAGTTAAAAAACGCACCATATGCAGCGGCGGTCTGAAAAAGCGCAACCCTGTCAATTTGTTAGAACCATCTGGAAATCCGTGAGACTCAGAAAAGTTGTCGCAACCCCCCATATCTAAATGCTGAAGATTATAGAGGATGCAAAATGAATTAGGTAAATTTTGAATCTGAGTACCGGAAATGTCCAGATATTGGAGATGTTTTAGATTTCCAATATTCTCTGGTAACTTTCTAATAGGGTATTTAGAAAGTGCTAAGCGACGTAGACTCGTCAGTTCATATCACCAGCTTTTAATTGCTCTGATTCCTCTGATTCCACAGTAGGGGTAGACCATTAAAGAGTGCAGTTTCTTGAATTTCCCCATTTTTTTAGGACTCTCTGGATCTAGTTTCTCCAGAAATACAGACATATGATGAACACCATCAGAGATCTTTTCAAAATTTTCTTCCTCCAGGCAATAACATTCATCTGCTGTAATCGACAGACAAACATCATGCATCAAATCATGCATCACATATTCCTTAGGTATGCGAGACCTTCCTTTAAAATGAAAGAAGCAGCTATTTTGCAATTCGTAAAAATAATCCAATGCTAGATCTTCCATTTCTTTCAGGTTTTCTTTTATTGGAATCAAGCCTTCCATAATCCAAAACTTTGCTAATGCAATAGCAGTAAATTCATGATCTTTGGGGTAGAGCGAGCAAAATGAGAAACATTTTTTCAAATGAGATGGTAAATATTGATAACTTAAACGAAGTACCGGCATTATGTGATATTCCTCCTCTGGGTTTCAATTCCCACATTTTACTATCTCTGATTTTAATCCAATGGTTCCTGTCAATCCTTTTACTCAAAAGGCCACCGAGTGTTATTGCAGCAAGTGGTATTCCCTTAAGCTTACTGCAAATTTCTCTAGCAATACCCTCCAACTCACCATAATTCTCTGATGCAACCACTAAACCAGCACAGCTCCTAAAAAAATCCCAATAGATTTTCTCCTCCAACCCCTCCAACGAAATAGATTTCAAAATAGTTACGCTATTCTCAGTACATTGAAGGTGCTCTGGTGACCTAGTGGTCAAAACAACCACACTTCCTTCAGAGACTTCATTCAGTGGCCTCAGTATACGATGCCAATCTTTGCTCCAAATATCATCAAGGACAAGAAAAACTCTCTTGGATTTTAAGATTTCTTCTAAAATCTCTTCTATTTTGTTTAAATTTGTAATGTTGCACTCCTTTCCTGTGGCACACTCAATTATTTCTTTCATCAACCTTCCGATATCAAATTTGTCAGATACACAAATCCATATTCTTAAATCAAAATAGGATTGAACACATTTGTCTCTATAAATCATTTGAGCAAGCGTAGTTTTCCCCATGCCACCCATGCCAACAATAGGTAAAATTGCTAATTTTTCAATTTTTTTTCTTTTTGTGCCACTAGATCCAGCTGATCTGGGAACTCCCAGTGAATTGATTGCTTCATCTAGTTCCTTATCACGGCCATATATTTTAGGATGACTTGAAAAGGTAATAGGTCTAGCAGTGTTACTAAATTCGTTGGGATTTTCTGGTATTTTATAATTCTCACATAGCTTTTCCATTTCATTACAAGCATAATCTAGCATAACTCGAGTACTTTTCACCTTATCTTGGGAACCACTTATCCAATTTCCAAGATAATTTAGAAACTCATCTTCAATCCTCCAATTAGCTCCTTCCAATATCCGCTTCTTAGACTCAATATCATCTAGCTCAATTTCTGCTTTGTACACAGCTTCTTTAAGCTGGGGAAGGAGTTCTTTTATGGGATCAAATCTGAAGCGCCAACACTCGGATCTCTCAACTAGCAGCCTTGCTCTTGGCAATACGGCATGCAGCCAAGAGATGTGTTCACTAAATTGATTCGGGCTATTTGGTATATCTAACATGCTACATATATTTTCCATCTCGTTACAAACATGATCTAGCATATCATTAGCACTTTTTACATTGTCTGGGAAACCAGATATCCAATTTTTAAAATTGTTAACAAGCTCACCCTGAATATTCCAATTAGACCCTTCTAATCTCTGCCTCTGAGTCTCGAATTCACCTAGCTCATGATCTGCTTTGTCGATGGCTTCTTTGAGCAAGGGAAGTAGGTCATCTATGGGCCTATATATGAAGGCCCATGACTCAGATCTCTCAATTAGAAGCCGTGCCCTGGGTAAAGTGGCACGAAGCCTTGAGATGTTTCTGCTAACATCTAAATTCTTCTGTAATGCATCAACAGTTGGTTGGCCTATGATTGGTGCTGAAAGTTCAAGTACTCTGTTCCAGAACCCCGCCATGGTTAATTAGTATCAAAGGGGAAGCTAGTGTATGAGGTGGGGTTTGATAAAAGCTAGAGAGAACCGAAGAAAAAAGTAACAAATAAAGAGTTTATTTTTTCTTTTATCGTAATAAGGAACTGGTTATTATTTATGGCCGAAAATTTAGAGTTCTTTTCCTACCAAGAAA
Source organism: Rhynchospora tenuis (assembly GCA_027725995.1). Classification (NCBI taxonomy): domain Eukaryota; kingdom Viridiplantae; phylum Streptophyta; class Magnoliopsida; order Poales; family Cyperaceae; genus Rhynchospora; species Rhynchospora tenuis. Next base: position 148,376,953 of record CM050888.1, on the reverse strand, counting down.
GGGAAGGAGATTTTTTTCTTTTCCTACTAAACAGGGAAGGATTTGATTGGATTGAGCATGTAGGAGAAATTTACAGGTGTGTACCAGCCTACCAGGTAATTGCTCACGTCTAGTGATATGCCAAATATCCTTGGCCCTTAGCCCATCCTTCGGAAGACCGTGTGACAACCCGGACCGGACCGGCCTTTTGAAGGACTTAAAACGGGCTAGGACTTTTTATGTTAAATAATAATCTTTAAAAAATAAAAAGGTATTTCCTACTTTTTATGTTAAATAATTTTTAACGTTATTTATTTTTATTTATTTTATTTTTTGAATTTTTCATTAATATACTAACAAAAAATAATTTTTTAACTCCGCCTATGTCATTATAACATAGCTGGCTCCAAGCCCGGAGTTTAAGGAGGAGGAAAAAATTGAAAGTATAAATTAATTGCAATAATAATCTTTAAAAATTATGCTTAAATATAATTATCATATAAAATCATTTGATTCCTTTGGGTCCTTTAAGACCGGCCTTTTGAAATCCTAAGGACTTAGAAGGGCCGGGTTTTCAAAGGGCCGGGCTACCGATCTAGGAAAAAAACCCGTTTGATCCGGTCCTTCTTAGGCACTTCCTCGAACCCGGTCCGGTCCGGCCCTTATACGAAACCCGTTAAGTCCGGTCCTTCGAAATCCGGCCCGGTCCTTTTGGCTTTCACTACTCACGTCAGTCTCAAATTTGCGTAACCCTCCAAATTTGAAGTGTAAAGACCATATTGCCCTTCATTTTAGATAAAAATATAATTAAATATACAAACCATTTAATACAAAAATGTATGAATCAATACAGTATAATTTCTATCTAAAATGAATTTTAGATAAATATAATTTTTATCAATTTCTTAATTATGAATCAATAACATATAATTGTTTTGACACAATTATAATAAAAAAAAAGATATTTGTATGTGAAAAGTATGTTAATATCTTATTTGTTAATGTGTAAAAAATTGAATGTATTAAATAATAGTTACTTTCAAATAAATATATGTTATGTATTGTTTATTTAAACAATATTTGGACTGTACTATAATTTTCAGGATAATTGGAACCATAATAAAAATATATATAAAAATAAAAGGAAAAAAATGCAGCAAACTGCGCACATGCAATGCAACGGCTGTGGGAAGTGGGAACCACCCAGCAAGGCAGCACCTATTGCTGTGCTCCCATATATTTTGTGGGTTGATGCATCAATATATTTTATGCTTGTTGAACTCGTTACACACTGGACTATGCGAACTCATCGCAAAGAAAAAAGAAAAAAGTACGGTAGAAAATTTCTCTTAAATTGAAAAGTACATAGTTATAGATATAGATTTAGACATAACTCTCATTTTATTTTACTAGAAAAAGAACCAACCTATTGTATATACAAATAAAATGTTAAAAAATATTTATATTCAACAAAAATAAAAATCCGTATCTCAATATACAAAATAATTTAATAAAATATATAATTTTAATAATTTATTTGAAAAATTATAGATGACAATGTTTTATGCACTCTCTTTCTAAATTGATAAATATTATTATTCCAACAAAAATTTTCACATGCGCTTTGTTCCCTTTATAAAATGAGTTCCTAACAAAAAGAAGATATTTAAAATTGGTTAAATATTTTAATTTTAATAGAAAATAAAAGTACATAAAGTTACTCTTTTATGAATGCTATCAAGTTTTTAAAATAATTCTTAAAAAAAAACATACCAATTAATTTGGACTAAAACCACAGAACATCAGGCATTAAATTGAAAAATAATTATAAACAACACACTAATACATAAACTTGGAGTGTGAGAAGAAAATATTAAACTAAATCTACTTATTATACCTCGAGTCCTCGATATAGTACTATTGAAACAAATTCAACTTGTTGACACAAATTACATGTAACAAATAAAACTTATAATAACTTAAAATTGTTGTCCTCCAAAAAAACAGTAATAATAGTACTAAATTTTGCATTTTTCTTTTAGAATCAGTACTAAACCTCAATTTAGTACTATTAAAACAAACTTACTGACATATTTTACATACAACACAACAAATTAAACTTAAATACCTATGATTGTTGTCATCCAAACAATAGTACCATGACAAGAATCTTAAAATCTGACAGACACTCCGTCAGGCAACAAAAATAATCAATAAACAAACTCTTGAAATATAAATATGAAAGAAACTGATAAATTAATCATGGAAAAAATCGAGCTAGTCTATTAGTGGTCCATATATACTCTTCCATAATACGGATAAAAAGAACATTAAACAACAGAATACTAATTGTACACATATACTTTACAAACGAAATTATATTACAAATTTTCTGTAAGTAAGAATACAAGTATATTGCAAAAAGAAATTGACACAGATCACCCTTAGGGCTGTCAACAGTATACCGTTATACATTTTCCGTGGACGTTCCGTCCAAACGGAACGTATAACAGTACCAAATTTCATTTCGTTCCAAAAAACAGAATGGTAAACGGAATGAGAGGATGGTAAACGGAACGATCATTTCGCTTCCGTTTCGACATTTAGTGCATTTTGTAGTGTAAATCAATGTGTTTCGCTCCGTTCCGTCCAAAGAGAACGTCTTACGAAATGAAATAGCATTTCGTTTTTTAAAACGGAACGTAAACGAAAAAGAACGGCCATACCGTTGATGGAACCGAACGGCAAACGGAATGGACCATTCCATTGCAGTTGGACACGTTTGACACCCCTAAATCCCTAATCACCCTGCTACCCATGCTCTCGTAATTCCTCTCTGGCATGACAAAGTTACAGGTATACTGTCTATACAAGTACATATAATAAGCAAAAAGTATTTCGACAAACAAGGATTTTATTTCTCAACAATGTAGGTACCAAATAAATTATTAAACAGTCATATAATATTAAAGCATAGTTATTCTCTATCATCATATGGCCATTCAATTGGTGCCTTGTTGGGTCGCAGAGTCCTAGAAGATGATGCGCCATCCTCTATTACAAATAAAATAATATGCAAGTAAATAGTAGCTTAATAAAATTAATTGTTGTTTCCAATAAGCATAACTTGTCAAATATACTTACATTGCGGCGGTTGTCAAGGCCATGAGTGTAATTTATCTGGCTCTCACGAGCTGCATCTCTCTCTTGAACTTCTCACCTAGATCATCTTCATGTTTTTCAAATACCTCATTGGTGGTCAGTTGTTGTTCACCATTCTTCTTTGCATACAAAACAAGAGAAAATATCAGCCGGCTAGTTCTATAAAGAGGACCATGAACCTTATCTTTTCCGTCTTGTAAGCATAGCAAGTTGGCATGTATGAATATGGTGCTGCCTTAACTTTGCTATGTCAATTTCTAGAATAAAAATAGTACTATCAGAAACTTATAACGTACCATGTACTTCCCTCCTGTTTGCTTCCCCGTTTTCCGGATCAGCTCTTCCATAATCTAGTTCTGAGGAAGCACAACCGGCTGCTTAGGATCGCCTGGGATGATGGATGTCCGATCGAAAATTTCATCGGAATTGAAGGGCACACCATATTCAACCGGGTTCGTGTCAGATGGGCACCTGAGAGAGTGGTTTTGGGTTGTAAACCTTGCGCCTGTTATTTTGGAGGAAGGGGATGCCATTTCTCTCTCTGTTTATCTTCAACAAATACAAGTAGAAAAAAATTTTGAATGAAGAGGTAGCTGCAGGATTAATGGAGATAGAATTTTGGAATAAAGGGGACCAAATACTTATATTATATTGGTATTTTTGGGTTTTATAGAGGGGATGAATAAATAATAAATGAAATACACTAGTGTGCAATTATTACACACTTTTGAGGGGTTAATTAATTAATATTTTCAGACAGTTAGACCCTTTTGCTTGGATCCGCCCCTGACTAGTTGTCTCATGTAGTGTTTTTAACACCGTATCAAATATCGGAAAATTCCGACAATACTGCGAAATTTTCCTCAGCTGCACCTAAATGTCACAACAAATTACTTCGGTAAATTTTTTTTCTTAAAAAAGCTACCTGTCACATGTTGAGATCATCAAACCCCTTGTCAAGTTGTCACAAAAAAATGCCAAATCTTTTTGTTTATTTTTATGAGACATGGATGAACATGGTGGCACTTTTCGTCAATTAGGGGTGGAGGCAGGAATAGTTTTTTTTTGGGGGTGGGGTTGGGGGGGAGGGGGGCAATTTGCTTTTGGGCTAATTGGTACTAATAACTCAATTTGCTTCTGTGACTCTGCCCCTGTTGTCAATAACAAGAAAAAGGATGTTGCAAAAACTTTTGCTTCTAGCAGAACTTCGTAAAATTGCAACGAATAAAGCCACAAATCACTGTGTAGATATTTTCAATTTATTGAATGAAATTTATAGGCTAGCCATTGCCTAAAACTCATGTAAGAAAACAGAAAAGGGGAAAAGAATTACCATATAAGCTTCTAGTCTCAGATTTCCGAACCATACTCATCAATCAGCAAGTTTTGGCCATGCTAACACTTCAGTAGACATTTAATGAAATCACCGCCCCCACCAGTTGCAAAAGATGTTTCCTAATCAATGGTTTGAATGAAAGCGCCGCCCCCATTGGCTTTTATAGCCATGGAACCCTAGGAAAACCATCAAAGGTCTAAAATCAAAATAAGAAATGACAATGAACGGCTCAGATGAAAGATGCTGACAGCTGTTCATTCGGGTAAAAAATAAAGCATTCAACAGGTTAGGAAAAAAAGTAGAAAAAAATAAACAGTACTAATTAAAACCCTAGCAAGTCAAGATGGGAATCCAATCCACAGCAGACCTAGGTACAGACAAGCCCAGGACCTTGCCTCGGCTTTCAGAAACTATTACAGTAGTATGTTTTTCCAAAGTCTGTAGAAATAATAACCCAATTTTAATGTGCTGGGCTTGACTCAACCATTAGATTGAGGAATGAAGATTTTTGTGTCTGGGCATTTTGAATCTGCCAATAACAACAGGTAACTAGAATGACATATCATGCAACCTTCATAACAAATTAGGCAATATCTAAACAATGACTCTCCAATCTCTGAAAACCTTTCCACAGCCTAAACAAGAAACTGGATTCGACATCTTTTTGCAGGATTATAACATAATCAACTCACTCAAACCAAATGCACAATGATGTGAGAAGCTAAGAATTTTTATGAGGCAAAGGTCCAGAAGAAAAATAGCATGCATTGATTGTGTATCTATTAAAAATTAATATCAGCAGTTAAGAATTATATTTGAGGATGATATTTCTTTCAATAAAGTTGAACTGCAATCTAAAATAAAAACTAGATTATCTTCTGCGCTTAACTCAGCAGGAGATCAAGAAGCAGCAATATCTTTCTACTACATTTCACATGATTCTGCCTGAATCAATTTTACTTTGTTTGTGTTTCTGCAATGTACATTTGTCCTAACTGATTTGGACATTCATCAGATGGGATGAACAAGAAATTAGAAAAAAAAAAACAATTATGAAAGGAACAAAAAATATAATGAGAAAGAAACTTGATATATGGAAAGGAATCTAGTATGCCTCAGAGCTGGCTGGACACATTTATACTGATTGGGTGGGACCACACTGCACCGCAATTATCTTGATGCATGATTTTCTCATAACATATTGTAGTTTTCTTATTTCATTGAATTTTAGATGTTAAGATGAATTCCAATAATAGATAAGTACCAAATAAGTAATACACGCACAGCCATCATGGGATAATTGCTCACAAATGAAAAAAACAAATAAGCTTCCCATTCAATACAGTAAACCATTTGATAAAGAAAGCTGCTGAAGTAGCAATTGAGATGCTTATCATATTCTGTAAGTAATGTATGTGTTAATATCTTCAGAAAAAGCTAAAAACTGTACCTGCAACTGTTAGTTAGAATCCTTGGTCAAACTCAATTCAAATTGTCTTGATCCAGTACTTAGAATTCTTAGTTCTAGAATCTTTGTCACCTAATTGCTAGAAGTGAAGACCAACAAATGAAGGAATTCAAAGGCCCTTCCAGCAGGTTGCACGTGACCACAATTACCATAGATGCCCACAAGAGCTGTTCCCACAAACTCATCACTCTGTGCATAGTCTGAAATCTTCAGTGCAAAACTATGAACTTGCTGATCGAATGAGATATTCTTCAATTGGCCACAAGCAGAGAGCGCTCTGCTCATGTTGTTTGATACAACAGGTAAACTACTAGAATATTTTCTTCACATTCCACAAAAAGCTGTCATGGGCTCAGCCAGACTGTGGCAAACCTGAGATACAGCTGACCAACATACTTCATTGGGACATGGAATGAGCAATAATAGCTCACAGGTTTCACACCATTTCCCAACCAAAGAATGAGAAAATGGCGTTCCATAGCACAATTTCTCTCTGGAGCATTTCATCGAACTGGTAATGGGTATTACACAAGGACCCATGGTCTCCATGTTCGCACAAAAGAGAAGTCAGGGGCTATAAATCATAGAAAAAGTTTAATTTGGTGGGGAAAGCGGGTAGAGCTTGTCAGAGTATGAGGCTCACTGTTAGGTTTGAGCTGAGAAGGGATCAAAGAAATTCCGCATGGCGCATCAGTTTTCATCTGGCGGGTAAAATAGTTCCGAATAAACAGAAGCTTCTAGAAGGTTTCTAGAGTTAGAATACCGAAATTAGAACCTACAGGCTTTTATGGGCTTTTTGAATCTGGGCCTATGCAAGAAGTCTTTTAGGCCGGGCACTTTCACAGGTCACGACTCATATGAAGTTTTTGATAAACTAATGAGTCGGACAGGCGGACAGCAATCAGTTTAGTTAGTTATTAAAAAAATTACAGTATCACTTTCAACAGCAATCAGCTTAGGTCACTTTCTTGTCAAGTCCAAATTAGCCTCAAAGTAGGAAGGCGTTGGACAATGTTTAATGAATTAGTTATTGCATTGATAAATATTTAACTCAGACAAGTTTTTTCAACATTTTATAACTTGCAAAGAGTACACAGAGCTGTATTTCTTGACAAAGTAAATAAAAAAAAAACCACAATATAAAACATTCTTACAATTTCGAACTTACAATTATTAACCTGGCCGTGGATTAACTGTCTTACTGTTAAATCCAACTGCAAACAACATCACCCCAAATTGCAAATAAAAGCACACTTTATACATACAATTGCACATCAGCTAAATATACATTTCATCCTTTATTCCAAGTGACATTTCAGGACTTCCAAACTAGAAAATGTTTAAAAGTGATTCAAATTACTCAAATTTGACAACAATACAAGAGATATCATCTTTGCTTTTCTTCGCCACAGCCTCCTCTGCCAGGTGTTTGGCAGCTGCTTTTGGATCCTTAATATCTTTGATTGCATCAACTGCTTCTTGGTTCGACATGACCTACCAAATTTGAAATCATCACTTACAATTAGAGCTTCAAATATTTTTTCGTTAAACAAAACTATGCCTGTAGTTTCTAAAAATATGTGATTGAGGTGGAGAAACACATTTCTGGGAAAATTGCAACTGATAAATATCCACTTGAAAAAGGATGCTTAAAGCACGGACCATATTGCTCCCTTCTAGAGAAAGATTAGCTACCTACGATTAGACCCCGCTTAACAAAAGAATGGAACAGATCTAAACACATCTCAATGGTTAGGTGTGCTTACATGAGACCCAAAAGCATTAGCATGTATGTAAGCCCAAAAGAATTAGCACGTGTTTACATGCAACATGAGAAACCTTTTTTGTTACTTTATATATGGTAAATATAATGGATGCAAGGTAGCAGAACAAAGCAGCAGAGACTTAATTTAACATGAATTTCGTTATTAAACTTCTCTTTTGTTATTGTTATTTGTTCAAGTCAGATGCAACAACAATTACCTTCCACAATCCATCACTTGCGAGAATTAATAAATCTGTTTTCTCATCAACTATTTCAACCCTAACGTCAGGCTCTGAACTAAGGTGCTTTTTTAAGCTCCTGTCACCAAATGCCCTTGCTACAGCCAACTGCCCGTCAACACGCGCCACATCCCCTTATGAGATTAAGATGCAAATAAAGTACATCAAGCACAAAAAATTAGGAGAGCAGGGAAAGAATATACAGATTACAAACTAAACTGTTTCACTTAGATAGAATCTGCAAAATCACAGGTCAACTGGAATATGTTATTATTATATGAACACTCAGTACCAGTAGACTACACCACATTAGCCAGTAACAAGATCTCACTCTCTCACTGCTACCTCCCAGATAGTACCAGTCTTACACCAAGTAAAAAAACAATGGCAAAGGTAATAAGTACACAATGGTTTTGAAGGTCTTATCACCAAGTCCTACTTACTACAAAAGCATTCACTTCTTCTTAGCTATTATAAAGTATTTATATGGAAACTGTACCTGGGAAATTTGAAACAAAACCACCTTTGTTTTCAATATTTTTTCTTTCACTATTTGGCTCATGATCCACTGAGAGCTGTATTGCTTCTCCATTTCTGCATATCACCGCTCTGGAGTCCCCAATATTTGCAACCACCAACTCCACACCATCAATGAGTATGGCGGTTACTGATGTTGAACCCCCTCGACCCAGTTCAACTGCCTTTTCGAGTATTTTTTCATCAGTCAATTTGTATGCCTTTCTTATCGCATTCTCCTTGTCACTCCAGAAATCAGGCTATGAAAGAAATGAATGAAATTTTGTAAAATGTATTCATTTTTTTAATGACATCAAATTTTTTTCCAGTGTTCCAACTATGCACACAAATCTCTACTATAGTTACCCTTTCTGCCACAGTTTGTTTAACCAAACTATGTACCTTATCGTCATTTTCTTTCTTTGGCATGGTTGGTGACCTAATAAGATATAACTCTTTTATGAGGCTGATAGAGGGATGAACTAAGAACAAATAAAGTATAGCTAGAAAAGCTTGAACCTTCATTTGGTTAACTTTATGCCCATTACATAACCAACTGGTACCACAGCAGTACAAGTGTACAACGCTTTCATATTTCACTGCTGGCCAAATGAGTACAAGCCAAATTAATAATTTTGTCAGAAATAAACAGCTTTATTACCTCTTTTAAGATGTTATCAAACAAATGGTGTTGCAAAAAGTCAGGTACATCGTGGCCCAAGTGGCCGTCAAATATTGCGAAAAGCCCCAAATTATAGTCATTAACTTGCCTATACTCAGCCACCAAGTAATCCTCCATTGGATGGTTCGATTTTCCCTTTAGAAGGTAATATCCATGCCTAACTTTCCTTCCTGCCATTTTGCTCTTCCCCTTACCGGTTTCCGATCCTGACGGTGCCAAGCCGGCTTTGACCTAAACATAATTGAGTTCACACTTTGAGCACCAACATTTCTCAGATTTTACAACAAATTGCAAAGTTTCATCACAGTAACAGAAAACTGGTTGCAAACCCACAAAAAATTAGAAGGCAATGTTGTCTTTAAAACCCAAAACTAAGTAAAATTTGTATTCTCTGACAAGATCACTGACAAAAAATTCTGAAAAATTCAGTACAGATCAGCTCTTTTCAACAACAAAGACAGAAAATTTAAGATCAATAAGTGTTATTTCAGTACCAATCAAACATCTTTATCAAAAAGTTTATAATTTTAAAACAGCCGACGCACCAATTGAGGTTCAATTGGGAAAGAGAATAATATAAAATTACTTTCATCTTGTGCAAGATCTCGCCGCCGCCAGTCATGATTAGATCGTTCTCGTCTAATTTAGGAAAGGAATGACGAATCGCAAAAAGTAAGAAGTGGATCAAAGTGAATAAACTATGAGATTAGTTGGAGTAGGAGAGAAGATAAAATTAGAAAAGAGAAAAGGAAAGAAGGAAATAAATGAATTAGTAGGTGAAGTGATGGATGGGGTCCGTTGACTTGAGAGCTATTTCCTCGTGGGAGCAACAAGTATTGACTAGACTATATCGCCGCTTGTTTCCTTTTCATACCGTGATTTTTTTTTAAAGTGATATATAAGTTAATAGTTTTAATTTTTTTAAAAAAAAAAATAGTATTGTGACGTCCATTTATTTTTATTATTTATTTCAGCCAGCTGGCTTCAAACACATGAATAATTTTTTTATGATGATTTTATTCTAATCTAATATTTCTTATTTTGTTTAATTTTTTTCCCAAAAAGTTAAAAGTATTAAATTTATATTTAAAAACGGTATTTCGTAGTTTGAATTAGGGTATTGTTATTCGTACCCAGTACAAACCTACCTGCCTGCTGTTTTATTTTCTAAAATTATAGAAAAAGTGCACAAACCAAATTCGAAATTATTTTATGTAATAACTATGGAATTATAAATTAGATAATAAGATAAATATTAAATAAATTACAAGATTAATGGAAGCTAGAATTTCAACTGTAATAATTGTTTTTATCAGATGAAATATGAAACAAAAACGTTAAATTTGTAATGAGGAACCATTATGTTATTAAATAAACGATTCTTGCGAGGACTCTTTGAAATAGCGGTTCTAACAAAACATCTATTTGAAATAACAGCTCTTTCGAAGAACATTTTTTGAACAAAGTGGGAGATTTTTACCATCCAACTTTTTCTGAAATTAAAGGTGCATATGAGACTTGAATCCTTGATCTTTTGGAGACCGGCCTAGTGCTCCTCTTTTGAAGAACGTTATTTTGAGCGGAGATCCTTTCAATGGCTCCTATCTCAAATAAAGACTTTTACAGAATTGAAGTTTCAAATCTCAATCTTTGATTAATCACACTTGTAAAATTCGACCCATAATTTGTTCTTTTTATCTGCTAGTATAAAATATGAATAAATTCTTATTTGGAACCTCCAAAGTACTTATTAATTTGTCTAGTATTAATTTTTTTTCATTAACATTTGCTTAAAATTATCACAGAAAAAAAAACTATGGCATTTATCATGATCGATGTTAATTTTCTGATGCACTGCCGTGACTGCTAAAATTGTATGAATTTTTTCAATATGGACTTTTTAAAACTTGTAAAGACCACAATAAAAAAAAAAAAGAATTATATTTGCGAATCATTGGTTCATAATCTAGCCAAATGAATACTACATCAACATATTGGGAGAAAAAATGGAATTTACTTTAAAATGAAATTCTTGTTTATAAAGACTGAATTTGACCTTTTGTGAACAACCAATAGAAAACGAACTTGGTTATATATATGGGAAGAAGTTAGACGATAAACTAAGTTTTTTTCACAAATTTAAAAGACTTGATTTGGTGCAAATTAATAAATATCCAAGGATCTACTTATTTAAGAAAAATTCGAAGATAGATCTGTGAATATGTTCAAAAACCAATTAATTAAATTTTATGTTCAAAGGTAAAAACCTAACCTACTTTTTTTAATCTTTGAAAGTATATTTGTCCTCTGTTAGAACAAAGACTAGAACTTGAGATAGTAGCAATCGAAAATACACGAATAAAACTTTTCTACGAAAAATATCAATCAAAAAGGTCAAGATGTACAATTTATTGGTATAGGTACCTTTAATTGTTCTTGGTTGCTGGAGTCAAAAAAACTGTATTGTTTAATTAAATCATATTTGAAGCTTACTTCCTCTCGTATGGTTGGAGATTTTGGGATGTGTTTGTTGATTGGAATAAATACAATGCAAATATTTGAGTAGAGATCTTCATTGGAAGTTTGTACCCGCTCTCTCCTGCGGGAGGTTTCAAAATGAAAGAGAGAGAAGAAGAAGGAGAAGGAGAAGCGTGTTCCTGCTCAATTGTTATTGTTGAGTAAGAACACAACAAAAATATCAAAATTTATGTTGTATGTGCTTCTAATTAACACATGACTATAATATGTTATTGCTTTTAAAAGTAATAAATGTTTTATTTTAAATAATTTTACTAGTGCAGTTTTTGTGCCGATAGCTCAAAGACACAGTCAAGTAGAATGACTTCTAAAAGCGTTATCGGTTGGAATCTCTATGAAGGACGTACGGCCACAAAACCTTAGGAACTGGTAAGTTGTAACACTGCGTTAAAAGAAATTGCCAGCAGTGAATTTAATTATTGTATATTGCATTGTGGACAAATTAGTCATTTTTTTCTTAAAACACATGGCATTAAATCCCTTTACTAAATCAATCGAACATATAGCCAACTAGTGAGCGCTTTTCACTTTACAACTTTATTCTCAAAATGGTACTATCGGACTTAATGTGAACTCCGATTGGATTAATCTTTTTTTTTTTGAGCAAAGATTGGATTAATCGCACGCTTAGGGGTGTTCAGAGTTGAAGACCACATAGAAACTGTCTTCCGAGACAACTATAAACAAGCAACTAAAAGGCGTGATATGTATGAACTATGAACTAGTTGTACCAGCTAACTTATGTTGGAAGTCATGACTGCTCGGTATGACAGCCATGCAAGGCATATAAGGTATCTATATATATCGCAATGGTTATTGTAATGTTTATCTCCCAAAAGGCGAAATCATATACTATAAATTTATTTCACAAAACATACCCTCAATTTTCTCCAGGAATTGGCAAACAGTGTTCTTTTTTTCTCTTGGTACCGGGCAAACTTCTTTTCATTCTCTCCACTGGCAAGTTTTCTGGACAGTATTCAACTTTTAAGTTTTCAGTTTTCACCATAGGATATGTAAATTTGCTGGACCTACTTATACAGCCATTTTCAGCTTGGTGGTTGATTTCCTCAATCAGATATCTCCCTAAAAAATATTGAAAACTAAACCTACTCATATTTACACTCTTCTATATAAGTATGTGTATTCCAAATTTCTACCAATAATAACTATATGTGGATTATTCTTTACCATTGTTGACCAGTATATTGGTTATTTTAATGAAACACATGTCATTGTATGCTTTTTTAAAGTAATCCGACCTATTACAAACAACATATAGAGAGTCAATATTTTATTTAATTATTATTGTATCCTCATTTTCTACTTTCACTCCTTACCTAAGTGTTATTTACTTTACAACTACATCCTAAAAATTGTACACTTTACAACTACAAATTTGACGGACCACATATAAATAATTCTTTGGCATAACTAGTACAAATGTACAATGACAACTTTAAATTAAGTCATATATACAATTTGGCATAATATTTGTGAATTAATTGTAACTCGCGACCGCCGAGACTGGTTCCTATGCAAGGCAGGTACTTCGGACATCCTACTAGTGTGGTTATTGTTTAATTTAATATTTCACCGCGGAATATTATACCGAAGATCGATCTATAAGAGGATTTTAACCTTCTGCATTTCCCAAACCCTAGCCGCAATTTCTCCTGAATTTGGCAAACACGATCTCCATTTTCTTCTCTTGGTACCGAGTAAACCATTTTCATTCTCTCCAATGGCAAGTTTTCTGGACGATCGTCTCATCAGGGCATCTGAAAATTTCTTGTACAACTGCTGGATGTCATACTCTGCTGGTTCTCAACTTGGCGATTGATCTCCTCAATCGGATTTCTTCCTTTAAAGATAAGTCAAATATTTGAGCTACAGCTATTTACATTCTTCAATTTTTTTTTACCAGAAATGTGTATGTCTAAAGTGTATGTTAACTTTATGTAGAAAATTTCTCAAGTTCTGCATCTTGATTACTTTCTTTGTCCACTTTAAAAAAGAAAGCTGAGTTCAATTTCCTCTGAAAGAGCTCACAAGTTTATAGAATTGCTATTGAATGGTGAAAAATGTAAAAGGAAGTATTAAGAGTGAATAAGAAGTAAGAACCTTCTTTTGATTGACCAGGCTGGTCGTTAATTCAACAAAAACTACATAGCATGAATTATAGTGGAAAAAACAATAGTTTGAAAAAATAAAAAATAATAATAAAAATTTGATTTGTGAGTGGTTCTTAACTCAATCTATTTATAATTTGCTCACAACGTATTTTGTATCATTCTGGTGTGCTGTACACTAAACAGAATTAACTTTCCATCAGTATAATACAGCTTCTTCCTAACTAGCTTCCATCATGATTCATGAAAGACTGAGTTCATTGTGAAATCCTACAAAAATTGTGACCGGTTATCCATATTGTAATCAGACAAGCCAGGCTAATATTCCAGACGACATTTTGCACTACTTGCATATAGATTGCACGTAAAACATTAGAATTTAATCTCGGTCATCCAATCTTGTAGAGAATCATTTATTTGATTATCTGAAACATCAGATTTACCCATCAATCATAGAATTATTTTGGTACTACTAACTGTCATCTGCATAGTTTTACCGATAGAAAAAGAACAACAAAAGTATGTCCAATACGTACTTGGAATACTATACTAGCAAATAAAAATATTAAACTGTAATATTGAAGTATTGTTAAATGTTAATTATTTTCTATCATTATATGGCCCTTCGGTTGGTGCCTTGCCGGGTTGCAGAGGCCTAGAAGATGATGCACCGTCCTATATTACAAATAATAAGGAAAGTTAATACAAAGTAGCTTAATTACATTGTTGTTTTTAAATAAGCATAACTTGTCAAGTATACTTCTAAATATTGTATGATTTTTTTTTTAAACAAGTGAGGAACCTCGCTATTTTCATTCAATTAGAAAAGCATCTATTTTTTTTACACAAAGTATGTTGCTGGATTTGTCTTTTGTTGTTGAATATATATAAATTGGTGAGGTTTATCCTTGATTTAAGAGAAAAATAATTTATTATTTGTTTATGATAAAAGGGATTTGATTTTATCAGCATAAGACAACTATTCATGGCGGAGCCAAGCAAAAAGGTCTGGTTGCCTCAAAATATTAATTAATTAATCCCTCAGAAGTATGTAATAATTGCACACCAGTGTATTTCATTTATTATATATTCACTCCCTCTATAAAACCCAAAACTACCAATATATATAAGTATTATTCCCCTTTATATATTCCAAAATTCTATCTCCATTAATCATGCAGCAGCTACCCCTTCATTCAATTTTTTTTTCCTACTTGTATTTGTTGAAGATAAACAGAGAGAGAGATAAATGGCATCCCCTTCCTCCAAAAATACAGGCGTGAAGGTTTACAATCCAAAACCACTCTCTCAGGCGCCACCTGACAGGAACCCAGTTGAATATGGTGTGCCCTTCGATTCCGATGAATTTTTTTATCAAACTAGTGGAGAAACCAATAGCTTCAAAAAAGAAAAAATAAAGTCGATATGAGAGTGGTTCTTAACTCGATCTATTAATAATTTGCTCACAATATATATATTTGTGTAATTCTGTTGTGGTGTACACTTAACAGAATTAGGTTTCATCAGTTAAGGCTTCTTCCTAGCTAGCTTCCATCATGAAAGTTAATTAGTATATATATGTACTGAGTTCATTGTGAAATATTACGGAAAATTGGGACCGTTTATCCATCTTGGAATCAGATAAGCCGGGCTAATATTCCAGACGATATTTTTGCACTACTTGCATAGATTGCACGTAAAACATTAGAATTTAATCTCTATCATCCAATCTTAAGTTGTAGAGAGTCATTTATTTTCTTATCTCAAGATCATCAGAATTACCCATCAATCAGAGAATTATTTACTAGTAACTGTCATCTGCATAGTTTTACCGATAGAAAAGAAACAACAAAAGTATGTCCAATACTTGCATACTACACTGCCAAATAAAATATTAAACAGTAATATTGAAGTATTGTTAATTATTTTATATCATCATATGGCCCTTCGGTTGGTGCCTTGTCTGGTCGCAGAGGCCTAGAAGATGATGCATGCACCATCCTATATTACAAATAATAAGCAAGTTAATATACAAAGTATCTCAATTACATTAATTGTTGTTTTTAATAAGATAACTTGTCAAGTATACTTACATTGCGGCGGTTTTCAAGGCCATGAGTATAATTTATTCGGCTCTCACGAATGGCCTGCTGCATATCTCTCTCAAATTTTTCACCAAGATCATCTTCATGTTTTTCGAATACCTCATTGCTGGCCGGTTGCTGTTCAGCATTCTTCTTTGCGTATAAAACAAGAGAAAAAAAATCAGCCAGCTAGTTCTATACATAGGACCATAAACCACATCATTTCCGTCTTGTAAGCATAGCAATTTGTAATATTTTGTTGAAATCTATATTTTG
This sequence comes from Rhynchospora tenuis, assembly GCA_027725995.1. NCBI lineage: Eukaryota > Viridiplantae > Streptophyta > Magnoliopsida > Poales > Cyperaceae > Rhynchospora > Rhynchospora tenuis. The sequence goes on along the minus strand of CM050888.1, from coordinate 148,360,776 downwards.
TGTCCTTTATATATATCATTACCAGTGTATCCTAAACAAAAAAAAGAACTGAAGTTTCTTTTTCCGCTTTCTGATTAGGTCAGGCTTATATTACCAAAGAGTTCTTCTGTCATTTAAAGTTAGTCTGTAGTTGAAGTTGAATACTTGCCTTTGGACTTGTAAATTTGGACTTTTTGGTTTCAAGTCCAAGATGTCTTCTTAATCCCTCCACGGACTTGATGTACTCACCTGTCTCAGGTTCTATGAATATCTGCAAAAAGAAAAAAAAAAATTGAGAGAGAGATAATCAAACAAATCGAATTATTAGATCAGTTAGTATATAAACAGATTTATTTATTTCTATATATTGTAGAACCCAAATAATAGAGTGTCCTGGAACCTATTATACATTGACATGAGAATTGTGCCATTTTTACATTTTCTTATGAATTTAAATATTGTTGTCACATTATTGCATTTTCCTTAAATTAATAAACTCTCTTTTACAGACTTGGTAAGTGGTAACGATTGCCTGGTTACATTGGGCCATTGACTAATAATTCCAGGCTTTGTTGTTTTAGACTAAATCTTAAGGCCCAAAATCAAATGAATTTTGTAGTCCTCAATTCCTCATTCAGCGACTCAAGTACAGAGCCCAAAATGAAATAATTTTGTAGTCCTCAATTCCTCATACATGAAGCGCCGTAATTTCAGTAACACAGTTAACACTTGTACAGAGTTCATTTTGCATCACTTTCTAGATTACAAATAGTACAATCGGAAAGTTGACACGTACCATGTACCTCCCTCCTGTTTGCTTCCCGGTTTTCCTAATTCGCTCTTCCATAATCCAGTTCGGAGGAAGCTCAGCCGGCCGCTTAGGATCGCCTGGGATGATGGGTGTCCTATCAAAAATATCATCTGAAATGAAGGGCACACCGTATTCAACCGGGTTTGTGTTAGGTGGCGCCTGAGAGAGGGGTTTGGTGTTGTACACCTTGACGTCCGTTTTTTTGGAGGAAGGAGATGCCATTTCTCTTTGTTTATCTTCAACAAATAGAAGTAGAAAAAAAAAATTAATGAAAGTGTAGCTGCAGGATTAATGGAGAAAAAATTTTGAAATAAAGGGGAGCAAATACTTATATTATATTGGTATTTTTGGATTTTATAGAGGGGATGAATATATAATAAATGAAATACACTAGTGTGCAATTATTATCTACTTTTGAGGGATTGATTAATTAATATTTTGAGTCAGCCAGTACCTTTTTGCTTGGTTCCGCCCTGACTAGTCATGTTGATAAATCAAATCCCTTTTATTTATCATAAATAAATGTTAAATTATTTTTTCTCTTAAATTAAATATAAACCTCACCAATTTGTAAATATTCAACTACAAAAGATAAATCCATCAATATAATTTGTGTAGAAAAAAAAATTAGATGCTTTTCTAATTGAATGAAAATAATGAGATTCCTCACTTGTTTCAAAAAAAAAAAAAAGAAAAAAAAAAGATGATATAAAATTTTGAATTCCTTCATCTAAACAGAAAGTAATAACAATCTTAAATTTTATATGGTCAACTCTGAATCCATCTCCCTGATGAGTTAACGAGAGAGATTAGTGGAATTTTTAATAATAAAAATAGTTCCCTCAAGAATTTTAATAAGAAAAATGATTTTTTTTAATAAAAACAAAGTAATTACGCAGTTTATAATCTAGTAAATACCAGGGACACTTACGCACTCATGAACTGCATAAAACATTCTTTTCGCGTTCATGAATCGTGTAAAAGGGTGTTTATGCGGTTATAAACCGCGTAAATAGGCGGAATCAAAATCGCTGAATCAAACTCCACGCGTTCTTTGATTTTTGTATTTATTTTGCCGTTTTTTTTGTAAATTTGAAGTGAACATTTTTTTTTCCTCTGATTGTTAATTTTTTTTTTTGTAAATTTGAGGTTTTATTAACACGATTGTAAAAAAAATGTTTCGTATGATTTTAGTAGCGTTTGATATTACAACAAATATTGTACAATGCTATGAAAATATAGATAATATTTTGTCTTTTCTTTTTCTTTGGTTATATAAATAATTTCTATAATTATAATTTTTCATAAACTAATTTCCAACTAATTCCAATTAAATAATCTCCATAAACTATTTTCCATTGTATTCCACAACATGCAAATACAATTTTCAATAAACTAATGTTCACATAATAATCACCATACATTTTATAATTCCTAAATAATTCATTTCTATAAACTAATTTGCATAAACGAATTTTCATTCAACTAATCATCAATCCACAAATTTCATTCCACAATATAATTACAATAAATAATTTTTTATATACTATTTCTCAATCAAATAATTTCCATAAACTGATTTCCACAATATATTTATTTTAATTTTCATAAACTATTTTCCATTATATTCCACAACATGCAAATACAATTTTCAATAAACTAATGTTCACCTAATAATCACCATACTTTTTTAATTCCTAAATAATTCATTTCTATAAACTAATTTGCATAAACTAATTTCCATTCAACTAATCATCAATCCTGAAATTTTCATTCCACAATATAATTACAATAAACAATTTTTTATATACTATTTCTCAATCAAATAATTTTCATAAACTAATTTCCACAATATATTTATTTTAATTTCCATATACTAATTTCTACAAAACTAATTTTGACAAACCAAAAAATTTTGGAAATATTAGAATAAAAAAAACATACATTTACTGACAATCGCTTCTCCTCTTCTCGCCCGAAACCGTCGGAAATCGTCGGTCTTCTCCCTGCCGGCCGAATCTACTCGCCCCCTCTTCTTCTCCGGGCGAAATCGCCTCTCTTCTCTTCCTCTCCCCTTTCTCTCTTTCTTTTTTCCTCTTCTTTCTTTGTTTTTCTCTTTCTCTCTTTCTCTCTCTGCGCTTTGGAGAAGACGGCTCGGTTTCTGAAAAAAAAAAAATGGTCACAAACCCAATGCATTCAACCCTCTGCCTATTTACGCGGTTTATGAATGCGTAAAGTTCTATAGTTTTTACGGGGTTATAAACCGCGTAATTCCTTTGTTTTTATTAAAAAAAATATTTTTCTTATTAAATTTCTTGAGGTAATTATTTTTATTATTAAAAATTCCACGAGAGATTACCCAGTAGCTAGCAAGAAAAAATAGGCAGAGAGCTGTAACAACCTAGATTTTTACCAAGTCATATAAAACTATATTTTCCTTAATTTAAAGTATTTATATCATATTTAGCCTTATCTCTACAACGATTAAATCCCTTCTATTTGTCTTTGTTCCCTTGTAAGTTATGAAATTCCATAACCGTGCATATCTCCATTGTTTTAGAATTTTATGTCCAATCTATTTTCGTTATACAAAGATATCAATATAACTCTTTCTTACATTTCCATTTAAATTCCTTTGCGTGACCACCCATTAATTCTGAATTCGTGTTAGACGAATTAAAATTGTTTGTAAGTGGGAACAAATAACCGTTTATTTAGATATCTCCCTTGTGATATTCAAATTCCATTTATCCTCTTATTTATTTTCAGTTATTGATTTTGTTTGGTCCAACAAATAACTGACAAAATCGGTTATTATCCAAAAGCCATTATACAATTTCTCTTCGGTTATATTAAAAACTGAACCACTTTCCTCTATTCCTAATTGTGTATATATCTCTGACTAATCTTACTCTATTTTCTGACTGAACCAAAGAAATAAAATTATGGGTGTTTATCCAGAAGGCACCAATTGCCCTCTTCTAATTCCGTTCATGCCCAGAGGCAATATTTCCTCTGGCATTTATTTCCATGTGATATTTGCTTATTTCCACCCTCTACAAATTATCTTCACTTTGAATTGAAGTTGGCGCACACAATCTTGGTCCTGCTTGAACGGTACATTCAATTATTTTTTTCCTTTCTAATCCTATTTTGTATTTACTGATTGGATCACTAGATCAGATTCTGACCATCTTAACTATTACCGTTTATTTGTATATTTGACATTGATAGAAACTGTCCGTCCATTATTTATGGAAAAGAGAAGTAAAGTTTGACTTGAAATGTCCATATCAAAATTTATTCAGATTTATAGACTATGTATGTGCTCACTATATTTCGATTTTGATAAACCTTACTTTAGTTTTCTATTTTATTATGTGTGTCGTATAACTTTAGAAGTACAGTATATTATGTTAGGCAATTACTACTCTTCTTATTGGTTCTGAAAATATTTGTATCTTTTGAAATTTGTTGAGTGTACTATCCGGTCAATTAAACCCATGCTACGGTGCACTTTCCAATTCTCAAACTTTATATTAATATGTATTATTTTCATATCAAGGACCTTCTTTTCTTCTTAGATGAAATAATTAAATAAATTTTTGTTCATCTAAAAATTCGTGTTAGAAAAGTTTTTACAAGTTCCTCTTAATCTTAATATTTCTGCAAGTTACTGTTAGAACTATATTATCATAATCATGTTATTTTTAGTGTTATTTCTGAATTATTATTCAGTGGAGCATTATAGACAAAGTTAAATCTAGCTTTTAATATTTTAGTTCGAAATTAGTGACTTAAGTTGGAGGATTAGTTGATACTAAATTAAATATTTCTTAATTATCGACACTAGGAAAGGATCAGACGTTTCAGATTCGTAGCTGCTCAGGAGTTGGTTTGAAAGATTGTCACTGCATCCGTTTTCTTGTCAGGTGCGGATCCTGGTTTGAAGTGAAATTTATTTTTCTATATATATATATATAAAGAGTATATATTTTATTTCCCTTTATATTTTTTTTAATCGCTATTACTGTTGCATAGTGCATGGTTACATTTATATTAAGAATGGTTACACAATTTGCTTTATGAGAAAAGGATAAGTATACAATAAGGTCATGTAGTTAGTACGCATGGTTGGGTTATATAACTGCATTTGCATATTGGTTAGTATCAATTAGAAAAGATCATAGAGATTATTTTAAATAGAGTATATTGTTAGCATTAATGAGTAAAGACAGTGGATATTAAAGTGGTAAATGTTATGTGGAAGTGGCAAATGTTAAGTGGAAGTGGATGATAACCGTTGTACCAGGCGTTTGGCTTGGGTGCTCTAGTACTAGCGCGCTCCCCAGAAGATATCCGTTCGCGACGGATAAGTGGGCTTCTTGGGATAGTGGATAAAGGTCAAACTAGTGGGCTTGGTAAGTGGGGCGTGTTATCTAGTGGAATTAAAAGTATTAATTTGAGCAAAGATTTGTGAAGTCATTTAAATTTGTTTCTGAACTATTAAAGATTACCATCAGTATAGTAAAGTGGTCATGTTAGAATTCATATTGCATCCAGCTATTCTCATTTGTTTTATTGACATATTACTGAGTTGTTAAATTTCACGAATCTCCGGGCTGGAACTAAATACCGCACTGGGAGATTATTTCAGTCTCTCATCCGTTTTCCATTTTATATGGGTTCCAGATGTTGAAGACGATGTGTTAGAGCTTTTGTAAGAAAACAGTGGAAGACAAGCGGGTCAAATAAATGCCACTGATTGTACTGTTTGTTTTTAAGTAGTTTTGATACATTGAACTAGCATGGGAGTCTCGTTTTCAACAAGCCATGTTAGTCTTTGTCGGTTGCCAGATTCATTTATTATTGAATAAATACAGTTTTGTGGAAATTTATGTGTAGATTATTGGTATTTATGTGATGTATTTTTCGCCTTGCGTAGAAATACGCGGCGGGTTGTCGAGATGCACTCGCAAGTCGTCTAAAAGTGACTCGGGGTGTGACAAGAGCACTGCCACAAGGGAGAGACACAACGAGAAGAATTCTGATATTATAACCTTGAAGGCTTGAAGCAGGTTTTAAGAATGTAGAAAAAAGATGTTTGCTTGACAACTGGGGCTAAAAATTTTAGAGAGAAATAAGGGTAACATACAAATACGATACTTTACTCTTTTGTAGTCATCTAACATTATGATTTTTTTTTTTTATTTGAAACCTTTCGAATATAACAATTTAATTATAAAAAACCTTGTGTACCCCTTATTTTATCCTGAGATGTCACCTATGATCAATGATTGGTGGGCCCGACTAGTTATTATGTGCGGGTTCACAATACATGTCTGCTGAATTAAATGATGGAAAGTTGGAAACAAAGAGGCACAATGTTAGTATTTGTGTATATATAATTATATATACTTATATCTAATTTTAATTAATACAATACAGACAAAACTCAAATGTATATTTGAACCAAAATTAATTTAAGATTTATAACGGATTGTATGTGAGTAAACTACATTTTATACATTGCATAATATTCTATTGATTGTCAAATCACAGTTGTAAGCATTGAACTCTCCTAATTTCGATAATCGTCAAAATATTTTATATAGTACTCGCAAGACAATCATTTTATAGATTTGGAACCACCCTATATATATATATTAAAAAAAAAAACAAAATCTAATGATATTGCAAAATTGGGACAATCCAATGTTTGTAACTGTGATTTGACAATCAATCATGCTATGCAAGGTATAAAATAAAAATTTCTTTACATGCAATCCATTATAAATCTTAGATTAGTTTTGGTTGAAATATACATTTGAGTTCTGCGTACATTGTATTAGTTAAGATCAGAAATAAGTTGTTATACAAATACTAACATAGTGTCTCTTGTTTCCATAATTTCATCCGGCATTTATATAATGATAGTTAGCCAGGCCCACCAATCATTGATGATAGGTGACATGGGATGGTAAAATTTGGGGTACCCAATTATTTTTCTCAGTAAATTATTATATTCGAAAGTTTTCAGGTAGAAAAACTCTCACTACAAGAAAAAGGGGATTTAGATAGATTTTCACTGGAAGACTTTTTATTTAGCTACATAATTGGTGTTATTGCAAGATAACCTTGCAAGATAAATTCTTAGTGTAGCTGGAATTTAAAAAATATAGTGTTTTTGCAAGAGATTTTCTAACGTCTTGCACGAATAGTCTTAAAATAGAATCTCCATGAATTTGTTTCACAAACAATAGCGCCAAAAGAAAAAAGAAAACTTCACAAGCAACGGCGCCAATATAAATTTGGTAAAAAAAATTCTGTTATTAAGAAGGACGGACGAGAAGATCATAAAATATGTAAATTTGAAGGGCCATTTATTCCTCCTTCCAAGAAAAAGGACATTCCTTTTCTTATTTAATAATTATTATTATATATATTGGCGGTTGTTATCAAAATTTGTGATAATTTCAAAATTGTTCAGGTTGTTTCATTCAGATAGAAAAATATTCAAATTTCTGATTTTACATGCATAATATTTGATACCTCATGGTTTGTATCACGATTCAACGTAAAAACAATTTATAAGGTGCTCAATTTGCAATTTTCATCATTTATACATTGACTTCATATAAATTGGCATCATTATTATTTTAAGTATCATGATTATTAACGTCATTTATCAAACTCAAATAATTCAGGATATACATTAAAACAAGATTTGGTCAAAAGGGAAAAATTGAAAAGTTAAAATGATCAATTTGAATAATTAAATATAATCTTCAACGTAGGCATTATATGTAATCCTGAAATGCCATAGATTCAATTTAAACATTATATTATATATATGAAAACTTTTTTCTAGATAAACAAAAGGATAACTCATTTATTATAAAAATAATCAGCTAAAATGCTAATTAAATTCTGATTAGCCAAAACCGACAAAATAATTTCTATATATATTATGACTTTATAGCGAAAATACCTAATTGTTTCTTAACTAAAAAAATATTTAGTATAATTCTACTTAAATAGCCGAATCATATAGACATAACTTTCTTTCTTAATTAAAAAGATATCATCAATGTTAGTGATAATGACAATGATTTTGAGAAACAATACAATCCATCATGATGCATAGATTTATTTCTGCATCATTAGCTTATTCGTTGGATTTATATTAGAATAAAAATCTAATTTAATTAATTTATTATATATATATATATATATATATATTGAAAACTCATAAAAAAAAAACAATACACTTTATAAAAAATATCACACCCGATAAAAGCTCACTATTAAAATATCAAATTATCTATCCAAATAGTTTAATATGATCTTCATATTGGAATCATCTTGCTGACCAAATTTTATATATATATATATTTTACTATATTCATATTTTACGAATTTCTCAATCTAATTAGTTCTGAAACCTACAATAATATTATATGTTTAAAATACATTAAAATGCTTTGAAAATTAAATAATGTAAATTTTGGTTGGGAAGAAGATTTCAATATGAAAATCATATCAAATTGTTTCAAATTGATCATTTGAGGTTTTTTTAATTTGAGAACTATATGTGAAATCAATTTGACTGTACAATTTCTCCAATTTAATTTTTAATATCGCGTAAATCATGTAGTAATAACATGCATGAAAAGAACGATAAAAGTGATCCCTATTTTTTTTTTTTTTAAGTATTCTTTATAATTTTCTATATTGTTGATCTTGTCATGTGGTTTAGAACTAATTATACGGGAGATTTTTTAAAACTAAAAAGAAATATTAAAAATATTAAAATTATATATATAATTTGATCTCCAAGAAGATTTTATTGTGGAGAGTGAATTGGAATATACAAATTGGCCATTGTAACCTCGAAAATTGAGATCAGATTGCGTTTGATGAGCTCAAGTGTTAATTATGTTTGACTCTGATGTTACTCAATAAGTAATATATAATATATATCTAAAAATAATAATAAATATAAATAATTGATATTGCAGCAATAATTAAATATGGTTCCCCTCCACATGATCAATACAATTTATATAGTTAAGCATCATGTGGTCTAAGTATATAGATACAATTAATAATTTAACTATGACTGACATGGATTAAGATTTAATTGAATTTAAGATATTTTCATAGTTTACTAGTCAATTTAATACACAGACACATATATCATTTATTTCAAAGATAAAATGACAGAAATTGCAACGACGATATATATATATATCTATATATTCTATATCGATAGGGTTGTACGCATACTATAAAAGATATTTAAAATAACCTTTAATATAGTTATTTCCTTATTGTTGACATCATATAATGATATTTTATTACATCTTATTATTTCATTTGAAGTTTCAATTATTAAACATTTTCCTAAATCTTTTTTTTCCCGACTCCTTCCAAAAATTTCATCAAAAATATTTTCGCTGAAAAGATTTAAAACTTCTTCCAAAAATCTATCCCCACACCATTCTATTTCCCCGTCCTTGTTTTTATTCTGACCTAGAACCCTAGATCTTTGTCTCCCAAGTCCCAACCCCGTTTTTTCTTCTCTTCACGAAAAACCGCTTCGCGCCGTCGCCGATTTCGGTCCGTCTTTCCTCATCCCTCCCTCATTCCTTTTGTCGATCGCTTGAAATCTGATTTTTCCATTTCTTATTTCTGTGTTTATTGCCAAAACCCTACTGTAACACGATGCTACACGCGAAAACCAATTGGGACAAGGACGCATGTCCGTTGTACTCCTCCATGGTTGCTTCACTAATTCATTTGTCTATGGCTTTATGCTCCTAATTTATATTACAGATCCGATTTGTAAGATTATAGTTGATATGAAGCTTGAACTAACATAATTTTGTTTGGCTTGATTCCAGGTACCAAGGAGAAGGTGATTGCTGAGTAGATATGATTCTGCTAATCCCCATCAGGTGAGAAAGCTTCTTAATATTCTTAATTAGGTTGTTTTTAGATTCAATTTTAGCTTAGCAATTTGGGATGAAATATCAGTCTTAACTCTTAAGTGGACTGGAATAGTTGTCAAATATTATTTGAAAAACATATCTTGTACTGCACGGTCATACATTTTTTTCCTTGTGCATCAAAGTTAAGCTGGATGGGCAAAAATTAGAATGCATGTGTAAATACATGTGAGTGTAATATGACTAAAATGTTTCCCTACTTTGACCTCTTGTTAAAATAAAGATAGTCATTTTCATGATTACTACATGAGACACCATAGATAAATTGAACATTAACAAGTAACAACTACATGTTATGGAACTTTGTCAATTGTCAGAATGCAAAATCAGTTTTATCGAATAATAATTGATTTGTACAGAACAAGACTTTAAAAAAATGAAAAAAAAAATAAAGAAAAGGCAAATTGAAGTTGGATCCACAATAATTCTTTTTTTACTTGAGTGTTCTTTCTTGACGTGAAGTTTCAGTTTCATATGGTGAGAGATGTGCAAATGAATATTAAGAAGAAGTTTAGATGACCTTGAGGCAATACACAAATAAGCGAGGAATCAAATGCAGGTTGGTTATGATTAGTTTTAAGTTGTCAAAATATTTGTTTAATTGGATCATTTACTTGGATGTGTGATAATTTTTTTCAGTTTGATTAATTTTTATCAGATAAGTTTCAATAATTTTCATGTAAACCTTATTAAATAGTTTGTGCTCAGCTAACAAAAAACTTACAATTATTTTCCTTACAAGATAGAAGAAATAAATGTGATTGCTTATCTTTAAATGTTTATTTTTAGGAACATTTGGTAATATCGACAAGGAGCAGAGAACTTGACTATTCATGTTCAAAAGTAAGAGTTTACTACTACCTTATACTTGTATTACCTCGTTACTCTCAACTGACTTGGAGTGTTACTGGCCTTGGCTATTTTTGTTCAAAACAGGTAGCGCAGTGGATTTCATCTCTAATTGATGCAACCATAAAGGTATGAATCTGTTTAATAATTATTCAATAATATGCGTATAGTAATTGAAACATTAAACTCTTTATTTACTTCATTTATCTAAAATAATCTCTCAAAAAGTGGATGCGACAATAAACAGTGTCTCAATTTTCTTTTCAGATTTTATGATTCTCTAAGATCATTATATGTATGGATGCTCTGGGATAGAAATAAAGCTGCTGGCAACAAGAGAGACTCCTTCCACAGACGATCATTGCAAATGCTATCCAAATTGAGGCAGAGCAATAAGTTGATTATACGAAGAAACTAATCTACCTCTCCATAGTTTTGTTACCTTGTATTTGATTATATAGAAGATTATACCATTTTGTATATATACTTTCTTTCGTTGATGTTGTAAACTACTAGAATGATGTTTGTTTTATTAATTTTGATTATTACTAATTTGTCTTGTAGTAGTTAAAATAATGTAATCTTTGTATTTATATTAATAGTATCAATTCATGTTGTTTAATTATAATCTTATTATCATTTAATTATAGTCAAATGTGAGAACATAAAATTTAGATAGACTTTAAATGTCTTTCTAAATTGTCATATTGTTTTGCAAGAAATATCAGATATTTAATTCATTATTATATTATAATTTAATTACATAATTAATAAAAACAAATAGCAAGATTATTTGATCATGCTAACCATTAAAAAAGTGTAGCAAGGAATTCATCTTTAGAAGACTTTTTTATCTTGCAATTGCTCAATAAGCGATTGTACTACAGAATTCATCTTTGATAGACTTTTTCCGTCATGCAATTTTTAAAATAAAAAGTGTAGTAAGAAATTCAGTTTGCAAGATTTTTTATCATCTTTACCAACACAAAAAATAAATCTATCAATAGGTCTTTGCAACACTGAGTTAAGCTAGACTATAGAAAGTCTTCCAAAATAATTTTGCAAGGGTTTTTGGAACATTTCGGAAGAGAATCGTGTCTATCTAAAAGTCATCTTTGTTGTAGTGTCTAATATTAAGTAACCACAAAAAAGAAAAGTATTCTATTTGCTTGTTATCTTTATCTCTCTAAAATTCTTAGGACCTGCTGCCAATCCAATAATCTCTTTATTCCTTAAAACTTGTTTCAACATTTTATGGTTGAAATATTAGAATTTTTCTCGTTGCTCTTTTCGCTTGTGGTGATGCTCTTTGTCTGCTCACTATTCCTTTGCTACAAGGTAATCTCTCTCATTCATTCAGCGAAATTGATGAAAAATGGCGACATTGTAAAATCTAATTTTATTTATTTGAGATGAAGAAATAAAAAATTTAATACTAATATTTTTAAAACAAGTAAGAAATGACTACTTATCATTCAACTGGAAAATAACCTATTTTTGTAATGAATTATATTGTTGGATTTGTCTAACACTGAGTGTTCTTCTAGTTGAATGAAAATTGGTGAGATTTATCCTTGTTTTAAGAAAACAAATTAATATTTGTTTATGAAGAAGGGTTTTAGTTTCTAAACATGAGACATGACGTCATAGAGTCAAGAAAGAGTTGCTGATGAGAGATAAAAAGTATAGTTTTCCTTCTGTATAATTATTATAAATACCTTAAAAAAATAAATAAATTGGATCTTCACGTTAAAATGCATGCATCAGGCATTAATGGTCCCCTATAATAAATTAAAACTGTGCACTCCCTCGTATATGCCCAAAATGCAAATTTAATCGAAAGGATCGTCGCGCAATAAGTGAGAAAATGCACAAAACAAACCATGATTTTTTTTTTTTTAAGTTAAAATTATAGGCGTAGTAGGCTAGTAGCCTACATTTTTTTTTTTTTTTGACCTGACCTTTTTTTTTTTCCGCAGTGTTCAACTCAGCGATGTGTGTTCAGAAATTTTGTGGCTTTTAATGTGTTTCTACCGTGTGGTGGTATTGTTCATTTGGAAGTGTTGCTCAAATGGTTTTAAAATTAATGTCGCATACGATCCTCAAATCCCTGACCACTTGGTGACTTGGACGACTGCGAAGTCTTTTTTCTTTGTTTTCTAATTTTTCGATTAGACTCCTCGATGTTTCAAATTTGCAAAGGAGTACAAATATTGACAGAAATATTGTTGCAATAACTGCTGTAAAATATTTCACTACTAATATTTTTGAAGAATATCCCCTCTTCCAAAACAATTAGCGAATCGTACTAACTAATTAATTACCATTAAAAATTAGAACCTCGTCGTTTGTCACTTTTATCCGTGTCTTGTCTTCAATCTCGCGAGTTATTTCACAAAATATATTCAGTAAGTTCCCATGGTAATATGTCAAAATACATTTATGCATCCATGAAACCACCAACGATGTTATATATTCAGACATTTGTACAATCAGCTCTATATTTCAACTAGTTCATATAGGCACTTCATTTTTGCAAATACATGTATATCGATTTAATTTGCAGTTATTTTACTGGATGACTAGCCATAAACGCTCAAAAACATGACATGAACTTCAGTTTTCAAAATCGAGGATTATAACAGATTTTGTTGATTAATAATTTTGGAATATCGATTGATCGATATTAATTCTGTTATTTGCAATTTTTGGCTAGTTTTAGTCTTTTAGAGACTATACTAGCTAATTATGTGAATCCAAAGTCACTAGAGTGAACTATGATACTATTTAAATTGAAACCTACCGATGGTATTGAATTATTGATAGTAATAATAATCGGCGACGATATATTGGTAAAATGGATGTATTGTTAAAGCCTAGTTTTAAGTTGGATTTATGAAAACACATATAAGGACCTTGAGTTTCTTACTCCAAAGACAAGACCTATATATTGAGTCATGTTATTATTTATTATTCTTAAACAATGACCCATTAAAGTTGAATTCTAATTATTCTAATGAATGCGATTTAACCAAAACTAAAATATCAAATAAGAGAGTCATAACTTTCTTGTGCAATCTCGTATAAAGAGGAATAAGAATTTAGCTCATTCAAACACCTTAACGAATAAGAATTTTTTTTAAAAAAAGTTTAGTGGTATATTCATCCTAGAGAGTTCGATTAGCAAATAGCAAATAAAATTAAATAGCAAGTACGTTTAATGTACTTATTCTTCTTTGTGGATTAAACTGTAAAATAATTCAACAGATCATGGGTCCTCATAAACTATAGAATCTTAATCGGCGTGCAGCTGATAAGTTTGACATATCTTTAAGTTAAACCACACAATGTCCGTTCCGTAAGTGTTTTTTTCCTATCATTTTTTAATAGTTTAGTCTATTAAGGACAATTTGGACATTTTTAATAAGTTATAGTGACATTTTTTAATTAGAATGACATATCTCTAATTTTGATAAAAATTATGGCATAAAATTAATTTTAATCATTTTATAGTGGTATAAAATTAATTTAAAATTTAAGAGTGACATAGCGATTTTTTCATAGTGATATATATCTAAATATTTCTACAAAATATATACTGAGTTATGATTGGTGGGTACTGGATTTGACACTTGTCATGCCCGTTTCTCATGTATTGTGTGGTGTCATGATTTTGTGTATGAAATATGACGTGCTAAAATTCTATTAAATGTATTGAAAAAAGTGGTATGTCGATGCCTGACACGTTTTCAGTAACTGCCCATTTCACTTCGTACTTAATATGTGTCAGTTTTATCTCAAAAAAAAAAAAATATATGTGTCAGTTTAATTTATAGTTTTATTATTATGACTGAAGTTAAAAAAAAAAAAAATCAAGGATAACAAAAAAAGACGAAAAGCAAATTGTATAATCCTTGATGAATTCATAGTCGGGTACAAATGTAGTTGGATCCAACCCAATAAAGTCCGAGGCTACTCATCATGGATCCGACGCGATAAAGATTGTGTATCAGTTAATAATTTTCAGTGTATCTAGCGAAACACAATTGGGGACAGAAGACCATTCTTTCATTCATTCCTTCCTCGTCGGAGGAGGGGTAAAAAAAAAAAACAGAGAGAAAGTATAAAATTGCCCTTCCCACCCTCTTTATGCGCAAGCTATTATTAGTGCTAATCTCGCGCGTTGTGCGATTCGTTTCTATACGAATATGTTATTAAATAATTTTTTAATTAAATTAGCAACCGTATGGTCAAGATTGATAACTATAGAGCGAACATTGCGCATATAATTTTTTTTACGAAATTTAGAACACTATATAAAAAAGGAATTTGATTACCGCCATCGGTCTCATATGCCATCGCTGGCCATCGTGCAGCCCTACCCAGCGATGGTCCCTCACATCCAGGGCACTAATTTCGTATATCTAAATGTTCAATTTAACAAATACAAATGTTCTGTTATTTAAGTATAAATGTTCAGTTAGTTGTAATAAAAAATATAAATATTATAAGTAAAAATGTTCATTTTATTAAGTATAAATATTTTAGTTAGTAAGTACAAATGTTCAGTGTAGTAAATAAAAATGTTGAATTTATTATTTATAACTGTTCAGTTTAGGAAGTATTAAATTTCAGTTTAGAATGTTTAGTTTAGAAGTGTTTAGTTTAGTAAGAACAAATGTTCAGTTTCGCAAGTACAAATGTTCAAGTTTTACATATAAATGTTGAGTTTATTAAGTATTACTGTCAGTTTTTTTAATAGATGCAATGTCAAGCGAAGGGGTCACGAACTGGAAAAAAACCACATGAAAAAATTAGAAGGGGTCATGAACCGATCCGGTTCAAATTAAATTTTTTTCAACTCTGCCCCTGGCGCGCGTCTCTCTAAGGCTGACACAACTGACGTGCGGTGGCGTATTTAAACTGAACACTTTTGATTATTAAACTGAACATGTTTGATTATTAAAATGAACATTTATAACAAAAAGTCGCGCCATAAGTAGGGATGGCGCGGGATGATTTTTTTAGCGATTGCACTTATCATTCCTGTATAAAAAATGCCATAAAAATTGAATATACTATAGAAATATTATACGAAAACTGACACATAAAATCCACACCAAAAAAATTACGCCGTACCAAAAATCCAGCAGCCTAGCCACAGAAGATCGCGTGCCTCTCACGCCGGACCAAATTCATGTATGTATAATATGCTTGTTATTGAATACAAATATAAAATATTATGTGCAAGTTAGTTATCAATTTTATATATCAAAATATTATTTTATTATTCTAAAATTTATGTTTTTTAGCTTTAATTGGATATTTTTTTAGCATTTTCGTTAATAATATGTATTATTCAAATTAATAATCAAATCCATATTCATCCATTGTTCGTTTTTAATTGCATCCTTTTAAGGGAGCATTGCATTTTGAATCTTGATATCTCCATTTAATTTCTGTATCTCCATCTAATCAAAGTTCATGGTGATGACATTTTGAAATTAGAAACATTTAAGGTAAATTTGTAGCGGACTAATTTTTTATACGAATTAAAAATAAATCTGTAATTTAGGTTGTGTTTGAGATGCATGAAAATAGTCAAATTTCTAAGTTAGTAAATTATTTAATAACCTATAATTATTCAAAGTACTAATTTTAATATTTAATCTGACTAAATTGTGGTGTTGTCGGATATCTCTTAAATAATTCGACGCTAAAATTGATCATTTCAAATTTTACAAAATAATATTGAGAAAATAAATGTTGAAAATAAAATGTATAAGGAGTTATGATTCGTGGGTACTGTATTCGGTACCTGCCACACGCATTCCTCATGTATTGTATTTGTGTGTCATGTCATGATTTTTTTATGAAATATGACGTGCCAAAACCTAAGAATGTATTGAAAGCGAGGTATGTAAATTCCTGACACGTTGTCAGTAACTGCCCATTTACATCACTTCTTACTTAATACCTGTCAGTTTTACAGTCCTGTTGTCATGCGTCATGCGTAAAAAAACAAAATGTATAAAGAGTTAAAAACTTAAGTGTTTTCCAAAATAACACGACACGAGCGTGTTGGTACGACACGCACGCGTGTTGGCACGTCACGACACGACACGTTTATGGAATTAACATGACACGTGCGTGTCAGCGTGTCGTGTCAAAGTCGTGTCGTGTTAGAGACTTCCAAACATTGACACGTCTTAACACGACACGAGTTAACACGTGACACGACAAAAAATTAATATTATTTAGAACTTTTTGAATTATATTGAGTTTATATTATAAATTTAATAATTTTTATTCATAATCTTTTTATTCAATCATTAAATTTTATTTTAATATATGAAATTTCAACAATTTATTATATTTTTCTATTTTAAAAATTATTTTAAATATTTTTTAATGATTTTTTATGAATAAAATATAATACGTCCTAACACGTTTAACACGTCGTGTCAACACGACACAACACGTCGTGTTAGGCGTGTCGTGTCATAATTCGTGTCGTGTTATCCAATTCCTTCATTTGACACGGCACGACACGACACGTTGAAAATATTAACTCGTGTCAACACGACACGACACGGCACGACACGACACGTTTGCAATACACTACTCCTCGCTCCTTGTTCATAGTCGGGTACAAAAATGTTTGGGTGTTAAACATAGATCCGACCCAATAAAGATTTGAGGCGTGGACCGCGTGGTATACTGTTCAGTGTATCAATTAATATTTTAATATATTTCAGTGTATCAGAAGGGGTTAATAATGAAACAATTGGGGAGAGAAGGCCATTCGTTCATTAATTCCTTCCCTCAGAGTTAAAAAAAAGAGAGAAATTATAAAAATTGTCCTTCCCACCACCTACTTTCCAGACAACCTTCCACTTTTTTCTAACCTCAGCATGTTGTCTTTAATTCTTTTTTCCAAATTAAAAAAATTTATCAAATAATTTTTTAAAAGAGAGGGTGATTTAGGTTTATTTCATTGGAATAGCTAGAAATTAGAGATATGTCATATGATAAATTTTTTTATTCCATCTCTAAATGACACAATTAAATTTCTGCCATTTATTAATTAATTTGAACATTCTGCCCTTTTAAATATGCCAATGTAAAACGTTAAAATTAGAAATTAGAAATATGTCACTATAATTAGAAATTAGAAAATATATCACTTTAACTTTTACATTAGAAATATAGGTAAAATAAAGTAATTGATTTTTATCAACAAAAGAAATAAACATTCCAAATTTCTTATGAAAATTTTTAATTTAAATTTTGAAATTAGGAAAATTTGAAATTTAAAAATTCAAAACTTGAAAATTTTTAAATTTAAAAATTCGAAAGAAAATTAAATTTTGGAAGTATTTTTCAAATTTTAAAATTTAGTCTAGTGAGGACAATTTGGACATTTTTGAAAAAAAATTAGTAGTATTTTTCTAATTAGGATGACATATCTCTAACTTTGATAAATAAATTATGACATAAAACTAATTTTAAACATTTTATTGTGACGAAAAACTAATTTACAATTTAAGAGTGACATATCACTAATTATAAATTTTCATAGTGACAAATATATAATTATTTTTAAAAATTTATATATTGAGTTATAATTTGTGGGTAATGGATTCGACACTTGTCACCCGCATGACTCATTTATTGTGTCGTGTCATGATTTTGTGTATGAAATATTACGTGTTAAAA
Organism: Rhynchospora tenuis; assembly: GCA_027725995.1. Lineage (NCBI taxonomy): Eukaryota > Viridiplantae > Streptophyta > Magnoliopsida > Poales > Cyperaceae > Rhynchospora > Rhynchospora tenuis. The sequence goes on along the minus strand of CM050888.1, from coordinate 148,342,407 downwards.
TTCTAAAAATGTATTGAAAAAGTGGTGTGTCTATGCCTGACACGTTTTCAGTAACTGCCCATTTCATTTCAAACTTAATACGTGTCAATTTTATAGTTTTACTAATCTAAATGTAGTGGGATCCGACCCAATAAAGACCGAGGTCAGGTCACTTATCAAGAATCCGACCCGATATTAATTGAGGCGTGGTATACTGCTCTGTTCAGTGTATCGATTAATGTTTTTCAGTGTATCTGAAGGGGTTACTACTGAAAAACCATTGGGGAGAAGACCAGGACCAGGATCCTCTGGACGTTTTTTTTGAAACGTCCAGTGGACGTCTTGATCGGAGCCGTTCGATTTAGATCAGACGGTTGATTTTTTTCGAGCCAATATTTTTTTCGGGTGTGGTGGAATTCACGGGGCTCCCTTACAGCCATTGAGATTAAATCAGACGGTCCAGATCTTGAGCCGTCCACCAAACGTCCACGGTAAAAACGTCCAGAGGATCTCATTCCGAGAAGACCATTCATTCATTCCTTCCTCAGAGAAAAAGAGAGAAATTATAAAATTGCCCTTCCCACCTCCTTTCGAGGCAACCTTCCACTTTCTTCTAACCCCGTTTCGTTGCTCTATCTCTCTCTCGTTCTATTATTCTCTCGAGTCTCCTTCTCCTTCCTCCTCTCTCTCAACTCCCAAGGGTTTCTCTGTGAAGGTATCTCTCTCTCTCTCTATTTTTTTTTTTATATTTTTAAGTGAGATAATAGAGTATGATGGAGGAATAAATAGAATACTTGTTAATCTCAAGTTGTTTATTGTTGGTTTTCTCTAATTTGAGTCGTTAAGCTCCTCTTGTTTCAACAGGTTTGCCTTTTACCTTTTCTAGACGGAAATTCAGCTCGATCTAATCTTGGGTTGTTTCCTTCTTTGAGAAATTCTCGTTTTCCAGGTTCGTTTTCTCGATTCTCTTATGTGAATTGCTGTTTTGAACTGATTTGGTACTATATATGGACTGAAATTGAGGAAACCAAATTTTGCAATTTACCTTATTAGGACCAAATTTCAGAGGGATCTATTGTTAGTTAAGTGAGCGGTTCTATTGGTTACAACTTTGATTATGTTTCCATACGAGAGCCTTTTTTTAAATTTGCTTCATATATATACTATATTTGGTTTGAATATGGGGATAGACAAGCTTATAAATTTCCATCTGAAATTAGTCTGTCCCCATTTGGTTTTTCCCTTTGCTGAATTTGTTCAGTAGAATTTTTGCCAGATATTATTATTGAGCGTATAAAAAGCCCCAAATTTGCCACAGAAACTCTATATGATTGTTTTTATAATCCAGTTTTATGTTAATCTTAGTTGCAAGCCTAGAGTTAGGGTTCTCAATCCGGCATATGTTCTTGGTTATAGATTCACCTTTTCTGGTTTGAGAAAAGAAAGAGGAGAAAAAAATAGATTGCGAAAATGAAAGATGAGTGTACTTTTCTTAATTCTACTTCTACTTGTTATTTAACACAGATCAATGTCGACCTCCTCCGATCCAAATTCTTCTTCTATACCATATAGGGTCGTATTGAATCCGACCCCAATCTCCTTTGCGCCACCTAACACTGAAGCATATGTGGAACCTGAGAATGCAGCTGGAAAAACAGACAGTGCAAAAACAACCAAGAAGAGTAAAAAACCCAAATCAAATGACGCATCACCTGCTGTCTCGACCGAATCGAAAAAGGCTAAGAAACCAAAAACAAATGAAGAGTCTCCTTCCATCTCTTCTGAATTCAAACGCCCAGATTGGCTTCCTGAAGAGTGGAAGATTATTGAACACATCAGAGAAGGAGGCAAAACAAAGGGATCAAAGGATAAGGTTTTCTTTAATTAGAAATCTAAGTTTTTTTTTATCTTGCAGCTGATGTTAAAAATAGCATTTGTTGGATGCGAGCTTGGTTAGAGTATCAGAGTGTATGGTTGATAGTTATGGTTGTGGTTGAAGTTTTAATTATCTCATTTGAATTTTGATTTTTATGGACTTAGGCTTGATAGTTAATTAAATTTGTTTGTCATGATGATGGTTCTAATTTTGTAATATAGTAAAATTGACTGCGTTTGGTGGTTATGTTTTTTATCTGAAAATTTTGTCTTGTGTGGTAGTACCAATTGTCTGTGAACCTCTTTTTTGCACAATAAATGTCCGCACCAAACAAGAGTTTCGCAAAAAAAATTTGCGAACTTATAGTTCGGAAAATTTGCAATTTAGGTTCCAGTCCAGTCAATTATCCTCTTTATGTTACTAAATAGTACTACTAAGTAGAAAGGAGAACCAGTACAAGGTATGCATGATCAGTGCCACTTGTTTTGAAATAGAAATTCCGTATGGGAGTCCATTGAGTTTGTAATTTCCTAGTCTGAATTCTGAAAATTTAACATTTTCATTGACAAAAGTGATATTCTGACATTTTCTTCTTTTTGTTTAATTTCAGTATTATATTGAGCCTGGTACTGGTAAAAGGTTCAGGTCATTAGTAGAGGTGCGGCGCCACCTTGGGCTAGATGATATTCCTAAGCCAAATGAAAACAACAGTTCACCGAAATCAAAGGTGAGTTAGAAACCTTTACAATTATTTGATACATACCAAAACTTGTATGCATTCCATTTGGAAGAATCAAGAATACATGTTTCTTCAGAAATTTGTACAGATGTTATATTATATTATGTATTTTGATCAGTCTAGTGATTTGAGGCCTAGCAACGGAAATGAGAACAAGAAACAGAAGGCAGATGGAGAGATGGCTGCCAATGGCAAAGAAAAGAAGAAAATCAAAATACAAAATGGTGAAATCAATGGAGGGAATAGTGGAATAAGTACAGAAGAAGTATGAGGTGGAACAAAATGGGTTTAGGTTCTTTAATATTGGGCAATAGGAGCTTTGGTAGAACTTGACAGCAAAATGTTGAAAAGGAAATCTTTTTGGTCAAACATGTTTTTGTTTATTCTATGTACTTGCCCTTTATAGGCGCCATACCTGTAACTTTGTTATGACATAAGAATTAGGAGTGGGAGAGAATGGGTTGTAGTTGGCTCAGTGGAAGATTTTTATTTGAGATAATTGTATTCTTATTTAGGGAATATTTTGTGGAATGTTGTTAGAATAGTGGAAATATAATCCTTCGTTCTTTGACTCATTTTGTTAAATAATTTCCATTTAAATTCATGACAAGTATAAAAGATATGTGCTTGAGATATTCTATTGAGGTTTGATTAAATGCGTGCTAGTACTTTTTGACTAGTATATTTTATTTGTTGAGACTTGGCTGCCTGAAAGTCACTGAGGATCAAAGGGGATCAAAACTGCAAAAAATGGGCATTTTCTTCACCGCAAAACTTAAGAGGGGGCTAAGAAAAAAATGTACAAAAAATTTCTCGACTGCAAAATGGGAAGTTCTAATTATATAATATCTATACAACATCTATAAACGTTATAATTGATGAAAAGATTAATACTAAAGGAATAAATTTGGTGTAATCAACATATATAAATTTCTAATCTGTCCTCCTTGGTTGGTAGGTCCCGAATTGTGTTGTCAGAAAGAAAAAAGAGGTTCCAAGTAGAGGACTTAAATTTTAATTTTTAAGTTGACTTCTGAAGCTTTGAAACTTGGTCTATGTTTTAATAAATGAACCATCTACAAAGTATGGATGCAGAATGGGTTATGTTTTGTAGACCGAGTTTAAGAAGAGAAAAGCATTAGTCATTGCAAGCGGTGATGATGCCAGCATGGCAGCGCCAAACTTGGTGCGATCTAATGTGGCTTGTTTATCTTAAGGGAAACTTCATTTAATATTTTTAAAAAAAAAAGAAAACAAAAATCAACTCAAATCTGGGGCGTGTTTGTCTGTTCCAGAAAGAACTAGAAGGAGGCTTAGATGGAGAATCACTTACGTAAATTGACTTAGTATTTCTTATTATTTTTATTTATAAGATGTAGTTATTAGCGGCTTACACTTTTTTTTTTTTTTTTTTTTTTCTGTATGAAGATATTTTTTTCACTCTTGACGGACCGAAAATTTATTAAAAGCTTTTATATATTTATTATTCCATCTATTGAATCTATGTAGTTTAGGTTGGATAGTCTAAATTGAAAAAAAAAACTTTACTGAATGAAAATATTGCTATCGCTAATAACTCATATCAATAATAGCTTGATGTTATGACAAACAAAAATTATAATAGCAGATATCAAGTTCATATAATATATCCTCCCGTAATATCTGATAGTGGATATTTTGGATATTTGCAGCTGTCATTGGATAAAAAAAATAAATAAATAGAGTTCTAATATAGTGATATTTCTAGTAACTGTTTAAATTTAAAAAAAAATGTTTGGCAAATGTAAGAATATTATCGGATAAATTCATTATAAATGATTCCGAACACATTGACATGGACCACAAATGCCACACAGGAATTCGGCACTTTAAACCAATTTCAGTTGTTGTAGAGGATTTCATTCGTGTTTCCTTTTCCATAATGTTTTTTTTTGTAGCGGGTTATCGTTGGGTTTCATGATTAAAAGTACAACTCGTTGCTTAAAAGGTCATGGAGTTTCGACATATTAGAACGGTCAGCAGTCAAAACGGGATGCTCGATCTTAGTAAATCTTTTCTGTGTCCTTTTCTTGTGTTTCAGCCGTGTTGCAGCTCATGCACGCTGTTCTTCAGACTTCAGCATTAAGTATTCTGAATTGCTTTTGTTCTAGGGCAGGCCGACTGCATTTAAACACGTTTCTATTAGGCTCATTTAATCATTTTATTGCCGATTTTGTAATTATACCCTCCGTATCTATTTTTATTCGCAATGTTTCATATATAATTTAGTGTGTGTGTGTGTGTGAAGATTGGCTAATTAATTAGGAAGATTTAATTATTCATGTGAATAAGTTTTTGTTGGTAAGAGAAGGAATAAAGTGTCGATTAAATAATGCGAACTTGAAATAAAATAGCATCTCAGCCAACATGCTTGTAAATCTGGAGATGATTCATGATTTGTTCCATAGAGCAGTAATACCCAAATACAAAACAACTCCTATTAACTAATAATCAAGGAAAAGCAGAAGATAAATAATACTCTTCAATGTAAATCAACATATCTTGAATTCATGATACGAGTCATGTCATTATGCTTATAATTACAATAGAACAAAACAGTTTTGCTTATAATCAAATGAGAAAAACGATACTTTATTTTGGATTTGGTTGGGGTACGCCAGGCCTATGCAATAGTGTAGCGCAAGGGCGACGCTCGAGGGCCCCAGTAGCAAGCTACTGTGGTGGACCCTCCCCCACAAAAAATAAATTTAATATCGTTGTGAGCACATGGCCCACATATCAGATATTAAACTGATAAGAACAGATACTACACTTGATCTTAGCCAAAAGGCCGAGAAAGGTATGAATTGGAGCGGAGGTTTGCATTCTGTTTCATAATCACTCTCAGAAGCTTGTGCGCTTTATACTTCTCTTGTGGGACTAACAAAGCGCTTACCGGTTAGTACTTGGTATTGTTCTGAGGACCTTAGGTTGGTCAGCGACGATGGGCTACGTCTAGTATTGGGCTAAAAGTTTATGGGCTTGTCTAGATACCAATTCTGATTATGAATTTATGATGCCGAAAAAATTATAAATAACTTTAATTAATTACGAAATTATAAAATAATCCATTTTTAATTAATTTTTTAAAAATGACTGCGCAGTTTCGGAATCTGGGATTCCGAAACTAATTCTGCTTAGTTTCGGAATCTCAGATTCCGAAACTAGAATGTCGCTTATTATATATAGCGGGGACCCTCTCTCCCTCTCTATGTCGCTTTCATTCTCCTCCGAAGAGCTCTCTCTCCCTCTCTCTCAGGTATGTTTTTTTTTTAAATTTTTTTAATTAATTAATTAATTAATTTTATTTAGTTATATTAGGTTAATAATAGAAAAAATAAAAAAAATATTCAAAAAATATCAAAAAATTATAAAAAAATCAGATTAAATTCTATTCATTAGGATAAATATATTTTAGTAAATTTTATATTTTTTTTATATGTTATAATAACAAAAAATTGATTTGAAAATTAGATTAATAATAGAAAAAATAGGAAAAATATTCAAAAAATATAAACAAAAATATACAAAATTCTGATTAAATTATATTAATTAGGATAAATATATTTTAGCAAATTTTATATTTTTTACATGTTATAATAATAGAAAATTCCTTAAAAAAATTAGGTTAATAATAGAAAAATAGAAAAATTAGAAAAAATATCAAAAAAATAAAAAAAATCAGATTATATTCTATTCATTAGGATAAATATATTTTAGTAAATTTTATATTTTAGGAAAAAAATAAAGTCATGTAAAAAAATCATGTAAAAAAATAACGTGATCCAAAAAAATTAAACAACCAATTAAACCACACAAAATGTCAGCCAGATTAAAATTAAACAAACAGTTAACAAAATACATATAAAGATCACATATGTTAACAAGATGCATACTTAAATAACACAATAGTTTTTCCACAAATAAAGAGAACGTTAAGGCATTCAATCATCTTCAGGAGTGTTAACACTCGGTTCTTCTTTCAGAGTGTTAACACTCGGTTCTTCTTTCGGACTGTCTTTCATCTTTTTGGCAGGAAGCTTGAAAAGTGCCCTGTAATCTCGTACATGCATTAGTTTTCTTGGTTTTTTTGTAATTACACCATCTTCATTGTCACTCAAAATTGAATTCAACTGCTCCTCATTTTTGAGTGTTGGAGTAATGTCAACTTTTGCATCAACCTTCGCTTTTCCCTTCTCCATATCTCTCAAAGTTGAATTCAACTACTCTTCTTGTAAGATATTTTCTGTACATTTTAAAAAAATAATATCAACCTAAACGAATTATCCAATTTTAGTATTAATTTTTCTAATTTTTAAAATATTTCTAAATTATTATAATCAGTCAAAAAAATTTTACAATATTTTTTTTACATATTATTAATAATATCTTTTAACATTTTTCCAATATTTCTACAATATTTTTACAATATTTGTAAATTATATTATTATTATTATACATAACAAATAATAGAATTTTTTCTAATTTTTCCAATATTTTTTCTAATATTGACCTAATTTATTATGCAATTTTCTATTATTATATCATGTAAAAAAATTAAAAATTATATTATTATTATACATAATATATAAAGGAATTTTTTCTGATTTTTTTAAAATTTTCCAATATTTTAACAATATTTTTTTTATTTTTTCTAATATTAACCTAATTTTTAATGAAATTTTCTATTATTATATCACGTTAAAAATTCAAAAATTATATTATTATTATACATAACAAATAATAAAATTTTTTTCAGATTTTTTCAAAATTTTCAAATATTTTCTCTATTTTTTCTAATATTAACATATTTTATCTAAATAAAATAAATAATTAAATTAAAATATAAAATAAAATAAAAACTTACCTGATGCTCTTCGGAGACGCGAGAGGCGAGAGAGGAGAGAAATGAAAGGGACGAGGGGTGGGGGTTATATATAACGCGCAAATAATTGATGGAACACTGTTCAAACAGTAAAATAATTGATTGAACACTGTTTAAATAGTCGAATATTAATTTTGTAATATTTAGAAAATTTTTCGTCAAGAATAGTAATTTTTTTAATTTTTACGTGATATATATTTTGATATTAATAAAGTAATATATAATTTATTAAGTATTATAAAATAATAATAAAATAATAATAAAATAATAAAATAATAATAAAAGGTTAATAAATATCTGAAAAATCGCCCATGCTCAGATTCCGAAACTAGGTAAAAGTTGAATAAAATAATAATTAAAGTTTGATGAATGTCTGAAAAATGGCCCATGCTAGTTTCGAAACTAGCTAGTTTCGGAATTTGAGATTCTGAAACTAAGCAGAAATTGTTTCGGAATCTCAGATTCCACGGTCAGTTTTAAATTTTTTATTAAAATCGGATTATTTTATAATTTCGTAATTAATTAAAGTTAGTTATAATTTTTTCGGTTTATGATGGTGCTCTTTGTAAAGCCTTCTTGAATTTATTTAGGTTGAAGAAAAGCTTGATATCATATAAAGCCATAATCCACAATCAAATTTAGTCACACTATTTTAACCACCGTAGAAGACTACAGGTGCTCAATGCATAATTTCTTGATAGAAAATTTATATGATGCTGATATTTTTGTCTAAATCTTCACTTTATCAATTTACATTTAAATTCCAAAATGAATATGTCTTGTTTATCATATTGACATTTAGATTTAGAAGGATTCAATTTTAAAAGCTGTCTGGAGCTAGAAGAATTCAATAAATAATAATAATTGTAACAACAACAACAACAATAGATATTGTAATAATTTAATTAAACAAGGGATATTTTCAGTTGTTTTCTTTAACTAAATATCATGTGTTTTTTTTTTAAAAAAAATCAATTAAAGCTAGTGTTGTTTTTTTAATTAACTAAATATTTAATTGATAATGTTGCTTTTTTATTTTTTTATGTGTAAGTCCATCCATTTTTTTTTTCCTTTCACATACTTTTCGTAGATTTTTTTTTATTATTATTATTATTTTTTTTATGATGACGAGAACAACTCCAGAAAACCAGATGCGCTTCTCCTTTCAAATTATGATAAATTAACTTGACTCCAACTATTCGAATTATTACTCTGTCGGTGCCTTCAATACAAGGACCCTAGGACCTAAGGGTGGCTCCAGCAGCTCGACAACAATATCGAGTACTTTAGCTTTAAATAAAGTTCATCACCAGCAATTTATTCTGTGTTCACATTACACGCTATCTGCCTAGCTTTAAATAAAGCTCAACACACCAGTTTTTAAAGCGCGCACTAATCCTACAAATACAATTGCACATAAACTGCGCACGGGATGGGATTTCTGAATCACATTATCATCAATGTGTTAATTGCCGTTGTCATCAGCTCGGCATTCTTTCCAGAGGCATATGGTGATGAAAATAGGTACTTTGATGTGTGGAATTCAGAGGAAGAATTTCAGATGGACTCGATTGTGCACCGAGTGCTGCTCCAAGCAGGCAAGGCAGACGATGTAGGCTACGGTGCTATAAGCAAACCGGATAGACCTGCATGCCCCAATACTTGTGAACAGCCAGGCCAACACTACACAGGCCGCCCATGCACGAAATACTATAAATGTAACAACAATGGAACTGGTTAAATGACAATCCATGCCTCCGGAGTCCATTTGGAGGGCTAGGAAATGCTTTAACTGTCCGACTGTCTGTCTTAGGCTTGATGCTGCAGTTGTTGGTGTCCCTCTTTTATCTAGATCATGTTTTGTGTAGAAAATAATTTCCGTGGACAAACCCAATAAATATTGTTATGAAGTTAGCTTATTGCCTCTTGAAAATAAGGATGTACAATTAACTTTTAAGTCTGTAATTGGCTAGCTTAATTTTATTTTCTGTCAATCTTTTGCAGATTTTTATTACTTCCGTCAAAATTGTTACAGTTAATTGAACTGATTTGATATTGGATCAGAATCATCAATCAGCACTAAACACTTCAGACCACCTTCGTCCTCCAAGAAAAGTGAGCATATTGATTTGCGAATGTGCGATATCAGAGAGATTACAATGCATTATTTCCATCAATTTACTTTCTTTTCAGTATAAAAGTAATAATAGAAGCATATGTGGAACCCGAGAATCCAGCTGGAAAAACAGACAGTGCACTAAAAACCAAGAAGAGTAAAAAACCCAAATCAAATATTGACGCATCACCTGCTGTCTCGACCGAATCAAAAAAGGCTAAGAAACCAAAAACAAATGAAGAGTCTCCTGCCATCTCTTCTGAATTCAAACGCCCAGATTGGCTTCCTAAAGGGTGGAAGATTATTGAACACATCAGAGAAGGAGGCAAAACAAAGGGATCCAAGGATAAGGTTTTCTTTAATTAGAAATCCATGTTATTCTTATCTTGCAGCGGATGTTAAAAATAGCATTTGTTGGATGCGAGCTTGGTTAGAGTATCAGAGTGTATGGTGAAAGCTTAAATAATAAGAACCAGATTGTGGTTCAAGTTTTAATTATGTCATCTGAATTTTGGTTTTTATGGACTTGCTTGATAATTAATTAAATTTGTCATGATGATGGTTCTAATTTTGTTATATAGTAAAATTGACTGCGTTTGGTGGTTATGTTTTTTATCGGAAAAATTTGTCATGTGTGGTAGTACCAATTGTTCTTAAAAGAATGCCATGTCCAAGGCATTTTCTTCACCGCAAAATTTAGAGGGGGCTAAGAAAAAAATGTACAAAAAAATTCACGACTGCAAAATGGGAAGTCCTAATTATATCTATACAACATCTATAAACGTTACAAACTTACAATTGATGAAAAGATTACTACCAAAGGTATATATTTGGTGTAATCGACAGAATCCAAATCACGTGTTGTAGCGCAATCCTCCTAACCGTTCGATCTATGATGGATGTCTCGTGTATAATACCAGATTGATAGGCCCGAAAACATTTAACCGTCAAGATCAGATCGAATGGTTGGGAGTGCAGCACTCACACGCTACACGGATTCAGATTCATAATAGACATATATAAATTTCTAATTTGTCCTCCTTGGTCGGTAGGTCCCGAATTGTGTTGTCAGAAGGAAAAAAGAGGTTCCAAGCAGCGTTTTTAATACCCTACCGGGTACCGGATCCAGATCCGGTAGGAAAATGCATTAATTTCGGTCTTATTGTGAACCGGGAAAAACCGGCAATAAACCCGCTAAATCGGAATATTTAAGTATTGAACCGGCCGGTCTACTATGTCAAGGTGGGAAGCAGCAGAAAAACTATTCCACGAGTAGTGGGAATCGAACTCTAGTTGGGCGCTATATGAGACAATTGCTCCAACCACTGGGCCAACGACCTTATTTGTTGATTGATCTTATTAAATATATATATTATATGAGAACTACAACTAACCGGTATTTACCAGCACAAACCGGTAGAACCGGGAAAAATCGCAAACCGCCACTCCCGCCGGTATGATGGCCGGTAGGGTATTAAAAACATTGGTTCCAAGTAGAGGACTTAAATTTTAAGTTGACATCTGAAGCTTTGAAACTTGGTCTATATTTTGAATGAACCGTCTACAAAGTATGTATGCAGAATGGGCTATGTTTTGCAGACCGAGTTTAGGAATAGAAAAGCATTAGTCCTTCCATGAGGTGATGATGCCAGCATGGCAGCACCAAACTTGGTGCGATCTAATGTGGCATGTTTATCCTAAAGGAAACTTCTTTTAAATTTTTTTTAAAAAGAAAACAAAAACCAACTCAAATCTGGGGCGTGTTTCTGTTCCATAAAGAACTTGAAGGAGGCTTAGATTGAGAATCATTTACGTAAATTGACTCAGTTTTTCTAATTATTTTTATTTATAAGATGTAGTTATTAGCGGCTTACACTTTTTTTTTTTGGGTATGAAGATATTTTTTCACTCTTGACGGAACGAAAATTTAATAAAAATTTTTAAATATTTATTATTCCATCTATTCAATATATAGTTTAGGTTGGATTAGTCTACATTGAAAAAAAATATTTTACTGAATGAAAATATTGCTATCGCTGATAACTCATATCAATCATTACTACTTATCAATGTAATATCTGACTGAAGAGGTTTTTATTTCTTGAAATTTCGTTCGATCGGAAGGTCCTAACAACTAGCGCTCGATCGTCACGCTGCTCACCCCGTTCGATTCTTCCGTTATACAAAATATCAAATATTTTCCCGGTAAGTCCTGTCAAATTTCTCGCAGCGTTTCAATTCAATTTTGAAATTCGAATATTCTCTTCTCCGCTTTCGCAACTCTCTCTAATAAATTATTTTTGCATTTTTAGGTGTGTCATGCTAAGTTGCTAACTCGGTAAGTGCCAATTTATCAACAATATTTCCTAGATTTTTGAAATTAAACTGCCAATTTAGGTTTGGTCTCAGAACAGCGACGACAGCGAGAAAGGTGAAGAGGTGGTCCACCCTGCGCCTTCTCGCACCACCGCAGTTACTCCCAAACTCATGGCAGTCCGCCTCTCTCCCGCTCCATATTTTCTCGGCTCTCTACATTTCTCGCTTCCACCTCCTCTCGAATCCGCCCATCAAAATCTGGGGTCTCCGTAGGGTCTATTAGCATCATGGTGTTGTGCTTGGCTGGATGGCCTCATATATTTGGATTAGGCACCAAGGTAGATCTGCCATTTCCTGCACTTGAAATTTCTTTAATTAACTAATCTTGTAATTTATCCTTCTTTTAACATTTCTTTTACCATTGTTTTTGTTGCCCTCTCCCACCCCTTCTCATACTACGACATCATGCAAAGATGGTATATTGGTACGTATACTGGTACAAGTTTGGTTTTGTTCATGCCCTTTTTCCCATATAGGCATTTCTACAAATACCTTCTTTACAACACAATGTTATTATCTAAATTTATGAAACTAAAGTGCCAATTTATGTTTGTACGTAGATCCCACAAGATAGGTTATTTCCTAGATTTATGAAATTAAAGTGCCAATTTAGGTCAGTGTGGTAAGTGTATAACTAAGAGCTTCTGCACATAACCTACTAATGGTATATAACTTGACAATTTTTTTTCTTTGTTAATTTGATGCCATTTAGTCTAATTACACTTCCTAGGATTGTAATCTATCAGTGCAAAAGAAGAACGGGAAGCCTACATATGTTTCAAGATAGTTTTTATTAATCGTATCGGTAATGAAAAGTAATTTCTCTTCATTTCTACCTGACACACGCTTCTAATTGAAAATTTATGCTCAATCCTTTGGCTACTCTAGAACCTGCATCCAAAGCTTTTAAAAGTTTTAGCTGTTAGTATTCTTCAATTTCAGGACATCCTGTAAATCATTCATACTTTTTAATTATGGCGTTAGCAATTATGAAGACATCATGCAAATATTTGAAGAACTCAAGTCATTCTGATTGTGTTGTTTACTATAATGAGAAAAGGGATGAAGAGGTGCTCCACCCCACGCCTTCTCGCACGATCTGTCCTCGGCTCTCAGTGTTACTCGCTTCCACCTCATCTGATCCATTCAAGGCCCCATTGGATCTCTCAAGAGAAAGAAGCTCCTTCTATGGTTTTGCAAATCCGAGCTGCTGCCTCATCACTCTCGCGCATCAGTCGAGCTCTAGATCCGTGGAGGTGCGGGGTTTAAGTCCAGGTTCTAACCTTTCGAAAACTTTTGCGCCCTTGATTTGTGATTTCTGACAAGATATTTTGGTGTATGACTGGTCTGTCCACGGCCTCGCCAGCAAGTTATCTTACTTTGGCTCTCTTGAATCTTTTCATTTTCTTTTTCTATGTTAGATTAGATGTTTAGATTTTTGTGATGTGTTTGACTAGCATAGATACGTAAATCATTGTGAATAGTTGCAAACTGTACTGTTTTTCTTAAGTAATTAGGTTTCTTTTGGGGTGTGCATGTCTATAGTTGATGCAATACAATTGTAATCATATTAGGCTCTGTTCACCTGGTTTTGAAACCTACATTTGAAACATTCAATCATTTATTTTTTGGTCAACTAGGAAGTTTTTGTGTTGTTAAAAGTTTTTATTTTTTATTTTTTTTGGGAAATTCTGGATAGAGAATATCTAGGTAAAAAAGTAATAATTATGTTATTTGAAAAGTGATAAACTGTCTGTGGCTCGTGCATTATTAACTTCTGTCCTGAATTAAATTTATCCCTTTGTAACAACAAGTTTGTAATTGTAAGTTCTAATGAAAAAGTTTTATTAGCACTATTACAATATTGTCAGCATTTTAGTGTTCTTTAGTCAGGCTCGCTTATCCGGTCCGAACTGATCCAGTAAACCGCCTATTAGCGAACCAGTAAAACCTGGCCGGTCCAGTCTGATTTTTATCAGAACCGCTAAACCAGAATTGTCGGTTTTTTATTTTTATTTTTTATTTTTGTATTTTCAGTGTGATGTAAGGTAGTCTTTAGTAATGTTAAAAAATAATTTCGACATGGGATTTAGTATGTAATTCTAGATATGAGGAGTACATTGATTATATTTTGCCTGACGAGGTTGCAATGGTGCCTAATCTGAAGGTTCTGAAGGCAGCCGCCCTATGAATGGAGAAGCAGGTCCATTTAGACTTCAAAGAAATGGGTACCATTTAGTCATGTCCAGAGCGGATTGTTTAAAAGCGTTTCAAATTTTTGTCATGAGATCCATTTTGTATAGTTTGTCAGAGATAACCCAAGAGATTTTACTGGAAAATGTAACTTTCTAGAAGGCATGACCGCATATTGTGTCAACTATTACTTGATGGACTAACAAACGATTTTTTTCGCACCAGTTCAATAGACTCTGGAGTGATTGGTAATTGAGGTTGTTATTCTCATTTTATTAGCTCAATCATAATACGCACATGTATCTCAGTTTTAATTTGCTTTAGTCTATATTATATTACATGGTAATCGGCCTAAACAATATTGTTGGACATCAAGAAAAATAGTTATTGGATTGGATTGTAACTCACATATGCTTATTGATAAATTTGTTTATTAAGAATTTCCAATATTATCAAATTATTTTATTCTTGTTCATATATACATTTTTTTTTTGTTTTTATTGAAGAATAATAATATTATTCGAGTAAAATTTCGCCCACACATCGGGTGGACGAAATTACTATTTTAGAAAAGGGAAAATTTTTTGTTCTTTGAGCTCAATTTGTATATCATTTTACAACCTCGCCTCTTTCATATTACTTTTTTTTTTTGAAGAAACTTATATAGGTCGAATTACTATATAATTGTTTCGAACTTATTATGCTAAAAATTAAAATTTTTTCATTTAAAAATTTGTCCAATGTAATTAATTTAATTATAACTTGATTTATACATTTTTTTTTCACATTCTGACACTAATGTGTTCATTGTTTGATGTTGTATCATAAATTAAGTAACTTTTTTTTTTATTGGTAGGCCTGAAGGTATCTCATGACAAATTATGATTTCATTGGATAATAAAAGTCTTTATTAGATCGTGTGTAGCGCAGTTCTTTAACTTTTTTAAATATATCAAATAAAAAATTGCCCGCACATTGAGCGGGCACTGCTGCTAGTAATAATTAATAGCTTGATGTTATGACAAACAAAAATTATAATAGCAGATATCAAGTTCATAGCATATATCCTCCCGTAATATCTGATAGTAATTGTCAAAAAAAAAAAAAAAAAAAAATAGAGCGGTCGCAATCTAAACAGGATGCTTGATCGCATTGAACCTTTTGTGTCTTGTCTTGTGTTTCAGCCGTGTTGCGGATCATGGACGCTGTTCTTCAGACTTCAGCATTAATTATTCTGAATTGCTTTTGTTCTATGGCAGGCCGACTGCATTTAAAAATGTTTCTATTAGGCTCATTTAGTCATTTTATTTATCGCCGATTTTGTAATTATACCCTCCGTATCTATTTTTATTCGCAATGTTTCATGTATAAGTGTGTGTGTGTGGTTAATTAGGGGGATTTAAATATTCATGTGAATAAGTTCTTGTTATTGTCATTGTAAGAGAAGGAATAAAGTGCCGATTAAATAATGCGAACTTGAAATAAAATAGCATCTCAGCCAACATGCTTGTAAATCTGGAGATGAGATGATTCATGATTTGTTCCATAGAGCAGTGATACCCAAATACAAAACAACCCCTATTGACATAATAATCAAGGAAAATCAAATATATGTAGTAATAGTCATAGAGATTTTTCTTGATGTTATGGTTCTGCAATTACCTGACGCCTCACCCTGACAGTGTTTTAACATGGCTACTTGCCTTTTGCTTGAATTTCTAGAACCAGGTAATTAGATTGAATGCCACAGTTCACAGAATAAACAAACATTTGAATTTAGATTTGGTTAGGGTGCGCCAGGCCTATGCAGTAGTACAGCGCAAGGACGAATCGTGAGGGTCCCAGTAGCAAGCAACTGTGGTGGACCCTCCCCACAAAAAATAAATTTAATATCATTGTGAGCACATGGCCCACATATCAGATATTAAACTAATAAGAACAGGTACTACACTTGCTCTTAGCCAAAAGGCCGAGAAAGGTATGACTTGCAACGGAGGTTTGCATTCTGTTTTATAATCACTCTTACCAGTTAGTATTGTGCTGAGGTTGATCAGCGACGATGGGCTAGGTCTATACTAGGCTAAAAGTTTATGGGCTTGTATTGAACCGGAATGAATTATGAATTTATGATGGTGCTCTGCTCTTTGTAAAGCCTTCTTGAATTTATTTAGGATTTTAGGTTAAAGAAAAGCTTGATATTATATAAAGCCATAACCCACAATCAAATTTACACACTCTATTTTAACGCTTAATAAACCAACTTAGAAGACTCCATGTGCTCAATACATAATTTCTCGATAGAAATTTTAATTTGATGATGATATTCCTGTCTAAATCTTCACTTTATCAATTTACATTCAAATTCCAAAACGAATTTGTCTTGTTTATCATACTGACATTTAGATTTAGAAGGATTCAATTTTAAAAGCTGTCTGGAGCTAGAAGAATTCAACAAATAATAATAATGGTAACAACAACAACAATAAATATTACAATAATTTAATAAACAAGGGATATTTTGTGTTGTTTTTTTTAACAAAATATCATATTTTTTTAAAAAAAATCAATTAAAGCTACTCATATAATTATATTTAATTATGTTGCCTTTTTTATTTTTTATGTGTAAGTCCATCTATTTTTTTTTCCTTTCACATACTTTTCGTAGTTTTATTTTTTATGATAACGAGAACAACTCCAGAAAACCGCATCTGCTTCTCCTTTCAAATTAACTTGACTACGAAAACCAGCTCTTAATCTAATGACAAAGAGCAATACATCTTAAATGAAAGGTCGCAGGTTCGAAATCCGACTGAGGTCTTTCATATATAGACATTTATTTAAAAATAACTTGGGAGACTTGAATCCCAATTTATCTTAAAAAAAAAAATTAACTTGACTCCAACGATTCGGATTATTCCTCTGTCGGTGGCTTGAATCCTAGGACCTAAGGGTGGCTCCAGCCGGTCCACAACAATATCGACTGCGTTAGCTTTAAAATAAAAAAAAAAAATTAAAATTAAGTTCATCACCAGCAATTTATTCTGCGTTCACGTACACGCTATCTGCCTAGCTTTAAATACAGCTCAACACACCAGTTTTTAAAGCGCGCACAAATCCTACAAATACAATTGCATATAAACTGCGCACGGGATGGGATATCTGAATCACATTATCATCAATGTGTTAATTGCCGTTGTCATCAGCTCGGCATTCTTTCCAGAGGCATATGGTGATGAAAATAGGTACTGTGATGTGTGGAATTCAGAGGAAGAATTTCAGATGGACTCGATTGTGCACCGAGAGCTGCTCCAAGCAGGCAAGGCGGACCATATAGACTACGATGCTGTAGGAAAATCAGATAGATCTGCATGCTCCAATACTTGTGAACAGCCAGGCCAACACGACACAGGCCACCCATGCACAAAATACGATAAATGTAACAATGAACAAACTGGTCAAATTACCACCCATGCCACTGGAGTCCATTTGGACGGCTAGGAAATGCTTTAATCGTCCGACTGTCTGTCTTAGGTTTGATGCTGCAGTTGTTGGTGTCCCTCTCATGTGTTGTGTAGAAAAAATATTCGTGGACAAACCCAATAAATAAGGATGTACAATTAAAATAAGTTAGCTTATTGTTGCCTCTTGGAAAATAAGGATGTACAATTAACTTTAAGTCCGTAATTGGCTTAATTTTATTTTCTGTCAATCTTTTGCAGATTTTTGTTACTTCCGTCAAAATTGTTACAGTTAATTGAACTGATTTGATATTGGATCAGAATCATCAACCAACGCTAAACACTTCAGAATACCTTCGTCCTCCAAGAAAAGTGAGCATATTGATGTGCGATATCAAAGAGATTACAATGCATTATTTCCATCAATTTATTTTCTTTTCAGTATAAAAGTAATAATAGAGAGTGAGACACTAATTCTGAGGTCCATCAAAGATAAACATTCATTTCTGGATTGCCGATGCAAAAAGGCACGTTACAAACAGATGTGACGTCTCTAGATCAGTGCCTCGACAAAGTAGATATCCTTGTGTGAAGCCAATATTTCTCTTTCATAAGCACCTCATACGTACATTTATAATCAGCTTTGGTTCCAATGCTAGTTAAGTAATTATTTTTTTAGCTAAGGGCTTTAAATGTCAAAAAAAAAAAAATTTTTTTTTGTGAAGATCAAAAAGTACTTCACTAGTAGGGTCCAGAAAACTTGAGCCATCACATGGGCCTGAACAAAATTATTTCTCCTTGGACTGCTTGTCCTCCACAATGTAGTTCTTATAAAATAAAGAACTTGTTTGCAAAAGAAATATGGATAATTTCTGAAAATATATGACAATTTTACCCACAATTACAAGATACTGAACATGTTATAGGCGCACCTATGTTATATTGAAAATTTAGTGGCTATTTATGCACATGCACACAGAATTGCGATGTTGTAAAAGAGCTTTCTTCTTGCTTCTGAAACGCTTCTGTTGGTATGGTACTGTGGTACATACTATTACTAGGACAGCCACTTCTACCAGTTCTAGTATGTAACAATAACTGGACTGCTAGCTACTGTCTTTTAATTTTCTTACAAATTAAGATGTTGATCTGCATTAAGAGAGAGTTCTAAAGAGGAGAATGTTGTCGCATCTTAGTTTAAGATTTGTATAAGAAGAAGGAGCTGTTTACTTATTTTATAGCAAACAGAAAATAGATTTTTCAGAAATAATGCTTACTAATTAATCTCTCTGACATCTCTCATCAATATCTTCTTTCTCTGAGGATGAAGGGTTGAAGTGCTTACCGTGGGTTGATGATTCTGATCTAGTATCAAATTAGTTCAATTAACTTCAATCGATCAGTACATTCAAGGAAAGTGGCAAGAATCTGGAAAATAAAATGTCAGAAAAAGAAATTAAGCTAAATACCGTTATTGTACACTCTTATTTCCAAGAGGCAACAACCAGCTTGATAACACCAAAATTACTAGCGCACTCTAATAGGGGCTTTGGGGACTGGGGACCTGTAATGAGCCATCATTTATCCATTGTTACATCTATAGACTTTTGAGCATGGTCGGCCCGTGTACGGCTGACCCGGTTGTTCACATTGGTTGGGGCATGCTGGTCTGTTTGGTTGCAAGGGACATAGCCTATACTTCCTGCCTTGTCAGCTTGGAGCAACATTCGGTGTACATTCGAGTCCATCTGAAATTCGTCATTCTCGTTCCAGACATCAAAGTGTCTTATTTCATCACCATGTGCCACACAAAATAGTACTGAACCAACGACAATGGCTACTAACATTTCCATGATAATGCGACTCAGATACCCCATTGCATGCACAGCTGCCTGGCTGCAAGTTTGTTGGTGAGTTATGTTATTGTAGGATTTGTGCAGTCTAAAGCTGGGGATGAGGAGCTTTAATTAAAGCTAGCTAGACAGATAACGGTGAACCCAGAATGGTGCGTGGGACAAGATACATGGATTGATGGCGCACTCAAATTGTGGAGAGAGGCAGCCTGAAATCCTAGTCAGAAGTCATAGATGGGGAAAATAATGGATTGTTGGAGTCTAGTCAATTATAATTGAAAGCAGAAAACATTTTTAGAGGGTGTTAATACAATGAATTTAGATTGAACTTTTAGAATTCATATTTATTAAATTTTATATGATTTTATATAGAGATATATCTAAAAAACAATTTGTGAATTCTAATGCGCATTTATATCACTTATTTTAGCGTACTTTGAATTTAATTTTATTATTTTATTTAAAGTTGGGTTTAAATAAAAAAAATACATAGATGACACATTTCTGATATAGAGAT
The DNA here is from genome assembly GCA_027725995.1 of Rhynchospora tenuis. NCBI lineage: Eukaryota > Viridiplantae > Streptophyta > Magnoliopsida > Poales > Cyperaceae > Rhynchospora > Rhynchospora tenuis. The sequence goes on along the minus strand of CM050888.1, from coordinate 148,322,376 downwards.
AGAAAGCACAAACATGTTTTTTTTTTTGCATATCCAATTATTATTTACTTGGCATCGTAAAAAACAATAAATAATATCCCTTCACCTACATAAAAATCAATGCAACATTCATTGAGGGAACCTCAAATTGGACTGATAAATTAAAATGTGGATTATAGCTTTATGACTCGGGTATATCTCTTCACCTAAATAAATTAGAGAAAAGTTTTGATAACACCAATTTGGTTCGAAGTAAGACCATCTTTTTTGTCCAGCCTAGCCAAGGATAAGGTTGTTAAAATAGACAACAGCTTCTCTTTGCTCAAGGACTTTCTTTCCATATGCATGTAGAATAAAATTTCGTCTCAAGTCTCAACCATGATTGCAAAGTCACTCAATTCTTGCTGAATTTAAAATTCGTCTCAACTATATCAACGTATCAACGAGATTCTTTATCACTAAGCAATTCGAAAATAATTTAAAAGTTTCAATGGCATTCCAACCTCCGCATAGTTCACTGCAATACGCCAAGGATTAAACTATTGTGCGTACTATATTTTTTTGACATTTGAAGATATTGATCAGTTTGCCAATATTTATTTTCAGATACAAGCTATTTTTTTTTTTCGCTTCAATTTTTGTGACTTCGTTATTGTTGAGTAAAATGGAAGAGATATCTTAAATCGAAAAATAAATTTCTACAAAGGAACAAGAAACTAGATTAGATTTGTTTATTAAAAGAATCTAGTTTACTTCTCTAATGTAATAGTCGAGCCCACAATATACAAACCCAAGGCAAACCAATTAATTAATTAATACACAATGAAAAAGAACACTAATTAACACATTGTGGCATCAGTCAATGACTGTTCAAATTTGACTTGAACAACCAGTTATGGTTAACAAGTTATGTTATGTCAGTCAAGCCAGTTACCGAATGAAGGTGTGGGTCTTTTGTCTCCTTGTTTGTCCTCTTTCGTCCACATGCAAGTGTGGCGACTTGGGTTTTGTAGCTTCCTTTGTAGACCTGCCACAGATTCAATCGATTTCTAAGTACAAACAAAAAAGTTCGGTTTATACTTCTGTTCCTTTTTGGTCAATAACACTATTGTGCAATTGTCAACCAATAATTAAGTATGCAATTGTCAACCAATATTGTAATTAAGACCACTTGTTTTGAACATTTGTAATTTACTCCCAACATTTATAAAATATTGGCAGATAATAACCAATATATTAGGTAATGCTGGAAATGATTTACACTCGCAAAGTATAAGAACCTTCTCTTTTTCAGAAAGCCATTGAGTGAGTATAAACGATAGTTTTTCACGAATCACCTCAGTTCTAGCAGCTTAAGATTTTTTATCAGACTGAATCATAAAAGAAAAGAATAATATGGCACCTTTGAGGGACAAAGGGTTTTTCGAACTTGGGAAGAGGCCTTGCATGAGGAACCATAGTCCGTCTTAGTTGCTTCAGTGCCTTCTCTTCCTCCATCTTAAGATAACATAGAATTTTAGAAGTAATTAGTTACTATTAAAGAGAATATGTTTCCTCTTAGTTACCAAACTTGAAAATACGTACCAGTTGGGCAGACTCAGCCTCCTCTCTGAGCCTTTTGTACATAACTTCTTTTTCCTTGATCTGTATATTGGAAATTAAAATTCTTGTTAAACCATATTGCATAATTTAATGGATTCCTGACTAAGTTCAATTATTGTTAAACCTTTTGTACATAACTTCATTAAGGTTTTTTCCTAGGGTAATTTAAATTAATAACAGTTTTCTGTTCATCAAGTCTTTTTCCAACTGTAATTTAAATTACCAATAGATTCCTTCTGGACATTTGAGTGTGTAAGGTCATCAACTGTTCAATACATCATCAATCTTCATGATACACACCTTATTTTAGTTCCCAAAAGAATCTATATAAATTTACTTTCAGAAAACTTGCAGTTGTGTATCAGATACACACCTTATTTTAGTTCTTCGCCTTGTACTGTGCCAATTTACAAGTACTGCCTTAAGTGAATATTTAGAGAAATGTTACCTTATTATCAAATTCTTGTCTTTGAATAGATCTTTGGTCTACATGCAAGGCAAATGTTTGCACTTCTGTCAGTGGCTTTCTTTCCTTTGCTGGAACTGGCAAAGGGTCCCTTTTCAAAACACAAAAATGTTTTATAAGTGCAATTAATTACCCCCATAAGAGTTGTTGAGAGAAACCGACAATGTTAAATAACAAGATAAAGCAAACTCAAACTTACTCTGTAAGTACGGGCTGTGCCCTATAATAAATCCTTCGCTGACAATGTTAAATAACAAGATAAAGCAAACTGAAACTTACTCTGTAAGAACGGGCTGTGCCCTATAAATCCTTAGCTGAGCTTCTTCCCTTTCCATCCTGTCTCTCTCTTCCATCTTTCTTCGCATTTCTTCTTCATGTCTGACAAGACTCTCGAGTTGAAAACCCTCAGGCTTGGTACAAGGCTTTGGCTCTGGTTTTGGGGGTACCTGGATGTTACACACAGAATTACAAATAAGTACCGTGTTTTGAATAACTGACTGGTCAAAGTATGAAGTAATTTCCAAACACTATGTGTACCACTGGGTAATCAGTTGTGTATGGGTATGGGGTAGCCTTTGGAATTCTAGCCTTCTCTTCCTCCTCTTGCTTACGTGTGAGCTGGGTCTGTAACAAAGCCTCTTTTTGAAGGCCTCTCTCCTGAAATATTATAGTACAGCTCGTTCACATGTAGATAAAACCAAAACAAGTTACATTGCAATTTACTTTTACTAATAATATACCTCGGTATGAAGATGGAATGGGTTGGGTATGGTAAGGCCAGGAACAGTACTGCTAAGCTTTTGACTGTGGAATGAAGTATCAGAATGTAGAGAAAGCTGTAAAAAAACGAAAGAAAAATATACATGAGGCAAGGAACAAAAAAGCAACTATCATTAATTCTAATTGCAAACATGTCATCAACAAAACCTTTTCAAACTGATCAAGAACCGATGCAGAAGCTGGACCCAGGCGTTCATCTGTGGCAAAGTGGAACTCTTTTGGTGTAGTCAAAGGAGGTTTGGACACAGAAGTTGAAATGGTTTCAACTTTCCCATGAAGAATCTGCATGAATTATTTTAATTGGTTTAAAAAAAGGCCAAAAAGGAATGAATTCTTCTCTGAAGGTTAAAAAGATGGCTACCTTTCTATTCAGCGGCCTTGCCTTAAACTTGGGTGCTTTTTCTAGTTCTTCCAACTCCAACTCCTGAGAACTCTTTACCCTATGGGAATTTCCATACATGACATTACAAAATAAGACAATTAGTATCTTCAGAGCTTTCAGGACAAATATCATCAACAAGAAATGTAACAAAATATGAAAATCAAATTACTTTGGTGGCCGGGCTCGAAGTGATGTTTCAAGTTGAGGTGGTCTAGGCTCAGTTAGTTTTAGGGGCTTGCTTTGACTCTGTAAAAAATAGGACTATTAGTTTTACATAATTTTATTACAAAAAATTGAACAATCTAGAAAAAAAGCAAGTAATTTCTTACCTGAAAGGTGAAGCCTGCCACTGAGGAAGTCTCAGAGCATGTATCTGCATGACGGCTTGCCCTTTCAGAAGTTTTAAAATTGAATTCCTAAATCATGAAAAAGAGAAATTTTATGTCTACCTGCTGAAGATTGTAAATTTACACGTTTGATTTGGTATAAGAAGGGAAGAATATTCAAAACCTTAAATTCTGGTGGCTGATGAGTGCTCTTGTTCACTACTGGAGGAAGAGGGGGAGCCTGAAGAATCTGGTTAGGAAACAGAAGGTTTTATTATTAATACTTGATTCATTATTAAAAGAGGGAATCATGAGGTGTCAAAACTTGACATAAATATTGGTTGCTCAGTTCATGAGGTGTCAAGCCTGAGTTGAACTAAAAATTTACAAATTGAATATAAATAATATAAAAAAATAGAGAAAAACAAAATCAGTTGTAAAGTACCTTTTTGTTTAGTGGACGAGCTTTGAATTTAGGCATTTTAGCCAGCATTTCAGCCTCTAGCTCTTCTGAGCTCTTCACTCGAACTGCCCTGACCCTCTGAGAGGTCTGTAGCTCAGGTTCCCTGGGCCTTGTCAGAACAAGCCTTGGTCTCTGAATTGTCTGGGAAGAATCATCCTGAAGTGCAAATTCAGGATCATTAGTCTACTGGCATATATTGGAAACTTCCTTGGTTGGTTTCTTTTCATACCCCTAAATCTTTTCGAAATTTATAATGAATTTGCACACTTGAACTATAAGATTCCACGTGCCAGCAGCAAACATAGAAACTAACCAATTCAAAATTCTAAAGTACCAGGATTGATAAACTTACATGAGGCAGCAATTTCTTATTTTGAGAAATTCCCAGGTCCCTTGTTCCTGATTCAAACCGCTTTATCACCTCAGCCGCAGAAACAAACCGGTTTCCCTGCTTAAAATATATTGTTCAAAACATTTTGCATACCAAGAAAGCTAATGCAATGTTCAAATTTTAGATATTATGTAATTGTTTTCTAGGCTTTTACACACCTTGAGTGAAGTTGAGACATCCTGAGTCCTCTTTGGAGCAGTACATTTGTGGGCTAAGTCAACTGGTTTGACATTTAATATCTACAATAAAAATTAAAATCATAAATATTTTAAAGTGGTGACAGAATACAAAACCAAAAAAAAATAAATTGTAATGATATAATATATCAACCTGTCTCGTCCTCCCTCCATCAAGTTTTTGCCTTTTGACTGCTTGATTCTCCTGTGCCATATCATGGGCCCCAGGGTTCTTCAGCTTCCCATTTTGAGATCTATCAAAGAATTTCTATCAGACATCAAATAAAATGAAAAAGACTATAATAATGTAAAACAAAGTAAATCGACAGATATTAAAGAGTAGTATAATATTCAGGAACACTTCTCACTCTTAAATGAGGATAGAGCTGACCTTCTAGTGATTTTAATGGTAGTTCCTGTTTTAATCCATGGTGTCGTCTTTTTGTCTTATTTGGTATATAATCTAGATTAGAAAGGATGTTTATATTATGTATGCCTGTGCAGAATTAGATTTTTTTTTATTTTTTTTAAGAATTAGGCTAGACTTTGTTGGAATACCTCACCTGAGGTTACCTCTAAGTTCCTGAACCAGTATGTACCAAATATATGCTTAATTCTTGAAGTCAAATTAGTTTAGGGGTAACAACTAAGATTCTGTCATGTCCATTACCAGCCAAGTACTTGTAGGATTTTGTAAGAGTTGTCTATACATAAGTTATGAACTCACTTGATCAAGCTTCTGTATTCGGTGTTTTTCTGAGACAGAGGTAAAGGTGTCTTTCGTATGGATTGGTTCATAAATGCACTAGCTATCTTCTTTGCAGTCTGCTTTTTGGAATTGGAGGGTCCTGTTTCTTTTGTAGGGTCTCCTGGTATGCAGGTTACGGTCTCAACTTTCATGTGCTCTTTACCACTAGCATGGACAGGTTGCACAGATAACTTATCCACAGTTGGAGGGATGAGTTTGGGGGTGCACAAACCAACATCTGTTTGTAAAATAAACAAACAAACAAAAGTCATGCCATGTACAGATTGGTGAAATTAGAAGTGGTAAAATTTGAACTAAATGCAACACAAGGTTGAAATTTATTAAAGGGAAGTCACAAATAGTAAAGCGGATAGTAAACTGAGTTACTGTAAGCAGAAAGTAAGAAGAAATTAAGTTAATTTTACTCACTTGAGATATCTATTTCCTTTTGGAGTTGAACTGGGAACTCAAAAGGTGTCTCCTCTCTTGATATTTCAGCCATAGCACTATTTATTCATTTAAAGAAGGTCAATAAATTAGATCTTAGGACATTGAATTATAAATGAATGTAACATTTCAGAGAATATTAATTATACCTCATTGGTTTGTTAGGTTCCTGGCCAGCAGTCCCACATGTATCTCCACATGATTTAGGAACCTATAATAATGAATAATGCCCAAAAGGTAAACAATAAGATCTATGTACAAGTATTATAACAAGCATGTCTTATATGCCTTATTTTAGCAAAACCTCGAAAGTCAAAAAGTGTATCATGCTGGATCTATTAATTGTGTATAATTTTTGCTGGTTAAAATGATTCATGACTAATAGCGAAACCTCTAAAGTCACAAAGTACTTGGCCACTCAGCCCTTCAGTTTAAATGAGTGATTCCCAATTTTCAAATGAAATCGTGTTATTTTTTTAACTCAACTTGATCAACCTGGAAAAATGCTGCCCAAATCTCCCGTCAATTCCAAGTAACAGATTTTGGTACTTACACAGTCAAAGGAAATCGACTTTCGGCTTTCTATCTCCTCTCTCAAATCTTGATCTCTGGTCTCTTGATCTACATTTACTTGGCAAGTTCTGTACAGATCCAATAGTAAATATCAACGGAGAAATTATAGATATAAATTAATCAATTATATAAGTAAAATAAATTAATTAATTACTGTCCAAAAATAGTATCAACTCACCCAGTTCTGTCATTTTGTTGCATATTCTGATCTTTAAGTTCTGCATCCTGCCATTTAAGGTAATTGAAAAAGACTTAAAAAGGGAGTTCAATATTAGAAATTAAACATAGATAAGATTTCAAATATTGAAACTAAAAGAAAAATCAAACATTATGATGATTGAAACCTTTTCGACTTTCATCTCCACTTCATCAAAATTGCACAACGCCTCAATTTTAACAGCACGCTCCTTCTTTATCTTTGGCATGAAGGCTAATGTAAATTTCAACAAGGTAAGCATAAAAAACCCAGAAATTTAAGGAACACATTACATAATTAACTTCTAATACTAATAAGTACAAAGTAAATTTCAACAGTGGCAATTTGTTAAAAGAAACAAAAAAAACACAAATTCAACACTCAATACAACAAAAGATTCAGGAATTAGGTTTCAATTCTACAACAAAAGATCCCTTTCGAGCATATATTATTTGAAAAAATAAATAAAATTGGGGTCGTGAAACTAAAACTGACATTATGTGTCAATTTAACGAGTCAAGGTGAGATATTAAGATAAATTGATTCTTTTCCCGTTATAACAGTCTCAAAAAGAAGCACAGATCAAGAGAATTTAAGAAATTTCAGTGGAAAAGACGATCTAGCACTCAGATTTGCAGAAAATTAACTAAGAGAAGCTCTTACGAGAAGGTGCGTGACTATGTGAGATCTCAAACCAGATCTCCGCTATCCTAATCTCCTCTTGCGTCTCTTCCTTGGTAAAATCGAAGAATCGTGGCGCCGAGAACTCGTATGTCTCATCGATCTGCACTGACCCAGACGCCATGTCTCAATCTGTTGCTCTGAAAGGTTTCTCTCTTCTCCGCTCTCTCTCTCTCCCTCTCTCTCTCTCTCTCTCTCTCTCGTTCGCTCGTTCCCTTTCTTTTTTTCTATCGAACTATTCGTTGGAGGAAATGGTGAGTTTGTTTGGTTTATTGGGGTTAGTAGAGGAGAGGAAAGGAACGTTAGAAACCTCTAACGGTCGGATTTTGAAATTATCAAGAAAGGTTAACAACGGACCTTGGCTGTTCTTGTAAAGAGCGCCGACTCGGCGCTCCGTGGGACTGAATGGTGGGGCCACCGAAAGATTACGGGGACGGACTCGCATCCTCTGCAGCACTCTCTCGGCAGCGAAAGTTTTCGAGCCGTTCGATTTTTATCGAGCGGTTCATTTTTATCGGGCCTATTAGATTCACGGGGCTCCCTTACCATCAGATTTAGATCAGACGGTCCGCTGCCAAACGCGATTTCAAAAACCGCTGCCGAGGATGTGAGTAATCGGGACAGGGAATGGGACTTGTTTCCAAAGACTTTGCTCCTGGTGCACCACGTCGGACAGACGGACTGCGCTCCTCCACAATTGTACGGTATTTATGAGTTATGACCATGGCATCCAATAAGATCTGAACCGTCCATTCAGATCGGAACATCAGATGTAACAAATGATTTATGTCCAAATTACCAAAAAGTTGTCTGATGCCTGCTCGTTCACATTTCATCAGAATCGCCATAAATGTTTCAACAAATCCTTTAAATTGCAGAGCCGCGTATTAGAAAAACAAAGACCAAAATACCTAATGACGAGTAATTCTATTTTTTTTTTTTACCCACGTAAGCAGTAAAAAATAAAATTCTTAAAATACTAATTTTTCGGTCATGTAATAAAAAATTATACAATAAGAACTTGTTTACCAGTTTTATTTTATAGTGTACATATTTACGATATAGCAAATACTATTGCCGTTTATTAAAATGGATGGTAATTATTTGATAATAGGTTAATTCGATAATTTTGACAATATTAAATATATCTTTTCGTACTTGAATAATACGTTTGGAATGTAATCATTTCCATAAATAATTCATGCATGCATGAAATTTTTAAAAAGCATGTTTTGCCGTAAGTTGCAATGGTTAAAATTTGGTAGTCTTTGATAAAATATCAATTGATATTTAAATTATATGAACAACTAATAAACAGAGAAATATCGACAAACCTTATAAAATATTTTCAAGAATTGTTTTAAAAAAAACTTTCGAGAATTAACGGATCTTACGAAACAGGGAGATAGGCAGATAGCTTACGAGATACACTACCCGCTCCAGAATATTTAAATAATAAAAGATCTGGTTCATTGACTGTCCGGAGTCCGGACGTTGGTGACTACTGACTAGTGTTAAATGTAAGACACAAGATCAGAACAAAAACTCCCTTTTTTTTTTTTTCTTTTTTTTTCTTTTTTTTTTTTTTGCCTAGTATCTTTCCAATACGAAGAGTTTTGCATCTTTCTACCAATATTCACGTGGCTAGGTGTATTGGGTTACATTTATTAATTATTTATTTACATGCACACTTTAAGGGTTACATAAGTTAAAATGCCTAAATGTTTATGTAGTGTTATGTAATAGATGTTTGGTTGTGTAGTAAAGATGAGTAACTTAATGCATGCATATATTCACGTCAAAAGACTAAAATATCCTTAAACTTGAATTAGTATTATGTATTAATAAGACATTGTGATCTAATTATTGTTAATTATTAATGATAATAATAATTCATTTTTTTTATGAAATATTAATAATTACTGTTAATTAAATATTATAAACATTATTAATTATTTAACAATAAAAAATTATTATTGATTAATTATTTTAAATTAATTATTATTAGTTAATCATTATTATTAATAATTAATTATAATAATTAATATTTATTATTAATTATGAATTTTTAATAATTATTGTTACTTATTAAATATTATTATTTATTATTTATTATTAATTATTTGCTAATTTTTAAATATTATTAATTATTAATTATTATAAAAATTAATTATATATGATGATAATAAATCATTTTTGTTATTATGAAATATTAATAATTAATTTTAATTAAATATTATTAATTATTTAATAATAAAATTTTATTATTGATTAATTATTTTTAATTATTATTATTATTAAATCGATATTATTAATAATTAATATTACTTGTTAAATATTATTAATTATTATTTAATTATTAATTATAATAATTAATCTTTATTATTAATTATGATTTTTTAATAATTATGGTAACTTATTAAATATTATTAGTTATTAATTATTTGTTAATTATTAATTATCATTAATATTTCTAAGAGGTATTGTTGGAAAAAAATTAAATGGGATGGATGCATAACTTATGCAACCAACCCTTTTGGTGACTTAAGAATTCTTTTAACTTTTAATCACAAACAAACGGACGGGGCGTAAGACAAAAGGAAAGGTTTTTTTTTTTTTTTTACCGAGAACAGGGAACATGCGCTGGTGGGCCCCAGGAGCTTTCTCCGACAGGTGTTGAGTGTTGACGCCACTTGACGGGAGCGCGTTTATACTCTATTTTATTTATCTTTAGCAACGTTCTATTTTTTTTTTTTTTTTTTGGATCCGTTGAACAATTATTTAAGTAATCGCTAATATTACTATTCTTCTATGTAATTATATAAAGGACATTTATGTTAGAAAAATGAAAGATTTATGTATTTGTATTGAAAAAATGAGTTGGCAATGAATAGTGTAAAATGGAGTGTTCGAGTAATATAGGTTTCACATATCATGAGTTGGCGTCTTATGAAAGGAACTTTCCATTTTTTTTATTATTTAAATGGTAATTACTATTTTCCTTTTTATTTAACAGATGGCAATGCCACCGATACAATGTGCATAAATAATAATAATAATTCAATGTTACACTAGGGGCTAATTGGTCGATTCGCTCGCAATTTGAGATATTTATATAAATTAAAATGTTATTATTTAATAATGGTTGATTATGAATAGATTGTTATGCTCGTAATACAAAAGAGAGACGGAGATAGGATGAAAATGAAAATAAAAAGGGTCATAAAAATAAGAAACAAAAAATGCGTTGCCAAATTATTGTGAATGTCGATGAAGCGGGTCAGATTTATGAGCAATAATATCCGACACACAGATAGTTATAAAATATCATGTTACAAAATTTGGAAAAAGTATAATTTCACAATACTTGTCGAATCAGATTTAACTAAATGACTCCCGACACCCACACATCTTTATTTATATTTTTTATTTTTGATGAGTATAAGTGGATAACAAAAGAAAAAAAATTGAAACAATAAAAACTCTTATGTAACAGTGTATTAATCAACCTTCAATATACTAATTTTGCATATGAACATAATAACAAACCATAGAAATGAGGCAAATATTCACTATAAATACTAAACGTCAAAGCAAAGGCACAAACTTTAATTAGTTTTACAGCACAATCTGAGTTGCAGTTACCAATATATTTTAGGAAGATTAGAAATGTTATTCTTTCTTTTTTGTAAATAGAAAAGTGAAAAGTGGAGTAGTGTAGTACAAAATTGGGATTAACATATCGCCTCAATAAATTTTATGGTTGCTTCTAACGAATGGACACACTTATAATTCACATAAAGTAGAAACTTACTGTTCTTCAAGTACAAGAAATGCTATTCTGCATTGAAAGGTACTAAAAGAAAAATCTACCTATTGGAGGTTTATAAGCTTCCAGACAAGATCATATATACCAACGTGAAAGCTAATAAACAAACTTGTACGTACCACTGACCCTACTTGATCGGATCAACCAAATCTCATTCACCTTATAATGAGCAATAATATCCCAATGAATGAATCATCATTGTTCAAAAATGCTCTGCATGAGGAGGTCGTGAACAAATTTATGGCAAGCAGATTAAACAACACAGCGCTACCTACTTTTTGCCCCGCTTAAACGCGACATTGACCATCTCCACAAGTTCAAACTTCCGTGCATTTCTCACTATTTATTTATTTATTTTTTTTTATCTCATCTTATTCATAACTTCATTGGGGATCCCAACATGTCACGCAGCTGGAACAGAGTCGAACAAATCGAGGGTTTTAGGATCCGTCTAAAAGCCCAACGCAGCACCTGAAATTCAGAAGCCTATATAAACAAAACGTTTCGATTGCAAGATAAAAAACTGATTGATCGTGACTATTGAAGAACCATTTTATGGGATCAATGTGTACTCTTACAATTTCATGAGAAAAATGGTGCACGGCCAGCATCCACGTCCACTTAATAATTTTTAGTTCTTTCAAACACAGATCTAAACTTAGCTTGGTGGCAAGCCCTTTGACGAAGTATACAGGATAACTCTGATAAAACAGGATGGCTTGATAAGGGTATAATTTTCAGTTTATATACACTCAAAATTTATTATACATTCGATACAACAAATAGAAAAATCACAATTATGTAATCTCTTCATTATCCTCTAAACTGAGCTAAGGTCTTGGGAAACTTGGCTCTGCCACCTGCAACCAAAGGGAACAAAATTTTTATCCCATCAGGATGCAAAAAAATAAAAAAAATTAAAAAAAGGAAAGATACTGTCAAATTTGTAATCATTTTCATACTTTTGAATAAGCAAATCAAGTGTTGCTCGCACATTTAGGATGTGTTTGGTTCTCTTAAGCTAGTTCGAGTTCCAGAAAAATGAGGAATAAGAACTAGGTTGTGAACAGACTGTTTGCGCTACAGTTCTTTTGAGCTAGTTCATGTTTGGTTCCCCTTGTTCTAGCCTAGTTTGCGAACTACTAGTTCACCTTAGAACAAGCAACACTGCCCAACCACATAAACATTTTTATTTTCCTCTAGCTCAAGTTTGGACTAAGTTATCAAAGGAAACATTTATATTGCTAACAAAGTTGCATCAATTAGCAGTTTAAATGAGCTAATTAGAACACTTAAGGTACTGAACTTTTTGAGGAAAATCTTTCACAGAAGTTAATCTTCATTCTAAACCTAAATGTCATTTGTCAATACCAAAAATTATTCACCAACCATTTGCAAAAACAAGTAACATTAGGATCTTTCCGCATGACATGGAGATGTCTATTGTTTGCAGAAATAAAAATGGAAAATAGAGAATAAATGTAATATAAGGACTGTGAGGCTACCTTGTCAGAAGGAATCTTGAGAGAGGGCTTAAACTAGCTGTATCAAGTGGTTGTGCAATTGCTGGCTTCTTTTCAGTTTTCACTTCTTTGAAAGAAATCTCTTCCATTGTTTTTGATAAATAGCTTGCCGCAGTTTCCTGTAGTGCACTCAAGGATGATTCCTTTGATCTGTTGCATAGAAGAGGAACAAAGATATTCAGTTAAAACTAGAGAATATAATAGCAAAACTAACAAAATACTCACGTCAGCCAGGATACACTTATCAAATCTTTCAAGTTCCCCTCAAAGTAGCATCATTGTTATAGCATTTTATTACTGCTGCACTGCACCATGTTACAACTTTGTTTTATATTAAAACTGAGAATAATATTATACAACCAAAAAGATGGTATGTGATCAGATATACTACCAAAAAGATATACAACCTTTCTCATATTGACCTGATCCCACATCTAGTTGTGTTGGGGGATCCATATTATTTGTTACGTCAAATTCCCAGATGTGCTTTCTCAAACAAAATTAAATCAAATGCGGATTTCAATTTTTTAAGAATTACTGGGAACCAATTGACCATATAATTTCTGTTACGTCAAATTTTAAATATTAGCAATACAGATATAATTTGCAGTATAACCTTCCAAGGTGTTGAAGCAACTTGACCAATATTTTTTCGCAAGAGCCAGGCAGCTGATACTCCAGATCCATCAAAGACTCAACTACAGAATTTGCGGCGGGGCTTTCTGATTTATATTCCAGGGCCTGAGAAGGAAACATAATTACACATGATAACTGATAAAGAACCATAACAAGATAAAATAAAACCTTAAACGTATAGATTGTACATCTTTCACTGAAGGAAGGATCAACAGAGATAACGCTGCAGAATTTGAAACAGCCGAAGCCCGAGCTGCCAGCTGCGCATCACTCAAGGGTCGCGATTTACTGCCACGTGTTTCTATAGGATCTCTGAAGAGATGACAATGCAAACACCGTAAGTGCCAGAAAGCATAAAATGTATGCAGTATTGACATTTGGCCTAATATTTAATATAGTCATATTCTTCACGAAGCACAAGCTGGCCTTTAGATAACCCTTGGCAACAGTAAGAGACTATAGGGATGTTCCACTTCTCAATGGAAATAGATAGAAAGCACAAGACATTCCATACCTGGATGATTCCTGGCTATTTATGCTATCAGATAATTTCGAGTCGTTGGATTCTCTGTTTTGCCGGGCTACAACTGGTCTTTCTCGAGCATTACCTTTTCTTAGTAGAGCTGCTCTTGCCTGAAAATAATTGAAAAAAAAACATTATATTGTGTAGATAATTCCTTGACATGGATATGGATTCTTGCAAAATATAAGTTTACGCACTGCAGCTAATTTAAGTCATTCCGTGCATCAAATAACAAGACCTGATTACAGGACTTTTGATACACCTTTTCAGTTCCTTTTTTTTTTTACCAATACCATTGACTATGGTCAGTGCTAATTTTCAACCAATTAATTTTAAATCAATGCTGAATTACTTATGTTTTGAGTGCCCAAATGGAGTCTGCTGCATCAAAACATGGCCAACCCAAACATCAAAAAAGTTTACCCAAAACCAGGCCATAATATTCAGGTACTGTCACAGTGGAAGGCACTTGGTTTGCACCAGTCAAAACACTCATCCTTGGAGAAACCTTTTTACATAACAAATCCACACATACTTTTCTGAAACTTATATGTCAATACCTCAGCAAGATTAGTAGCACTATCTTCACGTGGCAAGGCAGATGATGCCTTATCTTGCATTCCAAGTCTTGATCTAGGAGCTCTAGGAGACTCTGAATCGCTTGATTGTGAACGAATGACCATCGTACCTGTACTTGAGTCATCACTAGAGGAGAACCTGCTGACAGGCTAATACAGAAAAGTAAGTGTGATTATTTGTTATCTCTTGTTGGAAAGGCATGAAGGCACAGCTAAGTACAGTATTATTTGTTTTCTTTTCCAAAACTAATTCAAGCTAAGTTGAGGTTTCTATTGTAAGAAAAAGTGCTGACCGAGGCACCAACATGACATTTTGGTCAATTCCAGGCAAAAGAAAGGGAAAAAAAGAATAAGAAAAGGTAGTTTCATAAAGTACAGCCAGAAAAAGTTAAATTTTCAGCACCCTTTGCCAGATTTTCACTGACTGATCTTCCAGACAAGCTATTGTAGATAATAATGATACCTTATTTACTTGATTGTTTGAAGCCGCACTAAGTATCTCTCGTGGAGTACGGAGTACAACTGTACCTGACCCACTTACCAGCTCATCCTGTCAATGATATCAGATAGCTATGAGTGATATAGGTCCCAGAAACAATGATTCATTTGGCATGCCAATAAGGTTACAATCCACGCCTAATAACATTATAACATTAGTAGTGAAACACATGCAGCAGTAGTGAAACATGTAACGCTTCTATTGTTTATTAATAAATGGCTACAAGACCTGGTTCCAGTCGAAGACTGATCAGACACCCCACTACATGTTACCTAAAACCACTAGCTGCTGCCTTAAATTGTTCAAACCAAACCATGTATAGCTCAAAGCAAAAGCAACAAATATTACTTAACTATTGGAAATTTGAAAATCACATAGGACACTATGGAACATTATGCCTACTTATATATTATATTATTTACTCTAAAGCTACCTTTATTACCCTCCCCATCTTCATGCATACTGGGATAGACAGTAAGAAAAGGGCATACATTAGGCATCTCTAAAGAAACAACGGGGAGTGGTACAAAGATTACTTTCAGTGATCCCCAGGAAGCTGAACAATATTTGTAATCATACATCAAAACAAAATCCATAAACAGGGACCAAGTTAGAAGCATATACATCTTCTAAAGAGCTGTCAGATCCTGCATCATCAGGCTCATTTTGAGCTCCTTGGCGTGAGAAAATAGCGTTGACCTGTTCTTTAGGAGTATTAGAGCTGTAAGGTAGGTCTGGTTTCTTCTCTCTTACTAATGATGATTGAGGTGGCTTTGAAGGAGTGCTTCTGACAGTCCCAGTGCCCTCCACATTTTGCTTCCATGTAGAGTCCCTGGGAATGTTTCGCGCACTGCAACACATAAAAGAGAATTATTCAGTACCATCATAAAGATTCCAGTGTTCCAGGTTATGTCAAGCATCTCTGAACAGGTTGAATTTTTGGAGGTTACATTATGTTACTCTGTTTTAAATCAGAGCCACAACTATAATTTGCTTCCAATAAACCAGATTAAGAAAATGCTTACCAGGAGAAATTACCCAATTAGGTAACAATGTTTATGTAGAACTTACAATAATGATGAGAGCTAATTTGTCAAATAAATTAAATTACATAAATCACATCAGCTACAATAAGGGAAAAAAAACAACTATATATAGGCAGTAAGCCAATATGATGTCTGATATAGTCCCATTGCCTTTAATTTTCATGTCAGTCTTTAAAAGTTCTTATAATAGACATTTTACAAGTAGCTTCATGACTTTATATGTGCTTCTAGTTTGGAGTTCATTTGATACTCCATAGGCTAAAACATGAACATATTAGAATGAATCTATCATAGTTAACGAAGTCCGTTCATTTTTCTAACTCTTGATCAAGTATCAAATAAACTCTAAAATTTACAAAACTTACATGAAAACACCTCTCTATAAATTTAATAAGATCAACAGTTATGATTTGATGTTTGAATTTTAAATTTAAAAAAGTATTAAATAGTGAAATGTTGGCATTTTGGGGCATAAAAAATTTCGGCATTGAACCTTCCTCTTTGGAAAAATAGGTTGAAATTGACTGGCTAAAAGGACAAATCAGAGACCAATTTGCAACAAGGCTTTTCTAAGCTTACTAATTTCACAACCAGCTTTACTACAAAAGGTAAGGTTAGATAAGTAATAAATGCAGGTACCTAGGTGTAGTAGCTTCATCTCGTGGCTCTCTGACAACCTTAAGAGTGCCTGTGCCTGATACTACATCTTGACGGGGTAAGGTACCTTCCATTGCTTCCTTCACTGGAAATTTAGGTCGTTCTCTGACATACACAGAAATACAACATTAGCAAAATAGAAAAGCTATAAAATTCAATTACAAGCAAGGGTTTACAGTACTAGTAGGTCATATAAACAAGTTCTATTTGGTCAAAATCAATTCAGTATTCTAATGGTTGTTACTCTGCTGATATTGTTTAATGAGGTTAATCTCTGTTCAAAGGTATTGAACACTACATGTATCACATACTATATACATATTGGTAGCATAGTGGGGAAATTTGTCCATCATCAATGAAATCAACGAGAATCCTCATGTGTGCAAGAAAAAGGGTAATGATAGAGAGAGAAATAACCTTATTCTTTCCAGTAACCTGGGACTTTTTCGGGCATTTTTGATGAAACGATGCTTAAGAAGGTCCTTAGCACTAGGCCTCTGAAGTAAAACAGATAAAAATATTAAATGGATACTAAGAAAGTCCCAAACTATATATTTTCTTTCCAGTCAACTAATTTTCTTAAATTAGAAGTCAGAAGGTATTGCAACTTGGTAATGGCAAATAAGCCAGAATCAGACATATAATGTAGTTTAAATCACAGGAGAACTCTAATATTGGCATATTGAATAAAAGGAAAGTATGAAAATAACTTTCTTGTACCTCAGCAGGAATCTTCTTCAAGCACAAAGAAACAAATTCTTTCAGAGGTTTGGAGAAATGTTCATCAAGCTGTCAAACACATGAAGGATGAATTTAATAATCAATGACTACTAGTCTACTAGATAAATATTTAGTACAAAGTCCAACTTGTAGAACGGGTGCAAAAAATAAAGAGACTAGATGAAAATTGCAACTGTTTGTAGCATGAAAATTAACAGTTACTGTGAGAAGCAGACCTTCATGATTAACACTTGGAAGCATGAAAGAAATTCTATATCTGCAAAAAGTAAATAATAATGAGTAGAGTTTGCAAACCTGTGGAGGATTTTCTCTCGGTATCATAAAAAGAACCCTCATTGGATGGATGTCGGCCAAGGGAGGCTCCCCTTTTGCCATTTCAATAGCAGTGATACCTAGAGACCATATATCTGCCTGCACACAAGATCAAGAGTTTTATTATTCGTAAAGAAAACAGAGAACATATATGGCTTAAATCGTGGAAAAACACTGTTCTTATTCAACAGAGATTGCTATTTAACAGAACATTTTTTGGGCATGCATACCTTCTCATTGTATCCATCAGAATTCTGGATAACCTCAGGAGCCATCCAAAATGGTGTCCCAACAAATGTCTGAAATGAACAAGCAGTGCACATAGCTAGCATTTACAACTCAACAAGAATTTTTTAACAACAATAATGCAACTAATCATATCACAAAGAATTAGTGCATACAACTTAATATCAACAAGTCAACAACAATAATGGAACCAATCAAATCACAAATATTATTCATAAGAACACACCGAAACATTCAAAGACAAGGTATGAATGTTTCCTTTCCAGTAATACACAATACATTGCAAAATGAGTTGAAATTTACAGGCTACTACAACATACTACATAACAAGGACAGT
The DNA here is from genome assembly GCA_027725995.1 of Rhynchospora tenuis. Lineage (NCBI taxonomy): Eukaryota > Viridiplantae > Streptophyta > Magnoliopsida > Poales > Cyperaceae > Rhynchospora > Rhynchospora tenuis. The sequence continues at coordinate 148,304,239 of CM050888.1, read as the reverse complement.
ACTCACAGTTATACATAGTTTGTATTTTATACACTAAATAATCACTGTTATGTGGTGCCAATTTAACATTTTAACTTGGTGTGGTGTGCATTGACAAAACAGAATTCAAATAAAATCAGATATTAAGCCACTAGGAACTTTTCTTCACAGCACGAACATAGAAGAAAAGGGAAATTACAACTAATACTAGCACACCAGAAATAATAACATTAAAAGAATTTCTTACCTTTCTCCGAGACATAGTTTTTGTGAGTTGAGCTGAAACACCAAAATCTGCAACCTACAATGAATTGTTCCATGCCAACTTTAATACTGTCTAGTTAAGAATAACATATATTTTTTTACATTCTTGCTACATAAAGAGCAACTATCAACTAACCTTAACATCTCCATTTTCTGTGAGTAATATGTTAGCAGCTGAAAACAATTGCAAGACAAATGCAATATATTAGATTAACAGGCATATATACACAATATTTAAAAAAAATGTTCATTAGGGTCTTCAACTGAACACAGACCTTTAATATCTCGATGAATTTTTCCTTCAGAGTGGAGATATTCAATGGCATGCAATAGGTCCCTTAAGATACATGATATAGACATTTCATCTAGTGGAGGGCCTGATTGAAGCTACAACAAGTAATAAATTCTAAGCAAAAATATATATAAGCTAGTACGAGCTTAAGCTCACTATAGAAACTTAATGAGCTTAATCTAAGAAATCATTGGCCACGTTCAAATCTACTTTGTAGTCTTTATATTATTGTTTATATTTGTTGAATTTTCTCCTTTTAGGATCTGAATCTTAAATTTTGTTGATTAACTAGAAAGATAAAGAAGTTATATTTTGCCACAAGTCCTGCCAGTAGCACCAATTCATTGGCCAATAAAGAGATACTATTTAGAAGGATTTCCTGCTCTACAATCCAAATATGCACATTTTATTACAGCCGTGAGTTCAAAGTACGCTTTTGTTTATTTATGTCAAGCATTAGTCAGAAAGCTAATCAATATTTATTTGAAAGGAAATAATACAAACAAATTTCCTAAGCTGCACAACAATTCAAACTACAGCCCTACGTGTCTGTAACAGTACTATGCAACAGTTATGTACAGACTAGTCTGATTATAATGAGGGCCAAAACTTCTACAATATTTTAACTAAAATGAATTATAATAAGATAAAAAAAAAAAAAAAAAACATACAAGATCAGCAACAGAACCACCAGCCATGTACTCCATTACTATCCATAGCTTAGTTTGGTGAAGATATGAGCCATAATAATCTGTTATATATGGAGAGCGGCACTGCGATAATACTGATATTTCCTGCAAGGTAAGCATTTAGATTAATAAAAACCAGAAAACATCAAAGACTATTTATTCTTGACAGTTGACACTGTAACTCCCTGTAATGTATAGAAGCTAAGAAAGACAACCAGATATGTCCGAACTTTTAGTTTTCTGATCTGGTTTATGAAAAATGTAATAACAAATCCTTTATGTCAAGTTCTTAGTCACTCTGTGATACTTCAAAATCCATAAGGACATTAGAAATTTAGCCTGTTTAAGGACCACATCACATAAAGTTTAATATAGTATATTTAGCCATCTGTACTTAATTCTGGAGGAAGAAAAAATAATATCATATCTACCTTTTGAATGTCTTCAACATCATCCTCACTACAAACAAAAATAATAAAAGGAGAAGGAAGAGCATTAAATAGCAAATCCAGACATCTCACGAATAAATGCTGTTGAAACCATTTGTTTTTTAATTTTTCTTTTTATATCTTCAAATATATCAAATCACCTTAGGTTAACCATTCCATCCTATTAACCATTGGATTGAACTATGTTCCAAACTGTTAAGAATTCATTAGGTAATCATAGGATGTAGGGGAATAAACACCACCCCTTAAATTATTTTAAAGGATACTTTCATTAAGATTTAATACTAATGAATATAGCTTAAGAGCAGAAACTTACGCTTCTTCCAGATCAATAACTTTAATTGCCACATCCTTGTTCAGTTCCTTGTCAAACCTACAATAGACAAGATGGAATTGTGTTAACCAATTCATAGTAATAATTATGTAATGAGCTTTGTATACAGTAAATTTAACTCTCAATGCAAGAGCACATCACCCTGGCAGTACCGAACTAGTAAAACCACACAAAATCACCTCAAAATTAAACAAATTCAGGTATAAAAACCAATTAACAAACTACAATCCTAAGGAGGGGTAACTGGATTAAATAAACCCTGGGTATGAATCCAAATTGGCATTTCAAAAGAACAAGCTATTATGCATGCATTGCTCACCCTTTGTAGACTTCGCCAAACGAACCGCGCCCGATAAGCTCGAGATTACTAAAGCGGGCCTCCATCGCCGCTTGCATTGAATCCGGATCCGACATGGTCGAAGAAGAGAGAGAGAGAGAGTGGTGATAAATAGAGCGAGCCTTCTCGTCCGATCAAAACATCTCGCTTGAAAGGCAAGTAGTGGTGGGATCCAGATCGCGAGAGAGAGAGAGAGAGATGGAGAGAAGGGTTAGGATGTCGCGCTTCTGAGAAAGGTGGAGACGGAGTGCTGCGTCTCAGGGACTCAGATCCTCTGTGGAGACAAAAGGATTAGATAAGGTGATGCGATTCACTGTCAACAACCCATGCGTCTTATATTATGTGGTGTTTACGGAATTGCACGCGGACACTACAAATGAGGATTCGTACAAGAACCAACACATCGGGCCTGTTTCTTAATTCCTACCTTTTGTGTAATAAAAATCTGAAAAATGTGTTAAGAGTGAAATAAGTTATATGAGTGGAGCTAAATTTGTAATTACAAACGGCGTATATTCACACCATTGGATGTACATATCTAAAATGTAACAATAATTGGAAGGAACTTCGCTTTTATGCATTTTGGAGCATGTCATGTCATTGGCTGTGTTCGGCTTTAGCAAAAAATCTGAAAATTTGTAAACATATCAAATAAGGTTTCATTTGGAGTAACTCGTTACATGAGTTGTAGGCAATTTTGTAACGAATGAAATGAGCCAACCTCTTTAATGTTTTTGTTTTATTAATTTTTCTTTTGGGTCATAAGTACAATGGTTTCAAGTGGCCTGATAGCCCATATTAAATTATTTATTAGTACAAGAGGCCATGTGGGCCGAATTTCGCTTATAGTTCATTTCTAACTGAAATATAATCCGAAAAAAATTATAACTAATCTTAACTTATTACGAAATTTTAATATAATTCGATTTTAATAAAAATTATTAAAAAACCTCGTAGAATCTGATACAGCTTATTATCGAAATTTCAAAATCTGATACTAGACTTTATCGGATTTTGAAAATCCGATCAAATTTTTAAGGGAAAATTAGATACATGCCACTTTAAAACTTCAAAATTAGAGAAATACCATCCCAAAATTAATCTTTAGCTCATTGCCACCCTAAATCTCTTTTATTTAGAACATTGCCACTCAGATACAATTGTCATACTCTTTATTATAAAAATAATACGGAAAACTGTATCCCAAAATAACTTTAGATATTTCCTAAAATATCCTTTGTCCCTTCATGTTTATATTATTTTTCCTTTCTTTGCTCTGTTGAGAGTTTTGCGACCCATCTCCTCTCATTTTTTTTTTTGTCGTTTTCATTTCTGTTGCGACCAGAGTACATCTTCTTACGAACAAATCACAAATAAAAGAACAAAAAGAATCATAAATTTTCAAAATCAAATTGGCAAATTAGATCGAAATTTTGAAATCTAACACAAATCAGACTTTTGATGTCCCAACGAGTAAGGCAGATGGAACTGACAGGGTGACCCCACCTAGTAACGAGAGAAACCTAGTCGCAAGCTCGCAGCTTCTCCTTGTTGATCAGGCCAGCGAGGCGAGAGATGGTAGACTAGTCGATCATCTCCGGCTACGGCTTGAGATCGAAGGTCGAAAGATGCAGCATGTCAGAGGTGTGAGATTGAAGCGACGGATTGCCGGAGTGGCAATCAGAACAGCATGGTCTATGGTGGAGATAACAGGATTAGTGACAGCCTGACAGGAATAATTGGAGGGATTTGTGATGCAAGCTTGCAGCTGTAGTCATGGTCATGACTCATGAGACCTTCCTCTTTCAGTCGAAAATGGAAAAAAAAAAGAGGGAGAAAGGGCATTTTGGGAAGTAACCTAATATTATTTGAGCTGCAGTATATTTCTCAAATTTTATAATAAAAGAGTGTAGGAATTGTTATCGGGTGGCAATAAAAAGAATTTAGGGCGGCAATCTACTGAGAACTAGTTTTGGTGTCAATTTTCTAATTTTGAAGTGGCATGTATCCAATTTTCCCAATTTTTAACGCATGAGACTTTGTTTTTGTCTTCAACTCAGTGCCCATTGCAGTTTGCAGCTTATAAATTGCTTTATAATAAATAATCTATTCCTTGGATGCGCACTTTTCCATTGCACAAAGAGTCAAAGACCAAAGCAAAGGACGTGGTAGAAATTTAAACTTTACTAATTCTAGGAAATTTTGCTTCCAATGGTGTCCAATGTGTCATTTCATTTTCTTAATTGATTACTTATACGAGTTTGACGAAGTTCTTAAAAGGCAAGGCTCCAGAAAATTAACTTTTTAACCGACACATTAAAGTATTGTCTTGTCAAAATACTCGTCATTTTGTCAAATTTAATGTTCTCCAGAGGATTATGTTTTTGCTTAGCTCAGATCAATTAATAACTTTAAATAACTATGCTTTTGCCTAGCTCCAGAGAAAAGGGCCTACGGATTTCTTTCTCCATGTCGAAAATTAATTTAAAGTTTCAGTTAGATATAGATTTTAATTTTGACAAACTCATTACTCCAAGTTGGATTACGAATTTTATAGTAATAACTCGTTCAGACCCGATTATTTATGATCTAAAAATAATTAATCCTAAGTATGATCTTTATACTAAAATCTCATATGATTTTATCATATTTAATATGAACTCTACTTATATTCTCATTTCCAGATCGACAGATAAAAGGAGAAGAAATCAGACCATAAAAGGGAAAAGGTAAGCATATGTACGGAAGTTTACTAGACTTTTGCTTTGTCTTTTAACTCTAGTAAAGGAGAAAAGAAATCAGAGTAAAAAGGTAAAAATTGCGCATATGTACGGTAAATATAGTAGACTCTTTTGTTTGTCTTTTTAATTACTCTAGTACGTAAGGATAATCTTTAGTCTGTCATAATTTAAATTTTTTTCCACTTTTACTCTCATAAGAATACTCTTCAAAATGTCTGTGATTAATTTCAATTTTATTAAATGACAAGTAGTGTAAAACTATAAATTTATAGATCCCTCCTATACATATTTAGAAATTCCAATTTAATCTTCCAATCATTTTTCTTCTCACTATACTACTCAACATCGATCGGACACATATTTATGACTCTCAAACATTAAAAGTTAAAACTAAATAATTGTTTTTTTTTTTGATATGTAAAACTAAATAATTGTTGCTCCAGGCACCACAAAGTTATAACTAGTGTAGTTCATTTCTGAACTGCAGGATAAATAATTTATTGCAACCCCTTATAGTTTCCACAACTCCTCAAAAGTCCAATCCTAGTCAAATTGCTCTATAAATATTGGAACCCTTTCCGCATTCCTCCTATCCTAAATCGAGTTTGCTCCACAAACACAAAGAGTGTTCATTTGCTAAGGAATAGAGATGTCAAAAAACAAGGGCATGTCAATTCGAAGCAAGGCTACAATTCTTGCAATTGGCACGGCTCTTCCACCGAATATCATCTATCAGTCGGATTACCCTGACTATTACTTCAATGCCACCAACAGTGAACACCTTAGCGAACTCAAACAAAAGCTTACTAGAATATGTAATTAATATTGAACGCTTTATATTATTTGTTTGATTCAAGGCTAGACTAATAGCATCTTCCTTTTTTTTATTATGAAATTCTGAAATTTGACAAAATCAGGTTCTTGACGTTGTTCACAGGTACTAGATCAAATATTCAAAAGCGTCACTTTTATTTGACAGATGAGATGCTGAAGGATCATCCGAACCTAGCCACACATAAAGAACCAACGCTAGACAGCCGAAACAATTTGCTTGCGCAGGGTGTGTTAAACCTAGCCAAGGATGCAGCTGAGCAGGCCTTGAAAGAGTGGAGCCAACCAAGTTCGAGAATTACCCACCTCATTTTACATACTGCTACTGGCTGCATCGACATGCCAGGTCCAGATTACGAGCTACTCAACCTTCTAGGACTGGAGCCGACAGTGAACCGCTACATGTTTTTCCACAATGGCTGCTATGCTGGTGGTACTGTGCTTCGCCTTGCGAAGGACATTGCTGAGAACAACCCCGATGCCCGTATCCTTGCTATCTGCTCAGAGAGCACTCTTAGCATCTTTCGTGGCCCGTCTGCAGCATGTATGGATACCCTTGTTGGTCAGGCATTGTTTGGTGATGGTGCTGGGGCCATCATTGTTGGTTCTGACTCGGACCTATCTGTTGAGCGGCCACTTTATGAGATTGTATCAGCAAGCCAATCCATCATCCCTGGAACAGCAGATGCAGTCGGTGGTCGTGTAGAGGAGGCAGGCTTTGTCTTGTTTTTGAAGCCTTCGGTGCCAATACATATCACAAATAATATCAAAGAGGGCCTCTCCAAGGTGTTCGAACCTCTGGGGATCACAGACTGGAACTCTCTATTTTGGATAGTTCACCCTGGTGGACGAAAGATTCTAGACGGAATAGAGAATGAGCTCAAGCTAGACAAAGAGAAGCTGCTTGCAACTAGACAAGTGTTAGAAGAGTATGGTAACATATTGAGTGGTGGTGTGATTTTTGTCATGGATGAGATGAGAAAGAGATCCAAGAAACAAGGAATGGCCACCACCGGTGAAGGAGCCGAATTCGGAGTGCTCTTAGGGTTTGGGCCAGGTCTCACCATTGAGACATCTGTTCTACGTTCCATGGAAAATTGGAAATATCTATTGATGGCTAGCATTAATTGCATGATGACATCTATTTGCAGGGAGCCGGCTAATATCGATTTGATAAATACTATAAGCACATTCAGAATGATATATTATTTTCATTAATTTGATGCATGTGTTGTTGTTGTTGTTGTTATGTCATAATTAATGCGATAATGGAATGTTATGCATCTACTGTGTATAATGTTATGTTATTTTGTTATAAGTTATTTGCGAATTAATAAAATTAAACATGAATAATTATTGGCTTGCATGCTCAATTAGTCAATTTGTTAGTGCGCATGGGTTGATCATTAAGCTAGGCCAGTCTTCATAACTGTTAGAATGCCTTATCAAGGACATTATTAGTGACAAAAATAAATATTCAGCCGAAAAGTTTCGAATGAATAATCCTTATGAAATTATTTCCTGGGTGGACTTTTTCGTCATTTCTCGAATAACGATTGGGTTTCCTCAAGAACGAGAACAAGTCTTAGATTCACCCCTCACGAGCCTGGGTTCAAATACTGATGTCTGCTAACGACCAGAGAACATCGACTAGACTCCATTCTCATGAGAGTTTATTAATTTGTGGATCCTTTCTTTCCAATAGGCGCAAGCCCCTATTGTTAATTACCCCGTGGTTTTCCACGAGAACCTCTGATTAAGGGATTCGAGGAATTACATGTAATAGGCTAGAAAAAGTCGTCATTCAAATTATTTTTGGTATTTGATTTCTTTTGGTTTAGACAAAACTCAATTGGTGGCACCAGACCTAATTTGACGGGGCACAATTGAGAAAACCACTTAATTAAAATAATCGAGAATATCTAAACTAAGACTATTTATTTGGGATAACTAAGAACATTTAAAACTAAGACTATTTATTTACTTATTGGGGAATTTTTGGATTTTTAACTTGATTTATGAATTTAATTTGGATTTATGTTGTCTTTATTTAATTTGACTTTCTTTTTGAACTTTGAATTTATTTATTTATTTTATTATTATTATTATTTTTATTTATTATTACTTTTTTATTATAATTATTATTTTTTTATTACTTAATTTTATTTAAATTTTTAATTTTAATTTGATTTTTTTTAATTGAGATTTGGAATTTAGAACTTGTTAAGTAAAATAATTGATGAGAAAATTATTTTAATTAAGGAATTATGTATAAATTTAGTTTAGAAGTTTTATTAAGAGATTTTACGATTTTTGTAGAGTTTATCTAATTTATTTTTCATAACAAAACACTTCAAAAATAAGAAACTCTTGATTTTGTCAAAATTGCATATAAAAATATTATTGAATTTGGTTTATTTAGATTTTTAAAAATTTTTAGATATTTTATTTGAATTTTTCTGAGCTTCCTACTATTTTTGGTGAATTTACAAAGTTTTGGCAATTTATAAAATTCAATTTTAATTAAAAAATACTTTGAAAATCCAAAAAGAGCGAATAATGACAAAATTTCATATTAAAATATCAGTAAATCTAGTTTCTACAAATTTTTAGGATTTTATGGATATTTAATTTGAATTTTTCTGAGTTATCTACTATTTTTAATGAATTTTTGAAATTTTGAGATGATTTGGAATTTTCTGATTGGGCCACGTGTGCGCTGACTGGTTGATTGCGCATTGACTGGGCTGGCTGACGTCACGCTGACGCCAGGGACGCTGATCTCCTCAGATTTTCCGTGTAGCGAGTGACGCAACCTGCCACACGAAATCCGCCACAGAAAATCCGAAACGACGCGCGTTTAAAACTTTCTCCCTTCGTCGAAGTTTGGCTTTTTTGCAGAAAAGCCCCTCTATTTTCTCCAGCGAAATTACGGCGCCTCAGGCCGCCATTTCAGTCGAGGTTAGGTGAAATAAAATCGTGAGAGTGAGAGGAAGGTTGTCTCGCACCTTTTTGGACCCTGATCCTCGGAAGGGGGAAATGACCGGATACTTCCGCGGGGGAAAAAGATATTGCGGACGAGATACCCCTCGATCGTTTCAAAACTCGGACATCGGTACCCACCTGAAAAGGAATGGGGGTACTGACGTGGTTTCGAACCTCTCAAGAGTTTGATTGTTTACTGCAGGTCCTTTTTTTCCAGTAGGCGCAAGCCCCTACTGTTAATTACCTCTGAACCAAGTCAAGAGCACCTCTAGATCGGGATAATCAATGGATTAGGCATGACCGTTAGCATTTCAGCATTTTACCAAAAGACACTTGACATTAAAGAAAACGTATACGAATGGTGACATGGAAGGAGCGTATATCATAACATAATGCAAAACATGATGCAAAGGAATTTGGTTCATATTTGAGATTCTAAGGTTTATAGGATTTGCTCTTAGGTGGTTATCAATTAACCCATATTTAACCCTATTTTCATGTATTTGACAACTTTTGTTTTGTTCTCTTTAAACTGTACACATTGTAAGCTCAAAGAGGACGGACATAGACGTGTAAAGTTTCGGTATTCAGATCAGATTAAAGCTTTAACTATTTAAAACTTCAATTTATCAACGTGTTTAAAACTTTGGTCTGTTTGTTGACGTGTTAAAATCAAGGTTATCAGACGTTTCTGGAAACTCAGGCATTCAAGCGTGTAGAAGTTCCGGTCTTTGAACACGTGTCGATTCTGGTCAACTATTGACGTATCGAATTTCTGGCCCCGTAACGTGCAAGAGTTAGGTTATAAAACGTTTTAAACTCTGGTATTGATGAAGGCTTAAAACCTAAGTATCAAATAAATTTGTACCTAAGACTTAACCTCACTAGTCGTTATCGGTAAAGCTTTAGGGTCGAACCCAAGGGACGGATTATGAATACCGGACTTATTCGTTCTCAAAATCTAGACGAGCGATTTTTAGTGATTTTGGGTTAAGAGAAATCTAAAGATGCAATAAAATAGATGTTTTTGGGTATTTTAATTATCTAAAATAATCTAGAAAACAATGTAAAGGTTTTGGGGTTTTTAACAATATTAAGGGCGTCTTACGATTCGGGTTTCACTTCAGTTTAGACTTAGAACCACTAATCTATCACTTTTGATGAATCAATTAGCAAAGCTCTAAGCAATTACTCTCTGCTCGGTCCGAGCAAAGACCTTACTCGGTCCGAACAGAGAGTAAAAGTGTTCTAACTTGGTTGACTTTGGTACTTTACAACTTGAGCCAGGGTTTGTTGGCTAAACCTAGATTTATTAAACCTCAGCTGTCGCTTGTTGGACTAGAAACTGGTTTAATCACAACCTAACCTAATGAGATTAGTTAGACCACAACTTTTGGTATAGGTGTTAACTAATCTAAACTTGTTTGTTGGATTTCTTAAGGATATTTAGATGTCTTTTGGACTTATCTAAAAACTACACTTTTGGTGTTAGCTAATCTCCCCTTTCGGATCTACGATTTATCCCAAATACTTATCTAAATTAACTCAACTAACCTAACTTTGGAACTTAACTAAACGTGGCCACCATCTAGAAGTTAGTCAGGTAATATCAAGTAATTCAAACAAGCAACAAAATATAATACTCAACAAAACAAATCTCAAGTAATATCATAACAAGCAATTCAAGTCATAGCATCCAAACATCCATTACTTCCTACTCCTAAAACTACATAAACTTAGCCTAACATACTATTACAAACAATAACAAAAGATATAGAAATAAAAAGATACAAGCCCATGGAAAATAGAGAAGAAAACATAATAGAATAAACCGAATACTCCCTTATGCTTCTAATCGTCTTCTAGGGCCATGGGGTGTTGCAAGGCGTGACTCCAACCTTCCTCTTGCTGCCGTCGCTTCAAGATTCGGGTTTGCTTCGATGAATTTGGTGGAAATAGCGCTAGAAAGGAGGAAGGAGGCCATGGAGGCCTCCTCCTCCAAGATGGAGGCTAGAGTAACCAAAGATGCAGCATCTGTAGAAGAAGCTGCCTTTTATAATCATCTCAGGCACTTGGGAAGCAAGTTAGGGCGTCCAGGGCAAGAAAGATTACCAAAATAATCAGTTTCCATGCATAAAATCTTGCCAAAACAGCTATGTCGGCTCTCTGCTCGGACCGAGCAAGGGTCTGCTCGGACCGAGTAAGCATTATGGACCATATGAGTCTGCTCGGGGTGCTGCTCGGGTCGAGCAAAGGGGCGCTCGGGTCAAGCAAGGAGTCTGCTCGGACCGAACAGTGAGTCCAGTATTGAGATAGTATTTCGACCATAATTCCTTCATCCGAACTCCGATTGAGGTGATTCAAAAACCGTTGGAAAGCTTAGGATGAGCTCTACAATACTATTGACTCTATTTAGCCCTTTTCTTCCCTCAAATCCACCATTAGATCCGAGCATGAGTCATTCGATCCGAATGGTGGTCTGAACAGCGCCTCCAAGTGCTAGGAATGAGTCGTCTAGCGTGTGCCAAGTGCCAAAATCCATCTACTAGCTCGAATGTCATCAAAAATCATCAAAGTCCTGTAAAATAAGAGGAAGAACAACGACAAAGCCAAATCCTAGAAAAGTATAGCAATTTATAGAATAATTTAATGGTTTGAGTATCTTTTGAGTGTCAAGTACGGTCCAAATACCAACAAATAATAATGATATCAAATCCCCCCAAACTTAAACTTTACTTGTCCTCAAGCAACACTCTAAGCTTAGAATTTTGGAATGTACTTAGACTTAAAAATCGAGTCGAATCCCAAACCAAGAAATGCGGTGAAACCAATTGCTTATGCCTAAAGTTTTTCACACTTCAACAAATAGAGCTAAATCAAAATTATTTTCAAGTACTAAGTTTAGATTTCTACAAGTTAATCCATGCCTCTCTTGGTCCTAATGAAATTTTTCAAAAATCAAGAACTCTAGCTTCACTTTATCAATTCACATGCAATCTCAATTTCAATTACCGTTCTTTTTCGTGTCTCACAAAAATTTGTAAAGAAGTTTTATCAAAGTTGAAAAATTTATAATGAATCTAACTCAACCGAATTCTTTAGTTTTCACCAATTTATTTGTGCAAGTCGAGTCGCGGTGATTTACATCACTTAGGGTTTTACGCTATTGAGACTTGGATTGAGCTACCGGCACATGACGCACCGGGGAGGTCGGACCGGTTTTTATACCTTACCGCTACGGTCCACTTGTGGATCAATTACGCCTTACCGCGACCACCCTCCAATATTTGTGGATTTTTGTTTGTTTGATTTTTAAGTCTTTTCGCACCCTCATTTTCGCAACTATTTAGATTTTGTCCAATTTAAGTTTGCTTGTTGGTGATTCAAGCGATTAAGACCAAGTCAAGATTCATTTTATACGTTCCAAAATTGATAAAAATTCTTTTTAACAAAAGTTTGCAAGCCACAAATCAGTTCACTCGGCAAAAACTTGTGAGAGTTGACTTAAAGTGATTTAACAATTTCAAGCATCCAAAAATCGAGTTCTATCCTTTCAAAACAATTTCACTTCGGTCCATTGGTGCATAAAGATCAACTAGAAATGTCTAAACATTCTAAAGCACTTGAGAAAACTTTTGATTCGCTTAAAACCTTTTCAAAACAGTGTGAAATTGTCATTCAAATCCAAATCGAGAGAAACTAGGCACAATCAACAAATTTCTCAAACAAAAATTTGGCGACATGAGTTGAAAACTTCAATTTTTCCTCCTATTTCCCTTCCCCCAAACTTAAATCAAACATTGTCCTCAATGCAATCAATCAAATAGTAAAGTAAATAGGAAGGAAAAGAGAGCTTAGCCAATTTTTGCTTTGCACTGTGTTGATTTGATACTAGTTTATCTTCTCAATGTCTAGGATGGCTCCAATTGTCTTCTAGATCTGTTATGCAACCCGTATGAGGTCGTGCGGGGGTCTCTCGAGTCTTTTAACCCTTGGTGCTCTGGCACGAGTTGCACTTGACATTATTGTGATCCTGAGCGACGCCGGAAGAAATTTTAGTTCGACCTTTGGGGGCTCTGCTCGGACCGAGCAGACATCTGCTCGGGTCGAGTGCTCCTCAGTGTGGTCGATTGGTCGATCGAGTGACTCAGGATCATCGGCTGGGGATCCTGCTCGGGCCGAGTAGATGGGCGCTCGGGTCGAGCGTCTGGCCGATGGGGTCGAGCGGCGCTCCCTTCGGGCTAATCAGACAGTCGCTCGGGTCGAGCGTTGGACTGCTCGGGTCGAGCGCTACCTGGTTCTGCTGCTTCAGGCAAGGACTGCTGCTCAGCTGGTTGCCTGGTTTGTCGTCCTGGTTGCTGGAGTGGAGGGAATGGCAGGATCGGCTCCAGCACTGGCTCGTCGTCCTGCAAAGAGCCTTGCTCGGACCGAGCAGAGGGTTGCTGGGGTCGAGTAGAGGGGCGCTCGGTCCGAGTGGCGTGCCTTCGGATCGAGTAGAGGGTCTGGCAGAGATCTGGTGCTGTCTCTGGATCCTCCCGCAGGTTCCTGAAGAAGTATCTTCGGACAATAGAGGGCTGAGATTTGGATCGTGCGCGCCTCCTATCTGCCTGCCCTGAAAAGAGAGAAAGGGAGAAAAAATTAAAAAAAATAATAAAAAAAAAGAAAAGTCTAGCCTCTTGATAATAAAATAAGTATCTAATATCAACACCGTCCCCGGCAATGGCGCCAATTTGATGAAGGCTTAAAACCTAAGTATCAAATAAATTTGTACCTAAGACTTAACCTCACTAGTCGTTATCGGTAAAGCTTTAGGGTCGAACCCAAGGGACGGATTATGAATACCGGACTTATTCGTTCTCAAAATCTAGACGAGCGATTTTTAGTGATTTTGGGTTAAGAGAAATCTAAAGATGCAATAAAATAGATGTTTTTGGGTATTTTAATTATCTAAAATAATCTAGAAAACAATGTAAAGGTTTTGGGGTTTTTAACAATATTAAGGGCGTCTTACGATTCGGGTTTCACTTCAGTTTAGACTTAGAACCACTAATCTATCACTTTTGATGAATCAATTAGCAAAGCTCTAAGCAATTACTCTCTGCTCGGTCCGAGCAAAGACCTTACTCGGTCCGAACAGAGAGTAAAAGTGTTCTAACTTGGTTGACTTTGGTACTTTACAACTTGAGCCAGGGTTTGTTGGCTAAACCTAGATTTATTAAACCTCAGCTGTCGCTTGTTGGACTAGAAACTGGTTTAATCACAACCTAACCTAATGAGATTAGTTAGACCACAACTTTTGGTATAGGTGTTAACTAATCTAAACTTGTTTGTTGGATTTCTTAAGGATATTTAGATGTCTTTTGGACTTATCTAAAAACTACACTTTTGGTGTTAGCTAATCTCCCCTTTCGGATCTACGATTTATCCCAAATACTTATCTAAATTAACTCAACTAACCTAACTTTGGAACTTAACTAAACGTGGCCACCATCTAGAAGTTAGTCAGGTAATATCAAGTAATTCAAACAAGCAACAAAATATAATACTCAACAAAACAAATCTCAAGTAATATCATAACAAGCAATTCAAGTCATAGCATCCAAACATCCATTACTTCCTACTCCTAAAACTACATAAACTTAGCCTAACATACTATTACAAACAATAACAAAAGATATAGAAATAAAAAGATACAAGCCCATGGAAAATAGAGAAGAAAACATAATAGAATAAACCGAATACTCCCTTATGCTTCTAATCGTCTTCTAGGGCCATGGGGTGTTGCAAGGCGTGACTCCAACCTTCCTCTTGCTGCCGTCGCTTCAAGATTCGGGTTTGCTTCGATGAATTTGGTGGAAATAGCGCTAGAAAGGAGGAAGGAGGCCATGGAGGCCTCCTCCTCCAAGATGGAGGCTAGAGTAACCAAAGATGCAGCATCTGTAGAAGAAGCTGCCTTTTATAATCATCTCAGGCACTTGGGAAGCAAGTTAGGGCGTCCAGGGCAAGAAAGATTACCAAAATAATCAGTTTCCATGCATAAAATCTTGCCAAAACAGCTATGTCGGCTCTCTGCTCGGACCGAGCAAGGGTCTGCTCGGACCGAGTAAGCATTATGGACCATATGAGTCTGCTCGGGGTGCTGCTCGGGTCGAGCAAAGGGGCGCTCGGGTCAAGCAAGGAGTCTGCTCGGACCGAACAGTGAGTCCAGTATTGAGATAGTATTTCGACCATAATTCCTTCATCCGAACTCCGATTGAGGTGATTCAAAAACCGTTGGAAAGCTTAGGATGAGCTCTACAATACTATTGACTCTATTTAGCCCTTTTCTTCCCTCAAATCCACCATTAGATCCGAGCATGAGTCATTCGATCCGAATGGTGGTCTGAACAGCGCCTCCAAGTGCTAGGAATGAGTCGTCTAGCGTGTGCCAAGTGCCAAAATCCATCTACTAGCTCGAATGTCATCAAAAATCATCAAAGTCCTGTAAAATAAGAGGAAGAACAACGACAAAGCCAAATCCTAGAAAAGTATAGCAATTTATAGAATAATTTAATGGTTTGAGTATCTTTTGAGTGTCAAGTACGGTCCAAATACCAACAAATAATAATGATATCAGGTATTAAAGCGTGTTTAGAAATTCTGGTCACTTCGGACATTTTTAAAACTTTGGTTTTCATATGTTCTAGAATTTACCAAATTTTGATTTTCAGACATATTTAAAGTTTGGTCCCCGGGCTTTGGAAGTTTACATATAATTATAAAATTTTATTTCTGGATTTGTATTGCTTTTGGATTTAAGTCCGGATCTTAAGTCTGGATTTTTCTGGATATGGATTTGACTTGGATTTTCTGGACTCGGGGTTTGGATTTTCTGGGTTTTGAGTTTTAATTTGGGTTTGGATTTTTCTGGAATATGTTTTGAGTTTGAGCCTGAATTTTGGATTTCTTGGATTTTCTGGGTTTTAGAGTTAATTTGAGTTTATGCTTTCTAGATTTGGGTTTAGTTTTCTCTTGGGTTTGGCTTTGAATGCTTGGTCGGGCTGCTGGTTTTATTTCTAAATTCCCAGGAATTTTTGCATGAAATTTATTCCTAATGTCAATTACTGTTTAATTGTACCTGCTGTCCAAGTTATCTTGAGGTACCTACTGTCAAAGGGGTTCATATCCTTACATTTTTATGCACCTTTTTATTGAATTTTGACATAATCCAATTTTTCGTATATTTTGCCATTATTAATTTTATGACTTTAATTTTAATTATATTTTTGGTTGAGAATTTAAACTTGGGGTGTTAAAAAAAAATGTTCCTTATATTTTTCTGGACATTTTGGTATTTTATGGAAATTTTCTGGACTTTCTAACTATTTTTTTAATGCATTTTTCAAATTTCTGTACATATATAAAAAAATCTGATTGGTTCTAGTTGTCGCTGTTTTGTGTTCTGTCCTCAGCGATTCGCCACACTAAAGGCGCCACAGGAAATCGAGGAGTGTCGCTGGAATTGAGTTGGCTGAATCAACTGGTCCATGCCCCTGTCTATGCACCAGGTGCATTCGAGTTTAGCTTCATTCAGTTCTATCTCCCTCCGTCTCTCTTTGACTTTTGTTGACTCGACGACGGATAGGGATTATACTATTGACTCGAGTGCTCAGGCCATCGTTTTCGATCGAGTAAGTTTCTATGGAACGGAATCAGATCCTCTGGTCGGCGACCACGTGGTCGGCGCGTGATTCGGACCGTCTGATTTAATCTCAATGGCTAAAAATGCCCCGTGCATAATAGGCAGGACCGGTTGGCTCGAAAAAAATGAACCGTTGAGATTAAATCGGACGGCTCGGATCACGCGCCGACCACGTGGTCGGCACATTTCTGCCGACCAGAGGATCCGTTCCCTCTATGGAACCGTCTCTCTTTTTTTTTTTTTTTCTTTCCAATGGTGCCTTCTTTTTTTTTTTTTTGTTACATTGTTTGATTTGGAGCTATTCGTCTTTGTTTCAGTCATAGCCTAATCGGCGAATTGAGATGAGGGCTTGAGACTGCCGACGATCACTTCTTGCCAGAAACTACTCCGTGATCATCATGAGAGCTCCGTGAGATTGCGGGTGGTACCAATTTGAAGTTGCATCACTCAATTTGGAGAATCCTGCCTCCGTTTTGAAACGGATCTGACAAGATGTTGCTGTCGACACACGGTGGCGACTTACCTTCGATGTGCGACTATCTGGGCCTTGCTAGAGTATAAAGGGGATGCTAGACTCACTAATTGTGGCAGAAGTGATCCTCTATGGATGCTATTTATCATTTTTATTTATCAATGCTCATGTAAAATTTCATGATGTTAAATACCATCGTTTATTATTTGGTTATGTTTCCCTATTAGAACAATATGCTTTTTGTTGTTCAAATTTTGATGTTCGTCACTGATGCTTGTCAGTTAAGTCAAATTTTATTTCTGTTAACATATGCAACCTATCAAACTGAGTGACTTTTTCACTTAAATTGTTATAATCAATATTGAGTTGATGCCTAACATAATTACGCTATGTGCTTTATGGACTTGCTTGTTATCATGAGTCAACTTTATTTTGAGACAAGGTCTGATCCTAGACACAAAATCATTCTTTATTGTTATTATTACTTTTCCATATTATTATTTTTTTTGGCAGCATCTTGAACCTGGATTAAGAATAACAAGACAGATGTGAGGAATACAAATTTTTTTGCTATTATATGTCTTTGTTTGTTTGTCCCAAGTTTGCATGGTTTATCATATAAAGTATATATAGTTGTAAAAGTGATGACAGAGGGGTAACATGGGAAGATAAATTTCAATTTATTATAACCTTCTTATTTCAAACACTATTAATGCTCTATGAATTATCGAAACATAGAACCACATAAGCTTAATACTAAATTCTCATATATAATAAAAGGAGGAAACATACAGAACCAAATGCATCAACCATATACATGGCTCGATGATACAGTCTGACATCTTATGGGTACCATAACGTACTTTTATTATTATTCCAGACTAAAGGTTCACAAAAATTTTGAATTTATTTATACACAGACTTCCTAAATCTCGTACACGTTATCCATTCTATAGAACCTATTATTGCTTATGTGGACTGAAATGACAGTAAACAATTAAGTTTAAAATCTTATACTCTTCATACGCATGCAATGATGTCTAACTTTCATATGCCTCTAAATTTATATGTTCTAATGCCATGCCTTCGGTAATTATAATCAATTTAATGAACCTCTCTTTTCTGTAAATTCTTCTATATCTATTTCTTTTCTTATTATGCAGCTCTGTCCCTCTTCTTTTTTTATTTCTGCATCATGAACTTAGTTTTGTTTAATCATTTCGATCCCTGGTTCTCTTATTATTGCAATTTAGTCAGCATCCAGATACAAGCTCTCAGACTGTGAAACCTGGATGCTGACAGAGGTGGTAAAACATTACTTATGCGCATATGCTACTGACCAACCTATTGAACCCTTTCTATCATGTTTTATCCTAACTTTGCTGTGCAACTTAGTCCCTTTTCTTTCATTTATTTACTGAGATTGATTATGTACACAGTTATAACTCTTTTCTTTGTATTTTTTTTTATTATTACATTTTTTTTATTACATAAATTTAATTAACTCTCTAATGTTCATTCTTTAGACGATGAGATCTGAATATTGCCTAGGATAGCAGAAGTGTTTGTTATGCTCATGCAGGTGATGTCCTTATTTTAACTTTGAAAACTCATTTATCAAGCCCAGCTGACACTCAAGTACAAGCTCTTAGACTGTGAAACTTGGGTGTTAGCAAGGTTGACAACATTAATTAACCATGAATATGGATGTTATGTTACCAGTTTTCCCTTTTTTTTATATTACTTTATCAAAACCCCCACCAACACTCAGATACAAGCTCTTAGACTGTGAAATCTGAGTGTTAGCAAAGATATAGTGACAGTTAACCATGCTATTATTCATGTGAAGGGCCAGAGACTTTTATTTGATAGACTACCCATACATCCATGCTCAAACACAAGTTCTTAGACTATGAAATCTGAGCATGGTGTATGAACAACCCCTTGTATTGTTTCACAGTATGTAAACTCAAAGACAGAAGAACATACAAGAGAGAGAGATAAAGAAATTACTGAATGCCCCAAAAAAAAAGTAAAATTTGGCCTTAATGTTACTAGGTTCGGTTATTATGCACAAATAAAGATGGAGAAAAAAAAAACAAGGAAAATCATATGCTGCATTGAAATTTTATTCTCAAAAAAAGCTCATAATACATAATGAATTTCTTTTACCTTCTATAAAAACGCCTTTTTCTTTTTTTTTTAAACAACAAAGCTATTCAAGTAAAATACACAAAAAAAACTGGGGGGGGGGGGGGGGGGGGGCGTCTTCCTTTCTCTGGGGCCTTCTTTTATAGGCGATTTGTGCTAGGGTTCTATCAGCTGTTGGTGCCATGTGGCATCCTTTGATGGCTTCAGAATTCGATGGAGGGTTGTGATTTGTTGTTGATGAACCGCCTTACTTGATTCTTCCTTCTTTTCCATGACATGTGGGGTCTTGGGGCATTGGCCATATGACATGTGGACCATAGTCTTGGTCTCATCCTTCTGGACATGCTTGGAGAGAGGGGCATTCTGGCGCCAGCTGTTGTCAGGGACAGATGGCATGCATCCAAGTCATCGTAGGCTATGTATGGAGAGGATGGCTTTGTGCATGGTATCTTCCTTGTACTTTTAGCCGTGTAGGCCTTGATTATCATCCAAAGGCTCCATTGACCCTCTCCATTTGCATTATGTCACTAATTTGCATGTTATCAAGCAGTGCAGCCTTGCATGTACCTAACTAATCATGATGCCAGCTGCAAAAAGGTCCCATATGCCAGGTCTAAGCCTTATTAAGCAGCACCAAGCCTTATTAAGCCTTATGTTGCCCTTCAATTTACTTCACAGTTAATCCTGGTTCAGTGCCAATTCTTCTTGTTTTAGGTGAATTATCACTGGATTTAATTGCTGTTTGCTATTGAGTCAGATGTATCTTTCATTATCCACTCATGGCGCCAAGGATTGTATGATATATTGTGGCATTGGATGGGGTTATATCTGTCTGCTATCACCTCTATACACCACCCATTCCTATGATTCTGAGGAGTTCTAATAACTTTGGTCATAGAACATCCATTTCTTAATTGCAAGTAAAGACAAGCTGGGGGCAAAATGGGTATTTGCACTTCATAATTCTCCAATTGTGCTCTAAAATCCCTTGTCTGTTATCTTTAATACCTGATTTGCCCTTGTCATACATGGGAATCTCTCTTCTGGTGTGTTCATGTATACAAATAAAGAAGCATGTGTTATCTACATCCTACCATCCATTAGCCAAGCTGTTATCTTAGTATGCAGATCAAAGGGTGCAGATGCAACCATTGTGTGCATTGTTCATTCCCAAATTGCATCATACTTTCCCTTTTTGATTACTGTAGGGGGCCAGCCGAGCCTTCCTTCTTTTCTACACATCCAACGGCTAGGAAACAAAGTCTCATGCCACCCAGTACGAGTACCAGACGTCTCTCAGGTGTAGGCTTCCTTTTTCAGACGATAGACTGTGGGAAAAGGGCAGCAATGATCTCCATTCAACTTCTTTCTTCTTATTTCCTTCACTGGATCCCTCCATTTGTGGGAAACTTTGGCTCTTATCGATTCAAACGCCTGTGACTCGCTTTGAACCATTCCTAAGTTACTTTGAACACTGTCACACATTTCTCATCTTCCACATTCCACTCGAAGAACCGTAGTAAACTGCTTTCTCCGAGCATGATGCTGTCGTCAATGGTGAACGGCGATGACTACTGTTTCCACCAAATTGGGTGAAATTGACGTCGGAACACCCTTCTTCAAGTCGTGTAGGAACTCCTCAGGTCATCCCATCAAGCTTTTATTCACCAATTTCGTGTAATAGTTTTTCCCAAATCGCAGCCCAGCCACTGAAACCTTTCAATTTGTCATGTTGTAGGCTCAGAAGGTGGCCGTGTGTGGTGTCGACAGAGTCGTGACGTGCCCCTCTTCACAGTGATGCATTCGGTTTGGGCTGCGATGATGTGCTTCGCCGGCGAGAGCAAAATCCCTACTCACTTCGTCGCGTTTCCTCTTTAGGTAGAGACTGTCTTCCCTCTCTTTTCTTTTTCCTTTTTCCATTAACGGAAACGAAGTGGGGAGCACAGAAATGGGCCAATGGTTGGATGCCACGTGTCGAATCTGAAGTTGGTTCGACCCAATCAACTAGGCGCTGTTGAGTCCGGGTATTTGTGTGTCAGGATTCAGTCGGCGAACAGACTCGCATGAGTCTGTGTCGATTGGGCTGAGCTCCAGCAGATTTGAATTGGGCCCAATTTTATTAAATCAAATGGGCTATCTTTGAGTATTAGATATTGGTTTAGTTTCAATCCCATTTAATTAGCCCAATGCAAGATTAATTCAGTATTAAGCCCAAATACACTTGCTTGGTTGTTTCGGTGTAGAATCGTCCATATCTGCCATCGTACCGGGTTCTGCTTATATACCGGAATTTTTATATTGCTTAATTTTTAGGAATTTGGTTGATATTGTCATGGCATAAGGATTTAGTTACGGTATTTGGCATGGATTCTCAGAAAAATGCATAAGGTATGACCATTATGCAATTTTGTTATAATTGATTAATTAATTAATTACTCCATTAATTATGTGGGTATTGACATATTTCACATAATCCTGATCAATTAATTAATTAATAAATTGTTTAGTGGGGTCTTTGGTGCGGGATTTGGTATGAAACTTTTAGAAAATGTATAATTTCCATCTCTTTTCTTTTGTATAATTAATTAATTAATTAATTATGTGAATTTTTGGCATTTTTCACATAATCTAATTAATTAATTAATTGCTTTTGGCGGGTTTTGGCTTGAGTCCCTTAGAAAGGTGTATGGTATGCACCTTTTATTTTTTTTTTTTAGAGTCTCTTTGTACTTAATTAATTAATTATGTGAGCATTAGCGTATTTCACATAATTCAATTAATTAACTAACTATTTTGTGGACTAATGGGTTCCGTTGCCTCATCTGTGAGTTTTCAGTTGTTTGAAGTATGGGTCATGGTTATGAATTTTGTTTCACCATGTGCTATTTCATTTTGCAGGTTTCTTCAGACATTCTGTCATTTCTTTAAATGGCAAAATTTGGAGGCAAACAAAGGTATTGGTGGGCTTCATTTGAACTGGGGAGACGTGTATTGCCGTGTTGCACCTGAGGAGTCTCGAGTAGCTATTAATGGCGTATGAAGCTCTCTGGCCATCTTCATGTACCAGAGGTAGGTTGTTTGCACTCTAGAACAAGTATAGAGCTCGCATGTGGAATCAATTTTGATTGGAGAAGTTGAGAAAGGGATGGGCTGGACTGAGACATCTCGACTCAGTTTGGGTCTGATTTGGGCCACTGCTGTGGGGCTCATAGGGCGGTCTATTGATGCCAGCCATCGTTTAGATGGACTCAGGAGTTCAAACTTAGTTAGTTTATTCATTTCATTTGGTTTGAAAACCTTAGAATTTGGTGGGAGAAGCATGAGGCAGAAAATATGCATTTTTATACACTTTTATTTGACTTTCTAAGTTGCATGTAAGAGGACTTACAGTAACAGAGCTTGCTTTGATGCTTAATTCAGATTATATTAGATGTGTTTCAAGTGTTAAAAACGATATAGAGGGCAGGAGCAAGGATTTTTGTGTTTTTCTCAATTTTCAGATTTTTTTTTGTTTTGAGTAATTAAGCCATTGTTTTTTTGATGATTTTGTGTTTGAGTTGCAGCTAGTACAAGAAAAACGACTTACAGAGGTTATAACAAGCCTGAGAAATAAACTATGAAGCAATTAGCAGCTACTAAAAATTTTTATATAATATTTGTTTAATTTTTATACTTTTTTGCCTAACTAAACAATAAATGAGAAAACTACTTTGCACTTGTTCAGAAAGAAAAACAGCGTCATGTATGACAGTATCTTTGCCACCTTGCATCTGAAGTAAATAATTTCTGAACAGGTAATCCCAATAGTTCCTCTTAAATAAATAAAAAAGAAAATCACATTACAGTAAAACACTTGGTAAAATCAAATATGAATATAAAAATACAAAAACTCTGACGAAATTCCATAATGAAAATCAATGTTGCCATAATGGAAATCTAATCATAAACTACTGGAATTAACATAATGGAAATCGATGTACGTTGCCACTAAGTCCAAAATATATGCATAGATATAGGTTTATAAAAGCAAACACAACATTCATAATTTTTCCAAAAATTAAATCTATCACTCCCCATCGTCTGGTACAATATTTTCAAATTTACAATTAAAAGTTACAAATATCACAATATATCTGAATTCATAAATTATTGTATCATAAGAATTTCTTTTACATAAAAATAATTCCTTTGTTGGCTGATTTCACTCAATTTACAAGGATGATGAGATTAATCACATGTATTTAATTTACTTATTATGAGATCATAACGAATGTTTTAGAACATTATGATTTGGAGCTTGACACACAAGAACGATCTCATAGAACCAACCATACCCGTCCTCCGTGTTGAAGTCTTACCATTCTCAAATAAGTAATACTAGACTCAAACACGTTTGACAAATAAACTCTAATGTGAAAATATGATCGGATCTCAATACCTGAGTTGCAAATGATTGATCCGAATCGCTCATCATGTTATCTACATTAAAATCTTATAAAAAAAACAAATTATAAATATATATTAAAAATATTTTACTATTTTTAAAGATTTTTTTTTAAAATTTTCTTATTGGACGATTTATAATATTTTGATCAAGCGTTTTTCTAAGTAGATTGTATAGCTAGCATCTTTATTGTTTGTACAGCACTACAGCTGGATACACAGAGTTTAGTTGGACAGGAAAATTTTTCATGTTATAAATATACATACAATCGTTTCATTAATTCACCATTCACCAATATTAAAGATCTTATAAGACGACTAACAAGTGAGCATGGAGAGCAACGAATACCAAGCTGTTCCAGCTCTATTGAACATGATTTTTGGTTACATCAAACCCATGTCTCTCAAGTGTGCACTAGACCTTGGCATCGCTGATCAAATTAGCAGCCATGGCCAACCGATGACCCTAAGCCAGCTTCATTCTGCTCTTTCCCTCCCACAATCAAAGGAGCCCTATTTGCGCCATATCATGCGCATGCTAACCCATTTTGGCTTTCTTCAGGTGCAAACCGGTGATAGTGTAGGTGCAGAGCCAGTTTACGACCTAACTCCCATGTCCCGCCTTGTGACTAACAGGGAAGGGTCATTTAATTATGTGCCATTTGTCCATTTTCAGCTTGAAGTATTCAAAGATGTTTTCCACAAAGCTTTTCTATACATGGGTGATTGGCTGAAGCAGGAGGACAAAGAAACGCCATTTGACATGGCGCACAGTTGTAGTTTGTGGGAAATGGCAAGTCAGAATTCTGGGCTTAACAAGATTTTTAACAGTGCTATGGTAAGCACCTGTAGCATTTTCAATGATGTAATAATTAAAAGTGGGGGCGAGATTTTCAGGGGGATGAAGTCCTTAGTAGATGTAGGTGGGGGAATTGGCGCAGCAGCAAAAGCCATTGCCACGAACTTTCCCCATGTGGAGTGCACGGTTTTAGATTTACCTCATGTGGTAAGAGGCGCTCCAACTGATGGAATTGTGAAATTCGTTGCTGGAGATATGTTTAATCATATTCCTATGGCCGATGCTGTCATGCTTAAGGTAATTGAAAAGAATTTTCATCAAACACACGCGCGCACACACACACACCACACTTAAATGCTAAAACTCTGAGATTTAAAATTATCAAATATTCAAAGTTATGTCTTTGAAAAATGCAAGTTGAAATTTCATCGAGTAAAAATTAGTCACTTATACAACTATCTTCATACCTATTTTTTTACTGACAAAAATATCTTCTTTCTAAAATATATAAAAAATTCACTTATTCCGATTTTTTTTTTAAAATTTTCGGATTTCAAAATTAGATATGATAATAGATATATACGTGACAATTTCTAACGTAAATGAGTTGTGGCATTTTTGAAAGACCACTTAATTTTGAAGTGATATTTTAATTTTTTTTTAAAATTTAGGATGCATAGATCTAAAGTTTGATGAACTTAATTTTCATACTAGTTTGTCCTCCATAATTGGGGTGATGAGGCCTGCCTAGAGATACTGAAGAAATGCAAAGAAGCAATTAGTTCAACAGAAACAGGAGGCAAGGTTATTATTGTAGAATCAGTCGTTGGCTCCCATAAAGCCATTGAATGTGAGGAAACACAGTTGTTGTTTGACATGTTGATGCTGACAGTACACGCAGGAGCAGAGCGAGATGAGCACGAGTGGGAAGCTTTGTTCACAAGCGCTGGATTCTCTTCTTATAGGATTGTGCGAACAGTTGGATACATCTCGATCATCGAAGTTTACCCTTAAATTAAGTATCTGCCCTTATTCACAACTCTGTTGAATGATTGAATCACCTTCTCTCCTTGTATTTTTTTTTTCTTACTCTCTCACGTGTGTCGGTGTGTGCCATCAGTTAATAAGCTATTTCGTGTAATCCTGAACAATTTCTTAGCAAATTATAATAATGACCTCAGTTCCTAAATTTATTTTATGCTTTTTGAATAATTAATTAAATTGAGTGACTTCCTAGACGACCAAGTATTAGGGATTGCAAAATGTAATGAGCTAGCTTGATACATGTAATAAAATTTGATTCTCACCCTGCCAGTACGTACCGAATCAGCAAAACTAGATGAAATGACAAAAATTAAAAGGGAAAATATCTCCAAACAGGGTAGTGAAACAGAGTAACAGACTAAGTAATTCAACGAACAAACTATAATCCTACTGAGGGGAAACTAAATTAAATAAACCACGGGTATAAAGTCAAATTCGCACTTCGAGTAACAAACCATCGTGCATCGCTGACTCTTTGTAGACTCCACCAAACAAGCTAATAGAGCTGACCCCACCAAATAAAAACATTTCGCTTGAAAGGAAATAAAAATGGTGGGATCCAGATCGCGAGAGAGAAAAAGTGATAGGAATTGAGAGACTGAGAGAGAGAGAGAGAGAGAAGCTGAGAAGGTTAGAATGTCGTACATCTGAGAAAAGGTGGATAGCTGAGTGCTGCGTCTCTGGAAATCCAGATCCTTCGTGGCAAACAATGGATGCCACAAGGTGATGTGAGACTGTACAACCAGGAAATGGGGCTTGTTTCTCTACCTTAAAATAATTTACATGATCAGAGCTAAATTTGTAATTACAAACGGCATACATTTACCCCAATTCGATCTAGATGTCCAAAATATAACGGTGTCGTTTGGATGGGTTAGGAATTGGGTTGGAATAACATAAATTTAGGAAAAAATACTTTTCACAGGAATTGTGAAAATTGGATATTCCTAGGAATTGGAAATGTTGTTTGGATGGAGAGTTTAGGAATAGTGTTGGGAAGTGTGAAAAGTAGAGAGAAAAGTGTTATTGGGAAGAGTGTTATTGAAAATTGTGTTAGAAATATAATTGGCTATTCCAAAATGGTTTAGATGAAAAATGTAGAAATGGAATTGGCCCATTCCACCCCATCCAAACGAGCCCAACAAGAATTGGATGTGCATGGAAGAAGGAACATCGTTTTGTATTTTTTGGGAGCATGTCAGTGGATATGTTCGACTACAAAACTGGATTTGTAATTCAACGGATATTTGACTCAAAATGTTCAGAGAAAAAAAAAATATGGAAGAAATTAAACAAATGAATCGAAATTAACTTAAGTGGTTATTATAATATACGATAAAGACTAATTAAGTTAAACTGAAGTTGTGTCAAGTGAATTTTTTGAGTCTCTTGAGATACTTTAATACATCAAATTAGTAATTTAACTTCAATATATAAAAAGAGTTAAAAGTATCTTCATAAGTGGAGTAAATTGAATGATCAAGTTTCACTTTTTGTATCTTTTGCCTAACTTATTTCATAATTATAATTTAAATAACTTTAATATCTATATAGCTTTAACTTTATTTCACTTATATCATGCAGTAGAACAATGGAAAATACCTCAAAAGAAACATAATGAGTTAATGTACTCCATCTTTCGTGAGATTTTCATTTTAAAAATATACTAGACATGACAGTCGCAGCTTCGCTACGCTATGTTTTTTAGATTAAAGAATAATTTAATATATTTCGTCAAACTTGTCAAAATTTCCAATGTCAAATATAAAAAATCTGCCTAAAAAACTTGTCAAAATTTATAGACAAAAATTTGTAAGTCTAAAATTGGTAATTTCTTTTATAAAAAGTCACTATATAAACTTGACATAAATTTTCTACCCAAAAAAATCTTCCTAATATTAATGATTGGTAGGACTATTTTTAATTGATACGGCTATTTTTAATTTATAAAAATATAAAAAGGAACGATCAGATTTCAGTGTAAATGAATGAACGGCTCAGATTACCGCATATCATAGCACCACGGTTTTTAATTAATACTATAGATAGATAACTTCCTCTCCCGCTCCAGGATTTCGTAGGATTTTACCGCAAGTGGCAAATACGGCATTGTTGGTTAAGTGTAATCATCGGCCCGGTAACAAGTAAACGGGCCTTTTTTTTTTCCTATTATTTTGTAATCATCGGCATTTTTGGTAGCACAGAGCCCATACCTGGGCCGAATTGTGCACATAGTTCATTTCTGTATTGCAGATACAAATTGATACCCAATTATCTGATGAAATCAAAATTATGGATTTTTACATATCATTTGCTTATGATTGTGTTCTGGACAGCATGAGACCTTTCGTTTTCCCTTGAGACATTGCAAGCAGCAGCTAGAATTTGCTAGTTAGCTGGATTCAATTAGTGTCAAGTTATTTATATATCTACTCAAATGAGGGAAAAAATGAAATTCACATCAAAACTTCCAAGTTCCTTTTCAAATCTCCAGTTTGTCAAGAAACCACTAAGAAGAATAAAGTTTACTATAACAACCCTTTAACTAAATACAAGCTAGTGTCACACAGGGGTGAAGTCACAAATATACTAGACGAGGTTGGAATTTGAAAAAAAAAAAGGGGGAAGCATTAGAAATTCAGTTCAAAAGATAGGAAAAAAATAAATATTTTTATATAGTTCTTCAACAAAGCTGCTTGAATCCCATGTAATCACCATTAGTGATCTGTTTCCACACATCAAGTACTCCAAACAAGGTAATTACCACGGTGCTAAGCACCATTAATGCACTAACGAGAAAAACAACCAGTGAAACCCTGCCTGATCGTGCTACTAGCCTTTGCATTGTCACTAATCCAACAATTGATGCAACAAAGCACAATATCGCGTACATTACTGCTTCATTGATCCTTGTCATGCCTAAAAGTATGTATTGTACCATTGACATGGATGCTGAGAAGGAAACCATAAGTGCGGATGTGGCTGCTGCTGTCTGAAAAGTCATGATGTTAATTAAAAACAAAAAAATTAATATCATTAATAAATTAGTCCATCAAAAACAGTATCAGGACAAGCACATATATGATACTTATGATGACAACATATAATTTATCAAAAACAGTATCAGTACTACAAGAGAGGATGTGTCTGAAATTTTTTTATTAATACAACGAGAATGTGTATAAATATATATTTTTTTCTCTTTATATTCATGAAAGAAGTGCCTCAGCAGGCAATAAACGTTCTGTTCTAAGACGACAGGTTTAGCTAAATATCAGGTATAAACATGAATTACAATTATTGTACCTGTGGTGGTACGCCAATTTGAAGAAAAACTGGATTTAAAAGTAGACCTCCTCCTATTCCAAACAAGCCGCTCAGTACGCCAGTTAATATTGCTGCCACAGGAAAGACGTACATTGGCAAGGATTCAAGATTGTGCTTGATTACGCTTGCCTGGTCATGTCAAAATATTAACGGAAAAATATATAAAAATAATATTAAAAGAAATATATGAAAATGAGTTTCTTGTGGAGATTCTTCAACATGATTTCCAGGTCAATTCGTCCTGTACCAGAAGAAATTGAAAATATATCAATTGGAAATTGTTGCCCATAATATATTACCGTGTCAGTGTCATTGACATTATTTGCTTGTTCACGTTTCTTTCTCTTGGCATACATAATGTATGAAGTGAACCCAATTGCAATGGGAATTTGGGAGAGAGTTATCAACCAGTAGGTGACGCCACATGGCTTTATGTTTATCACTCCCTGAAAAATTGTGGAATTACCAAAGTTAGGAAAAGTGAGAAAAGCATAGGATAACTTCTGCTCTAGTTAGTATAGTTCCTCCCCTTTTTACCTTGTTTGGGTGAGAGTTCACATTGAAATCTAAACCGTACAATATGTTCTTATAAATAATATATATCTAAATTTTCTTTTGATGACCATGAATATATATATATATATATATATATATATATATATATATATATATATATATATATATTATTAAATTTGTTATAAAACCGATAAGCTTGCCGGACAATATTGGTTGACATTATATTCCTTCCCTCGCGCAATAGTCAATGTCCATATATATTGCACAAGTAATATGTCTATATATTGAGCAGAAATATAGCCGATAACCTGTACGACACCTCATCAGACAAAACTAATATGTCTATATATATTGAGCAGAAATATCATGTTACATCTTTGATGAAACATTATAATTTCTAAACATATTCAAATTCAGTTTCGTAAATTATAAAACTTAGCAGAAAACCATTACATTCAAAGTGAAAAGATTAAATAAAACATTACTAACCTTGCCATTCTCATCTCCAATAAGAACATGTAGCACAAAAAAGCACATCCAAACCATAACAAGTACCATCAAATCCTTCCATGGGACCAAATTTGGTGCCCCTGTTCCCTTTACCTCTCTTTCGTCCTTCAAAAGCGGCACCTCAATCCCACTTTCTCTCTGCTCAACCTCAACCTCAACCTCAACCCTTACTCTCTCCTTTTCTGTTTCTTTACTCCAAAGCTTGCACCCAGATTGCACAGTCTTAGCAGTGCTAGTTGCAAGAAATACAACAAATAATGCAGTAATAAGCCACTCAGGAAACATAATGTTGCACAAGACACCTATGCTTGCACCTAATAACATGCATGGCTCTGAGAGAAGTGTGATTTCATAATTAATCAGGGATTTATCCATGAAGCAGAGAGTGTATATAACTTTGGCCAGAGTCACAGCTGTGACCATGAAAGTGGAGAAAGCAGTAGCCGATTTGAGACTAAGTCCTGCGATTATTGTTAAGATAGGGAGAAAAAGGGACCCACCACCGACCCCACCGGCACTCGAAGCAGCAGAGGCAATGAAACAGAGGATCCATGCTATTATAGTGTTGAAATTAAGGTTAGGATTTGGGTAGGATAGCTGGTGATTTCTCAGACGAAAAAATTGGTGCGAGATGTTTTCCTGGCCATCAGGAGAGGTCGGGTTGTAATTGTTATTGCATGGTTTTGAAGTGGAGAGAGTGAAGATAGTGAGGTGGATTAGAGAGAGAAAGAGGAATCTCAAAAGAAAGGTTTTGGATGATTTCATAGGGAATGATAAGAATTGGAATGTACAAATTCAGAACTCCTTTTCTTTGTGGACCAATTTAAGTTCTGAGAAAGATGGCAATTTTTTCAAGTTATGATTGAGGTTCTTATAGTTGCATATTTTCATATTACATCTTTCGAATTTGACTTAGGATCTTCTCAGGGACAGCCAAATCTACCTTTGCTGAGACTAGGTCGAGGTAATATTATTTTAAAAGTGATTTAATTATCTTTGCATTTATATATGTATATTGATTAGTTCAAGGTAATATGATATCCTCCTATTTGTTTACAATGTCTTTGGAATTGTGTGTTTATTTAACTATAATTCAGCTAATTATCAACTGCGTTCACGTTGCAATGTTTTTTTTTTTGCTGGTTAATATATTGTTGCTTTTTTCTCGTTGCAACCTGGACTGTTTATTTGAGTTCTCATAAATATATTGTCTCCAGATTAAAATAAAATCAATTTTAAATATTCATAAATCATAATAAATCTTTCATTCGAAGATTAAATCTCTAATTTTACCTAACCACTAAGTCAAAAACTGTTATTCTTTCTGAAATAAGAAATTTACATTTTTCCTAATTATTATAGAAGGTATGTGTTGGTCCATTGTCAAATTTGTTTGTTATTCATCGGGTCTTTATCTAACTAATGTATGCTAGGGAAATTATTCTTTGGCAGGAACAATAAAAATAATTTTTTTGAGGTATAAAAGGAGATAATTATCTCTACTACTTATAAATGCATCCATCCAAAGGTCGTAAACAATTGTTTAACATTCCAGATAAAAGGAGTTAACACCCTCTAATATCAAATCTGGATCATTGATTTTCTTAATCTGATATGATATGCGGTTCAGATTTAAATATCAGATAAAAAGTTGACCTTTTATGAGTAAACTGTCTTGGCGCTGGGTGTTAAGTATGTTGTCTACTGAGCTGATGTGCGAGGGTTCGATTTTGCGCAAGCTCAATTTTTTTTTTTTTGGGCTTTTCACCCTGTACCCCTCCGCCTCCGCTCTAGGTTTCATTCAGCGATATCTTTCATTAAATTCTTCGATCTGGCAAGATATCTTGCCAAGTTACACGAAATTGGAATGAGATATCTTTCCTCCTTTTTGCTCTAGGGTTTCAAGCTAAGCCGCTCCCTCGATACACCTATTGTTATTCGCGCAGCATAGCCGCTTCTATTATAATTTCCTTCATTTGTCTCAATCTCGCAACTTTCTTGGCTCCTTAGGCAGCCTCCCCCGAGCAAAGGTTGATCATCGCCCTCTCTTTTTTTTCTCCCTCGTGCCTCCCCTTTCTTTCTCAGCTTCGATTGGAACCCTAAACACAGTCTCCGTTGATGGAAAATATCAAAGAGGACTAGGTTGCTTCATCTTCGTCGTGTCTTCCCTAGGTGACTAAATGGTATTTTCTTTTCTCAATTTTATTCTCTGAATCTGTGTCTTTGAAGTTTGGTCGTTTATTATTAATTGACTATAAGGTGTTTGTGTTAATGTCTCAGTGAGGCGTGCAATACGGATGTGCCCGGGGTGATAATTGACGTACACAGTTACAGTGATTCCAAGATGAGGTAGAATTTCGATATTATTTTAAATTTATTTTATTTTCGCTTATCTCCTGTTTTGTGCCATGTCTAATGATAACTTTTTATTACAGTTGCAAATTGTGGAAAGGGTAACCGAGGTTATGAAACCAAAAAAAGTAATAACTTTATTATTTTCCTTTCACTGTTATTTGCAATTATTTGAGATTTTGGAATTGGAGTTTTGTTCCTTGTGTGAGGCCACTACTAAGAAAGCAAAGAAATCTGACTATGAAACTAATTGTAGCTTGAAATTAGTTTACATTGCTAATGACATCATATGATGTTCAGAGATTCAGAAAAGAACACATGGAAGGTTATCCTGATAATCCTGATAAGTGATAACAAAACATTGCCTCGGTAAGAGATGTTTCGTATTACTCGATCTTTCTCTTTATCTTTTCTTAAAATTTTAACTACAATCTGGCACTGAGTTGTTGAATTTTTTTTTCTTTCAATTGCTAGAAAACCTGCCAAGATACATGCTGGATAAGAAGACAACTGTTATGAGTATTATTTAAACCTCCTCAAGTTCATGTGGTCGTACAATTTTGTGAAGATGACAATTATCAGCAACAAGCTGATGGGTCCTTATCAGTTACTACTATTTACAAGAAATTAAAAAGGTGAGGCAAAATGTTAATGCCTAACATAAGAAGAGAGCAAACAATGCTCCAAGGCCAATGTAAAATTTTTGCTTTGTCAAATGTAGAAGTCCTTGCTGTATCATTTTCTAATTTCTAATTGATGTGTTTCTGATCCTAAAAAAATAGTATGTTAAAATTTGTATGATAGATTATATTTCATCTCTAAAGAACATATGTGCTTTTGTTGAATCTGGACAACTGGTAACCAGATGAGACTCGCTATACCTTAGTTGGTTTATTACATCTAAAAGTTTATACTAGCCTTGTTTTTAATGTATAGCTTGCCAATTAACCATCATATGGAAATTAAAAAAAAATGATGAAATATGGAAACACACCTTAGTAAATGTCAGGAATATACAATTTAAGGAATTGCATAATGCATACTACTTGAAAAAAAAAATAATCTTGAGTGTTTGTTAAAATACTTTCTTACACGTTTATTTGCCCACATAAACGTAATATAACATTCTATATATAATTGGCTCATTACATTAATTAATCGTGAAATTGATTCAGTCATTAACAAATCATGGAAAGTTAATAAAGGGGATTTTGGTTATAATTGGCAAATTACATTAATTAGTCTATGAAATGTTTATACTTAAAAAAAAAATCTTGAACAGTGGTTTAAATGGTAACTAAAATTTATTATGAAGTGCTAAATCTGTAGGTCGTTGATTATTTCTTACTTTGGCATAATCAACATAGTTCTCATTCATGAAATCTTATTAATTAAGAGAGAAATTTTATGAATAGAAGCTGTTTTAGGGAAAGCAACAAATTTTTATTTATGCAGTGAGATTTGAATTCAATGTTGTGGAAATATTCTAACGGTGATCTGAATAAGTTGCCTAAAATTCAATGAAATCAAAACCTCCTGGCAGAAATAATCGTGAAGTACCATCATTTCAAAATGTTGACTAAGGGAGCTAATTGCACTATCATTTTCAACATTTTAAGTCTTTAAAAGAAATATTGATATAACTGTTTTAAGATTGATATTTTTTGTGTTAAGTGGAAAAAGTGACAAAATAATATTTTAAGCAATAGAGGTGCGGTGACTATTGTACTTTTCATGTCTTATATTGGTTTTTGATAGTTTCATTGTCACATATCACATTCTAAAATTCGCCCGCACATTGAGCGGGCATTGCTGCTAGTATAAACAAATTAAGAAAGTAACGGAAGGAAATTCATATCATTACAAATCGTCCAAAAAAGCAATAAATCACAATAAATGCACAACCAAGCCGAAGGGTACAATATTTTTGTCAAAAACTAAAACAATAGCAACTGCCTTATGTATAAGGTGAGAGAATTAAAAACAGAAAGGTGCTCATGGAGGAAAGAGAGATATAATATAACTATTCTATTATTCAAATTGATAATTTATAAATATAATGGCTTACTGGAGCAAGACATAATGACACTAGGTAAAAGTAAAAAAAGACAAAGCGTACTTTTTCCAGAAAATAATAATAATAATAATAATAAATATCCTTTTTTAAAGGTCTGTTTATTACAATTTTTTTACCAAACAACAATTAATGTTTATGGCCTTTGGGCTCAAACAAACTTATTTTCCTAAAATATATATATAAAAAACGGGTCATACGTTGAAAGAAGCCATATCAAAGTCAAGGGGCGAAATTGAAAATTTAAGTTGTAATTCAGGCATCCAACCGGACGTGCATCCTAGATCTTACCAGCGTTGTAAAATACGGTCGAAAGCGCTGATCCGCTGCTTTTTCTTCTTCTTAATTATTTATTATTTTTTTTCCCTCTTCTTCTTCTTCTTCTTCTCTTCTTCTTCTTCTCTAAAAAAACAGTGGCTGCCAAGTAAAAAAAAAAAAAAAGTTTTGTTGGCCCATTAATCGGAAACTGCTAGTTTAACGGTTCACCATATTTGGTTAATTGCTCACCATCCTCGATCATCTGTCGCCAAATTTAACTAATTATTTTTTAAGATGAATTTGTATAAAATTATAAATTCCATCTATAATTAATGTAAAATATGTTAAGGAAAAAAGATCGAGATTTGTGAAGATAGTGTTCTTAAAGTGGATTAATAAAATTCTGCAAATTATTGCGGCATTATATATATGTTATCTGATTAATTATTTAATTTATATTAAAATTTAAGATTAATGCGTACTTATTTGAAAAATTTTGAAAAACATTCCCTATCCTATGTCCTTTGAGCGCATTCAAGAGCTTGGTCATGAGGATTATTATGTATGTTCCCAATTTTGTATCCATGTACATAATTAAGACTAAAGAAAGAACAAATAAATATAGTAGGAAAATGCACATACATATCATATATATGGCCCTACCACTACATGGAAGGAGGAACTCCATTAGTTTACAATACATATATCATACTGTACAGTTGACGAAAAGTACAAATTTATTAATTCATTTCGTTATCCTTCCCAAGTCAACCACTTATCTACAACCATCCAATTGAAAGGAAAAATTTTGGGAAAGAAAATGTTAAGTGTTCAATTAACGTTTAAGTTCGGGCAATTCCAAATTAAATGCAAATAATTTAACGTCAGGAGTAGTTGACGAATGAATTAATATTATTATAAATATTTCAACAGTTATTATTAATACATATATATCAGCATAGGTAGATATATGAGAAACTACCGAGTTTGTACTAATTAACGGTTTGGCATTATTCCGTCTTTGAAACAATATAAATATATACCACGGTACATAAACTGTCATCTCAACAACATTTAATCAATCGTCGTTATCAAATATATTTTTTATTGTAAACCTTTTAAGTTTTATTGTACTAACATTACTATCTACTACTGGACTAAATATTAACGATAACGAAAGACATGAGAATGCGTGAGTGTGTCCAGTAAAATTGGTCAGTGACTACATCGTTTATTTAAAAGTAACTACTACCAAGTACCTACAATTTTTTTGAGGGTCGTCCTTATAATGAAGAATTGGAAGCTGTTAAAATTTTAATTAAATAACATTTTTTCTAAATATAAAATTAGTAGTTAACCTAATCGATCTAACGATGTATATAGGGTGTGAATTTTTCAGAGCTCACTAAACTCTTTCTATAATTTATTTAATCATTAAACTTCAATTTGTTTGATTTTAGTCACTAAACTTTTAATGTTGTACAATTTTAGTCACTCTATGAACATTTTATCTAATTAACCATAAAATTAGCACACTAATCAATACATTTGCTTGACATAGAACATGCTTATCATACCAACTACAGAATTCACAAGTTTGGGGCATTTTTTTTTTTTAAAAAAAAAATCAGATTTAATGTCAAATTTTTTTCAACAGGCCAGAGGGGTCGGTAGGTGAGTGGTCGACGGAAGGAGACCAGCCTGAGGTGGTGAGCACGAGGGGAGATAGGGTGGGGTGAAGGGACATGAATGAAGTAGGGTGGGTAAACTGCTAAAAATAAAAAGTATACAAAAAATGAAAATTTAAAAAATAGCAATATTTACTTACATCCGGTCAAGATCCCCGTGAAAATAAAAAAACAAATTTTTGTTAGTATGGTGATGATGGTGATGCTCGAAACTTATGTTATTCCTTATAAATGCTCCGATAGCTAATTCTACAAAAGATGGTCTTCTATTTAAAAGAAAAAAAATTTTCATTTTAGTTGCTAGGACGTTTATTTTCCTCATAATTTATACTAAAGTTTGTGCTCGAACTTCATGGGGATCGTCTTTTTTATTTATAACTATTACAAATTTAATCAAATATAATAATATATATATACTCATTTCAGATTAATCTTACAGATTGAATTAATTATTTTACTTTGGTATTAGTAGTTGCATCTTGAAAAGATATTATAGTTTTTTCACGATCGAATTTGAAAATCCTATAAAAAAATGAATTAATTATTTCATTTTGATATTGGACTTTTTTTTGTTAAACTGGCGTAGTTTGTTGCTTCTAATAGAAAATTCCGTATTTAAAATTTTAATTTCTGGAAATTATAAATAAAAAAACAAAATTAGTAAGAATCAAGCAAGGAAACTTGCGCGTTGTCACTCGGATAAATAAGGTAAGTTTAGTGATAAGTATTTACAGGCCCAAAATAGTTAATATTGAATTGTTTTACCTCTTTCTACGCTGCACCTTCGCCTTATACAATTATAATTACCTTATATAATTAAATCTGAGTTAATCAGAGGGTATAATATTAAACTATAAACTCTTAACTAATATTAAGGGCCTCTACTTTTATATCTACGTAAAAAAGGTAACCGC
Organism: Rhynchospora tenuis; assembly: GCA_027725995.1. Lineage (NCBI taxonomy): Eukaryota > Viridiplantae > Streptophyta > Magnoliopsida > Poales > Cyperaceae > Rhynchospora > Rhynchospora tenuis. The sequence goes on along the minus strand of CM050888.1, from coordinate 148,267,109 downwards.
CTTTTCCAGCCTCGTCGCCGCCTCTCCTCTCATTATATAGTTCAACACCGCTTAACTATTTACATTTCCCTGCACCTGCATAAAACGAAATAATCTGTTCAGGCCAGCGTACGTCAACATTTACAGCAACGAGTTAGAACTCATACGATTTACAGCAATAATTACAGAAGATTTACAATTTTACAGCGATCTGAGATTTGTTGCAGCCTTGCAGGTAATGAGTTCTCATATTGTTAAATTCGCTCATTTTTTTTTATTTTTGAAGATCGCGGGGATTAATTTATTAAAAATTACAATAAAATTAATTTTATAACCACTTGTCATGAAATCATACCAAAACATTAATAAATTAGAGAGAGTTTATTATGCATAATGACCTCCTATATATGCATCATGATGTTTTTCTTTTTCCGGATATTGTTACAAATTATAAATCAAATTAACTAATCTAATCTACATATTGAAATTTTTATAGCAAACCAAATTTTATATTTTTAAATTTCTTATTATTTTTCGGATTCTTTTGAATTTCTAAAAACAGTCCATTTTGAAAACAAATTATACTAAAAATGTTCCAAAAATATCCCGTAAGGGAAAAAAATTTGAAAAAAAAAAATCAAATTCGGTTTGATACAAAATTTCAATATGTAGGTTGGATTGGTTAAATTAGATTTATAATTTGTAAAAATATTAGTGAAAAAGCATCATGATGAGGCATAGAAGGCCCAATAAACTTTCTCAACAAATTATCATATCTTTTGAGACATCAGATTAATTGCTAAGAATTTATCCTTAAATAAAAATTCCTTTTATTCTGACAATTAAGTCAATCGACTCTATATTCTTTAAACCGTACAAAAATAGTCACACTTCAATATTGCAAGTAAGATGCAGATGCGCAATCTTATAAGTTTGCATTAAATAGCTATAGTATCTGCCTTAATGCAAATTCTAAACCGATTTCTCTGTTTTATTTTCATTTTTTTTAACAACATATGAAGTTATAAATTATCTTGTATTAATAGAATGTGTCACAAGTCAAGTGTAATTACTTATTGCACATTGTATGGATCAATAAGTATTACTCTGTTTCTAAATAGAGAATTATATAATTTTTCCTCCCTTTACAAGCATTTTAGTATATTGTCCTTTTTTAGGGTCATTTTAGTATATTGTCAATTAGACATTAAAACTTATTCAATACAATCTTGATGTAATTGTGAATAGTCATGCCGACATCCACAAGTACATTTCCACGTGGTTTTGGCGACCAACCATGGCTGATCCAAACTCCTGGTACTGATAAAGAAACCCAGACCTTCCTCAATCCATTGAATGGAAACATTGAAGAAAGAAAGATACCCGAAATAGACGGGCAGATCTGCATTTGTCGCTTTGAAGAGTGGCTTTTTCTGCTGGATCATCTAAGAAATTGCTTTTTGTTGAACATGTATTCCTTAACAAAGATTCCTCTTCCTCCTATCAAGGACCCATTTCATCATGGTAACTGCAGTTTAACATCATCACCAACTTCTCCCAACTGCAACATCATATTCTTCGGCGAGCAGGACAACAAACAATTTTTATTATTTTGCCATCCAGGCGACAAAATGTGGAGTAAGTTGCCTGTCGATGACATAGGAATCATACAGGAAGCAAGAAGCTGGCTAGCGTTCAATGGGAAGTTATATGTCATCTTTGATGACGAAATAGAGATAATCAATGTGACATCCCTTCTAACTGGTAATGTGGAAATTACAAACATGAACAAACCTGTAGAGTTTTCTACCAAGGGGAATGGATTGGATGAGCACTTGGTGGAGTCATGTGGCGATATTTTCTATGTTCGAATACTCTTTTGGGAAAATTTGGACAACTGTGTGTTTGATGTTACTGGTATCGAGATTTACAAGTTAGATTTTGAAAAGGAAAACGCTTGGGTGAGAGTGGAGAGTATCGGAGATAGTGCATTTTTGCTAGATGAATACGGTGGCCAGTCGTGTTGTGCAGAGGATGCTCTATTGAACAAGGATTGTGTTTATTACATGTTTTCAAGCAGATATTTGGAAAGATTCTGTAAAATATGCTTGAATGATCAAACGATTAGTTCTAATTTATTACCTGAAACATCGATTGATTATGGTTTCCATTGGATACTCCCCATGAGGTATGCAACAAAGACTAATTAAATCATATACTTTTCTTTTGCATAATTTCATTGACTAATTACTAATTTTTTACTAACTATAATTTCCAGACGACCAATCCTGAAGCATGAGCTCTTGACTTCATCCAAAACAATTGCACGCAATCCAGTATGTTTATCCCTACATTTATTTGTAAATGTACATTTTGTTATTTTAAAATAGATATCTTTATCAGTAATTAAGACACTTGCAATCAGTAAATCAAACTGGTATTTGTCATTGCATTTGCAGGAATTTTCTACTTTGACATTAATTTTGATTTATAAACATAGCCTCATCAGTAATTTACTAATTTAATAACAAACTTATTAATTTGTGCTGTAGGTTTGCAAAAAAGGTTATGACTTAATTAAAGAACATGAAAACAAGAAGGTTGTTCTCTCTGTGCCATCGTCTCATCTGCCCATCGAAATGGTGCAGTTAATTTCAGAGAAATTACCTATCAAGGATTCCGTGCGCCTTCAAGCTGTTTGCAAGCTATGGTCTAAGCAGCTCCCCAATCCAATCAAAGAAGAAGTATTGCTCATGTATGGCCCCAAAGAATGTAGTATATGCCAATTTTATAATCCTCATAAGGGCGAACAATTTACACTCAATTTGAAACTTTCTTCGTTTGATGATGCGCCAACCCACCTTCTCTCCTCCAAAGACGGGTGGGTCCTGGCACTCAAAGGTTCCGATCTTCTCTGTTTGTTGAACCCATTCACCAATGAGTTTCAACAGCTCCCACGATTGAAGGATTATTATTCGTATAACGGCATTGCATTTTCTTGTGCACCAAAGAACTCTTTGAACTGCGTGGTATTTGCAGTTGCTGGCCCATATAGAAGGTCTTCAGAATTTCTTGTATGGCACTACGGGCAGGAAAAATGGCTTGAGATGAAATTTCAGAATAATTTCCCTTTCCATGTGGCTGACAACAATCCTGTTTTCTTTGATGGGGAGTTCTATTGTCTGGGGAGAAAGGGAAATCTTGGGGTCTTCAATCCAGAAAACAACACATGGAGAGTTCTTGATAAACCGTCACCGATTTATTCCGAGGCAGCACCTGATATTGGCACTGAATACTGTTATTTGCTGGAGTGCAATGGTGAGCTGATCTCTGTGTTTCGAGCAGCTAATATGGATTATGTTCGTGTGTTCAAGTTGGATAGATCAAAGATGGCGTGGACTGTGCTTGACGATCTAGGAAATCTGACACTATTTCTGGATTATAGAAGTTCTATTGCAAAAACTTCACCGTGTAAAAGTTTCAGTAACAAACTATATTTGCCACGACTTCGCGATGAAACAAATGAGGCAACATTCTACTACTGCTTGAAAAGTCAAGTGCATAATCCTGATTTCCAGAGCTTGAGAGAACCCTACAACTGTGTTTGGTTGGAACCCCAACTTCAGTGATGTTAAATTAAATTCTGATTTATCTACGCTGTTACACTTTCTCTGTTATTCAATTACATCTGATGTAAATTCCTGACACTGTTTTTAGCAACTAATATGCTATAATTCGCAGCTTGCACTTTATAGATGCTTTTTTTAATTTGATACAGGTTGGAGTTTTATATGTTTGTGGGTGATTGAGAATAAATATAAAATGGTACAAAAGTTACTGTTCTGTTAATATGAATACATATGGGAAAAATTTTGCGACTTACTTTATAATTAATTTCCCTTGTACATTTCACCAAACACAAAACAGAGCAAGATAAGACTGTTCTTCTTCCATCTTAAGGTGCTAAAGTCACGAAAGTAAAAAGTTATTGAACAATAAATATTAAGCTATCTATGTATGCTACTTTTTTTGTTCCATTCCACATAAAATAACAAAAAAAAGGTTTTCTTTTGATTTATAGTTTTGCATTGGTGTCATCAGCGTCAACTTAATTTTAATTTGATGGATTCGTCTCATTGTAACCCTCAGAATTATACAAGTGCATATAAAAATTAAAGAGAAAATTTGCATTCCGAAGGAACTCAACTCCTGCTATACAAGTGCATATGAAAAATAGTTATTACAACTTTCAAGTATATACTATGGTGTCTTGTGTGTTTAATTCTGAACTATTTTGATAATTCATTACAATTGAATAAACTTTTGAATATGGTTATTGTTTCATATCTCCCTAGGCTAAAAAATAAACTAAAATTAAGATAGGAACACTAACTTTTTCTATCACAGTGAAGTTTCCTTGTGAGAGTGGAGATATCGATCAATGGCATATTGGCATGCAATAAATCGCTCAAGATGCATGAAGTAGGCAGGCCCGCGTTGAAACTGCAACTACTAAAGAATTCTAAGCAACAAGGCACCACAAGTTTTATTTTTATATATATTTAAGCTCACGAAAGAAATCATTGGATCAAATGGGAAAAAAATAATAATTTGTTCTTTAATTTCTGTCACTCTTATCTTCAAAATGAATGTTGTTGGGTAAGCGGAAAAATCCATTTCCGATTCTCACGGATAAAGGACTTTCCGATCAGAGCCTTATTAAACCAATAAAATTTCTTTGATTTCTAATCATAATTCTGATTCTGCACCAATTGAATCTAATACTAAATTAAATTTTAATCTAATTTCTTTGTTTTTTTTTTTCGAATGGCCGTATAGGACGTGTAACTATTAGGAAATGTACAAGGATATCATATGGAAGTGTAATTCCTAAATTAAATAGTAGTCCAAATTCCAATTGTAAAATTTGTATTTAATAAAAAATGCCAAGAGAACCATTCAAACCGGCTCAATTTAAAGATACTAGATAAACTAGGATATATATATAGCGATCTGTGTGAATCTAATATAGAATTAACTCGAGGAGGAAATGATATTTTGTGACATTCAAAGATGATTCTTGATTAATTTTTTACAGCCAGCTTAGAAAACCAAAGTTCAAATATTATAAGTAAATCGATCAGAATTATTATTTTTATTTTTTTGTGTATACCATGCCCGAAAACTTAGGCCTTGATCAAAATATTTTTTGCGCGGGATTTTATTTCATTTCAATTTATTTCTCAAGATATTGTTGGATCTAACAACATGCAAATTCCAACTAAATGACAACAAATTCTTTCATTTTGATCATACAATTTCTAATAAAATGAAATGAAATTCCATACTAAACAAAAAAAATATCTTGATGAGGGCCTAAGAGTCTTACACTCTGATTTAATCCAAGGGTAGAGCGTGCAAAGTTCGAAAATGGGTCTTGTTTTCCGTTAATGGAGCCCTAATTATCGGGTACGAATCCGATAGGTTTCCCGGCAGATAGCTGTCATCTCCAGCGACGGCACTCAACAGGATCGAGTGTGGAAATTTCGTGGGAGGATGAAGAAGATGTTGCCGAGCTCGAACAGAAGGTACGGGTTTCATTTTTTTATCGGATCTTTTACTAGTCGGGTCAGGAACCCGTTAAGGCCTTACGGCTATTTAAGCCATCAGCGTCTCCAGGAAGAGATTCTACACTGTCACAGGATCGTTGGTTTTTTTTTGTGCATCTCTTCTTTGGTGGGACCACCAAAGGCTTGGTACGGTAGTGTGGTGTTTACTGGTACAGAAGGGTACTGGCTTGGTATCAGCTGGTATTGTGAGGGATTTGGAGCGATGAGGTTGTACCAGAAAGTGGGTCTTTAACATCTTGAGGTTAAGAGGGAGAGCTCCATGGGTTCAATCTATCTTAGATATACTTGATTAGGTGGGTTGAATTTGGCACGAGATCAGAAACCATGCTCTCTAAGGGTGTTGGGGGCAAAAATTCATGCGCTTGTGGCATATTGGGCAGACTTGTGGGACCCTGGGCTGAAGAAGCAGGTGATGGAGTTATTGCCAAGAGTTGAGTGTCTGCCAATGCAGTTAACCATGGGGGAAATACAAGACATTTGATGGTTGCAGCCCTTGAAAACATATATTGTATCTTGGGTCTGTTTCAGTGTAACTGTGATTGTTTGTTGTTGTATATAACTGTGATTGTCTTGTGGGTGTTTAGATGGTTGTTTTGAGGTAATTGGTTAATAAGGTCGGTACTGGTACATGAAGATTGGTGGTACCAGTACTAGTTTAGCGTTTCGTGGATGATGCTGGGTTGTAACAAATAGATTTTGTTGTTTGCTTTTCTCATGGTTTTAATGTAAAAGCGGTGGGAGAATCTCACTTGTTTCAAAAAAAAAATTTGGCACGAGGGAAATTCAATTACTGGGTTTGTCAAGGGTTTGATGTGGACAAGGAAGAGGGTTACTTTGTATCAGTAGGCTCCATCACTATAACTCTAAATCATTTACCTTGGTCATTGGTCATTTTTGCATTTTCATAATTCATACTTGCATGTTTTCAAGGTACTAATATAGGCTCTATACATCTCTGACATGTCTTTGCTTATACCCATTTAAAGCAGTTTCACTATTTGTTGGCTATCTACAGTCATGTATACAAGAATGGACATACTTAACTGAGCAACTAAGGAATCACAGTAAGTGCATGCCAAACAAATGAAAAATCTTCACCAGTCATTATTTGATCATCAGGTCCTTACATTATTTGGAAATTATACTAAAACAACTACAAGCTATTAATATATGTTTTGTTCACTTAACACAGTCACACATGCTTCTCTTGGTCATACAAGAGAACATTTCTGGTCTTTACAATACTTGTGAAATTACACGAATGATATTCACAATATACTAAATAAAGGAACAAGGTACTATAAGCTGCATGGTTAAGCGATTGAGATTGTTAGTTATTTCCTAATATCATACAAATTCTTATGATGTTTTAGCATATTGCTCTTTACGTTGAGGTTCACCATCGTTGACTTTGTTATGGCATTTTTAACAAAAGCTGAAGTCCAAAGGTTCTAGAGACCAGTTCACGGTTTTTTTTTTTTTTTTTTTTTTTTGTTTTTTTTTTTTTTTTTCTAAACCAAATTAGCACCGTATACGCTTGAATTAAATGCATTTGTTTCATTCTAGAAATAACCTGATTTATTACAAGACCTTTTGCTAATCATTTTGAGGATCAATATGGACTCCAAACAAGAGTCACTGTTAGACAAGAAAAGAGCAATGCTATCAATATTGAACAACAAGGCTTGTCAATATATCTAGTGACTTTATTCAGGGGAACCCAAAATTTTAATTTTATGCAAGAAATCCTCAGCTTTTGTGATATCAGAACTTGTGTATTTGGTCAACCTAACAATTTTAAAAAAGCAACAGATTGAAGGACCCTAAACTGGCATAGGACAGTACATTGCATATATTTATGCTGAACAAAATAATAAAAGTCATTGAGACAACCAAAAGTCACATTTTTACATAAGACAACCTGTAGCTCAACAAAAACAATTATAGCCCAATGTGTGAGAGAAGACATGCTTATTCACTTCTAAAGTTTTTACAACATGCATTTATTATCTACATAGTATGTATTTGAAATAAACTTTACTATCTAAATTGATACGTCAACGTTCAAAAAAAAAAAAAAAAAAAAGAAGAAGAAGAAGAGGCAAGTTTCATTCAATTACAAAGTTATTCAACCCTTGACGAGCCATATTTACCTTTTGCTACTTGATCCCTCTACTTTCATGAAAAAACAATATAACATTTATTCAATGTATGAAACATTCTTTTAAGTAGCGAGTACAAGTTTCATCAAAAGAAAGAATGTCGTCAAAATGAGGTATAAAGTCATGTATATGCTAGATAAAATACAATCAGAAATCTAAAGTCTTGAGATTTTTAATTATTTCAATAGAAATATCCTTGATTCATCCTTTACCACGAGGCCTAGAAAACAATAAACTTAGATGTTTAATGAGTCCTAGAAATATCCTTGATTCATCCTAAAGTATGAGGAATCTTGTCGTTTTATGGTGCAAATTCACAAAAAATTACCAAAGTACTAAACTATATATGAAACAAATTAAGGAATACATTTTGGTTTCCTCCTATATTTCGTTAATTTTGAAGTCTGCATCCTATACAAAATTAACCATCAATAATAGAAATATAGTCTTGTATGTTCCGTATCTTCTTCCAATCATACAAATACAATGAGTAAAATGTTTATAGCTCATAAATGAAATATGTGTGATCTTTGTACTTTACAAATGAGCTGTAGCAATTGTTGCTAAATGTATCGCAGCAAATGAGTTGTCACTGATAGGACACTTTGATATTTCATTAACATAGTATATTCTGTCATTTCCAAATATTGTGACATTTTATTTTACAAACATAAAATATGGTTGAAATTTTTATACCATTCAAGACATATATTATTTTTTGCCATCTCTCCAGGCGCCACTTCATGCCATCACATTTGTATTTGTTCACTTTATTCATATATATCTCCAGTTTGTTGATCTATGTATTCGTTTTATTCAATTATGACTTATGATGTTTTACCATATTGCTCTTTACGTTGAGGTTCACCATCGTTGACTTCGTTATGGCCTTTTTAACAAAGCTGAAGTCCAAAGGTTCTGGAGACCAGTTCACATTTTTTTTTTTCTAAACCAAATTAGCACCGTATACGCTTGAATTAAATGCATTTTTTTCATTCCAGAAATAACCTGGTTTATTACATGACCTTTTGCTAATCATTTTGAGGATCAATGTGGACTCCAAACAAGAGTCACTGTTAGACAAATAAAGAGCAATGCTATCAGTATTGAACAACAAGGCTTGTCAATATGTCTAGTGACTTTATTCAGGGGAACCCAAAATTTTAATTTTATGCAAGAAATCCTCAGCTTTTTGTGATATCTGAACTTGTGTATTTGGTCAACCTAACAATTTTAAGAAAGCAACAGATTGAAGGACCCTAAACTGGCATAGGACAGTACATTGCATATATCTATGCTGAACAAAATAATTAAAGTCATTGAGACAACCAAAAGTCACATTTTTACATAAGACAACCTGTAGCTCAACAAAAACAATTATAGCCCAATGTGTGACAGAAGACTCAAGACATGCTTATTCACTTCTAAAGTTTTTACAACATGCATTTATTATCTACATAGTATGTATTTGAAATAAACTTTACTATCTAAATTGATACATCAACGTTCAAAAAAAAAAATAAAATAAAAGAAGAAGCAAGTTTCATTTAATTACAAAGTTATTCAACCCTTGATGAGCCATATTTACCTTTTGCTACTTGATCCCTTTACAAGATTATAAAATCTCTTTCTGATTATTTAAAAGATCGTCGAAAAAAATTATAGGGCTAATTAACAAGATCAAAGTCTAAAGCAGAGCTAAATAGTAAATAAACACGAAACTATATAAAAACATGTCCACCACATCCTAAGTACATGACATAAAAAACAGAGGATATGCAAGAAAATGTAACCATCTTGCAACTTGAACCGTCACCTTATGATTCACCATTTCCTTTTTTCTTTCTTGCTCTAAGATGCCTGCTTCTGGCTCTTCTTGGTCTTCCTGTTCTTCTTTCTCTTCTTCTTCTTCTTTTGTTGGTGATTTTCCTCGGGTTGAGCAGCCGTCATGACCTACTGCTTTCCCTTAAAATCTGTACACTTATGCTTCCCCATGAGTTTTGACTCTTTATTTTCATCTTTTATGTTCATTTTAGGGCCTTCTAAAGTATGAGGAATCTAGTCGTTTTATGGTGCAAATTCACAAAAAATTACCAAAGTACTAAACTATATATGAAACAAATTAAGAAAAACATTTTGGTTTCCTCCTATATTTAGTTAATTTTGAAGTCTAAATCCTATACAAAATTAACCATCAATAATAGAAATATAGTCTTGTATGTTCCGTATCTTCTTCCAATCATACAAATACAATGAGTAAAATATTGTTTATAGCTCATAAACGAAACATGTGTGATCTTTGTACTTTACAAATGAGCTATAGCAATTGCTACTAAATGTATCGCAGCAAATGAGTTGTCACTGATAGGATACTTTGATATTTCATTAACATAGTATATTCTGTCATTTCCAAATATTGTGACATTTTATTTTACAAACATAAAATATGGTTGAAATTTTTATACCATTCAAGACATATTACTTTTTGCCATCTCTCCAGGCGCCACTTCGTGCCATCACATTTGTATTTGTTCACTTTATTCATATATATCTCCAGTTTGTTGATCTATGTATTCGCTTTATTCAATTATGACTTATGAGTTAGATTTTATTTTTTGTATTGTTATTCAGATTTTTTTTTGGCATATTCAACTTATAGTTATTGAACTTATTTGTTTGTATATGTTCATTTTGATTATTTAAATGTTCATTTTATCTATTTTATATGTTCACTTTGTTCAAGCGATGAGAAATAATGAAAAAACTATAGATTGCAATTATTATTTTTTATTAAAGATTGTGATATAGTCATCCTTTTGTAAATTAAAGATATTTTCCTATAAAATACTAAAATTTTAAAAAAATATATTAATTTAGTCATCAAAGAGATTTCAATATGAATAACATTGAGAGGTTTAGATTGATCATTTGAGCTTTTGAATTGGGAATTTAATCAGTTTTGCAATGTTTTGAAGACTGGACAGATGTATGGTTTGATGGTTCAATCGGTCGGACTGGTGGCTCAAACCAACGAGACAAATTGATGTGATTTCATTATCTTGCTAAAAACAATGATTCAAATAATATTAATTCATCATTCTTACAAAAATATAATATTAAATTTATTTTGTAAATGCTTGCACCCAAGAAATGTATATTTTGGACTTAGAAAAGAAAATGAATTAATTTTTTGGTTGGTATACCTATTCTACGGTAAGCACTTAGTTCTAATTGCAAAAAAAAAAGGTAAAACTACTTGTATGGCATCATGATTTGTTGGGCCCCATGCTATACACCTATATCACGTACGTGCTCGAAGTTGAAGAGGCTACAGAAAAAATCCAACGAAAAGTGTGAAACAATCCAAAGACGACGGTTTCAATTCAGCGGCTTTAGAGAAAATTGGATCGAACCGATCGGTTTTTTTCTGGTTCAGAAACAGATGGTTTAATGGGTCAGATTGAATTTGACAAAGCAATCCGTCAAATCGATTTGACCGTAGCGGCGTAGCCAAACTCTATAAATGCATTAATTTATACGAAAAAATGAAATTAACAAAATAAGTTATTACTATAGAGGACTTATATTATCACTTATATTTCAAACAATTTTTATCAGATTGGATACGATACTATGTCCTTATTCATGTCTGTTTTTTATGAAAGAAATAGTACATGGCACTACAACAGAAAAAATTTTTAACAATGCCAAATTAACAATAGGTTTTTAAAACCGGCTGTTAAAAATGTGGAATGACATTTTAGTAAATTAATTAACAGCCGTGATTTTTATTTTATAATTGACTGCTATTTCCATAATTAAAAATTAATTTTATTTTGTATTTTCTATAATTAAAAAAATTGTAGAAGGAAAGAATTCTAATAGGGCAGAATTCATGCTTCATATATTTCTAGTCAAATTATTATGATCCAAGCATGTATCATGAGAAATTTTTATTCTATAGTGTTTCTCATTTCATTACTGTAAAATGATTGACGAAAAATGTAAAATGTTTGATGAAAAATTTGAAACATGAAATACTATTTATAAATGATTTGCTGACACTCTTTGGTGGAGGAGGCACCTATTCGATTGCGCCATTTGGTGGACGCATCTCCTAAATGTCAAGATAGACAGCCTTTCAATCACACCGTTTAGACCCATCAACGCATCTTTATTATATGTAAGACATAAAATATGCGCATCTAAAAACTATAGGTAAAACAATCGTGATTTTTAACGGCGGTTACTTTAAATGCTACCGCTAAAGATGTTATTTAGGCCGAATATTTTTTTTAATAACTGCCATAAAAATTCAATTTATTGATCCCTTCTCTTTTTTCCTTTTCCCATAGAAAACCTAGCCGCCATGAATTAATTTCTCAAACCAATATGAGAAAACCCATTTCAATAAACTCTTGCAATTCCACGCCAAAACAATAGCAAAAAAACTCGAAAAACTCTAAAATAAAAAGATGAGGCAAAGGAGAGTACGCAGAGACTAAAAAATTAGCGATTGAGTTATATTCGGTATATTTCTACTCTTTTATTTATAATTTATTTTTTTAGTATTTTAATGCATGTTTAATTTAAAATTTGCATTTTTATGCAATGAAATAGGAAGAGGAAGAGAAGGTGCAAGAAAATTTCCATTTAGTGCAAAATTCGGTAAATTTTAATTTTTCTCCTTAATAATTTCTACTTTAGTTAAATATAATATATTGAAAAGGAAGAAATGTTAGAAAAGCTCTTGGGCTGCAAGACCACCATTCATAGGCCTGATAACGACAGAGCCGTTGTTCATTTCCTAATCTGTTTTGTCGAAACGGAACATCCAACAATACACTTTATTTTGTTTCTAAAAACAAAATGAAATGATATTATAGTCTGTATTTGTGCCGGAACGGGGATAGTAAATCGAATGCCTCATTCCGCAATCTTTTGAACTAGAATAGTAAAAGAACTGTTGACTGAATGACTATTATTCGTTCTTCATTCTGCCAGGGGCGGAGGCAGTAGGGGTCAAAGGGGGGCTTGTCCCTCCTAAGATTTTAAATGTGTATGAAGAGCATTTCAATCATATGCTAAATTTTGTTAATATATAAAATATTGTAAGGATCAGTTCAAATACAATAAATATTGCTAAAATACAATCTAGTAATTTTATTGTTTGTACGTACTAGTTTAATTATAATTTTGTAAAAGCAATTTAGAAGATATAAAACATCACTCAAATATGAATATCTTTGCTTATTATTTTTTTTTAAAAAAATCTTTATTGTAATCGTACAAATCATGTTCAGAAAAAAGTAATGCAATATTATTTTTTTGTTGTGAATTTTTTATATTTTAAATTTTAAATTTTAATTCGCCTAAGTTGAAATTTCGTTCTCCTAAGTTGAAATCCTGACTATGCTCCTGCATTCTGCTCCCTCGAAATGGAACGCCTAACGGAGCGAATATGGGTTTCGTTTCACATAAACATAATTGAAGAAGTGTACCGTTGCCGGAACAATGCCTTGTTTGTTCCGTGACCTCTTAACCATTCAGCTATCACTCGCTTCACATAAAGTAATTGTCCACATTTTCTTTAATGCACATATGACCTTTTCGTGATTATTGACTGCACGAATAATAAATATGTGATGTTTATCCATGCCTAGAAAATAAAGCTCCCAAATTTTTTTACTCAATTTTTAGCGACCAACATTTTCTTCCTCTTACATAAACAGTTCCCCGCTTATTTTTACTTTTATCTACAAGCCATCGATCCTTATATAATTATAAGATTAAATGTAACATATGTAGCGCTGACTAAATAATGTATTATTCATGTTTCTAACATTATATCTAATTCTCAAAAATGTAGTCTTCCATTTGAAAGAAAAATTTTCTTGAATAATACATTATTAGTTGCTAAACGGAAAGGCGCTGACTAAATAATGTATTATTAGTTGCTAGGAAATATATATATATTTTTTTGCTCTTAAAGTCGGTGCAAAAACTTCATAAGGATTGTCATTTTTTTTACAACCATTACAAGTTTAATCAAATCTATATATACTCATTTCGGATTAATCTTACACTATATTACACATTGAATTAATTGAATCTGATAGGTGCAATTCTAGGATTTACCATCCGTAACATTCCGTTAAAAAACGAAAAGAACGTTGGGGAGCGTCTTTTCGTTTTTTGCGACAATGTTTTCCTTTCTCTCACTTTCGCATTCCTCCCCATGCCCATGCTCACTTCTGCTCCCGTCCCCACCCTAGTGTGCTTCCCTATCTTGAGGATAGGTGCTCCCCTCCCTCTCCTCAGTTCTATCTCACATGCTCCTTAGCCTTCTTCATTTTTTTTGTTCCTTTAATCTCGTCTCTCTCATTTGCATTCTTATATTCTTATATTAAGGTGATCTCTTCTTACAACTAATTGAGCATTTATGCTTATAAGTTGATTTCTTATTACTAATGATAAATACACTAATAAAGTAATACTTTGTTATACTTAATTGATCATTTATGTTTGTAAGATGATTACTTATTATTTTTTGATACACTTTTTAAGATGATCCCTTATAACAATCTGATCATTTTTATTTATAAGATGATTATTTGTTACGAAAAACTGATCATTTATGCTTATTAGTTGATCACTTATTATAATAACTTTAGAACTATAAATCAGAGGATTTAGAAAACAGACAAGTACGAGATCAGAATGGTAAGAAAGAAGGAGAGAGAGAATCATCAGAGGGAGGAAAGAAGAGGGAGAGGGAGTCTCTAGAGGGAGGGAGGGAGAGTGGGATTGTGGGAGAGGAAGTCACGTGAAGTCAAATCGGGGTGAGGGAGGGATAGGGAGTTGCGTAAGGGAGAAGGAGAGAGAGGGAGGGAGGGAAGGAGGGAGGAGATTGAATCACCTCCGTGAGAGAGACAAAAAAGGAAGGCGCTAGAATGATGCGGATGGTACTGGAAAGGATGACGTGAAGTAATTTCTTTTTTATTTTTACACTGGCCTAATTTGTTGCTTCTAACAAGAAATTCTATAAACAAATTTAGAAAAAATCAAACAAGGAGACTTGCGGGTTGATCTGGGACCCATGGTCCGCTTTTCAAAAGCGGAAACAATTAGGCTTTTATAAGTTTTTTCATTAATATTAGCACGATTTTTTTTTCAGAAAATTTATGTCAAATTTATATTGCCATTTTCATACCAATTAATTAAAAATAGTCGTACTAATCATTAATATTAGCAAGATGTTTTTGGAAAAAAAATTTATGTCAAGTTTATATAGTGATTTTTTATGGAAGAAATTATTAATTTTCAACTTAAAAATTTTTGTCTATAAATTTTAACAAGTTTTTTCATTACTATTTGCACGATTTTTTTTGGCATAAAATTTATGCCAAGTTTATATAGCGACTTTTTATGGAATAAATTACTAATTTTGAACTTACAAATTTTTGTCTATAAATTTTAACAAGTTTTATACGACATATTTTTTATATTTTATATTAGAAATTTTTATATTTTACATAGCGCAGCGAAGCTGCGATTGTCATGTGTAGTATAATATATTCTGTGTTAATCAGAGGGTATTAACTATAAACTATCAATTAATATCAAGAGCCTCTGCTTTTATATCTCCGTAAAAAAAGATTAGTAAGCGCTTTTTCCAGCCTTGTCGCCGCCTCTCGTCTCATTTAATGTTTTAACACCGCTTAATCATATATATC
Source organism: Rhynchospora tenuis (assembly GCA_027725995.1). NCBI lineage: Eukaryota > Viridiplantae > Streptophyta > Magnoliopsida > Poales > Cyperaceae > Rhynchospora > Rhynchospora tenuis. The sequence continues at coordinate 148,251,602 of CM050888.1, read as the reverse complement.
TCCCTCCATAAACGAAATAATCTGTTGAAGACAGCGTACGTCAATACACAATATTTGCAATAGAGTTACAACTGATATGATTTCAAGCATGATTTACACAAGATTTATCTGAGATTTGTTGCAGGTAATAAGTTCTCGCACTGTTAAATTTACTTCTTCTTTTTGTTGAATATGGCACTAATATTGAAAAAATTACAAGACTTTAACACTCTTCTTTCGTGAAAGAAATTTTTTTTTTTTTATCTTTTTGTTTGAGATGAAAAAAGGTTCGGTTGACCAACTTTTATCTTTCTACGGTGCGTCAATACAATTTTATGACACATCATCACATTTCTCGTTATTTTTCTTATGTTCCTTCAACTTTGTCAATTTAACAAGTTCTATGAAAAAAACAGTTACAGTATTCAATACTACAAGAAGGATGCACATGCATAATCATATCAGATTTCATGCAGTTAGAAAATACGCATATGAGTATATGACTTCATAAAATTAGAAGTTTCAAATAATCATCCTTCTGATTGTCCATAAAAGCCAATCTAGTTTATCTTTCCTGCTCAAAATGCCATCTCCAATATTTTGAATCATAGGCTGGGGATCCTAAAATTTTACAAAATGATACCTATAAGGTCGGTGTTTTTACACATTGCATGGATCCACAAATATAAGTCGTTTGTTAATTATAAATAGCATTGAAATATTGTTAACGTTTTCGCTTGCCTTAACCAGCATTTTAAGATTTTAATATATTGTCATTGTACATTAAACTTAGGTGAGTAATCAATCAAGAAGTGGGTGCGAATTATCATGCCGACATCTACAAGTATGTTTCCATCTGGTTTCGGCGACCATCCATGGCTCATTAAAACTCCTGGGTTAGCTAATGAAACCCAGACCATCAATCCCTTCAAAGGATTCATTGAGGAAAGAAAAATCCCTGAACTGGACGGGCAACTATGCCTCTCGCGCTTTGAAGAGTGGCTTTTCTTGGTCGACGATCTAATTAACGATTGTTTCTAATTGAATATCTATTCATTAGAAAAGATTAATCTTCCTCCATTCGAGGAGCCATTAGAATCCATTGGTTCACGCATTTTAACATCACCACCGACTTCTCCTGACTGCACTCTCGTACTCCTTGGCAGGGAAGAAATTTTTCTTTTATTTTGCCGTCCATGTGACACAAAGTGGACTAAGTTGCCAGTCGAGTTCCATGCTGCAGAGGCAGACAAGATGTTTGCGTACAATGGGAAGTTATATGTCCTTGTCGAAGGCATACAAATAATCGATTTGGCATCCCTTTCAAATAATAGTTATGTGGAAACTATAAGCATATCTGAACCAGAATTTTGTTCCGTTCTAATTGTATATCAAGAGCACTTGTTGGAGTCCTGTGGTGACATTTTCTATGTTCGAACACTCTTTCCTGATTTAGAATGGTCTGCTATTATGGATCATGAAATTTTTAAGTTAGATTTTGCAAACGCAAACACTTGGTTAAGGGTGGAGAGTATTGGAGATCGAGCTTTTCTTCTTGATTCGCATGGCGGCCAGTCTTTTCGTGCTCAGGATGCTCGATTGGATCAGGATTGTGTTTATCATGTGTTGCCGTGCTTTGGCGGGGAAAGGATCTATAAAATTTGCTTAGAAGATCAAACAATCAGTTATAATTTACTACCAGCAGAGGCGTACCATAATGAATTCCCTTCCTATTGGATACTCCCTCAGAGGTATTTGACAAAAAAGTATTATTCAGTCATATCGCTTTTGTATTCATCTCTTGCATTATACAGAAACTAAATATATATAATTTTTGCAGACGTCCAATCCTAAAGTCAGAGCTCTTGACTTCATCTGAGACGGTTGCACGAACAGAGGTATCTTGTGCCTACTTTGTTCGTAAACTTAATTTTTCTTTTTTCCTTTAAAAAAATAAATTTCTGCACGTTGATATTTATATGTTAATAAGACTTATGTAAGATTAGTAACAAAATTTGTCTTCCAGGTTTGCCAAAAAGGTGACCATGTTAAAAAATACAAAGTCGGGGAGGGTGCTATCTCTATGCCATTTTCTAGTCTACCCATAGAAATGGTGCATTCTATTTCGGAACAATTACCTTTGAAGGATTCCGGACGCCTTCGAACTGTTTGTAAGCCATGGTCAAAACTCCCCAATCCGATCAAAGAAAACAAAGTGTGGCTTATGTATTGCCCAAAAAAATGTGGTACATGCCAAATGTATAATCCTTTTAAAGGCAAACAATTTACACTAAATTTGAAGAAACTTCCATCGAATGGACCAACCCGCTTTCTGTTCTCCAAAGACGGATGGGTCCTAGCACTAAAAGGTTCCAATCTTCCTTGTTTGCTAAATCCATTCATGAACGATTTTCATCGTCTCCCAAGATTAAAGGAGAATTATTTCTTCAATGGCATCGCATTTTCTTCTGAGCCAGCGTCTTCAAATTGTGTTGTATTTGCTGTTGTTGGTGGTATTGCACACATACGTGTTATTGTATGGCACTATGGGCAGGAAAAATGGTTTGAGATGGAATTTCACAATAATTTCCCTTTTGTGCTGGCTGATAACAATCCTGTTTTCTTCGAGGGGGAGTTCTACTGTTTGGGAAGAAGGGGAAACCTTGGTGTCTTTAATCCAGAAACAAACACATGGAGAATTCTTGATAAACCGTCACAAATTCATTCCCAAACACCTACTGCAGAAGATTGCTATTTACTGGAGTGTAGTGGTGAGCTGATCTCTGTGTTTCGAGAAATTAATATGGATTATGTTCGTGTATACAAGTTGGACAGATCAAAGATGGCTTGGATTTCACTCGAAGATCTAGGTAATCTGACATTATTTTTGGACTATAGAACTTCTATTGCAAGAGCTTTGCCATGTAAAACATACAGTAACAAACTGTATTTGCCGCGTCTTCATGATAAAGCCAACGATACGGCATATTTTTACTGCATGAAATCCCGAATGCATAATCCTAATTTCAAGAGCTTCAGAGAACCGTACAACTGTGTCTGGCTGGAACCCAAACTTCAATGAGCTGAAATAAAATTTCTATTTATTTACTGAGTCTCTTTTTGTCTGTTGGCCAGCCAACAAAGTACATTAGATGTTGAGAACTAACTATTTGAGGAGACAATATTCCAATAATTTTGGCAGTTTTTAATTGAGGATTTTTTTTAATTTTTTTTTTCAGTTATATAGGTGGTCAGGAATAAGTTAAGACATTCACTGCGGACCTTTTTTTTTTTTCTTAACAGTTTGATTAGCATAAAATGAGAAAGTAGTATTTTTTTTTTTTTTAATTTCAAGCTAAGAAAGACATGCACAATATTTTTCTCCCCAAACCAAAGCAATCAAAGACTTTTTTTGGGTCCAATATCAGAGTATATTGTCTGAAAAGTAAAAGTGTTAACATCAGACAGTCAATTTTGAAATAACCAAGTTTTTTCTGTTCCATTCCATCTATATGAAATAAGTCACACCTGAGTTGATTACAGAAAATCAATGGATTTCTTAATTGTTTCAGTTTAAGGACAAGTTGGTGACTTGCTAATAAGCTCGTTTTCCGATCTACAATGAATGCAAGTCAAATGAGGTTGGATTCAGTCATCCCTATTAAATCAAATTAAACTAATTGAAGTAATACTTCAAAGTAACTTCCTGGTGGTAGAATTACACAGCAACAGAAAATACTACAAAATTAGGATTTGCTTATGAGAATGCTGATAAAACTTCAGTCAGGACTGCCACATGTAGATACCAAATTCAAGCAAAACTGACAAATTATAGTAGACAAGTCATTTTTGAAAATCTGATCACAAAGAAAAACTAGCTAGGTACAGGAAAACACCGGCCAGCGGTTTTGACTCCTCATCATGATTTGAACCCAGATGAAGACAGGACAGATAACTAAAGGCATCCTATTCTCATCCATACACACCACTATAGCTGGATAAAATACAACACTGCACATCTAAGAAGGGAGAGGTTTTCTCTTTACTTAATTATCACGTCGCAGACTGATTTGGTTTTAGGTACTGAACGTTCGTACACAAACAAATACTGGTTTGTTCTAAGAAACAGGGGACACACTTTGTGTCCGTCCTTTTTTTCGAAATTAGTGGGTGACCACCACTTTTCATTAACAGAAAAGCTCAACTACACAATGCCAGAATCACTGATCCATATCTAAGGACTCCCTATGTAATCAAACGATCTGGTACCCAACTGCGTGATCTGTGCCAGTACCTACCCACTATCTACTTTAATTAACAAAACAACGCATAGCGACAGAGAAACAATCAGTTTTAACAGCCCAATACAAGAAACAAGCAACAAATCCAACAAAATAAAATAGAACTGCATGATCATTTGTGTGTCCCTCCTTTGAAAAAAAAAAAAAAAAAAAAAAAAAAATCTTATTCTCATTTACTAACCAAAATAAGTTGTCTTATTACATATGATTTCCTCTTCCCAGGAGGATGGAAGATCCTTTAGGCTCCGCTCCAGACGAAGGGAATCGGAGCTAAGGAAAAGAAGGAGAGGGGCGAATCGACGGATAAGCTCGGTTACCCCCAAAATCGGAGGGTACTGAGGTTCCGCTCCAGAGTCCCCCTCTCCCGAGTACTCCCGAGTACTCCCCTCTGGAGCGGAGCCTTAAACTCAGCCATCATCCACATATTCGTTACCCGACCTACTCCTTGAAAAGACCTGTTAGATTGGCACAGCATATCAATTCCTCATTCCACTATCAGGATCATGTTCAGCTGTTGGCTAACTCTGATCGCTTGTTTAATTGTCTCTCTGATCCCTGTTTCCATCTTCTTACAATCTCCTCTCACACAAGGTCAAACACTCTCTCCTCAAAGCGCCACATACCAGCTTAATTATATGTGAATATCTTGGTACATGGCATCTATCCACCATCTCCACTAAGAGATCTTCTTTCCTCTATCAACCCTACCACTTGCACATTGAATGTCTGTATAATCGGCGTATCGCAACTTGAACTGGGTGTACCATGCTCTTTCTTTTCCATATCTATTAAAAATTTCAGGACTTTACCAACCAACCTTGTTAAAAACGCAGTAACTTCTCATGAAAGAGTTATATGTGACTCGGTTAAATAAAACTTCCTTCAGGAACATATCATCAAACGGCTCATGTGCATATCCAAATTTCGTTTACAATTAGCTTCTGGTTAAAATTGTTTTTGTAATATTGATCTTCATTTTTACAATATAAAGATGAGCGCTGGACCCACAATTTTTTCCATCGAATAAAAAGATCGTTTTTTATATTGGCCGCATTATAAAATATATCTAGATCTGTATTCACTACACATTAATTAATGTCACACGTCGAATAAATAATAATTTTTTTTATAGCAGTAGCTTATATCATATTAAAAATTTTCTAATGATCTACTTTATAATATAATCGTGTCGCAAAAAAATATATCAATTTTGTAATTTGATTTTGTAGAAACGATTTTTTTCAAAAAAAAAAATTGCTCTTTCAAATTACGATAAATATTAAAAGACAAAAATCAACACATGGGTAAATTCAAGAATCAACCTTTCTCATCATCCGATATTTTGGCATTATTATTCCAAATTTTATTTTAGAAACTAAAATTGGGTCTATGCCCATCAAAGTTTAACATTAAAAACTATTTCGGTTTTTAAAAAAATAAAAAAAATTTCAATCAACATTTTAAAAATTTCACGAATTCTCATTTAACAACCTAAAATATAGTTTTTCTGTTTGTATTATTAAATCATGTTAATATCAATTAAAATATGTCTGACTCATAATAAATGTGAACGGTTTTTTTTTTGTGAAAAATATTATTTAAAACCTCTCCGTTGAAATATGTATGTGGCAAATATATATCAGTTGTTATTTATTTATTTTTTTTTTTTTGAGTTAACAAAAAATAAGATTCATATCATTTTCCAAAAGAAGAAGATTCAACATACATAAGCAATAATAGAAATGGGAATGATAAGTGAAATCCTGCACGTTACCATCCTTGTCATTTCCAACCAAAAATAAAAATGCTGCTCCCAGCGTCTTTCTATTTTGACGCGCGCCCCTCACTTTCGTACCCTCCCCTACTTATGTTTCCTTCCATCTCCTCTCTCTCTCTCATACGCTTCCTCCCTCTCCTCTTCTCTCCCATATTTTATACCTAACGCTTTTCCCCTCTCTCCTCTCTTTTGTCCCATAATTCTCGTTTCTATTATTTGCACTCTATACATTTATATTAAAATGATCCTTTATTTTAATTAACTGAATATATATGCTTACAAGTTTATTCTTTTTTATATCTAATAAATACACCAATAAGGTAATCCCTTATCACACCTAGATGAACATTTATAACTATAGCATGATCCCTTGTATCTAATAGACATAAAAAAATTCCCTCTTTCTGTCTCTCACTCAATATCCTTGACCTGAGGATTGCTTCTCTTGGAATCAGTGCAGTTGCTCTCTCTCCCTCTTTCTGTCTCTCACTCAATCCTTCTCTCTCTCTATGTCCCAATTTATAATGTCTCACGTTCTAGAGCTCTGGACTGCCGAGAGAAATGACAGTAAGGTATTCAAGTGTATCATTATAACTTCGTTTACAATTAGCTTCTGGTTAAATTTATTTTTTAATATTATTGACTCTTCATTTTTACAATATAAAGATGAGCGCTGGACCCACAATTTTTTTTTTCTGTCCAATAAAAAGAGTACATTTTGGTTTCCTCCTATATTTCGTTAATTTTGAAGTCTGAATCCTATACAAAATTAAACCATCAATAATAGAAATATAGTCTTGTATGTTCCGTATCTCCTTCCAATCATACAAATACAATGAGTAAAATGTTTATAGCTTATAAACGAAATATGTGTGATCTTTGTACTTTACAAATGAGCTGTAGCAATTGCTGCTAAATGTATCGCAACAAATGAGTTGTCACTGATAGGACACTTTGATATTTTATTAACATAGTATATTCTGTCATTTCCAAATATTGTGACATTTTATTTTACAAATATAAAATATGGTTGAAATTTTTATACTATTCAAGACATATACTACTTTTTTGCCATCTCTCTAGGCGCCACTTCGTGCCATCACATTTGTATTTGTTCACTTTATTCATATATATCTCCAGTTTGCTGATCTATGTATTCGCTTTATTCAATTATGACTTATGAGTTAGATTTTATTTTTTTATTGTTATTCAGATTTTTTTTTTTTTTTTGCATATTCAACTTATTGTTATTGAACTTATTTGTTTGTATGTGTTCATTTTGATTATTTAAATGTTCATTTTGTCTATTTTATATGTCCACTTTGTTCAAGCGATGGGAAATGATGAAAAAACTATAGATTGCAATTATTATTTTTTTATTAAAGATTGTGATATAGTCATCCTTTTGTAAATTAAAGATATTTTCCTATAAATTACTAATTTTTTTTTAAAAAATATATAAATTTAGTCATCAAAGAGATTTCAATATGAATAACATTGAGAGGTTTAGATTGATCATTTGAGCTTTTGAATTGGGAATCTAATTAATTTTGCAATGTTTTGAAGACTTGGACAGATGTATGGTTTGATGGTTCAACCGGTCGGACTGGTGGCTCGAACCGACGAGACAAATTGATGTGATTTTATTACCTTGCTAAAAACAACGATTCAAATAATATTAATTCATCATTCTTACAAAAATATAATATGAAATTTATTTTGTAAATGCTTGCACCCAAGAAATGTATATTTTGGACGTAGAAAAGAAAATGAATTAATTTTTTGGTTGGTATACCTATTCTACAGTAAGCACTTAGTTCTAATTGCAAAAAAAAGGTAAAACTACTTGTATGGCATCATTGATTTGCTGGGCTCCATGCTATACACCTATATCACGTACGTGCTCGAAGTTGAAGAGGCTACATAAAAAATCCAACGAAAAGTGTGAAACAATCCAAAGCCGACGGTTTCAATTCAGCGGCTTTAGAGAAAATTGGATCGAACCGATCGGTTTTTTTCTGGTTCAGAAACAGATGGTTTAATGGGTCAGATTGAATTTGACAAAGCGATCTGTCAAATCGTTTTGACCGTAGCGGCGTAGCCAAACTCTATAAATGCATTAATTTTATAAGAAAAAATGAAATTAACAAAATAATTTATTAATATAGAGGACTTATAGTATCACTTATATTTCAAACAATTTGTATCAGATTGGATACGATACTAATTATGTCCTTATTCACGTCTGTTTTTTATGAAAGAAATAGTACATGGCACTACAACAGAAAAGATTTTAAACAGTGCCAAATTAACAATAGGTTTTTAAAACCTGCTGTTAAAAATGTGGAATGACATCAAAAATATAGATAAATTTGCATGGGTGTCAGTTTAAAATTTTTTAATCGTTAAACGACACGTTAATCTACTTCCGTATTGGTTGATCTGCTTAGTTAATATTGTTTCCGATTTTGTAGCTGAACTCTGTATCAGATTGTGGTGCTGCAGCTTACAACTCTTTATATGACCCGTTTCAGTGAGTGCGCAGTGGTTCTGAAGTTCATAAATCTTCTGCCCCTTTTTTTATTTTTCGTTTTGTTCTGTGGACAAAAAACAAAGGAAGCCATCCTATTCCTTTTCTAATTTCTCCCAAAAAAATGGCGACAAAATTTCTTCCTTCCGCCTCCTCGGATCCGTCGATTTCCGAGATGATTCCGAAGGCTGTGGCCGTGGCTGAATGCCGGAAGTCCGATTCTCCCGCCCCGCCGGTCAATTTGAGGTCCTGTCTATTTTGTGCTGCTCAAAAACACTCTTCTGCTATTCCTTCTCTTCTCCTTCGATTAAAAAATTTCAACAATCCCTGAATCATCAATGGAGGTCCACTTACGTCATCCAAATGTGAATTCAAGGTTTGCAAGATTATAATTTATTGTTGAGTTGTTTATTAAAAAAAGGTCAATCTCCCCAAGAAAAAGAAACGGTTATATCTCTTGAAAGGAAGTTTGATTTACAATCTGACAACTGTAAATTTCGTTGCTTTTTTAAAGGGTTGAAAAAGGGTCAATTCCATTTTGAAGTGGCCCTCAGTTTTCGAATTCCATTTTAATCGGAGACAAAGATGATGAAGGGTTAGAGAAAGAGAGCAAGGTGGGATGGTTGAATTCTATTATAATTTTATGTCGATAAATTTTGGTGAAAGGGAAGAAGGAAGGTTAGATTGAGTCAAGCTGCCACAGGTTTTGATCTGATCTCTGTTTTTTTTTGCCTTGGATTTCTCTCTGATTTGATGTTTTGATTGAAATTTTAGTTAAATTGAGTTGAGAATAGTAGAATGATGAGATATGTACTATGAATTTGAAGTTAGTTGGGGTAATTTGTATAGAAAAAAAGTATTGCTATGATCCTTTGGTAATTAATTTTTAGTTCTAAAATTCAGGTCAGTTCAATTGATCTTTCTGTCAAGCAACATAATTTGGAATTAACGCTGTTTTTGCATTTCATAGTTTGTTTTATTCATCTATGCATATATTTTATTTATTTATACAAAATTTCTAGAAAAAATTGTCAATTACACTCAGGTTTTATGAAATTTCATAGTTTTTTTTTTGCATATATTTTTCATATTTTGTTTTTTTTGTTTTAATTTGGGAAGGGTGAAATATCATAATGTAATGTGTACATGCTGATTGGAAGGTTTGAGTCATTTGATAAGGGAAAAATTAATGAAAAAGATCCTACCATTATTGTTAAAAATATTTTCAAATATTGAATATAAAGGGAAGGGTATATACTGGTGCCTCAATTAAATGAACAGGAGAAGTCATAGGCCAAATATTCATACCAGCATTTACAATCTAATGCTCACAAAAATATATATTGAAAATGAAATGTGTAATGTGTCAGTTTGATGTAGAGGAGGTATTTGTGTGTAACCAAGCTACTTTATTTTTCCATATTTGTTATTTATTTATTTTGATATTAATGTTTTGATGGGAATAAATGTGAAATAGCTTAGGCAAGTAAATATGGTGAGCTGTGATTGACAGTTTGTACATGGCCTAAGGGCATTAAAATTATATATTTACTGCATAATGAATGCATTAAATTTGGCCTAAGCTATTATTTTTTCTATATATATGATGATGTGTGAGAATTGTTTTTTACCCTTTCCAGCTGAACCTTTCATATCTATATTATTTATTACCACATGTATTTGTGCTGCTGTTTTTGTATAGCACAAAATTCTAATAAAATTTTAAATCGACCATGCTAAGCTTAGTACATCTTACTTTAAAGCTCAAATGCTACAATAGTTCCACTGTTTGAGAAAGTCTTGAGTGAAAGTGATGCAGGTCGAATTGGTTATATTTAGTTCTCCTGGAACTATTTGAGAAAGTCTTGAGTGAAAGTGATGCAGGTCGAATTGGTTATATTTAGTTCTCCTAAAAGCATGTGCTGAGGTACATAAGATTTTAGGTTCAAAAATTTCTATATGTTTATCTTTGTGAAAGATCGTTTATTAATTATACTATTATTTTTATATTTGTATATCTTTTCCAGCACATTGCCCCTAATTTCTCAACCAAAAGGCCGACCATTGACAACTCAGGATGCTAAAGGGAAGGAATGGCATTTCCAGTTTCAATATTGGCCAAATAACATAAGTAGAAACTGTATTACTCGAGGGAGTCGCACCATGCATACAGTCTTTGCAACTCAAAGCTGGCGATACAAAGTCTGTCTAATCTAGAAAATTTTAGTTGTCCAATTGGCAAAGTGATCCAAATCGTCCATTTGAGATACCGGTGGCAATTTGTACCAGTATTGTGCACACATGTTAGCATTTTTTGACCATACATTTTGTTTTCAGTTTCTAAATTATAGGTTTTTTATTTTGATTATTGTAGCCATGCAAAAGGCTATTGATGGACCCTCAAGCAAGGACTGGAGAGGTAGCCATGCTGCTAGCTTCAACATCATTTCCAACAGCACTGGTGCTGCTGAGGTACTGACACATACACACACAAAAAAAAAAAAAGCAAAATCAAATAAACACACTCAATCATTTTTAAACATAATTATAGCTTCCTGATCCTCTTCCTGCTGTGTTCAAGTTCCACTGGCATAATCGTCTCACAATTGAAAAATATACAGGCTGTGGGAAAGGTGCTCCCAGCTTTGAATGGGAAGCTGACAGGCATGGCATTTTGCATCCCTATCGTGCGTGTCGGTAGTCGACCTCTCACTATCAGGTTCAAGAAGACAGCTACCTACAATGCGATCAATGAGTGCTCTCAAGTAAGTCCCATCCAAATAATGTGATGTGTAGCTAATAGTACCCTAATTTGATCCTAAAAATACCGCAAGCGTACGGTAAATCGTTGGATGTGGTTAGGGGTCGAATCCACAGGGACGGTAGATTGAGTATTAAACCTTACTTATTCACAAAATCTAGACAATCAAAAGAAGGGGTTTTGGCTTAAACTAACAATTAACAAGACAATAAACTAAATACAAATAAAACAAAGACAATAAAGGCAAAGTTTGGTGTTTTGGTGATAAAATATGCAATAAAAGTGTCCTAGGGTTTCAGTTTCACTTTCAGTCCGGCTTTGGGTCGTCGGTGCTGGTCACTTTCGCGCCTAACACCGACTAGTGCTGAGCTGGTACAATTGTACCTTGCACAGTCACAGTTGTTAGCCGCACAGGCACAACTGTAGGCCGCACAGATCCAAATGTAGCCCGCACAACCCTCAGTTAATGGTGTTTCGACTCAATAAGTTGGTTTTTGGCTTGTGTGGGGCAGATCTAGCCGGACTTGGACTCCCTAGACCTCAGTCGTCGCATGTTGGTCATGGTATCGGAACCGGAACCTAGTCTAACACCCCCATTAGGTCGGTTAACCCTCAACTTTCGTTTGTTGGCTTAATCTACCTAAGTCTACTTGTTGTTTTCAAAGGTATCCACTAGACTTTCACCTTAGCAGAAACTTTCCCCTTTCGGGTACCGATTGGACTACCTTTCGGCCTATGTCCTACCTCAAGTCACTTTGTTTAACACAATCAACTAACCTACACCTTTGACCTAGATTAGATGTGGCCATTCACCTAATAGGAGGTTCGATTAATCAATCAAGCACAAACAAGCATGCACAAATAACATCCAACAAGCAATACACATCAAATACCAAATATCAAGTGTCATACATCAATCCAAACATCAAGATCTAACCTAAGCCCTAAGACAATGCTATCTAGCCTAACATGTGCTCAAAACATAAAGGAAATGATGAAATGCAAGATACAAACTCCATGGTCAAGCGAATAAGAGGAAAAGGAGAGATACAACCGTAACCCAGCTTATTCTCCCTATTTGCAAGCTTCTAGAGTCGAAATCGGGACTCGAATCACTACTGTCGCATGAAAATCCAAGTTCTAGAGGCGTTGTGCGGGGTACGGAGGTGGCGGTGCGGGGTGAATCGGTGCGGCGACGTGGATCGGCAAGGGAAGAGTGGTGCTGTGCGGGGTACGGTATGGAGCTGTGCGGGGTACGGCGGAGGTGCTGTGCGGGTTACAGTTCCTCTGGTGCGGGGTACACCAGAGGTGAAAATGGTGGAAAGTGGCGGCGGCGCCCTGGCAGCCGCCAGGAGTCGAGAATGGAAGGAGTGTTTCCTAAATTTGGCGTTGGAGGCGCTTTATATAGGGGTAGGCATTAGGTTTAGGGTTTGTGCGGAGTACACATGAGCTGTGCGGGCTGCAGGAGGGTCCAGTACGGGGTACAGTTGAGTTCTGGGCCGGGAATGAGTCATCCAGCCCAGTGTAGCCCGCACAAGAGGTGTCCGTACTCCGCACATGAGGTGTCCAGTGCCTTGAGAAGAGTCCGTAGGCGGCACAGCAAGGTGTGATCCGCACTGAAGGTGTCCGGGATGCCATGTATGCCGCACAAGTACCTTCCTGGACGTGGTGTAGGCCGCACAACGTGACCCGAGCCAAGTATGAGTCATCTGGCATGAGTCACTCCGCACTGGGGCCAATGTAGGCCGCACAAACTCCTCTGTGAAGCCCGAAATGTGCCAATTTACGTCGGTTATGCTCCAAATCTCTGAAATTTAAGGAAAAACCAAAAGCAGTACCAAATCCTACAAATATAAACTGAAAACATACAATTTCAAGTGTTTAGGTTGTGATTTTGGGGCTAAGTCCGGCCAAATACCATATATGTAAATGTGACATCATAATGTAAGCATCTTTCCAATTAAATATTACCAAGCATCTTTTGAATTAATTTGTCAATTTGTCTATATACAAATGATAACTTATATATAGAAATGATCAACTCATACAATTTGATAAAAGGCTCCTCATTAACGATGACCAGACTACTTGATTCTTAGTCAGTTACTTAATTCTTGATTTGTTTTAATTTCAGTGCTCTATTGTTACTTTATTTCAAGTTAAAGCCCTTATTTGTAATTATGGTGCTGGGTGCCTATGATTGATGCATACATAACATTATGTCAGGACAAAAATATTGTTATAAAGAATATTTATAATAATTCATTGTCAGCACTTTTAGTCGGTGCATTTAAGCCTGAACTTTTAGTCGACACATAGTTCATGTTTTTACCTGATTAAAAAATGTTATCATTAATCAATGTTATCAATCACAGGTACTATTGAAGTGTAAGTACTCCTCATAACGAAGCTATAGCTGATATGATTTCTGGCATGAAATACTCTCCTTACATATCTGTGGTGCTGGTATAAGACCAAAAGCGGTATATGTCAATAATTAAGACAATGTTCAAAATTTATAATTTTTTTTGTACTCAGTTAAAAAATTAATTTGCAATAACATACTTACATGTGGTTCTGTAATCTACAATTTTGATTACCTCACTTTAGCTAATAATAGATAAAGTTATGATCATTTTTTATTTTTATTTCTTTCTCTTTTACTATACATGCAGTTTAAAATTGATATATCATGGAGATTCATATTAATAGAGTTGATCTTCCAATAGCAATTTAAAGATCTGCTTTTGACGTTAGTACTATGTACATTTTATGATTTAATTCGTAGTATATACTTGAACAAATGTTAAAGATTATATGTTACTAAATCAAAATGCTTGGAGCAAAACAAACTTGAGATAGGGCTATTTTTCGACAATTATATATAGCATCTCAACTAGAAAGCATAAAAATTAGTATTTAAAAGGCACATATACAATGCTATTGTACCAATAAAGTAGTTGAATTGGAAAAATAAAAATTGCCGTCAAAAGATAAGAAAGGTATGTCCTTAAATTTTCAACTTATTAAAGCATTAATAATTGTTGATGAGGCATTCCTATAATTGATACGTACCTATGAGTGTATCTGACTGTCTACCTATCTGAGATAATTAATGACTCATGCCAGTAAAAGTTTGTTACACCCCACCTCTCCTTTCTGATTTAATTATTATTTTATTATTATCTTTGCAAAACTAATTAATTTCTTTTCAGTTTCAAGCATTTACAATTCACATCTAATTACAGAAATCAATTAGACAGATCATTAATTTAATATTTTATCTCATTTCAGTTGCAATAGATATAGAAAACAAAGAGGCACCAGTCTGTAAATAAAAAATATAGAGGAATAATAAATGAGAAAAAAATGAACAGTTTCAAATGAGAAATATTGGGAAACGAACAGCCACAAACAAATATAAGTTTTTAAAAAAAAGATATACCTTTCTTTTTTTGAGAAGTTGACAGGAAGCTTCTTATTGAAAAAATATATACTTTCATATGTAATAAACCTACAAACACACGTAGCGTCTGCAAAACAAGCAAGGGTGCCATTTAATTTACCAGTTTAAAGTATTTTATTGCTCCCAATTAAAAATAACCACATAAAATATTTTTATTTATATAATTAATAAGCATTAACACATGAAAATTTATATTTACCATTTATAAATGCATGGTAAATTAAGATTTTATTTTTAATAGTTATTACTGACCAAGGATAGCGGGTACTTATAAAAACGGAAAAGTTATTAAAAGCATATAAAATATGGGGCTGAATTTATGAAAAGTTGAAAACATAAATGCGCAAAGAACTTATACTTACAGCAAAAATTTCTTTATTCAAAATAGTAACAGTTCCATCAAACTAACATAAATGCGCAAAGAACGATAAATTTGACCAAATTACTATTATGAAATAAAAGATTTCAATAAAAAAACGCAAATGAATCAAATGCGTTAATATAAAGAAATTAAATGAAATCCAATCAACAATAAAATAATGTCAAAATAAAATAAAATTTAAGGGAACCAAATGCAAGCTGAAACGCTGCAAAAAAATTTAAAGGTGCTTCGACAAATTATATTAAAGGAGATTAATCTGTATTTTGTAACGCTTTATTATTAATGAGATCCAATAAAAAGGAAATAAAGTAATTTTGGCACCAATTTGGCTGCTTCTCCTAACTTACTCCCATACACAGATAATAACACAAAGACAAGCTAAAAAAATAAAATAAAAAAGGTTTTGATGATATAGCTATGTATCTAGAACCTGGGTTCACTCCAACATAGATAGCTAACTGTCATACATACTAATTAGACTACTGCTCCTTTCAATATGCAACAAAAACGGGACAAAACCCAGTAGCCATTTACACTTATGGAATATCACTAAATTATACATCTGAAGACAAACATATCATAATTAACAATCTTTTTCTAAACATAAATTTATAAAAACGAATAAAAATAAAATCAATACAAATTTGAAATTTCTATATCAAGCGAAGCTCGATATGCCCCTCTAGTTTTAGTAAATTGATTAACAGCCGTGACTTTTATTTTATAATTGACTGCTATTTCTATAATTAAAAATTAATTTTATTTAAGATTTAAATATTCATTTATTTATTGTTCATTTATCTCTATTATATCATTTATTTGATTAAGAATTATTATGAAATTAAGTTTATGTTTTATATGTATATATATCTAATACATATATATGCCCAAACATTCATGTCATTCATTATTCTATTTGTCTTATGTATCAATTTAGTACCCACGTTAATTAGTAACTTAAATTCATTATTCATTATAATCCTTAGCTAGCTTATTCAAATATAAGAATTTTGGCCGGACAAGTTTTCAGTAGAGTCAATACATTAACAGAAAGTAAAGAAGTTTAGGTTCAAATAATATAGAGGGTCCATGATTATGTATTTCATATTTAACTTGATAATATATGACCAAATAAATCTGGCTCATTAACACACAAATTTCCTTTCCCAATTAAATAGGTGACTATTGTCCAATGACAGTTTAACGGTTTTGTGGGTCACTCAATGTGGAGTTCAAATAATATAATACTAGGGTATCCTTGAGTTACCAGATGTATCACATCATTTCGTCATTTTATAACTATAATTATGTAAATCTATTACTCTAACTAACTAATATGTGCTCAAGTAATTTTATAATTTCAATTAACATTCTTTCGGCAATATTACACTTCTTTTTCTCTTGGTCCCAAGGTTCAGATTACAAGATGTATTTATACATGAGTTCATTTTGAGTAATTATCCATTAGCCTTATTAGTTTATTCACAAATAACTTTATTAATTAATTATCTAATTAAGCTCTCAAAGGAAATGGGGTTCGGTTAAAACTCAGTGGGTTAATGGATAATGGGTTCATATTCACACCCATTAAATAATTAATCCGATTCACTACTTGATTTCAGATCGGAATTCATTCAAGCGCTAACATTTTTCCCAGTTATATCCCTTCTCTTTTACTGGTATTATAATAAGGTCCCTAAATTTGAGGTTCATTTACTAGTACTCGATCATGAGACTATACTGATCGGTACAGAGGTTGTACCACCTCTCTACCTGTTGTCATACATCAACATAGATACAACCATGGTACAGAAACATGTACCAAGCCAAATCCTAAACTAATTCGGCTCCCAACATCCCATTAATTGGGATCCAAAAGAGAATCCAGTAGTTGAACAAGGGAGTGAGGAAATACCTTGATTGAATGGCCTAACCTCAGCATCTACTTCAATTACTCTCTTGCTTTTACCAATTTCGATACTCCTAAAATCCGAAATAAATGGAAGAGGAAAATTGAGGGATTGCACAAGAAGAAAACAAAAAAAAAAAAAAACAAGATGCTGGTCTATTTATAGGCAAGGAAGAGGGTACGAGGCTCTAGCCCGAGATGTCACGAAGCCAAATTGGCAGGGAGGATAAGCTCGCTCAAGTAGGACCCACTTGTCGGGTCGGTTTCGAGAGAAAGAATGTCCTTGAGAGACGAATTGAGATCAGCAAGGAGTATGCATCCGATCTCAGTCAAACGGAGATGAAGTTCTTCAATTTGCGTGAGCCAATCGGAGGAGAAGAAAAGGATAAGAATGACGAAGAAGAAGAGAGGGGATGAGGTTAGACTCGAGACAGGAGAGAGAGAGTGTAAAATGAAGTTAATAATGGTTAAGGTCTGAATATCAACGGCTGAGAAAATTCTATAATCTTCATTAAGATCCAACAGGCTTGATCGAACATATAGTTGATATATTAGGTTTGGTAGTTATAAATTTCAAAATTTTTAATTAATTTTTTATCCCCAAAATTTCAGCGTTCATTAATAAAATATTTCTACAAATTAATTCTCATGATTTTGCACCATTTTTTTTTACTATACGTTTGAGTTCAGTTTATATTTAATCATATTTGTTTTTGTTTCTTGACCGTATGCTTTATTTCATATGATTTGTGTCATTGTATTACATGACAGACTCTTAGAGATTATTTTTTAAGGATAATTATTCACATTGATGATTCTCAATTTAATAATTTCCAACTTTTGTTCCTTTAATAATTATCGTTGTTTATATACTATACAGTAATTTAAATGACATGATTTTTTTTTTATTGTTTCATTTTTTTTTAAAAAAATAGATTATTTATATTTTACTTTATGAGCGTGGTATTTTTCATAATGTTACAATGGGACTGTCAAAAGAACCATATTTGTCTCGATTCCAATAAATACATCACCACCATCATCGTTAGGATACTCATCAAAGATCAATGATGAATCAAATGAAACACTTTCATTCACAACATATTCAGAAAAGTCAGTGAAGCTCGATGAATCGTGCCTCGTTCGGCGACCTCGACTCACACGAGTGTTATTTGTGGAACAATCGTACCTCGTTCAGCGATCTCGATTCCCACAAGATATGCTTCTCGAAGGGTCATACCTCATTCGGTGGTCTTGGCTTCGATTAGCCTTCAATTCTGCAACAACTCCATAAGCGAAGTTGGTGCCTGCTTCAGAAGAGTCAAGGGTTTCTGAATCCTCTACTGCTTCTTCGTTTGTAGAGCACATCCTTGCCACTGCGAGTTGGCGCTCTAACTCTTGTATCTGCCTTCTCATCTCAACAATATCTAGATCTCGCTGGTCTCAGCGACGCGACTCTTTATCTTCGAGATCGACTCCATGACCCCGACCTTCTCGCCCACGACCTCTACCAGGACCACGATTCACATCTGCCATCCCTGGTGCTTTGATACCTAATAATACACGAACGATAGAGAAAGACAGTGGAAAAAACAACAAATAAGAGAGATTTTGGTTTTGAGATCACACAAATTCTCAATTCTTTGATAAATTTTTAATTCTCTAAAAAAATTCTGTTTTCTTACAGTAAAATCATTCATATATACTTGCATAATAATCTAAATCCTGATACATTTCCTAATTCAACATATCAAAACTTGAAAATAAATAATGTGAGAATAAATATAGATTCGCTAATTAATACTTGAAAATAAATAGAAAATATTTATTCTTTTGGTTTCCTTTCTTCCATCATTCTCCTCCCCTAAGAAAAGATTTGTCCTTAAATCTTCCATGTCATCCTTTCTTTCAGATGATGCATCACTCAATTTGTTTGGGAGACTAGAATTGAGTGGTGTAATCCACAAAAAGGCAATTTCGCACGTAGCTTTGCTATTTGATAGGAAATCAATTTTTATTATTTTGCCGTGGCATAAAATATATTACTTTATTTATAACGGCATATCTCGAATTTTATTGTCTTAGAGTGACATATTCAAAAGGACATAATGGTAATTTTAAATAAATAATGGCGGATTCTTAAAAAAAAATAATAATAAATAGTGGCATAAAAATAATTTTTATTCTTTTGTAGTGGCATAAATAAGGAAAAATTATTGACATACCCCTCTAATCTTCTCTAATTGTATATTTACCCCTCCAATCTTTAATTTTGTATATTTACCCTTGTAATTATGTCTTTTATCCAAATTTATCCTTTTCATTAAATTTAATCATTTTTTAATTTAAAAAAATTGTTTCCTAAAATTAATGACAAGAATGCCCCTTCTTTGTTTCCTATTTCTTTGTTCCCTAATTTACTGTTCACACTCGCCTAGTCAAAAACCAACTAAATAAAATATTTCTAGATGTGATTTCTTAAAAACAATATTCCTTGTAAAATATGTCAAAATTGTGTGCTCCCGAGTCAGGTATTGCTACTCTTGAACCTCCTGTTGCAGCAACTGGGAAATGAGAACTTTTTAGTGTTTGCAAACTTGACTTGGTCTTTTTGGAAAGCTCGGTGTAAACAGATCTATGAAGGGGTCAAACTCAATGTTAGGCATGTCCTAGGAGTGGCAGCTTCACTAGACTACCTTGCTAAATCGGCGGGGAACCAACGGTGCGTAATAAAGGGTGAGATCAATTGTGAAGCTGCAGAGATCGACAAGACGTGTAGAGTCTGTATCATGGATGGCTCTTTCAAAGATGATGGGATGGCGGGATGGGCATGTATGATTTATGAAGAAGGGGATCTGGTGGGGTATGAGATACGATCAGGGAAAGCAGCTTCCCCATTTCATGTGGAGGCAATGGCTTTCCAGGCTGCTGTCATGCGTGTGCAGGAGGAAGGTTGGTCGGATGCAACTTTCTACACAGACTCACAACTGCTGGCAAGGATCCTCAATGGGTCTCTCTCGCCAGAATCGAGTGATTGGAGGGCATATGTGCTGGTATTACAACTCATTGCGACTTGGAAAGACAACCCAGGGTTTCGTTGTTTTTTCATACCAAGAAATAACCTGCTGACAGTACACAGACTTGCCAACCTAGCAAGGGTGAAGTTTTTAAATGCTCAGGGCGCTACTTTTCCTCTCTTCCCTTTTGTAACTTAGTTGTTTTTCTTTTTATTTTTTCTACAATTATGTATATTTTTTCTTTCCAGGGTAGCATCTGAACTGGTACTGTTCTGTACCAGTTGGTTTTAGGAGTAGTGTATTTTTTTTTTTTTTTTGAAAGTAGGAGTAGTGTAGCTGGTATTAGGTAGTGGTTTTATTTCACTTTTAGTTTTTTCTTGGAGGGTGTCTGTTTCGCTTCCCTCCTCATTTTGTTTTTACATTACTGTACTGTATTGGACTATTGTTACTACCTATGGGTCTTTACCAAAAAAAAAAAAAAAAAAAAAAAAATTCAGCAAATTTACAAGGGAAGATTTTTTCCACACATTAAAGGCGGTATGAAGGTCGTACATAAACATAGTGCCTCTCATGTCCCCGACTACTTGTGGGAATAAGAGCCCCTAATTATTCATCGAGGAGATCGCCTCTGGTTAGTCTCTCTACGCCTCTTTCTTCGCCGGCGATCGCCTCTTGTTAGTCTCTCTCTCTCTATGTGTTTGTGTTTGTGTGTGCTTCTCTATCTCTCTCTTGCGCGAGAGCTCTGTTAGTGTTGCGGGATTCATGATAGAAAGATATTCTCTTCGTTTCCATTTGTTACTTAATTGTTCTCGAGCGTGATTTATGTTAATATTGGGAATTTTTTTGTTAATTGAAAGAATTTATTTATGGGTTATATTGTAACTTATACGAAGGAGAGGTGTCGACTCGTGTTTGATTTCTCTCTCGACAAATAAAATCAAATTTCTAGTATTCCCTAGTAAAATACATAGATTTATCGCTTGGCCAGGAAAGTTTTGTGCTTTTTCTAACCTTCAATTGCGCGACATTTTCATTGGTGACCCAATTTTTTTTTTTTTTTGGAACTAAGTGGGGAGCGCCCACCACCCTTCAGTATTACTGAAGAGCATCCAACAAGCTTAAAATCAAACAAAGTCGAAATTACAAAAAGTCACACAAAATCTCATCCCATGTGCAAAAATAATAGAAGCTACCTAAGCCACACATCTGGAACCACATCTACGGACCACTCTGGTACCAACTAGACTGAATAAAGAAAAGCCCCACTAATTATTCCTAACCGCTAGTTAACCCTTTCCCAGAAATCAAAATCCAAGTAACAAACAACAAATTAAAAATCAAACCGCACCACAGGTAGGTGCTACACCTCCCAACCAAAACAATCGTACCAGCAGCAGAATGATGCAGTACCACCCGAAAACTGCACAAATGCACAAATTTTACCCCTCAACTGATGACATTACTCCCTTTTATTACATCACAAAGCAACACATCAAATACAAGTAATCAATCTAGAGAAACAGTAATCGTGACTAGCACTCTTTTAGTCATTAATGACAAATGAGTCTGTGTCAGCCAGCATAAGTAATCCATCCCTCCTTTGCACCAAGCTGCTCATCTTGTTCCTCCTGTATCACTGCTGCCTCAGTGAGTCCAAACGGGCCCCATAACTGTACCGCCTCTCCTGATAGAATTTGATCAGTATCTCCAACTGCATCAGTATTGTCTGTAGCCATTGGTGACCCAATTAATTTGTTTAGGTTTATGTTATTCGTGTAGTTTTGGTTTAATTGTTTCTATTAGAATTTGTTCTTGTAATCAAACTTTTGGACTGAATTGGCTTCCTAATTGTTCTTTGACTGTCTAATGTAACTTCTTTTATGTGAAGTTTGGTTTTAACTTCTTTGTTTGCAGATTTATTCGAAACCTTCAATTTCTTGCTGAGGAATTTGACTTGCAAGAGTCATGGGGTTACCCTACTTGTACTTAAACGGGGATAACATGGATATGAGCATAGGAAAACAATGCCTCAGTCTACTCCAGATGCTAATGGACCACCAATTTGGATGGGTTTTCAACCGACCCGTTGACCCGGTCATATTGGGCATCCCCGACTACTTCTCGATAATTAAAAAGCCTATGGATCTCGGCACTATCAAGAACAATCTTCTTAAAGGGAAATACACGTGCACGGTTCAGTTCGCAGAAGATGTGAGGTTAACCTTTTCAAATGCCATGTTGTACAATCCTCCAACGAATCAGGTGCATGAAATGGCAAAGGAACTGAGTCATGTATTCGAAGCAAGGTGGAGATTGTTGGAGGATACGGGGTCCAAGGAACCTAACTCTAGTTGGAGGTGTCAGGTGTGTGGAGGACGAGTAAAACTTTACAATTGATTTCGTTGATGTGATTGGTATTGTCATAATTTTAAAATTGATTTTCAAGTTTTTGACTTCTCATGTAATTCTAGATTTGCAATTCTTAGTTGATGCTTTCCTTTTTATTTATGCATTTCGTCACTTACAATCTATATGTTTTCACTTATTTGACAAAACAAAACTATTTGCTCAATGTAGATATGAAATCAGCTATAATTAAAGAATTTTTAATATTTCATCATATACTCTTTTATTGAAAAATGAAAATTGTTTTATTTTCCTTTTTTTTCCCTTGTTAATTCTGGATTAATATATTCAATTCACTTCCTTATTTGGTGTAATATGCTGGGGACACTTGAGTGTAATATGCTACTTGTGCTCATTTATTTTTCCAGTTTTTAGGTTTTGTTTCTCCATTTACTTTTTAATTTACTGTAATTTTGGTTTCTATCTTTTTTCTCTTTTGTAATTGTAACTATACCTTTTTTCTTCATTATTTTCAATGAATTGCTGGTGTGGCAATCGCCACATAGCCTTCACAAAAAAAAAAGAAGGGATGTCATCATGGCATGCCTCTTTATTCCTTCTTTATTTGTGGTTCTATGTACGACTACGAGTATGAATGTGAAAGCAAATGAACAAAATAAAAAATAACAATAATAATAATAGTAGCTGACATTAGAAAAATAAGCCGACGACAACACAAATCATAAACACATATAACATCATTGTTTCCTATTGTCTGACAAGTATTCGAGGTAATGCCTCAGACACCTCTGATTCAACTCCTCGTCTCCAAAAATCTTCTTATACTCTTCCACTTTGCGCCCCAATTCTTGACCTTATTTCTCCACCATAACCAACTGCAAGCTCTTTGCTATAGCTCTTGCATTTAGGCCTTGATCAATGCACTAAGATGTTTACTTGCGGTGCCCACCCCTTACATGCAATTCCTTGACCTTCTGTCGTCTCCTCAAAACCTTTAGGTAATCCAGTAGGGTCTCTTAGAGCCCAAATAAATGACAATTGGGACATCTGCAAACCTAGTGCAATCTCATGCACTTGTCAGCTTTTAAGCTTGGCCTCACTACCAAAGGCAGCATAAACTACTGAGCTTTGTTTTTGTTTATTTAACCAATCTGGTAAGGATACATCTTGTTCTGGCAAAGGTGCAAAAATGCCGACTGGTATGACTGGCTTTTTGTACATCTCACCTAATTAAGAGTGTTAACCACTTCGCCTCGTATTCAGCACAAGTGCATATCGCCACTACCTTGCACTCTTCTATTACCTTGCCAAACCGATATGATTCTGACACACCGGACTCATCAGGTATAACTCCTGGATCAAATAACTGACGCGCCTAATGTCCAATACTGGACTGTGAAATGGGACCCACTCAAGTACCTTTGTGAATTCTTCAGGTGTCTTATGGACTGGTGTATCTCTTTTTAAGACTGACGGAGGCCCAAAAAAAGGACATGGTTGCACCACCAAATAGACTGAGATATGCACATGAAATTCCAAACCCGGCTGCCACTCGTGGGACCCAGTGCGGCGCATAGTCGATTATTATCCAATCTGGGCTGGCCTTTTCTAGAAAGTCTGACAGTTGTTGCTCTAGACCCGTCATATGCTATCCTTAGGTACGTTTTCAGATCGTCAGATGGCTAGTCAATGGATGCCTCAGCATCAGTCGGTAAGTTCTTAGTGGGAGGCAAGGGAAGCTGTATGAGGTTTATGACATGGGAGAAACTTGGAGGCACTTGTGGGGGTCTTGTAAGGTTTTTCGCCGTGGAAAGAAAAGTGATTTTGTGGCCTTGTTGGGCTATATATCCGTTTGGATAATTCCATGAATGGTATCAGGTGACCCATGGCAAGCCATGGCACCATGGCTATGTGAAGTTTCCCTTTTTCCATTGGCAGGAAGAAATGAGTTTTAAGTCAATGCCCTACAGCCGGGAATTTTGAAGATATATTTATGCTAGCTCTTCAAAATCTACATAGTTTATTCCAAGATCAGTAAGAACTGATCAGTCCACATCGGATGCTTTATATTTAAAAAAAAAATTGGAAGGAAATATAATAATCACAGAATTTGCACCTTTTATAAATATGTACCCATTTAAACTTAAATTTTATATATATTCAATTATTCATCAATCATAATTTTATTTTCTTCCAATATTTTCGGTGGGGTCAGTTAAACTGATTTCCTCTCATTTAAAATCTGATGATTGGTGAAAGCTTTATCGCCTTTGAGTCGATGCCTTTGCTCGTGTACAAATAGGCAGAAATTAGGATGAATTTTACTGGATCATTGGCAAGTATAAACTTTAAGTTTGAAATTCTATCTTGTATTCTTGTCAAACAAATTAGAAATTAGTTGGGTGAAGTCAAGTTATGCTCTTGTAAATGATGAAATTACAATCCAACATTTATGATCAAAGATTTTTAAACCACCTACATTGAAGGAGTCGTTTGATCGAAGATTGTTCTTCTACAATGCAATGCATTTTTGTACTACTCCGTATAATGCAATGCATAGTTATAGCATACACTGATTATTTTTAATATATTTATTTTGCATATTTAATAGTATTTACAAGTAAGAACATTATAATAATATATAGATATATAGATGTACTTTTATTATTAAATATGGCATATATAAAACTTAACCAATTCAGAAAGTCCTTAAATTAGTCTTGCGTTGAATAATTCAAAATTTGTATATTGGTTGAATTTGACCTTCTATATCACACGATTAATTAATTACTTAATTAATACATTTCGATATTGGTCTTGATTTTATTTTATTTCATTTTGGGTTGCCAAACGGGACTACAAGTGCTGCTTCAAATAGATAAAATCCTTTTTATAATTTTTTTTCAAGAATGAAATTATAATATAAATAAATGAATAAATTTAGGAAGAAAAGATTTTTCTACTATACTAATCTGTGATAAATTGGGAAAGTTCCTTTTAGAGAAACTAGATATAGACTATCTAGAATAAATTGGGAAAGTTCAGTTATAAGTTTTAGACATTCAAAAGTACTCGCTTACTAGTTTAGTTTTTATTTTATTTTATTTTTTTTCCCTCGAGATCTTGACGGCAGCTGTCAAGTTTGTACCGTCGCTCACTAGTTTTACCTCATTATAAATACGCCCCTCATATCGTCTTATATATATTAAAATTTTGAGTTATGTAAGGGTTTCGACTCAAAACTAATTAATATTCAGGGCCTATCGATTAATAGTTTAGTTTTTATTTTATTTTATTTTCTCTCGAGATCTTGACGGCAGCTATCAAGTTAATTTTGTACCGTCGGTTACTAGTTTTACCTCTTTAAATACGCCCCTCATATCGTCTTACATATATTAAAATTTTGAGTTAATCACAGGGTTTCAACTCATAACTAATTAATATTCAGGGCCTTTCACCGCCTTTCCTCTCAGTTAATATTCCACACCCCCGCATAGTTATATATATCTCCCTCCGTAAATAAAATAATCTGTTCATCAGGGAGTCAAGACAATATTTGCAACACCGAGGCACAACTCCTGGAATTTGCTTCGTTGCAGGTAATATATGAGTCCTTTCTTTTCGTTAAACATGAACAGGTTCCTTTAAACAACTTATATTTCTACTCTATATTAATATAATTTTATCATATTCATTGTCAAATTGCTCATATTAATATTTATATTTAAAGTACTTTTAACTTTGTCAATTGAACTATTTCTACTACGAACGTAGAAGCAGATGCATATTCATGTCAGTTTTCATACAAGACCCACATCTATGACTTTATAAAGGGCAATTTTTGTTTTTTTTATTTAGCTTGTGTTTATGAAATCAGTCCTCGCAATAATTCCGGTGCTTTTATTCTATTCGCTGTTGCCATGCTAAATAGAATATAACCATAATTGTAAGTTATAGAAAATTGTCCTTCTAATTTTAGGATTTTAATTTCAAAAGAATTGAGTTGAATGTCCATAAAAAATTAAAACAAATTTTCATTTATCTCTTCAACCGGAATATAGGGCCCTCCAATTTTTAAATTCTAGGATGGGAAGTTAATTTACTAGTTACATACATGATACCTATAGTATAAAATATCAGTGTTATTACACATAATAATCGATAGATATATATAGCACTGAGTTGTTGCTTTCCCTTGCCATATAAATCATTATAATACATTGTCATTTTACATTAAACATAGGTAAGCAATTAATCAAGAATTTCGTGCGAATAGTCATGCCAAGACCTAAAAGTATGTTTCCATGTGGTTTTGGCGACCAACCATGGCTGATTCAAGCACGTGGATCTGATAAAGAAGCCCAGATGTTTGTTAATCCCTTAAATGGAAGCATTGAAGAAAGAAACATCTATGAAATGCACGGGCAACTATGTTTGTCGCGCTTTGAAGACTGGCTATTTCTGGTGGACGATCTGAGTGATGATTGTTTCTTATTGAACATCTACTCCTTAACAAGGATTGATCTTCCTCCTATCGAGGAGCCATTTTCATCCCTTGGTGTCCGCACTTTAACCTCTTCACCAACTTCTCCTGATTGTACCATAATATTCTTAGGCATGGAAGAAAATTTTCTTTTATTTTGCCATCCGTGCGACACAGAGTGGACTAAGTTGCCTGTTGATTTCGATGTTGATGGAGCAAGAAATATGCTCGCCTACAATGGAAATTTATATGTTGTTCTCGACGATATAGAGATAATCGATTTAGCGTCCCTTTCAACTAGCTGTGTGGAAAGTATAAGCATTGATAGACCTGACCTTTCTTCGGTTGGAATTGGATCTGTGGTGCATTTGGTGGAGTCGTGTGGTGATATTTTCTTTGTTCGAACGCGCTTTTCTGGTTGGCCAACGACTACTAGTATTGTTGATATTGAGATATATAAGTTCTTAGATTTTGAAGATGAATACACATGGTTGAGAGTGAAAAGTATTGGAGATCGTGCATTTTTACTAGATCGGAACGGTGGCCAGTCTTTTTGCACACAGGGTACTCAATTTGACAAGGATTGTGTTTATCATATCCATTCGTGCTATGATGGGGAAAGGATCTACAAAGTATGCCTGGAAGATCAAACAATCGAATTTAAAGTATTAACTGCAGAGGCAGTACAGAAAAAATCTTTTTTCTATTGGATACTCCCTGTGAGGTATGTATAAAGAAAGACTGCATCATGCATATGCCTTTTTTTTTTTTTTTTACTTTTTGTATTATTTTATCGAATTAAATTATTAAACACAATCTAACAAACTTTAATTTTGTAGACGACCAATTCAGAACGATGAGCTCTTGACTTCATTTGAGACAATTGCTCGCAGTGAGGTATGTTTGTCCCTATTTTGTTTGTGATAGTAGGCATATTATTTTCCTTTTTTAATAAAAAAAAATATAATTGTCTGTAGTAATTATGGAAATTGCACGCAGTGAATTAAACTGCATCCTTTACAATTTTTGGATGACCGGGGTAATGGTGTTGCAGGTTTGTCAGAAAGGTTGCGGCATGGTTAAAAAAGATGAAAACGTGACTGGTATATATATCTCTATGCCATTGACAAATCTGCCCATAGACATTGTACAGTCAATTTCGGAACAATTACCTTTGAAAGATTCCGTTCGTCTTCGAGGTGTTTGCAAGTTTTGGGCAAAGCAGCTCCCTGATCCGATGAAAGAAGAGCCAATGTGGCTCATGTCTTGTCCCAAAAAGTGCGGCACATGCCAAATGTATTCTCCTTGGAAAGGCAAACAATTTACACTCAATTTGAAGGGACATTATTCATCTGATGTACCAATCCGCTTGCTCTTCTCCAAAGATGGGTGGATCCTGATGCTAAAAGGTTCCGATCTTATTTGTTTGATGAACCCATTCACCAATGATTTTCATCATCTCCCAATATTAGAGGATGATTATTGCTATAATGGTATCGCATTTTCTTGTCCGCCGAAGAACTCTACAAATTGTACGGTATTTGCAATAGTTAGCCCACCTAGAGGTGACTTTACACGTATTATTGCATGGCACT
The DNA here is from genome assembly GCA_027725995.1 of Rhynchospora tenuis. Classification (NCBI taxonomy): domain Eukaryota; kingdom Viridiplantae; phylum Streptophyta; class Magnoliopsida; order Poales; family Cyperaceae; genus Rhynchospora; species Rhynchospora tenuis. Next base: position 148,223,035 of record CM050888.1, on the reverse strand, counting down.
ATGGACAGGAAGAATGGCTTGAGATGCAATTTGACAATGATCTCCCTTTCTCTGGGACAGACAACAATCCCGTTTTCTTCGATGGAGAGTTCTACTGTTTGGGGAGATACGGAAACCTTGGTGTCTTCAATCCAGAAAACAAGACATGGAGAGTTCTCAATAAGCCATCACCGATTCATTCAGAGGCACCTGATATTGGCACAGAACACTGCTATTTGCTGGAGTGTGATGGTGAGCTGATCTCTGTGTTTCGAGCATTTAATATGGAGTATCTTCGTGTTTTCAAATTGGATAGATCAAATATGGCTTGGAATTTGTTTGAAGATCTAGGAGATGCGACATTATTTTTGGATTATAGAACTTCTATCGCAAGAAATTTGCCAAGGAAAAGTTTCAGAAACAAAGTGTTTTTGCCACGACTGCATGATGAAACCAACGAGACAACGTTCTACTACTGCATGAAAACTGGAATGCATAATCCTAATTTCAAGATCTTCAGAGAACCATACAACTGTGTTTGGTTGGAGCCCCAATTTCAGTAGCAAGAGCTTAAATGAAATTCGTATTTATCTACTGTTTAACTTTTTCTGTGCTGGTTAAGCATCAGATTACCGTGATTTAATTTCAGCCAAGACGTAAGTCAATCTAAGTTCAAAATTTGTTTGTCTGGAGGGGGATCATATCATAGACTTTCTTGAGCAATAAGCCCTGCGTATGAATGTTGTTGTGTTGTGTGTTTTATTAGTTTTAAATTTTTGACAAAATTTATTTAGAAAATATATAATAAAATTGATGTTAATTTTGTATCAACCAATCTCCTACGTTTGAGATGCGTCACCATTGATTTTGTTTAACAATTTTTTTTTTTAATTGCGTAATTCATGACTATGGAGTCATCTTTTGTTGAAGTATTGCAACTTTTATTAAAATTCAAATAAAGATAATTCTTTTGTTTTTTTTTGGAATTTGTAATTAGGATCATATCATGTCCAACTATTACATAATTTGTTTAGAAAATTAATTCGGACAATCCAATCATATTCCTTTACAATTAAAACTGACAACTTTATTGAAATACCAACTTGAATAATCTCGGCTTCAAAGCCTTTTATTAGCGATGCATTATTTAGAGGCTAGTGCTATTATAAAAGAACATAATCAAGCCTTTCATTAAATTCTAATTTCAATTCCCAAATGCCATAAAAAAGTTTGGTAAAAAAATTCCAATGGAAAACAAGTATAGCACCCAGGGCAGCAGAAACAAGAGGTAACGCACAAGCCCAGAGAGGAAAATGACCCAAAGGGTACACGGGTATGAAACCCAACAGAGGGAAAAAACCATCAAAGTACCGGTTCAGGTCTGAGGTTACTAGGTAGGTTCAGTGTCTCAAGCCCAAGCCCACAAATGATACCCTAACAACAAGAGTTCAGTGCCAGTAACGAGATAGGAACAGGTATGTGACTGATACAAGGTCCTAGCCACATCACAAAACAAAAAATAGAAATAAATCCAGTCATGAATAAACATTATAAGCCAGTATGGGTCAGTACCAGTCAGAGAGGTCAGCAGGAAGCAAGCTTTCAAGTACAAGCACAAGAACTGAAGAACAATCAGAGAACAATTACAATAATCGACTTCAACTAGATTAATCTAGCAATCCTACAAAAAACAGGGTATAAAGTAACACAAAGAAAAGAACACAGAATAGGAGAAATCAAAGTATTGCAAAATTAAACATCAAACAGAGAAGACAAGTATATCAAACACAGAGAAAATAAGGAAACTATGCATAATGGATGCTAAACTAATTATATGCATACAAGACCTTATATGTAGTTCAGTAAATCATTATATACTTAATCCATTCCTCAGAAGTTAACTGTTGATTTCCTCTAATTAGGCTTGCATCTTCTTCTTCTTCCCCTTCTTCTCCACCCAAAATGATGGAAGTATCATTTTGGTTTGCCAATTTGATGAAATTTAAAATTGAAAAAAAACTTAACCTTCAATTTCTACAAAAAAATAAAAAAGGTATGAAAGGACCCTAATGGACACACGGATATGAAACCCAACACAAGGAAAGGCAAATAAAGATACCGGTTCATGTCAGGGTTAGTGTCTCAAGTCCGAACCCACAATGGATATCCAAACCAACAAGCTACAACAAGATCCAAACCAAAAAAGCAACAATAGACGTATATCAAGAACAATCACATATCAGTCCATTTTAAAGGAATAAATTACTAGATTTTTATTTCAGTTCAATTTACCGCAAAGCTCACATATAAAATCCCTGGAAACAAGAGTTTGTACCTGTAACGACATAGGGACAGGTACGAAACTCACACAGGGTTCTAATTAATCACATCACAAAACAACAATAGACATCAATTAATGGCAATTGTGACATCTGCAATCCAAGTGCAATCTCATGCACTTGTGAGCTTTTAAGCTTGGCCTCACTACCAAAGGCAGCATAAACTACAGAGCTTTGTTTTTGTTTATTTAGCCACTCTGGTAAGGATACATCTTGCTCTGGTGAAGGTGCAAAACCGCCTACTGGTATCACCAGCTTTTTGTACTTCTTATCTAAGAGTTTTATCAATTTCGCCTCGTATTCAGCACAAGTGCGTATAGCCACTACCTTGCACTCTACTATTACCTTGCCGAACCGATATTATTCTGACACACTAGCCTCATAACGTATAACTCCTGGTTCAAATAACTGACGCGCCTCATGTTCATGGTAAAATACTGGACTGTCAAATGGGACCCACTCAGACACCTTTGTGAATTCCTCAGGTGTCCTATGGGCCGGTGTATCTCCTTTTTAAACTGAGGGAGGCCCAGAAAAGGAAAGGGTTGCACCACCGTATAGACTGAGATATGCACATGGGATTCCAAACCCAGCTGCCACTCGTGGGACCCAGTGTGGCGCATAGTCAATTATTATCCAATCTGGACTGGCCATTTGGAGAAAATCTAACACTTGGCGCTCTAGACCATCATACGCTATCCTTAGGTAGGGTCTCAGATCGTCAGATGACAAGTCGATGGATGCCTCTGCATCGGTCGGTCGGTAAGTTCTTAGTGGGAGGTAAGGGAAGCTGTATGAGGTTTATGAGATGGGACAAACTTGTAGGCACTTGTGGGAGTCTTGTAAGGTTTCTTGGCGTCGAAAGAAAAGAGATTTTGTGGCCTTGTTGGGCTATCCGTTTGGATAATTCCATGAATGGTATCAGGTGACCCATGGCTATGTGAAGTTTCCCTTTTTCCATTGGCAAGAAGAAATGAGTTTTAAGTCAATGCCCTACAGCCAGGAATTTTGAAGATATATTTATGCTAGCTCTTCAAAATCTACATAGTTTATTCCAAGATCGGTAAGTACTGATCAGTCCACATCGGCTGCTTTATATTTAAAAAAAAAATGTATGGAAAAATAATAATCAAAGAATTTGCACCATTTATATATATGTACCCATTTAAACTTAAATATTATATATATTCAATTATTCATCAATCATAATTTCATTTTCTTCCAATATTTTCGGTGGGGTCAGTTAAACTGATTTCCTCTCATATAAAATCTGATGATTGGTGAAAGCTTTTTCGCCTTTGAGTCGATGCCTTTGCTCGCAGCTGGAATTTTTTTTATATATCTCAAATAGACATTCTACTATAGGTTACTACAAAAATATAAACAATCTCAAATAGACACTGTGTAGAAATGAGCAGATATTAGGATGAATTTTACTGGATCATTGTCAAGTATAAACTTTAAGTTTGAAATTATATCTTGTATTCTTGTCAAACAAAGTAGAAATTAGTTGGGTGAAGTCAAGTTATGCTCTTGTAAATGATGAACTTACAATCCAACATTTATGATCAAAGATTTTAAAACCACCTACATTAAAGGAGTCGTTTGATCGAAGATTATTTCTTCCACATACGTCTAAACACAAGATAGTTTATATTTTTGTACTAATCCGTATAATGCAATGCAATAGCACAGTCAAAAAAAACTTAACCTTAAATTTCTACAAAAATGGAAAAGGTAAGAAAGGAACCCAATGGACACACGGATATGAAACCCAACACAGGGAGAGACATAAATATACCGGTTCGGGTCAGGGTTGGTGTCTCAAGTCCGAACCCACGTTGGATATCCAAACCAACAAGCTATAACAAGATCCGAACCAAAAAAGCAACAATTGACGTATATCAAGAACAATCACAGATGAGTCCATTTGAAAGGAATAAATTACAAGTTTTTTATTTCAGTTCAATTTACAGCCAACTTCACATATAAAGTCCATGGAAACAAGAGTTTGTACCTGTAACGACAGGACAGGTACGGGACTCACACAGGGTTCTAATTAATCACATCACAAAACAACAGTAGACATCAATCCTGGCATGCTACACCACTGAAAGTTTATTAACGAAATATTGGCCAGTATGGTCTGTACCAGCTAGTAAGATCAACACAAGGAGCAAGATTCAGAAAAAAAGAACAACAACAACAAACAGAGTACAACCACAACAGCTAAACTTTAACACATTAATTAAACAATAATGCTATAGAAATCTGGGTATAAAGAAACATATAGAAAAGAACACAGAAAGTGAGAAATCAAAATATGCCAAATTAAGCATCAAATAGATCATACCAGCCACATTACCACAATTACTGAACCTGATCAATCAGGCTTACACAGAAGTATCAAGAAACAGAGAGAAAAGGAGAATATGAGAAATTATGACAAACTTAACCATCTTCTACTTCTTCTTTTTGTTCTTGTTCTTCTCCTTCTTCTCCAGATCTTTCTTGCTCTTCTTGTTAGTATGTTGATGCTGTCCCTGGACATGTTGCTTTCGTTTGTAGTTACTGCATTTGTGTTCAGCCAGTTCTTTCAGGCTCTTGAACTTCATCTTACAGTCCTTGCAGTCTACCCTAGAAAGTTCATTAAGATCGACTTACAATTAGGAAAAAAAAAAATACAAGATCACTGACAAAGAATGGAAAAGAAATTGTCAAGATGCATATATCAAATAATGAAACTTACTCAGAGCTTGCTGCTGAAATTTCGCATTGCCTTGGCTGGGAGGGGCCCGGTTTGACGTGATTACGTTGCACCATTTTTCACTCTGGTTTTCTTGGTCGTGTAGTTGTAATAATTAAATTCACTAGTTCCACCTTCAAATTTCAAATGAACTAATTAACCTCACACTCCACACAATATCAAAAAAGACACTCTCTCTGTCTCTCTATGTTTCTACTTATAGGCAGCTTAGCTATAAATTTAGTATGGAAAAGTTTGGTGACCAGCAATATATATGTTTTCACGCTTATGCCACAGAAAATCCAAGCGAGTCGCATACACTGAGACACTTTGAATAACATGATGTAATTAAAAATCATGGTAAGTGATTCATTACTGACTTCTTTTTGGTGAATCGTTCGATCAGAATAAAATGGGAAAAATTTTATTACTTTTTATAACATTCAAGCTTAGGTTAAGCGTACATATTTTTTATTCCTCCAATTCAGAGATTGTAAAAATCGCAGAATGTAAAAAATATTGGTCGATCAATTTATATGCTCCATTTTTATTCCATTCAATATCAAATATGTATAACCAAATTTTTTTTCTTTTTCCCCCTCTTATTGGTGTCACCAATGCAAAGAATCGAAATGCTTAGTTTTAGTTTCTTGGATTCGTCTCATCTCAATAAATAATCCACGACAGCAATTTACTCGTATACTTCAATGTTTATCTTTTTGCTGTTTAATGCATCAACCTAATTTAATAGATCAAAATTCAATGAAATATCCTAAAATTCCCTAACTGTTCCTTTTTTTATTTTATCAAAAAAAAAAAAAAAGAATGAGCATAAGCTGTAAATTTGGTAATAATATAACATCTCTCTAATTAAATTGACTAAAAATTACAATGATCGATGTTAAGCTCACAAGCGTCTCGTGACCTTAATCAATTAAGTTATTTGAAATGCTGGGAAGATAAAAAGCAATTATATATCTTCAGTCTTCTTAATTAACTTTGTTCACTTTAATTTGTCTTCGCGTAATAACTGACGTAACTAAATTAATAATAAAATAAAATGCTGACTAAATGAATAGACCAAAATTTATCTTTTGAAGTATTTTTTATATATCTTATACAAACTGATATGAAAAATGAAGCACTAGGAACATAAGTGCTTATTTGGTAATGTATATAGCATATCAGATCTACGGTAGAAGTTTTCATCTGGAGACTAGAGGTGATCCAATGAACATCATCGAATTTGTAGTGAGGATCATCTCTTACTAGTAAGGTATATGTATATGAAAAGTATTATATACGTCTTTTTGCTTAATATTTATTGTTTATGCATTTCATGTAATTTTGGGGATTTGTTGTATGCCAACAATCGAGTAACTCCGCTGAAGAAAAAAAAATTCTCAGAGAAATAAAAGAATTGTGTAGATAATTTAATATTTCTTTAATCTTGTTCCGAGGAAATATAAAGAAATAATCATTATTTTCTGAAATAACTATGGAAAAGTTTGATGACCAGCAATATATATGTTTTCACTCTCTATGCCACAGAAAATCCAAGCGAGTCGTTTGGTGGTAATCGAAGCCCGAGGCAACAGATTATAGGGCTTGGCTCGACCCATTCTGTCCGCACAGTCGCGCACTGGCTTAAAGACCGAAGAGATCTTGTCTCGCGCGCGCGCATCTGCTGATTTGAAACCCATCTCTTCGATTTACATCTGACGGCTACAAGTTCCTCTCGCATACAAATCGAATAACATGGTGTAATTGAAAATCATGGTAAGTGATTCATTACTGACTTCTTTTTGGTGAATCGTTTGATCAGCATAAATAAAAAAGAATAAAAAGTCGTTATTTTTATAATATACAAGCTTAGGTTGAGCGTACATAAGTTTTCTTCCTTTAATTCAGAGATTGTAAAAATCGCAGAATGTAAAAAATATTGGGCGATAAATTTTAAAATGCATATATATAAGGGGACAAATTAAAGAAAATCTGTCTAGACATGCTCCATTGTTATTCCATTAAATATCAAATATGTATAACCAAGACTGGTTCCCCCCTTCTTATTGGTGTCCCCAATACAAAGAATCAAAATGCTTATCTTTAGTTTGTTGGATACTTGGATTCGTCACATCTCAATAAATAATCCACGACACCAATTTAGTACTCGCATACTTCAATGCTTATATTCTTGCTGTTTTAAGCATGAACCTAATTTAATTGATCAAAACTCAATGAATATCCTAAACTTACCCATAGTGGCTCAACTGAGAATGCAAAAGCACAATCATGAAGTAAATCATGACGTCAAATAACTTAACCTTTAAATTTTGAAAATATATAAAAGAAATAACCGAACCATGATCAAGGAAATTTGAATTTTTTTTTTTTAAAATGTTAATTTCTACATTGAAAACGTCACAAGAAAATGGCCTACTTAGCATAGCAAAACTTTGTTAAGGAGTTTTTAAAATACTGATTTCACTTGTTTTGGAATTGAATTACCATAATAGTGATTTCAGCCAAGACGTAAGTCAAACAAGTTTAATTTTGTTAAGTCAAGAGGGGGCATGGGGTTCATAGCAGTTGAGAGCTAGTAACGGACCTACTAACAAAAAAAAAAAAAAAAAAAAAAAATGTATCTTACAATTATATAAATAATTTAAAATCCTTCACATCTCCATTTTCTTTCCTTTAATTAATATTTATTATAAATTGTCTAGATTTGCAAGGTTTTATAGAATTTCCGTAGGAATCTTAAGGATAAATGTCAGATCGTGAACCTTGACGATCTATATTATTGGTAATATTTTTTTTTATTTTATTTTTGTATGTTCTGTTTTCGTTTATTTATTAATTTTTTTCTACAAAATTTCCACTTTTCTAAATTAGTTATATTCGTTTTCTTTTTCTTTTAAGCAACCAAAGGTTTCCTGCCCAGCAGAATGAACTGACATGACTAAATGGGCTGGATTCACGTCTAACTAGACTTTTGACCCGGCCAAGCCTCTAGTTATGTTAGACTGTGTTTGGGAATAAAACTAGATTTAGTATTCATAATTAAGTGAAGTATTCTTAAATAGTTATGAATAAATATGTTTAGAATTAAAGTATTTTTGTAAACGGTTTCTAATTCGAAATGAATTTTTAATTATTTGTTTTAGTTATTTTAGTCTGCATCAGGACAATTCGAAATAAACTTCATATTCTTAATTACTCTTTGCATCCAAACACACTTTTACATTTATGATCTTGGGTTGAATCAGTTTAGTAGAACAGAACTATTAAGTCTACCAAGTACCTTGAGGAAAGAATATTTGATTGAGGGAAAAGAAAACTCGCATCCTATTTAGGAAATAAAAAAAACTGGCATTTCTCAAAAAGATTGAGGTCCTGGTATGATTTGGCACATAATTCTATATAATATAATTGATAGAATACTCTTTATATATATATAGTTGTGTGGTAGAACAATTCCATCACCAAGGGTATATGTCACCTGCATTTTTGTGTTCTATATGTTCCAATTTTTGACATATCAGCGAGCAGGAATGATAAGTGTCATCCAACAAAATGTCATTCAAGCCATCCAAAAAAAATAAAGTGAACATATACGCATACAAATTGAACATATATAGTAAACAAATTGAACCAATACATTTATTGGATATTGTTTAGTATTGCTGACTGAATATATACTAGATAATTGTTATAACTAACTGAACATTTACGCATATTAGATGTTTACTTATTAAAACAAACTGAACATTTAGGTAGTAAGAAGCACACAGAAAAAATTGAGATAAAGAAGAACAAGACTAAACGGAAGGAGGTAGGGGAGGGAGGGAGGCGAGAGCGCTAATGAAAGGGAGGGGAGGGAGGGAGATGAGACGCGGAAGAAAGAAAGGGACAAATCACGCCGAAAAATGGATAAATAAGATTTTGGATGACATGGATGACATTTGGATGGATGACAAAAAACAATTACCATTAAAATATATAAGTCAAACCCTCAATTTCAGTATTAAATCCCACCTGATAAGCTTAAGCTTCCCGACCAGCGACCACTTTCTTTTGGGTCCCAGGTCAATAATATGGAGAATCCTAGAAAAAAAAATTAAGTTATCACATTACTATTACTGATAAATGGCTGGGAACAATTGAAGAGAATTTATAACTAAATAAGAGCATATATATATAATATAATAAGAGCATATAATTTATCAGTTCACTAATTGTGCCTTATATGGTGATCAATATATTTCTCCACCCACAAACAAAATGTCAGCATTTTTTTCGCCTTATTTTCTATATATTCCAGAAATTTGACAATATAGTAAGTACTAAAAAGGAAAACCAGAAAAACAGGGAGATGCCAAATTATTATCTTCAAATCAGTGAATTAAGAAGGTACCATTTTTTTTTTTCATTTTTGCAAACAAAAGTAAGAACAAATCAAGCTTTAATACAAAAAGAAAAATGGACGATGTAAAGACGTACACCAAATGCAGCGATACTGGCACTGCATGCTGTAGTGTTGCTCACACACTGCTATAACACAAATGAATTAATTATCCCAACTAGCAAACAAAAATACAATTTGATTCTCTCTTTTTTTTTTTGTTATCTTAGGCTAATCAGTCTGAAATAAATGTATAGATGTATCAATAAACAATAAAAATAATATTAAATTTCTCCCATCTAGTTCCAACCAACAAATTATGCATCCTTTTTGAACAGTGAAAGAAAATAGTCATGAAATACCTCTGGTGAAAGACCAAGTCGAAAGCACAGAATAAATTAACAAAAATATAAATGAAATCTAGAAGTGAAATATCAGTAAAGGATACATGCTGCTTTTGCGGTTAAAGACAACCTAAGGACGATCGTTATTTATTTTGTTTTTGTAAAATACAGTTACATTCTAAAAAATTTTGTTGAAAAAAATATTTACTTAAGTGCTGTTCTCTGTAATGTTAAAATTATTCATAAGACTCCTAATTGCCGGATATCAAAAAATTGTTGCATGTAATGCTCAAACCAGAGATAAATCGTTAAATTAAATATGAAATATACTATCTCTAATTTTCAATAGTTCAACCCTATTTACTGAACAGTGCTTTAGTGGTCATAAAAGAATGACACGTTTGAACCCCCTCTATTATGTTAATTTCTCTTCTTGATGTGAGAATTCCCTGTGCAAGTATAGGCGCGCGTCAAGGTCAAGGGTTCACTTGCAAAAGGGAGAACTTTTTGAGAGCAAATGAAAAAGAAATATATGACTGATACTGACCTCAAGGCTGCACATGTACACTGGTTATGCAGCATCCCGCAAATGCTAATCCCCCTAATCATATAGCATGTACCTCTCTAATTAGGCAGCACTCTACAAATGCTAATCCCCTAGGCTGCACATGCACACCGGTTCCATTTAAATAATCTAAAGTTGTTAAATACACCAGCAAAGAATATATCAATGTCATTCAAAAAGATAAATATGTCATGACTTCTACATCTACAATCTTACAATTCAATGGTATAAGTCATGATTCATATTGCAACCGACTTCACTATGAAAGTTTAACATTTTATTTTTAAAAGATTTAGACCGGCTACAATCTTACAATTCAATGGTATAATTCATGATTCATATTGCAACCGACTTCACTATGAAAGTTTAACATTTTATTTTTAAAAGATTTAGACCGGCTAACATATAGTTATATAGAATGAAAATTTTATTTTTTTGAAGGCTAGGTGACGATCGCCATGCCAGCAAATTTCATTAAGAAGAAAAGGTTACAGAGTACAATGAGTTAAAGCGAAAAACAAAGTGAATAAAAACAAGACAAATTAAATAAAACAGAAAAAAATAACAGAACAAAAGGTAGCTACGCTAACTAAGCCATTTTTCCAAGCGACGATGGTGGTACAAATTTCCTCCATTAGTGTAACATAGTAGAAAATATTAGATTTGATTAAATTAATTGAGTTAATTCTAAAAACAAAATTTAGAAAATTAATCCATAAAAATAGTAATATTCTAAAGAAATAAATCTAAATTAACTTGGAAATCGATTTGAATTCGAAATCTTGACTTGGTATAATATCTAAAAATTTATTTATATAATTCTAGCAACATCAAAGTCTAATTTATTATGATCATTAAGTGTAAATTGAATTGTATCTTAATAAAAGAAATTAATTAAATCATTTACTTGAGTTGCCACACCGTTGACCATACAAACGTTGCCACAGGAAATCCAAAGGGAAAGTTTTGATTAAAAAAAAAAAAAAAAAAAAGAAGAAAGAGAGTCGGATGGTGCGCTGGCACCATCTTCTTCCTCTTTTCTCCTTCGTTCTCTTCTTCGATCCGTTCGATCGCCATTTCTCTTCCCCGATGAAATGAAGCACGGATCTCAAGGTTCGACGTGGTGAGGCAAGCCAATAGGCAGCGGCCAACACTCCCTCGTTCTTATCCTCTCTTCCGATCCTATCCGTAAGAGATGAGTTGGACTTTGAAATTGGTAAAGTTTCCGATCAACTAATCTTCACCGTTGATCTCCCTCTCTTCTCTTTTGTTGCTTATAAATACCTTTTTGTCAGTTGGATTTTTGGGTTTTGTTCGGTTGGAAATTTTGGGTAAGAAATCCACAGAAAAAAAAAGAAGAGAGAGTGAGAGAGAGAAAGAAGGACGGGAAAAAGGTGGAAGAGAAACAGAAGTGAATGAATTAAGGTATATTTCCCTGTTGCCCTTCAATTCGGATTTGTTTTCCAAGTATGATTTGGGGATGAACAAATTGATACTTATACCGTGATGTAAGTTCAATAATGGTTTAAAATGAGTTTGGAAATGGAATATAATGGCTGATTGTTAGGCAAATTAGTCAATTGTGCAAGTGGATCGGTTGATTTTGGTGTGTGAGCCGAGGCAAATTCTAGAGTTTGATTTAAACCAAATAAATGAGAAAATTGATAGCATGCTTGTGTTAATACATCAATATGTCCTCTTTGCATGCTAATGATGTTGGTACAGACCTTGTACCAGCCTCAATCGAGGCTGTTTTGCCTCTGGTACAGTTCTGGTAAGGGGTGACAGGCGACAGGGACTGGTCCGCAAGAAAAAAACTTTGGCCAGGGACCTAAGTGCGAAGAAAAAGGACCAAAAAGATAAATAGAAAGGACCTGTTTGTAAAATAAAGGACTAGTTCGTAAATAAAAAGGATCTGTTCGTGAAAAAAAGAACTGAACTGTAAATAAAAAGGACTAATTTGTAAATAAAAAGGACTAAAACGAAAAAAAAATTTTTAATTTGGGCTGCTGATTTTTGGGCTCGGCCTAAGGAGAAAAAGGAAAGAAAAGAAAAAAAAAAATTCTGGGTTGGGCTTTGATATGTCGGCCCAGTACAGAAATCAAATAGAAATCTTTTATAAGTTAAGAATTTAGTTAATATAGTTAATCAATAACTAAATTAATCAAATCTACTAATCCATAAGATTATGGTTAATGGTTTTATGATTTGTTGTTTTATATATATTACATTAATAATTTAAATTTCTAAATAATTTGATAATAAAGAATACATTAAAGAAATTAGTTAAAATAAACATAAATTGATTAATTATCAATAATAAACTAATAATAAAGAAGAATATTAATATTAATATTATAAATGTAAAACTATTTAATTAAATAATTACTTAACAATATAAAGAGGTAAATAAATAAAATAAATAATTAAGAAAACAAAGTAAAATAAAAAGTAAATTAAAATAAATTAAAATAAAATTAATTCAAATAAAATAAATTAAAAATAAAAATAAGATAATAATAAATAATAATTAAATTACTGAAAACACAAGCAATTACTATAAAATTTAAATAGAAAATTTAGCCAGTCTGGTAATTTAAGCCGGACCACAGTTAGATTAAATTAAGAAACCGTTTAGTCAAATCTTAACGGTTCTTGACTTTTGTACAGGAGGCCTGACGGGGAATGATTCTAATCCAACAACAGGTGCGGATACGTGGATTTTTATAGAAATCCGGTCTCGGTAACTTTAAATTATATGCATTGCATGTTGATAAATTTCTTGAATGCATTGTGATTTGATCATATTAGATTATAGGAACAGATATTACAACTCATGCTGATTTATCTCCTTTGTTTAAATTGTTATATGAGATCAAGTAAGTTTGCATATTCATTGGTTATGATGAACTGAATTGTACCAGTTCATTCTATTCTTGCTCGATAGTCTGAAATATGGAATGTGATGATATATGAATGAATGTGGAAAGGAAAAGTGTGATATGATATATGGATATGATATGATATAAATCACCACTCCCCGAAGTCGGCTGATCCCCGGCTTCGGCCTGTTCGATAGCGCTATACGGATAGTGAACTCCCTCTTGCCACCTAGACCAAGGGCTATGCCCTCTTGCCGGCTAGGTAAGGGAGGGGTTACCCTCTTGCCACCTAACCGGTTGGGTAAGGGAACCTGAGTGAGTATTTGAAGTATGTACTAGTATTCCCTCTTGCCACCTGGTCTAGGGATACATCCCTTTTGTTGACCAGGTAAGGGAAAGAAAGATGGAAAGAAAGAATGAGAATTTGAAATGTGAAGTGATATGGAAATTCTCTTTTGCCTGCCAGGGCGAGAGATACGTCTCTTTTGCCTGCCCTGAGCGAGGGAAAGAAATGTTTTGCTCTTGATTTGTTTTTGTGCATATTCATTGCAAAATGGTTAAGATGAAATTGTTCTTGGTTTGCTGCTCATCATGAAGCTAGCTATAAATTTGCATTTGCATTGCCTGAATGATTTAATTAAATTTAGTTACTTAATTGATTAATAAGTTATTTATTCATGTTGACTATTACGGGTGTTACTTTCGGGCTAAGATTTCAACTAGAAATCCACGTCTGGAACTAAAACCCGCACTGAGAATTTATTCTCACTCCGTTTTTGTTTACATGTTTCCTCGGCGGTTGGGGGTTCCAGATGACATGCAAACGAAGCAGGAGATCAATGCTGACGGCTACTGATGATTCCTGCATGTGCATAAAGACGTTTGTGCCCAATCTAAACACCAACGTACCATGTACCAGATATAGTTTAGATGGTTTACCTATGATATAGTTATTTAGATTGAACTTTTGAATATGTATTTATATACCAGTTAGGTCTTTTCTTGGTGTTAATATTTGAATTAGACTTTAAACTTGTAATTAAACCTTAAACTTACAAGTCAAACAGTCGACTTGTACTGTACCTTCAGGTTATTATAAGTGATACAGTTAAGGAAGTGAATGGGTGGTTGTCTTTTACTTTGTTTCTTTTCTTTATACTTTAGTCAGATAATATTCATTATATTACCTGTTGAAAAAAAAAAAAAAAAAAAAAAAACGGTCAGGGATCAGGTTAAGCCTTACGAGAGTACAATTATCTGTACTTTCGTGGCGGGATTGTTACATCCTATGTGTCGGGATGTGACAGTCTTGTGGTGGTATCAGAGCTTTAGGTTAGTATGGTGTAAGCCTTAACCAGTTTCGCCAAAACGTGGGTAGAAGTCGGGCTAAGGTGACTTATTTCAATTTCTGCATTAGGCTAGGCATGCATGCATCCAAATTACCTGTCTACATTAAAAATAATTTTATAATATCTCTATATTAATAGTTAATATAGGGTAAAATTTCTTTTGTTAGAATTAAATAATGGAAAACACTAGTGAACGGCAAAAACGAAGTAATATGCGTAGAGCACGAGGGCCTGAAAGAGAAGAACAAATGAATAAAGAAGATCATGAAGTGAATCGTCTGCTACAAGCCTATGAACATGGTCGGAGGATAGCAGGTAGATTTGAACAAGGTCCCCGGGATCGGGGCGAAGCGGCATTTCGGAAATTTGAAATATTTGCTCGCTTAGAACCTCCCCGGTTTAATGGAGAAGATGGATTTAAAGCAGCGGAGGAATGGCTAGCTGCAATAAAGTCTCGATTAGAGGTATGTCAAGCTCCTTTAAAACAACAAGTTAGTCTAGCAACCTATTATTTGGAGAATGCTGCTCGGTTTTGGTGGGAAGGAGTAAAACGGGGTTACGAAGGAGATGCTACCCAAATTCCTTGGACATGGTTTGAAGAACGTTTTGAACAAAGGTTTATGGGAGAAGTGCATAAGGAAGCAATGCGGTTGACATTTGTAACACTCAAACAACTGGGGCGAACGGTTGCTGAATATAATAGTCAGTTTCTGAGTTTATCCCAATATGCTCCAGATATTGTCAATAATGCCTACCGACAAAGACGTCAGTATCTGGATGGACTTGATCCAGATATTGCAATAGCTGTGGATAACAGCGCTAATCAAGGGCTGCAAGCATTAATGGATGCAGCGGAACAGGTAGATGTGTATTTAAAGAGAAAGACCCAACTACACCTGAATCAAAACCAAAATGTTCAGAAACAAAGGACCAAAGTACCTAGACAAGGTACTTCAATGACAAAGACTACAAAGCCGAATAAACAATCTTTAACCACTGCAATCAAATTACCCCACTCATCCAAATCTAACTGGTGTAACAGGTGTAAACGTCCACATCCAGAAACCCAGTGCCGACACCTCAATCGTGCTTGTTATAACTGTGGTAGTCCAGATCATTGGGTTAAGGATTGCCCAAGACCCTATGGTTATCAACAGAAAGGAACTATCTCTGGAACCAACGCTAACTGTGAAACATGGACAACCCAGCGGAAACAAAATACTGCAAGTGGAAGTCTTGCTAATCGAAGATCAAACAGGCATACAACGAACATGGTAGGTGAACTAATTCAGGAAAAAGCACCAGTAGCAGAGACAGTTATTGGAGAAGTAAGGAAAAAAAAAAAACTCAAATACCAGAAGGACAAACATGTTGACAGGTACTTTATTGTTTTCGGACAATCATTTTTATATTTTGATGAATATTGGAAATAGTTATTTTATTGTACCTACTCAATAGGAGGAATATGTGAATGGATAGAATTAGGTAATAAGATTTTATAAGTTAGATATCCTTAAGATGAATTACTTGAAGAATTGGACAGTACCGAAGCTGCGGCTCCCTTATAGACAATAAGGATTAAAGATTAATCTACTGGATTCAGAAGTTTTAGATTATAATGTACTCATGGAGACAGGTTAGCCGATTTAACATTTAATTGTGATGAACAGTGCAAGAAGAGAGGTAAGCTTTGGGATTATAAACTGAACCTTTTGTACCTCGAAATACCGGAAACTTAATCACCTAATACCTTGGATTTCAACTTTTGAGATGACACGTTTGGTGGAGACCAAACCAAATATAGGACCTGTCTAATTACTATAATCAAGTGGAACCAATAGAACCAGATTCCATTTTCATATTTAATATTTCTGGTTACCTAGAAATATTTCCAAATGACAGTCCGGATTGATAGTCTATAAAAAGAAAAAGAAGAGACATAAAACTTCAATGGATCCTAAACTTGGAACTACTCCCACCCTTAAACCCCATATTGCACGACTCCTACAAAATTAGAGAAAATTGAAGGAACTATTAACAGAAGTTATGAAGAAATGATTCAATTTGTTGGATTTAGTACTCTTCTTAAATGCTTCTGCTTTATGTATTCGAAAGGAAAAGAGAATCTTGAGACCATATACCAACTATGGAGAATTGAACAAGGTTATATTAACTTGGAGAAAAGATAGGATTTGATTTTGACAAAATCAAAGCTGTAATTAAATGAAGTACCCAAAACCCAGCAACAGAAGAATGGAAGTAGCAATGATTGATACGGAAAGAATACAGATGGAGAAAAACGTGGAATTTAATAAAAAAAAAAGAAACTTCTACACTTGGATTGGAGAATGTTAACGCTTTGTTAACTTGTTTATTCTTCTATATTTTCGACATGAGTACACCAAGATAGTTAGATAGACAAACCTACTAAATGAGCAGGTCACCTTCAAATCTTAAAATCTCGTTTATAAGAATCAGTGGTTTAGAAATTCAAATCTGATCATCATAAAAATAACAATAAATAATAATGAATTCTGATTTAAAGAGAACTATGTCTATGTACAAAGATTGAATCAATATTGACTAGTCACCAATATTGAGATTGATCTAATGATATTTAGAGTATTATTTTAGCTTCTTTGACTGACTACCAAGGAAGTTGAAATCATACCCTGATATATCTGTACTGGCAACAAAGAAACAAAATAAATTATAAGGAGAATAAAGAATAATCATAGATTCCATTAAAATAACAAAAAGGATACAGCAGAAATTGATCTTGAAAATACCAATCTTAAAATCCCTCTCTAGAAATTTCGAGGACGAAATTTTTTTAAGGGGGGTGGAATGTAACATAGTAGAAAATATTAGATTTGATTAAATTAATTGAGTTAATTCTAAAAACAAAATTTAGAAAATTAATCCATAAAAATAGTAATATTCTAAAGAAATAAATCTAAATTAACTTGGAAATCGATTTGAATTCGAAATCTTGACTTGGTATAATATCTAAAAATTTATTTATATAATTCTAGCAACATCAAAGTCTAATTTATTATGATCATTAAGTGTAAATTGAATTGTATCTTAATAAAAGAAATTAATTAAATCATTTACTTGAGTTGCCACACCGTTGACCATACAAACGTTGCCACAGGAAATCCAAAGGGAAAGTTTTGATTAAAAAAAAAAAAAAAAAAAAGAAGAAAGAGAGTCGGATGGTGCGCTGGCACCATCTTCTTCCTCTTTTCTCCTTCGTTCTCTTCTTCGATCCGTTCGATCGCCATTTCTCTTCCCCGATGAAATGAAGCACGGATCTCAAGGTTCGACGTGGTGAGGCAAGCCAATAGGCAGCGGCCAACACTCCCTCGTTCTTATCCTCTCTTCCGATCCTATCCGTAAGAGATGAGTTGGACTTTGAAATTGGTAAAGTTTCCGATCAACTAATCTTCACCGTTGATCTCCCTCTCTTCTCTTTTGTTGCTTATAAATACCTTTTTGTCAGTTGGATTTTTGGGTTTTGTTCGGTTGGAAATTTTGGGTAAGAAATCCACAGAAAAAAAAAGAAGAGAGAGTGAGAGAGAGAAAGAAGGACGGGAAAAAGGTGGAAGAGAAACAGAAGTGAATGAATTAAGGTATATTTCCCTGTTGCCCATCAATTCGGATTTGTTTTCCAAGTATGATTTGGGGATGAACAAATTGGTACTTATACCGTGATGTAAGTTCAATAATGGTTTAAAATGAGTTTGGAAATGGAATATAATGGCTGATTGTTAGGCAAATTAGTCAATTGTGCAAGTGGATCGGTTGATTTTGGTGTGTGAGCCGAGGCAAATTCTAGAGTTTGATTTAAACCAAATAAATGAGAAAATTGATAGCATGCTTGTGTTAATACATCAATATGTCCTCTTTGCATGCTAATGATGTTGGTACAGACCTTGTACCAGCCTCAATCGAGGCTGTTTTGCCTCTGGTACAGTTCTGGTAAGGGGTGACAGGCGACAGGGACTGGTCCGCAAGAAAAAAACTTTGGCCAGGGACCTAAGTGCGAAGAAAAAGGACCAAAAAGATAAATAAAAAAGACCTGTTTGTAAAATAAAGGACTAGTTCGTAAATAAAAAGGATCTGTTCGTGAAAAAAAGAACTGAACTGTAAATAAAAAGGACTAATTTGTAAATAAAAAGGACTAAAACGAAAAAAAAAATTTTAATTTGGGCTGCTGATTTTTGGGCTCGGCCTAAGGAGAAAAAGGAAAGAAAAGAAAAAAAAAAATTCTGGGTTGGGCTTTGATATGTCGGCCCAGTACAGAAATCAAATAGAAATCTTTTATAAGTTAAGAATTTAGTTAATATAGTTAATCAATAACTAAATTAATCAAATCTACTAATCCATAAGATTATGGTTAATGGTTTTATGATTTGTTGTTTTATATATATTACATTAATAATTTAAATTTCTAAATAATTTGATAATAAAGAATACATTAAAGAAATTAGTTAAAATAAACATAAATTGATTAATTATCAATAATAAACTAATAATAAAGAAGAATATTAATATTAATATTATAAATGTAAAACTATTTAATTAAATAATTACTTAACAATATAAAGAGGTAAATAAATAAAATAAATAATTAAGAAAACAAAGTAAAATAAAAAGTAAATTAAAATAAATTAAAATAAAATTAATTCAAATAAAATAAATTAAAAATAAAAATAAGATAATAATAAATAATAATTAAATTACTGAAAACACAAGCAATTACTATAAAATTTAAATAAAAAATTTAGCCAGTCTGGTAATTTAAGCCGGACCACAGTTAGATTAAATTAAGAAACCGTTTAGTCAAATCTTAACGGTTCTTGACTTTTGTACAGGAGGCCTGACGGGGAATGATTCTAATCCAACAACAGGTGCGGATACGTGGATTTTTATAGAAATCCGGTCTCGGTAACTTTAAATTATATGCATTGCATGTTGATAAATTTCTTGAATGCATTGTGATTTGATCATATTAGATTATAGGAACAGATATTACAACTCATGCTGATTTATCTCCTTTGTTTAAATTGTTATATGAGATCAAGTAAGTTTGCATATTCATTGGTTATGATGAACTGAATTGTACCAGTTCATTCTATTCTTGCTCGATAGTCTGAAATATGGAATGTGATGATATATGAATGAATGTGGAAAGGAAAAGTGTGATATGATATATGGATATGATATGATATAAATCACCACTCCCCGAAGTCGGCTGATCCCCGGCTTCGGCCTGTTCGATAGCGCTATACGGATAGTGAACTCCCTCTTGCCACCTAGACCAAGGGCTATGCCCTCTTGCCGGCTAGGTAAGGGAGGGGTTACCCTCTTGCCACCCAACCGGTTGGGTAAGGGAACCTGAGTGAGTATTTGAAGTATGTACTAGTATTCCCTCTTGCCACCTGGTCTAGGGATACATCCCTTTTGTTGACCAGGTAAGGGAAAGAAAGATGGAAAGAAAGAATGAGAATTTGAAATGTGAAGTGATATGGAAATTCTCTTTTGCCTGCCAGGGCGAGAGATACGTCTCTTTTGCCTGCCCTGAGCGAGGGAAAGAAATGTTTTGCTCTTGATTTGTTTTTGTGCATATTCATTGCAAAATGGTTAAGATGAAATTGTTCTTGGTTTGCTGCTCATCATGAAGCTAGCTATAAATTTGCATTTGCATTGCCTGAATGATTTAATCAAATTTAGTTACTTAATTGATTAATAAGTTATTTATTCATGTTGACTATTACGGGTGTTACTTTCGGGCTAAGATTTCAACTAGAAATCCACGTCTGGAACTAAAACCCGCACTGAGAATTTATTCTCACTCCGTTTTTGTTTACATGTTTCCTCGGCGGTTGGGGGTTCCAGATGACATGCAAACGAAGCAGGAGATCAATGCTGACGGCTACTGATGATTCCTGCATGTGCATAAAGACGTTTGTGCCTAATCTAAACACCAACGTACCATGTACCAGATATAGTTTAGATGGTTTACCTATGATATAGTTATTTAGATTGAACTTTTGAATATGTATTTATATACCAGTTAGGTCTTTTCTTGGTGTTAATATTTGAATTAGACTTTAAACTTGTAATTAAACCTTAAACTTACAAGTCAAACAGTCGACTTGTACTGTACCTTCAGGTTATTATAAGTGATACAGTTAAGGAAGTGAATGGGTGGTTGTCTTTTACTTTGTTTCTTTTCTTTATACTTTAGTCAGATAATATTCATTATATTACCTGTTGAAAAAAAAAAAAAAAAAAAAAAACGGTCAGGGATCAGGTTAAGCCTTACGAGAGTACAATTATCTGTACTTTCGTGGCGGGATTGTTACATCCTATGTGTCGGGATGTGACAATTAGCAGCGGTGCAGTTAATCTGTTTGAGCCAAAGATATGACCGTTTTTCTCTTTCCAGTTTGCCCAAGAGGTTGCCGCCCAAATAGTATCCCAAGAGGGACCAATTGGAGCTCTATTAAGTAACCAGAAATCCTGAGATTAACGGCAAGTTTAATTTGATCTATAAAAGCGTCCAAATCTCTTTGGCAAAAGCACACTGGATAAAGAGATGTGTTGGAGTTTCCACAGCGCCTTGAGAGCAACATTGGCAAGCTGTTATTGAGGACCAATTCCGACGAGCTAGGTTTTGTTGGGCGAGAATTCTATCAAGGAGAACTAGCATTGATTTTCCAAAGCAGCTTATGGTAAGGTGATCTCAAGCCCGGGTCTGATAAGATACGGTGAGAGCTGGCCGAGGAAAAATCACCCATGCTCGACCATTTCTAAGTAAATCCCTGGGGTAAGCCAAATTTGCAGATTGAAAGAGAGAAGAAGTCATTGAATTGCAGAATGTCACGAAAAGCAGTGGAGGTCAAATTTTCTGCAAGTAAGGTTGCAATATCCCGTGTTCCATAGAGAAGGTTAACTGTAGTTGCCCAGGTCGAGAGTGGTTCTTTCTGCAGTTTCCAAAGTCATTTCATTAGAATGAGCCTGATTTTGAATGGAAAGATTCAGGATACCCAGTCTTCCACAATTCTTCGGGAGGCAAGATTTTGCCCAATTAACTAGACAGTGACCCCCGAGACCTTTAGCATCGCCTTTCCAAAGAAAACTTCTCCGGATACCATCGAGATGCTTAACTAACCAAGAAGGTAGCTTTATTAGAATGAAAATTTTAATTACTGACAAAATATTTTTTGCTTATATTGAATGAAAAACTCCTCAGTATCATGAAATGTGAATAGGTTTGCAAGTTGTGCTAAAGATTATAGTAATAATTGAGGCTGAGCAGCAAACAAAACGTAATTCTTTGACTGTTGAATCTGGAAAAGCATAAGCCTAAAGCCATTCAGCAAGCTATATGGTTTTCTACTTTTTTGGCCATATCATGTAACCATGAGTACTTACTCTCAGTTTTACTATGATGTCATCCAACATCAATGATCAATAAGAATAACACAGTATGGGATTGTCAGTAATTGAAAGGCATTATTACATGCCAGGTTATTCGCAGTTTCTAAAATTCAAAGGTGATTCTATTTTGAACGCTTATCGATAGCAGACTACAACACATAGGAAAAAAAAAGTATCCTCTCTCCTCCCTCTCTTTCGAACACATAGATGCACAGATCCCATCAGACAAACAAAGAAGAAAACCAATATGAATATAGTAGCTGATATTTAGTTCGTACCTATGAGAAGATTGTATGGTTTTTCTGCAGATTCCAAGGAACTTGTATCAGCCTGCACATTGAAAAAGAAAACAATTTAACAGCTAAATTCGTTAATCAGTCAAAAAAAATATACAAACCAAAAATATTGAGGAAGTAACAATAAACTAAATCTGTTAATTCCCCTCACTTTTCTTGTGTGTCACCACAGTAAGCAAGGATAGAATGCATTATATAAAATTATTAATAGGTCAAGATACAATGGGTAGAACAAAACCTACCTCTTATAATTATCTTTATTAATAGTTAGATTGAACATGGAGCCTTTCTAAGAAAGGTTGTTTAGCCTTAATCTTGATCTGGCAAAGGAGCACCTAAAATCAACATGCCCCCATAAAAATCTTAATTTGAAAAAATAATATAAATGAATTATTCCTCTCTTTGTTGAGAGATACACGCACACTAAAACATTTAACTAACTGTGATTTTTGTACACTCCAAATTACGCCATAAAGTAGATCGTATGAACTGTTATTACCTGCATAAATAAAAAGTTGAGCACAAAGGAAGGAAGGAAAGAACGAAGGCTGTAGAGAAGTAAGCGAAAAAACATGCGACAACCGCCAATGTCTTAACCAAGTTTGAACCATATACCAACCCTGACAGCTGCAACAACTAAAAGGCGCAATGAAAATGGAAATTAAAAATCGAAAGGGAAGAAGAATAAAAAAACACAGTCTGAGTTGCAGTAAAACTGTAAATTTTCACCATCATCCTGGTAGTGGTCAAAACTGACACACAATCTTGATTTGAGCATTTCATCGAGCACATGAGGAGTTAAAAACAATTTACCTTGATTTTCCATTATCCACATTTCCATAGCAATCCAAACAAAGCTTCCACATCTCACACAATCCGAGTCTAATAGAAATTGAGTATTAGGAATCAATTACCTTTGCAATGTGTGAAACAAGTCTTTGCGTTAAATCCAAACAAAGCTTCCACATGTCACACAATTCTTTTTGCTCTTCTGCTTTTTCCACATTTGTTAGGTGTAAGCTGAATAAATCACCCACAATCAGAGAACCCACCTCAGTATGTATATGTTGTATGCTAACTTAAAAAAAAAAAAAAAAAAAAAAACAAACCGAAAGAACCACCATCAACCAAACCAGAAAAGATGAGGAGAACTTCAGGATACAAACAAAGGAAGAGAAGGTACCGTAGAACAAACCAGAGGCGAAAAGAAAGAGAGAGAATCTAAGGATGCAGTCATGCAGCAAATCGAGGCTGAGGAGTATAAAAAAAATTTCCAAGCGAACATCAGATGAGGACGCAATCGAACGGATAGAATGCGCGAAAGGAAAAGAACGGCCAGGATTGATTAACTGTACACCAACACCAACAGTGCGAGGAATAGTAACGAATCCGGGTTTATTCGGACGCCAAATTATATATGTTCCGATGAAGTTTGATTCATCCTTTCAATAACAACAATTTTAAAAAATAAAGTGGCCGTTCAATTTAAGGAAACTTTTTCTCATTCTTTATGACAAAAGTTGGTGCTCGAATTTCATGGATATCGTTATTTTCAATGTCAAGCAGTACAAATTTTGAGCAAATTTATACTGATTTCAGATTAATTTATCACATTGAATTAATTATTGTATTACTATATTAAAAGCTGCCAATAAAAAATGTTTAATTTTTTAGAGGATCGCATTTGAACTTGTATATCACACGATTAGTTAATTAATTATGACATTTCGATATTGGTCTTGATTTTATTTTATTTCATTTCGGGTTGCCAAACGGGACTACAAGCGCTGCTTCAAATAGATAAGTCCTTTTTTATAAATTTATTTCAAGAAAGAAATTATAATATAAATAAATAAATTTAGGAAGAAAAGACTTTCTGCTATACTAATCTCTGATAAATTGGGAAAGTTGTTTTAGAGAAACTAGATAGAGACTATCTAGAATAAATTGGGAAAGTTTAGTTATTAACTAGATAGAGACTATCGATTAATAGTTTAGTTTTTATTTTATTTTATTTTCTCTCGAGATCTTGACGGCAGCTATCAAGTTAATTTTGTACCGTCGGTTACTAGTTTTACCTCTTTAAATACGCCCCTCATATCGTCTTACATATATTAAAATTTTGAGTTAATCACAGGGTTTCAACTCATAACTAATTAATATTCAGGGCCTTTCACCGCCTTTCCTCTCAATTAATATTCCACACCCCCGCATAGTTGTATATCTTCCTCCGTAAATAAAATAATCTGTTCAGGGAGTCGAGACGATATTTGCAACACTGAGGTACAACTCCTGGAATTTGCTTCGTTGCAGGTAATATATAAGTCCTTTCTTTTCGTTAAACATGAACAGGTTCCTTTAAACAACTTATATTTCTACTCTATATTAATATAATTTTATCATATTCATTGCCAAATTGCTCATATTAATATTTATATTTAAAGTACTTTTAACTTTGTCAATTGAACTATTTCTACTACGAACGTAGAAGCAGATGCATATTCATGTCAGTTTTCATACAAGACCCACATCTATGACTTTATAAAGGGCAATTTTTGTTTTTTTTATTTAGCTTGTGTTTATAAAATCAGTCCTCGCAATAATTTCGCTGCTTTTATTCTATTCGCTGTTGCCATGCTAAATAGAATATAACCATAATTGTAAGTTATAGAAAATTGTCCTTCTAATTTAAGGATTTTAATTTTTAAAAGAATTGAGTTGAATGTCCATACAAAATTAAAAACAAATTTTCATTTATCTCTTCAACCGGAATATAGGGCCCTCCAATTTTTAAATCCTAGGATGGGAAGTTAATTTACTAGTTACAACATGATACCTATAGTATAAAATATCAGTGTTTTTTTTGAAGAAAAATAGGGGTCAAGCCCCTATCTTATATTAAATAAAAAGTTCAAAAACCGTTACAGAATCAGCAAGAAGCTGATTAAAAAGTAAAGTACAGAAACAAAGAAAAGTAAAAACAGAAAATAAAACAAAGTAACTAACTAATCCTTCTTAAAGAACTTCCATTCCAAAAGTATCTCTGCTAATAAGTCCCGCGGCAATTTTAAAGAGTCTTTAAAGATCCGATAAAATATCAGTGTTATTACACATAATAATCGATAGATATATATAGCACTGAGTTGTTGCTTTCCCTTGCCATATAAATCATTATAATACATTGTCATTTTACATTAAACATAGGTAAGCAATTAATCAAGAATTTGGTGCGAATAGTCATGCCAAGACCTAAAAGTATGTTTCCATGTGGTTTTGGCGACCAACCATGGCTGATTCAAGCTCGTGGATCTGATAAAGAAGCCCAGATGTTTGTTAATCCCTTAAATGGAAGCATTGAAGAAAGAAACATCTATGAAATACACGGGCAACTATGTTTGTCGCGCTTTGAAGACTGGCTATTTCTGGTGGACGATCTGAGTGATGATTGTTTCTTATTGAACATCTACTCCTTAACAAAGATTGATCTTCCTCCTATCGAGGAACCATTTTCATCCCTTGGTGTCCGCACTTTAACCTCTTCACCAACTTCTGCTGATTGTACCATAATATTCTTAGGCATGGAAGAAAATTTTCTTTTATTTTGCCATCCGTGCGACACAGAGTGGACTAAGTTGCCTGTTGATTTCGATGTTGATGGAGCAAGAAATATGCTCGCCTACAATGGAAATTTATATGTTCTTCTCGACGATATAGAGATAATCGATTTAGCGTCCCTTTCAACTAGCTGTGTGGAAAGTATAAGCATGGATAGACCTGACCTTTCTTCCGTTGGAATTGGATCTGTGGTGCATTTGGTGGAGTCGTGTGGTGATATTTTCTTTGTTCGAACGCGCTTTCCTGGTTTGCCAACGACTACTAGTATTGTTGATATTGAGATATATAAGTTGTTAGATTTTGAAGATGAATACACATGGTTGAGAGTGGAGAGTATTGGAGATCGTGCATTTTTACTAGATCGGAACGGTGGCCAGTCATTTTGCACACAGGATACTCAATTTGACAAGGATTGTGTTTATCATATCCATTCGTGCTATGATGGGGAAAGGATCTACAAAGTATGCCTGGAAGATCAAACAATCGAATTTAAAGTATTAACTGCAGAGGCAGTACAGAAAAAATCTTTTTTCTATTGGATACTCCCTGTGAGGTATGTATAAAGAAAGACTACATCATGCATATGCCTTTTCTTTTCTTTTTTACTTTTTGTATTATTTTATCGAATTAAATTATTAAACACAATCTAAGAAACTTTAATTTTGTAGACGACCAATTCAGAACGATGAGCTCTTGACTTCATTTGAGACAATTGCTCGCAGTGAGGTATGTTTGTCCCTATTTTCTTTCTATTAGTAGGCATATTATTTTCCTTTTTTAATAAAAAAAATATAATTGTCTTTAGTAATTCTGGAAATTGCACGCAGTGAATTAAACTGCATCCTTTACAATTTTTGGATGACCGGGGTAATGGTGTTGCAGGTTTGTCAGAAAGGTTGTGGCATGGTTAAAAAAGATGAAAACGTGACTGGTATGTATATCTCTATGCCATTGACAAATCTGCCAATAGACATTGTACAGTCAATTTCGGAACAATTACCTTTGAAAGATTCCATTCGTCTTCGAGGTGTTTGCAAGTTTTGGGCAAAGCAGCTCCCTGATCCGATGAAAGAAGAGCCAATGTGGCTCATGTCTTGTCCCAAAAAATGCGGCACATGCCAAATGTATTCTCCTTGGAAAGGCAAACAATTTACACTCAATTTGAAGGGACATTATTCATCTGATGTACCAATCCGCTTGCTCTTCTCCAAAGATGGGTGGATCCTGATGCTAAAAGGTTCCGATCTTATTTGTTTGATGAACCCATTCACCAATGATATTCATCATCTCCCAATATTAGAGGATGATTATTGCTATAATGGTATCGCATTTTCTTGTCCGCCAAAGAACTCTACAAATTGTACGGTATTTGCAATATTTAGCCCACCAAGAGGTGACTTTACACATATTATTGCATGGCACTATGGACAGGAAGAATGGTTTGAGATGCAATTTGAAAATGATCTCCCTTTCTCTGGGACAGACAACAATCCCGTTTTCTTCGATGGAGAGTTCTACTGTTTGGGGAGATACGGAAATCTTGGTGTCTTCAATCCTGAAAAGAAGACATGGAGAGTTCTCAATAATCCATCACCGATTCATTCAGAGGCACCTGATATTGGCACAGAACACTGCTATTTGCTGGAGTGTGATGGTGAGCTGATCTCTGTGTTTCGAGCTTTTAATATGGAGTATGTTCGTGTTTTCAAGTTAAATAGATCAAATATGGCTTGGAATTTGCTGGAAGATCTGGGAGATGTGACATTATTTTTGGATTATAGAACTTCTATGGCAAGAACTTTGCCAAGGAAAATTTTCGGAGGCAAAGTGTTTTTGCCACGACTACATCATGATGAAACCAATGAGACCACATTCTACTACTGCATGAAAACCAAAATGCATAATCCTGATTTCAAGATCTTTAGAGAAACGTATAACTGTGTTTGGTTGGAACCCCAACTTCAGTGAGCTTAAATGAAATTCATATTTATCCACTGTGTCACTTTTTCTCTGCTGGTTAGGCTTCGTATGGCATCAGATGTAGATACCTGAAAGGCTGGCACTATTCCTAGCTACTACATATAGTCCTATAAGGCTATAATTCTGTAGTTCGAACTTTAGATATATATATTTTTAAAATTATATAGTTCGAGGTACATGATGTAATTGATAAATCAATGTAGTTAAAAGATTCATTATTAATTGGATTCTTTTTATAGAATTATTTGATTAGCATAAAATGTGAAAATAGTTATTACTTTTAATAATATGCAAGCTAAGGTTAGGAGGGAGAAATAAAGCTTACATTATAATTTTCGTTTCGTACACAATTTGCTAAACATGAAACACAGCAATGACTTTTCTTTTTCCAAATCAGATTGTACAATCGCAAAAATTAAAAATGCATATATAGGAAAAGGGAAAAATGAAAGCAAATATGTCTATACTGTGCATGCTCGATTTTATCTCCAATGAGTATAAAATATATAAAACCAATAATTCTTCTTTTGGTGTCGCCAATAACAAAGAGGCAAAATGCTTAATTTTAGTTTTATAGATTCGTCTCATCCCAAAGAATATCCACGACACCAATTTACTCATATACTTCAATGCTTATATTTTTTTCTGCTTTAAGAATAAATATAATTTAATAGATCAAAAATCGAAGGATATCTTAAAAATACCCATAGTAGTCTCAAGTCTCAACTGAGAGTGCAATAGCACAGTCAGGAAATAAATCATGACGTCAAAAAAACTTAACCTTCAATTTCTACAAAAAATAAAAAGGTAAGAAAGGACCCTAATGGACTCACGGATATGAAACCCAACACAGGGAAAGGCTAATAAAGATACCGGTTCAGGTCAGGGTTAGTGTCTCAAGTCCGAACCCACAATGGATATCCAAACCAACAAGCTACAACAAGATCCAAACCAAAAAAGCAACAATAGACGTACGTATATCAAGAACAATCACATATCAGTCCATTTGAAAGGAATAAATTACTAGATTTTTATTTCAGTTCAATTTACAGCAAATTAGCTCACATATAAAATCCCTGGAAACAAGAGTTTGTACCTGTAACGACATGGACAGGTACGGGACTCACACAGGGTTCTAATAAATCACATCGCAAAACAACAATAGACATCAATTAATGGCAATTGTGACATCTGCAAACCAAGTGCAATCTCATGCACCTGTGAGCTTTTAAGCTTGGCCTCACTACCAAAGGCAGCATAAACTACTGAGCTTTGTTTTTGTTTATTTAGCCACTCTGGTAAGGATACATCTTGTTCTGGTGAAGGTGCAAAAACGCCTACTGGTGTCACCGGCTTTTTGTACTTCTCACCTGAGAGCTTTAACAATTTCGCCTCGTATTCAGCACAAGTGTGTATAACCACTACCTTGCACTCTTCTATAATCTATTACCTTGTCGAACCGATATGATTCTGACACACTAGCCTCATAACGTATAACTCCTGGTTCAAATAACTGACGCGCCTCATGTTCATGGTAAAATACTGGACTGTCAAATGGGACCCACTCAGGCACCTTTGTGAATTCCTCAGGTGTCCTATGGGCCGGTGTATCTCCTTTTTAAACTGAGGGAGGCCCAGAAAAGGAAAGGGTTGCACCACCATATAGACTGAGATATTTACATGGGATTCCAAACCCAGCTGCCACTCGTGGGACCCAGTGCGGCGCATAGTCAATTATTATCCAATCTGGGCTGGCCATTTGGAGAAAATCTGACACTTGGCGCTCTAGACCATCATACGCTGTCCTTAGGTAGGGTCTCAGATCGTCAGATGGCAAGTCGATGGATGCCTCCGCATCGGTCGATAAGTTCTTAGTGGGAGGTAAGGGAAGCTGTATGAGGTTAATGAGATGGGACAAACTTGTAGGCACTTGTGGGAGTCTTGTAAGGTTTCTTGGCGTCGAAAGAAAAAGAGATTTTGTGGCCTTGTTGGGCTATCCGTTTGGATAATTCCATGAATGGTATCAGGTGACCCATGGCAAGCCATGGCACCATGGCACCATGGCTATGTGAAGTTTCCCTATTTTCATTGGCAGGAAGAAATGAGTTTTTAAGTCAATGCCCTACAGC
The DNA here is from genome assembly GCA_027725995.1 of Rhynchospora tenuis. Lineage (NCBI taxonomy): Eukaryota > Viridiplantae > Streptophyta > Magnoliopsida > Poales > Cyperaceae > Rhynchospora > Rhynchospora tenuis. Next base: position 148,192,954 of record CM050888.1, on the reverse strand, counting down.
CGGGAATTTTGAAGATATATTTATGCTAGCTCTTCAAAATCTACATAGTTTATTCCAAGATCGGTAAGTACTGATCAGTCCACATCGGCTGCTTTATATTTAAAAAAAAATGTATGGAAAAATAATAATCACAGAATTTGCACCTTTTATATATATGTACCCATTTAAACTTAAATATTATATATATTCAATTATTCATCAATCATAATTTCATTTTTTTCCAATATTTTCGGTGGGGTCAGTTAAACTGATTTCCTCTCATATAAAATCTGATGATTGGTGAAAGCTTTTTCGCCTTTGAGTCGATGCCTTTGCTCGCAGCTGGATTTTTTTTTTTATATATCTCAAATAGACATTCTACTATAGGTTAGTACAAAAATGTAAACAATCTCAAATAGACACTGTGTACAAATGGGCAGAAATTAGGACGAATTTTACTGGATCCCTGTCAAGTATAAACTTTAAGTTTGAAATTCTATCTTGTATAGTTGTATTCTTGTCAAACAAAGTAGAAATTAGTTGGGTGAAGTCAAGTTATGCTCTTGTAAATGATGAAATTACAATCCATATGATCAAAGATTTTAAAACCACCTACATTAAAGGAGTCGTTTGATCGAAGATTATTTCTTCTAGATACGTCTAAACTCAAGATAGTTTATATTTTTGTACTAATCCGTATAATGCAATGCAATAGCAAAGTCAAAAAACTTAACCTTCAATTTCTACTAAAAATGAAAAGGTAAGAAAGGAACCCAATGGACACACGGATATGAAACCCAACACTGGGAAAGACATAAAGATACCGGTTCGGGTCAGGGTTGGTGTCTCAAGTCCGAACCCACGTTGGATATCCAAACCAACAAGCTACAACAAGATCCGAACCAAAAAAGCAACAATTGACGTATATCAAGAACAATCACAGATGACTTTGAAAGGAATAAATTACAAGTTTTTTATTTCAGTTCAATTTACAGCAAAGTTCACATATAAAGTCCATGGAAACAAGAGTTTGTACCTGTAACGACAGGACAGGTACGGGACTCACACAGGGTTCTAATTAATCACATCACAAAACAACAGTAGACATCAATCCTGGCATGCACCACCACTGAAAAAATATTAACGAGATATTGGCCAGTTTGGTCTGTACCAGCTAGTAAGATCAACACAAGGAGCAAGATTCAGAACAAAAGAACAACAACAACAAACAGAGTACAACCACAACAGCTAAACTTTAACACACTAATTAAACAATAATGCTATAGAAATCTGGGTATAAAGAAACATATAGAAAAGAACACAGAAAGTGAGAAATCAAAATATGCCAAATTAAGCATCAAATAGATGACCAGCTAGCCACATTACCACAATTACTGAACCTGATCAATCAGGCTTACACAGAAGTTTCAAGAAACAGAGAGAAAAGGAGAATATGAGAAATTAGAACAAACTTAACCATCTTCTACTTCTTCTTTTTGTTCTTGTTCTTCTCCTTCTTCTCCAGATCTTTCTTGCTCTTCTTGTTAGTATGTTGATGCTGTCCCTGGACATGTTGCTTTCGTTTGTAGTTACTGCATTTGTGCTCAGCAAGTTCTTTAAGGCTCTTGAACTTCATCTTACACTTGCTGCAGCCTACCCTAGAAAGTTCATTAAGATCGACTTACAATTAGAAGAAAAAAAAATACAAGATCACTGACAAAGAATCGAAAAGAAATTGTCAAGATGCATAGATCAAATAATGAAACTTACTCAGTGCTTGCTGCTGAAATGTCGCATTGCCTGGGCTGGGAGGGGCCCGGTTTGACGTGATTACGTTGCACCATTTTTCACTCTGGTTTTCTTGGTCGTGTAGTTGTAATAAATAGATTCACTAGTTCTACTTTCAAGTTTCAAATGAATTAATTAACCTCACAAAGACGCTCTCTCTCTCTCTACTTATATAGGCAACTTATAAACCGACTCGCATCCTCGGCAGTTATTTTTTGACTGTTGAGAGCAGTCGTTTGGTGTTTTTTTTGATATATAAAAATTTTAAATTCAAATGTCGAATCCAAATCATTGATCTTGTTCAATTTAATGAGTGATGCGTTTTCATATAAGTTTTATAAAATTTGGAGTTGATTTGATACTTGATTAAGTGCTCAACAAATACTTGGACAGTGAGCATTTACTTAGAAAAAAAATTCGATTTGTTGAACACTTAATCATGTATCAAATCAACTCCAAATTTTATAAAACTTATATGAAAACGCATCGCCCGTTAAATTGAACAAGATTAACGGTTTGGATTCGACATTTGAATTTTAAAATTTTTAAATATAACGAAAAATATCAAACGACCGCTCTCGGCAGTCTTTTTTGACTGCCAAGGATGCGAGTCCACTTATAAACAGGCGAACTGTGGTTCGGCCCATTAGAGCATGAAGATCCTTTTGTCGTCAACTGGCCGAAGTATGAATTCTTTTAGAACTGGGATTTTCTGAATATATTGTAGGGATGAAAACGGATCGGATAGTAGCCAAATCATATCCGCATCCTCATTTTTTTTTTCGGATACGAATACGGTTCGAATGTTAATCGGATACGAATACGAATCGGATATTGTCGGATACGAATACGAATATGAATATATTTCGGATATTATAACAAATATCTATAATTTAACTTATTAAAAATAAAATAATGAATAATTATAATCTCGATATCACATGTTATAAAGAAACTATATAATCAGTTATCGTTATAATTATCATAATCATTGTGTTGTACAATATCTGATATAAAAATTGTAATTATTTTAATCATAATATCGTACTGTATTATATTATATTATTTTACCACATGATATGTATAAATTAAAATTCTCATAATCATTATAAATTATTATATTACATGGTGTAATATTATACTGTTTAATATGTATAAACTTATAATTATCATGATCGTTATATATTATAAAGTATAATAATTTTACTATACAATATATATAAATTGTAGTTAGCAAATCTTATTATTAGTTATGTACAAAATAATTAATATAATCATTGTTATAGTATGTAACTTTAATTGGTACAGTGAATCAATCAGTGAAAATTCTATGGCCAAATTCATAGTAAAAAATGATGTAAAGACGTACAAAGGAACAGCAATAAAATATATATATATATACACACACACACACACAAAATATAAAAGCCCACTTCAGCCCGTATCCAATTAATATAGGTCCCACTTTCAGATTCATCCTTTCGGTTCTAATTTCCATTTTTCTCTGGCGCGCGAAAGAAAAGGATCAGCCTATCCGCATCGCTAACTTAAATTCGGATATCTGTTTTCTAAAATATAGCCGCAGTGCCCGCGCAATGTGCGGACAATTTTTTATTTGATATGTTTCAAAAAAGTTAAAAGACTTTGACTATATATTCTTTTTATGTGAACTTGTTTTGTTATTAAAAATTTAAGCTACAAGTGATCAAATAAGGACTTTTTATGATCAAATGAAATCATAAATTTTCATGAGATACCTTTAGACGTAAGAGTAAAAAAAAAAAAACAAAAAAAAAATCTTGCTTAATTAATGATACAATATCAAATAATGAACACATTGGTGTCATAATGAGAAAAAAATATAAATCAAGTTAGAATTAAAATAATTACAATATTACATGAATTTCAATTACAAATTACTTTAGTGGATTTTTTTTTCTAATATTTTATTTTTGTACACATAGCACAGCTGCACAATAGAATGCAAAATAAAAATAATAATTGGAACAAAAACATCAACTTCAATGATATTTCAAGAAATTGAAGGTTCCAAAACGGTGTTTATTCTCATGCCCTCACGTGTGGCCCGTGCCTGATGCATATCTCCTCTCTTCATATAATATAATTGCTAGATGTAATGTACTACTTCCCCTACACGCACATAAAAACCATAGTATTTTTTACCTCATTTTAACAAGATCCAATAGTTGAAAAAACAACGTCTAGAAATTGTCAACATAGGTGATTTTTTATTAGCTCTCGAGTCTGGTTGAACACTTGAACCCCCCTTGAATATTTCTAACTCTGCATTAGCAAAGTATAACTAACCAGATTCATAAGATGGTAAAGGTGTCTTACTCAAGCTGTTCGCATTTTCTCAACATAAGTCCTTGAATTCAAATTAGCTTAAATTAAAATGACACAAAAAAGGTTAATGTGATAGGTTTCAAGTTTGCATCAAATGCTTAAGCTATTTGGCTAAGGCAACATAAAACATGAGTGCCCCTTATTGACAATAGTTAACTTTCCAATGTCAGGTGGGTGCTGGTAATAGGATAAATGCCACGTTTGACGTTTCCTTAGGTAAATGCAGTACAAAGCTGACGGTGTGGAAAGACGAAATATATAAATAGACAAAAATTTAGCAGGCTTGAAGAAAAATTACCTTGGCTCCATTTCCTGTCAGGATACAAAACAAATGTTGCAATTAGTGACATCAACTTGGGTTCATACACCGAATTACCTATATTTCATTTAGATTTAAATATAGCTACCATTATGAATTACACACACAAGTAAAGCACCAAGATCCTCTGCAGCTGAAAGAACAAGAAAAACGATAAAACCATTTTTAGTACTTACTTTATAACAAATAAGATTTTAATATTAATATAATAAAGACATCTTTACATGAACAAATCAAATTATAGAAACTGGGCCAATACAGACTTGAAAGGAATTCAAAAAATCCAAGGCCGTTGTCAGCTCAATAGTTCCATACATCGTTGAAATGCCCAGGTCGCTGTTCCCAGGAGCGCACTGTACTTTCCACCTAAAGACATTTGCTAATCTTCCCCCTTTGAATATGATCCATCTAGAATAAATTGTAAAGAACAATTATTATTCTTTTTTTTATATTTAGATCAGAACATAAGATATAACAAACAAAAAGAAAATCATTTTTTGACCTGGGAATATGAGAAATCGAGGTTTTAGATCGGCTAGCATGGAAGCCAAGTGTTTCCAAAAACCATGTCCCTGAAATATAGCAACCAATATATTTAAGAACCATTAATATACGATGCCTTAAAGAACGCCCAATTTACCACTTTACCCTCTGAATGGTGAAATTTATAACTTATACCACCTATTCAAATTTATTTAAAGAGTAGCAATCTACTTTTTCTACCTCAGTTGTGTGAAAAACAATGATGGGCAGTTAAGTAATTTTTAAATGAGCCAAGAATTTAGAACAAATGTAAGCACTGTGCTTTAAATTTAGGCAGGGAAAAAAGCAAGAAATTATCTGGTTGCATCTGACGATACTGAAGCATGATCAAATTGTTTAGAACAAATGTAACTTACCTCTTTAAGCATGTATTAAAATTTAAAAATGATGGAAGGAATAGGGTCAGACAAATAAAAAATATAGCCAACCCACAGTGAAGAGAAAGAAGCACTGTGGGTTGCCAATGTCCTTGAACTTGTCAGATGATTTTTCTGCACTTCCTCTCTGTCTTGCTATTGATTGTTGCTTGCAGCAAGACCAAACTCCGAAAGGGATCAGGTATGGGATCTGAAGAGAAGCAAGTGATGAGGAGGTGGTCTTTCACGGTGACATCTAGGATTTCAAGGCACCACTAATCAAAGTCGAAGCAACGATGCTCGTTCCACGCTCGAAAAAGAATATAAGAGGGTATCTGATAGAGATGAAGAATAGAGGAAATTCAATGGAAATTAACCAATTAACCATGTTCCACGCTGGGAAAGAGAAGGTAACAAGCGCAAGAGAAATCTGAATGTTGTCTAATCAATCGAAACCAAACAATCAAACAGAAAGAAGAAAAAAAAAATCAAGCAACACCTTGATGGAGACATCTCCATTATTGTGCTCATCTTTGATGAGCACCTTGCCTTCAGGCATTGGATTTTAATGCGACTGACTGGCCTGCGTCCTTTCTGAGTACATTCTGGTATTAAACAATCAACAAAAATTGCGTTCTTCCTTTAGAGGCTCTAATTGAACAAACCTCCTCTTTTCCAAATTGGCGTCCTTCAGGGATACTCTTTGCTGAATTTCCCATACAAATGAAATGATAGCAATTTCACAAGTCAAAATATTATTTATTTTCAACATATTCTGAAACAATGAGTACTTTATGCTCTTATTCTTTTTTTTTTTTTGTCCCCATACCAGCATCTACACTTCCAATACACTTGATAATATACTAAAAGTAAGAAAAAGGTAAATATTGAATAATATCAAAGAGAAAGTTAATTTGGAAGAAAACAAAGAGAAACCTGATAATTATCATGATAAAGTTGTCCACGTTCATCTTCGCACCTCTTTGAATACTTTGCCTGTTTTTCTTCAGGAGACGATCCGAAATATGCTTCATCAAATTTCTAAATTGTACAATCAAATTTGAAAAAATTTCGCACCTGTAATGCTATATTCTTTATACTCATTTAAAAGAATAAAATAGGAGAATCAACAATAGGATAAAAATATTATTCTAGGGTGTATGGATGTAAAAAGCCAGTACAAATTTTTTTGTTATTGTGGGGCTGCTAATCAAGAAAAAATGAGAAATATTTCGGCTTTATCACTATCTAAAATCAAAGAAAGTAAGATAATGTGTACAAAGAATCATTTCTTTCTCAAAAAACAAAATTTTGATATAACAATCCATCGTTATTCAGTACCAACTTTCCTAACTAAATTAAGAATCAAATCAAATACTCCAATAAACAGTAAACACCTTGAGATCGCCAATTGACAGGTCCAGAGATGATAACGATAATTATTGGATAAAAAGTATACCTTAAGGATAATGCAACAGACCTTTATTAGCTGACTTCAAGCGGGGGGGAACTTTGTTGCTGGCTCTCTCTCCTTTTCTGTGGGTTATCGAAAGAGAAGAGGTTATCAATGAAAGAAGGGTTAGGGTTGCGACTGAAATTAATGAAGGAGCGGAGGGAGCGGTGGGACCGTGGGAGATTATCAATGGTATAGAGATGGCCGAAGTCGTGCTCGCTCTCGCTGCCGTTCTCTTCCTCTTTTGAATTTCAAAATAAAAATACAAATACATAGAAACGAAGGATGATGATGGAAGGATGCGAAGGGGGACAAAGAAACCTTCCGAAAACTGAAAAAATACCATAAATTAAATAATCAACGCTTCCATAAGTTGCTTTATTTAATTTAATTATTAGAATCTTTTTTCTTGGCTTCCAGCCATTCACTAGTTATTGGTTCTGCTAGGAGTACTAAAGTCTAAAGCTAAAAAATAATGAATGAATAAATAAAATGTTAGTTATTTTTTAAAACTTTCTAATTAATCATTCAAAATCAGAACTAAGATCCTGATAATACCCTCAAAATGAGATTATTTAATTACCATACAAAATAAAATGAAGATAATATAGTAGCTTGCCTCTTTATCCTATATGATATTACAACTATGGTGGAAAGTTTACATGTAATTAAAGAGTAGAAAAATAGCGACATCCAAACTTATTTGATTTAAGTTTGACATTCAATGCATGAATATTAAAATGAAAAAAGAAAAATAGGAGTTTTTTTTTTACGGAATATGAGAATCATCTGGCTATCAATTCAGTGCTAGTAATTTTCAAAACGCTTCTTTTCATTAAAGTCAATGGTGAGTTATCTCCTTTCTTTGTGCATAAGAGAGACCTAAGATAAGGTGATCCCCTATCACCCTTTCTTTTCATTATCGTCGGTGATGTTCTTCAATCCTTCTTCAATAATGCTGATGATACTATCATTTTAATGGAGGCAAATCCCCGGTCTTTGCTTGTCGTTTCTGAGATTCCCTCCAACTTTGCCTCGTTATCCGGCTTGCGAGTCAATGATGCAAAGTGTCTTTATGTCCCTATTTCCATCAGTGAATCTAATCTGCCGAACATTGCATCAATTCTTAAATGCCAAGCGAAGGAACTTCCTATAACTTATATGGGTTTACCGCTCTCTATTCGAAGACCGAAAAAAATCCACTTTCAGCCTCTAATCTCGGCATTCCAACGAAAATTAGACGGTTGGAAGGCGAAATTTCTGTCTCTGGGGGGGCGACTTACTCTTGTCAAGTAAGTACTCACGGCTTTACCTTTGCATTTCATGCAAGTACTAAAGTTACCACCTTGGCTGATAAAGACACTTAGAAGGTATAAGAAGAAGGTTTTTCTGGAAAGGTAATAGCAAATGTCTTGGAGGCCACTGTATAGTAAACTGGTCTAAGTGTTGTCTTCCTAAAGCAAATGGAGGATTGGAGATCTTAGATCTACAGCGTCAAAATAAGGCCTTGTTACTGAAATGGCTTTGGAAGATCAAGCATGATCCAGATTTTGTTTGGTCATCCACAGTACAACTTCTATATGGTACTTTGGATATCGACCAACTAATCTCGTGAATGGCAACTGGTTTGGCTGATATTCTTCAACAACGACCTTTCTTCAATATTTCTCTAGTGAATGGCAACTCAACTGTTATTTGAAAATGGACTTCTAATGGTATTTTCTCCTCCTCGAGCTCTTATGGTGTTTTATCCAATACTGGCACAATTTCCAAGTACGATCATGCTCTTTGGAAATTAAAAACACCGCCTAGAGTTAAAATCTTCCTTTGGCTTCTGATACAAGACAGGTTACTGACGCAACAGAACCTTTTGGTAAGAGGGTGGCCTTCTCCCGCCTCTTGTCTGTGCTGCTCTTTCGGCCTTCTGAAAACCACTGATCACCTCTTCTTACATTGCATTTATGCAACTTCAGTTTGGTATTTGGTGAAATTGTGTTTCCAATTGCCTTCGCTGAATCTCAGACTCAGCATTGATGACTTCTGGTTCTCTCGGAGGCTTCTGGGATTGACGTTACGGACATCATCTGGGCTGCCACAACTTGGAATATCTGGAAGGAACGCAATAGGCATATTTTCTTGAACTGTAGCATTCCTGCTGATTTGTTAACGAAGGAGATCTTTGTAAATATAGACACTTGGAAAAAGCATTCTTAGTTTTCTAAGTTTTTGTTTTCTTTTAGTTTTTTTTCTTTTCTTTTACTTTTTATTTTCTTTGTGTAAATATCTTTTTATTAATGAAATTGTCGGTGTGGCGATTCGCCACCCGTCCCTAAAAAAAAAAAATTCAAAACGCTTGATAAAGGCGCAATTGATACTTGACCAAATTGGGCACATATAATCTATTTAAAATATTCAGAAGGCTTCTAAAATTTTACATTCCTTATTGGGGTAATAATTTGGTGGGATGTCACGGATGCCAAATAAATTTGGCATCAATATAACTATTCCCTAAACAAATGAAGTAGCTAGCTTATGCTGTAAATTTGGTAATAATATAACATCTCGTTAATTAAATTGACTAAGAATTACGTTGATGTTAAGCTCACAAGGGTCTCGTGACCTTAATCAATTAACTTATTCAGAATGCTGGGAAGATAATAATCAATTATATATCTTCTTAATTAACTTTGTTCACTTTAATTTGTCTTCGCGTAATAACCGACGTAACGAAATTAAAAATAAAATAAAATGCTGACTAAATGAACAGACCAGAATTCATCTTTTGAAGTCTATTTATATATCTTATACAAACTGATCTGCAAAGCTGAAGCACTAGAACATAAATGCTTGTTTGGTAATGTATATAGCATATCAGATCTACGGTTGAAGTTTTCATCTGGAGGTGATCCAATGAACATCATCGAGTTTCTAGTGAGGATCATCTCGTACTAGCTAGCTATATGTATATACGTCTCTTTTTGCTTAATATTTATTATTTATGCATTTCATGTAATTTCAGGGATTTGTTGTATGCCAACGATCAACTCCGCTGAGGGAAAAAAATTTTCAGAGATATAAAAGAATTTCGTAGATAATTTAATATTACTTTACTCTTGTTCCGAGGAAATATAAAGAAATATTCATTATTTTCTGAAATAACTATGGAAAAGTTTGATGACCAGCATTATATATGTTTTCACTCTCTATGCCACAGAAAATCCAAGCGAGTCGTTTGGTGGTAATCTAAGCCCGAGGCAACGGATTATAGGGCCTGGCTCAACCCATTCTGTCCGCGCAGTCGCGCACTGGCCTAAAGACTAGGCCTGCATAACGTGGATAACGGTCACGAAACTGAGTTGTTTCGTTGACCGTTGCGTCTAAAGTCACGAAAATATTTTTTGTTTCGTGTTTCGTTTCGTCCGTTGAACGCAAGAAATATTTCTTGCGTTTATCGTTTCGTTCAATTGAACGGTTATAACCGTTTTAACCATTTAAATCGTTTTAACCGTTCAATAGTTTGCAAAAATAGTCAAAATTGACATAACTAATAATTGTATCTGTGCACTTGCAAAATATTACATAACAAATATCAGTAAGCATATTGCAAAATATTACATCCATGCACTTGATCTAATAATACACATAATCAGTAAGCATATGTCAAAAGAAACCTAATGAAACCTGAGCATTGAAATACAAAAAAACAACCTTCATGCCTTCCTCCTTCACCGATAAGCATTTTGCTGACATAAGTTACGTATTTTGTTCTTACACCTTCAATCCACTCCAGTTCTGTTACAAAGAGAAATGCAAACCAATAAGCATATTGTTGTTACACCACTAAAAACATAAGAGAAAAGCAAAACCCCTTTAGCTTATTGCTGTTACACCTCATCATCCTTAACTGGCCTATAACAAATCTAAGACACCAATAATAGCCAACAGCCAACAGTAAAGAAATTTTGCAATGGTAAAGATCCAAGAAATTAAAGAATTTTTACAGTAAACATTTTATGCAGAGATTTTATGCATAACAGGCAAGAGTAGAAACCATTTGAATAATTAATTTCTGTAAATTAAAGATAATTCTAAAATAATTGATGAGCAAGGACAAAAGTTTGCAACAAAACTAAAAATTGGGCTTTAAAATAGAATCCTAATTCTTTCTTTCTTTCTCTCTTACTCTTTGTTCTGCTGTCTCTTTTGCCAAAAGATAGAACAATATGTGTAAAGAACCTACCATACCAGCAATGAATCAGACTCAAACAACACTTATTGCTCTAACCTAATAATTAACTGGGAAGATTATTCACTTCTTTTATTTATTTATTTTTTTTTGATAGATGTAAGCTAGAAAACTGGCATTGTAAAATCCACTTGAAATTCTATGTTAAAATAACATAATTTAAGAGCTAATACCAACACAGAAAGGTTTAGTTTCCATGTTAATGTAAAAAACTCGATGACTAAAAGTTGTCAAAAATTTGTCAAATTGCACAATAGATGACTAAAATCAAGTTTCAATTCAACTTAATTACACAACAATAACACTAATATGATCAAAATAAGCAAATTGAGGAAACAAGAAGTACCTTACAACACCCAACTTCTTGGCGGCCACTGCAAGCTTATCTAAGGCATCTTGCACAGCCTCTCTTCCTCCGATGAGAAGCTTCGTCACGACCTCAGGATCGGTCTCAAATCTCGCATGCTCGAACTCCTTCCTCGCGTTCTCTCTCAGCACCTCACCCCATGGCTCTGGTGCGAGATGGAAATGGAATCATCGTCGTCGTCGACACGCTTTTTCGGATCCTTCTTGGAGAGATGGTAGAGGAGGTGGGGTCAGTGGTGAGCTCGAGAGAGGGCAAGGGAAGTGAGGCGGTGAGCGAAGGGGTTTGGTGGGGCTTTGGTGCGAGATGGAAATGGCGATGAGAGGGGGAGAGGAACAAAGAGGTTATGTGGTTCAGATGAGAGGCTGAGAGAGAGAGAGAGGCGATGTGAGATTGAGATCGGTGGAGAAATGAAGAAGCGGCGCAGAAATTAGGTTTTAGTCGACGCCATCCTCGTTCTCTCCGCCCTTCTTCTCTCCAATCAAAAAATATATACTACCGTAGAATCTAAAACGAAACACACGAAACAACGATCACGAAATTGGTACGTTTCGTTAACCGTTTCGTTATACAGACGAAACTGATTTCTATTTTCGTTAACCGTTTCGCTCCTGAAACGAAACCGAAATCTATGACCGTTATCGTTTCGTTTTGGACGAAACGAAACGGTCGAAACAGGTTCCGTTTTCACCCCTACTAAAGACCGAAGAGATCTTGTCTCGCGCGCGAATCTGCTGATTTGAAACCCATCTCTTCGATTTACATCTGACGGCTACAAGTTCCTCTCGCATACAAATCGAATAACATGATGTAATTGAAAATCATGGTAAGTGATTCATTACTGACTTCTTTCTGGTGAATCGTTTGAATCAGCATAAATAAAAAGAGTAAAAAGTCGTTATTTTTTATAATATGCAAGCTTAGGTTGAGCGTACATAAGTTTTCTTCCTCCATTTCAGAGATTGTAAAAATTGCAGAATGTAAAAAATATTGGGCGATAAATTTTAAAATGCATATATATAAGGGGACAAAAGTAAAGAAAATCTGTCTAAGTGTCTAAACATGCTCCATTGTTATTCCATTAAATATCAAATATGTATAACCAAGACTGGTTCCCCCCCTATTGGTGTCCCCAATACAAAGAATCAAAATGCTTATCTATAGTTTGTTGGATTCGTCTCATCTCAATAAATAATCCACGACACCAATTTAGTACTCGCATACTTCAATGCTTATATTCTTGCTGTTTTAAGCATGAACCTAATTTAATAGATCAAAACGCAATGAATATCCTAAACTTACCCATAGTGGCTCAACTGAGAATGCAAAAGCACAATCATGAAGTAAATCATGACGTCAAATAACTTAACCTTTAAATTTTGAAAATATATATAAGAAATAACCGAACCATGATCAAGGAAATTTGAATTTTTTTTAAAAAAAAATATTAATTTCTACATTGAAAACGTCACAAGAAAATGGCCTACTTAGCATAGCAAAACTTTGTTAAGGAGTTTTTAAAATAGTGATTTCACTTGTTTTGGACTTGAATTACCATAATAGTGATTTCAGCCAAGACGTAAGTCAAACAAGTTTAATTTTGTTAAGTCAAGAGGGGGCATGGGGTTCATACCAGTTGAGAGCTAGTAACGGACCTGCTAAAAAAAAAAAGAAAAAGAAAAAAAAAAGAAATGTATCTTACAATTATATAAACAATTTAAAATCCTTCACTTCTCCATTTTCTTTCCTTTAATTAATATTTATTAAATCTTGTCTAGATTTGCAAGGTTTTATAAAATTTCCGTAGGAATCTTAAGGATAAATGTCAGATCGTGAACCTTGACGATCTATATTATTGGTAATATCTCGATTTGTCCTTTTTTTATGTTCTGTTTTCGTTTATTTATTATTATTTTCTACAAAATTTCCACTTTTCTAAATTAGTTATATTCTTTTTCGTTTTCTTTTTCTTTTAAGCAACCAAAGGTTTCCTGCCCAGCAGAATGAATTGACATGACTAAATGGGCTGGATTCACGTCTAACTAGACTTTTGACCCGGCCAACCCTCTAGTTATGTTAGACTGTGTTTGGGAATAACATTAGATTTAGTATTCATAATTGAGTGAAGTATTCTTAAATAGTTATGAATAAATATGTTTAGAATTAAAGTATTATTTGTAAACAGTTTCTAATTCGAAATTAATTTTTAATTTGTTTTAGTTATTTTAGTCTGCATCAGGACAATTCGAAATAACTTCATATTCTTAATTACTCTTTGCATCCAAACACACGTTTACATTTATGATCTTGGGTTGACAACGGACTCAACTTGATCTGCATTCCAGTTTTCGAACTATTTTAAATGGTTATATTTGTTCTCTTGTGCTTAGTTGGAAATGTTATAACGACCTTCACAGTCAATCTATTAGCACCTCTAATTCTAAGCGTTTGACCAATACCTAACTAAAGTTAAGAGATTTTAAGTTTGTGTTTTTTTTTTTTTTTTTTTTTTTTTTTTGAAGAAAAACAAGGGTCAAAGCCCCTATCTTAATTATTAAATTACAACGTTAATCAGCCAGAAGCTGATTTAAGAAAACCGAAACCAAAACCAGTAAAAACTGGGACTAAATAATTGAAGAGAAAATACACCAAAAAGGGAAACTAAGCTACCAGTAAACCAAAAAATAAAATAAATAAAATTAAAATTAAAATTAAAAACTGTGAAGAGTCATCCAGACCGTAACGTCTTCAAACTTGAGAAGTTATTTGAAGAAGCATCTCTCTCCACAGATACGAAGGAAGAAGTTGTGAAAGGTCCCTAATTGGCTCCATAGCAACAAGATGCAAAAAATCATAGTGCAGCAAAGAAATTAGCAGAATGCGCAGCAGCATAAATCAAAGAACTTCTTGCCAGAATACCATCCGGTAGAACTGACAGAAGGGAGAGGATAATGTAGAAGTAAAGATTAAGAAATTAAAGATCAGCAGATTTTTTGCGGAAGAAATCCCACTCCAGAAGCACCTCTGGCAGCAAGTCTGAGGGTTGTTTGACAGTTTCTCTAAATATTCTAGTGCACCTCTCCCTCCAGATAACAAAGAAGGCAATTGCAAAAAGGTCCCTGTAAGTACCCAGAATTGCCGAATTGAGAAGAATTGCAGTATGAGAAATGGGTAGTGCAGCTCCAACGGCTACAGAAGAAACAACATGACATTGCAGCAAGAGTTCCCTCAATTGTTGGTAAAACCCACAAGAATTAAAGAGATGATGGACTGATTCGTTATCAGAGCAACAAAGAACGCATCTATTAGCTAGGCTCCATCCTCTCCTTTGTAAATTATCCAAAGTGGCAATTCTATTCTGAAACATCAACCAAAGGAACACCTTGAACCTGGGAGGAATTTTCATTCCCCAAATTGCAGTTAGAGAAGAAGAATGATGAGGGTAACAAGTTACAAGTCTGTAGAAACAGCTTGTAGAGAAAGTACCAGAGTTGTTGAACACTTGTAACAATATTGTCAGAAGAAGCAGAAAGGGATCATCAAATGCCTCACATCCAACTGTTATGTAAGTCGTTCAAGGTTACAGTTTTTTATAATTGATTTTCATTGCTGCTTGCAGTTCACATAATTTTTAAAATTAATTGACCGCATGTTTTTCACTTTTACATGTAATTCTAGATTTACAATTCCTAGTTGATGCTTTCCTTTTAATTTATACATGTCGTCAATTATAATGATATAATCTAACTAACTGTTTACATTTATTTGACTTAATTAAGACAAAACCTTTTCTTCGATAGCGAAATGAAATCAGATATAATTAAGAATTTTAATATTTCATAATAAACTTTTTTACTGAAAAATGAAAACTGACTCATTTCTTCTTAGACAGATGCCTGCCATTGCCCGCCCCTTTTTTTTGTGGTAAATAATTTTGCTCCTGTCGGTTCAGAAGTAATATATTGACTTCCATATATGGTGTAATTTGGTGGGGACAATTGAGTTGAAGGGTATGCCATGCCTCCATATTTCCTTTTTATTTGTGGTTTTATGTACGAATATGATAATGAGTACGTTTTTGTGTAGGCATACATTATTGGGAGTAGTCGCTATAGGTATTATGCTTTTGTTAAGAGTTCAATATATATGCACTCAGGTTTAATTGGATACCAAAGAGGTTGAAAAGGCATCATTACTAAACAACAAATAGAATGCAAATGAACAAAAAAAATAATAACAATAATAACAATATTACTATATTAGTAGTTGACATCCACTACAAAAATATGCCGCCGACAACAGAAATCTCACACACAAGTTAACATCATTGTTTCCTATTGTCTGACAAATATTCGAGGAAATGCCTCAGACACCGCTGATTCAACTCCTCGTCTCCAAAAATCTTCTTATACTCTTCCACTTTGCGCCCCAATTCTTCACCTTCTTTCTCCGTCATAACCAGCTGCAAGCTCTTTGCTATATCCTGGCCTGTGAATGACCCATCTGTCTCATTTCTCTCCACCTCGATCCCAGTCCCTTGTGCTGCTATAGCTCTTGCATTAAGGCCTTGATCAAACACTAGAGGTAACAGTACCAATTTCACCCCAAATGCAAGCCCTTCTACAATTGAATTCCAACCACCATGGGTCAGAAACCCTCCCACTGACGAATGCGCTAAGATGTTTACTTGTGGGGCCCACCCCTTACATACAATTCCTTGACCTCTTGTGTTCTCCTCAAAATCTTCAGGTAATCCACTGAGGTCTCTTAGTGCCCAAATAAATGGCAGCTGTGACAGCTGCAAACCAAGTGCGATCTCATGCACTTGTGTGCTTTTAAGCTTGGCCTCACTACCAAAGGCAGCATAAACCACTGAACTTTGTTTTTGATTATTTAACCAATCTGGTAAGGATACATCTTCTTCTGGTAAAGGTGAAAAAACGCCGACTGGTATGATCGGCTTTTTGTACATCTCGCCTAGGAGCTTTAACCATTGTGGCTCATATTCGGCACAGGTACGTATAGCCACTACGCTACACTCTTCTATCACCTTGCCAAATCGATATGATTCTGACACACCAGACTCATCAGGAATAACTCCTGGCTCAAATAACTGACGCGCTTCATGGCCATGGTAAAATACTGGACTGTCAAATGGGACCCACTTAGGCACCTTTGTGAAGTCTTCAGGTGTCTGACGTCCAGGTGTATCTCCTTTTAACTCTGATGTAGGCCCATAAAAGGTGAGGGTTGCCCCACCGAATAGACTGAGATATGCACATGGGATTCCAAACCCGGCTGCCACTCGTGGGACCCAGTACGGCGCATAGTCGATTATTATCCAATCTGGACTGGCTATTTGGAGAAAGTCTGACAATTGGCGCTCTAGACCATCATACGCTATCCTGAGGTAGGGTCTCAGATCGTCAGATGGCAAGTCGATGGATGCCTCTGCATCGGCCGGTAAGTTCTTAGTGGCTGGTAAGGGAAGCTGTATGAGGTTAATGAGATGGGACAAACTTGGAGGCACTCGTGGGAGTCGTGTAAGGTTTCTTGGTGTGGAAAGAAAAGATATTTTGTGGCCTTGTTGGGCTATCCGTTTGGATAATTCCATGAATGGTATGAGGTGACCCATGGCAAGCCATGGCACCATGGCTATGTGAAGTTTCCCTTTTTCCATTGGTAGGAAGTGAGTCGTAAGTCAATGCTCTATAGCCGGGAACTTTGAAGATGATGTGTATAAGAGACTTTTTATGCTCTTCAAAATCTACATAGTTTATTCTAAGATCGGTAAGTAATCAGTCCACATCGGCTGCTATAATGCTATACTTAAAAATAAAACATTAATGGAACATCATAGAAGTTGTACCTTTTATATATACTAGTTGGGTAATCGCGGCTTCGCCGCGGCTTCGCAGCTTTTTAATATTTCAATTTTAAGAAGCACATGATATAATAATGCCAAGAATATTTATTAACCCTAAACAACACTATAAATCTCCTTCAAAGTACAAAACCATCATGATTATTGAAATGTAGTCTTGTACTTTTTTTTTTCATTGGGATTTCATTTTGTTGGAGGACTTTTAAATTTCACTATTTATTTCCAATTCAACGTTGCCGATCAGTATTTAATCCTTAAATACAAACTGGCAATGGATTATTCAAGAATAAAACAATTTTCAATTAGCAGCAACGTCGCATTCAAAAGAAATAAACTAAATCTACATTAGCAGTTGTAATTTGGAAATCTAACAAATCAGTATATTTACCAGTACATAACAATACAAACCATCAATTTGATAGCACTGGATCTTATTGCTGAATGCTACAGATCACTGAAGGAACCATTTTTTATTGATAACAATATGACATATGAAACAAAAAAGAAATTAATTTGAAATTCCAATACAAATACCATTACATATCAACATGTTTAACAGTACATATACCATAAACATAAACTAAAAAAACAATAACAAAGGAAGTGAACCATATACCATAAACATGTTTCTTCATTGCAGAGACTTCATCTCGCCTACACCTTGATTTGGAGGTAGCGAATTTGTGGTTTTAATGGAACAATCTTACCTCCTTGACCTTTCGACTTTTCCTTCATTTATTCGACAATTATGCAGCAAGTAAACCTACTTTTTGCACCTTCCCTTCCCTCCATTAAGTATAAGAGCATAACCTAAGTAACACTGAGCAACAATATCAAGTATTTAATTTGAAAGCAACAGATAGAAACAAAATTGGTCCAGAAATGAAGTCAAAATGCTAATAGAGCAACAGAGAATATAAGAAAGTTTTTAAAAAATAAAATATAAGAAATTTTCAGCATGACCTAATATGCAGAACTCACTTTACTCACTTTTGTTGATTCCAGCTTAGTTGGTAGAAAAAATGAACAGTTTTCGTAGACCTGAGAAAAGAAATTTGAAATTATAATCTGATTAAGTAATGAAAAAAATTCAAAATCTCTGTTACAACATTCACTACTGCAAATTAAGTTAACAATAAAATCATGACCAAACGATTTAAACATTGATGGTTGATGCCATATCAGTTGCACATAGTTTGGATGCATTTGCCCTTACAGAATATGAGTGAAAACTCTATGACCGTTGAATAATTTTATAAAAGATTTAGTTGGATATTGATACAAAGCAGATACTTGTCGAGGCCTTCCTAGTATATCTCAAGACCTTTAAATACTGTAGAAGTCTTTTATAATTTATTTTTAGTAGTTACATTATGCTGTCAATGCCTAACTACTGAACAGTAGTCACTTCGAGAACCTCTTGTATATCACCAAAATAGGATGTCATTCTTCAAATGCTGTAGTCCCCTCATTTCTTTAAATGCTATAATTTCTATCCATTCTTATAAAAACTACTGAAAATAAATTATATAATTTCAGCCAAAAGTTCAAATTACTTGATGTATAATAAAACATGTAATAAATATATTCATTGTTTTTATGCATGATATTTGTACTATATAAATCATAGATATAATATATGTTATATTTCGAATTGCAATTTTTTTCTATTGTTCAAACTGACAAGACAAATAATTATCAAGTCTTTCAAAATGAAAAAAAAAAAAAAAAACAGAGAGAGGGAGGGTACATTATAACCAGAGTAGGAGCAGTAGAAGGGGCTTCTCCATAGTATGTTTCCTTGTGGCTTTTGGCAAAGTCAGATAGCTGGCATGAACAAAAGAAAAAAGGAATTGGTTAAGATTTCTTAAAATTGGACAATAATCATGCAAAATTTGTTGGTTGTTTCTAGAAGTATAATGAATTATTCCAGAAAACTATTGATCTTAGTATATATATATTGGTGCTCTTTAAGTAATTCAGATATATCTGATTATTTGGGTCAATACTTCTGTTGATATAGTTACTGAGTTCACATCATATTCTTAAAATACCCTTGAAAACATAGGTTACTTTAAGAGATTTAAAGACCATACGAAGTTTATTTATTAACCAAGTGTTTGTCAATTTTTTCAGATACAGAATTTAAATAAATATATTGTCTTTACCAGGAAAAAATTGTATTTATGATTTTCTCAAATCTTAAGTCTTTCCACAGATACATGGATCCTTTAAACTCAGAGCAAAAGAAAATAAAAGCTGCCGATTTTATTTATTATGACCCATCTTTATGCAGATTATATTTTGTAATGATTATTAATGAATTTACCAACTTGGCTTTGTTAAGGAGTTTACGTGAGTACTTCTGATCAAAGTCTCTGAAGACTATGGAAGAAGCTGCCATGGCTGCAGCTGTCTCGGCTCAATCTCTGTACCAAGCACTTATTGGTTAATCTTGCATAGTGTTCATGGGGTCCGCATGTTTTCTGGCCTTGTCCAACATTGATGATCTTTTACTGGATCTCCAACCTTCATTATATCATTGATTGAAATATATTACTTACATATATTATTTGGTTAAATTACATCCTCTATTAATGTTTCAGTTAGATATTCTTGTATGAAGTATTCATCAAATTTCTGAGCCGGATATGAAAAAGTTTATACATCAAACTCCAAAAGCAGCAAAATCTATTGGCTGAAAGCTGACAGTAACATGCAATTCTATGTTGGTTCATGCTTGGTACTGAATTCAATATTTACATATTTCAGCTGTGAAAATAACAAACCTAAATAAAATGAGAGAAATTTGCAGATTGAGTTTGTTTGGTTGGTTCAACATCAGCTGTGCGGGAATGAAACCAGACAATACATTTGCAGATTAAGCCTCAAATTGCGGTTATAGTTACATGTACAGTACCTGAATCAGAGATGGTTCTTCTTGCTAGCAGCTTTGATGAAGCAATCAGTTCCCTAGCGAATTGTGACCGGTGGTATGATATTTGAACTTAAGCCAAATAAACGAATGAGCCATCATCATGAAGTTTAATTTATTTAAACAGGAGGGATATTAGATAAAGAGAATCTTTTGTAGCCTTTATAAGCATAATATGCTATTCTTGTGTAGTAGAAACCTGGCAAGAACATTATCCCTCCCAAAATTGCAAAGAACACACCTGCACAACGGTGGTTGCAAAGACGTTAAATTGGGTGTGATCTGAGGTTTAGCTGATGCATGATTGCACAAATTATGGCTTATCTGAAGCACGTGTGGGTTAAATCAAGGAGCAATTGCACAATTGAACTTTCGTAGGGCTATTTGAACTCCAAAAATCGATTCAATGTTTGAAGCTTTTAATACACAAACTCTTACCATGTCTATTAATCTGACCGTATAAATTTATATTTAACAGCACATCAGAATTCCGATTTGAAACCCTAGGAGGAGGAAGAGGTAAGAGCCTAGGAAGCGTTGGCGGATTAGGGGTGGGGGGGAGTCGATGGAGAAGGAGGTGTGGTTGCGGGTAAGGCGGGGAGTCCACGGAGGGGAGGGGGGGAGTCCACGGAAGAGGAAGTGTCTTTGCCTTCCTATCGGCTTAATAAGAGGAGTAGGTGGAGAGGCGAAGGGTGGTGGCTATGAGGCATAGAGGGCGAAAGAAGTTCGGTGGAGAAGGAGGCATAGAGACATGAGTACTCAGGAGACGCTGATAGGTCTAAAAGAGGAAAAAAGCGACGATCAGATTTAGCGCGAACGAATGAACGGTTAAGATTCCCGCATACTATAGCGGCATCAGGCTTAATTATACTATAGATGCCCATCCAAACTTAAATATTATATATTCATCAACCATAATTTCCAATTTCTGTAAATAGATTGAATTTGGTTAAACTGATTTGCTCTCTGACAAAAAAAAAAAAAAAAAAAAAAAAAAAAAAAAAAAAAAAAATTCTAATGACATGTTCATACTTCCAGTTTTTTCCTCTTAGGATATATATGTTTTTTTTCTAATCTCAAATTGACTTTCTACAATGGGTTAGAAGTTAGAACAGAGTATAAATGGAGAGAAAGTGAAACTGTTCCACTCGATCATTATCAAGTACAATGATGAAAATAGAAATTAGTAGGGTGAAGTCAATTTGTATTTTGTGCCCTTATTGTATAAATTAAATTACAATCCTACATGTGGTTGTTATGTATTGGTGCATAGAAGATACATGGTGCGATCAACGAATTTTATGACCACCTACATAAAAGGGTCGTTTGATCGAAATTATTTCCTCTGCTGTATATCTAAACCAAGATAATTTATATTTTTGCACTAATCATTACAAAAAAAAATTATAAGAAGATATAATATAATATGCCATGCATAGTTGTAACATACATGGAATTTTTGTAATAAATTTAATTTGTATCTTTAAAAGTACTTTTTAAGTTACAACATCAGAATTATAGATGTACTTTTATTATTAAATAAGGCAAATAAAAAACTTGACCAATTCAGAAATCGTTTAATTAGTCTGGAGTTAAGAAGATTGTATTTGTGGTTGAGTTTAATGACTTTTGATTGTGACCAGTCAAACTCCATGTTACCTCAAGTTGCATAAATGTATTACGTAAATTATTAAAAATATATGTACGATTTTTGTACTTTTTAATCTAATATAAAGATTTGACTTTTAAAATATCAAATAAATATATGTATAATAGACGTCAGAATTATCTCATTGATAAAGTTTTAATTTCATATTGAATTGAAATTGAGACAGAATAATCGATCCTCCAGATATTTTGGACAGAAAGCTATATCTTTGTAGCCTTATGAGTGGACTACTTAAGCAGGTGCTACAGGAAATGTCTATCAGAATAAAGTAAACTTGGTCCCAGAAGTAGTGATTTAACCTCTATCAGAAATTTTAATAGGAAAATTAAAAAAATTACCTTCTGCTTTAGCTGACGTACTTATTAAACAGGGGCTACACAAATGTCTGCAGGTACTTGTTCATACAATATTGGCAAAGCTGAAATGTGCCCATTTTGACAAAAACTCGACACGACATGGCTATATGTAGGCACAGCATGAGAAATTCTGACTTGGCAGAATGCGTCGGTCTAGCCGTATAGACATGCAGTTGACGTTGATGCCAATGTTAGTGGGAACCGAATCCTCTGGACTTCTTTAGAAGAAGTCCAGTGGTCTTCTTTGATCCGAGCCGTCCGATTTGATCAGAACGGTTGAATTTTTTCGGGCCTATCAATCTGGTACTATTCACGGGGCTTCCTTATAGCCGTTGAGATTAAATCAGACGGCTCTGATTTAAGGAAGACCACCGAAGACCACCCAAACCGCAGTCCAGAGGATGCGGATTCAATGTTAGAGAACCGAATCCTCTGGACTTCTTTAGAAGAAGTCCAGTGGTCTTCTTTGATCCGAGCCGTCCGATTTGATCAGAACGGTTGAACAAGGTTTGTTATGTGGGCCTTGTTATGTCCGGACGTACCACTTTTAAGTGAAATCTTTGTTGGAGCCTGTAACAAGGTTTCATATTTACAATATTATCTATCTATCGTGGGTGCACAGAGATAATCATCAGGAAAATTTAGGATTTCACAACAATTTCTCTCAAAACAAATACGTGGCAAAAATTTCTTATAAAAATTATTGGAGCACTGTAACTGTATTTTAACTCCGAAAATACCCTACATACCATTTTGTAACATTTTCCCAAATTTTTCTATTATTCTCTTTTTTTTCTTTTTAGTCCAATTGAAATGCACTTTTGACGTCTTCTCAAAAACAGAAATAGTCGATAAATTATTTTTTTAATTGAGTTTGGTACGATAGGATAGATGTAAAACACTAAAATACACAGATAATTTAACAGGAAATCATATATTATAATATTTATAGAAATATTCAATACAACGGAAGAGAAAAAAGAATTCAAATTGCAGACGATAACCAATATAATGTTAACACTTAATTTATTGTTGGTATTCGCTATTACATAGTAGCTATGAAACTTTTACTTTTTCACCCACTTTTATAGAGTACAAATTTCATAAAATTACATCTCTTTTTTTTTTTCCTTTTCGAACTTTTTATAATGCAAAAGGCAAGCATCTTATGGTGAAAAATTGAATACTAGTGCATTAATCATAAAAATTTTTATCATCTCTGACGTCCGATATTCGAGTGCCACAGAAGATCTGAAGCTCTGACGTCCATACATGCATATTGCGTAGTCAACATGGATCCTGTCCTGCATCTTTTCTTGCACAGTTGCACCTAATCAAAAATCAGAAGTCAATAAGTCAACGAACTTTTGTCTACTGATGATTTTCAGTACCTCCAACTCTAGATTATTCCGTGCTGCAACTTGGAAGCGCTCTATTTATTGGGTGTGCCTCTACATACCAACACCGGCTGAAAAAAAAAAAAAAATCAATAGCCTATCTTTTTATATATTAGCCCCTCTAATTATCCAAATTAGTTTATCATGTAATATTCATTTATCTACCGTGTAAACATCTATTTTTGTTGTTTGATAATTTGATATGTGATTACTGATTAGATATAAATCGCGAAACGAAACAACAATATGTTTTGGTTTTCCGTCTAATAAAAAAACAAATTGAATAACATAATTACTTATATCGTTGATAGATTAAGTAACATATATTTATTATCTAATATTATTTTGTTTCTTTATTTATTCACATATAACAACATCTTTTTTCTAGTTCATCTCTAACTCGAACTTTTTTTTTTTTTTGAAATAAAAGGCTATTTATTTATAGAGGCTTTAGCCCACCCTATAAATTAGAGTTTATCTCTCTTCTACTTATTTATCTACTTATTTATAGCTACTTATTCCGTAGCAAGCGAGAATTGAACCTGTTACCTTGAAATAACGGCGGAACCACTAACCATCGCTGGACTCCACGTTCAACTCGAGCTTAGTTATGGTCAAATCCAATCAATTGAAAATGAAAATTAGAGACCGAATGACTCGAAGTTTTGCCATCGATAGGATTCCAGAATTATCAATTATCTGACAAATAAAGTTCTTTGTAATCACTAAAAGATAGAACATCTGTGATGTGAATTATCCGCTGTTAAATTTATACCCAATTATACCTAAAATCAGTTGCAAGCGTACAACAATCGTCTAAGTGTTATCGGGGTCGAACCACAGGGATGGAATATTCAAATAATTAAGTTAATTAAACTTTGACTAACTAGATTTGGGGATACAAAAGAATAATAATTGGAACAGATCAAAAGTTAATATTGCAGATAAACAAAAGTCCTAAATTAAACAGTTCAAAGAGTTAAAAAGCTTAAAATACTAATTAAGAATTAGGGGTTTAATTAGTAGCTAATACTTTTCAGTTTACTCCAGAATCAGCGGCCCGCAGAGATTATCTGCGGCCTGCTAGGTTTGGCGCAGACTGAACTTTTTGTATATTTTAATTGTTACTTTGTGTAGGGAATTAATTCTAACTAAGGCTCCTCAATCCCACTTCCGTTTAAGGCCAGGTTTCCTATAGTTAACCTTATTTTCCTCTAATTCAACCTAGATTTCAACTTCCGTTTCTTGGTCTAAGTTAAATTAGTTTATGCTTTACGACCTACGATTCTCTATACTTCAGTAATCGGGAAGGGCTTCAACTTCCGTTTCTTCACCCTAGCATAACCTTCCGGCACCAACTCTCGTGTTTACCATACTATAATTTTGTTACTTAAGAACGTTTAGATTTAACCACCTAACAATCAAAAGACGTCTCTTTTAACGGGTGCAAGCAATTCAACTTAAGCAATTCAGTTAGAGCAATCTGATCAATTCAATCAAAGCATAAAACACAACATGCAAACAAAGAAAATATAACTTAAAGCATATTATCAATCATAAACTTAAAAGGTTCACTACTATGGCCCCTAATATACGACTACTCACGAGTATACATCATAAAACAACAAAAGGTATCTGAATAATAAGAAAATATAGAGAAAGAAATAAGATTACAACAATTGAAACCCAGATTTCTCTCTTTCTGCCTTCTCTACCACTCTTTCAGCGGGTTGTTGATGCTCCCTGCGGCCCGCTGAAAATCCTTGATTGCTCTCTCAATTAGAAGATTTGCCCTAAAGCTCACGAACTCCTTTCTCAATTGCGCTCTGGTGTTTATATAGGCATGGGATGGCTCTAAAACTGTCGAAGACGTGTGATCAAGGCGCCAGAAATAGATAAGGCGGCGTAGAGGTGGGTGCAGAACTTGGCAATGTTATTTTTGGCTGTCGGTTTCTTCTTCAGCGACCGCTATCGAGTCCTGCGGCCCGCTGAAATCTTCTGTATTGCCTAGTCTCACCTGCTACTCGCTGGGTTTTCTTGTGGGTCGCAGATCATGATTAGACTTCGGTTTCCTCGCTTCAAGAGTGGCAAAATCAAACAGATCCTGTACAAAATAAAAGTAGCCATAGCAGTACCTTGCTTCTAACCTAAATTAACAATTAAAGCATTAGAAACACACATAATTAATGAAATTAAGTCCTAATATAAGCGGTATTTATTTATATACATAATTTCCGCTTATCAATCTGAAAATATTAAAATTCAAAACAAGTTTCTGGAAGGCTTAATAAACATCATCGCGTGGCCTTCCTCCAATTTGTAGAAGTACTACAATTACAATGGAATAAATATAGCAGCCTAAAGATAATCGACATCATCATGTGAACCCAAAAATTTCCATGATAACTATAGGGTATTATATTCCTATCCAGGTCGGTATAAAGAAAGATATCATTTTATATGACCAATAAGAATGACGATCAATTAAGAGAACTGATTTAGTCGTGAATATTCATAAATAAAAAGTGAAAATATTCTTAGCTAGGTTGCTCTAAAAAGAGAGATCACTCTTTGTTACATTTGAAAATATTCATAACGTATCGTATCGTGTATGTATTACCAAAACATAGTATGTAACTTGTTAGTTGTTAGCACAACATTTAATTTCATTCTCTAACTATCACTACAACACTAAGTCAAGCACCCACTGTCCACTGACCCACACTCCTCCCTATGCACGCCGCCGCAAAAGTAAATGAAAAGGAAAACGATTGGTCTTCTTAGGTAGAATACTCTGAGACATGCGCATTACCTACGTGGTATTGTAAAGATAATTAAGAAAAGAAAAAAAAACTTCCCAAGTCTTCAATTAGATTAACACAGAATAATAGCAGATACGACAGGGAATTTTGTGTGAAATAGATAAGAAAGTCAAAAGAAATAAATTGCTGAAATTTATTAAGAAGTTCTATCGCCAAAAACCCTGGAAATTATTTACGACATTGCCCCGCAAATTTTCTCCGTCATCTTTGTTTTTGTTTATTTTTTTTTAAAATATAAAAACAGAAGCATATATTGAAACAATTAATGTAATTTGAAATTGAGTTATCGGGTAGAATAAGTCGTTTTAAGATACACAAAATTTTCATATAGTAAAATAATAACAAAAACAATCTTAAATTTTTATTACATGTGAAATAAAAAATTGGTTTCATTTAATTAGCTCTTAAAAATAGTAATATTTATAGAAAATTTATTGATTTTTAAAATTTTTGTAGTGTTATTTTTTTTTACGAAGTTCCGCTAATTTTGCAGAGCAAAACTATGAATTGTCGTAAATGTGGTTGCTAATTTAAAAAGTTATGTAAGGAAATAGTCTTAGTTAATTAAATAGTTTGATTTTTGGTACTCCAAACTTATTCAAAAAAAAAAAAAAACGTTACGTTTGAAAAGACACAGTAGTTTTAATCTTGTTAACTTTCTCAGCATTTTGTAATAATCATCAAGTTATATTTAAAAAAAGATAATTAAAAAAATCATTTTACGAGAGGTTGATTAAAAATTTATCCTTAATTATTTCCATATTGGGAAGTCATGCAAGGAAGTGGAAACATTTTTATTAGTAAATTGACAATACAAAGAGTCATCTACCCTCCTTATTGCTTAATAATGAAGCAGGTACCTCTTTTTTTGAGGTATATATTCTAGGCTACAAAAAAAAGGAGCTAAGAACGTGCTATTACCAATTAAGCAAATTTACAAGGGAAGAACTGCAATTAAGAAAACTTACCTTACACTAAAGTCGGTGTGAAGCGCAAAAAAGATCTCCCTTGATTCTTTCCATACACGATATCTAAGTGCGCTCCCGACCTCATATGAAGGTCGTACATAATAAACATAGCACCTCTCATGCCTCCGACTTGTGGGCCCCTAATTATTCATTTAGTAGATATTTCCGTAGACCAGTTTCACTCGCCTCAAATTACCATCCCCAAAACCCTCGAAATAAATTTCTCCTCCGTCGACAGCCGCGGCCGCTCGCCTCTTCTCCGCCTCTTTCCTCGCCGGAGCTCTCCTCTGGTTAGTCTCTCTCTTTCTCTGTTTGTGTGTGTGTGTTTGTGGGTGCTTCTATCTTTCTCTCTTGCGTGCGAGCGCTCTTTTAGGGTTTCGGGATTCATGATAGAAAGATAATTCTCTCCGTTTCGATTTGTTACTTAATTGTTTTCGAGCGTGATTTATGTAATAGTGGGTATTTTGTTGTTAATTGAAAGAATTTATTTATTGGGTATATGTTAACTTATACGAAGGAGAAGTACCGACTCGTGTTTAATTTTTCTCTCGACAAATTGAATCAAATTTCTAGTATTCCTAGTAAAATTTTGATTTATCGCTTACCCAGGAAATTTTTTTGCTTTTTGTAACCTTTAATTACGCGACATGTTAATTGGTGGCCCAATTAATTTGTTTAGGTTTATGTTATTTGTGTAGGTTTCGGTTTAATTATTTCTATTAGAATTTTTTTTTCTTTTAATCATAGTTTTGGACTTAATTGACTTCCTATATTGCTTTTACTGTCTCATGTAACTTCTTTATGTAAAGTCTGGTTTAACAATTACCTTGTTTTTCTTTGTTTGCAGATTGGTTCCAAACCCTCAATTTTTTGCTGAGGAATTTGACTTGCAAGTTGGAAAATTATTCTGTTAGTAGAAGCCATGGGTCTATCCCGTAAGAGAAAGACCCCGGCTTCTGAAACAAATGAAGTCATGGAGCTACCCTCCTTGAACTTAAATGGGGATAAAATGGATATGAGCAGAGTGAAACAATGCCTCAGTCTACTCCAAAAGCTAATGGACCACCAATTCGGATGGGTTTTCAACCAACCCGTTGACCCGGTCATATTGGGCATCCCTGACTACTTCTCGATAATTAAAAATCCGATGGATTTCGGCACTATCAAGAAAAATCTTCTTAAAAAGAAATACACACGCACGGTTCAGTTCGCAGAAGATGTGAGGTTAACCTTTTCAAATGCCATGTTGTACAATCCTCCATTGAATCAGGTGCACGAAATGGCGAAGCAACTGAGTCATGTATTTGAAGCAAGGTGGAGATTGCTGGAGGAAAAGTGGGCCAAGGAATCCTTTAACCCTAGTTGGGGGTGTGTGGAGGACAAGTTCAGGAGGGAAGACCCTAACCATAGATCAGGACTGGCTGAATCAGCACCTGTGAAAAAGAAGGTCAATTTTATAATCAAGTGTGCTGTAAATGCAAAGCCAGCTGAGGTAAGATCCTGGGTTCTTTATGGATTGTTGTGTTTTCCTCTTATAATATGTCTTTGCACAACTTCCCATCTTTGCACATCTTCCCATCTCTCTGTTTTTCCTTGAATTGATCCCAGGTAGATCCCCAAAAGATGATAATTAGGCAGATAGGTTTGTCTTAAAAATAGTAGTTTAGTGTGTATATTTTAGCAGTTTCAGTAAACTTTGTTCTTGTCACTGGCTTCTGATAGAATTAGTATATATGTATTTATGTAGCCTTCAAAGAGTGACAAGACATTTGTTCAAGGCTCAGCCCAGGCCTTGTGCAGAGGTATGAAATGACACAACTTTGTCTTTGACAAAAGTTGATGTGAACCATTGCGAGCTTCTAAATTTTGTAAGTAATTATTGCAGATGGTGTGGATAAACCCCAATCTGTTATACGAATTGAGAAACGGAGTGATAACGGTCGGCTGATTGTTAAATTAGGTTCCTCCAATAGTAAGTTTTTTGTCACTTAAGTTATTGACAATACTTGATTTATACTCGGAAGTTTAAATGGATCTCAATTTGTTGCTGATAAGCTAATAAAATAATTCAAAATTCCATGGATACTCCTGCAATATTTAAAATTATATGCTTTTTTATAAAAAAGATTAATTTATTTACAGCCCATGAATAGTTCATAATATCATGCTTTCAACTTTCAAGTTTCAACTATTCAAATGCTCCTTTTTAAATGATAACAAATTAATTCTCCTTATGCATGGGTGCTTGATAGTTTGAGGTTTTTACAAAAATACAAAAAGAATATTTTCCAGGTCTAGTTTTGCTATTTTTTAAATATGGTAATTTGTGTTTATGGGCTATAGCTCTTCCATGATGGGTTGAAGTAATCCTACTTGCTGAAGGCTTTTAATCATTTCTGTGCATCATGTAACTTCGTATTATTGGGTGTTGGTTATTTAATTGTTTTTTTTCTTCTGCTATTTGCTTTGATTTTTTAGGACCTTTAGATGCTAATAATGGCAAATGTAACAGCAAAGATGCTATATCTCATCATTCAGCATTCTCCAAGAAGGTAAATAACTTGTTAATAAATATATTCGGCAAGTTCATATAGACCCATTAGTTTGCTTTTGGTAAATTGGTCAATCCATTTTTTTGTTAATGAAAACTGACCAGTTTCTGGTATATATTAACGTGGCTTGTCCATTTTAGGAGGGAAATATGGCACACCAAAAGCTATGTGGTATGACACAGCACTCGAGTGACAAAAAATCTTTGTCAGATGGTGAGCTAGAATCTCTCTTTACCAATTCTTTATTTGGAGTAATTTTCATTGCTATGTTTTTACCATTTCTAAACATAGCTGGTGAGATATATTTATTATTGAAATTGTTTATTAGGAGCTCATGGCACTGATCAGCATCAGTCTGTTCCTTCATCACCTGCTGTACTTGAAAAAGGTTTTAATTTGCATTCTTTTATAATCACTTTTTCCAGCAGAAAAGGGTTAAAAGTATCTAAGAGTTCACTTATGTGATCACCAAGCACAGTTGAGCGATGTGAACCTCAGCTAGATTATAACCATATTGTCCAGTTATAGCGGTCACTTTGCAATACAGTTCACCCAAGTGTAGTACTGTTCACCATATTTACAGGGCACTGAGGGCAGTTATATTTTATGGACTAGACCTTTCAACATCAGAATTTTTTTTTTCTCATTCAAATTTGGTATGAAATTGAAGATCCTCATTACAGTAAAGTGGCTTTTTGTTTCTATATGATTTGGTTCCCCCCTATTTTCGCAGAACATCCTTTTGTTTGGTAACTTCTGCTTCATTCCTGATTATATTTTTCTTTTTGCATTTTCAGATGTTGATGAAGTTCCTTTGGAGGAACCATTATCTCCAAGCAGAGCCCTACGAGCTGCAATGCTAAAAAGCCGCTTCGCGGACACAATTCTGAAAGCACAAGGGAGAGTACTTCTGGATCAGGTAGATGTTTTGTAAGGAAGGGTACAGTGCTTGGGAGTTCTTAGTGATACTGTTACATCGTAATTTGCTAAAATCCTTGGGTTAAAGCGGATATGGGAAAAAATTATTTGAAGGAGGATTTGGAAATTTTCTGAACCGAGTGATATGTGCAGATTAACAGTACTGCACAGTAAATAATGGTATCTGATCACACAGGTGAAGGTTTATCCTGACTGCCTTCATTAATTTTGAGCCATATCGAGATAGTAAGAAAGCAAAATTTTAAACAATGAATAAGTAAAAGTGTCATGAGTAAAGTGTGGTGGAGCTCCATTCTTGTTTGTACTTGCTTGAACTGTAGTAATGACTCAGTTCTTTCTGATATAGGGAAAGAAGGTTGACCCTGTAAAGCTTCAGTTAGAGAGAGAGAAACTCGAGAGAAAGCAACAGGAAGGTAAACATTAGCCATATCATGCTTATATTGTTTGACTATTAAACAAACTGTTTTTGCTGTACTTGCATGTTATCCTTTTTGTCATTGGCAACACCTTGCATATTTTGTGCTATTTGTTACTATACCTTTTTGTTGAGAGACAAAAAAATTATATGAAAAACGATGATTTTCATGTAAAATGAACAAAAATTTCTGATCCTTTTAGTTAAAGCTTGTTAATAATGAACCAAGTGTGCCAGTTTGCTTGGCTTTGTATGTAAATTAAGCTTCATACAAAATCAAGCTAAGTCATTAGAGATCGGAGGTAAATTTATTCCATATGATTCTGTTTTGCCATAACATCATTAATTGGAAGTTATTGGCTGACAATGCTTGGATATTAGTATTAAGTAAAGTAAATTTTTGGTTCATTCATTTGTGCAAGTTTGGAACAATTATCCTGCAATGCTCTGAAACTTGATGTCCAGATTTAATCAATCTTGTATTATTTTGTGTTTTGAACAGAAAGAGTGAAACTGGAGGCTAAGGTTAGAGCAGCACAGGCTGCTGCAAGGATGAAAGCTGAAGCAGATCGTAAATTGAAGAGGGAGAAGGATAGAGAAGCTGCTCGTCTTGCTGTGCAACAGGTATTTAACAATTCTAAACCCTAGAAATGCATACTGTAAATATTTTTGGCACATTGCACCAGATCTGTTGTGACAGATACAAGGTACTTTTTTTTGGTTCTGGTTGTCAGCTCATGTCATTTTTTCTAGTAATTAAAATATTTAACAAATTTTATGTCAACTAACAAAAGGAAGGGAGTGTGCTTCTTCACATAATTGGTTCATTAATCTGATGAAAATATGAGATAGGCACATGAAAGTTATGCCCATTATGAACAGGGTAGCTTTATCAATTACCATAGCGACGAAGTCAGGATCTGGGACTAACTTGGCATGAATGTAATACACTTATAGTGGACACAGTCCATTTCCTTTTAAATGCAAATAATTATATCAAATTACTAGTGTTATAAGAAGCAAAATATTTTCTAATTTACTGGGGACTTGGGAGCAATCTGCATATTAATTTGTGTAATTTGCAAGTTATTTATTATTAACTTGGGAATTTTGCTTAAATTCAGAGAGAGCATTTAATTTGTTTATTAATTCAGTGAGGTGTTGTGACTCTTGTTCACTTACTCTCAGCAAATATTTAGGATTATCCATAAATAGCTTGAAAATATTGTTGGGTTAGCAGCAAAAACATGCATATGTTTTGTGCTATTTGTTTATGTTGTAAAATCTTCTATTTCATTTGCAAAAAATCATGACATGATATCGCCGCTTGACATGAATGTTCTGTCTTGGGAAATTTGAATGCTAATGCACTTCCACGAGAGACCATCATCAAATTGTATTGGCGGGGATGTTTTTCTACTAATTATGTTGTTTTGAGCTCTAGTATTTCTGTTCAAATCTCTTTCTGTTTTATCGTATTGTTCTCTTTAAAAATTTAGAGTTTCATCGGGCCTTCCTTTCTCTTTATTAAGTATCTCAATTTGACAATATTACAATTTTATTTTTTTTATGTAGGTCAAGAAGACAGTTGACCTTGACAACAGTGAACTCTTGAAGGAGCTTGAAAGATTAAACTGCTCCTGGACATGGCACCGCACAAATAGTTTAAATATGGCATGCGGAATTGAAGCTGTTCTCAATCCTCTTGAAAAGCTAGGCCTGTTCATAAAATATGATGATGATGATATGGATGATGAAGATTTGAAGATGCCTGCCAGAGCTGATATAGAAGATGGCGAGATATGTTGATAATCGTTCAGCTCGTGCGATTCTGGAAAAGAGGGGTTTAGTGATATATTAGTACTAACTGTGTTTATTTAATAGAGACCTTAGTATTTAGTATGTAAATGATTTATGTTGGTCAGGATATCTGGTAGTACGGATAGGGAGGCTGATGTCTAATTTTAATTTGCATTTTTGGGTGCCCGGGAGTAATATAATAGCTATAAGTGTTACATTCTTCTCCTTTTTTTTTTTTCCTTTTTTTTTTGTGGATAGCTGTTTTACCTCCTATTTTGTATTTAGTCACTGGGATGTGGGAGGAGACGTTTAACTATTAATATTTAATAATATAGCATGATGAACATAAACGAAGTAATTGTGATAGTTATATTTTTAACTTTTATGATCATCTATTGTTCATGTGATAATTGTAGCTCGGAAGAAAATTTGCTTTGATTATCAAATATTCCTCCGGACATTTTTTTTATACCGTCTTCCATGGCATAGAGTAATTTAAGACCGTTGGTACAAATCATACGTCATAAGCATTCAAACAGCATACAATTATTCGACAGTATCACATGATATGATGATATTAATAAACTTGTGATTCATCAACATGAATTAAAAGCTACAAATATTCGATTTGATTTGGTGAAAACGTAGTCAATAGAAAGGACGAATTTCTAAGATAATTTAAAATTAATAATTCTATTTTAAAAGACTTTATAAGTGATCACATAATTCTTTTATTCCATCAAATTAAAAATTGTCGAGTGGTGCCAGACTGCCAGTGTGCCACCCTACAAGTTTAGTAACACAGGGATTCCTGCAGCCCTACGATCAGCTGAATTTTAAGTAGCAATTAAAATATTTTTCACAATTTCAAATATTTCCTAAGTCTCAGTATATGTAAAAAAAAAAAAAAAAAAAAAAAAAAATCTCAGTATACTTAGTAAGTATTTTGCCATAATAATACATTAAATGGGTCCCACATGTCAGTAGCTCATTATACCTGACGCTGACGGTTCTCAGTAAAACCAATACAACTCTGAGAACTCTCTCTCTTTCTATTCATTTGCGCTCTTTTTTCCTTTCCTCTACTTCGCTTCTTTCTAGCCTTCTAGGGTTTCAAGCTTCGGCATGGCTGGGAGAAGTCGTCTCCCTCCGCCTCAATTCGCCCGAGGCGGCGCTGACCTCGACGGACCTCATCCTCCTCCTCGGCCGCACCTCCGCCACCCGCCGCTTCCACCACATGTAATGCTCGAGGAGCGCATGGCGGTTCAGTTTGACGATGTACAGGCTCTTTTGTCCGATAACCAACGGCTCGCTGCCACCCATGTGGCGCTCAAACAGGAGGTCCAGATGGCACAGTACGAACTTAGACGAGCGTCTATTGTGTTTGACGCTTCTCGGTCTGATGCTGATCTCCGTCTCCGCGAGGTCAGATTTTGGTCTTTTTATGCGTAAATTTTTAGGTATTGGAGGATTCTATATGCAAAATGAAATGTGCAATTGTGAAATTATTTTCCAATAAACTATGCAATTCTTTAAAGGCGAAAATTAGGCAAAACATTTTCATTTATGATTGCACATTTCATTTTACACTTTCTTCTTACTGTTGTTATGTCGAGATTGGGTCCTTTATAATTAATTTGTAAATAAATTATGTAGGTTTATGAAAAAATGATGAAACTGGAATCTGAGCTCGGGGCGACAGATGCCATGCGAGCTGAACTGATGCATGTACGAAATGATATACAAGGGCTGACTAGTGATCGACAGGATCTTCTGGGCCAGGTGCAGGCACTAACTCAAGATTTGACAAGGGCATCGACTGATGCACGGCAGGTTCCAGCAATAAAGGCTGAGATTGAGACGTTGAAAAAAGAGATTCAACAAGTTAGGTTGGTGTTTTGTAACTAGTGGCATTCAACCATATTTATATACACCGGGCCACAGTTCTACTTCCTGTTGTAATCCTATTACACTCCCAGAGTATTTGTTTATTCTCTTTTCACAGTGTGTAGTAGTTTTTAAAAATTAATATATAAGACCATTTGAACACAAATCCAAGACGGGCCAAACGAACGCTAAAGGTTCAATAATAACTGTGTTATGTCAGTAAATAATGTGGGTCCAGATCAGTGCTAAAGAAGACATGATAAATCATGGTTCATTTTGTTATTGCTTACCTCACATCCCTTCCACAATTCTTGAAAAGTTCTGAATCATTATGATTCGGCAGAAGGATTACTGTGGTCTATGCAATTGGTATGTATAAGCTTGTTTTTTTATTGATTGTTAGAAGAATGAATCTTTTCCAAATAGTATAATATTGTATGAGTAATTTGTGAAAGAAAGAAATGAGATCTGCTCGCCAGCCATCAATGACAACTTGCATTATGCTTGTAAAACTAGTAGGGAAGGAATTGAGCAAGAGAAGAAAGGATATGCAGAGAACTATGAGCAGGGGCAGGTGATGGAGAAGAACCTTATATCTATGGCTCGTGAGATTGAGAAGTTGCGTGCTGAGATAGCTAATGCTGAGAAGAGAGCCCGTGCTGCAGCTGCTGCTGGCACTCAAGGTAGTCTTTTCATTTTCAAAATATGATTTGGTTTTGAATTGAATTGTTTCTTTTAAGCTTGGGATAAAAAGAGTCAACTACATAGATTATCCTTAAGGCATCACTCATATGCCATCTTGTTCCCAATTTTTGTATACCAAACTAGTCCTATCTTTAGCTTCAACTAAAAAGGATAATGTTTTCTATGTATATCACCATTATTTAGTGTTGCAAATAGTATGATTAATTTCGCAAAAGTAAAGATTTCATAAATATTAATTTACTGTCTACAATATTATATATCTATTAAATAATTACTAATATTCATTTCCATGTCATCAGAAATTTATTGAAAAGTAATATATATCTGAATCTCGCCATTAATATCATCATGTCCTATGTAAAATTTTCATCGAACTTCTTGAGCGATGATGATTATTTTGACCATTTTGGTAGACATTGAAAACTTTAGGATTTAAATGATGCTTGTAGAACTTTGAGGACCAAAATGGTAAATGAGTGATGCTTTAAGGTTTATTTGTGTAATATACCCTAACCTGAATTGAATGCAAAGTTTGAGATGTATGGTAAATTATGGAAGTTGTAGGAATCTATATGTTTGGTTTTATCCTGTTAATCTTGTTGTGTTCTTACTTCTTAGCCATGGCAGTAATGCTTGTGTTAATTGTTAATGCGCAACCACACAAGACTTTACTTGGAACCACCTATTATCAAACTGTTTTAGTGTGTCATTGTATTTTTTGACTCTCCTTCAATAATAAATTGGATTGAATAAAAAAATTCATATAGTCATAATTGCTGTCTTGATTTACTTTAGTTGTAATACTTTAGCTTAACTAATTAATGAGTTTGTATGTGCAGCTGCTGGATTTGTCGGGAACTATGGCAATCCTGATCCTAATTTTATGGCCTATCCTTATGCGGCCGTATATGGCATGAATCCTGTAAGTTTCTTCCCTTCCCTCCATTCCCTCTTTGCCTATATCTTTTCATTGGTTCCTTTATGATCAGATTTTTCTGACAATGGCAATTGGTAACTTTTGGTTGGGTTCTTGGTTGTTTCGAGACGGAGATCATCCATCTAATTAAAACAAGCATTATCTCAAGTTCTCGTTGAAAGTAACCTATGACTTGTAAGAAAAAGTATTGGATCTTATCATCTTTGATTTTGATTATGAAAGTACAATATGGCATATGTGTTGTAATTTTTTATGTATACATGTCCTAAGTTGGATTGGAACATCAGCAGCATCCTGTTGGGTAAGACACCTTGGTTGGGTAGGAATTCACTTCCATACTGTTTCACTTGCATCTTTCACAAGGTTATTGTGTACAACACTTATGCAGATTGCATTTTGACTTTACATTATCTGATAAACAGTTCCTTTAATATATTTCAGGTTGCAGGGGTTGCTGATCCCAATGTGCAATATGGATTGGGTGGATACGACATGCAAGGGTATCAAGGAAGGAGATGACCTCACAAACCTGATTTATGTGATCCAGCTTTGGCTGGGAGCTGCACATACTACCTTTACAGTGTTGTTTAGCGACCTTAGCTTTGTGCTGCCTAGGTAGAGTATGAATTTGTCTTTAATTTTATTGTTTTCCTTCTATCTCATCTAATTGTATAGACACATCATACATAAGCTTGCATTGAGAAATGGAAATTTTCTTTCTAAATTTGAGCATATGCTGCATGTTTTGCTGTGATGATTGTTTTGAGACCCTTACTACCTGTTTGTTGAATGCGGGAGCTATTTTAGTATATCAAGATTCCAATTACATAATAGGATTCTGGAAAGGTGTACTTCTAATTCTTTTATGTAGAATAAGCCCACTCCCTCCCTTTCCCCAACACACTAAAAAGGATAAAAATAAATGTGCACACACATGCACACATATGGGATAAGATATTCCATCTCGATGCAAGAGAGAGGGATTTCAAAAGTCCCTTTATTCCCTCCTCTTGCTATCCAACATTATGTTCTCGATCAATTGAAGGGGCATTTTATGTGCAGTGGAGACAGATAAACATTTTTCTTTCCAACACTGTATCAAGTTGCATCATTGTTTTTCTTTTTGTCTTATATTTTCAGTATTTTTCTGTGTTAGGATCTGTAATTAGTATCCCATTTCAACTGTTTAGAGTTTTTGCATTACTTCACCATTGTTGGTCCTTTTTATCGACTAACTATTCCAAATTTTAGTATGTTAATTATGCTTGTTACCTTGACAACTGCAAGCTCCTGATCTCGAACTTGTGCAGAATTTGGCATTATAGAGTGAAATATGGATGAGGAACATTTTGGAGATCCCTACCAGGGCTGATATAGGGGGGTGTGGGGTGGGTGTGTGTGTGTGTGGGGGGGGGGGGGGGGGGGGGAATTTATGATTATTGATATTTATTTTTTAAGTGTCGTTGTGCAATTCTTGTTGTTTATTTTCTGTTGCATTGCAAATAGAGTTATTGAGATAAGTTTATTTTGGTGCATCTTTCAAGTCTGCTGTTTACTTATTTAGTTGTTTACCCTGTAGAAACTGAAGTTGGTAGTGAGGATTTGAATACTTTTTCCCTAGTTTCTGTAATATTTAGTTTTTTTTTTTCTTTTTTTTTTGGCGCAAAAGGTCACAGTTTCCTTGTTTGGATAGGAATTGTTAGTTGCCAAACTAATTTAGGACCACTATGAAACCATTTGTGCTTGTGCTGCATTAACATTTCCAGATTCACTGGAGGAGATCCTCTCAACTTTTCACTATGTAAAATTTAATAAAATTGAC
Source organism: Rhynchospora tenuis (assembly GCA_027725995.1). Lineage (NCBI taxonomy): Eukaryota > Viridiplantae > Streptophyta > Magnoliopsida > Poales > Cyperaceae > Rhynchospora > Rhynchospora tenuis. The sequence continues at coordinate 148,154,451 of CM050888.1, read as the reverse complement.
AGTTAAATATTTGCAACAGCCTGCCCAGTAGAACAATTTATTCATAAGTTACTTTTCATTTCCCCAATTATATTGGGAATTCATAATTTGAAATATCAAGCAGGCAACAACTTCCAAAAATTTACAGAGTATAGATAGGCAAAAAATACTGTACTGTTGCGTTAAATTCATTAAAGTGCCTTAACACTCACACAGTGGAACGTGTGATTGGTTGAACAGCCATGAAAGTGCACTAGGTACAGGGTGTACAGCGCATAAGAGGGGGCCGTCAGACTCTGGAATATCACTGTCGTTTAAGTACAAAAATTTACTGCAGTTATACGTCTTCCGTTCAGTCTTTCTTCTTACAAAATAAATCGGGTACGATTAGGAAAAAACAAAATGCACTCCCCTTTTGTCATTTGATATGTACATCTGAAATTGCACAAGTGATTTCTACACTAATTGATATTGAACAGTGATTTTTGCTCAAAATGTTCGATTTTTCAAACATGGGAATTGGATTATATTTGGCAGTGTTATCTGGTTTTTGTATATATACTAATTTGGCAGCAATAATGATGTACAATAATGTTGCCTGGTTTTTAAATGCACGTGATTGGAGGCCAAATTAATAAAGCTCTGAAGTGTAGTCGTTGATGTTATATTATGAAATTTTGAGAGAAGCTAGCTGACCTGGACTGCATGATGTAGATGATTAAATTGAAATAAACTACCAGGTCTGAGTCTTTTGTATGTGATTAAACAAAATAACATTATCTTTTTGCTGCATGTGGGTCATCCGATCTCCTCGTTTGAAAAAAAACAATAATATCGCTCCAAATTTTGCGTGATTAATTGATGTCATGTCTACATTTAGGCACTTAATATAGCTCCAACAATTGCAAAGTCCACTTGCCCATCTAGATGCTTGAATTGCGCCGAACCGATCTGCCGACCAGATCGGACAATGGTTTTTGTTCCAACTACGTATTGTTTGTGTGTGAGTATGAAGAAAAGAAAAAATAAGGTGCAGTGATCTGTACATAATTCCATCATTTCATTAATGTTCCTTCCAGTTGTGCCCTTGAAATGTAGCAAAATTGGGAAAAGGATCATGTTAGAGTTTGGACGAAATATATCTAGGCACAAAGTTAGATATACCGTTATGCGGAAACCTTGGATCGAAGGTGACCTCTTTCACGTAGTGGACTGCAAGCCTTCGTCTTCTCTACACCAGTGACAGCAACCACGTTTAAGCAAACGAGTTCTGCCGTGGTTCCACAGTACAAGTGCCCTCGACTCACTGCAAGATCACAAGGATAAGCCGTTGTGACCAAAACACCCCTCTCGAGTGCTTGATCTTGTATAGATGCACAAGACCAAGATGGTGGAACTCTCCCTCTTTCTTCTGTCTCTCTTTGAGTCTAAAACTCGTACAGAATGAGTCTGCAACGTCTCTTTTATAAGGGACGTTCAGATCTAACAGATAAGGCATCCTTTCATAAAGGGTGCCAGTCTGTCTGTTTTTCCTGCGACCCGCTGATCATTTCAGCGACCCGCAGAAACAATGTCTCCACCATAATAATAATACTAACATCTCCCTCTTGGAGACTTTGTTAGCAGCAGTGTTGTCTTCATACGGGCAAATGGACCGTGCGACTGGCGCATATACCTGCATGCGGAGCTACAAGGCCAAACTTTAACTTAAGTTAAAGCCAGCCAGGAGGCATCGACCCTTTTCTAAAATAAGCAGTTTATATGTATATACTCATACCCTAGATCTATCAAATCAAACACTAGACATAACATCGCCAACCAAGCTAAATGGCCTATGTTTAGTCCCTTTCAATCTAAGTTTCATAAATGTTCCCTTTCTCAGTCCATATGACGAGATAGGTGGATCCTGAACATAAAGAAACACTCTTTGTGCGATTTGAAATTGATCTTCCTTATGCACTCATGTCAATCCGAGTAAAATCAACCGCTTTCCCAGTAATGCACCGGTAGACCGAATCATACATAGCCATAGGTAACATACCAAAGTAGCTGAACATTGACTGTACTCTTCATGACATAGTCACTAGTCATAAGGGTATGTATTTGGGATTTACACTATGAGGAGACAGCTGGTATAGGTCCTAGGACCACTCAACTCAATTCCCAACGCCGCCAAGCACACGTGGTATGAAACACGTGCTACAATGAACTGTCTATCAACACAGACGTATGTCAAGTTCATTGTACAAGTTAAGATTCAATTGCAATCTATGTGTCTATGGTCTAGACCACACTTATTGCAACTTATCCTGAGATCCTCAACAAGACCGCTGCCACGAGCATCAAGGAGAAACTCACCTTGGCTTCTCTTTGAGCTACATGAGTTGTGGGGATCAACTCATGCCGACTCGCCTAAAAGAAGACAAATCTCATCTTAGTCTAAAACTAAGGCGACATCAAGCTTCGGCCACAGAAGTAGCTACATTAGTCCTCGACTAATCGCTCATAGCTTGATAGAGTCTCATCTCTGCATGCCCCAGGCATCAGAGGCGAATGCTTGTGTAAATAAGCCATTCTAGCTCAATGACATACTACCATAATGCTAACAATTTAATGAACAAAATTAATATGAAATTGAATAAAGATAACAGCAATCAATCAATCATATTATTATCACACTGTTCATACACACATACAAACATACATAAATAAACTGTCCACAAATAACAGTACAAGCGGCCAGCTACACAAATCAGCGGCCCGCTAGGAAATCATGCGACCCGCTTGAAAGTCAAGCGGTCCGCTCCCGTCCTCAGACCGAGAGCTCTGACATGTCTCATAAACAGATCACGATTGATCGGTTTTGTCAGTGGATCAGCAATCATTTCGCCAGTCGAAATATGCTTTAACATGATTTCCTTGTGCTCCACCAAGTCTCTAACAAAATGGTACTTCATGCCTATGTGCTTAGTCTTGTCATGAAACTTAGGGTCTCGAGAATACGCAATAGCTGCCGTATTATCGCAATAAAGTGTCAAAGGTTCAGGTGCAACCTTGACTACCCCTAAATCATGCAAAAACCGTTTCAAGCACATAGCTTCTTGGGCAGCCGCTGCACAAGCAACATACTCGGCTTCCATAGTGGAAAGCGCTACACATGTCTGCTTCTTGCTGCGCCAAGAAATGGCAGCGCCACCTAGCTTAAACACATAGCCAGAGGTGGACTTTCTCTCATCTGGATCTCCTCCCCAGTCAGCATCGCTATAGCCAACTAAATGCATATCCTTTCCTTGATAGCATAGTCCATAGCCCAGAGTGCCCTTGAGGTACCTAATAATCCTCTTAACTGCATGCCAATGTGCAGGTCCAGGATTAGACTGAAATCGGCTCACAAGACTCACCGCATAACAAATATCGGGTCTTGTACACATCATCGCATACATAAGGCTCCCAACAGCACTTAAGTATGGTACGTTCTTCATCTTATCTCTTTCTTCATCAGTTTTGGGACTCATTCTAGAACTCAAATTAGCGTTCCTCTCAACAGGGGTGTCAAATGGTTTACTCTCAACAAGAGCAAACCTCTCAATTATTTTCTCTAAATAATTTCTTTGAGAGAGCTTTAGAAACCTCTTGGATCGGTCTCTTTCTATCTTGACACCTAGCACATAGCTAGCTTCACCCATGTCCTTCATGTCAAACACGGAGGACAGCCACATCTTTGATTCCTCGATCAAAGAAATGTCATTTCCAGCCAATAGAATATCGTCAACATACAAGGTTAAGATTAGAAAACTGTTCTTGGACCGCTTCACATAGACACAGTGATCTTCTTTCATCACCTCAAACCCGTTTGATAAAACGGCTCGGTGGAATTTAAGATTCCATTGTCGTGAAGCCTGCTTGAGACCATAAATGGATCGGCGGAGTTTGCACACTTTGTGCTCCTCCCCTTTAGCCACAAACTCTTGTGGTTGTTCCATGTATATCTCTTCCTCCAACTCTCCGTTGAGGAATGCAGTTTTAACATCCATTTGGAACAGCTCTAAGTCTAATGATGCAACGATAGCCAGAATTAAGCGGATGGAGGAGAATCTCACGACAGGTGAGAATGTTTCCTCGAAATCCACTCCCTCTATCTGGGTGAATCCCTTTGCCACTAAACGAGCTTTAAAACGGTCAATTGATCCATCTGCCTTTCGCTTGACTTTGAGAATCCACTTATTCCCAACAGCTTTGCGACCAGGAGGTAAATCAACTAACTCCCAAACTTGATTCTTTTTCATGGATTCCATTTCTTCTTGCATTGCCCTCATCCATTCCTTAGCATGGCGACTCGAAAGTGCATCCTGCACATTCCGTGGTTCAACCAAACAATCCTGAGCAGCCAAGAATATTTCTCCCCCATCGATCTGAAATCGACGACGAGGTACTTGTCCTCTGGCACTTCTGCGAGGTTCAGGAATTTCTGTCTCTGACTCCAAGTCAGCGGCCCGCTCAGAGTTTGTGCGACCCGCTAGAAATTCCTAGCGACCCGCTGGTAAGACCAGCGGCCCGCTCAAACTGGGCGACAGAGAATCTGTTTCCATGGGAACGATTGTTTCTGCAACATCGCTAACCCTAGGAGGTTGAGGAGGACTTCCAAAATCTCCCTCTTCCTCCTCTACATTTGGGTTACGAATGTTTTGAGGAGAAACAAGCGTTTCAAACAGAACTCTATCTTGTGAAACCTCACTTCGCTTAGGAAATTCACTCTCAAGGAATTTAGCGTCCTTTGACACTATTTCTGTTATTGTCCCACTCAGATTATCTCCAATAAATATGTACCCTTTTGACTCATTAGAATATCTAATAAAGATACACTTCCGTCCTCGAGGGCCAAGTTTACCATATTTATGAGATGAATCATGGACATAAGCCATACACCCCCATGGTCGTAGATTAGCCAAATCTGGTTTTCTACCGTACCATAGCTCATAAGGTGTTGCTGTAACAGATTTAGAAGGCACACGATTCAATACATAAGTGGCTGTAAGCAGCGCATCTCCCCAAAATGAAATTGGTAGATTTGCCTGAGCCATCATAGATCGAATCATCTCAAGCAAAGTCCTATTACGTCTCTCAGCAACTCCATTTTGCTGAGGTGTATAGGGAGTAGTCAATTGACGTACTATTCCCCTTTCATCACACAAACTCTTGAATTGATCAGAAAGGTACTGCGACCTCGATCTGTCCTAAGAGTTTTCACACTTGTGTTTAATTGATTCTCAACCATCGCAAGATATTTTCTAAAGCATTCCAATGCCTCAGATTTATGGGAGATCAAATAAACATAACCAAAGCGAGTATAATCATCAATAAACGTGATGAAGTAATAAGCACCATGCCTTGCTCTCACGTTCATTGGACCACAAATGTCCGAATGAACCAGTTGCAAAGGAAATGAAGCACGAACTGCCTTACCAAACGGTTTTCGTGTGGCCTTACCTGCTAGACAACTCTCACATGTAATCAAAGAGATGTTGGTTAAGGGACCCAAGAGTCCATCCTTAGCCAATCTATTCATTCTCTCTTGACCTACATGACACAATCTAGCATGCCAATCCATAGAAGCATTCACATGCAATTCAGATGAAGATACATTACACTCAGCAGAACCAACAATTGTATTAAGTACCATAAACTTGTTCTCTAGATAACCATCACCAACAAGTATATCATTACAGTACAAATTCACACAATTATCCACAAATACAACTTTAAATCCAGTTTTAACTAAAATTAAAACAGATACAAGGTTTCGTCGAATATTTGGCGCATGTAACACATCATGAAGTACAATTTTGTGACCAGTGCTGAACATAAGCTCACAGGTGCCAATGCCATGCACATTTACACTACTATTGTTCCCCATAAAGATGCGTCTACTCCCTGCCGGAATTCGACGATACTCCAAGAATGCCATGCGTTCCCTCACTATGTGATCTGTTGCTGCAGAATCAACAGTCCAAACAGGATTGTTTTCTGTTAGCATAAAGCAACTAGACACAAATAAATCAGCATTAAACAAGAATTCAGAATCAGGAATTTCTGCGGCCCGCTGGACATCCCTGCGGCCCGCTGAAACTGAGAGTTGTACCTTCGGTTTCGTGCAATCACGAATGAAGTGACCAAACTCTCCACAATTGAAACAGGCCCCCTTGGCCTTTTCAACCTTTCCTTTTCCACGCCTGTCGCGTTTCTTGTCTTTCTTGGAACTGGAAGCACCCTCAGTTCCATACTTTGCATTCTTCCCTTGTTGAGAGTTCTTTCCCTTATTCTTCTTCTTTTGAGAGTTAGAGGCAGCAGCCATCATTGCCTCTCCAGTAGCCCTCTCGGCCTTTTCTGCCATAAGCCGGTCATACTCAAGTTCCACATGATGTGCAGCTTGCTCAAAAGTGCGAATATTGTCATTATGGGTCAAGTTAACCCTCATGTGCTCCCATGAGCGAGGGAGTGACCGAATGACTGCCTGCACTTGCTGCTCATCAGTGAGATTATGACCAGCACGCGCCAACTCATTAATCATGTTCGCCATGGCATTAATATGTTCCCGCATCGAATGATCGGGTTTTTTCTTATCGAACTTAAGAGTCAATTGGCGCAGGCGGGTGGTAGAAGTACCACCATACTGGACTTTGATCGCATCCCACAAAGCCTTTGTGGTGCGATACTTCTCAAAACGAAGAAGAATGTCATTGGACATGCTGCTCAGCAACATCACGCGAGCGGCACAGTCCTTTTTCTTGAACTCTTCATTTGCCGTAGCCTTGGTGGTGTCCCCAAGCTCGGCCTCAGTCAGTTGTTTTGTGAGAGTTTCCTCTAAACTCTGGTCCTCAAGGAGATACTGAACCTTACGATGCCACACATCGTAGTTGCGGTCGTTCAGTTTCTCCCCTGAGTTCAAGTCAGCAATGATGCTCTTGCTAGCCGACATTGTATCTACAAATACAATAGAGACAAAGCACAATATGTATGCTGTTAGCATTCTCTCAAATAAGTCATAACATCTCAGTTATAACTTTAAGACCTCGCAGCACGAATCTAGAGTCATTCCTAAGAAATATATATAGCTTAGCCTATATGACCAAAAGAAGGTCTAAGACAATCAATCAAATCACAAGAACTAAGCATCAATACCCTTACATAACTCAAATCGGCGCAAGGATCAGAAACTAGATGAGAACACTTAGTCTACCAATCTAGAATCACCCTTTGTGCTGTCTAATATGCGAACTATCACGATATCGTGAAGCTCAAGCATCTCTCTCATGTCATGAGAAACACTCCAAGTGTCTACCATCATGACCAGGTCAAATTTGGGTAAGGTAGAGGGAATACCAGACAGAAATTATCACTAAGATAACATTCTGTTCAAATTTGATAATAATTGGGCATTACTCTGGTTGTTTGTGTCATTTACATCTCTGTCTGCCCAGAATCAGCGACCCGCTAGCTCTCCTAGCGACCCGCTGAGATCTCTCTAAGTCTTCAGCGGCCAGCTTGTCTTTCAAGCGACCTGACTTAATTTTCAGCGGCCCGCTGAATACATCTGCGACCCGCCGAAACTTCCAGCGGCCCGCAGAATAAATCTGCGACCCGCTGGTCCTGACAGACCAGACGCCCTTTGGTATGTTTTGGCCATTTCTGGCCTAAACCTTGTACCAGAAGCATTTTCATGGTGTTCTTAGTCTGGTTATGGTTCTCAACAACCAAATTGAGACTATTTTTATCAACCCTAATGACTAAAACAATATTAATCATTTATAAGGGTATAAATCACACCATAAAACGATAAATCGACACAAACGGCTTAGACAAGGACTTCACAGTCCAAACCCTACGAAAAGAGGCCTTAATGGCGCTCTGATACCACTGTTAGAGTTTGGACGAAATATATCTAGGCACAAAGTTAGATATACCGTTATGCGGAAGCCTTGGATCGAAGGTGACCTCTTTCACGTAGTGGACTGCAAGCCTTCGTCTTCTCTACACCAGTGACAGCAACCACGTTTAAGCAAACGAGTTCTGCCTTGGTTCCACAGTATAAGTGCCCTCGACTCACTGCAAGATCACAAGGACAAGCCGTTGTGACCAAAACACCCCTCTCGAGTGCTTGATCTTGTATAGATGCACAAGACCAAGATGGTGGAACTCTCCCTCTTTCTTCTGTCTCTCTTTGAGTCTAAAACTCGTACAGAATGAGTCTGCAACGTCTCTTTTATAAGGGACGTTCAGATCTAACAGATAAGGCATCCTTTCATAAAAAGGTGCCAGTCTGTCTGTTTTTCCTGCGACCCGCTGATTATTTCAGCGACCCGCAGAAACAATGTCTCCACCATAATAATAATACTAACAGATCATATAATGTAGCAGTGTGTTCGATATCAGCAATTCAAGTATTAACGGCACTTCGCCACTTGCCAACTAGTTTCCTGTTCACCTTTAGTTTTGAAAGCAGAACCATACCTTGGAATGGAACTGCAAGTCCGCAAGATGGAATCACACGTGGGAACTCCGAAGGTTGATTATTGGGGGAACAGGTATGGTTGATTATTTAATGGATTTGGTTCTTGGAAGTTGGAACCGCAACATGTCATTCAAAAGTCAAAACACGGCAAAATTTTTCACAATACTAGGATGATAAATGATAATTCAGTATTTTAAAATGTAGTTATACCTTGATGTACCATTAATTTTACACAATAATAACGAATAAAGCAGCGCAGCATATCAAAATCTATAATTCAGACTCGTGCTATCAAATCATAAAAAGGAAAAGTTAGTTCACATACTTAGCGGTGTTCACTGAAAGGAAGCTCTTTTAATCTTTTTCATTTGTTTTATTTTTTTAGGAACAACAAAAAAAGGCAAAGTATTTATAATTAATTACACTTTAAAATATAGAAATAGAATTGAGGTTTTCAACTTTGCATTATACCATCTATCTTATGTTAATTTAATATGGTTTGCAATCTAAGGCCAGCAGTTGCTTCACAAGGCCAACCTTTCTCCATTAACATTAAAATGTAGCATTTAATTTTTTTATAAACTATATTTGAAGTACATGCTGCATTGATGCGCATCATTTTTGCCTTTGCCAATGTGTGAAAAAGGCCAGGTTGACCTTACTAATAATTATTACAAAGAAAGACAAAATTGATTGGTTGTCAGTTCATTTAATTTTAAGAACTGACGATAGGACTAAACTATTCAGATCTTAGTGCTTTATGCGATTTTTTTTTAAAAAAATACATTATTTTTTCTTTGATGCAGCAGCATCCAATAGCAGCGCTGTCAACTTGGTGCCGTTTCGAACGTTTTCGTTCCGTTCCGTCCGAAACGGAACGGAAACGGAAGGGTTTTTGGTTTCGTTTTTACTGAAACGGAACGGAAACGGAAGGGTTTTTGTTACGTTTCAGGGATATACCATGGAAAATACATGTAAAATCGAAACGGAACGGAATTTCCGTTCCGTTTAAGGAAAAACGGAACGAAAACGAAACAGTTTCTGTTTCGTCCAGTGAAACGGAACTAAAACGAAACAGGGGTGTTCCGTTCCGTTTTTTAACGTTTGACACCCCTATCCAATAGTTCTACACTTTTGCTTGATTAAGTAGTTTGGTCATATACTCATATCCTTTCACACTCCGCTACTGTATTAGTCTGACTAGATGGACATTGGTTTCAGTTCAACTATAATATTTGTTTACGTCTGTATTTATATAAATGGTGTGATATGCAAACTTCAATATTTCATTATTGTTTCTTCTCAGTTGAGGTCCTAATTAATGTGGCGAACTCGTAAATGACCCCTATAAAGTATCGACAATCCACACCCTGAATCAATTCCAAGAAATATATTATCCTCAAAAACAAAATCTTCTTTCTCACCTCTCATGGCTGGTATCGTTCGAGATCTCCTTTGTCCTTCCTCGAATGAGCCAAAAGATCTGACTACTTTCTAACAGAGATTAAGCTCCCATGGCAGTACGCGCTAACCCAACTTCTTGTGAGCCAGAGCCACCTCTTGTGGGGTTTGAGGACGATAAGAGAAAAATCATGAGTGCACTGCTGGACACAAGTGAACTGGGATTTTCTGTTGTTCATATCATCGAGCCTCGTGGTGTCGGGAAAACTTATCTCGCCAAGGAAATTTATACAAGGTTTGTTAGTTCTGTAAAAACATATGCATACAACTCTCACATTTTCTTCTTTTTGGAAAAGGTAGAAGTTGCATCAACATGATGATGCATAGATAATTTAAGATAGAACTAATTAACATTGCAATGCACGGAAGCTTCGGTGCATACTGATCCAAATCCTTCGATCTGCTTCGAAATGACCAATCCAAATCGTCCAATATGATCTCTCTAATTAAATCTCCTTGTTGACCAAATTTTATATTTTTTAGAATTTTTTTACTATTTTTTTTGGAATTTCAGAAAATCGCTAATCTAATTTTTTTTAACCGTTCAAAAATATCAGCTTTTCAAAATCCGAAAAAAATACTTAAAAATTTTGAAAAAATGTAAAATTTGGACAGCAAGGAGATTTCATTAGGGAGATCATATTGGACGGTTTGGATTGATCATTTTTAAGCAGATCGAAGAGTTTGGATCAGTATGCACCGAAGCTTTCGTGCATTGCAATGCACCATAGGTTTTTTCTCTCTCTCTCTATATATAAGGAGACAGCCAAAGAGAGAGAGGATAACTAAAGTGCTTTAGAAATAAAGATTTTTTATGCTTTGCAAATGGAATTTCGATTATTGAATTTCAAATAAGTAAATGATCGATTTGAATTGTTCACTCTATTCTTCATAATGAAATCCCATTAGAAGTCAAATTTTATATTTTTAAAATATTTTTGCTTTTTCATATAATATTTTTGTAATTATTAGAGAATTGCAAGTTTTTCAAATTGAAAATATCATAATAAATCACATAAAATTGAAAATATTATAAAATTTGGTTTCTAATAAAATAATTTTTATATAATTCTCTTGAGGAAATGAGGTAGAAAAAAGTAGCAAAGGTTATTAATAAATTAACAAATTCTTAAATCAATAAGAATTTGTAGCAGTTAATTCTTCGGGTTTGTAGACGACAAAATTTTTAAACGAAATAAAGTTTGATTAAGAATAAGGTGAAATTAGATACATGCCTGCATTAATAATCCTTCCCAGCTATAATATTTCCCTTAAACAGCCATCTTTTAATTAATTATTGTCCATTTTAAGAGTAACTCACGTATATTTTGCTGTGATATTAATTTAACAGTCCTGAGGTTCAGAAGCATTAATTTCAGTGTGCGCATATGGGTTTCTGCTTCTCGTGCATACTACCGCGTCGAGGATGAAGACTTCAAAAATATGAGGGCGCAACTCTCTATTGAGCACGAAGCCGCTATATGCTGTCACAAGAAGAGGATAATCAGTTGAATCCTTCAACTGATTCAGTTATGTTGGGGCCAGCACAGCTTAGCTGCTGATTGGTGGAGATGGAACTGACGGAGCTAAACAATCAATCGCTTCGCTGACAGAATTAACGGAGAATATTAAACATTGACGGAAGATGGAGCGATGGATGTAAAATAAAGAGTTGATCTCAACCGTTAGATAAGGAGGACAGTAAACGGAGGGTCCAGTTTGTAATTATTTTATTTTCTTTTCTTTTCTCCAGCGGCTATAAAAGGCTGGATTTGTAAGAGGAATGACATTCTGGAAAATTAATAAAAAGAGTTATTGTTAAATTCTTGTCTTTTCTCTCTCTTCCGCCATTAAATTCTCTTTTGAATTCCATTAACTGCTCTCGCCTCCCTCCAATTCTCTGAAAATATTGAGATTCAGCTCGAACTAAGCTGAATCTGTGACAGATTTGGTATCAGTAGCCCAAAGATCGCATATGGATCGACATTGCTTCACCTATTCTTTCAAGAAACGTCAAGATGCCTCCAAAACCCTCATTGAGCGACCAAATTAGTGAAGAACTTCAGCAAGCAGTGCAACAGCTGAATGAGCGCTTAAGTCAAGAAATTCAACAAACTAACTCAAGAATCGAGCAGCAACAACAGGACAACAACACCAAGATTGATGAATTGAAGGCAATGATGGCACAATTGTTGCATCAAGGTGGCCCTAGGGCTAATTCTGGAGAGCATAATTCGAATGCTTTTGGCAGACCAAATTTCATACCAGTGGGCAACCCACCTTTTCAAAGTGAGTTTTCTGGAGGTGATGACTCAAGATTCAATAATAGGTATAGGGAGTATCGTGTTACTTTTCCAAAATCTGAGTTTCCCTCTTTTGATGGGTCTAACCCTACTGGCTGGAGATCTAAGTGTGAAAATTATTTCTCCATTTTTCAAATCCCTGAGCCAGTTAAACCCCAAATGGCTACCTTGCACTTTACTGGTGAGGCCCAAGAATGGTATGACTGTTTTAAGGAGGATTATCCTAACTTACCATGGCCTATGTTAGGTGGAAGAAGTGTTAGACAGATTCTTGACCCAACATGATTCTCACCCAGTTGGGGATTTTAAAAGGGTTTATCAGACTGGGAAGGTTACTGATTATATCAGACTATTTGAAAAGGCTAAGTCCAGACTCATTTCTGAAACCAAAATTAGGAGTACCACATTTTTTGTGCAAGGGTTTATTGAGGGACTTAAAGAAGAAATAAGGTTTGCAGTGGAAGTGCATGACCCTGTCACTCTTAATCAAGCATTCAATTGTGCCAGAAAGGCTGAATTAAATTTGGAAGGCATTGATAGGAGGTATAGAAACATGAATAAACCTTCTTCCTCTCAGACTCAGCCTTTCAAACCATTCAGAGATGTTGCTCCTGCTATCAAGAATGAATCTTTTGTACCCCCAATGGTTAAACAAGAGAGTACTACAGTTGGTAAATAGATGACCAGAGATCAGATGAGGGCATTAAAATTGTGCTATTACTGCAAAGAGAAGTTCTTTCCTGGACATAAGTGTAAGATGAAGACCCTCTTGTCCCTCCAAGCACAGGACTCACAGTCTGTTGAGGATAGTACTATTGATTCTGAAGGGTTCCCTAACCAGTTCATTGAGTGGGTCACTGATTCCAGCATAGATGAGTCACTACACAAAGATCATGCTGTCATTACTATGTGTACTGATTCTGAACCCCAACACCTCCATACACTCAGATTTAAGGGCATATTTGACCAAGTACCTATCTGCATTCTCATTGACACTGGCAGTACTCACTCCTTCATCAACCCTTCTCTGATTGACCCCAATAAATGGAAAGTGGTTATTACAACCCCCTTGCATGTAAGAATTGCCAATGGGGCTGCCATGGCTACATGTACCATGTGTGAAGGCCTTTTATTCACTCTCCAAGAACATGAACTGTCAGGCACCATGAGACTACTGAATATACAAGGTTATGACCTGATTTTAGGCATGGATTGGTTATCTCTCCATGGCCCAATGACCATTGACTGGGCGTCTGGTCAGTTACAACTGTTCAAGGGTGACCAGCAACTGCTATTTTCAGTCCAAAATGAGGTAGCTGAAGTGCATATGTGTAAGGCAGTACCCTGTCCTCTCTCTGAAATGAAGAAGGGTAATTTGATGTTGATTGCTCACATTTATAGCATTGATGATGGAAATTCACAGCCAACTGTTGTTCCTGACATACTTCAGCCAGTACTTGCCAAATTTGCTCCTGTGTTTCAGGAACCCACCAGCTTACCTCCTGCAAGATCAATTGACCACAAGATACCACTAATTGATGGTGCTAAATCCATCTCAATCAGACCTTACAGGTATTCTTATTTCCAAAAATGGGAAATTGATAAAATAATTGAGGAGCTAATTAACAATGCCTTCATCAGACCATCTACCAGTCCTTATTCTTCACCTGTTTTACTGGTTAGAAAAAAGGACAACTCTTGGCGTCTGTGTATTGATTACAGACAACTCAATGATAATACTGTCAAAAATAAATACCCCATTCCTATAATAGATGACCTCCTGGATGAGTTGAAAGGGGCCCATTACTTTTCAAAGGTGGATTTGAGGTCTGGATACCATCAGATTAGAATGGCTGAGGATGATATTTATAAGACTGCATTCAGAACTCACAATGGCCACTATGAATTTGTTGTGATGCCATTTGGCCTCACCAATGCCCCTGCTACCTTTCAGACACTTATGAATAATCTGTTCAAGCCTTATATCAGGAAGTTCATCCTGGTATTCTTTGATGACATTCTCATCTACATTGCATCTCTCCAAGATCATGTACACCATGTAGAACTCACCTTGCAGATACTAGCAGATAATAGCTTATTTGCTAAACAATCAAAATGTGAATTTGGCCTTACCAAAATTGAATACCTGGGCCATATTATATCTCACCAAGGGGTGGCAACTGACCCACAGAAAGTGCAATCTATGGTTGATTGGCCAGTTCCCAAAACCATTAAGGAGTTGAGAGGTTTCTTGGGTTTGACTGGGTACTACAGAAAGTTTGTTCAGCATTATGGCCTGATAGCGAAGCCACTAACAGATTTGACAAAGAAAAATGCATTTGGATGGAACAACCAAGCTCAAATAGCATTTGAAAATCTCAAAACTGCTATGACCACTGCCCCAGTTCTTGCATTACCAGATTACTCCCAGCAATTTACAATTGAAACTGATGCAAGTGCATTAGGGATTGGAGCTGTACTAATGCAAAATAACAGACCAATTGCATACCTCAGTAAAAGCTTAGGGCTGAAGAATCAAGCTCTCTCCACTTATGAAAAAGAATTCCTTGCACTGTTGACTGCAGTTAAAAAATGGAGGCATTATCTATTGGGAAATTCTTTTGTGATCAGGACTGATCAAATCAGCCTCAAACACTTACTGGAGCAAAGAGTTTCTACCACATTGCAACATAAAGGGTTATGTAAGCTCTTAGGCTTGGATTATGTCATTGAATACAAGAAAGAAAAAGAAAATAAGGTGGCTGATGCCTTGTCTAGAGTGGAAGGGCAAAATTGGCTTGTACAACCAGCTTTACCAGAGATATGGGCTGTCAGTGAGATATTGCCCCATTGGATTCAGGAACTACTAGCCAGCTATGTTGATGATCCCTGGATTGCTAGCTTAAAGGCTAAAATACAGGACCAATCTAATCAGCCATCTCCTGAGTTGACATTACATCAAGGTGTAGTCAGATTTAATGGGAGAATTTGTGTGGGAGCACAAGAAGGGTGGAGAGAACATATTATTCAAGCACTCCATGATTCAACAATAGGTGGTCATTCCGGTATCAATGCCACCTATCAGAAGGTGAAAAAATTGTTTTATTGGCCAAACCTGAAGCAGTCAATACATGATTATGTGTCTTCCTGTCACCAATGTCAATTGAACAAAGGGGAAAAGGTCTTATACCCTGGATTACTTCAGCCATTGCCTATTCCATCTGAGGCTTGGCAAAGTGTGGGGTTGGATTTTATCACAGGGTTACCCAAATCAAAAGGGAAGGATGTGGTGTTAGTAGTCATTGATAGACTGACTAAGTATGGTCACTTCATTCCTCTCACTCATCCATTCACAGCTACACAAATAGCCCAACTTTTTCTTGATAACATTTACAAGCTGCATGGGTTGCCTCAAAACTTGGTGTCAGATAGAGACCCTATTTTTACAAGCAATTTTTGGAAGGAATTAATGTCCAAGATTGGCATTCAACTAAATCTCAGCACTGCTTACCACCCTCAATCCGATGGGCAGACAGAGCGATTGAATCAGTGCTTGGAGCAGTATCTGAGATGTATGATCTTTGATCAACAAAAAACCTGGTGCAGATGGATTTCTATGGCTGAATACTGGTATAATACCAGTTACCAGCAATCATTGAATACTTCTCCTTTCCATGCCCTCTATGGCTATCAACCATCACTATTGCCATTGGGTGACACCATCAGAAGCACAAATACTGCAGTTAATGCCATGCTCAAGGATAGACAAAAAGCCTTAATTCAAATGAAGGCTAATTTGGTCAAGGCTCAGAATAGGATGAAGAAGTATGCAGATTTGAAACGCAGTGAAAGACAATTCAAAGTGGGGGATTGGGTTTACCTGCGTGTACATCCATATCGACAACTCACTTTAACTGGTGGGGGCAATCAGAAGCTCAATGCAAAATATTGTGGACCATTTGAAATACTGGAGAGAATTGGGCAGTTAGCCTATAAACTCAATCTACCAGTTAATTCTCAGATTCATCCAGTTATTCATGTATCTCAGCTCAAACAACACATAGGCAGGAAGCACAAACCATCTCCTTATTTGCCTTGGTTGGGTGCTGATGGATGTTTGAGAATAGTCCCAGAATCAATTCTTGAAAGGAGGCTCATTCAAAGAGATAATGAAGGCATTGCACAGGTCAAGATCAAATGGGCACAATTGCCAATGGATGATGCTTCTTGGGAAGATTATGACAAGGTTAAACTACATTACCCTTCTTTTATTCTCGAGGTCGAGAAATCTCTTATGGAGGGGGGAATGTCACAAGAAGAGGATAATCAGTTGAATCCTTCAACTGATTCAGTTATGTTGGGGCCCAGCACAGCTTAGTTGCTGATTGGTGGAGATGGAACTGACGGAGCTAAACAATCAATCGCTTCGCTGACAGAATTAACGGAGAATATTAAACATTAACGGAAGATGGAGCGATGGATGTAAAATAAAGAGTTGATCTCAACCGTTAGATAAGGAGGACAGTAAACGGAGGGTCCAGTTTGTAATTATTTTATTTTCTTTTCTTTTCTCCAGCGGCTATAAAAGGCTGGATTTGTAAGAGGAATGACATTCTGGAAAATTAATAAAAAGAGTTATTGTTAAATTCTTGTCTTTTCTCTCTCTTCTGCCATTAAATTCTCTTTTGAATTCCATTAACTGCTCTCGCCTCCCTCCAATTCTCTGAAAATACTGAGATTCAGCTCGAACTAAGCTGAATCTGTGACATATGCAGATTTCTAATGGGCAGAAGGTATGGCGTGACTATTCTCATAAAAAGGATATCAGATGGGAGCAGAGTACTTGTAACTCTTTTTTTTTTCTTTTTTTTGAAGGTCAGGTGGCAAGTTCCACGCCGACAATTTTATTAATAAATATTTAATATTTACAAGAGTTTAGAGAAAAGAAAAAAATACAAAGGAAAGAGAGAAAAACCTATACAAACTAAATAAAACTAAGCTAAAACTAAGCAAACTTCTTTAAGGAATCTACACAAGCTGAAATATCCTTAATCAGAAGATAAGCTGGTGTGCTCGAGTTTGAAAAGATCAGCTTATTTTGAGCCTTCCAAATATTCCAAGTTGTTGCAACCCAGATGATATCCCAAGACTTAGGAGAATGTGTTCTAGAAGAAAGCCAAAATTCTGTTATGTCGAGAGAAAGGTTGACTGGAAGCCTGAAGTGTAACTAACTAGCGACCAAACCGCAGTTGCAAAATGACAGCGCAAAAATAGGTGAGCAGTTCTTTCAAAATTGTTACAGTTAGCACAAGAGTCAGACGAAGGCCAACCTCTAACAACGAGATTTTGTTGAGTAAGTAGGCGGTCCTGAAGAAGAAGCCAGAGGAAAATTTTTACTTTTGGAGGAGACTTCACTTTCCAAAGAAAAGGGTAGAATCTAGAAAGAATGCCCGTGCTTGAGAGACTGTGATATGCACTTGAAGAGGAGAAGATTCTATCGTTTGTCCATTTCCATGTAATGAAGGGACTTCTGTTAGAGATAGTAGAGGAGAATTTGAAGAAGGCACCTAGCTTTAGAATGTCAGAGAGGCCAAACGAGATTCTTTTTGGAATTAAGTTGTCAATCTCTGTAGTTCCATAAAGGAGACGCACTGAAGAAGCCCAAACTGAGTCTGGTTCATATTTTAGCTTCCAGAGCCACTTCAATAAAAGTGCTTGATTTTTTTATTGAATGTCAAGTATACCTAATCCCCCATTTTGTTTTAGAAGACAACATTTTGACCAACTTACCAGACAGTGGCCACCAAAGACATTTATCCTTACCTTTCCAAAAGAATCTTCTTCTAATACCCTCTAAGTGCTTCAGTAGCCAAGGCGGCAGTGTGAGCACTTGCATGTAGTGCAAAGGCAAGGATGTAAGTACAAATTTTATCAAGGTGAGTCAGATAAAGATTAATAGTAGCAATTGAGAGCATCTTTCAGGATCGATTTGTTAGGAAAGTACGGAATATCTTGTTCAATATTCAATATGATTGTACAATATCAGAGGGAGCAGAAAGACTGTTTCCATCAAGACAAACAGAGTCTATTGAGTTGAGAATTCTCCTAGAGGAAGCAACAACATGAAAAAATTTCTTATTTTTATCCCCTAGTGTCAACCAAGTAATGCCGCTTCTTTGTTTCTATTTTTCTTCTTGGTCAAGGATTAGAAGGAAAGCATGTTCTCGAAGAGAAATTCTGAGAGCAAATTCAGAAGAGATCAAAGGTCTAGATTCTTCAAGTAAATCTAGATAACGAATAATAAGCTTTGTGCGTTGCAGGAAAATAATTTTATTGGAATATTTGATATTAGACCATTTAGTTAGAGCCAATCTGACAGATTTGAGCTTAACAAGGAGGTTCTCGGCCGGATTAGGATGAGAGACAGTTCCCAACCAAGCGTTTGAGACAACTTGGGTGATGTCAGAAGCTCTAAGACAAAAAGTTTCTAATTTGAAAAGTCTCTTCTTTATAGCATGTTGAGGTAAGATTGTCAAGAGAAGAGGAGCGTGATCCGAAGTAGTAGCAGGAAGATCAGACAAAGAGTGAAGGAGAGGGAGAGTGAGCAAGTCTGGAGAGAGGAAAGCTCTATCAATGCGCGAAAATGAAGGACACGGTCTCTCATTAGACGAGGTGTTTTGCCGTCCGAGCAAAGGAACTTCAAAGAGATTGGCATTAGCAACGAATGAATTGAAACTGAGGATTGTCGTCAAATTTCTATTGTTGCAAGTGGAGTCCAGTGGGTCATGCAAAAGATTGAAGTCACCTAGTAAAATCCAAGGAAGATTTGATAGTCCTCTAACCGATGAGAGTTCAGCCAAGAAGGAAGGTTGAGGCGATCCTCTGCAGGTCCGTAAACTACAATTATCATAAAGGAAAAGGAACCAAAGGAAAGAATAGCAGTAGTTGAGAAAGAAAAGGTAAAGCTATGAACACAAATATACTGATCATACCAAACTAGTAAAATCCCTCCTTTTGATCCATTGGCATCAAGAGCAACAAAGTTGTTTAAACGAAAAGAACAAACAGAACGAACTTTGAAAAAATCACAAGAGGACCACTTAGTTTCTTGAAGACACATAATATTACAACCGCAATCATTGACTGATTCTTTAACCACATCACATTTCTTTTAAGTCACACAATCCACGAACATTCCAGCAAAGATTTTATTTGAAGGAAAAGACATAGAAACTAAAATAGAAAAAAGGTGGCCTAACAATTGCCAACATAAAAAAACACGAGCTAGGAAGAAGCCGAAGGCGCCTCTCTGGAGGTGGAGCCATCTGTAACATGCAACAAACCACAATAAGACTTAAGCGCATGTTGTTGTTCTGAAGACAGAGTTGTGGTTTCCATAAGTGTACGGTTAAGTCCAGCATCTTTAATGGCCAGTTCAAGTGCCTTTTTAGATGTCGAAGAGCTTCTGTTTTTTCCTTTTCTCTTTGTACCAACTTGGAATCCTTGAAATGCCTTGTTTGGTTTCGGATTGCGGCAACTACGGTGAGGTTGAGGTGCATAATTGACCTATCCATCAGCTGAGGACGAGGAAGAGTCAATGAAGAGCTGTTTCTTAGCACTTCTAGGATTGCGACAATCCGCTGGTGAGATGAACCTTGGAGGCAGCGATGCAGCGAGGTGCTGTGCAAGTGGAGAGGGAGAAAAAGCATCAATCTGTAAAATTTTTTTTCTGAGACTGGAGAGATAATGTCAGTAACTTGAGGTTTCCAAATAACCATGGCCAGTTCATTAACTGGCACAGTCTCAGAGTTTAGTTCCATGGAATTCAAAGAGGAGGGAGAATCATCAATTGCAAATGCTGATTCAGAGAGAAGCAGAGGATTCAAAGGAACTTCCTCCTGAATCGGGGAGGTGTTAGAATCTAAAGGCGAAGGAGAGAGGTAAGGTTGCCGGGAGGGCACCTGAGTTGGGATAGAGAAAGCTTTATCTATTGATGCAATGGGAGAGGAGGGAACATAAGCCATTTCATGGGCTGCAGCGACAGTTGGAGAGGAGACGGCCTGGAAAGTAACAGAAGAGGGTTGGACTAGAGGAAGAACGGGCTGGGCTGCATCAGGAAGTGGCCCAGCTGTTGGAATTTGAGCAGAAATGGGTTGGGAAAGAAAATGAGGAATGGAGCTGTTAACTGCATTTAGAGTAGGATCAGAAATAAGGGCATCTTTGTCCAAAGAATTAACTTTAGGGGTTTTTGATCTGAGCAATGATAGGTGGACATCTAGGAGAGGAGGCGGTGGTGGGGTTGGCAGTAAATGTGAATTAATTATTGAAGGAAAGTAGCTATAAAGATCCTGTGGTAGAGGAGGAGAGGTGCTAACAGTATCCATGATTGGTGCTGAATCAATTGGTGCTTCCTTGAATGACGTTGAAATTGGAACCTGCACAAAATTCTTTCCAAAACTTACAAAATTTTGCAGCGTTGGAGAGCTGGCAGTAAGTGTTGAGTTGGCATTAGGGTAAGGAAGATTTTCTGTGGCCAATTGAGAAACATTTCCTGTGCATGAACTTCCATGAAGAACAAAGCAATTGCCGGTACCAGTATTGCTATCAGAAAGTGGGAATGTAGGCGCAAAATTGGAGCCCAGAGCAGCAGCTTTCTGCATTATGTCCCAGTAAGGTGACTTCTCGAGACTTCGCTGAAAGTCTTTTTTGTGCGAAGAAGGGGGAAGTAATTCCCAAGCCTTGTAAGCAACTTCAAAATCAACAGAATGAGAAAAAAGGGTTGAGGAAGATCAGTCTTCTTTGCCAGTGGAGGGAGTTTACAGATTCGATTGTCAACCTCGCAAAAATAAGCACTATTGGGAGTAGGATCAGAGGGCGGGGTGGTAGAAAACGACTCCTCTATCTAACTAACAACCTCAATCTGTATCGGTTTGCGAAGAAACCTATCAGTCAACCGTGCAGCATAAGGAATCTCCTCAAGCTTACAGACAACAACCAAAACCCTTAGTATTTCAAGGCTTGTAGCATCTTGAAAAGGAGTGTGCTCAAGTAAAAGGCAAAATTGCCCAATGAAAGGTATGAGGTGTTGTGAGTTCCAAGCTTGAATAGGTACTTCAAGGAGGTCCAACAGAACCTTAAAGCTGTAACTGATTGGCTCGGCATCAATTGCAGGGCTCCAAGGATAAGGAACTAAGCCAATAGCCTCAAGCTTGCTCTTGAAAGAAGAAAGCAATTTTGTTCTATCTTTGTTTTCAGGAAGTAAGAAGAGATGACGATCAGAATGAGATGAATTAAAGGGTAAGAAGCTGTACTTTCTGTTATCATCATGAGGGCAGCTTGGATTGAGGCACTAGTAAATCTACCTGGTTTGAGACACCCATCAACAACTATTCCTTTTGTGAGGTAGCGAAGGTCGTGAATGTTATTTGAAGATTGAGGCAGATAAACATCGATGAAATTAGGACGATTGCGAGGGAGCTTGTCTTGCCCGAGGTTGCCACGAGGGAGTAGAGATGGCTTGATTCCGGTTTATTGCAGCTTAGGACAAGTTCTCGCTCCATGACCCGGCTTAAAGCAGCGGGCACAGGCACGGATCGGAGATCTGCAAGATGCCGCAGAATGGCCTCTAACAAGGAAGTTATAGCACCTGTTATACCAACCTGGCCTAGAGTGGTTGGTTGGGTGAAGAAAAAGCTTTCCAATGAGGTAAGGATCAGTTTGAAAAGCTTTTTTAGTGGCTTGATCTGTTGAACCAAGCAATGAGGGAGTCTGTGTCGGTCATGGAAGAGAATTGAGAGGTGGTAGAGGCTTTTGCAGAGAGAGAAGAGTTTTTGGGAAAGTTTATGGTAGAAGAATGGTAAGGGCGAATAATATTTGTAGAAAGTTTGATAGAAGGAAAATGAAGGAGATCTGGAGAGGTTTCCGGGTTTGGTTTGGTGAATAAGAGCTGCGAAGGTGCCGATTTAGGTTTAGGTTGACGATGGATCTTAGGGAGAGGGATTGGGGTTGGTTTACCGGTGGGTTTACCGCGCCTTGCCACGGTGGTCCAGCCATCTGCAGTGGTGAAGAAAAATCGCCTCCCCATCGCTCTTCAGCTTCTCTCTCCAATCAACAGAGTACTTGTAACTTGCAGACTAGAAAATGGCAGGAGCGGGTTTACTAGGACAAGGGAGTTTGAAGTTGGTCCCTGAAGCAACAAAGAAAGCCTTGAAATTCTGCTCAATGATGCTTTTTCCAAATTTCCATGGGAAGATTGTCCAGCTGGTGAAGTGGATGATCTAAGCCAGTAGATTCTACTCAAAACGACTTTTCTCAAATATCTATGGGAAGGTTGTCCAGTTGGTGAAGTGGATGATCTGGTGATGAAATTCGTGACAAAATGTATGGGCTTGCCATGGCCATTACAATTCATGGGATGTTTGCTCTCTTTATGTCCTTGGAACGAGGTCCTGGATAGAATCCAGACCATAGAAGCTGCAGGAATGAACTTCGTAGATTTGGCAATGAGATATAGGGACCTGCCATCTCATGAGATGAAAGCAACTTTCCTCTATTTTCTCACTTTCCCTGAAGATGCTAAAATCCATGCAGAGTCGTTTTCCATTTTGTTGAACTCAGAGGGCATCACAAGTAGTAGTGAAGAAGGAAAGGATATTTTAGAACTTCTGGCTGAAAGGTGCACAACTAATAACTCAATGACATTCACCGTTATTTTTACTGCTCCAAGTTTAATTTATTTCAAAAAAAAATAGTATCAATTTGCACCAATGATTTTAAGCATACCATGTTATACCTTTTATTTTCATTTGGCGAATTAAATGTGTTGGAAAAAGTGTGAAGCCATTGTTGGAACGGACCGTTCCAAGTATGGAACGGATCGTTCTGATAGGTCGGTTGGTATAATTGGAAAGACGCGTTCCAATTATAGAACGACAGAACGGACCGTTCCAAATTGGAATGGACCGCCTCAATTATGTCGGTTCATATTTTTGGAAAGTCTATTTTAGACGTTTCAGGTTGGCTATATATATACCCCTCTTCTAATCACGATCTGAGATGTCTGGAAGTTGCCATTGTGTGTAATAACCACCAGAAAGAGAGAGAGAGTCGTGATTAAGAGGTAGGAGATCATCCTATTGCTTGGAGAGCAATAGGAATCACACGCACAAGTCGACCGGCTCTTGGAATCGTGAAAAGTGACGTCAAGTCCTAGCTTGAGGTTGTGATGTACTTGCAGCATACGGAGGAAGACAAGGCGTGGGAGAAGGGTTGCAGCACCGCTTTCAAGAAGCATCTAAGCTAATCGATCATTTTTCGCTGCGGTATATCTAATTCCTTATGATTTATGATTCATATGTTGGATATGCATATAGTACCACAAATTCTTATATTGGTATCAGAGCCATAAGGTTCTTTTTGATTGTTTCGTACTGTTTAAACCATAGAAGCCATGACTTGTTGGTTATTTGTTCATTGTCGTGAATTGATCGCTCTTATAGAACCCTAATTTTGATAATTAATGAGTTTTTGACTTTAGATCTCTTTATTTTAATAGAGTTCGTAGCAAATACTGCAAAGTATATGAAAATATGTTAGAGCAATTAAACTGGTAAAAGACCGAGAAATTCCAATTAAGGAAATGCCAGGTTTATGAGCACACAAAAGGTGACTTTGCACCTAAAAGAACCGGGTTTCTTATCCAATGTCTAAACCTCGCAACAATCGAATCGATTGGAAGGTGTTGCTCTTAGTTTATGAGACTGGATTGGTGGCCCTGGTTGTCATCTCTCGGTTTTCATAGCTAGGTTGCATTATCTTTTGGTTTGATTCAAGGGTTGTGTTGTGAGGTATAATAAATGTTATAACTTGGAGTTATGTCATATGAATTGATGCTAACATGCTTACTTGTGCTTTGTCTCTTTTTGTAGAAAGATGTCGGCAAGTAAGATTGTCGCTGATCTCAATGCCGGAGAGAAATTGACG
Source organism: Rhynchospora tenuis (assembly GCA_027725995.1). Lineage (NCBI taxonomy): Eukaryota > Viridiplantae > Streptophyta > Magnoliopsida > Poales > Cyperaceae > Rhynchospora > Rhynchospora tenuis. The sequence goes on along the minus strand of CM050888.1, from coordinate 148,130,217 downwards.
AGCAACAATTACGATGTGTGGCATCGTAAGGCTCAAATGTTTGAGATTCAGGACTTCATAGAGCCACTCAGAAAGGGCCAATCCAAGGCGAATTCAAGCCATTGAGGATTTTAAAAAGAAAGATCGTGCCGCTCGCATAACGTTGCTGAGTAGCATGTCGAATGATCTTCTCCTCAGGTTTGAGAGGTACCGAACCACAAAAGAGATGTGGGATGCGGTTAAGCTCCAGTATAGTGGTACTTCAACCACTAGGCTCCGGCAACTCACACTTAAATTTGATGGCTATAAAAAGCGTCCCGAGCACTCAATGAGGGAGCATATCTTAGTCATGTCTAACATGATAAGTGAGTTGCAACAAGCGGGTCATGTTCTCTCGATGAGCAGCAAGTGCAAACAGTCATTCGCTCTCTATCTCGCTCATGGGCGCATATGAGAGTCAATTTGACCCACAATGACAACATATGCACTTTCGATGAAGTGGCGCGTCATGTGGAGTTAGAAGAGGATCGCTTATCAGCTGAGAAAGCTGAAAAAGCGGCTGGAGAGGCAATGATTGCTGCCTCAAAGAACTCGCAAAGGAAACCAAAGCAAAATTATGGTTCCAAGAAAATTGCGAAAGGCAAAGGCGAGGCCAATGCCAAAGTTGACAAGAAAAAGCACAACCAGAAGCGCGGTAAGCGAAAGGAGTAGCCCAAGGGGGCTTGCTTCAATTGTGATCAGGTGGGACACTTCGCTCGTGATTGCACGAAGCCGCAAAAGGTACCCACTGACCCTTTTGGGGTGGACCGTTCTGAAGTAGAACGAACCGTCCCAACTCCCTCAGAGTCTAAGACGGACCGTTCTGATGAGAACGTGTTGGAATTGTGTTCTAAAAGTTATCTTATAGTGATTACTTTTATATGTTATAATTATGAATTGGATGATATTACATTTTGTTCCATGAGTTTATGTTTGTATTTAGAAGTGTTCAAGAAGAAGCTCTTGGTCTTAAACCACAGAATTCTAAACAAAATAAATATATATATCTAAAATGTTCACAGGTCTTGAATATTAGCAGGAACACTAATATGTCATATAAGACTGTCGTGTTGATTAAAAGTACGTTGTAGTTCTGTAAACGTTGATAAAGGATTATCATTTAATAACAGGAGTATATGAAAAGTTTCATATATTGAACAGACCTAATTGATAAAAATATTATATGGATTGTGTTTGTGTCATTAATATTTTTATCGTGTCATTAATTCTAAGATTGATATGATATATTTTTCACATAAGGAATATGCAACGTAATTATTATTAAAAGTCATTTGAAGCAAGTGGTGATAAAAGTAATAGTTCTTTGTATGTAACTTGTGAAGGAGGAAAATATATATGTCAATAACTAATTGCCACTCATTAATTGAGGAATGATATTATAAAGGACCCTTGGTAAAGTGAGATTATAAATGGATCAAATATAACTGAAGTGCAGTTATAATTATATAATCCTACTTGTTAGAGACCAATAAAAGATTATAATTCGAAGATGACACATCCCTACTTTGTATAATAGTCATAATATCATATGGCAAAGAATAGACACAAGTAATGTTAATAACATTACTAGAAGGATCGTGTTTCGTAAAAGGATTTGCTAAACGTCTATATTATTTGGGTAGCTGTAATGTATGCTAGAGTACCGCTTACAGTTTATGGAATAAAATAATTATTCCATTGCCAACATAATAGGGATCCTCAATATAGGTCACACCAACTGAATGGGAAACAAGAAATATATTTTCTATGTACAAAGTTTCATGTTGCATGATATAAAGTACAAATAGAAAAATTATATCACATGATGTGATTAACTAGCAAAGAATAAATTTATTAATATGTGTATATTATGAAGATTATAATAATATGAATATTATTATAATAATATATGAATATTATTATGAAATGTATAAATTTATTTGAAGCTCAAGCCCAATTATTTTAACAAATGAAGAAGAAAGAAGGCTTTAAATTCGGTTCAGAATTTGAGCCAACTTTAAACAGAAAATTAGTATAGCAAATAAGAACCATTTTGGGCAAATGATATATGAAAATTGTACCCTTGAAGTGTAGAATCCAATGGTCCAAGTTTCAGGACGTTTGGAGTTTTCTACAGAGAGTTATCAAGGTTTTAGTACTGCAACATCAGAAATTAAAGTGCTGTTTTAATTTCTGGTTAGTGGCTTTAAATGTTATATGAAATTGAAATGTTTCTTCTTGTGTTTTAAAGGAAAAGCAGATCAGAAATTTTGTGAACAAGTAAGTCTTCATGTGCTGAAGCTTTGTTTTTCTTTTCTTCTAGATATTTGTTAAAATATTCTATCGATTAAGCAATCGATTAAGATACGGGCGACGGAGCTAGGTGTTGATGGGAAATTCGCTAGCACGGATTCGACTGTCATTCTTGTTTCGGATTCAAGGTGAACCGAAGAGGAATGAAGCTTCGTTAAAGACCATAGGTATGGTTCTACAATAATTCTTATAGGAATATATTTGATTGCGATGCAAATAAAATAAAGAAAATTAGCAATAATAAGAACGATCCTAGATGTTATCGATTAATAAAATTTTAAAATTACCCGATTCACATCATGAAATCCTTCAGAACGGACCGCCCCAGACATAACTGCTTGTGATTCAACTTTATATGTGTCTAGTTTCTCTATGCTAACTGATAATATTCCTGTTTGGACTGTTGATTCTGCAGCAGCTGACCACATACCTTGGGATCGAGCAACATTTGTGGACTATCGTGAGCTTATGTTTCGCAATGATCATAAATTAAATTCTACATGATGTTTTTTATGCGCCTGATGTGAGGCGAAGTCTTGTATCTGTTTTAGTTCTTGTCAAAACTGAATTGAGTGTTGTATTTGTGAACAATTGTGTTGAATTGTATCAGAATTCTATCTTAATTGGTAATGGATTTCTTAATGATAAATTCATGATTTTCGACACAATTGATTGCTCTTCTTTCTCTTATAAAATTGTTTCTTCTAATGTTAATTCTAATGTGAATGATAACATGATGATATGGCATGTTAGACTTTGCCATGTTGGGCAAGAAAGGATGGCTAGATTGGCTAAGGTTGGACTTTTGGGTCCCTTAACCAAGGTCTCCTTGCCCACATGTGAGAGTTGTCTAGTGAGCTACTCGAAAGCCTTTTGGTAAGGCTATTCGTGCCACAACTCCTTTGCAACTGATTCACTCGGACATTTGTGGTCCTTTGAGTGTGAGGGCTCGACATGGTGCCTATTATTCATCACATTTATTGATGACTATACGAGGTATGGTCATGTCTATTTGATCTCCCACAAATCTGAGGTACTAGGTTGCTTCAAAAAGTACTTGGCGATGGTTGAGAATCAACAAAATAGACATGTAAAAGCTCTTAGGACAGATCGAGGTTGTGAATACCTCTCAGATCAATTCAAGAGCTTATGTGATGAAAAAGAAATCGTTCATCAATTGACAACTCCCTACACGCCTTAACAAAATGGTGTTGCTGAAAGGCGAAATAGAACCTTGTTGGAAATTGTTAGATCAATGATGGCACAGGCAAGTCTACCAATTTCTTTTTGGGGAGATATGCTATTGACAGCCACATATGTTCTAAATAGAGTTCCCTCAAAATCCGTAACAGCCACCCCTTATGAATTATGGAATGGAAGAAAACCAAATTTGGGTAATCTCCATCCATGGGGTTGTTTGGCTTATGTCCATGATCCGTCTCACAAACATGGAAAACTTGGCCCGAGAGGGAGAAAGTGTATCTTTATGAGATACTCTGACACTTTCAAGGGTTACGTACTTGTGGAGAGGATATAAAAGGGATAATTACGGAAATCGAATCAAGAGATGCAACATTCCTTGAGAGTGATTTTCCAGAGAAAAATGAGGTTTATTAGGAAATTTCTTCTACCAACAATGGTAATGGTCAAGAGGTGGAGGAGAGAGGGAGGAATAAAAATCCTCCTCAACCTCTTGAGATCAGAACTATGGCAGAAGTGGCAACTCAACAAACCTATCTCGGGTGGAACGGTTCGTCCCATGACTTGGGCGGACCGTCCCAGAGGTGGGACGATGGTCAGTTTGGACCGTCTAGACCATCCCACATATGGAACGGACCGTCCGATATGTTGGGCGGACCGTCCCAACATTTCCCGAGAGAAGATTCTCCTGATCTGAATGACGATCAGGAAGTTATGGAACCTCGTAGATGTGAACGTGAAAGAGTACCCCGTCGCAGATTTGAGATAAGGGGGGGGGGGGGGGGAGAAATGCTCATGGCTGCTTTGGATGGATTGGTTCTACCAAAAGAAGATGATAAACTTAAACGCAACAAGAAGGTTGTTAAGGCTATCTATCTGGATGAACCAAAGAATGTGCGAGAGACATTTTCTAGTCCTTACTCTAAGGAATGGTTACTTGCAATGCAAGAGGAGATTGATTCCATGAAGAAGAACCAAGTTTGGGACTTGGTTGACTTATCACAACATCGTAAGGCTGTTGGAAGCAAATGGGTTCTCAAAGTCAAGCATAAGAGTGACAAGTCAATTGAGCGTTACAAAGCTCGCTTGGTTGCGAAAGGATTCACCCAAGTAGAGGGAGTGGATTATGAGGAAACGTTCTCACCCGTAGTCAGGTTTGCCTCTATCTGCTTGATCCTAGCAATTGTCGCTGCAATGGATCTAGAATTATATCAAATGGACGTGAAAACTGCATTTCTCAATGGAGAATTACATGAGAAGATATATATGGTACAACCTGAAGGGTTTGTAGTTAAAGGGAAGGAGCACAAGGTGTGCAAACTTCGCCGATCCATATATGGTCTCAAACAAGCATCACGACAATGGAACCTTCGATTCCACCAAGCTGTGTCTTGTCAAATGGCTTCGAGGTGATGGAAAAGGATCATTGTGTGTATGTAAAGAGGTCCAATGAAAGTTTCTTGATCACGACATTGTATGTTGATGACATATTGCTTGCGGGTAACAACAAGTCGCTGATAAGTTCAACGCAGGCTTGGTTGTCCTCTATGTTTGACATGAAAGATATGGGTGAAGCTAGCTATGTGCTAGGTGTCAAGATAACTCGAGATCGAACCAAGAGGTTTCTCAGTTTATCTCAAGAGACCTATGTGAAAAAGGTTCTTGAACGATTTGACATAGAGTCATGTAAATCGGTTGACACTCCTATTGATAAAAACACAAACTTGAGTAGTGACATGGGTCCCAAGACGGATGATGAGCGAAAGAAAATGGACAATGTTCAGTACTCTAGCACAGTTGGAAGCTTGATGTATGCCATGATATGTACAAGACCCGATATTTGTTACGTTGTGAGTCTTGTAAGCCGATTTCAATCAAATCCTGGATTTCCTCATTGGCAAGCAGTTAAGAGGATTTTGATGTATCTCATGGGCACGTCTGATTATGTGCTATGTTACCAAGGCAGAGACCTGAAACTAATCAGCTATTCTGATGCCGATTGGGGTGGAGACTTGGATGAGCGTAAGTCCACTTCAATTTTCATATTCATGCTTGGTAAAAGCATTACCTCTTGGGCTAGTAAAAAGCAAACGTGTTGCTTTATCAACCATGAAAGCTGAGTACATAGCATGTGCTTCAGCAACCCAAGAGACAATCAGGGACGGAGCCAGCCTAATTTTAAGCCTGGGCACATTAACAAAAATAAATAAATAAATTCAATAATTAATTAAAAATTATAGATAAAAATAAGATTAATACATAGCTTGGGCACAATTACAAAGAACAAAAGTTTATTAATTTTAATTATTAACTAGAACTTATGATAAAAACTAAGATTAATATAAAATAAAATATGGTGGATGGTGCTCAGCATTCAACAAAATTGTTAAAGCAATTTAGTTCATCTGATTGGAGTATTTCATCTCCAGGATTGAGTATTTCATTTGGAGATGGTTTATCCAATTGATCGAAGAAATAGATTAAAATCAAGAAAATACAAAATATTTTCTTCTTTATTATATTTGGTTCATATTTAAATTTTCTTTTTTTTTTTTCTTACTGTTTTCACGTTCAGCTAAAAGCCTAATGTGTACATGTACATCTGCCTTCAAATTTGCCTATACGATTTTTACCTTTATTGGAAACCGGAAAGGGATATAGAGACAACACATGTACATCTGCTTTTTAAAAATGCCTTATTTATATTTTATGTGTAATTGTATTAACCTAGTCAATTGTGTAGCAAAGTGTATTAAAGATGTCTTTGTTTCCAAATTTGAACTGCCACACAAAAGTAGCATAGAGAATAATATAGAAAATCTGAAACAAACCTTGCAGAAACATTTGGATTGGGGAAAAAATGATGATTGTGATCTCTCTAGAGCGAAAGAAAGATTAATGTTATTCTGGAGGGACCTAAGGTGAGGCACACTGTTTTGCAAATCATTATTCAAGCTCAATTTACATATACGATTTTTATCAGAGCAAAAGTTCTATAGCTTAATTCCTATTGTCAAAAATCCAAGCCTGGGCACGTGCCCAGGCTTGCCCTAATGTGGCTCCGTCCCTGGAGGCAATATGGCTTAGGCGCTTCCTTAAAGAACTAGGGTAGTCAAGGTACCTAAAGAACCTGTGACTATTTGTTGCGATAGCACGGCTGCTATAACATTTTCAAAAGACCCCAAGTATCACGGAAAAGGCAAGCATATTGATATGAAATATCACTTTGTGAGAGACAGACAATCACACAATAAGATTGTGTTGAAGCACATATCCACTGAAGAGATGGTGGCAGATCCATTTACTAAAGCCATAGAAAGGATGCAGTTCCTCAAGATGGTCAGGGTTATGGGTTTGAAGTCCGTAAGCGGGGCTTTGGCTGAGAAATAACTTCTCAGGTAGCTTTGGAACGGACAGTTTTAACTTACCAACCAGACCGTCTGAGATTTGGAACGAACATTAAATAGTTACAGAACGGACCGTTCTGTTCTGGAACGGACTGTTTGACTATGTATTTCCAGATTATGTATGTATGTATGTATGTATGTATGTATGTATTTGAACAATTATGTTTTATTAATGTATATTAAGACATGTTTATTCATTTGTGTTTGAATTATTTATTGTTCAAATGTTAGCATAAATGGTAGTGTGAAATTGAACTTTAGATTGTCTCACTCACACGAGCAATCGGCTCTAATGCCTAAGGCATGTAGAGATGAGACTAGATTGAGCTATGTGCGCTTAGTCAGGGACTAAGGAGCCACCTAGGGTGGTCGAAGCTCATTGTCGCTTCAGTCTGGGACTGAAATGAGGCTTGTCTTCTTTTAGGCGATCCAATATGATTGTACCCTGAATAATCATATAGTTCAATAAAGCCGAGGTGAGAATCTCCTTAGAACTCAAGGAGTGTCTAGGTGGTAGAATTTCAGGATTAGTTGCAATAAGGAGTGGTCTAGACCATAGACACTTGGTTTGCAAACTGAATTTAGACTCGTACAATGAAACTATGACACACGTCTGTTGAGCAGATAATTCATTGTAACATGTGCCCATACCACATGTGCTTGGCGATATTTGGAAGATGGGTTGAGTGGTCCCAGGACCAAGACCGATTGACTCCCCATTGTGTGAGTTCCATAAATCACGTACCCTTTGACTTTTGACTATGTCATGAGGGAAGAAGTCAGTGCTTGTTACTTTGGTGTGTACCCTATGGTGATGTATATTCCGCTTGTCGGGGCATTGCTGGGAAAGCAGCTGATTTTGTTGTGAATTTCATGAGACGAAAGAAAGATCAGATTCGATTTGCACAAACGAGAGATTTGTTAGTGTTTAGGATCCACCAAACTCGTCATATGGACTGAGATTAGGAACATATAGTAGACTAAGATTGAAAAGGAAAGAACATGTATCATTGAGCGGTCAATAATGTCTTATCTAGTGCAAATCTGAATGTATCTAAGATACTAGTATACACAATTATCTAACTGTTTTTATAAAAGGGTAGATGCTCTATCGCTGGCTTTGAATTTATTCAAAGTGAGGATTTTGAGCTCCCGCATGACAGGTGTATGCGCTGGTCGCACGTTCCATTCGTCGTATGAGGTCTGACTCTGTGTTTTGGTCACAATATCTCCAAGAGGGAGATGTTGGAAAAAGTGTGAAGTCATTGTTGGAACGAATCGTTCTGATAGGTCGGTTGGTATAACTGGAAAGACGCGTTCCAACTATAGAACGGATCAAAATAGAACGACAGGACGGACCGTTCCAAATTGGAACGGACCGCCTCAATTATGTCGGTTCATATTTCTAGAAAGTCTATTTTAGACGTTTCAGGTTGGCTGTATATATACCCCTCTTCTAATCACGATCTGAGATGTCTGGAAGTTGCCATTATGTGTAATAACCACAAGAAAGAGAGAGAGAGTCTTGATTAAGAGGGAGGAGATCATCCTATTGCTTGGAGAGCAATAGGAATCACACGCACAAGTCGACCGACTCTTGGAATCGTGAAAAGTGACGCCAAGCCCTAACTTGAGGTTGTGATGTACTTGCAGCATACGGAGGAAGACAATAAGGCGTGAGAGAAGGGTTGCATAACCGCTTTCAAGAAGTATCTAGACTAATCGATCAATTTCTGCTGCGGTATATCTAATTTCTTATGATTTATGATTCATATGTTAAATATGCATACAGTAACACAAATTCTTACAAAATGTGAGCGATGTTCCAAGTCACGGCGTACCAAAATACATTGTGAAGTTGGCACTGTTCATGGCAAGGAATATGTTGCGTGCGAAGTTAAAATATAAAGGTGTTTGCGTTAAGATTTGAACAACATTGTTAAACAGTAAAGAATGAGGTGGTAAAGGAGAAATCAGTTTAGTAGAGACTAATTGTAGGACAAAGGCTCAGTTAAACCTAAATTACTTATTGAAGCACCAAACTTAGTCAAAACAGTGTGCCCTGAACACTGCAATATCAGTATCTAGTATCGTAATCATACTCTTCAGTTTCAATGGAACTTAATAAGCAAAAGGAAACAACAGTTATCTTATAAACAAATTAATTAATCGTGTGTGCTAAGAACAAAACATGATCATGACGTCTTGAGATAGCAGGTCGATGATAGAAGTCGCAAAGTGACACTCTGACAGTTCTATCGAGTGTTGCGGTCTTCATGATCCTCTTCTTCGTTTGCTGGCAATTCACGAAGCCAAGGAGAAAAGATTTGTCTGGAAAAATGACTCTTCAATCGTAGATCTGTTTGATCCACGAAAGGAGTTTCCATCAGGTATGGTTAAAAAAAATATCACAAATTTGGTGGCAAATTCATGGAAGTAGAACAACTGTCTGATGCTAGTATTATATTCAATTTTGGTGGGAAATTCCTACTTTGAAACTGCATTAATGTCAGACAGAGTGCTTGACATTGATGATACTATAAATAAAGTGGATGTAGCGAGAGAAATGAAGAAGAGGGGAGAATTGAAATACCTTGAATTGAAAAATTTAAGGTTGCCCGAGATCATGAAAATCAAAGGATGGGACAAACATCTTACAACTGTAGTTGTTGGAGATACAACTATGGAGACCCTACCATCAAATGATTTGCTGAAAATGAGATCAGTAGAGCATCTTTCGTTGAGAAACACAAAAATACGTGAGTTTCCAAAACTCCCAGAATCCTTGAAAACACTGGATGTTGGAGGTACACCTATTGAGACCCTACCAGAATCTAGTCCCTGGCTGTATTTAACAACTCTTTTATTGAGAAATACAAAAGTACGTGAGATTCCTAAATCCTTTGAGAAATTGGAGTACCTGGATGTTAGAGACACATTTGTCCGGTCCTTACCAGACTCATTATGGAACAATGGAAAATTAAAGTCCGTACTTGCCTCTGACACGTTGCAACAACTTAATGGACCACCACCACCGCCAAAAGCAGACCTCAGCTCGCTAAGAATTCTGGAAATGGTACATGTCTCAAATAAATGGGGCAAGAAACTACCAAAATTTTATCGTCTAGAGAAGTTGGGGCTCTCTTATTTTAAAAATGCTTTAAGTTAGTACAATACATTAAATTGGGGTATTATTATCGAACTCCTGAGTACATCAGAGTTCCTATCCTCTTTAAAGATACAAGGAAGCAATGTTCCTGCGACAATAATTGAAACAACGACCTGCCCAAGCTATGAGCGTTTAAAATACCTGTGGGTTGGTGGGTCATACTCTCTGTTCAGTTTAAACATTACAATGCCATCACAATTAACCAGCCTCACGCTGGAGAATCTTGAGTTTGACAAAGATCCTATGCCTAAATTAGGGTAATTACGAAAGTTAAAGACTCTTCATCTAAGGTGGCTGTTGTACACTGCCGAAATAAAAAAGATGATGTGCTCAAAAGGTGGTTTCCCTCGACTGAAAGGCTGCAGCTTTATCATATCTCTGGCCTCGAAGAATGGTCTGTGGAGAAAGAGCACTGCCCAGGATCACGCATGTTGTCATTGACTGTTGCAAAGCACTCAGCTGTCATCTGGATACACTAGAAATAGGCCAATTCTAGGAATTGTCTATTCCCGGCATAAATTTTTTATCTAAACGCAATTGCCAATTCTAGGAATAGCACAATTTTCAATAACACTCTTCCCAACAACACTTTTCTCTCTACTTTTCATCCCAATAACACTCTTTCCAACGCTATTTCTAACTCACCATTCAAGCAACATTTCTATTTCAGAAATAGCACTCTTCCCACGCTTCCTGAAATCTCACTTTTTTCTTAAATTTAGTCCCGAAATTGCTATTGCTAACCTATTCCCCACCCATCCAAACGACCCCTCAAGGATCTTGCTGGCCCTCTAGTAGATCGTGCCACATCCCTAAAGGAGTTACACTTGCATGCTATGCCACCTGGACTTGCAAAAAAGTTCTGTCGTCTTCCGTTTGTCAAAATCACTGAGAATTAGATTTAAGGCTGTTGTGCTTTTTTCAATCTACGTATCTTAATTGTAAGTTTGATCTATTAGTTTTGTTGTGCTTTTTTCAATCTACATATCCCAATTCTAAGTTTGATCTATTAGTTTTGATCTCCTTTTAAATTGTCCCTGTTCTTTTGTCTTTCAAGTAGTGTTCACGTAATAGAGAACTCTTTCTCTGCTTGACAGTATTGTTGAGTTGGTTACCAGCATATTAACTTCAAGGCTTAACTGTACCAAATCGGTACCATTTACTATGCCCAAGCAATTTATTAAATCATTTCTTTAAAAAAGAAAATCCAGAGTATGCCTTATGGCTCGTGGTATTAAGAGAAGTTCATAAAAAATACAGAGCATCCTACCTGAAATTTTTTTTTTTTTTTTGGGTTGGGGGGGGGGGGGGGGGGGGGGGTGGAATCCAATCTTATCCTCTGTTTATACATAGTTCTGATGACACTAAAGTGCGTTGTTGCTGAAGTTTGTTTTGGGATCTTTTCGCTCTATTTTGATGGATTATTTATCTCTTATTTATCAGCAGTATAAAATATTTTAACTTGAGTTCTTGTCCGTGGCTGATTGGTTGTATTTCTTGTTTTATTTATTGGAACTTCTTTAGTTGTTTGTGATATGCAATACTACTGAAATCAGCTCTTGGATGTTTATATGCTTGATTGTGATGAACTATTTCTATTTTATTTGTCAATTATACAACCTTTTTAGACTTTGTTGTCTTCCGCAGTTTTTTCTGTATTTACTGCTCAATTTACTGGAACTTGTGTTTCTCTATTTCATGGATTCGGATACTTAAGTAGCAAGTTTGGTATCACATACAACGTTGAAATAAGGTGCACACTAATAAAGCCTGCCGGCATTTAATTCCTCAAAATGAAAAATGCACACTAATGAGGATTAAGAGAGTAAGAAAAAGGTACATTTATATATGATAAAACAACAACAAAAGAAATCATTTTTCCACCTGTAGGTGAAAATGGACATATTGTACGTACCACTGTACCAGCCCTGCTTCGCGCATTGCTTGGTAATTAATTAACTCCCCCTCATGATTTCTATAGCTCCCTCCGGACAGAAAAAGGCAGCGAGCGCCAACAATGGGTCCCTCACCGGTTTAATTTGTATGGTTTAGCAGTTGGGTGGTGAATTTGCTTTTATCTTTTATCGGTGATAAAACAATGATAGAACAATCCTTCTTTTTCGAGACAAATAATGAAAAGAAAATTCCAAAAAAGTGCCTAAGACGTTGAACACAAAAAACTAATATCGATCATTTCAATTCTATTCATTTGATAATTATTCTTGTAAATTTTGTTATTTGTTATGAGAAAGATATTGCGATAATTGAAGCCGTGAAAGTCTAGATCTACATGATAGCATGAGAATGGTAGGCCCAAAGAAATTGACAGGAAGACCATTTTTCCGTTTCTCACGATTTTCCTAGAAGAAGATACAAATTGACCTGCCTCGGTTTCCTTCTCACCATCTAGTGTTCCACCTACGCTAACGCTGTCAGCCGTGCACAAACGGCACGGAAGAGATGATTTGCGTTTTCGTTCCGTTCCAGCAAACGAATCAACAGCCATTTCGTTTCCGTTCTGTTTCGTTAAACGAAACGATTTTCCATTTTGTTTCTGTTCGGTTTTTTTATTCTCCATTGATTTCATCCCATTTTCCATTGATTTCAATCAGTTTTCGATAAAACGAAATAGTAACGTATACCGCTCCCCGTTCTGTTCTAAAAAAAGAAACCAGAAAATCTTTCAGTTTCTATTTCGTTTCTATGAGGAGTAAGAAAAACACACCCCTAGGTCCACCATCCAAGTTATCCAGTGCACGCCTAGAATGAAATTCTCGGCAGCGCAGCAGTTAGCAGTGGATGCATCACAACCATCCGATGGATGATGGCTGTCCCGTGAATTATACCAATTGATAGGCCCGAAAAAATTAACTGTCGAGATGAGATCGAACGACTCAGATCAAAGCGCTGCTTGCAGCGCACGGCAGAGGATACGGATCCGTGCACGCCTCCTTCATTTTTTCGCAAGTCCCTCCTGATCGGTCTAAAATGTACTGGCCAAAATTAAAACCCTAGACTACCGATGTTAATCGTTTGCAATATAGCTTAGGGGTCGGATCACAGGGACGGAACTGTTCCAAATCTAAGTTTACTATATAAATCAAATCCTAATTAGGTTCTTGAAACAAACAAATCAGTTGGTAATTATTTTTGGAATTATAATATTCTGACAGGCAAACTAAAGATAGATTGGTGACAAACTAGGGTAGGATAAAATCCAAAATAATATGAGGAAAAATAACAGTCTAAAATGAATAGGGGATCAGATATCAAACTCTCTGAATTGACTGAGCCAGAACGGTCCGCCTTGGGAGAGAACGGTCCGTTCTACCTCAGCTGACGCCTGAAACCCTCCGTTTCATGATGAAACGCCCCTCTCGGGCGGTCCGTTTCATCATAGAACGGTCAGTTTCGGCCATCAGTAAACATGCTGTTAAGTTATTTAGTTAATTCAATTAAATCGTTTATGCAAGCTTGAGTAAAAGGGCAAAGGGTAATAAACTCTTAACTCTCGTTCAGGTTAACTAATCCAATGCTAATCATCAAACTTCTAATTTCGTAAACCTCAACTCTCGTTTGTTTGTTTCGGTTAATTATTTTGATCCTTAATTCTGTCTGCACGACCTAATTTCTCAATTGGTTCAAAGTTCCGATCTCTTGAAGATTTGGTTTATCCTCTCGGAAACAACCTACAGAAAGGTAGCAATTCAGATCTTGGTCTCAAATAACAGACTTCTAACCAGACGACTAAACGTGGTCTTTGTTTAGCGGGACAATCAGTTATTGAAGATCAATATCAGAATAATAATAAACAGATAAAACTCAAGGATTCAAAACATAAACATCAATAATTATATTAACTGAACTTCATAACAACATAATCAATCAAATCAGAGGTTCTCAATCATAGCCCCTAAAAACGACTACTCGCTACAAATCATGACTAAACAACAAGCATGTTTCATCGATAAATCAGACATAGAGATATAAATCAAGAAAATACAACAATCGGCACGATGACTACTCTAAAGCCTCCCTCTATCTCACTGGAACGTGTCGCCCTGCCTTGGAAACGGTGCGTTTCAAGGAGGATTCTTCGTCTTCAATGGAAGCAGTGTCTCAGATAGCTCCTGGAAGCTATCAAATCCTAGAAAAACAAACCCTTTGCTTGGAGGCAGGAGAGGCTCTTATATAGCATCTGGAGAGCCGACTTGGTGAGAAAGATACGTCAGAGTCGCCTAGAATCGAAGGAGATCATCTGGAGATTAGTTGACAAATTCAACTCATGCACAAATGGCAAGTTTTAACACCCCTGAAACGGTCCGTTTCATAGGTGAAACGGTCCGTTTCATAGGTGAAACGGTCCGTCTAAGGAGAATTTCAGCTGAGCTTGTTCCTGGGTCTGGACTGGTCCGTCTTGCACCTGGGCGATCCGCCTCTCTCCTCAGTTGGTTCATTTTGCTCTTGAGATGGTCCGTTCCAGCCTATAGAAGACATCATCCCCTCGATTCCTCTTCAAAATCCTAGTACCTATTCTAAAGGAACGGTCGGATTCATCTTCAATAAATCTAAGTACCTATTCTAAGGGAACGGTCAGATTCATCTTCAATAAATCCAAGTACCTATTCTAAGGGAACGGTCGGATTCATCTTCAATAAATTCAAGTACCTACACCATGGGAACGGTCGGAATCATCTTCAATAAATCATAGTACCTATACTAAGGGAATGGTCGGATTCATCTTCAATAAATCCTAGTACCTATTCTAAGGGAACGGTCGGCCTCATTTTTAAGACAACAAATAATTCAAAACCACTTGGCCTCTTCTTCTCGAATCTCAAAAAAAAAAAAAAAAAGAGAGGAGAAGGAGGATTGTGATAGCTGAGCCGTTTTGAATTAAGTCATCATGCTCGTCATATAGGATAATACAAGTGACTTTTCGGTTTGCCTCTCTTAAGAAAAACAATCAATGCAGGTTGACCTATCCACACCAACTTCATCAAACTCGCCAGTTTCGTCGACCTCGCCAACTTCGTCAACCTCGCCAGTTTCATCGACCTCGCCAACTTCGTCAACCTCGCCAATTTCATCGACCTCGCCAATTGCGTCAAACTCGCCTGTTTCATCGACCTCGCCAACTCCGTCGACCTCGCCAACTCCGTCGACCTCGCCCGTTTCATCGACCTCTCCAACTCTGTTGACCTCGTCGATCTCTTCAGCCTTAGCGACCTCGCCAACTTCTCCTACCCCGCGAGCTGACTATTTTGAGAGCTCGATCACCACGTAAAAGATTAAATGGGTTACTCACCTCGACATAAAATTCAAAAGGACTTCAAATCTTGAAGGAACAACATTAATTTCAGCTTTCACTAGAATTACTTCCACTAAAAGCTGGAGGGCTGGTGATAGGGTCCAAATGACCCGGTCCAGCCTGACTCGGCTCAGTCCGATTCAGCCCAGCCTAAGACATATATATATTGCCATAATAAGATGGCTTGAAAGACTGTCAAAGGGCAAGAAAATAAATGCTCCATCTTCCTTCCGCGTAGGGGTGGTTGGTTGGCGGAAGGGAAGCTCCCTTCATTCCTCTATAGGTGTTCTTCTAACAAACTTGCTTTTAGCTTCTACTGGAATTACTTCCACTAAAAGATGGAGGGCTGGTGATAGGGTCCAAAATGACCCATCCAGCCCAACTCGGCTCAGCCTGACCCATAACAAGGTTGCCCTAACAACCTTATATAAAGGGCACTGTCTCTCTACTCAAGGAGGATCCTGCCCAACTAGGGTTAGAGAGCTTCTACATTCTTTCGTAAGGGGCGGCTGGTTGGCGGAAAAATAGTGGCCTCCCTCCTCTCTTTGATCATATCAAGCTCGCTAAACAACTCTACCAGAACTGGGTGTAACAATGTGGATTACTACTAGTTCTAGTTTGAAGCTGTCTACCGATTAGATCAGGTGATCAACAGTTTCAATATTGATTGAAGTAGATTATTTGGATTAATTAATCCAGCACATAAATTGACTATTGAGGTGCTGGCACTTACCTTGCAAGACTTGGTCCTGCGCTATGAAACACGCATATGATCAACTTGCAGGACCCACATAGCTGACTTTCTTGACAGCCATTTAATTGCTGATTACTATTATATGTCAATATCGACTACCTTCGGAATATCTATTGTATACGCAGAATGATTAACATATTACGTATGGAGTTGCTCGGTTGTATCGCTCCAAATCCATTATACTTGAAGGCTTCAAAACCGTTGACTTCTCTTTCTTGGAAAAAACACCATCCAACAGCGTTTTCAATTCCTCTTATTTTAAATAAACAATCTCTACCCACTTTCAAATAATTTCCATGTCCAAATAATTTTCAATTCCTCACCAAAAGAACTCCATAATTCCTTTTGATCATTTCCCAATGGCTGATTCAGCTACAGGTGCAGTTGGGCGGACATGCGCTTGAACACCTTTGGCGTGCCAGGAGCTGTGGGAGCTGAGTTTAGCTCCTTCTTCTCCATAGAAGATAATCGGTCTTCTCTCAAAGATGCAAAAGAAAACTTGCAAGCGGTTCAAACTATAATAAACACTAAGGTTTCCATAGAAACAGATAAGTCAAGGGGTGTTAATCCACAAGTTCAATTGTGGTTGAGTCGAGTTGAAGAGATCATCACAGATAAAACCCTTGAGGTAGAATATGATAAACTTACAAGAGGTGGTTTCTTCCGCTCCTGCACTTTGAACCTGCCTCACCGACATAAGGTGGGTAAGAAAATCAGGAAGAAGCTCGTGCATGTTAAAGATCTGATTGATGATGTGAAGAACTTCACTGATGTCGGTGTCGATCTACCGGTTGACATGGTGGATCCAATACCGCAAGCAAAAACGTTTGGTATGGAGTCAATGCTAAAGCAACTCCATGAGTACTTTGAGGACAAAGAGAGGTGTATTATTGGCGTGTCGGGGCAGGGAGGGATCGGCAAGACCACCCTTCTCACCGATTTCTTTAACGAGCTGAGTGGTGGTAGCGATTTACGTGTGGTAATATTGATTGATGTCTCCAACTCAGAGATGCTAGACGTGAAGGCTATCCAACACACAATAACTGAGCAGCTGGGACTGCCTTGGGTCGACACAGAAACCGAGGATGCTCGAGCCAGGTTATTAATGAAGGCCCTGGCAAGAAAGCGGTTCGTGATCCTACTTGATGATGTTCGGAAGAAATTTCATCTTGAGGATATTGGCATACCAGTGCCCAATACTGACAATGGATCCAAGATCATTCTTGCCTCTCGAGATGAGGACGTTTGCAGAGAGATGGGTGCCATGAAAAGCCTAATCAGAATGCAATTATTAGATGGCCAGTCTTCATGGGATCTCTTCCTAAGTAACCTTAGTACTGATGCTCGCAATTCCATAGAATCTGGTTATTCCATTAAATGGAGGGCCATGGCTATCAAAAATAGCTGCCAGGGCTTGCCAATTGCTCTGAAGGTCACAAGCCGAGCTTTGGCAGGGCTAAAGAGCCCAAATGACTGGAGAGATGCCATAAAGACATTAAACATGGGTCTATCTGAAACTGGAGGTGTTGACCAGATCTTTCAACCGATGAAGTATAGCTACGAAAGGCTTGATGCGACAACCAAAAAATGTTTCCTGTACTGTATTCTGTTCCCTGAAGATAGTTCAATCAGGAAAGAGCAGCTGGTAGAGTACTGGATTGCTGAAGGTTTCATACCCCCAAATCAGAACTGGAAAGCAAATTTCACCATCATAAGCAAGCTGAAATCAGCATGCTTGCTCCAAGAAACAAACTTCGGGCTAAAGGTAAGATTACATAAAGTAATCCGCCAATTTGGACAATGGTTAGCAAATCAAGAAACCAACTTTCTTGTACAAGCTGGTAAGAACCTAGAGAGTGCACCAGAAATTGATCAGTGGAACGGGCCTCAGAGGATATCACTCATGTCTAATGACATTAGAGATCTCTCTTTTTCACCTAACTGTAATAACCTTGAGACTTTGTTTCTCCAGAACAATCCCAATTTAAAGAGCCTGACTTCTAAGTTCTTTAAAACCATGACTAAACTTAGAGTTCTTGATCTGTCCAACACTGCTATAAAAGAACTTCCTGACTGTGATGCATTATGCCAATTGCAATATCTGAACCTATGCCAGACGCCAATTATAAAACTACCCAGAAGATTTTGGGTTTTGAAGGAGTTAAGATACCTTGACTTAAGTCAAACAGAGGCACTTGAGGAAACTTATGATAATTGTTCGAAATTATTAAATTTAAGGGTTCTTAATCTTTTTCGGAGCCACTATGGTATACGTGATGTGTCTGACCTAGATTTGGATAAATTAAAAGAGCTAAATTTTCTTGGTATTACTATTTGTTCGGAAGATGTTCTAAGGCAGTTGAAAAAGACACATCCTTTGGCAAAATCGACACATAGATTGAGCCTAAGAAATTGTGCTGGCTTGAAATCCATCCATTTTACCATTTTCAATCAAATGAAACAGCTTCTAGTGCTTTATATTGAATCATGTCCGAAGTTAACTGAACTGGTGATGGATCAAGGTGAGAGAGAAGTGTCCAAGTTGGAGGTGTTAACTCTTTGGGAATTGCCTTGTCTTGACACCATATTGGTTAAATCAATGCCACATTATTTCATGATGCTTCGTGAACTGACAATCTACGAGTGTCCGAAGTTAGAGAATATCAATTGGGTCGCAAAACTTGAATCACTTGATAAACTCGTTGTATCTGGATGTAACCAAATGGTCCACATAATTGCAGAGATCGATAGCGGTACACATGGGATGCACAACAGGACAGATGACATGTCTGAAGAAGAAGAAATGAAATCGCTGATTGAAGAGGCATGCCAAATCAAAATTGGTGAAAACATGATAGTAACTGATGAACAGGTTGGAGAAAACATTGAGTTTCCAAAATTAAGATCGGTTTTATTGACGGACTTGCAAAATCTGGTGAGCATTTGTAGGCCCAGAAAGTTTCCATCTCTGGAAAGTATCAGAGTTCAGGAGTGTCCAAATTTGGTTAGGTTACCAGTCAGCTCTGCTCACAAAATTATTAAACTCAGGCAAATATGTGGCTCCTCAGAATGGTGGAATAGACTCGAATGGGATGGGAAAGAAATCAGACGAGAAATGGAGAACTATTTCATTGCAATTTAATTTAATGATTGATGTGGTGTATACAAATGAATAATTTGGATTGATGATTTGTTTGGTGTATACAAATGGATAATTTAATTTATTGATTTGTGTGGTGTATATAAATAAATAATATGATTTAATGATCTATATGGTGTATGTAAATGGATAATTCGATTTAATGATATGTGTGCTGTATATTAATGTATAATTTGTTTTAATAATCTGTGTGGTGAGCATTTCAGAAATGGAAAAATTATACTTTATTTTAAATATGATCAATTTGGTCGTCTCAATTCTTAAACGCGATGGTTTATGTTGTACTACCAACTGGAATGAAAATTTCCCGTAAACACTTTTTAGATTAAAATCTGGTTTGAGACGGAAAAACGGAGAAAGTAATGGTATTAACTTTCTTCCCATACTTGTATAGACGTATGAAATATGGAGGAAGACGGTCGGAATTGAGAGAAAGATGACAAGAGAGTAAGAGACATGGGAATGATATATATACATTGACACACACGCTAGCATATGGGCCTACCTAATGTGTGGACAAATTCAATGTGCGGAAAATGTTGTTCTAACATAGATATTTTACTTTTTTATCGATCTCAATGTTTCTTAAGTTTATTCATTTGATGAAAAGGTTGTTAAACCACCCTATTATCAAAGTTATTACGATATCTAACAACATTAATTCTGATATATATCCATTTAGTAATATTCGAGTATAATCAAAGGTTTAAATAGCGGATAGCGGATGCGTAGCGGTCATTCTAATGTCATAGCGGATAGCGGATAGCGGCCATTTAACGGCCACTATTGGACCATAGCGGATATTAAATCGGATACATACTTTCATTCAAATTAAACATTATGATGGACCATAGCCCCGCACATTTTCGACAAACATGCGCACATTTTAGGATGGTTAAAAATGTGAGTTTCAATTTTACGACATTGAATGTTGGTTTTTAATTTAGATTTAGATAAGGGTTCATTTTTTTAAGAAAAAATAAATATGTATTTTTAAGAATAAAAAAGAGAGAAAATGAGGTTAGAATTTCGTTTATTTTAGAATAAAAAATAAATATGCATTTTGAAGAATATTTAAGAACCAATAAGTGTTTATTTTACTTCACGTAAATATGCATTCCATTATTAATTCAAAAAGAAAGAAAAAATTGAGGTTAGAATTTTTATGTAAGTCCATAAATATGCGGCGGTGAGTTTCAATGCTAAGGTTCTGATGACATGTCCATAAATCTTTATATAATTGATAGTTTAATTAAAATAATAATTATATTTCTATTGTATTAATGCGAAATAATTTGCAACAAAAATCGTCAAAGTTGATATTATATGATATAGATTTTGATATTAATAAAATATTATAAAATTTATTAAATATCATATGAATTAATATATGTGAAAGTTAGATTTTTTAGGCAGTATTGGATTCCTGGATTCCGATACTACCTAAAATTAGCGGAAAAGTAGATAAAATAAT
The DNA here is from genome assembly GCA_027725995.1 of Rhynchospora tenuis. Taxonomy (NCBI): domain Eukaryota; kingdom Viridiplantae; phylum Streptophyta; class Magnoliopsida; order Poales; family Cyperaceae; genus Rhynchospora; species Rhynchospora tenuis. Next base: position 148,109,411 of record CM050888.1, on the reverse strand, counting down.
GATAAAAGTTTATTAAATAATGTTAAAATTGATATCGGGAGCCTCATTCTAGTATCGGAATCCAGGATCCCGATACTAGCTACTATCGTATTATGGGATCCCGATACTAAGGAGAATTAGTATCAGGATTCCGATACTGCAAGGATAGTTTTATAATTTTGATTAAATTAGTTTTATAATTTTGATTAAATCGAATTTATTTTAAAATTTCTTAATTAATGAGAATTAGTTTATAATTTATTCGGTCCAAAACCATTTAGGCCCAACAATACGGCAACAACAGCGGCCTAGCATTCTACTCACTGGGTTCGATTCTTCACATTGTTAAATTAAATTTTACAATTCCCTATGTGTGCGTTGGGTTAATGCTTCAGACGGCCGGTTTAATACAAAAATAATCCGGTTTATCCGGTTTTCTTCCGATTTTTCCTGATTCACAAACAAGCGGGTATTGGTGTCTTTTCCCACCCGATTCCAGATTCGGTACCCGGTAAAATCCGGTTTTTTCGGTACCAGGTAAAATCTGTTTTTTCCGGAACCGCTAGGGTATTGAAAACCATGCTTCGAGCCTTAGTACAAAGGACATGTTGGCAAGGACGCTATCGGTTATTGGTTGATAATGATTGAATTTTCTACGTTTTCTGGATTGTAATAAACGTTTTCTTGTCTTTCTATTTTGAGTGCTCAAAAACACCATTGATTTTAGCATATTTATGTTAGACATGGAATGTGCAGGTAGATGATCATACACTTAAATTATACTTACACTTTAAAACATATTATTTTAATATACAAATCTCATTGTATTTAATATTAAATCAAGTCGGTGCTAAAAAAATGTTCATAATACTGATTCTATATTAGAAGGTAACACATTGTGTCGCTATATATTTCATTAAAATACAACTATAATGTATATATATGTTGCTAATTTTCACTATTTTAGCAACCATAGGAAATAAAACACCAAAAATATATACTTTTTTAAGTAATATTATGGTATATCAATGAACACCGCTATAGCGGCATTTTTAATTTAGCACCGTAGCGGTCTACTAGGTCGTACCGCTATAGAGGCGGTATTGCGATTCGTAGCGCCGCTATTTAAATCACTGCAATTTTGTATTTTTTGCCATAGATTTGCCCCCTGAGTATACTGACTCAAGCTCTGCTGGCCCCACAATTTATAATAACCTTCCTTAACAGTGTATCTACCCATCTTTGATTGTGTCCATATCAGCCTATCATGGACCCCTGACCCCATAACTGGCCTGGGCTGGACAGCTTGTATCTGCATGATCTGTGCTTGGTCAAAAAAGTTGGACATCTCCCCCAGCTTCCATTGATTAGAATGAAAATCAAAAAGGTTTGCCACGCTCATCTTCCTATAGTTTGAGTTAGAATGATTCTGTGTCTCCCAACCAATGAACCATGGCTGATGTACTACCCTTTATCTGCTGCCATCTCCAATTTTCCAACAAACATCAGTACTAAAGAAATCCCTTCTTTGAATTACATTTCTCCACATCTTGCTACAGTGAGAGGTAATGTTTGCTCTCCATATGCCTATGAGGGGACAGTATTTGGCTTTGCATAATTGAACCCAAAGCTTGTCATCATCACTAATGACATTCCATACTAGTTTCATAAAAAGAGCTTCTCCAAAAGTATTTAGATCCCTCACATCCAATCCTCCTTCCAATGGTCTACAGATTGATTTCCAAGCTACTGGTGCCATGTATCTCGCTTCATTTTTCTTACCCCAGAAGAAACGCGTCATTAGGTTGTTCATCTGAGCAATAATTGATTTTGGCAGGCATTCAAGGGACATTGAGTACACTGGTAAGGATTGCAGCACTGATTTGATAAACACCAGCCTCCCAGCATGAGATAGCATCTGAGCCCTCCATCCGGCTAATCTTGATTTCATTTTATCTAGAAACATTTGACCAGTTTTTTTACCAGTCGATCTGCCTTCAACAATTGTTTCTAAGTACTTTTCTTGCCCTTCAACTATGTCTGCTTGTAAGGAAGCAGTCAATCTATGCACAACCCCATCACTGTAGGATCTAGATGACCAAAATTTTGATTTCTCTGGATTCATCTTTAGTCCTGAGGCATTTCCGAATTTTTGCAACAGTTGGGTAAGACAGTGGATCTCCTCCTGATGTGTATCACCCATGATCACTAAGTCATCAGCATACAAGGAATGAGTGATAGGTGGTGCAGTATGAGCCAATTTTAACCCTTTCTGGGATCCTTCGTTCAATTTTTTGTTTAACAGTCTTGAGAGAATTTTCATTGCCATAATGAAGCAGTAAGGGGAGATTGGACAGCCCTGTCAAAGTCCCATAGTTGGAACAATGAAACCATCGGCAATGCCATTTATGCTCAAGGAAATCTGAGCTCTTCTAAAGGAGGTCATCATGAGCTACCTTAGTTTCATAGGGACATTGAGATAAGCCATGGCATGTGAGAGAAAATTCCAATCAATCATATCAAAAGCTTTTTTGACATCTGCTTTTAATAGGAAGGCATTTTGCTTGAAGTTTTTCTGTTTAAAGGAGTGTAAGACTTCCTTAACCAAAATCACATTCTCCACAATATTTCTCTCCTTCAGAAATGCATTCTGTTCTTGTGAGATGATCTTCTTAAGGTAGGGCCTTAATCTGTTTGCAACAATTTTCATCACCAGCCTATAAACCACATTGCCAACACTAATCGGCTTGTATTGGACCGGTGTTTCTGGCTCATCCACCTTGGGAATAAGTGTCACTCGGCACTGCAACCAATCTTCTGGAACTTTTTCTTCTATAAAAATATTTTTAACCTCCGACACCAGATCCTCACCAATTAGATGCCAGTAATGCTGGTAAAACCGTGTTGTTAAGTCATCCGGGCCCAGTGACTTATCTGGGCCCATTTGGAAAAGAGTTTTTTTAATTTCATGAAAACCAGGAATTCTATTTAGATACAGATGTGCCTCATTCTCTATTATTGATCGGCACCTCAGTTGGGCTCAAAATGGTCCAAAAATCATCCTGAGCATTTGACTCTTGTGCTTCCCACCTTTCTTCAGGGCAATATAAGTGTTTCAAATACTCCACAAATTTTTTCCTGATTATGCTTTCATTTCCAGTCAGCATGTCATCATATCCCTCACCATGGTGATTAAGTTATACCTCCTCCTGTTGGTTGCAACAATGTGGAAATAAGTTGTGTTTCTATCTCTTTTGGTGAACCAATCAACTCGTGCTCTCTGCCTCCAATACTGCACATGTTGCTCCTCGACCATCTCATACTCAGCTAGCAAGGCCGATTCAAAGTTATGATCTCTAGTTTGCGGGTGTTGCGTTTGCACTTTTTGTATTTTCTTTGCAATTTCTTCTAGTTTCCTCTTTGGTGTTGGATTTTTAACTGCCCACTTTCTAATAGAGCCCTTCAAATAAGCCCACCTTTCATGCCATTGCCAGCCATGGGAATTTTTCCACCCATCAACACACGCATTTTGAAACCCTTGGTTCATCATCTACCAATTCTCAAACCAAAACATGTTAGACCTGTCGGGAGGCCTTTTAATTCGGAGAAGAGCTGAGCGATGGTCACTTTGAATCATTGGGAGGTGATCGAAGACCTGACATATCTCTTTTATTTGTCCAAGTATAAGCTGCCCCCTTATAACCCGTATCCACCAATCCATTATCAAACACAAAATTTTGAAAATCTACCGTGTTCGGTTTTGTCCTGTCACTACCTCCAAATTTTTCATCCCCATCTAAAATCTCATTAAAATCCCCCATCAAACACACAATACCATAGAGACTAATCATCTGAGAGAGAGTGGCCCATAGATCTGGGTTTGTATGGTGGCTCGGGTACCCATATACCCCAATTAGTATCCAAGGAGGTTTGTCCTTTTGTGTTACTTTACCAGAGATGTAATTTTGCGAAGAGTACGGTTCGCTGCCACAAATGGCACAGTTTTTTATCCGTCAGATTAAAATGAATAAATGGCTGTGATTGAGTTTAATTCTAATAACAAAAGCTATTTGTTTTATTACTTTTTATGACCTTGTCTCCTCCATCGTAACTATGCCTGGAATACGAAAAGATAAAACCTGACTCCCTACCTTTGTCTCTACGCTCTCTACTGCTCTGGTGCTCGCTATCTCCTCTCTCACTTGCGCTTGCACTCGATCTCCTCTTCCTGTCCATTATTTTTTTGAAAGAGATCTTTATTCCTCAAAAGAATCTATTACACTCAAGTCTAAGTTGAAAATAAGAGTTAGGTTCCTTGAGCAAATCATTTTACTCAGTACGCAGCAAAAATTCACTTCTCTGTGGACTATTATGTAGAGTGCTTTTGCAAATAAAAATTCGTGTTAGTTATTATTAATTAAATGTAGACAAATTAGCACAAAATCACAAATTGGGTTTACAAAAGAGAAAAGGGAACTTAATATATCCTTGCAATAGTACCTAAGTACATACACTGCATGGGAAAAAAACAAAAATCCCCAAATTATTAAAGTTCATTAAAAACTTGCTCAGATTATATGGAGAACAACATAGAGAGGAGAGTGCTGGCACGAGAAAAGAGAGCGCGATCGATTGCAGCCGAGAGAGGAGAGAGGTAGAGAATCAGATTTGTTCATTTCGTATTCCAGTGAGCACCAGATCAGGAGAGAGCGCAGAGATGAAGGTAAGAAGTCAATTTTATCTTTTCATATCGAGACGTAGTCACGAGGGAGGAGAGGAGACAAAGGTCATAAAGTAATAAAAAAAATTGCTCTTAGCGTTAGAAATAAACTTAATCATAGCCATTGTGTCACACCCCGTAACCAACAAGCACGTGACAATCTCCGCCACGACTACCACACGGTAGACGCAAGGCACAACAAATTAATCAATTAACCATACAACAAGTTATATCACCACTAAATTAACACAAATCCATTGACTAAACGAGTTATAAGATAAATAATCATGCAACATACAAATACCAAGTGGTGGTACCAACCAATCACACAATCATACATCAAAACAGAACCATGGTACCACTCTACATGGTGTACACAAAATGACAATCAAATCTAAATATATATACATAGCCTAAATAAAAGAAATACAAGTCATATGGCATATACCAACAAAAAGCCAATGGACTAATAGTGATGATAACAACTCGAGACTGGGCCTAATTCTCGCCAAAAACCGTCTCTGACCCCGCCTCAAAACCTGGAACCCACAAAGTGGAAACGGTGAGAAATAAGATTTCTCAGTGCGGTATTCAGTTCCAGCACATGAACTCTTCGCTTTCATGTTTTGGAATTAAATACCCGCAAAAAGAAACAAGCAAGTAATAAGACAATAAATAATAATAGTAATGCATAAGTATGATGCAATGCCGACTAATAAGTTCAATCACATCAGATTTCAACATATCAAATAATCACAAATGTCGGCAATATAAGTTGGTCCATATCATGCAACTACAAGTCCGGTTTGAAATCAATCAAATCATATCACAATTCAATCCAATTCATTTCCTTGCTTCCAAAACAATATCAAATTTACCCTACTTGACATTCCAGAATCACTCCCCTCATACCCCGTCTAGCTCGGGTATCTGAGTCTCATGTAACAGCGCTGACTACATAGCGTGCACCGGTAGCTAGCCGGCATCCGCACGATGTTTCGTGAAACTGGCCAACCGTACAAGTAGTAAACATAACCAACACACAATTCAATCCTTCCATTCACAATTCGAATACCATACAACATGCAACAATTTCCAATGCAACGGTCATATGATAGTCATGCAATCAACAATAAATCAACATGCATAATAAATAAAGTATATAATTCCTACTAAGTAAAAGCATTGAGTTCATGTGAATCCGCACCTGAACTACCTCAAGAAAGAACCTGGCTAACGCGAACTCGAAGCACCGACGTCACCCGCACTAAATCCCTCGTCTCCTAAATCTATAGAATAAGCAAAACCCTAAATTAAACCCTTTAAAATACATAATTAAGTTAAAAATTCCAGATCTGAACATTTTATAACTTTTTTCACATAACTTATAACCTAAATTGCAAGATTAAGTGTTAAATGTGTAAAAAGTGTTCTTACATATTAATCTATCATCTAATGATACTAGACAAGTCATTATAACTCATTTATCATGCTAAAACTCATGAAAATTAGCACATTTCTTTGCTGCCCAAAAAGTGCAAAAATAAGGTTATGCATGCAAACTTATTTTACCACAAGAATGCTATCAAAATACAACTTTATGATGCCATTATGCAAAATATACCTTGCTGAAATTTTTCTCTAAAACCCAATACTTTTGTAAAACTCAAACAACTCTAGATTTTGCAAAATGACAAGTGCTCTTGCTAAAATACCATAAGTATGTAACCAAAATTCCTCAAGAAAGTTTAAATTCGGGTAAAATAATTGTTCAAGCTTAAACTTAGTTTTAAAACTCATTTTACACAAAAAGAAACCACTTTCTAGCAACATCAACTATATACAAGCTTAAAATAGCTAGAAAACCTACATCCAACACTTAATTTCAACAAATTTCGGAATATTCTCCAAAAATCCAAAAATAACAAAATAAGTTCAAAAGAAATGGAAACCCACACTAATTAGTGCAAATATTCACAAACTAATAACATTTTGCAACCTTTTTCAACCATGCTACTCAAAATCCAAAATAATAGGAAAAAATTAGAAACTTACACTAATATGTCTTGTTTTTGAAAATAGGAAGCTTGCATACATAAATCTCTACTTCAACTCACCATTTTCTATTTTTCCCAAATTTTTCCAGATTTTTATCTATTTATTTGGAGTGATTTTTGTGGAAGCTTGGTTGAAAATCAAGAAGAACAAAGGAGGTGGGTTTGGCTGCGTGGAGAGAGAAGAAAGGAGATTTTTTTTTCTCCACTGTTGGCGCAGGGGTGGGATGGGTTTGGGATTTTTTTTTTTTTTTTTTAACTTAAAGTTCTTTTGCTACTCAAACCCAATAATGCACCCCACAAGTAACATATGAATGAAAATGCCAAAATCTCATGCCATGAAATGAAATGGTGCATAATAATTTTATTTAACCACACTAATAAAGATCTAATTACTCACTTAACAAATGCTTTAATTAATATTTTAGAAAATATAATTTTTAAAATTCCAATAATGTAACATTCTCCCCCCCTAAAAGAAACGTTCAGTCCTCTGAACGAAAACGTACCTGAGCTCGCAGACAACTCGGGGTAACGGTCCCTAATCGCATCCTCAGGCTCCCACGTCGCCTCTCTCACTGAGTGACGACTCCACTGGACCAACACAAAACGAATGGTCCGGGTACGAAGGCGGTGCTCCTTCGTGTCCAAGATCCGTATCGGTCGCTCCTCATAGGTCAAGTCATCCTTGAGTTGCAACTGAGAGGGATTCAACTTATGTGATGGATCCCTGACACAACGCCTCAACTGTGAGACATGAAACACTCGGTGAAACCGACCTAAAGTCGAGTGTAAATCTAGCTCATAAGCCACAGTCCCTACTCGAGCTACAACAACAAAAGGCCCGACATAGCGAGGACTGAGCTTCCCTGACACACCAAAACGATGCACCCCTTTCATCGGAGACACCTTCACCCACACCTCATCGCCAACTTGAAACTCTAGCGATCGCCGCCTCACATCAGCATACCGCTTTTGACGGTCCTGAGCCGACTTGAAACGGCTCAACACAACTCTTAACTTCTCCGCACTCTGGGAGACTAGGTCTGGACCTGTAGGCTGGTATGTGCCCTTGAGTTTCCACCACAATGGAGTACGACAAGGCTCACCATACAACGCCTCATAAGGTGGCATGCCAATACTTGCATGAAAGCTGTTGTTGTATGCAAGTTCAGCCAAATGCACATGATCCACCCACGAGCCACCAAAACTCAAGGCACATGCGCGCAACATATCCTCCAAGGTCTGGATAGTGCGCTCAGACTGACCATCTGTCTGGGGGTGATAGGCTGAGCTAAAATAAAGCTTCGTTCCCAAAGACTCTTGAAACTTTTTCCAAAAGTGTGAAGTAAAACGTGTATCTCGATCAGAGATGATCTCACGAGGACAACCATGGTACTTGCACACATTCTTAAGGAATAACTCAGCCATCGAGCTTCCTGAGATGTCGAAACGAACGGGGATAAAACGGGCCACCTTAGTCAATCGGTCCACAACAACCCAAATGGCATTCACATGACCTTTTGACATAGGAAAACCTGACACGAAGTCCATCGTTACCGACTCAAACTTGCCTTGTGGCCTCCTCAAGTTTTGCAAAAGACCGGCACACCTTCGCCGATCGGCCTTAACCTGCTGACAAACTTGGCACTTTTCCACATACTTTGCTACTTCACGCTTCATACCCGGCCACCAAAAGCTTCTTTTTAGATCCTTATACATCTTCACCTCACCGGGATGAATCGAATACCCAGACTCATGAGATTCAGACAAGATCAACTTTTTCAACTCAGGATCATCTGGAACACAAACTCGATCACCAAACCTCAACATCCCTGTCTCATCAAGTCGAAACGGAGTCTTGGGATTAGTCTCCATGCCCTCTCTGAACTTCTGGCACTTAGGGTCGGCATGTTGTGCCACAATTACCCGATCGTGCAAGTCTGGATGCACCTCAATAGCGGCCAATACAACTGCAGCTAGCAAAGAGGAAGAAGATGTACTAGCTGAAGTCGAACTGGTGCTACAACCTAGTAAGGATGCTGCAACCTCCGCTGACACCCCTACACTCAAACTCATCAAGCGCATCTCCTCCAACAACCTCGGCTCACAAGTCACCAAACTAGCCATATTAGCTCGGGTCTTGCGACTTAGTGCATCCGCTACCAAGTTCGCCTTGCCCGCATAATACTGGATGTCAAGGTCATAGTCCTTCATGAGCTCGAGCCACCTACGTTGCCTTAAGTTCAACTCCTTCTGAGAGAACAAGTACTTCAAGCTTTTATGATCAGTAAAGATCCGACACTTAACACCATACAAGTAGTGCCGCCAAAGCTTAAGTGCAAAGATCACCGCTGCTAACTCAAGATCGTGGGTCGGGTAATTCTCCTCGTGTGGCCTCAACTGTCGAGAACCATACGCAATCACATGACCATCTTGCATGAGCACACAACCCAACCCGGATCGCGATGCATCTGTGTATAGGTCAAAGTCCTTTCCTTGCAAAGGCATTGCCAAAATAGGCGCCGACACCAATCGCTTTTTCAACTCTTGAAAACTAGCCTCTTGCTCAGAACCCCACACAAAAGGAACATCCTTGTGCAACAACTGAGTCAAGGGACGAGCAAGGGAAGAAAATCCAGACACAAAGCGTCGGTAATAGCCCGCCAATCCAAGAAAACTACGGATCTCTGTGATTGTTCGCGGTTGACTCCACTCTGTCACCGCTTGAACCTTACTCGGATCTACTGCCAGACCGGCACCCGAGATCACATGACCCAAGAAAGCCACCTTCTCCAACCAAAACTCACACTTTGAGAACTTAGCGAAGAGCTGATGCTCCCGCAACTGGCTCAAAACAATCCGCAAATGTTCGGCATGCTCTTCAAAAGACCGAGAGTACACAAGAATGTCATCTATGAAAACCACAACAAATGAATCTAAGTACTCTCGAAACACTCTATTCATCAAGTCCATAAACGCCGCTGGTGCATTTGTCAACCCGAATGGCATTACTAAGTACTCATAATGACCATAACGGGTGCGGAAAGCTGTCTTCTCAACATCACTGGGCCGAATTCTCAACTGATGGTAACCAGTCAGCAAATCGATCTTCGAATAAATTGAAGATCCCTGCATCTGATCAAACAAGTCATCAATTCGCGGCAACGGATATCGATTCTTCACCGTGACTTTGTTCAGCTCTCTATAGTCCACACACAACCTCAAGGTACCATCTTTCTTTCTCACAAACAACACAGGGGCACCCCAAGGCGATGCACTTGGCCGAATAAAGCCCTTGGCCAACAACTCCTCAATCTGCACTTTCAACTCCTTTAGCTCGGCTGGTGCCATGCGATACGGTGTCTTGGAAATCGGCACTGTGCCTGGCATCACTTCAATGCCAAACTCGACCTCCCTCGGTGGTGGCAATCCTGCAATTTCCTCAGGGAACACATCAGGAAAATCACAGACTACCGGAATCGAGGCTAAGTCTGAGGTCTCAGTCGCTGTGCACTCTACCGTCACAAGATAAGCACTACATCCGGCTTCCAAAAGATTCCTTGCCTCAATGGCTGACATAAGAAGTACTGGGTCTCCAAGGGCACGACATCTAAGCGAATAACGGGAAGACCCGCACCGCTCAAATCGAACCAACCTCCGAGCACAATCTACATGAGCCCCGTACCTCGCAAGAAAATCCATGCCAAGCAAAACATCATACCGAGATATATCCATAACTAACATATCAGTGACTAACTCTCGTCCAGACACTAAGATCTTCAGATCTCTACACCAAACCACTACACGGTCAGTCTGTCCAAACGGAGTCTCTACACTCAATAACTGATCACATGGTCTAGTAGGTAGTCCACACCGCTCAACAAAAACTCGAGAAATAAGCGAGTGGCTACAACCTGTATCTACCAACACAAATGCAAGGTGACCAGAGATCGAAAGTATACCTGTCAGTAACTCAGCACTAGAATCAGGATCTGCCTTGACCTCAGTCTCAACTGATGCGTCAGGCCCTACTGCAACAGCATGAACTGCCACTCGACCACCAAACCGGCCTCCACGTGGCGCTGGACCACCTCTACCATGACCACCGGCTCCCCCGACACCTCTAGAGCCTCCCTGTGCAGTCTCATGCTGCAACTGTGGGCAATCTCTCTTCCAATGCCCTGTCTGGCCACACTGAAAACATGCCTTGTTCGAGAATCGGCACTGAGACTCTAGATGTGGCTGATTGCACCTACTGCACCAGCCAGTGGCTCTCTGACCCTGAGAAGATGGGGCAGCCACAGATTTGCCTTGCGGCTTCTGAGTCCCAGACGACTGCCCTTGTTTCGGCCGCATATTGTGACTCTTCTCCTCTTTCTCCTCCTCAACACCCCTCTTGCGGTGTGACTCCACTATCTCAGCCTGCTGCATCAATCTAGGAACAGTCGGTGAAGCAGGATTATCAACAGCCATAGCAATCTCATGGTTCAACCCATTGACATAGCGACGACGGTAACGATAAGGATCAGCCATAATGTCTGGAGCATAACGAGCCAAAGACACAAATATCTTGTTGTACTCGGCCACGGATCGGCCCTGCTGCTTGAGCGACAGAAACTACTCTCGCAGCTCCTCCCGATGCAACTCACTAAGGAACCGGTCTGTGAACTGCTGCTCGAACCAAGTCCACGGAATCCTCGGCAACTCGCCATCATAGCCTAACTGAGTACTCTCCCACCAGAACTGAGCTGTACCCTCCAGAAATTGTACCGCTAACTCCACCTGATCCTCCTCCGGCGCTCGACAAAGACGAAACTTTGCCTTCACGCTGGCAAGCCAACTCTCGGCCGCTCTATAGTCACCATCACCATCAAAAGTCGGCGGCCTCAAACGACTAAAGGAGTCAAACAACCTCCTAAAGCCATCCTCCTCAACGACTGGCTGAGCGGCTAGACCCGCACGCTCGCCTGCCTGGCGGCCACGCTCATAAGCATCGATCAATCGCTGCTCATAAGTGGGCTGAGGGCCACGAGGATCCTGAACCTCCGGCTCCGCTCCCTGAGCACCAGGGGCCACAACCTGCCTCTGACCACGACCACGAGTTGTTCGCCTCCCACGATTCATGGTGTGCTCAACTCAACCTGTTACACACAAGTTAGTGCACGCACAAGAAACAAAACAACCCTTACTTAAGCTAACCCCACTCAAACGTCCTATAGGTCTGGTTTGGGTAGGGTAACCATGCTCTGATACCACAAAAGAGATGTCACACCCCGTAACCAACAAGCACGTGACAATCTCCGCCACGACTACCACACGGTAGACGCAAGGCACAACAAATTAATCAATTAACCATACAACAAGTTATATCACCACTAAATTAACACAAATCCATTGACTAAACGAGTTATAAGATAAATAATCATGCAACATACAAATACCAAGTGGTGGTACCAACCAATCACACAATCATACATCAAAACAGAACCATGGTACCACTCTACATGGTGTACACAAAATGACAATCAAGTCTAAATATATATACATAGCCTAAATAAAAGAAATACAAGTCATATGGCATATACCAACAAAAAGCCAATGGACTAATAGTGATGATAACAACTCGAGACTGGGCCTACTTCTCGCCAAAAACCGTCTCTGACCCCGCCTCAAAACCTGGAACCCACAAAGTGGAAACGGTGAGAAATAAGATTTCTCAGTGCGGTATTCAGTTCCAGCACATGAACTCTTCGCTTTCATGTTTTGGAATTAAATACCCGCAAAAAGAAACAAGCAAGTAATAAGACAATAAATAACAATAGTAATGCATAAGTATGATGCAATGCCGACTAATAAGTTCAATCACATCAGATTTCAACATATCAAATAATCACAAATGTCGGCAATATAAGTTGGTCCATATCATGCAACTACAAGTCCGGTTTGAAATCAATCAAATCATATCACAATTCAATCCAATTCATTTCCTTGCTTCCAAAACAATATCAAATTTACCCTACTTGACATTCCAGAATCACTCCCCTCATACCCCGTCTAGCTCGGGTATCTGAGTCTCATGTAACAGCGCTGACTACATAGCGTGCACCGGTAGCTAGCCGGCATCCGCACGATGTTTCGTGAAACTGGCCAACCGTACAAGTAGTAAACATAACCAACACACAATTCAATCCTTCCATTCACAATTCGAATACCATACAACATGCAACAATTTCCAATGCAACGGTCATATGATAGTCATGCAATCAACAATAAATCAACATGCATAATAAATAAAGTATATAATTCCTACTAAGTAAAAGCATTGAGTTCATGTGAATCCGCACCTGAACTACCTCAAGAAAGAACCTGGCTAACGCGAACTTGAAGCACCGACGTCACCCGCACTAAATCCCTCGTCTCCTAAATCTATAGAATAAGCAAAACCCTAAATTAAACCCTTTAAAATACATAATTAAGTTAAAAATTCCAGATCTGAACATTTTATAACTTTTTTCACATAACTTATAACCTAAATTGCAAGATTAAGTGTTAAATGTGTAAAAAGTGTTCTTACATATTAATCTATCATCTAATGATACTAGACAAGTCATTATAACTCATTTATCATGCTAAAACTCATGAAAATTAGCACATTTCTTTGCTGCCCAAAAAGTGCAAAAATAAGGTTATGCATGCAAACTTATTTTACCACAAGAATGCTATCAAAATACAACTTTATGATGCCATTATGCAAAATATACCTTGCTGAAATTTTTCTCTAAAACCCAATACTTTTGTAAAACTCAAACAACTCTAGATTTTGCAAAATGACAAGTGCTCTTGCTAAAATACCATAAGTATGTAACCAAAATTCCTCAAGAAAGTTTAAATTCGGGTAAAATAATTGTTCAAGCTTAAACTTAGTTTTAAAACTCATTTTACACAAAAAGAAACCACTTTGTAGCAACATCAACTATATACAAGCTTAAAATAGCTAGAAAACCTACATCCAACACTTAATTTCAACAAATTTCGGAATATTCTCCAAAAATCCGAAAATAACAAAATAAGTTCAAAAGAAATGGAAACCCACACTAATTAGTGCAAATATTCACAAACTAATAACATTTTGCAACCTTTTTCAACCATGCTACTCAAAATCCGAAATAAGTAGGAAAAAATTAGAAACTTACACTAATATGTCTTGTTTTTGAAAATAGGAAGCTTGCATACATAGATCTCTACTTCAACTCACCATTTTCTATTTTTCCCAAATTTTTCCAGATTTTTATCTATTTATTTGGAGTGATTTTTGTGGAAGCTTGGTTGAAAATCAAGAAGAACAAAGGAGGTGGGTTTGGCTGCGTGGAGAGAGAAGAAAGGAGATTTTTTTTTCTCCACTGTTGGCGCAGGGGTGGGATGGGTTTGGGATTTTTTTTTTTTTTTTTAACTTAAAGTTCTTTTGCTACTCAAACCCAATAATGCACCCCACAAGTAACATATGAATGAAAATGCCAAAATCTCATGCCATGAAATGAAATGGTGCATAATAATTTTATTTAACCACACTAATAAAGATCTAATTACTCACTTAACAAATGCTTTAATTAATATTTTAGAAAATATAATTTTTAAAATTCCAATAATGTAACACATTGATTCATTTTAATCTGACAGATAAAAATTTTATCTGTGGCATTTGTGGCAGCGGAAATAACGTGGCAGAGGAACCTGCTCTTTTGCGAATAGTGCTAAATTTGGAAATCAAAGTGCTCATTCCAAGCAAGGCATAACCCTCCAGACAATCCTCTTGTTGGAATAATGTGACTTTTGTAACCCCTAACAGTTCTCACAAAGCGTGACATTCTACGGTTCTCATAAAGCGTGACATCATTAGCTCCCGTATTCAACAAACGATTCTTATGTATATATATAAAAATTCTAGCCTGGCCTTATTTAGTGAAAAAAAAGGAAATGGCTAATTTGTCTAATCAACAATAAAATGATACGAATATAGGGGATCAGGTATGAATTTAATTGATTAAACTTCCTTTTTGCCCCCACAATTGCTTCCTTAGAATAAGCCACTGATAAGAAAAAAAGAAATAATTTAATAGGGAACAAATCAAGGATTTTTGGTCAGCTCCTTGAATAGCCTAGCTGTAATCGAATTAAAATTGAAAATTGGTTGCCAAAAAAAAATTCTTGCAACAGGACACTATAATAAGTACACCATCTAAGTAGTTAAAGGAATACAAAAAAATTTTCATTAAAGTTTCAACACATAAGAGACGTCACAAGAAATAATAGTTGCAAAACAAATGATCTTCAACCATGCAAGGATCATTTGAAAACAACTAGTCTTTTCATCGCGCGAAGCGCGATGAAGTTGGATGGGCAGTCCGTGCCAAAATCGGTATTTTGGGCATATACTCTGCAGGTTTTCAGGGAAGGGCTTAATTTTTTTTTTTTTTGGGTTGGGTCAATTTAACATAAGTTGATATTTTCTACTGTGTAGGTTATTGTGGGCATTTGATATATAGGGTATTATTCTGTGATGGTTTGTTATTATTATTATTATTATTTTTTGGAGAGTGTTTATATAGGGGCAAACCTGGATTGTCATAAGGTATTAGTTATTGTAAGTGGAATGAATCAGTGATGATGATATACCTTATGACGATAAGAATAACCATTAGTTAACTGAATCAATGACAATGGTAACAAGCAAAAAGAACGACCGGCTATGTACACGCATACCTATTTACATGGTAAGAAGCAAACAAAAATATAATGCTTGGCATATGTAGTATGTTCCACTGAAAAAGGATTTTGGTGTGAAGTTAGTTGTTTGGAGGGATGGAAAATTTATAAATTTTTTCAAGCAATATATAATTTTTCAAAGGCAATATTGTAATGCGAACTATCTGTGTAATGCATGGATTTTTGCTCATACGATCTTATGAATCTGTTGCGGTGCTACCAGCGGTGTGTCCTGTAGATGCGGGGGCTCTAAATGGTGTGATTGACGCGCTGCTTTCAGAGTTGTTTCCAGGTGCTGGTCGGTGCCAGTGGGTGATTATATACTGCGAGGGAAAACAACTTCTTATGTGATAAATGATAGGTTGAATAAGGAATGTACTGTTTAAAAATCTACGGTCGTTATTTTCACGGGATATACCTGCTGCCAACCTCGTTTGCTAAATCCACGAAGAGCTTTCTCTTAACAGTTCGAGCTGATGCAACAGATGTGCCAATGGCAACGGACTGAGCTCTGCATAGAAAGAAATGTTAAAGAGGTCAAGCTCGGTAGATGGGAGAACATATATATTTTTTTTAAAGGAACAATGATCTGACCTGGTAAGTTCTGGTAGACTGCTCAATTCCTGTGCAGAAGATGCTGCATTTTTTTTATCCTTTGGAGATGGTGTTTCTGTTTTTGGCGGTGGCGTCATTTCTATCCCTAGGGTTTGTTTTTCTACAGAGTGTTGGTGTTTCTCCGTATGGCTGAAAAACAAACAAATAGTATTGTATAAGCATTGCCAAGGAACGAAAGAAGAGGACGAAGATTTATGCATTTATTTATTTAATTTATTCTATCAATATGAAACCTTTCTGTTTGGGTGGAGATCCTTGATGTTGTGGTAGGGTCTGCTGATGTGGTTGGAGGGGAAGCAACTGTGTCGGGATATTTTGCTGATTCCTTTGGGAGGATGGTGAATACAAAAGTTTTACCAATTATTGTCAACACTTCAGGAGGTGCTTCGTACTGGATTTTGCCAATTTTTTTGGCCAGGGTGGCAGCCTCTATCCCTACTATGATCGTGCCCACTCTACCGAGTGCCCTGATGCTTGCTGTCCTAGATCTGGAGCTCAAGCATGTACCAGAGATTATCAAATGGTAGTGTGAGATGCGTAAGGAAATTTTATTAGTTGAGCCATGTAAATACCAGGGGATGCGGTGCCATACCAGTAGGCAAAGTCATTTCTAGGAACTTTGCATTTTGGGCACATAGGGGTAGTGTCTAAGTCCTTTAACCTTCTTGCACATTTCTTGCACGCTTCATAGAACCATTCATACCTGTTTGTTAGATCGACTACAGATGCGACACATTGGTATAGTGCAGTCTGTTGGAAGGAAACAGGTTAGCCTTGGGTTGCTGCAGTATATCCTGAAGTGGTAACACGACATGAAATGTGAATGATCTGATGGTAAGAAACAGAACTTACTGTAAGAATCCACTGGAACTGCCAAGAATTCTAGATGCTTAGTTTTTCTGGTTCAATCTGCTGAGGTTGTACCTGCGTATCCTGTGCTGGGAGGCCGTCATACAGAGGTCCATTCGTATCGAGGATTATAGCAGGTAGACCTTCTGAAAGACTGGCAAGCGAAAGGAATAGCTCAATCAATAGAGTGTGGAAGAGATGTTGTTTTTAATGCAAGAATGTTGGCGCTGTATACTGCATGGAATCTATACCTTGCTATGAATTGGGATACCTCTGGTATCTCTTTATCGAAGTATAATTTGGATGCACTTAACGGTTTGAGGGCATATGTGACTGAAATAAAGACACATGGATAGTATGAATTGGAGCTGCTGCCAAAGTAAAAAAGCATGATTCACAGTTAGTTACATGAGCATAGAGTTTATAGAGAAAGAGGAGCTTACAATCATAGTCATCCACAGTGAGTGAGTTGCATATGACAGAAATGGGGTGCTGTTTCGATTGTTCGTGTAGCGCTGGAGGATCAAAGAGCTGAACAAATTGACAACACAGTGTGACTCGAATCTTGTGGCCCCTGTATAAATAAAGAAGGTAGTTAGCACTGATGAGTCGATCATATGGTGAGGGAGAGAAGGCATATAATTTTTTGTACATCAATGGATTACCTTTCATTTGCAAGGTACATGTATCGAATATTATTTGGTTTTTCAGATTTCCCAATATCCTTGATGGGGTTGCACTATAGACCATCAGAAATCATTTTGAAACTATACCAAGGTAAGAGAAGATGATCCATCACAAACATACCCAATCATGAGATAAGGCAAAGTCCAAATTCGGTGGGGCATACATTTCCAATATTTAGCTTGGACATCTTGATCCTTTCGCAATCGATCAGTTAATTAAGAATTGATCAGCTAATTAAACATGGAAAAAGAAACAAAGTGGAATATAGTTTATCACAATTCATATTCTATAGTTGGTCAATGTATAAAATCTGTTGATTCTCACTACCAGCCCCAATGAAATGAATGGCAACAATTAATCAAAATAAAATAGCCGTATAAACTAACATAGTAGAACAATGATCTCTATTTCAATTTGAACATACAATTTCTCACTTAATTCTCACAACCAAAAATACAATTTGTTGTAATAATATTAGCGGCACATAATAGAAAAAACTTACAACAAAACAGAAGGGTAAATGAGAAGATCCAGATTGCCTGCCTCTCCATCAACTTCATGATGGTCCCTTCCATGTACGTAGTCGATAATTTTTTTTTTAACTTTAACTTTGATTTAGCAACAATAATGCCAAAATAAAGAAAAAATAAGAGATAGGAATTCGTTTATTGACAATAAACAAACAAATGTTAAGAACGAAATTAGCCAGATAGAACTTAAACTTATCTTGCAAAACATCAGATTACGAGTTAGTCAAAACTGATGAACAGACGAAGTCCACAGCTGAATAGGGAAGGAGAAGCAGCTAGATCGATGGAGAGCCCAAGAAACTGGAGACGATTTGGCAAAATAGCTGTTGTAGTCACCGCCGCTGCCGTCGTGCTGCCAATAGCCTCCATCAGCGCCAGCCAAGCTCTCAAGAGAGAGGGTGTTTGGTTTTAGAGAGGGCTTTGGAGAGGAGAGGAGTTTTATAGGAGGTAGAAGGAAGAAGAGACGGTGAGTGGTCGAAATGAAGCCCTATCTCCTCCCTCTGCTACCTCTCTCGGTATCTCTCTCTTCCTCTCTCTGCAGATTAATCGAGCCTTCTGGTACAGTCAATGCTTCGCCGGAGGAGAAAACCCTAGACCTAGTGAACCAACGAAGATAGAGGGAACAACTGGAGATGCGTCATGTGTCTGGACGAAGTTTCGCGAGAGTGAGAGAAAAGGGAAGCCACGGCCTTAGTGGAGCTGAGGATCAAGTGCGGTGACTCATTCTGTGCGGCATGAAAGAGAAAGTCGAACTGGAAGGAGCGGAAGCAGGAAGAAGAGGCATCACGGGAGACGATGAAGAGAGGCGAATAGAAGACCTTGGGTACGAAATTTTGGCGGAGACGAATAGATCGGATTCAATCCATCCACTAAGAGGATGGATCGGATGGCTAGCGTTGCGCACGAGTAACTGTAGAATAAGGCACCCAACTTTGAAGTATTAGTATCAACTTTGAAGTATTAGTATTAATATTAGTATTAATAACTAGTCTTTTATCGCGCGAAGCGCGATGAAGTTGGATGAGCAGTCTGTGCGGGAATCGAGCTTTCACGCGCAGGCTGCCTATTTCAACCAACTTTCATTGATTAAAAATGATAACTCCTCTATCTAAGAAAATATATACAGAAACTCAAAAAGCGACAAACTGCAAAGAAAGATGCTTGTAAACATATTATATGACACTCTTTCTCATTTTTTTTATACTTGTTGTTAAACCAAAGCAATTAGCAGTAATAATGAACAAATTATGTGACTAACTATTATCCAATACAAATCTTAAATAGCACCTCAAAACCACCATAAACATCTCGACCATCATTGTCGTAACGCTAGAGCTTGTAGAATCCTACAATCATGAGTAATAATTGTTAGAAATCCATGTTATGAAAAACTTAAAACAATGGTCAAATTATTCAAATAGGTACCACAATTCTTCCAGCTATGCAGTTTTTAGTGAAGATTTTCCCTCTAGAATATGCTTGAAAATGTGTCATTCTAATAAAAAAAAATAAATGGCATTGGTTATTCCTACCAATTTACATATCGCCTAATATCTGAATCAGCCATAAATATCCACAAAAAATTTACACAGCAAAAGGAAAAATGAAATCACCAAAAAAGACAAACAAAATGATTGATTTAACTATAAGGCACTGCTAAAATGAAATCGCAAAAGGCTGTCACACAACTACCAACAAAAATCCAACAGAATAAATTGCATTAGTGAACACCATCTTGTTAGGTGCCATATTATTAGATGCGAAGGCTGATCTCTCGATCTAAAATCACTGCATTAAACCTAACAGTTAAACCTGATAAACATTTTAGAACACTAATAATGCAAGATGAACAATTCGCTAAGAGAATCTCAATATTCTATAACTTATTTATGATCAAACCTAACAATTTCAGCAATCAATGACTATTGATACTAAAACCAAGCAAAATGAAGGAATTGCTCACTGAACACCATATTCTAACCCAATAATATTGAAGGAGAGCATAAGCCTTTCGTGTGCACTGCTCACTGTTCTGGTACAGATTTATAATGTCCAAACGACCAAAAATTTAATTGCAACATATCTAGCATGGTTTCTGTGAAATGTCCTGATCAGTTAAAAGATGAAAAAAAAATGAAAATATTAAAATAAGACCACCTTCAAACTAAAAGGCCCTCAAATTGTCACTTTTTTGTCAGCACAGTGTGCGAAGCATCCAGTGCTATCGATAACTACACTGGGTGCTTGGTGCCTCATCTCTATGAACCTTGCACTAATTGCAAACCTGTTTGCATCAAAAAAATGAAAATCATTATTGGATAAAGGAAGAAAAAAAAAATCAATTTTAGATCACCAAAACATACTTTGTGGATGCTAAGGAACAAAAAATGTCCAGGATGAGTAACTTACAGTGCAGGCACTGAAAATCACTGCTCTCGTTATTAGTATTTTCTCTGGCCTCTCAAATGCTATCGCATTGCTCTGCATTTAGTAAAAGAACAAAAAATATAAAATAAGCAACAGTTCTGCCAATACATAGTAAATTAGTAATAAGACTTTTGGACCCTTACTAAATCGAAGAGCTTTCCAACAGAGAAGGATGCTCGATTTGAAGATTCAAAAGCGAGCCGAGGCAAGGCAACTTTCAGTTTCTCTACACCGCCTCACAATCGCCCCTGAACTGGAGCCTGGAGAGAGCGAAATGATACCAAATTAAGAGCAAGGACACAAGACAAATTGATGCATAACCTAAATGGTTGAACCAAATTACAAAAAAAATAATATCAAAATAGAAAGAAAAGACGTTTCCTTGTCAAAAAATTAGGACAGTAGGAAAAATTACGTGTACTCCATTAGTTTGGGAAGGAGATCTATAAATACATATTATTTTGGGAAAGACCCACCTAATTAAAACAAATATTACCTGTACTCCATTAGTTCTGCAAAGATTCATTTATAATAAAGGTAGAACAAAAGAAGAATCACATGCATTTTGTACATATTTGGCATTCAATGTTAAAAAATTTATGCGCTACAAAATATTGAACCATTAGCACTCCTAATATGTCCTTAATTCATTCCCAGATTTTTTTCATAAATAAAAACATGCATTTTGTATCATCATAACAAAATATAGAAAATGGTGCATTGTGCCAAAACAGAAATATTTTGTACGCAAATTTTCACTGATACCTTAATGACTGCAATCAAAGAACTCTGTAGCATTTGATAGCACTGGAAGCTCTTCAATATCTCCTTGGAGTGATCTGTGACAGAACAGAAGGAAATCTAAAGTACCAAAGAGAAATTACAATTTTCAAATATGATCTATGACAAAGGAAGCAGAAATGAAGAATCAGATAACTAAAAATTCCAAAAAAAAAATCTACAATATTGAAGGGAAAATCGAATGGAAAAGGTACAAAGAAGAACCTGACATGAGCAAACTGCTGTACCAAAATTAAGTTGTATCTCCTTGCTCCGCTACCTCTCTCAGTCTATATCTCTCTCTATCTCTACAGATTGATCGAGCCTCCTTGTTCAGCCGATGGTGTGTCGGGAGGAGAAAACCCTAGACCCAGTGAAGAGAGAGGGAACAGTCGGAGATGTGTCTCAACTCTGGACGAACCTTCGGGAGAGCGATAGAAAAAGCAAAGCTATAGCGTCAGTGGAGCTGAGGATCAAGTGTGGTAACTCTGTTCGTGTGGCACGATAGGGAAAGGGAAATTGATTATCGCAATCCGCGAATTTACCATCCCGCGCCAGGCGCTCCCTCAGCGATGGACTCTCACCCAGCGAAATTTTTATTTCATACCTAATTATTTAATTAGATAAATATAAATGTTCCGTTATTTGATTATAAATGTTGAGTTAGTTGCAATAAAATATATAAATGTTATAAACAAATATGTTCATTTTATTAAGTATAATGTTTAGTTTAGTAATTACAAATGTTCAGTTGGGTAAGTACAAATGTTCGGTTAATTGAGTATAAATGTTCAGTTAGTTGCAATAAAAAATACAAATGTTATAAGTAAAAATGTTCAGTTTATATAGAACAAATGTTCAGTGTAGTAGGTGTAGTAGGTACAAATGTTCAGGTTATTAGATATAAATGTTCAGTACAATTTTCGGTTTTTTTAATAGGTGAGCGAAGGGGTCACGAACCGGACAAAAAACACATGAAAAAATTAGAAGGGGTCATGAACCGATCCGGTTCAAATAAAATTTTTTCCGATTCTGCCCCTAGTGCGCCTCTCTCCAAAAATGATGCGCGATCTATATAATAAACCATTACTTGACGCATTTAATTGAACACTTTCGACCATTAAACTGAACACATATTATTATTAAAATGAATATTTGTAGCAGATACATGTTCTGTGTAGCGATGGCAAGCGATGGTTTTTTAAGGGATGGCAGTTATCAATTCTGTAGAGAAAGGCAGCCCAGCGCGAACAGGAAGAAGAAATAAGAGAAGGAAAAAAGAGGCATTACGGGAGCCAATGAAGTGAGGCAAATAGAAAATCTTCTGTACGGAACTTTAGCGGAGATGAATGGATCGGATTCGATCCATCCACGGAGACGAAGGATCGGACGGCTAGCGTTGCGCTGATGTAAAGGCAACGAGAAATGATGGATTTTTGGATGGATATATGATTATATGATGATGTTTACGTGTATACACTCTTATTAAAAAAATATTAAAAGTGAAAACACTTATTTTAATTATAATAAAAGCAAACATGAACTAATATAATATAAAATTGAATAACATTTTTATTATGTAAAAATAAAAACTTGTTACATATGGAATGGACCGTTCGACACTACATTTCCAAATTATGTATGTATGTATATATTTATGTATTTGTACAATTTTGTTTTATTAACACATTATTTAGACATGTTTATTCATTAGTATTTGAATTGCTTGTTTATTGTTCAAATAAATGTTAGCATAAAAGGTAGTGTGAAATTGAACTTTAAGTTATCTCGCTCACATGAGCAATCACCTATAATGCCCGGGGAAGGTAGAGATAAGACTAAATTAAGCTATATGCGCTTAGTCAGTGATTAAGAAGCCACATGGGGTGGTCGAAGCTTCAGTCTGGGATTGAAATGAGGCTTGTCTTCTTTTAGGCGATCCAATATGATTGTACCCCGAATAATAATGTAGTTCAATAAAGCCAAGAGGAAAATCTCCTTAGAACTAAGGGAGTGTCTAAGTGGAAGAATCTCATGATTAGTTGCAATTAATAAGGAGTGGTCTAGACCATAGACACTTTGTTTGGAAACTAAATCTTGACTCGTACAATGAAACTATGACACACGTATGTTGAAAATAGTGTTGAAAATCTAGACCATAGACACTTGGTCACAATGTTTTCAATAGGGAGATGTTGGAAATAGTGTGGAGTCATTATTAGGATGGACCATTCCAATTTGGGACTGACCATTCTAAATAGGTCGGTTCATATAATTAGAAATTCTATTATTAGACATTCCAAGATGGTTGTATATATACCCCTCTCCTAATCACGACTTGGTATGTCTGAAAACTGCTATTGTGTGCAACAACCACTAGAAAGAGAGAGGAACTCGTGATTGAGAGAGAGGAGACCATCATATTGCTTGGAGAGCATTAGGAAACACGCACACAAGTTGATCAGCTCTTAGAATCGTGAAAGGTGACGCCAAACCTTAACTTGAGGTTGTGGTGTACCGATAACATACAGAGAAAGACAAGGCGTGAGATAAGAGTTGTAGCACTACTTTCGAGAAGGATCTAGGCTAATCGATCAACTTCCGCTATGGTATATCTAATTTTTTGTAATTTATTAGTCATAGGCTTAAATATGAATGTATTAGTACGAAATCTTACGTTTCTAAATTCTTTTGTGCTTTTTGGCCGCATACATTGTTCTTCCTTCATGTGTATCGTAAGGTAATTGCTAATTTCATCTCGTGTCAGCATTCCTTTTTTTGTTATTTAGCCGAAACTTGGCATGAGCTGAAGAATGACCACTTGACCAACACATTTATGCAATGTTTTGAAAACCGGACCGGACATCGACCCGGCGAAGCTATCGGTTTGATGGTTTGACTGGTCGGACGGGTCGGACCGGGGGCTCGAACCGGTGTCTCAATCCCGACTCTCTAGTATGAAGTTCATAGAAAATTATTATGATTTTATTATCCTGTGATTATTTTGATAAGTATGTACAAATTATAAGGCAAGTATTAATGAGTGATAGGATAACCATGGAAGCATGGGACCTAAAAAGAAAATGCACGAGCAAGACTTGGGTTGTACTTGTATACCTCTGGTATTTCTTCCAAGGAGAATTCCAATTCAAAAGGAGGAGAAAGACATTTATGAGATGGGTGGGACCTATGGGTGGGACCTACCACGTGATTTACCCAAAAAAAGTTATAGGACTTTGGATCGTCAGAGAAAAAATCGCCAACTTCCTTTGTTAAGATAATAAACCGGCGGTTCCGGTTCAGCGGTTTTGTTGAAAACCGGATCGGACCGGCCGGTTTGTTGTGGTTCGATAACAGTCTAAAGACCGGTTTAGTTTGGACCGCACTGGAGTCCGGTTCGCGGTTGAACCGGTCGAACCGGCCGGTCCGGTCCGGTTTTCAAAACATTGCATTTATGATCTTTTCACGCTCATTTATGCAAAAATCTTGTGCTTGCATGGCGCCATAAAATCTTTTTTTTTTCCTCTTATATTTTTATACCGACTTTTTGTCATTAGTGCACATTTCTAATTTTGTTTTTATTGATTCCCTAGCTGAGCTCCACCAGCAGACATCAATATCTTTATTTATCAATATCAATATTATAAATAAAGATGTGTGGCGGGTGTCGAAATCCTTTAGTTAAATATCATCCGACACTCCAAGCATTATGAAATAGTTGTCTAATATCATTTTTTTATTTTTGAATGTGATACTTTGTAAGTAATTGTGTTAAATATCATCCGACACTCCAAGCATTATGAAATAGTTGTCCAATATCATTTTTTTATTTTTGTAATGTGATACTTTGTAAGTAATTGTGTATCGAGTGTTATTGCTCATAAAACTGACTCGGTTCAACATGAGATAATAATTTGGCAACACATTATTTTGTTTCTGATTTTTGTGACCCCTTCCTATTTTCATTTTCATCATATCTCTGTCTCTTTTGTGTTGCTTAGAATCCATCTCTACCTTAATTTTTGTTTATCGCCATTCTTAATTTCATTTAACAAAACATAAATTAAATTCATTCAATTTAAAATAGAAACATCAGATCTTTTATGATATATATTTTTTTATTTAAGTTATTTATAAACATATTACATTTCATGAATAATATCAACATAATATAAATCATATAAATCATATTATTTCAGATAACTATAACTATACTTACACATATAATTTAGTCTTTAAATTAATCAAACTCTTTAACTTTAATCAAATCAAATTACCTATAATAACTAACTATATTTCTAAAGATGAATATATATTAACCATATATCCAAAAAATGAACATAGTTAAACTATAAAAATATAATAAAAATATTCTTATTATAGATATCTACATCGAGCGAAGCTCGATATTCCTTTAGTAGAGATAAATGTCAGCTAAAACCAAATGTCGGCTGCGCAAATTAATTTTTAAAACTAAAAACTTACAAGATTTTCGAATGCTACAAGTTGGTACCATCAGATACTATATAAATCTTTGCGTTTGAGACAACAAAAATTGATATATTTAAGATAAAGTATTATAAGCTATATCTGCCACAAAAATTCTTAATCTGTCCATGTCTGTAACACTACACCATACAGATCATTAAAACAAATTATGCATTAACATACACCACACATATCATTAAATTAAATTATCCATTTACATACACCACACAGATCATTAAATAAAATTATTTATTTACACACAACACAAAAACATTAAATCAAATGCACCACACAAATCATTAAAAATAAATTATCCATTTGTATACACCACACAAATCATCAATCCAAATTATTCAAATGTATACACCACACAAATCACCAATCCAAATTATTCATTTGTATACACGACACCAATCATTAAATTAAATTGCAATGAAGTAGTTCTCCATTTCTCGTCTAATTTCTTTCCCATCCCATTCGAGTCTATTCCACCATTCCGAGGAGCCACATATTTGCCTGAGTTTGATTTTGTGAGCAGAGATTACTGGTAACCTCATCAAACTTGGACACTCTTGAACTCTGATACTTTCCAGAGATGGAAACTTTCTGGGCCTACAAATGCTCACCAAATTTTGCAAGTCGGTCAATAAAACCGATCTTAATTTTGGAAACTCAATGTTTTCTCCAACCTCCTCATCAGTTACTTTCATGTTTTCACCGATTTTGATTTGGCATGCCTCTTCAATCAGCGATTGTATTTCTTCTTCTTCAGACATGCCATCTGTCCTGTTGTACATCCCTTGTGTACCCCTATCTATCTCTGAAATTATGTGGACCATTTGGTTGCATCGGGATACAACGAGTTTATCAAGTGATTCAAGTTTTGCAACCCAATTGATGTTTTCTAACTTGGGACAGTCGTAGATCGTCAGTTCACGAAGCATCATGAAATAATGTGGCATTGATTTAACCAATATGGTGTCAAGAAAAGGTAATTCCCAAAGAGTTAACACCTCCAACTTGGACACTTCTCTCTCATCTTGATCCATCACCAGTTCAGTTAACTTCGGACATGATTCAATATAAAGTTCAAGAAGCTGTTTCATTTGATTGAAAATGGTAAAATGGATGGATTTCACGCCAGCACAATTTCTTAGGCTCAATCTATGTGTTGATTTCGCCAAAGGATGTGCCTTTTTCAACTGCCTCAGAACATCTTCCGAACAAATGGTAATACCAAGAAAATTTAGCTCTTTCAATTTATCCAAATTGAGGTCAGAAACATCACGTATGCCATAGTGGCTCCGAAATAGATTAAGAACCCTTAGATTTAATAATTTTGAACAATTATCATAAGTCTCCTCAAGTGCCTCTGTTTGACTTAAGTCAAGGTATCTCAACTCCTTCAAGACCCAAAATCTTCTTGGTAGTTTTATAATTGGTGTCTGGCATAGGTTGAGATGTTGCAATTGGCATAATGCATCACAGTCAGGAAGTTCTTTTATAGCAGTGTTGGACAGATCAAGAACTCTAAGTTTAGTCATGGTTTTAAAGAACATAGAACTCAGCCTCTTTAAATTGGGATTGTTCTGAAGAAACAAAGTCTCAAGGTTACTACAATTAGGTGAAAAAGAGAGATCTCTAATGTCATTAGACATGAGTGATATCCTCTGAGGCCCGTTCCATTGATCAATTTCTGGTGCACTCTCTAGGTTCTTACCAGATTGTACAAGAAAGTTTGTTTCTTGATTTGCTAACCAATGTCCAAATTGGCGGATTACTTTATGTAATCTTACCTTTAGCCCGAAGTTTGTTTCCTGGAGCAAGCATGCTGATTTTAGCTTGCTTATGATGGTGAAATTTGCTTTCCAGTTCTGATTTGGGGGTATGAAACCTTCAGCAATCCAGTACTCTACGAGCTGCTCTTTCCTGATTGAACTATCTTCAGGGAATAGAGTACAGTACAGGAAACAATTTTTGGTTGTTGCATCAAGCTTATCGTAGCTATATTTCATCGGTTGAAAGATCTGATCAACACCCTTAATTTCAGATAGACCCGTGTTTAATGTCATTATGGCATCTCTCCAGTCGTTTGGGCTCTTTAGCCCTGCCAAAGCTCGGCTTGTGACCTTCAGAGCCAGTGGCAAGCCCTGGCAGCTGTTTTTGATAGCCATGGCCCTCCATTTAATGGAATAACCAGATTCTATGGAACTGCGAGCATCAGTACTAAGGTTACTTAGGAAGAGATCCCATGAAGACTGGCCATCTAGTAATTGCATCCTGATTAGGCTTTTCATGGCACCCATCTCTATGCAAACATTCTCATCTCGAGAGGCAAGAATGATCTTGGATCCATTCTCAGTATTGGGCACTGGTATGCCAATATCCTCAAGACGAAATTTCTTCCGAACATCATCAAGTAGTATCACGAACCGCTTTCTTACCAAGGCCTTCATTAATAACCGGGCTCGAGCATCCTCGGTTTCTGTGTTGACCCAAGGCAGTCCCAGCCGCTCAGTTATTGTGTGTTGAATAGCCCTCACATCTAGCATCTCTGAGTTGGAAACATCAATCAATATCACCACACGTAAATCGCTACCACCACTCAGCTCGTTAAAGAATGCGGTGAGAAGGGTGGTCTTGCCGATCCCTCCCTGCCCCGATACGCCAATGATGGACCTCTCTTTGTCCTCAAAGTACTCATGGAGTTGCTCTAGCATTGACTCCATACCAAACGTTTTTGCTTGTGGTATTGGATCCACCGTGTCAACCGGTAGATCCACACCGACATCAGTGAAGTTCTTCACATTATCAATCAGATCTTTCACATGCACGAGCTTCTTCCTGATTTTCTTACCCACCTTACGGCGGCGAGGCAGGTTCAAAGTCCAGGAGCGGAAGAAACTACCTCTTGTAAGTTTGCCATATTCTACCTCAAGGGTTTTATCGGTGATGATCTCTTCAACTCGACTCAACCACAATTGAACTTCTGGATTAACACCCCTTGGCTTAT
This sequence comes from Rhynchospora tenuis, assembly GCA_027725995.1. NCBI lineage: Eukaryota > Viridiplantae > Streptophyta > Magnoliopsida > Poales > Cyperaceae > Rhynchospora > Rhynchospora tenuis. Next base: position 148,080,503 of record CM050888.1, on the reverse strand, counting down.
CTGTTTCTATTGCAACCTTAGTTTTTATTATCGTTTGAACCGCTTGCAAGTTTTCCTTTGCATCTTTGAGAGAGGACCAATTTTCTTTTATGGTGAAGGAGCTAAATTCAGCTCCCACTGCTGCTGGCACGCCAAAGATGTTCAAGCGTTTGCATGTCTGGCCAACTGCGCCTATGGTTGAATTAGCCATTGGGAAATGATCAAAAGAAATTATGGAATTGTTTTGGTGAGGAAGGAAGAATTGTAACTACGAGTCGAACTGATTTGGGCATGTTAATTATTTGAAAGTGGGTAGAGATTGTTTATTTAAAATAAGAGGAATTGAAAACGCGGTTGGATGGTGCTTTTGCCAGAAAAGAGAAGTCAATGGTTTTGAAGCCTTCAAGTATAATTTATTTGGAGCGTTACAACCGAGCAACTAGATATCAATATTATAAATAAAGATGTGTGGGTGTCGGGATTCTTTTGTTAAATATCATCCGATACTTCAAGCATTGTGAAATAGTTGTGCAATAGCATTTTTCAGATTTCTGTAATGTGATACTTTGTAACTAATTGTGTGTCGGGTGTTATTACTCATAAAATTGACTCGGTTCAACATCAGATAATAATTTGGCAACACATTGTTTTGTTTCTGATTTTTGTGACTCCTTCATATTTTCACTTTCATCATGTATCAATCTTTTTTGTGTTACTTAGAGTTTCTCTCCACCTTAATTTCTCTTCGTCACCATTTTTAATTTCGGTTTACAAAATATAAATTAAATTCATTCAATTGAAAATAAAAAAAAATATTAGATTTTTTACGATATATATTTTTTATTTAAGTCATTTGTAAACATATTACATTTCATAAATAATATCAACATAATATAAATCATATTAATCATATTATTTCAAATAACTATAACTATATTTACACACATATTTTTTTTTTTAAATTGATCAAACTCTTTAAATTTAATCAAATCAAACCTACAATAACTAAACTATATTTCTAAAGATAAATATATCTTAACCATATATCCAAAAATTAATAAATTTAAACTATATAAAAACATAATAAAAATATTCTTATTATAGATATCTACATCGAGCGAAGCTCGATATGTACTTCTAGTGTTAATCATTCTGCGTATACATGAGATATTCCAATGATATTCGATATTGACATATAATAGTAATATGCAATTAAATGGCTGTCAAGAAAGTCAGCTATGTGGGTCCTGCAAGTTGATCATATGCGTGTTTCATCGCGCAGGACCAAGTCTTGCAAGGTAAGCGACAGCATGACATATAATAGTAATCTGCAATTAAATGGCTGTCAAGAAAGTCAGCTATGTGGGTCCTGCAAGTTGATCATATGCGTGTTTCATCGCGCAGGACCAAGTCTTGCAAGGTAAGCGACAGCACCTCAATAGTCAATTATGTGCTGGATTAATCAGGTAATCTACTTCAATGATTCAATCTATATTGGAACTGTTCACCTCATCGATCGGTAGATAGCTTCAAACTAGAACATGGTTATGAAAATCGGAATCGGAATCAAAATCGGACAAATGGTCTAAGGACTAAAATCGGATGAATAGAAAAAAATCTGTTGAATCGGATCGAAAACTCAGATTTTTTATTAAAACATATTTTATGCTTTTAAAAATCAAATAAATTTTGGAAAACATAGAAAAAATATATTTTTAAAAAAATGTAAGTTAAAAAATAAAAAAATAGAAGAATAAAATAAACCAAAATATGGAAATAATACAACAATAGAAGCCTTAGTGAAATTGCAAGGAAATTTCAATTTTTTCGAAACTTGAAGTTAAAAAACAATTGAATTGAGATTCTATAATCAATAAAAAAATATTTATTTCTAATTTTTTTTTAAGAAATATGCATTCGTTAAAACATATTAATGTATCCGTCATGATTGTAGATCATAAATTTTATAATTTTTCTACATGCATGTTTGGATCAATTTGTAGATCTATTTCCTTTTTGTTTTCAATTTCAGTTATGGAACAATATAAATCGTCCGATGTGATTTATAATGAAAAAATGAACTAAAATGGACGTCTCCAGTTCCTAATCCTTCTCCTTCAACCATCTATTTCTTTTCTGATTTCCTCTCTTTGTTCTTTGATAGAAGAAAGGAGTTCGTCGAAACAATCACAAAATGTACCACCGGAGCTTCGTGGAACTTCTCCCAGTGTCCCCGCACGTCTTCCCCGTCCATACCACCGTCGAAATAGTCCATGAAAATTGGTTCGCCTTCTGCCGATCCTCGATTTTTTTTAATAATAAAAAAATGGCTCAACAATTTTAATAGGAGCATAATTAAGACCAAAGTTTTAAAAAGAGCATCATAATAGAGCAAGTCATAAAGCCGTTATAGGTCCATCCCTATAGCGACCTCCATGCTGGCGCTATAAGGAAGGTATTTGCTAGACAACGAAATACTGTACTCATCAGCGTTACCCACAATGATGACACGTGGCCCCACCAAGTTTTGGTGGATGTCCCATTGTTTTTGGTTCGGGTCTGCCACTTATTCAGTGGTAGCTGGGCATACAAGCCTCTTTTATATTTGGAGTCGATTTGATACTTGATTAAGTGCTTAAATTATGAATGTGCTAGAATTAATGAAATCAGGTTCGTTCATTTGTTGACCACTTAATCAAGTATCAAATGGACTCCAAATTTTATAAAACTTATATAAAAACACATCGCCTGTAAAATTAAACAAATTCAACGGTTTGGATTCGGTATTTGATTTTTAAAATTTTTAAATATTAAAAAAAACAAATTTTGGCTGCTCAGCAGTCCTATAAAAGAACTGCTGAGGATCCGGGTGCAGTGTCGGTGGGGCTTGGGCACTTCATGGCATGGTCAAAATTGAGGTGTTTCCCCTACTCCGACAAAAATTGTGTCGTCTTTGGCATCCATCATGATTGTTGCGGTCCTAAGAAATAGGCTCCCCATAATTAATGGCACCTCTGTATCTTCCTCCATCTCCATAACAACAAATTCACCTGGCACTACAAATTTCCCCACACAAACTAGAACATCTTCTATCACCCACAATCACTATAGGAAAAGTCACTTTCTACATCGCTTTTCTACATCCGGAAAATCGATGAAACAAGTGATATGCATCGGCTTAGTGATGCAACAAAGGTGATGCATTAAGTGGCGATGATATCAAACGCATCGACCCACTCAATTTCTAAAAAAAATAATAATTAGAAAGAGAAAGATGAGGAGAGCATATTGAAGGTAAAAAAAAAATATTTGAGCAATATGTAATATTTTGCAATTTGTCCTTATTTTATTTCAGTTTTATTTAAAAATAGATCAAAATTTTTCACAAATATGTAAAAATCAGAATTGGAAAGATAAAAAAAGAAAAGTAGATATTAGGTACTAGAATTTTTATTTGAGCTATTTTTTATATTTTTCCTTTTGTCTTATTAATTTTTGTTTTCTTTTTATTTTATGGTTAAAATTAATGATTAGTTGGTTTTTTGGACATAATTTCAGGTCTTATTCAAGAGGAGAAGAATTTCATCATATCGAAGGTATATTTTCATTTTCTTATTTTATCATTTATTACTAAATTATGCATGCTTTTCTAATTTGCATATGCATTAATTATTATGGTATTGTTATATAGGACCAAAAATACTGGAACAATACCGAATTTATGTCTTTGCCCTTCCGAGATTAATCCATTAGGGATTAATCTTGGATAGTCCCCGTTTGGGACTGCTCTTTGGATATTCTGTCTCATTTAGGATTAGCGAGTGTGATCGGCTCGAAAACCAAGTCAAAACAAGTCCTCAGTATCACCGATGTAAATCGTTTGCAGTGATAGCTTAAGGGTCGAATCCACAGGGACGGTGTTGGAATATCGATCTTTTACTTTATTAAATTAGCTAGACGAGAGTTCAAATGTTTTTGGGGTTTTAATAATGAATCAAAGTTTCAAACAATAGAAGACAAAGACAAAAGACACAAAATTCAACAATTGGACAAAGTTAGGGTCAATTGCTACGGGTTCCTACTCCTGGCTGTGTTTGGACGGGTCCGACTGAATTCAGACGGGTCCGACAGAACACGCCGCTAGTGAAAATTACTTTGTTAAAAGTTCTAAATGATATGCAGGTTCTCGAATTGGTCCAGGGCTTACAGTGCTAACTCTCGTTCTTGGCTTAAACAACTGGGTTCAACTCTTCAAACCTCCTAAAAATCCTAAGTTTCAACTCTCGTTCCATGGCTTAGGTTTTCTAGGTTTGACTTTCTTACCGGTAGGACAACCTTCTTCTCTCGATCTCAGGTAGAGACACGTCTCTCGACTAAGTCCCGGGTTCACCTCTCGGCTACTACCAATCCTATAGCAAGTGGTTGTAAAATGGCTTAGAGTTCTGGTTCTTACTACCTAGCAAACTAGACTTGGCCACGTCTATTGGGTACAAACCATAGATCCAAACAATTCTCAAACAACAAGATTCAACAAGACAATCAAGAAAGTCAAAGCAAATCAAATAGAAACGTCAACAAGAGTAAATATCACATAGCTACCAAGTATCGGTTCCCTACAATTGCCCCTAAACAAGAAAACTACTCACAAATAGACATAAAACAAGCACAAACAAACAAGTAAACTGTATCAAACAACATATCAAACCAGTATATAGAGATTACAACAATAAACGGTGCAGATCTGTAGCAAAAATGGTTCTGCGGGTCCGACTGTTTTCGGGCGGGTCCGACAGAACCGCCCTGGCGGCTGCTGCCCTCCAAAACGCTCCCAAAACTTGACCTAATTGTGTAACTCCCCTTTCTCTCTCCTCCTGGGCGCCTAATAAAGCCAGGGGCGCGTCCTAGGCGCCAGCCAGGCAGTTTCCAAAGCTGGCCTGACTTCCTGGACAAGAATCTGGCTTCCAAATCTGCTTGCTGGACTGTTTCTGGCGGGTCCGTCTGAATCCTGGCGGGTCCGTCAGAAACCTAGCAGAGGCAATTTGATCATTTTCAGCTCTGGTCTGGTTCTGTCGGTCCGTCCAAATCCTGACGGGTCCGCCAGAAAGCTGGCAGCAGCAGTTTTCATCATTTTTCATGCCCGTTTCGAGTCCAAAATAGCTCCAAATCTTCAAAAACCTGCAAAATATCAAGGGCAATAGCAGTACCTCTATTCTAACATAAAAAGAGCATAAAACAAACTAAAAATACAACTTTTCGATTGAAATTGGGGCCTAAATGAGGTTGAAATGTATGCATGAAATCCTCCGATCAGAGTGGTACGTTAGATGCAATCTGTTGTTTGAGAAAAATTTGACGACATTTTCCCCTTATGTTCCCACGGATGCGTCCTCACGAGCAATCGTGTTGGCGCATTCAGAGAAAATAAGGGGAAATGCTGTTGAATTTTTCTCAAACAGCAGATTGCATATAGCGTACCAGTCGCTAATGAGGCAGAGTATTTGAAGAGTGGGTTAGGATGGTGACTGGCCTGAAAACCTAATGTGACAAAATTGACCCATACCCTGACATTTTGCATACATTTTTCTTGTTCAGATGGATAGGACATGGATGTACTCAAGTGATCGGTCAACATTTTGGGAAAAGGTTGAAGAATTTATGGTTGTGCTACTAAGTATCTGAGAAAGAAGGAAGATGATAAATTGTGTTGTCCTTGTCATGATTGTCAGAATTTGGTGAAATGGTCTAATTTTGAAGAAGTGAAAGTTCATTTGATTAGAAATGGATTTTAGTCGGGTGATACTCGGTGGAAATTTCATAGAGAGACTAAGGGAGAATCTTATAATGTGTTATTGGATGATGAAAATGTATTTGATGATGCAAATGATGTTTTTGATGATGAAAATAATGTATTTGGTGATGAAAATGTGTGTGATGTTGACAATTTAGATAATCCAGAATTGAATGCTGATTTAGATAAAATTGTGAACAATGTGGATGCAGATTTTGTTGATAATATTGAAATTTTTGGTATGTTATGTGAAGAAGATAAGGTAAAGCTATATCCCGGTTGTGAATTGTCAAAACTTAATGTTGTTTTCAAACTATTTAATTTGAAAGTAAAAAATGGATGAAGTGATGCCAGTTTCATATCTTTGCTCAACTTTTTGCTTACATATTTTCTTGCCGAAGATAACCAGTTGTCGGATTCAATTTATAAGGCTAAGAAAATATTTTGTCCTTTGAAACAAGATGTATAGAGAATTCATGCATGTCCAAATGTTTGCATACTATTTCGGAACGAGTACAAAGATCTGCATAAATGCTCAGTGTGTAAAACATCAGGGTATAGACTGAGGGATGATCGGATTGATGAAGGTAGTAAGGGACCAACCGCAAAGGTTGTGTTTTATCTCCCAATAATGCCAAAATTTCAGAGGCTCTTTGTTAATGCAAAGGATGCCAAATTGTTGAGATGGCACGTGGACTGTTGAAAAAGAGGCGATAGAATGTGTTGTCTCCTATTTTTATATGTATTTTGACCGTACTTAGCCCTTAATTATTGATCAAACCACTATAAATTGTCTCATAAATTGCTATATTTTCTAGGATATTGCTGCTGTGCTTCTTGTTTTACTTTGTAGAATTCCTTGGAAATAGAAGATGAGACGCGACCCTTGTGAAGGATGGACCACATTCTCAGCCAGACGACTTATTCCTGGCCCACACAGACGTGCCATGAGACCATGGGAGCCCAGCACAGACCTTATCTCCAGCGTGGGCCTAATTCTCAGCCCATCTAGCTATTTCGGAGTGCCATTTCAAGCAATTTTAGAAAATTCTTTGATAAAATGGCCTGAAATCCAGCGTGTCCCAAGAAACTCTTAACATCATTGACATTTTTACGAAAGAGACGTATTGTCGGTGTTGGAGGTGTGGTGGACGAAGAAGCATACGACCACTTTGATGAAACACCTCCATTTTCCACTCGAATCGATGAGACAACACAACCAGTTTTGATCAGTTACAGGCATATAAACAACATCGAAGGCGTGTGGATCGATAAGAGAAAGAGAAAAAAGAAAGCAGATGCATAAATATTATTTTAATTTAGTTGTAATTTTTATTTTTTATTTAGTTGTATTTTTTATTTTAATTTAGTTGTAATTTTTATTTTTATTTAGTTATATTTTTTTATTTTAATTTAGTTGTAATTTTATTTTTATTAAGTTATAATTTTTATTTTAATTTAGTTGTAATTTTTATTCTTATTAAATTATAATTTTTATTTTTATTAAGTTCTAATTTTTTTAAAATAAGGAATTTCATTTATAATTAAAATGAACAATAAGCACCAATAAATTTGAAAACTTAAAAGAGCTGAAACAGAAAAACAAAATGTTTTTTTAAAAACAAAAACAAATTAAAGAATCATATTACAAAAGAATTATATAAAAAAGCAGAAACAGAAAAAAATTAAACACGAAAAAGAAAAGAAAGTTCTGTGACGTTTTTTAGGGAAAAAACGTTATAGAAGGTTTATTATGTGACGTTCTTTCCCTTAAAAAATGTCATAGATTGAAAAAAAAAAATAAATTAAAAGGATTGGAGTATATCTTCCTCTCTCTCGAAATTGTCTAAGTACCTCACAGCCAAACCCTCTCGCCGAAACCCTCTCTCTCGATCTACTCTCGCCGACAGCTACCACTGCCACCCTATCTCTTTCTCTATTTACTTTCGCCGAAACCCTCACTCGCTGCCACTCTCTCTCAGACTCTATCCGCCACTCTCTCTCTCTCAGCTGACAGCAGCGGCGGTGGGACAACAATAACAGCAGCGGCGGCGTAGCAACAACAAGTAACTCCTCTGCCCCTTAGTCTAGATTTAAATTTTGGGGCTGTTTTGGGGTTAATTGCTTGAAATGTGGGCTTATTTGAATGATATTAATATATTGTGAAATGATAATGCATGGTGATATTATTGGCTTATGTTTATAGGGTTTGTTTAGGATTTTAATTGTTTGGTAAAATGACTATGTATAGGGGAGGTTATGTCAAAATTTTCTAAAAATTGTGGAATTAGTTAGTTGTTAAATGGTAATATTATTGGTTTGATTGAAACTGAAATTTTTTTAATTAGGTTTAGATATACAAGAACAAGAACATTGTTTTGGAGAATGGCAAGGAAAAGAAGGTGGAGAAGGATGAGGATGTGTGGTATTCCTTCGGACAAAAAAAATGAAAGGTCTGGTTCCTAAGGGAAGGGCTATCTCTTGTGTACGTCTTTTTTGTCTGGGTTGCGACATGGAGAAGAAGGTACCAATTGGGGAAGACGAGGAGAGGGGCTCCAGTGAGATGGAGGACGGGGGCGATGTCTTGCGTGGGGAAAAGTAGGGTTTGTATTTGATGTATGGTTTGGGTTTATTTGTGAGTTTGTTTCTGTTTTTGTTTTTTGTAGGGTTTGTGGATTTGTGTTTATTGTAGGGTTTGGATTTGTGTTTGTTATATGGTTTTTTGAATTGTGTCAGTTGTAAGGTTTGGAACTCCAATGTGAACTTCTGTATATATAATTAATTGTCAGTTATTATTTTCTTTTGAATTACTTGAAATTCTTAATTGTTATCAATTTAATAGATATGTCATTAGGAGAAGAAAGAGATGTTCATGAACCGACCAACATGGAAGGAGCCGATGATGGAGAGAGCAGTCAGAAAAGAAGTAGGACCAATATGGAAGAATTTAAACGAATAAAGGCTACGGGGTACACATTCAAGATAACATTTGACGCACAAGGAGTGCCAACTGGTGATGAGCAATCGGTCACCAAATTTAGTACATTCAGCTCGTATATAGCTAAGCTGAGAATGCCGATCACAATTAATTCTTGGATTAAAGACGCTTCAAAGGAATTGAAGACTGAGTTGTGGTAGAAAATCAAGGTAAACAACTATTTAATCTGAAACCCTAATTAAAGTTCTTATTGCTAACATTGCTAAGACTATTGGGGCAATGTATTTCAGGAAATTTCAACATGGATGGTGAAACCGGCAAGAAGAGGGTCATATCAATGATGGGCCGAAATTCACAGGTCTATAGGAGTAGGCTTGCAGATAATTTCATTAAAAAACCTGATCCAAACAATACCCAGGATTCATGGGAAGAATTTTACCGTAAGAGAACAAACCAAAAATATGTGGAAGGTGGTTCATAGGAACAAGTACAAACCAACGGACACAATGATCATCCCAAGCAATGATCCCAATGGGGGCGATTCCACAAGCATAATTATCGGCGACTTGGAACCGAGGAGTCAACAGTATTTTATGGGAAGAGTCGTTCCTACTGGGACATAAGGTACTTACACATTCCATCAATCTAATTTCATGTTGATATGGAATGTGATTTGATATATATGTGATATTGATATAGGTTCTTATCATTCAAGCCATCGGATACAATGACTATTGAAGCATGTCATCGGTTACCTAGTCCGTCTCAAGAATGTTGTTTCGGGTTAATCAATCCTAGAGAAGTATTGACTAAGGAAATTGAGAGGCCATAATATTCTAGTAGAACGAGAGGAAGCTCTGGATGGACAAACATGACAAATTTGTTTGTCAAAAAGTCGAGAAAAATGTGATGAAGGATACTTTACACAGAGCCAGATTGCAGAAATATTGGATGCGGCGACCACGGGATGTAGGATTGAAATGAGGCAGGACTTGTTAAAATGGCTTGTCACGACCACGGGATGGTGAGCGATTTCCGTGGCCATTAATTGATGTGGAGCCACGACAAAAGGTATCACAATCCGTTTCAAAAATTTTTACTTTTAATATTAATACTCGTGAATTAAGTGATAACTTTAATGCAGAGTAAGAGTTAATCAAAGCCACGTGCGAATATGGAGAAGGAGAAGGGGAAGAACAACGACAGGGTAGCGAGTGAGGCATCTGTTAGTTCTCGCATTAAGCTATTCGAAAAGAAGTTTGTTGACAAGCTTACTGATTCTGAATGGAAAATATACACATTGTTGGTATTTATGCCTAAAGAAGAAGAGTTGATGGAGGTGCCATATTGCAACCCTTGGGGTACGCACAACGAGGTGCACTTCTTCTTCAACATTTGCGATATGTTTACACATGTTAATGATACCCTTTTTGAACAAAACCACGTGTAAAGCACAAATCAGTTCACTCGGCAAAAGGTTATGACTTTGGCTAATAGTGGTTAACAATTTATAAGCAACCAAGTTTCGAGTCCCATTGATTTCAATCTTCAACCTTTCGGACCATTGGCACAACAAACCAACCAAAAGGTTACTTAAAATTCAATGTCTTTGTAAACAACCTTGACTACCATTTTCATTTAACATTTTGTGTGAAACAAAATTTTCTTCATTTTAATATTTGGTCAAACTTTCAATTCAAGCACCATACCAGCACATTCAATCAATTTTCAAATTTTATTGTATGGAAACTATAAGTGTTAAATGCGACTAACTGATGCGAAACATTTTTTTATCATTTTTGTTCTTTTCTATTTTTTTTTGATGCAAGAAGAACAAGCACATGTTATGATGCAACCCTAAGCATGATGTTAATTTAAAGTAAGTAAAAAGATCGAGTGATCGGTCTAAAACGTACTGGCCAAAATTAAAACCCTAGACTACCGATGTTAATCGTTTGCAATATAGCTTAGGGGTCGGATCACAGGGACGGAACTGTTCCAAATCTAAGTTTACTAAGTTGAATCCTAATTAAACCCTCGAAACAAACAAATCAGTTGGTAATTATTTTTGGAAATTTTAATTTTCTGACAGGTAAACTAAAGATAGATTGGTGTCAAACTAGGTAAGGATAAAATCCAAGATAATCTGAGGTGTAATAACAATTTAAAATAAATAGGGGATCAGATATCAAACTCTCTGAATTGACTGAGACAGAACGGTCCGAATTGCGAGAAAACGGTCCGTTCTACCTCAGCTGACGCCTGAAACCTTCCGTTTCATGATGAAACGCCCCTCTCGCGCGGTCCGTTTCATCGTAGAACGGTCCGTTTCGGCCCTCAGTGAACATGCTGTTAAGTTGTTTAATTAATCCAATTAAAATCGTTTATGCAAGCTTGAGTAAAAAGGGCAAAGATTAATCAACTCTAACTCTCGTTCATGTTAACTAACCAACGCTGATTCCCAAACTCCTAATTACCTAAACCTCAACTCTCGTTTAAGGGTTCTGGTTAATTAGTTTAATCCTTAATCCTATCCGTACGACCTAATTTCTCAATCGGGTCAAAGTCTCGATCTCTCGAAAACTTGGTTTATCCTCTCGGAAACGACCTACAGGTTGGTATCAATTCAGATAATGGTCTCAAATGCCAGACTTCTATCCTAACGACTAAACGTGGCCTTCGTTTAGCAGGACAGTCAGTAATAGAGAACAAAACCAGAACTACAATAAATAAACAAAACTCAAGGATTTAAAACATAAACATCAACAATTATATTAACTAAACTTCATAACAACATAATTAATCACTCCAGAGGTTCTCAATCATAGCCCCTAAAATGACTACTCACTACAAATCGTAATTAAACAACAAGCAGGTTTCATCGACAAATCAGACATAGAGATAGAAATCAAGAAAATACAACAATCGGCACGATGACTACTCTAAGTCCTCCCTCTGTCCCCACTGTAACGGGTCGTCCTGTCTTGGAAACGGTGCGTTTCAAGGAGGATTCTTCGTCTTCAATGGCGGCTGTGTCTCAGAGAATTCTTAGAAGCTGTCTAAACCCTAGAAAAGCGAACCCCCTCCTTGGAGGCAGGGGAGGTACTTATATAGTATCAGGAGAGCCGACTTAGTGAGAAAGATACGCCTGAATCGCATAGAATCGAAGGAAATCATCTGGAGATAAGTTGACAAATTCAGCTCATGCACAAATGGCAAGTCTTCACACCCCTGAAACGGTCCGTCTTATGAGAATTTCAGCTGAGTTTGCTTCTGGGTCTGGATTGGTCCGTCTTGCACCTGAGGCGTTCCGCCTCTCTCTCCAGTTGGTCCGTTTTGTTCTTGAGATGGTCCATTCCAGTCCTCTAGAAGACGTCATTCCCTCGATTTCTCTTGCTAATTCATCGATAATCCTGCAAATTAAGAACTAGGGCTACAATTGCACCTGTCTGTACAAAATGTTAGTAATTCAGGGATAAAACAAGTAAATTAAACTGAATTAAGGTACTAAATAAGGCAGAAATACAGGTATAAAATCCCTCTATCAAATCCCCCCAAGCTTAAACATTGCTTGTCCTCAAGCAATAATCCTAAGTCTAGAGAGATAATTTAGACCTTAATTTGATTAATTCGCCAGTTTCAACAGTCTCGAAAATCTGCATAAGGGTTATGTTGTAAGTTAATCCACAAAAGCAGAAAATTTGGTAAAGATCTTTGAACAGAATCAAAATTATCCTCTTCAAGTTAAGCAATTAGACTCTTAGACCAACTTGTGCAACAATCTGTCCAAAAAATAATTCAAAGTCAAAATCGAGACTCTAGCTTCACTTCATCAGATCAAATGCACTCTCAATTACTTACACCTGTTCTTATGCTTGTCTCAAAGATTTGAAAAGAAATTTCATCAGGATCCAGAAGTTTTAAGATGAGTAGAGATACTTAATTTACCAATCAACCTTTTATGCAAACCAAATCGTGGTGGCATACGCCACTTAGGGTTTTATGCTCTTGAGTCTCAACTGCAGGCTACCGGTACGTGACATACCGGGGAGATCAAACAGATATTGCACGACTAAAGCCACAGTATTATTGGGCTAGAGCTCCTAGCGATTCCGTTATCACGTCTCTGGGAGATTAATTGGTTGAGATCAAACAGATATTACACGACTAAGGCCACGGTATCATCGGGCCAGAGCTCCTAGTAACACCCGTAATCCTATCTCTGGGTTAGAAACTGGGTGAGATCAAACAGATAATCACACGACTAAGGCCACGGTATCATTGGGCCAGAGCTCCTAGTGATCTCCGTAATCATTTCTCCAATTCACGCAAAAAGTTCAGGATTGCAAGACTCTTCGCACCCTCATTTTCACGACTAGTTTGGACTCGGTTTATTGAGAAGTTAAGCAGTTCTAACTCATCTTAAACTCTATCTAAATTCCGATCAATTTTCTGGCCTCAAAGATTTGTAACTAGCAATCGTTCACTGGGCACAAATTGTGAGAAATGACTGAGAATGACTTGACAAGTTTAAGCATCCGATTCTTAAGCCTCAATTTTTCCATAAGAAATTTTCGTTGAACCTTTTGTGCACAAGTTGAATAAGAACCTAGGTACTTAAGCAACCAAGATTAAATTTCAAAAAACTCAAAGATAATCAGATCAAACTTCAAGTATCTGCTTTCATAAATTAAATTACAACACAAATCCTTGCTGCCATAGACTCCAAGATCCCTCTAAATGCAGCCTAAATGATTTTCTAATGCAACAATGCATAGTCCTACATGAGTGTGTGCTGGACAGACCGGTTGGTGGGTGAAACGACCAAGAGAGCGGTTCAGTCGGGGGAAGAGGCGGTCCGCCCTACACCAAAAGGTGATTACCAATTCACGGAACGATACGTTCCATACTCAGAACGATGCTGCAGGCGGTCCGTTCTGGTACAAAACGGTCCGTTCCCTTTCTTGGCAGAATCACAGAAAATGCATGGATACAATGCAACAGAACCTATTTTTTTTTTGTTTTTTTTTTTTCGATTCTTTACCCCCCAAGCTCTAACCTAAAGCTGTCCTCAGCTCAAAGTCATCACAAAGAAAAGCAAAAGAAAGAAAGAGAAAAAGAACTAAGAAAACTTGCAAAAGGTGGCCAAATTGCTTGGTGACGGCTAAGGTGCTCCTGGCCCGAAAAAGTGATCTGCCATCTGCTTGAACAATGCGTCGTTCCTTGCATTCCTCGCATCTTCCTGGGCATTGCGCTCGTCTTGTCGCTGCCTCCACCGCCTTGCCTCCTCGTGTTCAGCTGCAATTCTCGCTTCCAATTCCTGGTAGGATGCGGTAAGGTTCCACTGAGCGGTGTGGATGTCTTGGAGAAGATCATAGTGGGCTGTCCCATAGTTGTATCCACCGCTATACTGCCCCTGCCAGTTCCACTGAGGCTGAGACTGGAACTGCGGTTGCTCCTGGCCTGCCCCGGCTTGGAGCCCGGACATGTTGACCTCAAATTCGGCACCAGGAACGCCCTGGGGTAACCGGGCCTCTGCTAATGTACCGGCACCCGCTGCTCTAGCTGCCTCCTCCGCATTTGCCAGCTGCTGCGCCACTGCTTCCTCCTCGTGAGCAATGAGATTGCCATTTTTGTCTATCAGAACCCAAGTCCTCTTGTTTTTGAGATTGATAGCCTTGTTGAAGAGAAGAGGGAAGCGATGCCGGCCCAGGATGAAGCTGTACGTGTTTCCCGCTTTCTCCACTATCCTCATTTCCACCAAACTCTTCATGTTCAGTCTGTTAGGGCCCCCGCTCGGTTTTGCACGTGGTGGGTCTCTGATGCAGTTGAGGTGTTTGGCCATATGTGTCACATACCCCCCGATTGTGATCTGCCCCTCTCCTTGTCTGACATTTGTGGCAACCCGGTAGAAATGCCGCATCATGAAGTACGGGAGGTTGAGATGTGCATCACCTTTCTTGTAGAAGATCTGGTTGAGAAGGGTATGTTCTTCCTCTGTCAGCTTTACTCCCGACTCCCCCTTGGCGAATATAGTCAGAGAGAACATCCGCTGGATGAACCGGATCACCGGGTGCTGGATGTGAGATGAGCGCCTCTTGCTGAGCAAAGGTTCGACCTCCCCGGAGATGTCCTGCCAAAGGTCCTTCTCATGATAGTCATCTGTGATTTCACCTCGCCTTAATCCAAAAATTTCCTCCATCCCTTCCTCATTAATCCACGTGTTTTTCCCCCCCAGTTTAAACTCCATCGTATACTGACTGGTTTCTCTGGACCAATAGAACTCTAGCGTGCACAAGAACTCCATGGTCAGGCGGGTATATGACTTCTCCCGGATCCTCCAGAACCTCTTTGAAAACCCAATCAACTTTGTCAACTTGTAGAAATCTTCTTTAATCCCCATGTCGTCCAGCACCTTAAGATCAATGGCTCGTGTGTTCTCAAACTTTTTCTGCAAAAGGTGCTGGAGTCGCTTCTTGGCGTCTTCTGCCTTGAAATTGAATGAATGATTCTCAAGCTCCTCCCACGCCACTTTCGCTGCCCTTGGGTTCCCTTCTTCTTCCAATTCCAGATCATCCTCTTCCGTACTCGATGAATCCGCAGCTTCTTTCTCAAACTCATCCCAATCCACCTCATCTGCTACCTCTGTCATCAGCACATCTTCCTGAATGGGTTCGTCAGTAGGGACAGTGGCTGCTGGTTGTGCAATCGGCTCAGCATCGGCTTGGATCGGCTCATCGACTGGGACATTCCCTTGAGATCCAGAAATAGGAGAAAAGACTGGACCTGGTTCCGGGTCATACAAATTTGCAATCTCCCGCTGAACCTGGTCCGGAGTGAGATCAGATGGCGGGACGGGGTGAGTCTCCTTGGTTGTCGGCGGAATCGTTCCTTCGGGCATGGGTACCGCGGGTTTCTTTCCTTTCCTGAGGAATGTTTTGAAAAATAGGTTTTTGATCGGTGAAGATTTTCTCCTTTCTGGGTTAGGGTTTTGCTCAGAATCCATTGGGAACGGTCCGTCTTGAGCAGAAACCGGAGAGGTTTGGGCAGAGAACGGAGAGGTTTGGGCAGAGAACGGATTGGTTTGGACAGGGATTAGAATCAGGAACGGATGAAACGGACCGGACTGGGATGAGACGGACCGTTCTGGTATGGTCACAAGTTGGGATCAGGCTGGGGTTAGGGTTCCGTTGATTTTCAATTTGGTACCGGTACAACAGATCGGTAGGGACGGTATGGTACCAGAGGATCAAAAGAAGGGGAGAATGAAACTTGTTACCGTGAGTGAGGTTGAGGAGACCCCTAGCTTGATGATGGCGGCAGGGACGGCGCTGGAGACGGCGAATGTGGGTGACACCCGTGTGGAGAGAGTGGAGGAGAAGTGAGTGGTGGTCTCAGAACGCGGAATGGTGGCCTAGATCGCCGGAGATTTGTTTGAGAGAGGGGCTCTTTCAATGGAGGCGGAAGGGTTTGAGAAAGAAAGAGAGTGAGACGGGGAGGGAGAAAGAGAAAAGAAAGAGAGAATTAGAACCAGGCTGGCGGGTTAGCGGGTTCCAATAATAATCCACTTTGCTTCTTCTCGCCCGATAGCATAGGACGGACCGTTTCACTAGGAGACGGACCGTTCTGGAGCGCCTGCCTGTTGCTTAAGATCCTCTGTTCTCCTTCCTGAGACGGACCGTTCTGGCATGAGGCGGTCCGTGGTCCTTTGAGAAAGTTTTCCTCCCCCCAAGCTTGCTCCAAATGCTCTGTCCCCAAAGCGTCGCCCCGATCGCAACCTCTCCGTTCGGTCCTTCAAACGGTTCGTTTCAGCACCAGGCGGACCGTTTTGCTTCCTCCAGTTCCTGAAAATTAAGAAAATAAGGCACCAAGATTAAGCCAACATCTTTCCTTCGCTCTCTAGTTTTCTTTTTTTTTTTTTTTACTTTGTAGTTTTACCCTTTTTTTTTTTACTTTGTAGTTTTATCACCTTTTTTTATTTTTATTTTTTTTTCAAGTCAAAAGAAAAAGGAAAAGTCAGAAGTTTTGGGCCCCGGGTTGCCTCCCGAGAAGCACCCTTGTTTTAAGTCTTGAGCTCGACTCTTGCCCAGGCTACGTTGAAACGGGTGAAGGGTCGGTGAGTGAGATAACACACACTTCTCCCTCACTCATGCGCGCGATGCCCTTGCAGTAAATCTTCAGCCGCTGCCCATTCACCGTGAAGCATTGCGTTTCTTCTGGACGACGGATCTCTACGGCCCCGTAAGGATGTACTTTCACCACCAAGAACGGTCCTGACCATTTGGACCTCAACTTGCCTGGGAACAACCGCAGCCGTGAGTTGAACAAAAGCACCAGGTCCCCTTCCTTAAAATCCCTTCGCTGGATGTGATTGTCGTGCCATTTCTTGGTCCTCTCTTTATAAATCCTCTGGCTGTCATAGGCGTTCAGCCTAATCTCTTCAAGCTCATGTAGATCAAGGATCCTTTTATCTCCTGCTACGTTGTATTCAAAGTTTAGTGCTCTGATCGCCCAATAGGCTTTGTGCTCGATCTCGAGGGGCAGGTGACAAGATTTCCCGTAGACCAGCTTGTAGGGGCTCATGCCGATAGGAGTTTTATAAGCAGTCCTATAAGCCCATAACGCATCATCGAGTCGCAAAGCCCAATCCTTCCTAGTTATTCCCACAGTCTTTTGTAGAATGTTTTTTATTTCCCTGTTCGACACCTCAACTTGCCCACTCGTCTGTGGGTGGTAAGGCGTTGCCACCTTGTGAGTCACTCCATACTTCTTCAATAAGTTTTCAAACTGCTTATTTACGAAGTGTCTGCCCCCATCACTAATCACACATCTTGGTATGCCGAACCGAGGGAAAATGACCTTAGTGAACAGCTTCTTGACTGTCGCAGAATCGGCGTGCTTGCAAGCGATCGCCTCCACCCACTTGGACACATAGTCAACGGCAACCAGAATATACTCGAAACCCAGAGAAGAAGGAAAAGGCCCCATGAAGTCTATCCCCCATACATCAAACAGTTCAACCTCCAAAATAGGATTCATTGGCATTTCTTGACGCCGGGAGATTCCTCCAGTTCTCTGACAGGGGTCACAAGCCATAACAAAAGCTCTTGCATCCTTGAAGATCGACGGCCAGAAAAAGCCCGACTGGAGAACTTTAGCTGCTGTTTTAGAGGCCGAGGCGTGCCCGCCGTAGGCAGATGAATGACATTGCTGGAGAATCGGAGCGACTTCCTCTCGTGGCACGCATCTTCTGTACATTCCATCAACTCCCAACTTCCACAAAAAGGGATCATCCCAAAAATAATATTTAGAATCAGCAAGGAACTTCTTCTTCTGTTGGAAACTCAACTCAGCCGGTAATATGCCACAAGCGATATAGTTAGCAAAATCAGCATACCAGGGAGCCTCTACCCAGGAGGCGGACCGTTCTGGAAGAAGACGGGGCGCCTTCTGGCATGAAACGGGCTGGATCTCCCCCTTTTCTGGTGGGACTGGTTGCGAGCCACCCAGGACGGACCGTTCGGACACAGGCCGATCTGTTTTATGCATCGCCTCATCCCCAAGGTGGTCCGTCTTGTGAGACCCGTCAGCATTTTCCTTCTCCAAACCAGTCTGTTCTGCCTCAGGGCGATCCGTTCTGGCTTCCATGCAAAGGAGATGTTCGTCGGGGAACGAGTCATTGATGGGTAACTCGTCCCCTACCTTGTCAGCCGTGCGCAACCGGGATAAGTGGTCAGCCACACAATTCTCGGTCCCCTTTTTATCTCTTATGTCTAAGTCAAATTCCTGCAGCAGAAGGACCCATTGGATGAGACGTGGTTTAGCGTCCTTCTTGGCGAGGAGGTACTTGAGGGCAGCGTGGTCGGTGTAGACGATGACTCTAGATCCGACCAAGTATGCCCGGAACTTGTCTAGCGCGAAAACCACGGCAAGAAGCTCTTTTTCGGTCGTGGTGTAGTTGATTTGAGCCTCATCCAACACCTTGCTTGCATAGTAGATGGCGTAAGGCTTCTTGTCTCTTCTCTGGCCGAGCACCGCTCCAACTGCGTAGTCGCTGGCATCGCACATGAGTTCAAAAGGCTCCTCCCAGTTAGGTGGCTGTAAAATTGGGGCTGACACAAGCGCGGACTTAAACCTGTTGAAAGCATTCAAACAGTCTGAATCAAAATTAAATTCCACATCTTTCATAGTCAGATTTGTTAAAGGCATTGCAATTTTGGAGAAATCTTTAATGAAACGCCGGTAAAAGCCCGCGTGTCCAAGGAAGCTCCGAATGTCTTTCACACAAGTCGGGATAGAGAGCTTCTCGATGACTTCCACCTTTGCCTTGTCAACTTTTATCCCGTCCTTCGATATCACATGCCCCAAAACCACGCCTTCCTGCACCATGAAGTTGCATTTCTCCCAATTCAAAACGAGATTCACCTCCTCGCATCGCTGCAAAACCTTAGAGAGATTAGCAAGACAATGGTCAAAAGATGTACCGTAAACTGAGAAATCATCCATGAAGACTTCCATGTCATTCTCGATTAAATCAGAAAAAATGGCCATCATGGCTCTTTGAAAAGTGGCTGGTGCATTACACAAATCGAATGGCATTCTACGATAAGCGTAGGTACCATAAGGACAGGTAAAGGTTGTTTTTTCTTGGTCGAGTGGGTGGATTGGTATTTGGAAAAACCCCGAGTAACCATCTAAATAACAAAAGAAAGAATGTTTGGCCAAACGCTCAAGAAGCTGATCCACGAAGGGCAGAGGAAAGTGATCCTTGCGCGTGACTGTGTTGAGCTTCCGGTAGTCCACGCACATCCTCCACCCGGTGACTATTCTGGTTTGTATAAGCTGGCCTTCTTCATTCTTC
This sequence comes from Rhynchospora tenuis, assembly GCA_027725995.1. Lineage (NCBI taxonomy): Eukaryota > Viridiplantae > Streptophyta > Magnoliopsida > Poales > Cyperaceae > Rhynchospora > Rhynchospora tenuis. The sequence goes on along the minus strand of CM050888.1, from coordinate 148,060,937 downwards.
ACTACAGTTGTACCCCCCTTTTTCGGGACAACATGAATGGGGCTGACCCACGTGCTGTCCGAAATCGGGTAGATGATCCCGGCATCCAAAAGCTTGAGCACTTCTTTCCTCACCACATCCCTCAGATTTGGATTGAGCCGTCTCTGATGTTCGACCGAGGGTTTGTGGTCCTCTTCCAGTAATATGCGGTGGGTGCACACCGAGGGATCGATACCCTTCAGATCCTCAATAGAATATCCAATCGCCTTCTTGTGGGCCCTGAGCTCCTTCATCAATTTGTCAGTTTGCTCCTGGTCGAGAGCGACGCTAACTATGACAGGAAAAGTTTGGTCAGTACCCAAAAATTCGTACCTAAGACTCGCCGGCAGCTGCTTCAGCTCCATCTTTCCCTTCTCAATTCCAGCAGTGGAACGGTCTGTTTCTGGACGAGGCGGGCCGTTCTGATCCTTGTCGAGGCTGAGTATTGCATTAAGTTCCTCGACAGAAAACAGTTCAAACATGAGGCGGTCCGCCTGAATCTGGGGCGGTCCGCCTGAATCTGGGGCGGTCCGTCCTGATCTGTATCCAAAGTCAACAACTCGGTTAGTTTAATAATTTCGTTTAAAATTTCATCTACCTTGTCCTCATCAGATGTGGCCGAGGCGCGGTGGATGTCTCTTAGCTGAGCTGTAATAGCCTGGACTACTATCTGATCAACCTCCCCTATCTCGCAAATCGAGTCGACGTGGTTGGGCATTTTCATGGTCTTCTCCACGTTAAACTCGACAACTTCGTTTCCGACTTCCAAGGTCATTTTTCCAGTTCTGCAGTTCACAAATACACCGGCAGTATGGAGGAAGGGACGTCCCAGAATGATTGGGACATCTGGATCCTCTTCCATTTCCATAACCACAAAATCGCATGGTATCAGCAGATCGCCGACCTGTACCGGCACGTCCACCACCATGCCCAGGGGTAGCCTCACAGTCTTATCGGCCAAATGTATGGTCATTGGTGTGGGTAACAGCTCTCCCATTCCGATTTGATTGTAGATGGTCTCCGGGACGAGGCTCACACTCGCACCGAGATCAAGCAATGCACGCCTTGTCTTTGCCAATCCAATTCTGCATGGTATGGTAAATCTGCCTGGATCTTTCAGTTTCGGGGGCATTCTTCTCATCACAAGAGCACTACAATCAACGTTAAGGACCGCTTTCTTACATTCCTCAAGGTTCTTCTTATTGGACAACAGATCTTTTAGGAACTTCGAGTATGGCGGCATATGCGACAGGAGATCTGTGAATGGAATGGTAATTCTGATACCTTGCAGAATCTCTAAAAATTTCGCATAGTCCTTGTCCTTCTTTGCCTTGGCAAGTCGTTGAGGAAAAGGAATCGTCATGGTGTGGTGCGGTGGTGCAGGAGCATCCAAGGCGGACTGTTCCGACAAAGGGCGGACCGCCTTTCTACCCCGTTCTGCAGGCGGCTGGCCCGTTCCGTCTGGATTTGTGTCTCCAGATGACAGGGCGAACCGTTCTACATCGAGGCGGACCGTTTCAGGGATCCGTTCTTATCCAGACTGGTCCGTCTTCTCATCGTCGGGCTGCTGTCTCTGCAGGGCGGGCCGTTCCGCCAAAGGGCGGTCCGTCTCGTCTAATCCTGAAGGCACATCTTTGGGCATTGCAGGCCCTTGGTACCGTGTTCCGCTCCTCAGTTATGTGTGATGCTCTTACATTCCTCCTTCGGGTTGGGCTCGGGTTTGTCCTGGGAACATGCCGGTTCGGGTCAGCTGCGTACCTGCTTGGGCTTCCCTCTGGTCGAGCTTTGAAAGTATCAGTCCCAGGTCCTCACGCATTTGGGTGATCTCGTCCCTGACAGAATAGTTGAATCTGCTCTGGTCCTGCATGAACCCCTCAATAACAGATTTGGTGTGTCGGAAGAGATCCTCGTTGTTGTTAAATGCTGGCTTTGCCACGCCTTGTGCTGCCTGGCCAGGGTTAGCACTCCCATTAGGGTTACTATATGAGAACCCGGCATGATTCCTCTTGTCGCGGTAGGAATATCCTTGGGAGGATCCAGCGGTAGGGAAAAGAGATGGTGCAGGTGGAGGGGTGATTATTGCATTCACCTCAAGCGGTGGGTCATCCCTCTGGAGCATGTGACAGTTCTTGGCTGCGTGCCCATCTTCCTCGCATATCTGGCATTTTTCTGCGGTGGCGACGGCGGCGACGGGTTGAGCACTCATGTTCTTGACTAGGGTGGTGAGGGCATCAATCTTGGCTTGCAGATGTGTCGCTTTGTCTACTTCCATCATTCCTCCATTACCGTGTGGGGACCTCACCGACCAGTTCGTCTGAGAGCGCGCCATGCTTTCGATGAGGTTCTTCGCATCCTTGCATCCCAAGTTGAGGAAGTTCCCACCTGCAGTGTTATCAATATTTTGACGAGTTATATGGTTCAAACCATCATAAAACACCAAAATAAGCCTATTCTCTGGTATGTCATGGTGGGGGCAGAGCCTTTGGAGATCCCTAAACCTTTCCCAAGCCTCAAACAGGTTTTCATCATGTTCTTGTTTAAAAGCCAGCAGTTCCCTAACCAGTTTGGCTGTTTTGATCCTATCATTCAAGCCATCGGATACAATGACTATTGAAGCATGTCATCGGTTACCTAGTCCGTCTCAAGAATGTTGTTTCGGGTTAATCAATCCTAGAGAAGTATTGACTAAGGAAATTGAGAGGCCATAATATTCTAGTAGAACGAGAGGAAGCTCTGGATGGACAAACATGACAAATTTGTTTGTCAAAAAGTCGAGAAAAAGGTGATGAAGGATACTTTACACAGAGCCAGATTGCAGAAATATTGGATGCGGCGACCACGGGATGTAGGATTGAAATGAGGCAGGAGTTGTTAAAATGGCTTGTCACGACCACGGGATGGTGAGCGATTTCCGTGGCCATTAATTGATGTGGAGCCACGACAAAAGGTATCACAATCCGTTTCAAAAATTTCTACTTTTAATATTAATACTCGTGAATTAAGTGATATATTTTAATGCAGAGTAAGAGTTAATCAAAGCCACGTGCGAATATGGAGAAGGAGAAGGGGAAGAACAACGACAGGGTAGCGAGTGAGGCATCTGTTAGTTCTCGCATTAAGCTATTCGAAAAGAAGTTTGTTGACAAGCTTACTGATTCTGAATGGAAAATATACACATTGTTGGTATTTATGCCTAAAGAAGAAGAGTTGATGGAGGTGCCATATTGCAACCCTTGGGGTACGCACAACGAGGTGCACTTCTTCTTCAACATTTGCGATATGTTTACACATGTTAATGATACCCTTTTTGAACAAAACCACGTGTAAAGCACAAATTAGTTCACTCGGCAAAAGGTTATGACTTTGGCTAATAGTGGTTAACAATTTATAAGCAACCAAGTTTCGAGTCCCATTGATTTCAATCTTCAACCTTTCGGACCATTGGCACAACAAACCAACCAAAAGGTTACTTAAAATTCAATGTCTTTGTAAACAACCTTGACTACCATTTTCATTTAACATTTTGTGTGAAACAAAATTTTCTTCATTTTAATATTTGGTCAAACTTTCAATTCAAGCACCATACCAGCACATTCAATCAATTTTCAAATTTTATTGTATGGAAACTATAAGTGTTAAATGCGACTAACTGATGCGAAACATTTTTTTATCATTTTTGTTCTTTTCTATTTTTTTTTTTATGCAAGAAGAACAAGCACATGTTATGATGCAACCCTAAGCATGATGTTAATTTAAAGTAAGTAAAAAGATCGAGTGATCGGTCTAAAACGTACTGGCCAAAATTAAAACCCTAGACTACCGATGTTAATCGTTTGCAATATAGCTTAGGGGTCGGATCACAGGGACGGAACTGTTCCAAATCTAAGTTTACTAAGTTGAATCCTAATTAAACCCTCGAAACAAACAAATCAGTTGGTAATTATTTTTGGAAATTTTAATTTTCTGACAGGTAAACTAAAGATAGATTGGTGTCAAACTAGGTAAGGATAAAATCCAAGATAATCTGAGGTGTAATAACAATTTAAAATAAATAGGGGATCAGATATCAAACTCTCTGAATTGACTGAGACAGAACGGTCCGACTTGCGAGAAAACGGTCCGTTCTACCTCAGCTGACGCCTGAAACCTTCCGTTTCATGATGAAACGCCCCTCTCGGGCGGTCTGTTTCATCGTAGAACGGTCCGTTTCGGCCCTCAGTGAACATGCTGTTAAGTTGTTTAATTAATCCAATTAAAATCGTTTATGCAAGCTTGAGTAAAAAGGGCAAAGATTAATCAACTCTAACTCTCGTTCAGGTTAACTAACCAACGCTGATTCCCAAACTCCTAATTACCTAAACCTCAACTCTCGTTTAAGGGTTCTGGTTAATTAGTTTAATCCTTAATCCTATCCGTACGACCTAATTTCTCAATCGGGTCAAAGTCTCGATCTCTCGAAAACTTGGTTTATCCTCTCGGAAACGACCTACAGGTTGGTATCAATTCAGATAATGGTCTCAAATGCCAGACTTCTATCCTAACGACTAAACGTGGCCTTCGTTTAGCAGGACAGTCAGTAATAGAGAACAAAACCAGAACTACAATAAATAAACAAAACTCAAGGATTTAAAACATAAACATCAACAATTATATTAACTAAACTTCATAACAACATAATTAATCACTCCAGAGGTTCTCAATCATAGCCCCTAAAACGACTACTCACTACAAATCATAATTAAACAACAAGCAGGTTTCATCGACAAATCAGACATAGAGATAGAAATCAAGAAAATACAACAATCGGCACGATGACTACTCTAAGTCCTCCCTCTGTCCCCACTGTAACGGGTCGTCCTGTCTTGGAAACGGTGCGTTTCAAGGAGGATTCTTCGTCTTCAATGGCGGCTGTGTCTCAGAGAATTCTTAGAAGCTGTCTAAACCCTAGAAAAGCGAACCCCTTCCTTGGAGGCAGGGGAGGTACTTATATAGTATCAGGAGAGCCGACTTAGTGAGAAAGATACGCCTGAATCGCATAGAATCGAAGGAAATCATCTGGAGATAAGTTGACAAATTCAGCTCATGCACAAATGGCAAGTCTTCACACCCCTGAAACGGTCCGTCTTATGAGAATTTCAGCTGAGTTTGCTTCTGGGTCTGGATTGGTCCGTCTTGCACCTGAGGCGTTCCGCCTCTCTCTCCAGTTGGTCCGTTTTGTTCTTGAGATGGTCCATTCCAGTCCTCTAGAAGACGTCATTCCCTCGATTTCTCTTGCTAATTCATCGATAATCCTGCAAATTAAGAACTAGGGCTACAATTGCACCTGTCTGTACAAAATGTTAGTAATTCAGGGATAAAACAAGTAAATTAAACTGAATTAAGGTACTAAATAGGGCAGAAATACAGGTATAAAATCCCTCTATCATCGAGATTTAAGGAATACCAAATTTATCAAGGTCCGTTTGTGGTCGATTTGATCTTCATTTTGAGACTTCAAGTATTATTAATTTGATCTTGCCTTTGGATACGTGAGGGCTGCCCCAGTGGAGTCGCCCAAAGCACAATGCCCATTTGATACTTAGGAGTCGACATTGAGGTCGACGTTTGAAGACTAGAACATTGAGGTTCTTTTCTGTCTTCTCGACATTGAGGTCGACAAAGAAAGCGTGAACATTGAGGTTCTTTGTTGCTTTCTTTCTTCTAGACACTTAAGCATGATGCACTCAGCCAGCTTATTGTCTAGGGACGTTTCTTGGTAATTTCTTTTCCTTCTTTTCCTTTGTTGACCTTGAGCCAACACTTGAAGACTAGAACATTGAGGTTCCTTCGTGTCTTCTCGACATTGAGGTCGATAAACAAAGCATGAACATTGAGGTTCTTTGTTGCTTTCTTTCTTCTAGACACTTAAGCATTATGCATTCAGCCAGCTTAATGTTTAGGGAAGTTTCTTGGTAATTTCTTTTCCTTCTTTTCCTTTGTTGACCTTGAGCCAACACTTGAAGACTAGAACATTGAGGTTCCTTTGTGTCTTCTCGACATTGAGGTCGATAAACAAAGCATGAACATTGAGGTTCTTTGTTGCTTTCTTTCTTCTAGACACTTAAGCATGATACACTCGATCAGCTTAATGCTTAGGAAACTTTCTTGGTGATTTCATTTCATAGTGATTTCATTTTTCTTCTTTTTCTTTGTTGACCTTGAGCCAACACTTGAAGACTAGAACATTGAGGTTCTTTTGTGTCTTCTCGACATTGAGGTCGATAAAGAAAGCATGAACATTGAGGTTCTTTATTGCTTTCTTCCTTCTAAACACCTAAGCATGATATACTCGATCAGCTTAATGTTTAGGAACATTTCTTGGTGATTTCACTTTTTCTTTTCATTTGTCGATTTAGGTGCCCCGCGCCATGCGAGCTCATCCAACTTTCTTTTCTTCTTTTCCTTTATCATTTTAAGTGCCCCGCGCCATACGAGCTCACTCAACTTTATTCCTTCTTCTTTTATCATTTTAAGTGCCCCGCGCCATGCGAGCTCACTCAACTTTATTCCTTCTTCTTTTGTCATTTTAAGTGCCCCGCGCCATGCGAGCTCACCCAACTTTTTTCATTCTCCTTTTGTCATTTTAGGTGCCTCGCGCCATGCGAACTCACCCAACTTTTTTTTTTCTTTTCTTTTATCACTTTAGGTGCCCCGCGCCATGCGAACTCACCCAACTTTCTTCTTTCTTCTTTTCTTTTATCACTTTATGTGCCCCGCGCCATGCGAACTCACCCAACTTTCTTCTTTCTTTTTTTCCTTTATCATTTTAAGTGCCCGCGCCATGCGATAGCAAGTCAATTAAAAGAATTTTCCTGCAAAGAATAACACTCCACAAGAATATATTAATATTTAAAGTTCAAAAACTTAATCACTTTTCTAGCCTTATACATTTAATTCCTCAAATACCAAAGATGAGAGGAGAAAGATGTCCCACCGGGCGTGCCGGAGAATCTGTGGTGACTTTTTCGTCATTTCTCGAAGAAAGGTCGGATTTCCTCAAGAATGAGAATAAGCCTTAGATTCACCCCTAACGAGCTTAAATTAAAGTGCTAAATGCTTCATGACGACAAAAAAACATTAACGAGAATCTATTCTCTTGAGGGTTTATTAATTTGTGGATCATTTCTTTCCAATAGGCGCAAGCCCCTATTGTTAATTACCCCGTGGTTTCCCACGAGAACCTCTGATTAAGAGATTCGAGGAATCATATGTAATAGGCTAAAAAAGTCGTCATTTGAATGGTTTCGTGTTTAAGTTAATTTTAGGGCTAGGGTCGAGTTCAATTGACGGTACCAGACCTAATTGACGGGACCCAATTGAAGATGTTAGTGATTTGTCTCTTTTTGGCTTAGGCTGGACTCAATTGGTGGTACCAGACTTGATGAACGGGACACAATTGAGAAAAGCTAAATATATCTATTGAATATCTAAAATTATTTATTTGATATTTGTTAATTATTATTGGGAAGTCTTGGATTTTTAATTTGATTTATATGAATTTGATTCGGATTTATGTTGTCTTTATTCATTTTAAATTTCTTTTTAAATTTTGATTTGATTTTTGATTATTGGGTTTTTTAATTTGAATTAGATTTTTTTATTTTAATTTGATTTTTGGCTTTGAATTTTAATAAGTTTTCAATTTTGATTTTAATTGATTTTGTTTTTTTATTAGGATTTGAAATTTAGAATTTGTTATATAAAGTAAATGATGAGAAAATTATTTTTAACCATGAAAATATCTTCAAATTTGTTTTAGGAATTTTATTAAGATATTTTGTTATTTTTCTAGAGTTTATATAATTTAATTTTTCATAATAAAACACTTCAAAAATAAGAAACTCTTGATTTTGTCAAAATTTAATAGAAAATAATATTGGATCTGGTTTATTTAGATTTTTAAAAATTTTTGGATACTTTATTTAGATTTTTTAAGGTTCATACTAATTTTAGTGAATTTACAAAGTTTTTGACAATTTATAAAACTTTTTTTATTAGAAATTACTTTGAAAATATAAAAGGGGCATAAATTGACGTAATTTTATACTAAAATATCAGTAAATCTAGTCTCAACTGATTTTTAGGATTTTATGGATATTTTATTTGAATTTTTCTGAGTTATTTACTATTTTTAATGAATTTTTAAAAATTATGCTGATTTGGAAAATTGCGATTGGGCCACGTGTGTGCATTGACTGGGATATTGGCGCTGACCGGAGCTGACTCTACTCTGGGCTTTGTGTAGCGAGTGGGCTGACCTGCCACACGAAATCCATCACAGAAGATCCGCGAGAAATCGAATCTGTATCTCCCTCTTCTCCGACGAGAGTGATATTTTTGCAAAAAGGCCCCTCTCCCTTCTCCGATGAAATTGCGACGGCTCCGTCCACTGTTTTAGTCGAGACTGGGTGCATTCGAATCGTGAGAGTAAGAGGAAGAGATTGGTGGCTTCCAATATGGCTGGATGAGCCTATACCTCCATGGGAAATTCAGGGAAGCTCGGGCTACCATTAACGGCGCTTGAAGCTCCCTGCTCTTTTCGCTTTGCCAGAATTAGGTTATTCATACTCGCGGAGATGTTGTGACGACAGAAGTAATGTACAATTTGTCTGAAGGAAACTGAAAGGTGGTGCACTTGACTGAGACAGATCGACTTCAAATTGAGCTGATCTGAGTCAGCGTTGTGGGGCCCACAGAGAGTTCTACTGGTGCCAGTCATTGCATGGAGAGCTTCAAGGGATCGATTTCATCGTGTTCATGTCTTCAATTTGATCTGAATCATTCCGATTTGGTATGGAGGGCAAATGGACAGAAAGAGGGATGTTTTGCACTTTTAATTGATTTTTGGTTTTCATGTAAGTCATCTTACAATAGTTAAGTTTGTTTTGACGCTCAAATTGGGTTTGGTTAGATATGTTTTATGTGTTTAAATTAATAAAGAGAATGAGAGCAAGTTTATTTGCATTCTGTCCAATTTTCATATTTTTATTTTGAATAAATAAGACACTATTTTGGGTGATTTTCTTTTTCACTTTGTCTAGATGCCTGAAAAACACTTGCAGGGGTCATAACAAGCTTAAGTGAAGTACTAAATACAAGTAGAAAGCAACTTTAATTATTTTTGTCAAATATTTGTTTATTTAATGCAATTTCTGTCCAGATTTATATATCTATGTACATACTACTCACTCTTTTTGGTGGTGAAAATATAGCAATAGTCTAAAATATACTGAATTTATACTATACCATTCATTCAAACCAAAAATTTTGAGCAATTTGAACAAGCAAAGGGGCTGGTTGGTGGGGGAATGCCATTTATTCACCATTTCTGGATTTTTTTTTTTATTGAGCATGGGTAGGCCAGTGCTGCGCTTTGAACCTATGCCATGTCAATTTGAGGCTTCTCACATGAGAATTGAGCTAAGCTCCAAATTCTCAAGTGATAGCCATGGCTGCCCTCATGCAACCAACAAGATCATCACATGAGTCGAGGTGCTAGGCCCCAAACACTCATGTGACATCTTTTCTAAACTTATCTCATGGCCATGGCTGATGCTGCGCTTCAGACCATGGTCCATGAGAGCTGTGCTTACACAACTCAAGCACACCATTGATTGGTGACTGAGACAAAGGAAGAGAGGGAAGAAGAAGACTTAATTGACACTTCAATTTGATTTATTTCAATCCACACGAAAATTTACAAAGCTACATTGCATAATTTCACCTTTCTCCCTATTTTCTCCACTGTTCGACGTATTGTCTCCCTTTTCCCCTCTAATTCCTCTCTAATTTTTAATCTCTAAACCTAACCCTAGCTGCGGCTGCCTCCCCTCTCTCCTCTACTGCCTTTAAGTAGGGTTTATATAGGGTGAATCCTAGGGTTTCAACCCATGGCCGAGAACTCATCCTCACCCTTCATTTTCCATTAACGGCTCTCAATCGGCTGCGCTAGGGTTTTGGTTTTGCAAAACCATGGGCGGGGATGCCTGGTTTTGATGTTTGTGGCTCTGGAGAAGGCCACGTCGACGGAGACGGCGATTTCACCTTTTCTCACCCGGCGTCGCACGGTGAGAAGGACAGTTCTATTTTTACTCAGAGGGAGACGATGCTGACAGATAGGGGCCCTCCTGTAAGGTTAAAAGAGAAAGCGGGAGATGGGTGAACTCATTCCATCGTGCGCCAGCGAACCAGCAAAGAAAATATCCTCTTTCGGTGCATGAGCCAGGTCCACCCAAAATGACCCTTTTGCGTGGTAAATTTTAAACTCAGCGACGCGCCTCCCCACCCCCCCCCTCGGGATCGTCTGCAATGGGTTGGACACGCCATTTTCCAGGGATTTTCTAGGAATTTCTCTCCAATTTCATTTAAATAAATCATTCATTTTGTTTTCAAGCAAAAATAATTCATTTTAGGGCCTTCCCATGGGTATTTTTGCACGAAATTTTATGGGTACGTTCAGAAAAATATAAGGAATTTAATGGTTTAAACAGTTTTGGAGAATTTCTCATTGATTTGTTTTTGGTACTTTTGTGGATTTTTGGGGTTTCTTTGCAAAATGGAGGGTTTCTGTAGATATTTTTGGGTTTTTGAAACTATGATAATTCATCATAATTCATGGAGAATTTTTGAGTATTTTTTGGAAATTTTTGGAGTTAGTTTAGTATTTTTCGTGGATTTTTTAGCCTTCTTGCATTTATTTGTTATAAAATGGGTTATTTATTTCATGCATTTTTGCATAATATTTTTGGGTCAAACACAATGGTTTTGCAAATTGACAAATCTAAAGTTACCAATCCAATATATATATTGAAATCTCATAGAAACCAAATTTTTCAATTTTTGAAATTTTTTTAATATTTTTTTAAAACATGCCATTTTTGTACAATAATTCACTGGTTTGCTATGAGATTTCAATATATATATATATATTAGATTAGTTAATTTAGATTTGTCAATTTGCAGAACTATTGATCAAATGGTCATGGTTCACGGAGCCCTAAATGAACCATGGTTCATAATAGATATTCTATATATATATGGGTACCAGTAAAATGGCTAGTAACATGGGCTAGCCACATAAAACAATATATATAAAAAAAATATAAATACTTTTGCGACGTTTTTTATGAAAAATAAACATTACAGAACCCAAATTCACCTCTTCTGTGACGTTTTTTTAACTTAATAATGTCACACATAAGTACTTTAAGATTTTTTTTTTATATTAAACGTCACAGAAACTCAACCATTTATGATGTTTATCCAATATGTAACGGGGTCTACTGTGACGTCTCGATAGACGTCACAGATCTATTTTTTGAACGTTGCAAAAGAAAAAATGTGGCGTAGTGAATAACTGAATTCTAGTAGCGTGCATATATGGTGTGTTAGGAAGAATATAATAGAAGGAAAGAATATAATATTAATTATAATTATTGTTGATAATAAAATTACAATGATAATTAACATATTACTTAATAATTAATGTAATTATTATAGTGTTTATAAAAATAGTTATTATTAAAATAATAATAATATCACTGATTAATATAATAATTGTGATAATGATCATTATATTAATAATAATTAATCAATAATTATAGTATTTAATAATAATAATAATGACGATGATGCAGGGAGTCAACCAAAATAAAAAATGCAGTATAATTTAAAAAAAAAATGCAACGTAACTTACGAAAAATATAATGAGTCGCACGATAAGAGGAGGGTTGAGGGCACGTCACCTCAACTTTATCACCACAACCAAAAATATCAATTTGTTTTTCCAACATTCTTTTGCGTAAAGGACGACAACTTATCATTTTATAAATATTTTCTCTCTCTTGTCACGTAAGCTAGTTTCCTCTTGTTTAGTGTTCTCCAAAATGACACGATACGAGTGTATTGATACGACACGCACGCGTGTTGGCACGATACGACACGACACGTTTATGAAATTAGCACGATACGTGCGTGTCGGCGTGTCGTGTCAAGGTCGTGTCGTGTTGGAGATTTCCAAACTTTGACACGTCTTAACACGACACGAGTTGACACGTGACACGACACGACACGTGACACGAGTTGACATGAGAAAAATTAATATTATTTAAAATTTGTTAAAATATATTGAGTTTATATTATAAATTTAATGACTTTTGATTCATAATCTTTTTATTCAATCATTCATTTTTATTTTAATATATGAAATTTCAACCATTTATTATATTTTTCTATTTTAAAAAATATTTAAATAAATTTTTAATGATTTTTTATGAATAAATTAAAATAAATTATAGTATGGTTTGACACGTTTAACACGTCGTGTCAACACGACACGACACGTCGTGTTAGACGTGTCGTATTAACTAATTCCTTCATTTGACACGACACGACATGACACGTTGAAAATATTAACTCGTGTCAACACGACACGACACGAGCTCTAACACGCACGTGTTTGACACGACACGACACGGGCTCTAACACGCACGTGTTTGACACGACGCGCACCATTTCGCTGGAATATGAACGAGTCCATAAACTGGTTGTTCCGCTTTTTCGCGTTCAGTTTTGTTCGACTAGTTCAGAAGCTAGCGAGTGTTTTTGGATTTCCCTAAACAAGAATAAGTATTTGTTTCTTGTTCTCAACCATCTAAATAAAACACGAATAAGGAACAAGTCTTTGTTTTTAGTTTTCATAAATTCATGTGGAGTGAATAAGAAATATGAACAATAAATAAGGAATTTATTCATATTTCTTATTCATATTTTAGATTTTTCTTAAAATATAAATAAACATCCGAATAAGTTTAAATTTCTTATTCTTGTGTTGTTTCATGTAAATAGAGCTTATTTCTTATTCGTACCTTATTCACTCCACATCCAAACATGCCCCTCCGGAACATGAACAAGAACTAGAACTTTCTTAAAAAAGAAAAAAAAATGGAATAAGAATTAGAACAAAGCTTGTTCTATCTCTTGTCCCTGCTTCATTAATTTTTCAAACATACCTGAAAAAACACAACGAAGTATATTAGGCATGCATAACGTTAGAAACACAACGGAAATGAGGACTTTCGTTAACCGGTTCGTTTTTTCTACGGAACTAGAATCAATCTCGTTAATCGTTTTGTGTTTGAAACGCAAGTGAAAATTTTTTTGTTAATCGTTTCGGCTAAATCGCGAAACAAACGGTTAAAACGATCAAGTTTTTTGATCGTTGGACTTTGTTATCATATCACATTATATATTAATAAAAAGGGAAAATTAACATAAAATAGCACAAATAATAACATTATAAAAATAGCATTATAATAACTCCAGAAAAATGCTTGTCATAAAGAAAAAAACATCAAAAGAAATTCAAACTAATACCTAGTTTAATAGGGGTATTATTTAAATATAGGTCTCAGTCTTTTAAGTTTAAATCATCGGGGAGATATCAACAGACCCAAAAATTTCGACTGAACCATCAAAATTCCTAGGCCAGAGTCTCTTCCCCTCTAATTGGTACTTGGTACCCTTCATCATTGACTCATCAATTTTCAAATAATCCCCTAATTAGACTTACAGACACTCCTTAGTCCTATCAAAATCAAATATGGGCACCATATCACCATATCCAAAAATAAATTGTTTCAAACTTACAAAACAAGTGCTAAAGTGCACTGTACACAACATGACAACAATAAAATCAAACTTGTCAACACTCAAACATGATCATCATGTTCACCACCTTCATCATCATCACCAAGATGACCACCACTATCTATATTAGTAGCAAACAAAATAAATTTAATAGTAGTACTGAATTCAAGTTGAAAAAAATATAATATGGGCGCAAAAATACCAATCACTGTAGCCCTCAACCAATTTTGAGCACAAATTAGAGCTTCAACACTCTCATCATTTAAAGAGCTTCTAGTTGGGCTCAGTGTTGTACCGGCAGTAAAAAATATTGACTCAGATGCCACAATACTAATTTGTACAACCAATATGTCCCTTGCTAACCTAGCCAACACTGGATACTTAGGGGCTATCAACTTCTACCATGAAAGAATATCAAAGTCATCATCCAAGCTACAATGATCAAGTGGTTCAGCTAGATATTGATCTAGCTCAGATATTATGGGATCAGTCTGCTTCTTAACATTCAAGAAATCTTTCAAACAAGCCCTTGTATTAGTTTGTTGCATTGATTCACTAGAACTGCAACCAAGTGAATTCATTTAGCAAGTTGTCACACAAATAAAAAAAAAAACTGAGGTTTAGAACATTACCTTCCACTTGCACGTGCTGCGCAACCAGTTTGGCTCTGTGATGCCTTGGTGTTTGCCAGCAGATACTCATTGAACATGTCATCAAAGCATTGTTTCAAGTTGGTCCTAAAAACTTGCAACTCAGAAGGATGCAGCATCTTGAAATAGTACTCAACTACATGTAGCTTACACCTAAGATCTAATGCACAAGCAATAGCCAAGAGAACATTTCCATTTTCCTAGTACTTGTTCCACTTGAGGAATATTTTTTTCCCAATCTCAACAATAAATGGATATGCACTACTATAGATATTTCTAATAGTAAGATAAACCTCACAAAAATCAGGAAAAAATAGATTCAAAGTTGGATACTTAGAACACTTTCAAATGTCCATGTAGGGTCACCACATGATCCCACTGGTCATCACCACTGAGAGAGAAAAGATACCCTCCTATGCCCGAAGAATTGGCTAAACAGGGCGTTGTCCGGTCCGAGCAGCCACACACTCGGTCCGAGCATACGAAATTACAGGATGACGAACCAGTGCTGGAGCAAATCTTGCCGTTCCATCCACTCCAAGAGCCAGGTCTAGCCACATCCGCTCGACCCAAGCAACCCATCGTTCGAACAGAGCAACACTCTAGGTCCCTCCCTGGCTCATCTGCAGCAACAGCCACACGACCCGAGCAACCGACTGTTCGGTCGGAGCAGCTCACAAAAGTGGCTGTACCAAGCAAGAGAAAAGCACCGGCAGCTCAGCCTAGTAGTGCTTATCAACTGCCAGTGCCACTCCCACAGAGGCTTGCCAAGTCCAAAGAGGATGCTCGCTTCAAGACCTTTTAGGAGATCCTCAAGCAACTTAGAATCACCATACCATTCACTGATGTTGTAGCTCAAGTGCCGATTTGTGCTAAATTCCTCAAGGAGCTATGCACTGGAAAGAGGTCCTTGGAAGAGCTGAAAACAGTGGCCCTATCACAAGTGTGCAGCGATGCCATGAAGAGTAAGATGCCTCCGAAGTTAGAAGATCCAGGTCGGTTTGCTCTCCCATGCACTATTGGTAAAGTTGTGATCAAACAAGCCCTGTGTGATATGGATGCAAGTGTTAGTCTCACGCCTAAGTCGGTGTATGAAAGAATTGGTTTTGAAGATCTCATGCCCACACCGATTACTTTGAAGCTTGCTGACTCATCAGTACTGTTACCATTGGACGTCTTAAAGTATGTGCCCGTCCAAGTGGGCAAGTTTTTTGTACCAGCAGATTTTGTAGCAATGGATATCGAGGAGGATGTGGAGGTGCCTATTATTTTGGGTAGCCTTTTTTTAAGAACTGCAGGTGTTATGATGGATGCCCAGGACGAAAAAATTTTGATCAAAGTGGGGGAGGAGCAGCTCGAATTTTCAATTGATCATGCTATGAAGTGCCCTGACCCCGACCCCGCATTTTCTTGCTTTATGGTACAAGGGATTGAGCCCAAGATAGAGGAAACCCTTGAGAACCAATACTTGAGTGTCCACATCAACTACCATAGCTTCCTCTATGACATTCAAGAGTCAATAGGGGTACAAGAATCAATGCATGAGGTGATTGAAGGCGCGGATGAAGATCCAATCCCCTGCTCGGATTGGACAGTCGACTATTTGGATCGAGTAACAGTCCAGACTACTACTTTTGAGGCATTCGAACCTCTCTTCGGCCCAAGTGACCCACGTTCGAGTCGAATGGTCATCTACTCGGCCCGAGCAAACTCTACAAATGAGCATTCTCAACCTTCTCAGCTCAAGCATCGACCCGAGTGAGAGAAGCTCGGTCCGAGAAATCATTTGCTCGGTCCCTGCAGAGCCACCAAAGGTCAAACTTAAACCACTTTCAGCCTCTCTCAGGTATGAATCTCTTAGCCTTAGTCAAATGAACCCCGTTATTGCTAATTCTAAGCTAGATGCAGGTCGAATGAAGAAGCTTTTGGTTGAAAAAGGAGCTATGGGGTACTCAATTGACAACTTGAAGGATATCGATCCCTCGATTTGTATGCATGGAACCCCCTTGGAAGACATTTTGTCAAGAGGAATCAACCACGAAGGATTTGACAAGTCGTTCGCCGTCTCGCTCTCTGAACTCGTTCAAGTCAAGACTTAGAAGAAGGTGGTCAAGCTAGAGACCTAAGACAAGCGCTTCTTGGGAGGCAACCAAAGGATTTCTCTCTCTCTCTCTTTATTTAAGTTTCTATAAAAATTGAAATAACAAAAAATTTAAAAAATAGAAAAAAATAGTATTTAATGTAGGATTTTGTTTTGAATTGAAGGATCAATCAAATGCTAGATGCGATCTGTGCTAGATCACCATGGGTTTGATGACATACAACCCTCGCACGACCTTATACGGGTTACATCAAAGATCTAGAAGAAAATTGGAGCCATCCTAGACATTGAGAAAATAAACTAGGATCAAATCGACACAATGCAAAATAAAAATTGGCTAAGTTCTCTTTTTCTCTCATATTTATTTTTATATGTGATTGATGCATTGAGGACAATGCTTGATTTAAGTTTGGAGGAGGGGAATAGGAGGAAAAATCGGAATTTTCAACTGATTACGCCAAATTTTTACATTTTTCACTCTGTTCGATCCAATCGGTGGATTTTCTGGACACGTTTTGCATTGGACTTTCCTTGTTTTATTTGAGAAATTTGTTGATTTTGCCTAGTTTCTCTCAATTCAGATTTTAAATGACAATTCACACTATTTTGAAAGGTTTTAAAGCAATTCAAAAATTTCTCAAGTGATTTAGAATGTTTAGATATCTCATGTTGATTTTTGTACCAATGGACCGCATTGAAAATATTTTTGCAAGGATATGACTCGAATTGGTTGGTTGAAAATTGTCAAAACATTATTAGTCAGTTCTCATGAGTTTTCACCGAGTGAAAGAATTTGTATTTCGCAAACTTTTGTTCAAAAAGAGATTTTATCAACTTTGAAAATTATAAGATGAATCTTGACTCCTTGAAACTATTCTTAATCGCTTGAATCACCAACAAGCAAATCTAATTGGACAAAATCTAATTAGTTGTGAAAATGAGGGTGCGAAGAGACTTAAAAATCTAACCAAACAAATAAAAATCCACAAATATTAGAGGGTGGTTGTGGTAAGGCGTAATTGATCAACAAGTGGACCGTTGTGGTAAGGCGTAACAACCGGTTTGACCTCCCCAGCATGTCATGTGCTGGTATTATTTGATTAAGTCTCAATAGCGTAAAATCCTAAGTGATATAAATCACCACAACTCGAATTGCACAAATTGAATTGGTGAATTCGAAATTTTGTTTTGAGTTAGATTCATCATGAAATTTCCGACTTTGATAAATTTTCTTTACATTTTTTTGTGAAATGTGGAAACGAACGGATGAATGAAGTTGAGATTGCTTTTGAATTGACAAAGTGAAGCTAGAGTTCTTGAATTGTGAAAAGTTTCATTAGGACCAAGAGAAGCATTCATTAACTAGAAGAACACTAAACTTAGTCTTTGAGATTGCTTTTGGTTTAGCTTATTTGTTGAAGTGTGAAAAATTTAGGCATAAGCAATTGGTTTCACGACATTTCTTGGTTTGGGATATGACTCGATATTTAAGTTTAAGTACAGTCCAAAATTCTAAGCTTAGGGCGTTGCTTGAGGACAAGCAAGGTTCAAGTTTTGGGGAATTTGATATCATTATTAGTTATTGATATTTGTACCGAACTTGACACCCAAATAACACTCGAACCATTAAATTATTCAATAAATTGCTATCATTTTCTAGGATTTGGCTACGTTGTCGTATCTTCTCTTATTTTACAGGGTTTAGGTGATTTTCATGATATTCAAGCTAATAGATGGGTTCTCAGCACTTTGGCATACTAGATGGCTCATTCCTAGCACATGGCACCTCTGTCCAAGTCTCTACTCAACCTAAGTGGACCTTTGCTTGGACCCAGCAAGGCACAGAGTCACTACCACCTTTCTCTCTCCTTCACTCGGACCGAATGACTCATACTCGGACCGAGTGAATCATATGATCGAATTAAGCGACACTGTAGCCGACACACATCTTTCCTCTTCTGTACTTGAATCGAGCAATCCCTTGCTCGGGTCGAGCGGTGCCGACTTACAGATTTTGGCAAGTTTTGAAGGATGGAAAGGATGGAATTTCGTAAGATTTTGCCGACCTGGTGTCCTAACTTTCCCTTCAACTGTCTGAGACCTAATATATATGCCTCTTTCTCCCATAGGAGTTACATCTTTGGTTACCCTAGTCTCCAGCCACGTTCTAACCCTATTTTGACGCGACAGTAGCAAGATAGAGTTGGAGTCACGCCATACAAGACCCCACGGCCCTAAAAGACGATTAGAAGCATAAGGGAGTATTACGTTTATTCTTTTATGTTTCATTCTCTATTTTCTATGGGCTTGTATCTTTTGATTTATATTATTGTTATTGTGTGTTTTAACACTATGTTAGGCTAAGTTTTATGTAGTCTTAGGAGTAGGAAATTAATGGATGTTTGGATGTGATGACTTGATATATTTTGCTATTATATGACTTGATATTTGTTTGTTTTGTATTATTACTTGTTGCTTGTATGAATTGCTTTGCTTAGTTTAATTTACTTCTAGTTGTACGGCCGCATCTAGTTAAGTTCCAAGGTTAAACGGGTTAACTTAGTTTTAATAAGTATTTGGGATAAATTGTAGATCTGACCGGGGAGATTATTTGACATCAAAAGTGTAGCTTTTAGATAAGTCAGAAAGATCTCTAAATATCCCTAAGAACACCAACAAATAAGTTTAGGTTGATTAAAGTCTATACCAAAAGTTGTGAGTTAATTAACCTAATTAGGGTAAGTAGAGATTAAGCCAGATCCTATTCTAACAAGCGACAGCTGAGGATAGAAGTCTAAGATTAGCCAACGAACCCTTTATCAAGTTGTAAAGTATCAAAAGAGTCAAGTCAGAGCACTTATACGCGCGCTCGGACCGAGCAGGACACTGCTCGGACCGGACAGAGTGTAAGTCTGGGAATTTATATTGATGCACGAAAGTGATAAGATTTAAGTTTCTGGATCCAAACTGAAGTGAAATTCGAGTTCTAAGACGCTCTTTTATATTGTTAAAACCCCCAAAATCATTTATTTGTTTATTGTTTATTTTTATTAGCAAAAAGACCAAAAAAATTTACTTGCAATTACTTTAGATATAGCTTTCCTTTATTATTGTTTCTTACCGAGAATTCACTAAAAATCGTTTGTCTAGATTTTGAGAGTAAATAAGTCTAGTATTCATAGTTCGTCTCTTGGGTTCGACCCTAGTACTTTATCGATAACGACTAGTGAGGTTAAGTCTTAGATACAAATTTATTTGATCATAGGAATCTTATTCCTTCATCACATCATTTCGCGTTACCTAACAATACCAAATTTACTTTCGTTAACCGTTTCGTACGGCGAAACGAAACGAAATAACATAAAAAATTCTTCCGCTTGCTGGACTAAAGTATATAAACCTTGCTGGACTAAAGTATATACACCGATCAGGTCCCACATGGCGCTGGCACTTCCCTGCAACAACTTAATTCTGTGCTATCAACACGCATATGATCAACTTGCAGGACCCACATGGGGCAAGCTGACTTTGAATGCCATTTTGCAGATTACTATTAGATGTCAATATCGAATACAGTTGGAATATCTCATGTATATGCAGAATGCTTATCATGTTACATAGTTGCAGTTGGGTTCAAACGCTTCAAATAAATTATTACTTGAGTGCTTCAAACCATTAGCTTCCCTTTCCTATAAAAAGCATCATCGAACCGCGTTTTCCATTCTTCCAATATAAATAAACAATCTGTACCAATTTTCAAAAAAAAAAAAAAAAAAAGAAAAAGAAAAACAACTCGTCCAAGTCAGTTAGACGACTAGGTGCACTTCTTCCCCATTTCATCAAAAAAACTTCCATCAACCCTCCAGATTATTTTCCAATGGCTAACCCAATCGCAGAACTAGGCATGGTTGTCCAGATATGTCAATGCTTGGGCACTTGTGGCGTTCCAGCTGCTATAGAAGCTGAGGTTAACTCCTGCGTCTCCATTGATGATAATTACTCCTCCCTCAAAAATGCAAAAGATACATTGCAAGCTTTACAAAAAGGAATAAAATCTAAAGTTGCTATAGAAAAAGAGAAGTTAAGGGGCGTTAACCCGCTAGTTGAATTGTGGTTGAGGCGAGTTGAAGAGATCGTGGCTGATAAAACACTCGAGGAAGAATATAATAAACTTACAAGATGCGGGTTCTTCTGCTCTTGCACCCCAAATCTCTATCGCTGCTATAGGCTGGGAAAACAAGTTACCAAGAAAATTAGGCAGGTGTTTGACCTCATTGACGCCCATGAAAAGTTCACTGATGTTGGTGATGATCTACCCTTCGTTGATCAAACCATTGAGGTTGAACCAATACCACAAGCCAAGACTTTTGGTATGGACTCGATGCTAGAACGGCTCAACATGTACTTTGAGGACAAGGAGAGGTGCATCATTGGCGTGTGGGGGCAGGGAGGGGTCGGAAAGACCACTCTTCTCACTAAATTCCATAACCTGCTAAATGGTTGTAGCAACATTCAAGTAGTGATTTTAATTGATGTGCGCAACTCAGAAATGATAGATGGTATCCAATGCACAATAACAAAGCGACTGGGATTGCCGTGGGTCGACACAGAAACTGAGGATGCTCGAGCCAGGTCATTAATGAAGATCCTGGCAAAAAAGCGGTTCGTAATCATTCTTGATGATGTTCGTAAGAAATTTCGTCTGGAGGAGATTGGCATACCATTACCCAGTTGTGACAATGGATCCAAGATCATTCTCTCATCTCGAGAACAGGATGTCTGCATCGAGATGGGAGCCCAGCAAAGCCTGATCAAGATGCAATTATTAGACGACCAAGCTTCATGGGATCTCTTCCTGAATAACCTTAGTACTGATGCTCGAGATTCAATTCAATCTTCTGATTACATCCAATGGGCAGCAAATACCATCAAGAGCAGTTGCCAGGGTTTGCCACTTGCTCTGATTGTCATAAGCCGAGCTGTTGCGGGGTTAAAGAGAAGAAATGACTGGAGTGATGCCATCAAAGCAATAAATGAAAGTCTATCCGAAATTGAACGTGTTGATGAGGAGATCTTTGAACCAATGAAGTACAGCTACGATAAGCTTGATGCAACAACCAAAAAATGTTTTCTGTATTGTACTCTGTTCCCTGAAGCAGGTTCAATCAGAAAAGAGCAGCTTGTAGAATACTGGACTGCTGAAGGTTTCATACAACCAAATCTCAATTGGAAAGGAAATTTCGGCATCATAAGTAAGCTGATATCAGCGTGCTTGTTACAAGAAACAAACTCTGGGCTAAAGGTAAGGTTACACAATGTAATCCACCAATTTGGACGATGGATAACAAAATTGGAGAATGCTACTTTTCTTATTCAATCTGGTAAGAATCTGGAGAGTGCACCAGAAGTTAATCTATGGAACGGGCCTCAAAGGATATCACTCATGTCTAATGACATTAAAGGTATTTCCTTTTCACCCAACTGTAGTAACCTCCACACCTTGTTGCTCCAAAACAATCCTAATTTAAAAAGCCTGGATTCAGAATTCTTTAGTTCCATGATTAACCTTAAAGTTCTAGATCTCTCATACACTAGTATAGAAGAGCTTCCTGAATTTGATGCATTATGCCAGTTGCAATATCTAAACCTAAGCAAGACACCAATTATTAAACTACCCAGAAGGCTTTCGGTCTTGAAGGAATTGAGATACCTTGACTTAAGTCTAACGGAAGCACTTGTAGAGATTTACAGTAATTGTTTTCAATTGTTAAAGTTAAGGGTCCTTAATCTTTTTCGGAGTAACTATCGTATTAGTAACATATCTGACCTGAATTTGGATGCATTGAAAGAGCTAAATTTTCTTGGTATTACCATTTGTACCGAAGATGTTCTAAAAAAGTTGAAGAAGGCAGATCCTTTGGCAAAATCAACACATAGATTGAGCTTAACAAATTGCCCACATGTGACATCCATCCGTTTTACGGATTTCAATCAAATGGAACATCTTCAAGAACTATACATTGAAGCATGTGACTCGTTAACTGAACTGGTTATGGATCAAGATGAAGTGCAAGCTTCAAATGTCAAGGATGAAAATAAGGGGTCCGAATTGCAGATGTTAACTCTCCGAAAATTACCCATTCTTGACACCATATCAGTGAAATCATTGCCACATTATTTCAGCAGGCTTCGTCAACTAACAATCTATGGATGCCACAAGTTAGAAAATATCAATTGGATTGCGAGGCTCAAATCACTCGAAAAACTCGTTGTATCCTGTTGCAAGGGAATCATGCATATAATAGCAGACATAGATAAGGCGACAAATGGGATTGAAAACACGAGAAATGATATGCATAAAGAAGAAGAAATAGAAGTGCTGGAAGAAATGATTGGAGAAAATAAGAATGCACATGATCGAGAGGTTGGAGAAAACATTGAGTTCCCACAATTAAGATCAGTTTTATTGAGCGACTTGCAGAATCTGGTGAGCATTTGTAATCCCAGAAAGTTTCCATCTCTTGAGAGTATCAGAGTTCACGATTGTCCAATTTTGGCGAGATTACCCTTAAGCCGTGAGCACAAAATGATCAAACTAAGGCAAATATACGGCTCTTCAGAATGGTGGAACAGACTCAAATGGGATGGGAATGAAAACTGCAGAAGTGACATTGAGAATTACTTTTTTACAATTTAATGTAATGATTTTTGTGGTGGATATAAAAATATAATTTAATTTTACAGTTTAAGTAAAATGAATAATTTAATTAATTGATGATTTGTGTGGTGTATATAAAATAACAATATTTTTGTTGTTTTGTTTTAAATTGAGATTCTGTCACATCTAGTGGCGGATCTAGAAAAAATATTTAGGTGGGGCTAGAGTTCTCCAATCGTGCGTGTCGTGTCATGTCGTGTCGTTTCGTGTCAAATACGATCGTGTTAGAGTCTCGTATCGTGTCGTGTTGACACGAACTACTTTTTTAATCGTGTCGTGTCGTGTTAAATGGTGAGAATATGCAACACGACACGACACGACTAACACGATCGTGCCGTGTCGTGTTGACACGTCGTGTTAGTCGTGTGAAATCGTGTCAATTATTTATTATTTTTAAAATTAAAAAATATTAAAAATTAAAGTAAAGGAAAACAAATACTGAATAATAATTAGATTAGAACAATATGAGTCAAATGATGGTAAATAATATGATATAGTGTTGTAAATTGAATTTAAATTATTAATTGTGTTTAAATAATTAACATTAATAATTAAATTTGTGTTAATGTGTCGTGTTAATTCGTGTTCGTTTCGTGTTGCGTGTCAAATCATGTCATGTTGGATCGTATTAAACTTTCTAATATCCCAACACGACACGATAGTACGGTCGTGTCATGCCAATTTTGTATTTGTGTCATGTCTTGTCGTGTCAACACGCACACCGTGTCGTGCCAACACGATCGTGTCGTTCTTTAGATGGGGCTGAGTTTATAAGAACATTAGACCAACATAAGTTTATCATATATCCATCTCATACAATGGACCTTTGAGTACTCCAATGGCATAAAAAATTTGCTGGGGCTAAGGTGGGACTACATGGACTCGGCGGCGGTAGGTGGGGCTCTAGCCCCACCCGCCCCAGTGGTAGATCTGCCACTGGTCACATCTTCAGCTTGATATGATATTCAAACTTGCCTAATTTGATATTCATCGACATCGTACTTCAAAAAGTACCCAGATCCTTGCCAGGCTAGCCAACGAGCTCAGCGATCCAAACCAGGAGGAAATGCAGATACTGGTACATCGAAGGAGAGCTCTCACTCCTTACCTTCAAAAGGATGAAAATGGAATCCAGGAAGAAGAAACTCAATTCCTAGACATCATGACATTGGAAAAAGAGTTTAAACGAGATTAGGGAGAAACGACCCATCTCGCTACCATAGGAGGAACAGAAAACGAGGATTGGAGGCAACCCTTCCTTGAGTTCTTCCAACATGGGAAACTGCCCATAGACAAATCTCTCAGGGAACAAATTCGAAGAAGAGCCCCTCAATTTGTCTATGTCAAGAACACCCTCTATCGGAGAACTTACGATGGCCATTGGCTAAGGTGCATCTCCAAACCAGAGGCCGACCAGGTCATGAAAGAAATCCATTGCGGAGTGTGCGGAGCCCATCAATCTGGTTCCAAAATGCGAGTCCAAATCCAACTAATGGGCTACTACTGGCCTACAATGATTGCTGATTGCGAAAAATTCTCCAAACAATGCCACATGTGCCAGATACATGGAGACTTCATCCATCAGCACCCAAATGCACCCAACGGTGGTGTCTTGGCCCTTCGAGATCTAGGGAACGGACATCATAGGTCCCATTGATCCTCCAGCCTCAAACGGACATCGCTTTATCTTGGCCGCTACGGATTATTTCTCCAAATGGGCCGAAGCCCGATCATAC